>CP136885.1:12198174-14598174 GCA_033000465.1 Sciaenops ocellatus | reverse complement strand
TGCTCTTTACATTGTTCACTATCGGTACAGATATTGACGTGCGCCGTATTGGTGCATAGCAGATGCACGAAGGCGCCAAACAATGAGTTAAAACTTGGTGTGTGAAGCGGCACGAAAAGTCTCTTTGAATGGCAGCCAGTGTTGTTAGCGCTAACTAGTAGCTAGCCAGCGTTAGCCCGCTCGATAGCCTGCTACTTTATGATTGGTGTTAGCTACGTGCACAGACATTAAATTAAAGCAGCTGCCTTTTCTGTAAACACTTCCAGTTGATCGGCTAGATCCATTAAGGCGTTTTAATTAAACAACTGAAGGCTAGCTGCTCGTATGCTTGCACGGGAGCTAGTTAGCTTAGCCAGCGGCCTTAAATGGCACGGACGTAGCGTTAGCCGAGATGAGCTGAAACTTGAGTGATTCCTGTGAGGAAGCTGGGCTAATAGTTAAACAACCCGTAGGCTGTGTGTGTTGTGGTGTCTGTAAACACGTCTGTTTTACAGTCACCTCAACCTAACCAGCGTGGAGAATTATTTGCACTGTGTCATCTGTTGAATTTAACGTATTTAACGACATCTGTGGGGGGGTTATAACAGTGTTGTTTTCCCGCTGTCAACCAGATCTGCTGTTCCACCGGATTTGTAGCCCTGCTCTCATGGTGCCTCTGTTTTCTGCCTCGTTTCTTTATTTAAATGCAGAAACGTTGTTGTGAGTGCCAGTAGAAACCTTCCAGCACACCAGGATGGACTCTGGGATTTTGAACATAGAGGAGATTGTGATGGGACGGGGATTGCCTGATCCACCTCCAGAAGCTCCCCCTGAAAAGCCAGCAGAACCGTACAAACCCATCACTTTGAATGGACCTCCTGCACCCACTGTTCAGCCCTGTAAGTGGTCGCAACTTTAAAAGATGAACTTTTGTCTTTTTAGTCTTTGCATGATCTCTCTAATCTCCTCCTGTCCTCCTCTTTCCAGACCAGCATGAAAATCTGCAGTGTTTCCAGTGCTTCATCACATTCTGCAGTGCCAAAGCCAAGGAGAGGCATATGAAGAAGAGCCACCGGGAAGAGTATAAGCAACAGCTTCAGCAGGTACTGTAAGCTCATTCAGTTCACCAGAAGTTCATGCCAATCACAAATATTGTGTAGGGCAAATTGCCCATATATACTCTTAGATAGATAGATATAGTGCCTGTTTTTTTTTCTCTCATTTACAATTTACAAAGTACTGAAATGATGAATCCAGTTCATTGTAAAATAGTAATTTGTTCACTGTTTTGTTAGTTAATGCAAGAAGAAAAAAAGTGATGTGTCAAAGAGCCAAAGGGCATCCTCTTGTTATAGATTGTGTCGTTATTTTGTGTAATTGAAATTGAAATTTTATAAAATATATATTGAACTTAGAGTGTATTCAAGAGAATAGATGCTACATGTTTGATAAATTTCCCCTGTGTTGGTTGTGAACAAGAAAATGACTTGTCGTTGGCAAATAAAGTCAATCTCATTAACATTTTCCAAGTATGTATTATTTGTAAATTGTTTTAACTTTGGCTTCTCTTTTTTTGTCTTTTTTTTTTAATGTGTTTCCAGGGAAACACACTGTTCACGTGCTATGTGTGTGACCGCACGTTTCTGTCATCTGAGGAACTGACACAGCACCAGCCAACACACAGCAAGGATGACAAGCCCTTCAAATGCGTTCACTGCAAGGAGAGCTTTAAAACGTTCTCTGAAGTGAGTATAATGTTAATGTTAACACCATGGATGCCAAAATTTTAATATAGCACATTCTATACTAAATGTTTCTGTTCCTTCTCAGCTCACATCCCATCGAAGACAGGTGTGTCCAGAGAAACAGTTGGTATGTAAAGATTGCAATGAAACCTTCCGGAGTGCTGGACTTCTGCGTACTCATCGCCTGACCCAACATCCCCGCCCAGACGTAGAGACTGCAGAACAACCCGAGGACCCTGCGAAAACCCACCGCTGTAAGAAGTGCGGTCAGGGCTTTGAAGCAGAATCAGAGCTTCTAGCACACCAGGAGAAGTACCCTGAAGGTCAGCAATGCAACGGCAATGCTTCAGCCATCAAGAAACGTGGACGCCCTTCGAAAACTGAAGAACCGGCGGCGCCTGCTGAGAAAAAGGGAAAGCGGAAAAAGAAGGATGAGGCAGAAGCGCCCGAGGAGGCGGAGAAGGCCAGCAGCACGTCAGAGTCGGCGGCACCTCCAGCAGAGGAAAAAGGAAAAGCTGGTGGAGCAAAGCGTGGCCGTCCTTCTAAAGCAGCAGCAGCAAAGACAGAAACGGAAGATAAGAAGAGTCCTGAGGATGACGCTCCAGGAAAGGAGAAGAAACCTAAAGCAGACGCCGCTTCGTCCCGTCAGCACCCCTGTCCTGAATGTGACCTCACATTCCCTGGCCTGATTCAACTCCGTCTTCACAAGAAGGAGAAACACACCCCACGGAAGGCCCATCCCTGCGAAGAATGTGAAGAGAGCTTCGCCCGTCAAGAGCAGCTGGACGCCCACATGTCACGGGCTCACGCTGTGGGCCGCTTTGCCTGTGCAACCTGCGGGAAGAGCTTTGGCCGAGAGCGCACCTTGAAAGCTCACGAGAAAAGCCACCCGGAGGAAAAGCCTGAAAACCCAAGTGCAAAGAGATAATTGAGACATTGCAGAAAGTGTGTGGTTTTTGAAGATTTTAGTCAGGAAATGTCATTTTTTTCTTTAACATTGGAGATGTGATGCTCCAGATGGCTTCAGATGAGTTTGGAATGGTTTTGAGAATGACCTTTTTAGCAAGTTTTGGATTTAAAGATGAGTTTTGATTATGAGCTGTTGAAATTTTTTGGACAAACAGACACATCTCTTAAATTGACTAACCAAATGTTGTAAAATCCATCTATTACCTTTGTCACAAAACATAGTTTATTTGTACAAACATAAACTGTTTTGATTAACTTTTTAAATGATTTGTTTCAGTTTTTTAAGCTTGAAATGCGTGTGGTGTGAATTTATTACTCTGTGTCTTGAATTGTTCAACTCACTTTGTGGAAAAATGTTTTTTTATGTCTTTTTTTTTTTTTTTCCTCTTCTTTTTATTTTATTTTTTTTTCAAAACAGATTACGTAAGTACATATTTTGAAGCATATTAGATGCCTAGTAGAGATACTATGTTTGAATGTTTAGACAGTTTGTCAAAAGAAATGTGTAATGTACAGCTTCTGGTTCATATTTTTGCATTTTTTACACTTAATATTTTGATTATGTTCCTTTCTAAATTAAGTCTCATTGAGGAAGAATTTTAAAATAACACGACTTGAGTTCTGCTAAAAATGTATTATGGTTAAATACTCCAGATTCACTGTGGAGTGTTTGGCATGTGGTCAGAAATGATCCACTATAATCCTGATTTGTCTTACCATAAAATTTACTCCTTTTATTATAATTTTTTTTTGGCTATTAGAATAATATTTCATGTCTTAGACATTTCTTAAATGGAACTCATGGCTCTTTAATGCCTTAGAGTCCCCTAAGGAACTGTGTATATCATGTGTTATTCACTGATTGGATTGTTTCTCTCCCCACTGCAATGTGTCTGGACACTGCAAAAATGTAATAAAAGATGCTGTCCCGAGGGAGGCTGCTGATAAAATGTCTCTGTTCTCACTTCTAAAGCAGGAACCTGAATCGTGGTCTTGTATTTTGTGTGACAAATCCCTGATTTGTATTCTTAGAATGGGACATACACTGGATATGACAAGAATATAATATTAGAGCCTTGTCTAATTGTCTAATATTAAGATAACCCTTTTCTGCCCAGCAACAATATAATTGGAAAAAACTGGATGAGAATTTTGCTAGGTTGTCTTCAAGATTAATCAAACATGCTGTGTACTGAACTTTGTGTTCAAATATAAATACATAATTGTATAATTTGTCACACTAATAGGTTCTATATCACTTGAGTGGAAGAGTTAATGAAATTAAGGCCCAGTTTTCCATTCCTTCTAAAAAGCTAACTAACCCAAATTCAAGTATTTTTACTGATTTTTATTGCTTATTTTCGTGGATAGCAGATACATGCTAAATGACACTTGAGGTACTTGTACTTTTCTTGAGTGTTTCCATTTGATGTTACTTTATACTTCTACTCCACTACTTAGAGCCATATATTGTACTTTTTTACTTCACTGGATTTATTTAATATCTTCAGTTACTTTGCACATTTAGATTATTATTACAAAATATAGATATAAATAAAATCATCATAATAAATTATGATCTATTATTATAAAGAACCAGTGTGTAGGATATGGTTACAAATGGCCATGAAACATTCATAAAATCTAAAAGGCTCTATCTAGAGCCAGTCTTAAGTTTCTTTGTTGTGGCCTACTGTAGAAACATGGTGGTGCAACATGCAGTGTTTATAGATTTAAAAGGCTCATTGAAGGTATTACGTAATTATTTTCAGGTTATTATACAATAACAAAAACAATGTCATGCATATTATATTCTATTTCTGCCATATTCAGTAAATATACCTAAATCTAAAAACACACTGGACATTTAAGCTACACTGCAGTAATGAAAATTAGGTCCACTTTTACCAGCTGTGACATTAAAATAATGAACTTATTAAGAAAAAAAATCTGAAAGAAAGAATCTGAAATGGGTCATTCTGCATAATACTTTTGACACTTTTAAGCATAATATGCTAATACTTTTTGTATTTAAGTTTTTGAATGCAGGACTTAGAATAACACTGCAGTATTGCTAATTTTACTTAAATAAAAGGTCTAAATACATCTTTGATAACAATTTGGCATAATTTACCTAAATGGAAAATTCTTATTGTATTAAAAGCTATTTTAAAGTGATATCCGTGGCTAGGAGTTAAATTATTTTTGATTTTAACTAACTGTAAGAGTCTGGTTGTATTTCAGACACTTCATGTACTTGCACTTTACTTTGTTTGATGTTACTTTATACTGGTACTCCACATATTGTACTTTACTTCGCTACATTTATTTGATAACTTTAGTTGCTAGCAACTTAAATAAAAGACCTAACTACTTCTTCCGTTACTGTTCAGTCAAAAAGAATTTGGCATATTTTACAAGCTCAAGAAAAGTCTTTATCAGAAAAAGTACAAGTATATTTAAAATTTCACTTGTTACAGCAGCTCACGATAAGCTGCAAAAGAAAATATTTATAAATAAGAAATAAAATAGAAAAAAACAAAACAAAATAAAATAAAATAACATTAACGTTATATACACTATACATATTTCAAGTAGGTGGATATACATGTTGGATAGTTTCACAGGAATAATTGCACTTCATATGTGAAGTTAGTTACTGACAGTCCTCTGAATAAAAATTCATCTTTCACATGATAATTAGCAGGCATGTAATAATAATCTTTTTCTTTATTTCTTATAATAAAAGAAAGAGAAGGGAAAATATAGCTGCAAGCAGCAATGCGGGGTCCATGCAAATCACGCGACGCACACGAAACAAGCGCATAAGAGTACCTATTCGCAACATCTGCAACAATCACACATCAGTCCTGAATTCTCACACCGCCAACCCTGCACACACACCGTTTGTCCCTATGCTGTCAGATTTAAATGACAACAATCAAAAATCTTTGAAATCCTTGACATCCTGTCCTGTATGACATGTGATAAGTACTTTTCTTTAATGCCACAATGAATCCACTTATAACACTTATTGCATTGGATAACTAATCACTGGTATTTCACCAAAGTGTTAGTACACTAGTAGACATCTGTACCTCACACAAACATTGTGAAAGTCATACACCAATGACACAACTTCAAGAGATATAAATGACAGGAGAGTGAGTATTCACACAAAATATTTATTAAAATAACACCAGCTATAATAAAATAGAGGCATAAAAATGTAAACATTTGGTTTAAATAGCACTCAAGCACGAGTAGAAGCATAGCATAAATATCTTCAGCAGATACCATCTGAACGGAAAATGACATTTACATATTTACATATATACATTTACATACAACAACACAACCCTGTCGTGTTGACAACATGTCAATAAAAACAATCACAGATCTATGTCAAACAGGTCCATGTCTGCTTCCTCCTCAAATTGCCCACTTCCTGTAGCCTGGGCATTGTCAGGGTGTGCCTTCTGGCCTTGTCCATGTGACAGTGTCTCTGACCCCTGAGCTTGGTCGGAGCACGTAGCAGTGTCACGGGCCACTTTGATCACCGTAATTGTTTGCTTGGAGTGGACTTGCAGTTCCACGTGTCCAGCACAGGCCAGTTTCCAGGCAATGGCGTCAGCGTCAATGGCAGCACCGGCCATCTGCTCTTCCACAAACATGCACACTGCCGAGTTTGTGAGGGTCAGTGACATGTCCTGCTCGCGGTGAGATATGCATAGTTTCCCACCGTACAGCACTTTGAAGTTGGCTCGTTGCTGTAACATGTTGCACTTTTCGCAACGATGTCCTTCACTTTTGTCATTAAAGTGTGCCTGGCTCCCACGGCATATGACACAGCGATGTCTTGCTGTGATGTCTGCACCGATGACACGCCCGCAGATTTTGGGGACATCCGTGGCCTCATCACATGGCTCCAATGTTGCAGGTTCCCCGGCGTCCTCAGTCCCTGCGATTGTAGTGGAGCGAGTGCTGGTTAGAGTGGTCCTGTCCCCATATTTTCTTGTGGTTAGATTGGTTATAATGTAGGATTTGGACTCCTTGACCATCATGATCTTATCCTCCCACAAGGTCAACCTGGTCTGGCCACTCCTGTCGCACACATGGAATTGCTTCACCTCACGTGGGCCGCCATCCCACTGTACCATGCTGCTCACCGCTCCACCAGGCAAAATCTTTACACTTATGGAGTTGACCTGTTACAAACCAGATAAGAGGAAATAAGTACTGATATCCAAACGCAACATATACACTCCTACAGCTTGCAAATAGTATCAACTCTCCTATCACAAATGTAATTTGGTGAAAACACGATCAGGCATTTCTTTCTTGCTCCAATGTTGAACTTTACATATGCGCACTATCATCATAACATTATATTTCAGTACAGCATATATTTCTCTACAGGGACTTGTATCAAAATGTCTGGCTGTAAGAAAACACAAACATGACCGTATTTCAGCTTTGTGCTACATTGAACATGTCTCCATTTACATAAGGATACACTGGCTATTCTAAAGACACAGATGTGAAATGAAGGTAAGCATTTGCAACAAAAGTTTACTTCTTGACATAAGTCAACTTGATGCATTTTACAGAACCGAATTACTTAATACGTGGCATGCAATTGTAGTAACATGTTCCACTGTCACGATAATCTAATTCCATCATTACTTTAAATGGATAACTTCTTGTAATCCAGCTGACAAAGGCGCTATAAATTCTACCACTATTCTAACATGTTGGCAAATGTTTCCAACCCATTGTTGGTTAGGATCTGTAATGACCTCTACTTGACAGTGATTTTGGCCTACACTGAAATTACGCCTCAAGTCAAATGCGCACCACTTACTAGTTGTTTGGGACCGAGTGCCAAAACATTCGCCACATTCATGGGGCCGGCGTTGGGGGGTCCACGGGGGAAAAAAATGACGTTTTGGGACACCTCCAGCCCGCTGGACCCAGTACACAAGATGTCGTAGCTGTCCGGATCAGTGTAATCTACACAGACACAAGCGCAAAACACATTTTATTTTCTGAAATTCCTTACCACAACACATATCTAATCCACTAGCAGATCATGAAAAGCTACTTACTGATAGTTCTTTTGACTCTAGTGAGTTTAACAGGCTTCTTTGCTATGGCGGCCTGTTGAAATAGCTGGCGCGAATACCACCACCCGGTGGTATTCCTCTCTGCCACTTTGTAAAGTAGCATCAAAGTAACGGGCGTTCTTCTTGGACACTTTGATTGGTGACGGGCTATGCAAATAGCCACACACAGCCTCGTCCTCCTCCATCTTGGTCCTTTTTGAGGGCGCTGACATTTTTTTCTGTAATGCTTCTTTTCACACTGCAAATTAGAACACAATAGATTGTTAGTCACTGAGCAACACTATCCTTACATTTCTTGCTGTTGTTATTTTGACCAAACACACGCAGCAACTTGAGGGATGCATATGCCCTTCTTAAATAGGTAGCATGAACAAGAACTCACATATAGAAACTGTTTAAACACCCAAACAAAATATGCAATAAAAAGAGGAACATGAAGCTTACCTGATAATAGAACTGCAGAAAAGTGCTTCTTTCGATATAGGCGAGTTCACAAGAAAAGCAGAAAATGTCCACGCTTGGTTGTCCAATAGTTCTGTGTTCATACCTGGATACTGATCACTGTTATATACAGTAAGGCAGAGAGGTGTGGCCTCGCCGCAGGATGTACAGCCCATGAAGACAAAAGTCTGGAGGGATATCAAAAGGTGAAACACCTCCCACCTCTATGTCAATGGCATTTACATGTTAATTTAATAAAAGGAATAGCATATACAATGGCAAACAGGATATACAAAGACCCCTCTTGCTGTGCTTGTCTGGTGCCTTACAATAGCTTATTCATGGTCAAATTGCTAGTATATGCTACAACCTTGAACTTTTAAATTGTATGTCTCTGATCTTCCATGACTAGGCTCTACGGTTTTCTCCCCAATGTCTTTGTGTTAGCCCTAAAACCCGAAAACCCTCAAAACCCTGAAAAGATTACTCAGATATCCACTAGTTGGTATCGACACCTTGAATTCCATAGCAGCCATTGACAAAAGTCACTGGACTACTTTTACACTGCTGTATGTGTGTCTACAAATGACAGCCAATTGATATTGATAACAAGGCTGCCACTAAGATGCCAGTGTTATAAACTGTAAAATACAAACAAGAGCCTGGCCACTCCACAGGAAGTTTGATATGTGGAGACAAAAATCTGCAGAGAGTTGGATGCAGACATAGATCGCACCTCAATGTTAATTTGATTTACATGTCAATATGTGGGAGGTGTAAACAACTACAATGACAGACAGGATGTCTGCTAAGTACATCAAGAAGTGCACAGACACCTCATGCTGACTTTGTGGTAGATCTAACAGTAGCTTATTCATGATCAGATTCTTGCAACATGAATACAATCTCATAAGTTTTGCCTGGAAATTTGTTGTGTCAGCTTGTCCATGACTGGTCTCTACATTTTCACGCATTTTCTTTATGTTTTCCCTTAAACCTCTTACAAATCACCATTTCAGCACATTTGCTGTCAAACTTCTGCAGTGAAAAGCTTACTCATGTATCCACTAGTTACTATTGACCCCTTCAGTTTCGTATTATCAGGCATTACATTAAAACACCCGCCTAGTTTTACAACATTGTATGCATATCTGAAAAATGAGATGCAATTGAAATTGTGTGCTTAGTGTTTGTAGTATGTGGGGACATGAGAAGTGACTGTTAAATACAAAGCCATTACGGGATAAGGGCAGTAACAATTTCCATGGCGTGACTGACTACGTGTGCGTCGTGACGTAACATGACGGATTACACTTGTAACCTGGCGGAAGAAAGTAGTTCTTAGTACCCGTGTATTGTTTAGGCAACTTCTCAATAGAGTAGGTATTTTTTATTATGTTCTTGTCAAGTACAAACATTATTTTAAATGATGGAAGTATGAAAGTGTTTATACTATGAGCCTAAAATTGAGTTTAGAGCATATAGATCTGTCGTTGTAGGTGTACGTGTTTTGGTATCCATCTGCACACCGGTATATAAAGGCAGCCATTTTACCTGGACCTGGTCATTTCAGCGTTACAGGTAAGCCAAGCACACCTTTCCTTGTTTGAAATGTCCTACATGTTTTAAAAAGCATAGAGCTTTGTAATATGTTGTAAATGGCTTTGTGAAAATTTTAAAAGTACAGTGTGTAGAATTTAGTTGCATTTAGTGGCCCAATCACTGCATTGTAATCTCCTCACATCACCCTCACCTTCCTAATGTAAAGGAGAAACAACACTTTAAGGACCCTGTTTAGAGTCAGTATTTAGTTTGTCTGTTCTGGACTACTGTATAAATAAGGTGTTTCAACATGGCGGCCTCCATGAAAGGGGACCCTCTCCCACTGTAGATATAAAAGGATATTTTTTAATCCTTTTAATCCGGGTTCAATTCCCACCCATGGCCCTTTGCTACATGTCATTCCCCATCTCTCTCCCCCACCTTCCTGTCACTCTTCGACTGTCTCTATCCAATAAAAGCTTGAAAAAGGCCAAAAAAATATCTTTAAAAAAAAAAAAAGATTCTTATTTTCAGGTGGTTATACATGCATCAAAACATAGTTATGAATATTATATTCCATGTTTGCCTTATTCTGAAAATAGAGGCCCCAAATCTTACACACTGTACCTTTAAGCATAAGCTTTGTTGTGAATAATTGCATTCGGAGTAAATGCATTTATGCGACATTCAGGCTAGTGTGGGCGGGGTAATGTTCAAATCAAATCAAATCAAACTTTATTTGTATGGCACTTTTCATACTTAAAAGCAACACAAAGTGCCTCACAGAGGCTAAGAACAACAATGACAGAAAAAAACCCCAACCCTCCCACCCCCATAGATACCCAGAGAGACACGTAGACATACAGATACACACACACACACACACACACACACACCCGTTCAACAACCATTGAGGTACAAGAAGACCACGTAACACATGATGGCGGAATACGCCGACAATTGCCGCTTTGTCTCTCATGGGCTGTAACAATACACAAATGTCAAGGCCTTACTGTTGCACGAGCTGTTGTATCACTCAAGAAGATCTTTGCTCCAGGACAAGCATATGTTGCACTCAGTCGCCTGAAAACTCTTAGTGGACTGATAATCGAAGACTTTAAACAGTCGGCTATATTTTGTGACGACAAAATCACCTTGGCTATGGAAAGCATGCCTTCCTTTAACTTTGAAAAGACTTTGTCATCTCATGTAAACCCTGCTTGCACCATAGCACTTCACAATGTGCAGAGTTTAAATGCTCATATACTAGATATACAAGCACACAAAACCCTCATGCACGCTGACTGTATTTGCTTAACTGAGACATGGCTCAATGTTGGCACCAAAGAAGAACCACAACTTCCGGGGCACCGTTTCCACCACAATCCCAGACCAAACTGTTACGATGACTCTGAGCCAATGTTTGCAACGCTGAGGCAACAAACAAGAGGTGGAGTTGATATCTATTTCTCAGACAACATTGATGTACGGGTGTTAATTCCAGAGAGTCGTAATATTGAGTGTCTGTATTTCGAAATTCCACATGCTCAGTTGTGTGGTGCGGTTTTGTACAGGCCTACCTCTTATATGACTGTCATGTTTCGACATAACTTATTACAAGTCATCTCTCAACTTGACAAGCATACAGGCAAAAAACTCATCATGGGAGACTTTAATGAGGACATCTTTGTTTCGTCTTCCATTCACAAGTTACTGGAGCAGCATGGATACACTCAACATGTGAAAACGAGTAGAACAGAAAAAGGTACGTTACTTGACCATGTCTACAAGCCAAGCCACAGGTCAGCTGTTCACCAAAAAAGAATCACATGAGGTAAGTGTCTATTGTTTTTATACGGCATAGTGACTGTTTTTACAATGTTTTGTTTGGAAATACTACTGGTCATAAATGAAGGTATCTCTCTTATCTTTTAGAAGGCTCTGGAGGGGATGGTGATGACTGTACAAAGGCTGTGAGACAGAGCCAATCCACCACCACAGCCATTTACATCCCCAGATGCAAGAAGCAAACCTCCAACATCATGGAAGACCCCGCCAACCCTGCACACACACTGTTTGTCACTATGCTGTCAGATTTAAATGGCAATAAAAAATATTTGAATTCCTTGACATCCTTGAATGCTTTAATTACCTGCCTTACTGTGTTATTTTCACATGGTCAGTGGTAATATACTGCCATTACTGGACTAACATATTTTACACAACATATAAACTACTGTTCAGTTAGATTGCTTTATTGCCAACTTCAGTCTTCAGTGATAACTTCAGATAGTTATGCACTTCCACTTAGCTTTACTTGTCTTTATTTTTTGAAATAACATTTGCTTAACTGTGTATGACGTGATAAGTACTATTCTTTAATGCCACAATGAATCCATTATAACACAGTTATTGCATTGGATAACTAAGCACTGGTATTTCACCCAAGTGTTAGTACACTAGTAGACATCTGTACCTCACACAAACATTCTGAAATTCATACGCCAATAACACAACTTAAAGAGGTATTTGTAACAATAGAGACAGTCTTACTTCTGCTGTTCCAATCAAGCCTTTACAAATCATCTACGTGGTTACCTTCCAGTACTTTTTATTATGTCATTTCAGTTTTTCTATGTTAAAGCCTGACGTTGATGTTAAATTAACCTTGTGTTTGTGTATTTTTCTTTTCTTTAAAAATTAAGGAGAACCATTAAGATGAACACGTACAGGTAAAAACACTGTAAGAGACACAAATAAAATATGCCTTGGCATGGTGAGTTCATACAATTAACAATGCTGAAAACAATGACTTTCGATGCATAAATCAAAAAATTACTCTTATACAGGCAACACTCACACATTTACATGTTACACATATATAGCAGGTGTGACTACGACTTTGACTAAGTTACAGTCCCAGAAGGTAACAACACATTTAGGTATGTGGTATGTATGGTAGGTAGGTATGATATGCCACAGCCTTGCATTAAAACACACTTTTCTTCCTGTTTAACTGCTTCACCAGCAAATCCAGTTAACTGAAACAGAAGATACCTATGTCAATCAATGGAATAATAGCACTTACTCACTAGGAGTATTGATTCACAACATCTGCAATCATCACATTTCAGTTCTGAATCCTAAAACATGAACAACAGCACCCCCCAGTGGCCGAATTGAACCAAAACGAAGCAACACTACATTTTTGCTAACTGCAGCGCCCCCGAGTAGGCGAACTGCACCAAATTTGGCCTGTCCCTTTGAGACACGGTCTCGAGATGCACAAGCAAATTTTATTTCGATACGTTAAACCGTTCACGAGATATAAGCTCACATCCCATTTGGCGCCTTCGCCACCGATTTCAATAGGCTGTAGCGGGCAAACAAATTCAAAATTGAAAGAGCCATCTAGTAACTTTTGTGCGGCTCGGTCTGAAGATCGTGTCTGCCGATTTTTGTGAGAATTGGGCAAATTTGAAACAGCTGAAACTTTAGATTAACTTTTGCCAAAATCCAATATGGCAGCCGCAATCTTACGCTGACGTGGAAAATCTCAAAAGGACCTGAATTGGGACCTTCCACAGTATCAGCTGACATGAAAATTTAGTGTCAAATCCAAACGCGTCAAGAGAAATGAGCAAAAACACATTTTTTTTGCTAATTACAGCGCCCCCTAGTGGACAAATGACACCAAATTCTTTTTTTTACACACTTCTCAACGAGTTTTGAAGCGTCCAACCAGGCGTCGCCGAGATATGAGCAAACTTCCTGTTTCATTGACAATTGGCTAACACGAAAAGTTGGCATGAACTATCAATGGGGCAACCCACAGTATCTGCGGATATCACAATTTTATTTCAAATCAAAACGCATCAAGAGATATTACACAAAACAATGTTTTGCTAATTACAGCGCCCCCTAGTGGCCAAATGACACCATCGTGTCCACTTGACACGGGGTGTGGACACGTACCGCCAATTTTTTATTTCGATACGTCAAACCGTTGCCGAGATATGAGCTCACTTACTGTTTCGATTTTCGATTGCTTGTACCGGGCGAACGAATTCAAAATTGAAACATCCATTTAGTAACTTTAGTGCACATTGGTCTGATCATAGTCTGCGTCGATTTTCATGAGAATCGATCAAAATTTGCGCCCGGAACAAAATCCAAGATGGCGATAAATCTATCATGACGCGTTATGACGTCATTAGTGCATTGAACTCAGCATGATTCAAGAAATCCAATGTCACCTTGTTTTTGAAAATCCCCAAACGGTTCAAAACTTAAGTGCACAAACGTACCTCAAACTTTGACCCGTTGGTGGCGCTAGACCATGTTTACTGTTGACGTGTAACTTAGTGAAATTAAACTTGCGACTGTCCTTAACCTATGTGCAAAATTTCACAACTTTTTACCATACGATATCTATAGGCTGCCATAGACTCCCATGGCAGAAGAAAGAATAATAATAATAATAATAATAATGATAAGAAAACGTAGAAACTCAATGGGTTCCAGCAGCTTCGCTGCATGGCCCCTAAAAACCCACAGTCATACCCTGGTCATGTCATGTAATACCGCTCCAGGACACTAGAGGTTCCCGAGCGTGTACAGCAGGTTCCTCTCCCTCTGTCCCATCATTTGTTTTCCTTTTCTCCCCTTTATCATCGGAGTGTCTGTTTATAGCTAGCTGCACGGCTAATTGTTATCGCTGTGCGGTCACCTCGTGTTTGGCGAATGTTGTTTGTTTTCATTACAAAGTACACCTCTCGTTTGCGTCGGGATAGAAAGGAAACAAGGAGGTGAAAGCTGGCAGTGTCATTGTTCTGGTCACGCTTCGCCATCATCAGTTCCTCCGGCCAGGTGAGCGACGGTAAGGTGTGTCAGACATGGATTTCCATGGGAAAGTTTTAAGACAAGCTCTCTGAAAACTAAAAAGAAGAAGACACAGAACAAAAGCTACATATGTAGCCGCTCGACAGGTAAGATAAAACAGATATGTGTGAGCATATTGCGTTTAATTCATTTATAAACACACATTTAGTGTCTTTTCTGTAAACTTTAACTAGTAATGCTACTGTAAATATCAAATGCTCATTGAACACCTGCCTCTCTTTGTGTTTTATGACTCTATGCTCTATGCTGCCTCCCCAGCCTGCAGACATGTCCATTGAATACACCATTGATATCCAGCTAACAGAGCTGGGGTTTCCAGACATCTTGGAGCCGCGGGACAGCTCAGCCAGAGAAACACCCCGTCACTCCTCTTCATCATCTGATGACTCATTTTCACCCAGTCACTCAACCAATTCACTTTCAACCACACGCAAGAAGAGGCTGCTGCTCCGAGGCAAGCAGTCAGCTAAGGGTGAAGAAGCAGGTGCAGCAAAGCAGGTCTTAAATGAAGAGACGGTGTGTTGTAAAGCAACAAGTCCTGCACAAGCCGACACAGCACACACAGCACTCCTCGAACTGTCAGAGCCCACAGCACACGGTCTGACCGCTGGACCAGAAACTACAGACCTTCCTCAGGGTGACGGCAGGGAGAAAGATGTTGATGATGGTGACGATGCTCGAGAGGGTTCAACAGAGGTGGAGCTGGACGACTCAGACGACAGTGAGGTTTCAGAGGTGTATGAGGAGGAAGAGGACGATGAGGAAGAGGACGAGGATGAGGAAGGACCAAACAATGGTATGATTCACTTACTCATTCACTTTGACTCTCACGATCATTCAGTCTGTATGATGCACTAACACTGTAGCTGAATTGCTGTTATCCTATATGTTTTAATACATTTTTCTTATTGTCAACTACCCACTAGCAAGTATTATCTGTGTAACCAGAGCCTTGCAAACTTGTTTCTGTTTGCCACTAACAACACACAAAGAAACCACACTGTTCACTGGGTGACATGTTTTTTCATTACAGTGAACCAGGCCACTAAGGTTTACTTTGGCTTGACTGCTCCTGGAAATCCTCAATAAAGTGTCAAATGTGTATTAATCCACTACTGAAAATAGACCCCAAACAAATGCATTATTTACTCATGATTAAATAGGCAGTGATTCTAGATTTTGATGGTAAATATGTAGTCTGAGTAAAAATACCAGTTTCAAGCAACGTTGTAGTCAAACCCAACTAAACCGAGACCAAGTCAAGACCAAGACCAGAGTGTATCAAGCCGAGACAAGACCAAGACTTTGAGGGGTCGAGACAGAGTCAAGACCAAGAACAGGCAGTATTTAGCGTACTTAGGTAGCTAACATGTGGTTAATATTCGCCGTATCTCTTTGGGTGAGGCCGACGCCTCGCAGCCTTCTCAGTAAGCATATTACAGGATTTACAGACTGCTGTGTGTTTTCTTTTGGACGCTGTTGCAGATATCCTCTTAGACATCATTTAGGAAGTCACTTTCTAGCAGTGCGTGTGAAGGAAGGCAGCAAAGGGCTGTCGGCTGTTAACAGTGACAAAAATTTAGCAAAAACAAGTTATTGGTGTCATTTGAAGCAGGAAGTTTTACCTAGTTCATATTCATTTCTTCTTTTTTTTAATGACCTGCATCATACTCACTCTGTACTACAATACTAATCAAGGTTGGGTTTCATGATTGTAGCTTTTACGGTTACAACAGCATGACATTTTAAACTGCGGTTATCAGTTAATTGTTGCACTCCTTTTTTAAGTAACGTTTGCTAGAAACTACAGTGCCCAGTTGTTTTGAGACATTTTTTAGCCATGCAGAAAAAAATGATGGGGTTGGGATTGAGTGCTACAAACTGGGCAAGAGGAGCTATTGAGAGGCTCACTCACACATTGTTGTTTCAGTTTTTCACAGGATTCTTTTCCAATAACAGAAATATTGGATATTGCCACCATATCTTTTTAAAATTGATAAAAGGCAAAAACAAATGATGTGCTGATGTCAGTCCATCTCTAGTTACTCATATATTATTCAGAATGTAATGTTGATCTGTTTCAGTTTTACTCCTGTAGATCTTCGATCATGATCTAACTTTCATCAGGTGGCATGTTATTAAATTCCTTTTCCTTTCCACAGAGTCAAGTCATTCAGGTGCCTACCACTGCAGTGTCTGTGATCTCCAGCTGCCCTCCAAATTCAAGCTCCAGGACCACATGAATCTGCACACTGGAGCGCGCCCGTACTGCTGTGCTGAGTGTGGAAAACGCTTCTGCCAGATTTACAACTACAGAGTCCACCTGCGCACACACGCTCAGACCAAAGTGGATCATCTCGTGTGCCGTGTCTGTATGCGGGGCTTTAAATCAGAGAAAGCTCTAAAAGACCACTTGTCAAGAAGTCATTTACAGGACGAGTTTTACGAGTGTGACCTGTGCAAACGTGTGTTTACTTCCCTGAAGGACTGTGAATTTCATGTGCAGTTACACAAATCCATGGTGGATGTAAAATGTGAAGTATGCGGCCGCAATTTCTCCTCTTCAAAATCCCTCGCGCGCCACAAGAGGAAGGCGTGCAATCGCAACTTTAAATGCACAGACTGCGCAAAGACCTTTACTAAAAAGACTGCTCTCCTGAAACACAGCTTCTCCCATCTCGGTTTGTTGCCTTACACCTGTGTGCGATGCCGCTGCCACTTCCGCCTGGCAAAGCTGTACCGCCAGCACAAGTGTGAACCCGAGCGCATTCACTGCGTGGCCTGTCTGAGAGAGTTTCTCAGTCAGGAGGACTTCCAGCAGCACAAAAAGGACACTGGCTGCTGGGGAAATCAGGAGCCTAAAGGGGATGAGATCCGATGTTTGGAGTGTGGGGAGAGATTTGACACCACTGAAGAGCTAAAGAAACATGCCGGGGCTCACCAGAGGGTGCTGAAATGTGCTGAGTGTGGAAAGGGTTTCCGGTCGGCCCTGCTGTTAATGTCACACATGGGCGGTCATGCCGGCAAGTCACCCTGCCTTTGTCAGAGCTGTGGACTGGGTTTTCCTCACCAGCAGAACTACGACAGCCACCTTAAGACCTGTGGACAAACACCTCAGCCTGCGGTGAGCGTGGGGCACTATGGTGGTGATGTACAGTATAAGTTGTCTGTCTGTTGAATACAAATAATACTGAACACTACAGACAGCCATTTAAAGAGTAACTTAATATTAGGCTGATTTCACTTCCCTTTCTGGCTTCAAATTTGCTTCACGTCTGACCACGCCCAGCATGGAGGGTATGATGGGGTGTGGTCAGAAGTGTATTTTGTTGCACCCATAGCCACAGCCAACAGTGATACTCATCTCTGCAGCACATCAACTAAATAAACTACAGGAGGTCAGCAAAAACAAGATTTACTCTCCAAAGACATTTTAAAATAGATTTCCTACCTTCCAGGTTTCGGTTCTGCACAATAAAAAACAACTTTGCATAATTTAACTTCATATGAAAATTGCTCGGTTAGTTGTGTAATCATTAACCGTGGCTGTTGTCACCTTTGTTTGTTATCTGTTAAATTATAGTTATCTAGTGTTGACCATGAGAGCAGGAACTCCATAATCAAGAATTTGAGGGTTGGCCTCTGGAGAGAAATGTTTTGAAACAAGAAATGACTAAATTCAAACTCATTGTTTGCTTCGAGTTTGACTTCTGAGTTTAACTGGCTAACAAAACGGCTGTTAATACAATATTATCTGGCAGCCGACAATCAAAGATCTACTCCAGACATGAAAATACTGTGTAATGAAGGATAGGTTGGATTTTGGATATTGAAGTAATCACCAATAACAAAGAGATCTCAAATCAGGTCCTATTGGGAAAATGCTGTTTGTAATTGAAGTCGAAGTAATTTAGTTATATGCTGTTTCATCTTGATTCTACAAACATGTCACTCTTGTATTTTCCATAGTTCACTAACTGACCAGGATGTTTTTGTTGTGTTTCTCATTTTAGAGTGCTCCCAAAAAACGCCGCGTCTCGAAGAGCTCATCACCTGAGACAGAAAAGCTTAACGCAAAACCAGAGTCATCAACAAAACCAACAAACACGGTGACAAAACCAACCACCACAGTCACAAAGTCTGCTGCACCAGTGAAGGTGTCTCATAGTCCAGAACCTGTGACAGAGGGTGTGTCTGCTGACTCTGGTTCAACAGATGGATTGTGGAAGCTCACCCTCGACAAACAGCCTCCTCCTGGTGTTAAACTTGTCTTGTTTTTTCCTGTGTGTCCGACTCAAAGCAATGGCCTCCCACCTGCAGTCTCTCCAACACTATCAGGTCCAGCTATGCAGGTCCAGCCCCAACACCTCAGAGTGAATCCTGCTCTGGGAGCGCCACTAAATGCCCCCCTGGATTTAGTTAAAGGGATTAAACAGGATCCAGAACGTGAAGCACCTCTAGATTTGTCTAAGAAGAGTAACTCATCTAAGTCTGCTCTGAGCAACATTACTTTTCCTTCTATTAAAAGTGAACCAGAAGAATTAGAAATCTCAGCAGAGGCCCATAGACACACATTTAAAAATGGTAACAGCAAAGTAAATGTTAAACCAAATCCAGGAGAGACAGCGATATATCCTGAGGTGAAGAAGTTTAAAAACGATCCCATGGATCTACCCCCTCTTAATGTTAGTACAACATCATCTAAACTAATGATAAACATTAAGAACGAGCCTGGTCTTGAGTTTGATTTGTAGTCATCCATGCAAGCTGATATGCAATCAAGACGGCGATTGACGTTTTAAGCCCTGCTTATGCTGAGGTGGAGAATTAAACATAACATTTCAATGAGGGTAAAAAAAAAATCCAGCTGTGGTCACATTTCCTACAGAAGGATGCATCTTAATCCTTCTGTTTTGCTGTACCTGTAACCATGTAAACCAAATACGGAGGTGTTATTCTACAGCCATAATGATATACTATTCATTGCTGTATATAATCTTTCTGTCTTATGTTATATCTATCATCATATGACAAAGCATTTTTTTCTACTTTTTCCACTATCATGAGATGACTCTTGAAGAAATCCAGTGTATTTCTTGCAGTGTGACTTTTAGTTTGAGTGCGAGAAAGATTTTAGTTTCTTCTATAATTTAAAGAAACATTCCACATTCTTGCCTGTTATGGCATTTTCTTCTATGTATTTTGATTAAAACGAGTGGCTTGGGCCACTGGAGCAAAGTGGTACTGTAACAGTCCTGAAGCCTATGCAATGTTGAGCAGGATTTCTCTCATTATGAGAACATATTACTGATTTCTACCTTTTATGCACTGTTTTTTTTTGGAGCAATTTAATATTTAGGTTTATTAACGTGTATTAAGTTGAATGAAAACACTGGATTTCATAGTATTCATCTGAAAATATATGCATTTTGTGTGTAGACATTGACCTTTACTACAGTGTTAAATATTTAATGAATGCAAACAATGATACTGATTAATAATATGACACTCTGTCACCTTGTGATTTACATTTGCTGAAACCGTCTGCAGGTATATTTTGACTTTTTCTAAAGGCAAATAAATATTTGTTCTGTAAGATCAGTTAATATCTTGTGGATATCAGTTTTTATTCTTAATGTCTGTGTGTTTGTATGTGCATGAGAGAGACCATAGTCACCTCTGCCTTGTAAAGTCCTTCTCTGTAGAGAATGACACTATCCACAGTACTACAGTGCACCATGTATTTGGAGAGATCTTGCTCTCCTTAAACAGAAAAACTCAAACAAAATAATGAGAAAATATTGAGCTGGATGGCTTCGATACTTTTTGTCAAGCTAGATAGACTTGACAATAAAACCTTTTAAATTTTTAACCTCCTGGTTTCACTGAGGTATTCCATTATATTTCAGGGATGAGGGTTAATTTATTTGTTATTGTACAACACAGTGTTGTGCTGCAATATGCAAGTTGTATTTTTTGTATATACTACACAAAAAATAATTACAGTGGAGTGCAGAGGGTTACAGCCTGAGGAAAGGTGGTGCTCTGTAGTCTGGTGGTATGGCAGTTGGGTGAACAGGCTGTTGCTGGGATGGGTATTGTCTTTTGATAGGCACCTCAGCGATATCACTGATTCCTGGTAGATGGCTACCAATGATCTTGATCACCTGCTGCAGATCATTTTCCTTACATAGAAAAGAAAATTCAGTTGAACAACCTGTCGTTCCTGTTTTCTGTATAGCACTCGGGACATTTAATTAGTGAATCTAGTGAACAGTGAAGATAACAACTCACTTTAAAAAATATGAAGATTAATTTTAGGAAATTAGTTTTTAATTATCATTTTAAAAAAATCAAAAATGTTTGGAGCTTGTTGTCACAAAGTGTTGCTAAATTTATTATAGAGAATAATTGTAGCGATTTCTTTCTGTGTTACCATATTGTGCTTTTTTTCACCTTTTCAGCGTTTGTTACAGCATAAATGTAAATTTTTAATACTTTACTAATACTAATACTTAATCCAAATACTATAGCCATAAATGCAATATTAGTATTATTATTATATATTATTTCTTTTACTTACGTGTGTGTGTGTGTATGTATGTATATATATATATATATATATATATATATATATATATATATATATATATATATATATATATATATATATATATACAGCTTAGATTATTCCTTTAAATTAAACAAACAAAAAGAAAAACAAAGAAAGAAAAAGAAGAGAGAGGAAGGAAAAAAGAAAACTTATTTTGTAGTTTTCGTGTAAATATCAGATATTTTAAGCGTAAAGGAAGGGGAAAACTACAATTCCTGTCACGTGACCAGTGAACCCGGAAATACAATGACTGCTTGGTGGCGATGTTTTTAACGGGAGTAGGCCATCTTATTATTCGTGCATGGAGTATGCTACAATGAAGATGTAATCATGTCATAAAGAACGTGTGCTTTGTTTGTTACTTTAATGATTTTGGCTCCCAGAGGCTGAAATATTAAAATAATTGATGCAAAACTAAACCGTCGATCTGGTGACAACAGCAGCGTTTGTTCAAATTCATGGACAAAGACAAGAGCATCGACATTGTGAGTAAACGTCCTTTAAATCTGTCGATTTTTGAGAATGACCAAGACTCAAAACTCTGCAACTCTGCCTTTGTACGTCTTGCAGCATGGTCAGTGCTCCTGGATGGAGATGCATCACTTCATTGGTGACCTTATCACATCTGGAAACACCTCGAAGGATCAGCCAGATGTGCTAAACGCAGCATGGGGCGTGGCTGCTGCTGCTGCTGCTGCTCCTGGTGGTGGTGAGGCTCTGGGGTTCAAATGTGCTTCACTTGACCATCTGCAAGACAAATCAGAGGGACAGCCAGGCCGACAGATCCAGCCTGGGGCATCACAGAGGAAGGGAGAGGTCAGAGACAGGAGAGAAGGTCAGAGCTCCAGATAAGGATGGTCTCCATCATTTTTTTTGCAGATACTCTTAGTATTCATTTTAATTTGTGTTTCTGTTATACCTAGATGTCCATTTTGGTTGCACCTGCCCCGGCTGCCCTTACTCCACTTCTCCACCTTCCTTTGAGATTTTAAAACCCAGACAATCTTTGTCCTCGTCGTTACACTCAGATGCAATATGCCACCTTTTGCCAGACACTGAACCAAGCAGCACCACCACCACCACACCTGAGCTAGAAACCAGGACGTCTAACCGACTGCAGCGGGAAGAGGCAAACAGAGGGACTCGGAGTCCAGACCAAAACTCAGACACTCCTCCTGCCAGGGTGTCCTCGGGCTCCTTGTCCCAGCTCTCCATGTTTCCCTGTTTGTGTTGCCATCGCAGCCTCCAAACCTGTGCCCAGATACTGAGCCACCAGGAAGCTGGCACAGACTCCCCGTTTTCTCACACGCACGCTCATCATCATTTTCATCACCACCACTGTCCTATAACGTCATGTTTACCATGCCCTCAGCTTCGCTCTCATGCGCCACAGCTCGCTGGCCCTTTCCCCTGCTTGTCTTGCCAGCACTCCACGCCTCCCTGTACTCAGGAGTGTCACCACCAGCACAGGCAAACACACAGTCAGCAACAAGAGGAAAGAGGAGGCCGAGCGGCTTTAAATTTATCGCTACATCCCTGTATGCACTGCTCTGCATCTTTTTCAAGGCCTTCCCAGTTGCTGCAGCACCAACGCTCCGAGCATGCCCACAAACCGTCAGGCTTCCTCTGCACTGAGTGCGGCAGGGCCTTCAACTCGCACAGCAACCTCCGCATCCATCTCAATGTGCACACTGGTGCCCGGCCCTACTCCTGCTCTGACTGCGGGAAGAGTTTTAGTCAATCGGGTGCCCTGAAGATCCACAGGCGTATTCACACGGGCGAAAGGCCATATTCCTGTGGATTTTGCGGCAGGGGGTTTCCTCATCTGGCAGGGGTCCGGGCCCATCAGAGGACCCACACAGGAGAGAAGCCCTACCGCTGTAGCCAGTGTGGGAAATGTTTCACACAGTCAGGAGCTCTTAAGATCCATACCCGCATCCACACAGGAGAGAGGCCCTTCATATGCAGCCTCTGTGGGAAAGGCTTCTCCAATCGCTCCGGGATCCGCTTCCACTACCGCACAGTCCATGGACTGGCCCCTGAACATGCTGGAGAAGCTGGATCTGGTAGTGCATCTCGGGGACCAGCAGGCCGTAGTTATCCGCCTGGACGTCCCAGAACATTTCCTCCAGCCAGTCTCGGGGTAAATACACCCAACAGTCCAGATAGAGACTCACGTACAGCTCCAAACTCTACAGACTCCTCTGTGTCGACTGCTGCTCGTCCCGGCTCCTCTCTGCTTGGCCCTAATGAGAGCAAATCTCAGTCAGACGGAGCAAACAGAGAGGGGCTTCTGTATGCATGTGAAGACTGTGGCCTACGTTTTAAGGATGCTCCGTCCAGGAACAGACACCAAACTCTGATGCACTACTCCTCTGAGGGGAGAGAGGAGGAGGAGGGGCAGAGGGAAGAGTTAAGCACAAACGAGAGGGTCCACGATAACAGTGGAGAGTGAATAAATATCGTTGATACCACAGGCTGAACTAGAACACCGAAAGCCCCAAATAAATTGTTTTTTAGAAGTTATTTGTCTAAAACATATTCTGTAATCCAGTATTACTACTCTTTTCTTTGATATTGCGCTACTTCTCATAAGTTTTTTGATTTATGATTTGATAGAAGTTCAGATTGACTGGTGAGGTCAGATTGATCACTGCCACAGGGTTCAAGTCCACCTTAAAAAAACCTTAAACACATTGGCTCCTGCAATCACACACCAGGCCAACTCCTAAAATGTTATTTTAATACAGTTGTTTTATTGTGCCTTATTCAGCAGTGGAAGAAATTTGCAAATTCATCACCACAAAAGTATTGCTGTAAAATTACATTTGTACTTTTAGTAACATGTTTTGATAAAATGGAGCTGCCACTGACCTTAGTAACAGGAAAAAGTTTTTTTTTTTTTTTTTTTTTTAATTTGTCATATTGGTTTATTTACATTAAGTTCTTGAGTAATTTAATCTTTATACGATTTATATTTCCCATACAAAAATCTAAGACAATCCACTGGACTTTGTATGACACATAAAATTAAGTAATAATTAAATATAAGTTAATAGACTTTTCTCACAGAAGCCATTTTGACATGAAATAGTAGATAAACACAGGTGTTACCAATGATACTAATTAAGGTTCAGTTCCATTCAGGTCAAACAGAGTCAGGCTGCTGATGCGGTCTTCGTTCACTGGAAAGTCTCTGCTGCAATAAATGGAACTGAACCTTAATCAGTATCATTGGAAACACCTGCCTGTGTTGATCCGACTATTTTATGTCAAAGTGGCTGCTGTGAGAAAGGTCTGTTCTTGAAGTGTTTCTCACTTGTGAGAAGGTTGCTGCACAGTGGCAAAAGGCTAACAAATAACAAGAAGGCCATCACTGGAATTCTTAAAGTTTATGATACTTTCATCCCCAGAGATAGAGAACATAATCTCTTTTTCCAGACTGGTGGGCAGCAACAGCTCTGGAGTTCAGTTGAGGTATGTGTGTCTCGCTCAGGGACACTGCAGTAGGTTGAATCACAGGATCCTCCATCGTAAACACGACAACCTAACCTTGCCTGTTGTGCCTTTCTGTGTTACTATATTACAAGCATATATTTTAAACCAATGTTTGATCGTTACTTTAGTATGTATGTTAGAAATGGATAATAATCTGAGGAGGGACAACCAGCAGACAAATTATGACATTTTTTGTTAGATGTTTAAAGCTCAAGAGAGCCATCTAGTGGTTACTCTGAATCATAGCAACAATCTTAACCACATTGTTACAGTGTACCATTTATAGTGCTTCTTAAATGTTTTTGTCTTTAACATGTTCAAAGTTTACATTGTGAATACAGTGGTTTGTCAGGACAAGTAACATATTCAATCCACCTTTTTTTTTTTGCATCAACCTGTTAAATAGACATACATACATGTATGTGTTTTCTGAAAGTGCAGCTTGTGATTAAACATTTCATCAATAAACAGGATCTCTGAGAAATGACTGAACCTGCATTTTCTTTGTGCATCACAGAATATTTCCACACATACTTCCTGGAAGGAAATATTTGCATCCATATGGCTCTCAGACCACTGTGTACTGTGAGGTGAGTGTACCCTCATATATGCATAGTGGTCCAAAGTGACTTCTCAGCTTTGGGTACATCACTCATTGGACGTTCAGCTCTGTCAGCATTAGTACACTCTGGACAACACTGTCCATCTTAGTGTCCACTTGAGATCAAGTGGTCCTCTGGTCCCAACACATGTTTTAGCTCAGGAGAGTCTTTTTTGCTTGCTGTGTTCACAAAGGCTCCTCATATGTGTGTTTCTGTAGCAAAGAGTCACATGACTTTGGCTCAGCATAGACCACACTGACTGGTCGTGGGCCACTGGCATGTAGAGCAGGAGTGCAGTAACCATTGGAGAGCATCCTGTGTGAGGGGCAGTCATACTGAGCGTGGCTGGATGTTGCTGTCCTGGTACCAGCGGTAGGTGCCGATATAAGAGGTCCATGTGAGTCAGAAGGCTGCTCACTGAACGGGGTGGCATACTCAGGCTCTGGTGGAAGAGGCTCAGCGTACTCTGGTAGGTTGCCAGGAGTGTCATAATGGCTGAAGGTGAAGGGGGTGGTGTAGCCCTCATCTGAGGAGGGTCTGAATGTTGATCCAACCTTCTGTCCAATAGCAGGCTCAGCATAGTCTGGAAAAAAGTCAAAACCAGTATAAGATTGTATTTCTATTCATCTGAGATGCAAAAAACAATGACGAGTATCAGCGAGGATAACTACCAGACACCAGACCAGTTTCAGTCCGATATTAATACACATATTTGCAATTTGTGGTACTGTCAGCTCTAAACAGTTGCCAGGCAACCAGTGGAGACTCCAGGAAGTTAGTGGTCCCAGCCAAGAAACTGTGCAGCCCATGACCCCTCGTAAAGTGGAAAATAGTCGTTTTTACACTTCAGTACTTGTAAGGATTGAACAAACAAGAAATAATGTGTTAATTGGAGAGCTTTCGATGTGCTGGCAGGTGGATTTTGTTACCATTGGCCAGGGCTTGGCTAGCTGTTTTCCTCTGTTGCCAGTCTTTGTGTGAAGCTAAGCTACTGGCTGCAGCCTAAGAACAGACAAATTTGAGAGTGGTATCTTCTTATTTAAGTCATTTAACACTTAATAATTTTGGATTTGTAAACTCACAGTGTTCCTGAATCACTGAAACATTTCCAGCTAAAAGTGACAGTTTTAATTATTCATCAAATGGGAGTGAACTGGGAATGAGAATCAACTGTACCGCATAGCAGCATCCTTTTATTAACAGCAAAAACTCTTTTACGCTGCAGTTTCGGGGAAATGCTTCTTTTCTTCTCAATAGCAGTCTCATACCAGGCCAATGTTGAGCGCCTGCATGAGCTGCTTGGCCACCAACAATGTCTCCTCTAATCACAGAGACAGGGGCCGACTGAGGAGCACTCAGATTCGACCAGACCCAACTCCTTGCCCATGCAGAAGAGGCTGTGGTGTGGGAGGCCTAGACCCTACTCAAGAGCCCACAGGGAGCCTCAGAGCCAGAGCTATTTTAATTAGACAGGCTTTAGTGAGGGCTTTGATTGTCTTAGCTTTGACCCTCTGTCCTGTTTATCACTGGACCTCTCAGTGAAGGGCCCCCACACTGGGGGAGGGGATGGAGGAGGCTGAGAGGGGGACTGGTGGTGGTGGGGGTAGGCTGAGCGCCCTTTATCAAGCTCCAATTAAAGGGTCCCTTTCAGAGAGGCTCCGTGGACCAAAGAAAGGAATGTTTATACTGCGACTGGGTGATGGGCTGAGCCAGGGCAAAGAATGGACAGCCCGTGGAGAGAGCTGTTTGCCTGTCAGGCCTGGCATGAGCTCCTCAAACTGACCACTGAAGCCAGAGACTGTTAGAGCAGGAAACATGGAGAAGGGAAGGCAGAGCTCACAACTGGAGATCACCAGTAAACTTTGAATGGGCAATGAAAAAGCTAGCAAAAGGGCAGCAGCTGATAGTGGTAAAACTGAGTTGTAGCAGTGTTCTGTTAAAAAAACAAAACAACACACAAGATATTTGTATGAATTCTCACCATTAAGAGGAGGGCTAGGTAGAGCATCATGGACATTTCGCTCCAGAGGGTAAGAGATGAGCTCTGATTGTGGGCAGGTGATACTCTTTGCCTGGAAAGTCTGACAACCTATTTAACACACCAACACACAGAGTCAGAGGCTTTTTAACAGAAGATTGAAAAATACTGGAAAACAGTCAAAGAGCATTTGACTTACTTGTGGGTAAGGTATACTTCATTTGTGATTCTTTTTTCCTATATGGGAAAGGACATAACACAAAGCATCAAGTATTATACATATGAGATACAGTTTCTGAAGTGATGATCACTGTCAGAGCTGAAACGATTAGTTGACTGAAGAATAAGAGACATCAAATTTAATAATTGATACATTTTTTAGTCATTTTCCAGGCAACGATATTTAAAAAATATCTACTGATTGAAACAGCAGATTAATCAATAAATATCTGTTAGTTGTAGTTGCGTAATCATCATCAACATCAGTATCTTTGCCAGTGACCTAAAGTACTAAGGTATGAATTAAATATTAGCTTTTATTTTATATTGATACTACTCCATGTATTATAAACAAGCGTGTGCAAACTTTACTTATAAAATAAATAAATTCAGTCAAACAAACAAAATACCTTCGCTTCCACCAGACTCCAGTCAACAAACAACTTCCGCACATCAACAGCGCCAGGACCACTCCCACTGCCACTATCACTGGCTGACTGGAGCCTACAGGACAGAAAGTGTCTGAGTAAGTAAACACTTGTACAACTGTGAGGAAGGAACACAGTTTATGGCAATGTACACACAATGGATTGTGAGAGAAGAATATTGTTTTTACTGATTTGACATGTACTGTATTCTTCCAAAAATAGACTGGCATCAGTTCTCGTGGTACACATTTGAAATTAGAAAGTGATACAAGCACATACTCAGTTTTGTTTCCACTAACACTGGGCCCTCTGTGGGGGTGGGAGTGGGGCCGGGGCGTTGTGTTCCCATGTTAACTTTGATGGATGGAGATTTAGTTGCATATTCTGTTGGAATAATATCAGGAGTACAGACATGAATTCACACGGTCAACAGATCATGTTTATTCCTGATAAATTGTGAGAATACTCACCAGGGGGTGGGTGTGACCTTGGTATGACTTTGGCTACAGGACACCCCAAAATTTGGACCTGAGCTGAGGCTTGGCCATGCCAGCTCAGTGGCTGTAGCCGGACAAAACGAGCCACCACAGGTGGAAAAAGGCTGTTGCGAACCTTGAAGTGGCCATCGGTATAGGCCTGAAACACCTAGGGACCATGACAACAAGTTACTTATTCACAGAGAGCACCAGGAAGCCTGCAGTATAAACTCTGTTGTCACATCAGCTCTGATCTGTTGCCCTCAGTAAGAACCAACAAATGAACATCAGTGAATACTGTACAATACATACCTTTTTTTCTTTGCTGAGAGCACCTTTGTACAGCTTCCAATTTTTTCTGTCCTTGCTGAAAAAAAGGATGTAGGATTCTATGTAGTACATGTCTGATCCAGTTGTTATTATACCTGAAAACAAAAACAGAACATGTTTTCAGTTCAACATTTGAGAAGTGATGAAAGTGGTTTTACTTAATATTCCAAGACATTAAAGCTCAGATTTATGCACTTTTGCCGAGTCAGGCATTTAAGTCCAGTGTCAACAAATCCCACAAAAAGATCAAAACCAACCATGTTTTGAGCCACATCTCAATACTTTTTGACTTCCCTATACTTCCTAAAATGTTTTTTTAAGGAGTGCAAAATTATTTAATCAGCAGAAAATAGTGCATTTGATGGGAACTATTTTCAGTGGTGGATTAATACACATTAATTGTGAGTTAAAATAAGAAAAAAAATAGTTAAAGTAATAATATTTTTGGCCAAACTTATCTTAAAAGACCAGTGTGTAGGATTTGGTGATATGTAGTGGTGTAATTGCGTGTCAGGAGAAACTATGGTGGCTACAAAACACAGGATAGTCTCTGTCTAGAGGCAGTGTTAAGTTTGTCCATTCTGGGCTACTGGTGGTTCAACATTTTTGTTTTTTGGCTTTTCATGGGATTTGTTGACAATAAAAATATAGATTGTCTTCAGACAGCTTCATAAAAACATTAAAATGTTAAGCAATTAAAACATATTAAATGTTTTTAAAGGAGTTTATTTACATATAAATTTTAGTTTGAACACTTTTTACCTGTGATAGTTCTTTTATCACTCAGCTCCAGCTCCAGCCACGGGTTCCGATCATTACCGCCTGCTGTCCAAGGTATGATTTCATGGCTGGAACCCATGTTTCTGGATGACCAGTACATTGTGTGCTCTTGGCTGTTTTTAGCCCAGAAAGATGAGGCATTTAAACCAGACACACTCAGGATGTTGTTGCATTCTGTACAGAGACCAGAGGAAAGGAAGGAAAGTGTATTTATATACAACAACATGCCCCCCTTGGCTCATGTAATCGTGTGTACTTTACTGCTGACTATTTTATTTTGATTAAATCAAGAATTTCATTTTTTTGGGGGGGAAGGAAAGGAATGGGAGCTTACGGGAAAAGTCTTAAATGCCACAGCATGTCTTTAAAAATGGAAAGCAGATAATGTTTTACTTGTTGTAAATGGGTAAACCATGCAAAAACAGTATGCCCTTTAGAAAACTGTACAACATGTACTGTATGCTGTATAAATGTCATGTTTTGCTCATACCTTTGCTGAAAAGCAGCTTCTTCTCAGATAATGATCCCCTGTCAAAAGAGGACAGTTGAAAGGTCAGTGCATAAACCTCATCATGTCACAACATAGAATTAAATGTAAACTAATTTCCAGCTCAACAACAACCATCTTGACATTAATATTATCTCTTATTATGAATTTTTGAATACAATAACCTCAGACATACATTTTTGAGAGGATTCCATTGGCAAAGGTGGGTTCATAGAGTGTCAGACTTCTCCCACGATTCACAGCTACACGGCCTCCCAGACTATCAGACGCAACTCCAGCATGAACTGCAGACTTGCACAGGACTGAGGTCTGTAGCAGAGGGCACATGAATTCATTCATAACTTGTGCTCATAAGTTATGAATGGCTAATACAGCTTAAAATGAAAACACAGTTTACTTACATCTCTATAACCCTGTTCAGCGTTTCCCCAGACATCCCCTGTGACGTTCTTACATCCGGCAGGGCAGTACACACTGAGAAACAACAGAATAACATGTGAGAAAACACTCAGTGTTGTACAGAGACAGTAGCTATTATGGGAATGTCAACAACTTACCTCAAATACTGCAAGCTAAAATGAGATCCTCGTTGTAAACAAGAAATGAGGTCTGTAACAGCAAAACCGACAGATTGAAATTACCACTCTTGAGAATTAATTTGAACTTTCTTAAACAGTATGTATTGGTAGCCTTGAATAGCATAGTGCAGGACCCAGTATCTCAGGCTTACATAACACCACCGGTCATTCTGTCAACCACACACAAACAGATTCTGTGTGAGACATGTTCTAAGTGTGCTATATTAGGGGATGAGCGGTCATCACTGTTGTTGATGTGACTAAGCCCTTTGTTACTGTGATTTTGTCACAGTTCACGAGTACAGCGAATGGTCCTCGTGTGATCACAGTTAACAGACAGTGGTTTGTATGTCTGACCGTGGGCTTAGCTCCAGACATTGCTGGATTTCATAAACAACTCAGTAAAAAACAGGAAACTATGATACATACTGTAGAGTACAGATGACTTCATCCAGAGAAGAGGAAACTATCTTTAAGTATAGACCAGCATTCAGACTAAACAAGCACATATAGTTATTAAAATAATACACAAGAAGAACCTTGACCTTTTATCATTTTGTGATTGAATCTGAACAGTCCAGAAACATGAAATTTGGATTTCAATCCCTACATAAATGTACAAGTAGATGTTACAATCTGTACTGATTTAAAATACAAGGACTTGCTAAATCAACAGCCACTAGTTTGCCACAAACACTGGATGGTTGTGGGCTTGCAGTGGTTAACAGACTGATGAAGAGAAAGGGGGAGTGAGAAAGAAATCCAGCCACTCCAAGCGACAAACTGAAGCCTGAGGCCTCACTCCATTCAGCCTGAGGGAAGACTCAAGCTTTCTGAGCAAACACACCAGAGCAAAGATAGCGATGGAGGTTGAATGCCAATAAGAAGTGACTCATGCACTCACAATCACACGAGTGCACATACACAGGGACAAATATTCACACAGACGATGGTGTTAAAACACCAGTGTAAACGTGTAAATGAGCAAATTTTAGAAATTTAAGTCAAACTACAAATTGCCTGGCGCTTGTACAGCTGAGCTACGTGCTCTACGTGTTCAGCTACAATAACAACACAACAGAAATAACTCATTTCAACAGGCAACAACCATAATATACTTATTATAACCATGTAAGTGCTTCCCAAATAGTAATCAACCAGTCACAAATATCATACCTGGATACTGGTCTGTGGCATAAGACAGTAAAAAACCCCGTCCAGAGCGGTGTGGGCCTGATTTGAAGCTTATTGTCACTTCATTGCTTTTAAGTGTCACATTCTTCTGTGATGCATCAAGCTTCCCACACACCGGACCTGTAAACACACACACCAAAACAAATATTTGTAAAAGCACACAAACACAGATATATGTTGTTCCAATATGTAATGTATACAGACTCCTGCACAAACAGCAGATTCTTTCTTGAATGGTCGAATACTGTCAATCCCCTTTATAGCATATATCAATAGATGTAGATGATTTAGTTAGTCTAACTCCACTAGTGCTTTCCTGTCCTACAATTGTATTATGAAGAGAAGAGCCATATAGACTGTCACATGGAAAAACGACATGTAAGAACACCTCCCCATCAGACTGTACAGAAAAAACAAATCGTGAGCCAGGCTCTGTGGAATCTGATAATAAACACAAAAGGCGGCCTAACTTAATATTTGTATCTCCTGAATCTCTCAAGCCTCAATTTGGTGTGTTGTCAAATTTTTTATGCCCTCTAGACACGACTTGATGCACCTGGTACGAAGATGTGCATGTGTATGTTGCGAAACAGGGTTTGCCTCTTCTGTCAATGTGTCAATGGAATGGCATCCACAATCATCGCTAGGAGAACATCGGTAATGACACAGATCATAAAAAGTCTATCAGCAGGTATTTCAATAAAGAATCACCCGAGGAGACATGATGGGGAGCACTTCTGTTTCAACCATTTAAAAAAAAGACACACACTGTACACACAGCTTACCCAGACTGCGTTCTCCGTTCTTGTCTGTGATCACAAGAGAGCCATTGCTGCAGCCTGGACTGCTCTCAATGTCAAAATCCCCAAACAGCAGTCGCAGCGTTCGCCCCTCTGGCACTCGAAGCCTCCACTTACACCAGGTGTTACTCGGGTAGGTGCCTGGATAGTTCTGAGAAGCCAGAGTGCCAGACTCTGTGCCCAGCACTGTATGTCCACAGCCATTACCTGAAACATTACAAGTACAATAGAGAGGTTGTGACAGGAGAAAGCTGACAAATCCAAAATTAGATGCTACCACTTGCTAATGAAGAGGCTCCTTAAAAATGATTGCAGCAATCAAACTAGAGGACTCTTTTTTTTTTCATGTGTCAACAACCCTGAAGATTGAACCATTTTTTCAATGCTGGCTGAACATTTTACAGTAGCAAAAGTTCAAAGTTATTAGTGTTTTAAATCATTAATCATTCATTAAAATATTTGTAAAGTGCAAACAGGTTTTGATCACAGAATTCTTCTTACAGCATACGAGGGCTACGACTACTGATTATTATTTTATCATGGATTAATTCTTCTGATTTCTTTATCAATTAATCATTTGGTTGTTGGTTAAATGACTGTTGGTTGGTTGAATTGTGAAGAAAAAAAAGTCCATCACAATTTCAAAGTTGGCATATTCACATATTTTGTGTCTGGCCAACAAGGTGATCAGTTCAATGTTGTATAAGACTAAAATAACCAGAAAATATTCACATTTAACAATCTGGAACTAGTGAATTATTGGCATTTTTCTCATTCAAATTAGCTTGACTTAAAGAAGGAAACATACATTTAAAAAAAATAAAGAAAATAAATAAAACAATCATTAAAATGTTTGCCTGTTAATCATCTCTTGATCGACTAATTGATTAAATGCCTAATCATTTCAGTTATACAGTATACTGTCAGTTCTTATAGTGACTAAGAAGAAATATTTACTTCTCCCACAGCTGATAGATATGAAAGTATAACTAATAAGTTTCACTTCTAAAACATCTGTGCCAGGGGAGAGTTATCAGCTGAGCCCCTCGAGCTTCAGTAAAGCCCAAATCACATCACCGCAGACAGTTTTATCATTAATTCCCTTAATTAAATCCACAAAATGTTAAGTGCTTTGTTAATACACGGTTTTATGACAGATGAATAATAAGTCTCCTCCCAACATGCACAGCAGACAAGGGCATGTTTATACTCTTCTGATCGTAACTGTGAGATGACACAACTGCTGGTGAAGGAAGTACTCAGCTACACTGGATGTATTGCAAAAGATGCTCTTCTTGGATACACAATTTTTACTGTTTATAAAGACGTGCCTTTCTTGAGAGAAAAGACAAAAAAATTGATCAAAGGTTTTGCTTTGTTTTTGTACTTTCCTTGTGAATAATATTTTAATGAATGTGATTCATGGTTGTGACTAATACTTGAAGTAGAATGGAAAGGCAAATATTTAGATCCAGAAAATAAATGAGTCAATTCCCACAGTGGTAACAAACAGATTAGTGCTGTGTGGGCGTCAGGCTCAAAACCGACAACCAAAATGTCAAGTGATGACGTGCTCCAAGAATGGTCAAAACCTTAAAAAAGGCACCAGGGTCCATCTAAGTCTACACATCATCCTGTCCTTGCCTTCCATATAAGGCTCCTGGAGATTGTTGTCTGTCTGAGGGGAAACAGGAGGATAACCTTCCACTCACCCCCCCGGCCCGTCACACACATCCTGCATCCTCACACCAGCCGTTCCCCTACTTCCCGACAACTCTTCAGCTCGGCTCCATAAACCTTTAGATGTTATTGCCCCTCCTCAAACCCCCAAAGGATTCCCTGGAAATGCCACAGCGACACACTGTAACTGTGGGCAACAGAGCGTGGATCTGTCACCTTCCGGTGGGAGGCCACAGGGGCTACAATGCTGGGGAGGTTCTGGGTGGCTGGTAATCTTCCCCTGTTCACTGAACCCTTTCACCTACAGTCTGTCTCCAGGCCAGTCTGTTTGTAGTTTCATACAGACAGAGATATGTGTTCAGCCTGTTCTGACCAGTTTAAAAAATTTAGAAGGTGAATTACAGAAAACTGCAGTCAAACTGGGTGGCAGGATAGCAGACAGTCAATCATAAGCAGCCCAGTGACATTGTTTTCCACTTGAGGCTTTCCTGGCAGGCCCTTACAGGTCCACACTAGCAGACAGGATGTTCACCTGTGCTACCTGTCACTACATTGCCTTACCCTGTCTTGTGTGTCAATCACAACGTTACAACACCGTGGCTGAAATGTTTCCCCCATACCCTGGCCCCACCAAATCCCTTTTGCATACTTGCCAGCAAATACAATGTGATTCAGAATAAGTAATTGACCCTGGACTTAATCATCTTCCGATGTGAGGAAACCAGGAGACAGACAAAAACACCAAATAAGATTTGTGGTGTTAGAGTCAGAGTCTGCGGGGCAGTAAATTGCTTTTTCATTTGTCTGTGTATGTGTTTGGTCACTGTGATTCATACTGCACATGGACTTCACTAGTGTTCAGAAAAAAAAAACCTATGGGAAAGGTAAGCTGATAGCTGGGATCAGTAGGTAAACATGCACAAGGAAGAGTATGTAAAGAATGATACCATGACCTCACATGGTCGACCTCTGCAGCTACTTCCATTGGAAATACACTGTTTTACCACAGACCTAAACACATATAACAACTTTCTAGTTACACTAATATAAATTTCTTGTGGCTCTTGACACAAAAAAACAATTGACAGCAGAACATGTCAAACTGTCAGGACTTGTACATTATAGAAAACAGGCCCAGGTGAAGGTGAAATATGCTAATAATTGCTGAATTTAGTAAAATAGAAGAGGAGCTTTGTATGATAACGACTAACGCAAGTTTAGTTGAGATGCAAAGGATGTTTTAAAGCAACACTGCTTCTTGTAGCCCTGCCAATGCTTTAAACCCATGTCACTACATACAAAAATATAAATTTAATTTAAATAAACTAGCAGTTAATCTGTTTTAGTTGCTCGTGAGTAGTAGTAGTTAAATTAAACTCCCGCGTCACAGTCTCTATCTTATCAAAAAGCGTCAATAAAGTAGTTTTTTCTTACCCTCTTGGCAGTGAACACCGACGGAACAGACGCTAAAAGTGATCCAGAAACCGGCTATAAGAGACTTCACAGCATCACGGATGTTTTCACACTTTGCAAGCATGATTTCCAAAAGCTGTGGGGAAAGTAAGGTGCAAGCCCCGACCGACGGCTCGAGCTTGTTCTGACTTCAGTAAAAGTTAACGTACAAAATACGGAATATTTACTATTGGCCACGAGACGTAAACTCGACCTCTCATTGGCTCTCCGCTAGTGTCAATCAAACAATCCCAGACATTCCATTCCCATATAAGGGGTGGGCTTATTTGTAGGTGTGTGCTGATCTGAGACCAGCCGTTGGCAGCAATATTAATGATTGACTGTGGTTTGCTAAAGTGACAACACTGAACCTGGATCTAATATCGCTGTGGTCTTCTTTAGAGGCTGTTTTATAAGGTGAAATGATGCGTTCAATGTCAACATGGTGAACATTTTTAAATATCTCATCTTATGTGACTTATCGACACACCTACATTTCTTTCCTCAAACTAAGTGCAAACTCTGCCACCTTCTGGTGAAACACAAGCAACAACAAAAATACAACAGGCAACTGTTTGTACCGTTTGTTGCATGACAAAGCAACAAAATTGGCAGCTAAAACAATGTAGTGCTGTTTGGAGTCGTGCATTAAAAAACATTTTCACGACCTCCTTTGCGGGATAAAACTTGTTTCTAAAGGTGGGAATCTGTCAGCATGCACAGTGGCATGGCTCAGAGGTGTTCAAACAAAGCCGTGCACTCGCACATAAGAGCAGTTTGACCGATTTACACATCGCGTGCGAACCAACCGCTTCTCGTGACAGCGGGACAGATGCTTCTCAGGCAAATGCTGCCTTCACTGCAGGAAGTGCAACGAAGCAGCACGGCGCATGCTCTCGCGTCCCTCCGTCAAGCGGAGGATGAATTATCTCCTGCTGTAAAAACGGTAGGTAAAACTATGACAATACTCTTTAAAGTAGCGGATAGTGTGTTTGAGACTTTTAGAGTCGACCCGGTGGTCTTTTGTGTACCCTCCGTGGAGCAGGAGCGCGCACCGTCGCACCGTTGTTGGCCGGGGTGTGCGTGCTGCCGCACCGACAGACGTCAGTTTGAGTGGGTGAAGGAGGGTGAGAAAGGCACGCAACTGTCCGTGTAGGAGTTGGTGATCCACTAAGGGCTACTTGATATAGTGAGGAATATGTTGATCAGTTTATTGTAGGCTGCTCTACACTGCATGGAAAGGTTGCCTCTTTGTTCCTCTACCATGGAATAATCCTAACACACAGTTTGTAAATTAATTTCTCCACCATTTCTCTCTCTGCTTTTGATATTGTCGCACAGTGTATCTAACGCCTCAGCTGCTGCTTGTGTAGGAAAGATTATTATGAAGAGAATCATACTAGAATGAATGCAGTGATTTGTTATACATTTTTTTTTGTAACTGTAAATGGAGGAGGGAATTTGCATTTCTTTTTTCCCCAATATTGACCATAGATAGTAGTCAAGTGGACAGTTTATTCACATTTGACCCCTCTAAAATTAGTTTATATGCTATATATATGTTCATGCTACTAATTTAGTAAATGCTGTTATCTAATATTTCGTAATATAACTGTAACCTTTTAGTAAAGTGTATAGGATAGACCTCACAGGATGATACTATAATAAATTAATCTCTGGGGAAAGATATAAACTATTTTGCTTAACATGACGCTCCTGCATATTGCATTTATTCAACAGTTTTATTTTATTGGCATTATGTTTGTGCTAAAAGTGAAAAGTGATGGTTGCTTAACACAGCACTGATATGATCTTAAAATCTATTTAGTTTCCTCTAAATAGATTAAAAAAAAACAAACAAACATTTGTGACAGATCATTTCACTCATTGAATCCACTGTGACTCTTATATTGCCATTTTGACAATTCAGGCCTTATAATCCAGGTTTGAGTGAATATTGTAAGCTTTTGTCCCATTGTGATATTCATGTGCATTGTGATCAGTAATACAGGAAGTAAAGTATATCTGTGTAAGGATTATGTCATTTGAAACCCAGCATGAGTTCATTTTTTATGACAGTTGCATGCCAGAAAAGTCTGTAGGTTGATGCTTTCATTGACTTGTGTATGCATTAAATACCATCAAGGCATGCGTGTGTGTGAGCTGGATGTTAACATGCGTGCTTTGGCCCTCTCTGCGTGCAGCACTGTGGGGAGGGGTGATGGCGGGTGCTGAGGTCATTGTGTCTTCAGGGGATCTCATGACAGTGAAGGAAGAGGAAGGGGAGTCCAGTGGCAACAACCATAAGACTCAGGTCATCCTGCACCTGCAGCCTATCCTGCACGGGTAACATGGTTTATAGCATTAAAGATGTTTTGGGTTTGCTGTTTGACAAAATAGAGAAAATGTAACACATAGAAAGATCTGTGTAAATGTATAGACAGATTTTCAGCATGATAAACCCTTTTCTCTACGCTTCTTGCTCACATTAGGCAAATCTCCTGACATCATTCCACATCAGTGCTGTTCATAATTAGTTTAATGCAGACTTGAGTCAAAGAGTACAACAGTAATGTATGTGGAGAAAAAGAAAAGCACTTAAATTTCAGAAAGGTCAGACAGGTTTTAGCAGCTATTTACGTATTTTCCCTGTAAAGAACTATTTAACTCTTGCATGAAATGATTAATCTGTTAAATATGAGAATATGTCGCCCTCTGCAGGGTAAATGATGACATTGCTGACACTGGAACTACAGTCTTGGCCATAGAGACACATCACGGTATGTAATCACTCAAAGGTATATAAAATCATCAATGACATTTAATGCATCCATCACAGTGTACTTTCAGCTGCAGTGTTATTTTACATATATGTAAAATACTAATAAACCTTCTGAGGTGTGATGATGAACTTTTGATTTTGTTGTCAAATGATTCCTACATTCATAAGCACCCAGGAACATCATCATTTTATTATAAGTGTATAATAAAATCCAACCCTGTGGCTGTGACTGATTTTGATTTTGTGATCTTTAGAAGACAATAAAGCAGATGGAGAGGAGATCGAGTATGGCTACCCCATCACCTGTGGAGACAGCAGAGCAGTTCTGCTATTTAAGAAGTTTGTGTGCCCTGGAATCAACGTCAGATGTGTCAGAGTAAGTTGATGATTTACAGCAATCAAAAGGTGGTGATATGTGTCCCATTCTTCTCTCTACATACTTATAATAGCTTTCATAAACATACATTATGTTGTCTTCTTCCTTCACAGTTCAATGACCAGCTCATTAGTCCTAAGCAGTTTGTACACCTGGCAGGTAAAGCCACTCTGAAGGACTGGAAAAGAGCCATAAGGCTGGGAGGGGTCATGCTCAGGTAAAAAAACACTGTCTGTTTTTGTGAGACACATGCATCCTAACTGTAAATCTAAAGTCCTTCACATTACTTTGTTGCTTTGGGGTTAAAGCGTCAGACACCTCAATCTAATGCAGTCAGCAGCGTATCTCATTCATATAATTTGCACTTGCATCAAGTCTGTCTGTGTTGGGGTTTGCCAGGACATTCCAGAAGTAGTCGGTAAGCAGCGTTATTATGATAGCAGGATCAAATAGCACGCGAGCAAGCTGCTGAGTGATACTTCTCACCTCTTTATCGTGTTTGCACTTGTTCTTGGTGTTACAGTGAGTCGATACACCAACTCAATAGGTAATATCTGCTCTTTTCATCTTTATTCCTCTCGAGGTCAGATCAATGGGCTTTGTGTCAAGCAAACCTCTGGGAAGCTATCGGGATTGTTCTACAAATTCAATCCACACTTTAAGACCCCATGTGCAGCTCTGTAAAACATATTTTCTTGGATACTCTGTAGTGTTCCTTTAAACCTGCTTCTTCCCATGCAGGAAAATGATGGACTCTGGCCAGATAGATTTCTACCAGCATGACACCGTGTGCAGCAACACCTGTCGCAGCACTAAATTTGATGTGCTGGTCAACACCACGCGCCTTCCTCCAGGGACCTTAGTGCAGCCGAGCCCGTCATGTCTGGCTCTCGACCCCCTTGGAGGACAGGTGCCTCCCCTGACAGGTAGATTTCAGTTGGCATTTACAGTTTAGTGTTTTTTCTCCCACATATGCTTTGCCTGCTTTTTTTATTATATCAATGAGATGATGCAGACAAAAAGTTTTGAAGCCACCTGGATGGAATTTACTGTATCTGCAACAAGGAAACAAGAATAGTAATTTTCTGACATGCTGTAAGGAAGGAATTCACTCTGTTTACAGTATATTCATTTTTATGGTCATTTCAGGAGAGGTTGTACATGATGCAGCAGAGATAGAGGTGCCTTTGGAGGAGAAGTTCAGCACAACAGCAGAGTGGAGCCCTGGTCCAGCCGGGCCTGTAAATCCCACAGCAGCCAATGGACATGCTACAAAGAGAAAGAGGGCTGACACACCTGGTAAATATACGAAAAGATATACAGGTGCTTGTAAAACAGCCTGAGCAGGATGAGAAAGAGTGAGAAAAGACTTATAAGACAAATATATTGAGAGTCCTCATTCAAGAGGAAACTACTTACCTGCAGTGCTCCACTCTGGCATTTATAGGAGCCGTGCTGGTTCTGTATAAAAGCTTTGTAATTGAGAAATCTTCCAAATGTCTATCTAAGTGATGTGGTATAACCTCCACTGTAAACCCTGGAAATAGCATTTACTTCTGGTATTAACTCTGACAGCTGACCAAGGCCAATGTCCTGGAGGTAGTTTATAAGTTACCTTTTTGTTATTGGAGGAGGCACAAGTTCAGCCCACTGACCTTCAATCCTTCAGAGGCCACGCATTAGTAAACCATGTCCTTTAGAGGAGGCGGCACTGTACCACTGATGGAGACAAATGTTAACTGATGAGGAAAAGAAATGTTACAGCCAGACTCAAACCGTCATTGCAAGAATAATAAACAGACACACAACAGAAAACAGTAACAACTGTGAATATTAAAATAAGTCTACCTGCAGGCCCAACAGTCTCGTGTGTCAAACCTCTTGCAGCCATTGCTGCGTGACACCTCTGAGACATTGAGCCAATGAACATCTGAATCTGCATCTGTGGCGTGTTCTGCCAGTCCTGCAGACTGCCCTTAAAAAGTTGCTGACCACTGGCAGGCAGAGTCATGTCTTTTTATATTACCATTGATGCCATCTGACATTTCTAAGTGTGCCTTTTTCTTGCAGGGGCCTAAACTTTGATTTAAGGGCTTTTAAAGGTGACCTGATTAGGCATTGTTCCAGCCACAGTCGGTAACATAGCCTCAAGTGATTTTTTTGTGTGAATGGCAAATTGCAGTGCCTCAACGCACAAGTGATATTGCTTGTCACAGGCCTTAAAACAAATTGACAACTCTGAGTAAATGTACTCAGCCCATAGCTATGCTCCTCTATCTCCTGGAATGTGTTTCTTTCCATTAGTGTACATTCGCGACATGGAGAGATACATGAATTTAGCTTCAGATAGCTGTAAATGGGATTTGGAATATTTTCTGGAGGCACATTGCATTTATCTCGAGAGACATGTAAGGAAACGTGAAAGTATTTCTTGCCAGATAAGATATCAAGCACGTCTGACATTTTATCACGTTAATATACTCAACTTCTATTTTGCTCAGTTTTGTACAGATCTTAAGCACTTTTTCAGCCTCCCTCCAATCTGCCCTGTCCTTTTTTCTCCCCTCTTAGAGCGCCTCTTTTCTAACCCATTTTCCTACTCTTTCCTCTCCACCTCTATCACCCATTTAACATCCTCTCTCCAAGTGCTGCACCTCTCCCATTTCCCCTATCTCGTTATATCTTTTTTTCATTGTTTCTCCAACCCTGACACTTTTTCCTATTTCCTCTCCTCAATTTATTACTCTCTTTCAATTCTTTAACTCTACTCAGATCTCACTTCCAGACATTTCCCTACTCCATCTCATTTATCCCACATTTCTTATTTATTTTGCTGTGCCTTTTCCTCCCACTGAGTCCAATCTCTTTTTTTCTGTGAAACTCCACAGCTCACACAGGAACGCTTTCTCACACATACTCAAATCACCTCCCCATAATTGTGCCTATACCACTTTTTCATATTTTTCTGTGGCACTTTGTCTTAAATGACAAACACAAACACACACACACACACACACACACTATACACACAGTTCCCCACATATCATAATAATGTCACATCTAATTGACCTTCTCTAGACGGAGTATTGGGCCTGTGGAAGGGTGTGGCAGACTCTGGGCTGATGGGGGAGGTCTTGTCCAGTCTCCAGACTGAATTATTAGCCACTCTTAAAGGAGTGGAGGCTCGCAGTGAGAAGGCCAACCTGCAGGAGACAGGTGAGTTCCTGCAGTGGGACCCAACTAACAAATGGACTGTGACAGGAATTGCTTTAATATTAATTAAATGTCAGTCAAGCTAAAAGAACGTAAATCAACTTTTAAAATGATTATCAAAAATGGCTCCACCAGCTAAATCTGGTTTGAGAAGGAAATTAATAGACATTGATTTTTTTTTAAAAAGTGATTTGATGTAGACAAGCTGACTTTTGATTTTGTTTTGTCAGATGCTGTTATACTTAATTCCCTGTGCAAGATGTTTGGGCTCTTAGACTCAGTCAAGCAAGCGCTGGACCTGAAGCGAAGCCAGGATGAAGAAAACAAAATCCATAACAATGTTTATGGTGAGAAAGCTGTTGAAAGCATCATGCAGGTCATACTGTACAGTGGCTGTATGAACTAATAATCTGTTTTTTCGCAGTGTTCGATGAGATTTTGGAGGACCGGAGGAAGCAGGGTTGTGATAAAAGCACCTCCTGCAAAATAAAATCCTTGAAATATCTACAACCTCAACGTCACAACCCGTCAAACAGCCAAACCCACAACTTGCTGTCCCCCATCAAAATGAGCCCCTTGATCCAGTCTCTCTCTGTTGCTGGTTTATCTGCTGCATCCTACGCTCAGCTAACCATCAACCCTCAGCTCTTCACCCATTTGTCTGTCTCCACTGGCCAGCGTCACCATACCCGAGTTGGCAGGACGGACAGCTGTAATGCTACGCTGGAGAGAGAGCTCAGTGAGATGGGGACAAAGGAGAAGCTTCACAGGCTCAAACAGGAGGGCATGGAGAAAGAGGAAGCCTCAAGGATCCACAAAACTGGACAGAGGACTGTAAAGTTTCAAGAAGATCCACATCTTAGAAGTGAGGAAGTAGAGGAGAGAGAGCGCTTGCATGACATTGAAAGGGTGGTTGTAGGAAGAAAGTCATCAAAGAAACATAAAAGTAACTGAGCGAGACAGACAGTCCCAAAGGGATGCTGGACTAAGTGAGGGAATGTGCCTGAGACCTGAAGACTATAAAGGGAAAAGATTAAAAAACAACTTTACTTTGTCAAACCAACTTTGTTCTTTGCTGTTTGACAAGTTTTCCTGTGTGGTTACGTGCAGTGTTACAGGCACAGATTTGTTCTTGCATTGAGGTTGTAAATTCAATATGAACATTTTGGACATGCTTTTCTAACATTTTATCAACTCTAAACACAACAGAGTTGAAATTCTGAGTCAATTCAATAATTAGGCGACTCACAGAAACTTAATTGGCAACAATTTTGATAATTGATTAATCGTATAAATAATTTTCCAAACAAAAATGCCAAAAATGTACCCGTCCCAGCCTCTCAGATAGGATTTTCTTAGACTTTTATTTGGGTTTTGGACTGTTGGTCGAATAAAATTTGCAATATTTTGTAATATAAAGAAGTCACTTTGGGCTCTGGGAAATTGCAATGAGGATTTTTTATTTAGGAAGCGATAAATTGATTAATAGAGAAAATAATCAGTAGTTTAATTGATAATAAAATAAAAAATCCTTAGTTGCAGCCATAAAACACAGTCTTCTCTCTGTCTTTTGTATATTATATTAGAAACCAGGTTTGTGTGACAGTAAGTATTTCCAAATTTTTACGACGCCTTTCAGATGTCTGTGAATATAATATTTACCTTATCTAAAAGTAGTTGGCAACTTTTTGTGACAGATATTTTCCTCATGCTTTTATAATTAATTTCTAATAATATTTGTAATTGAAAATATGTATTTTGTGAGTTACACTTGTGTGTTGACTTTTATATAATTTTGATTTTGTGAAATGTATCTCACTCAGGCTTGTATTAAGGTTCTTGTTATAATGCCTAAGACCTGCCTAAGCTCTATGCACCAGACACTCACTGTCTGAAGAATAGATTATTCTTAATTTCTGACAGTGAAAACTATATATATAAGTATTGTGACTGTTGACGTGCTATTGCTTTAAACAAGGTACTGTTAAGATGTGCTTCGGATACATAATCTGTTATGTTAATTTACTTTTTCCTTCTCTTTATCATAGAAAAATATGTTATGTACATGAGAGTATTCTGAAAAGGACTGATCCAGTGTAAGACAATGAACACATGAATAAAAAACTTTACGTTTGATATTTTAACAGAAGTCTGTGTTCAAGAACTAACTTTGCCATTGTTGCTGGTAGTTCACTGATCGGAATATATTTGTTTTTTGAAGTTTCTCTTTTCTTTCTCTCATCTTTCTTGCAGTCAGGTTCAGTTAACCTCTGATGTAAATACACATTAACTTTGGTTCCATTTATAACAGCAAAAGTTAATGGGTAATCCAGCAGTAAATCACACAGGGGAGAAAACTGCTGCTCTCTGGGTTTTACCTTACAATCACTGATGTCAAACAATCATTTTCTATTTGACAGACAATTGGAATCGACTTTTGTGATGCCACCATTTGATGTGTGGCCAGAAGAGCACCATGCCTCAAAGTTACTTCACAGATGGCATCGTAGCAGCAGTTTTGTGTTATTTGCTGTTCATTTACTTTTGAAGCACTATTTTGTATGCCAAGACCGCTTGATAGACAGTGATAGCAAGCCTTTGACAACTTCCCTCTGAACTGTAATGGTATGTTATTATAAATTCATGCACAACACTGCCTCTGCAGATGTAGTTGTTTTTGAGGGGTCATGATTGGCAGCTGATAAAATGACTTTCATCATAGTGCAGGCTGCGGCTGTCAGTATCCCTGCTGACGCCTGTCCCATTGTTGGATTTGAACAGTATTTTCCAACATCCTGTTTACTGCCAATTAAACTATCATACAGTTGAACAAATTCAGGCCAAAATACTCCGTGGTTTAAATAAATTGCCACCCTGTGCCTTGAATACCAGGGTGTGAAATGGCTGCCATGCATCAGGCAGGTGTAATTACAGGTGTTAGCTTGACATACACTCTGCTCCTTTGGTTAAATTAAGTAATTTGCTGAGCAATCCATCGTTCATCTGTCATTCGGGGCTAACAACATTAGAGGCTCAGAAATGCACTCATGTTGGAAGCCTCAGATGCGTCTGTTGGCCCCCTTTAATTTAATCCACAGCTTTAATGTTCACACACAACAACAAAATGAATGATGAATACCCTGCATAATGACATCTTGATCCAATTGGGATTCCTTGAGCCACAGCTAAACGTGTCAGCCCAGCCATGTTTTAACACCAGCTTGGCTCATGCAGAGCAGTAGCTGCAGCATCAGCACTTGTGCAAGATGCTTCACTTCGAAGGTGAATCTCAGGTCCTAGGTAATATTGTAATGATATATGGGATGACATCCTGCAGCATGTGACTAGTCTCCAACAGCTCATAATCAAATACACAACTCCAGTGCTTTTAAACATGTTATACAGGACTGTTTCTAGGACTATTGAAGTATTTGTACGTGTCAAAGTCACAGTGGCTTTTCAAGTAATTTAAATGTACACATTAAATTAAATCCAACAGCGATTTCTGTCAGGTATTCCCCAACAAGCATAGCCAGCTCTGGGTAGAGAAGAAAATGTGTAGTCGTCAAATGCAAATACAATGCACACAACATAATATATGCGAGATATTTGCACCTGTCATGAGGAGGTGTGAATTAACGCTTACCGCTCTGACGTGTGCGAATATATGAGTAACCTCAGCTGTAAAATAGTAGCTATTATGTGGAAAACATTATGTTCTCCGGCAAAGGTTGTGAGCAGTTGGAATAATTAGACCCCAGATAACTGATGTGATTATAAAACAGGAGAACAAATGAATATATCACAGTGTGTTTAATACGGAAATTACAGGCGTTTCTTTTAAAACACAAAGCCTGGGTTTGCAGTGCATGTGGCTGGCCTAAATAATGAGTATTTTTCTCAACCTATTGTCAGACTGATAATCCTGTACCTGCTGCTGGGTGCATGGTGACAGCTAGGAGCTGCTGGCCAGTGAAGATTAAAATTAAGGCAAATGGATAAAAAGCAGAGAAAGACATCAGCTCCTTGTCTCTGTCCACAGATACACACCAACACACACATACACTTGTTTTTTGTCATTTAGGGGGTATTGCAGTGACACATTACATTAGATTAGATTTATTCCCTGGAGGCCTTTAACCATAACCAATACATGACCCTAACTCTAACTAAATGCACATTTTTAATCAAATATAAAATACATTGTGGGGATGATGGTTTGTGGGGATGAGTCCTCATCATGTGACTGTGTAAACAGTGCACACACACACATTTCACGCCTGCTAGGACTCTAGTCTGGACCCTAACTATCACAGCTAAATACCTAACCCAAATCCCAACCTCTGATTCTCATCAAACCTTATCCCCAAAGCCTAAAACACCTCGTGGTCCCCACAAAGGTACAACTATAGCAGCACACATACACAGTCTGTGGGTTTTGCTTGGCCGACGTTTGAATACCACAGTGTTGGTTTTGGACTCGGCCACTTGGAGGCGCCCGGCTCATACTTTGTGTGTGCGTGGAGAGAAGTGGAGGCTGGGAAAAGGAAAGTGGGCTTGAGAGAGAAATTTCTTCCCTGAAACTGTTTACCCTGACGTCAGTTTGCAGGACTAGCTCTGCCCTGTCTCCCCTCAGTGTCTCTGAAACTCCACTCAGTGAGAATTGAGGGAGTAGATGGGCTCGGCTCTACTACTACTTTACGCGCCCGGAACCTCACGGAGTGAATGAAATGATTTCTCCTGCACATTTAAAGTGGACTAAAACAGCTACACGATGAACACCTGCGCCTTTCTGTTGATTTTGACTGTTCAGATCTACGCCGATGGCATTGAGGGGCCAACAGGTAAGGCTTATATGTTCATCTCGATCTCCTAAACGCAGTCGGGAAGTTTTAATATGTGGATAAAACTCAACTGAAAGGAAAAGCAGAGCGAGTCTGGTGAAGATGCCAACTTTGTGCCCCCTTTTCCCCTAACACTGCGTTTATCTGCGGCTTACTGCTGCTTCCCATGACTTAAGAATGGGACAATGTTAGTCCACCTCCAGCTGAAAATAAAAACACATTCTTTAAAAACTTTATAAACTGATGTGTTAAGTTTTCTTAGTGCCACACTCTTGCAAAAAAAGGGGTGTTATTTAAGGGAAATGCGTCTGGGTATTCTGGGGAAAGCTCCCATTTCCCAAAACAGCACAATCCTCTGCGCTGCCTGTTTTTTTTTTTTTTTTTTTTTTTTTTTGTTATTGCTTGATCATATTTAAAGGCGCCAGGTAGCCTGAAAAAGGTGTTTGACATTGCGATTCAAAGTTCAACCAGAGCGATAGTTTTCTCTTAAAACGGAATGAGCGACACTCCTTCATCCTTAAGGCAGTTTAATCAATATTTGTGAGCATGAATCACCCAAATCCCACCAGCCTGAATCAATCTGTGATGACATCCAGAGACCAAAACCTGGAGCTGGAGCTGCTCCATACTGGTGTTGGGTTGCATCCTTGTATACAGTAAAAGTTTACATCTTAATGAGGTTGGATGCATTGTGATGCTTATTGTTATTTTAAAGCAAATTCTCAAAATGAAGCAGCTGATGTGATGAAGTGGTCTGGTTTTGCACTATGCAGCTGTAGAAGATTATTTATGCTCTTAAAATCAGCTCGAAATCTTTAAAGATGAGGAAAATGCTCATATGTTAAATGGTTGGTCGAGAAGGCTTTTACTTCTAAGCAAGCTTGGATTGTGACATGGTGAGAAAAGGTAAAAAAAATATGCAATTTCCTAAATTGTTCCCCTGAAATATACTCACTACACTTTAGTGTTCCAGTAGGATAAATAAATCTTTCCAAATCTGAAAATCAGCCACATATCAGAGAAAGAGACACAGAGTGATAAAAATAAATGTCTTTTATGGGAATCTGACACATAGACCTTTTCATATTCATCACATTCATGTTTTCAAAATCTGCTTTTATTCTCTGAATTCTGTTAGTCATTCATGCTATGCAATTACAGAGCTGGGTTTTGTGTGTGTGTGTGTGTGTGTGTGTGTGTGTGTTTAAAGGCTAAAATGGCTTGGGCCTGTTTGAGTCTCTTTGTCTCTTTCACTTGCCTGCACACACACACACATGCAAACATCACACACATATGCATAATATAACCCCTGTAGAACATAAAACCAGGCTAATAAGGCAGGCAATATTAATAACATTTGCACTGCAGGCTGATTCAACACTGTAACAATGCATCACAGGCTTTGTCACATGCATGTTCAAAAAAAAAAAAAAAAAAAAAACCTGATTATGTTGAGATCATGAGCAGTTGGACTTGTTATATTTGAGAGAAATCCAGCTGATATTTGTGCTCTTGTTTCATGAGAAAACCTAGTACTGCTCAGCACAACACCTTTATGCATAACCTGTGTAAAAGAAGCAACAAACAAAAGAAGAAAAAAACCCAACAAACCCATGCAAGCAGAATGTGTATTGTCAAGAGCTGAATGGAGCAGATCATTAAGAGGAATGGGCTGAGACATATGAAGGATTAAATCACACACAGGTAATTAAAAGAGCTGAATGGAACAGTGACGCTTCGCTGCGGCTGTGTGAGAGTGTCTGTCAACACATTTCTACGTGCTGTTGGTTTTTTAGTTTGTTAACTGGAGTGTTGCGAGCCTCGCCATCTGCACTTTTACCTTTGCCATTAGCTGCTAATAGTCAACGCTGCTATTTTGTGTGGCTTCTCCCTCTGTGTGACTAATCCCCTTGGCTTGACTCCCTTCATGCCACCTGTCTACGTCCTATAGCAGGAGAAATTAAGGAGCATAAATGCAGCCATGACTCCCACAATTTTCACAGTGTCTCCTTTGATTAACTCTGCCTTTGTTGCTGTGAGTGTGTGAAGACCACACCTTAACCTTGAATGCTTAATAACAGTTAAGTCTCTGCACTCATTAAGGGATTTCTTGCCTTTCTCACCCGATCTAATCCATATTTTCCATAACTCTTTCTTGCTTATGATGCGGTCCAGACTGTCAGTACAGCGGATGTGAGATTATTATAGGCTATGAAATATGGAGGCTCTCTGGTGCACTCACTGTAGTGAGATGATAAGAGGGAAAAAATAAAATCACATCGGCGTCATATTTTCTATTTTCTAACCTCTACAAAGAGGTTATGAACATGAAAGTCCAGTTCCCCGGGTGTATGTCTATGTGGAGCTTTTTTTTCATGGTGTAAAGCCCAATTTGACACTTTCACTCCTCTGTTGTCTCTTATGGGAATTGAATGGTTGTTCACTTACCATCTGTCTCCTCTATTAGCAGCAAATGTTGTCAACTGAGTGGTGTAATTATCCCATGTCTCATGACTCATTTCCCAGTTTGATCTAAAGTTAAGGCAGAATATCCTTTTTGCTTATTTCAGTGAATAAGATAACACTTAGGACTGTGAAGCTCTGACTGTCTCGTTAAAGCATGGCATGGAATGGATAATACTTTAGGGCTTCCAGTTTACGCTGCATAAACATCAGCAGCAGCAGCGCTGGGTAACGTACCATTGGAGCAGCAGCATATGTAAGCATAAAGGGATTAGAGCTGTAATGATATTCAATAATTGTTATTTTTTTAATCAAAAATGCCAAACTTGTGCAGGTTTCCATTTCTTAAATGTGAATATTTTATGCTTTTTTTTTGTCATACATGATCGTAAACTGATCATCTTTTGGTTTTGGACTGCTGGTCAGACAAAACAAGACATTCAAAGAGCATTTTTTTAGACAAATCCACCAAGATATACAGGTATTAACAGGTGATCTGAGAGATATTTGTGAGATACTTCTTCAAAAAAATCTCATATCATATTTGCACTATGTGCTTGCTGTACTAATATGAATGTGCTTTTTAGTGCAGAGGGTCATTATAGTGACATTATTCATCTCATGGCACCTTTTTGTAGCTGTTACATATTGGTTCTTGAGAGTCCATTAGGTATTCACTGTAGTGGGCTTCTAACCAAATGGGGGAAAAATATTCATTGTGAATTACTGTAGGGGGGAAAAAAGTAACCATCATGTAGAAAATGTTGCCTCGCACCACAGAGTTGCAGCAAATCCACAAAGTGGAAGTATTCCCTGCAGGAGCCAGGCCACCATCTGTGGATAGAGGGTGAGGGGCGGTCGGGATTGGGCCTAAATCAGACTCCCAAAAAGACTGGTTGATTTCCATCTTTGCGGGATCACGGGCAGTAATTCAAAGAGCAGATGGAAAACTTTGCAACGAGGAGGGAGGGGATTGGAGTGGAAGAACAAGGGAATTTTCAGAGAGAGACAGAAGGATGTATTCAGATAGATCATCAGGATGTTTGTTTTCAGCGGAGGACACAGCAAGGCTTTTGCTGTCCTCGTGTGTACCGGCCATTCTGCCTTCAACACTTGTGTGAGTGATTAAACAGGGTGCTTGTGAGAGGAATCCTTTGCTCTGCAGAGCGTCTTTTCCAGCTTCTGCCTCTGATCTTTTGTAATGTGAGGCTATATGGAGGAGAGCCAGCCCTGGATTGGCTCACTCATCTCACAAGACTGGAAGATGAAACATATCCATCTATTGTATGTGTTCAAAGAATTCAGCTTAATGTCAAGTGCCATGATTGGTACTCCTCAATATTGGAAGTCTGTGTCCAATCAGGGGTCTCCTCTGTCTTGAGCCAGTCTCATTTCTCTGTTCCTTGTGATGCATCTCCCCGTAGCTTATGCTGTGCTGAGCCTGCACACATTTCTTTATGCTAGATGGCAGCTCACACACATCTTGTGATTGTTGCGCTTAATTAATCATGCTAAGCATTTTGTTGCTCTTGTTTAAATTATCACATGTTAATGTTTTTTCTTTTGTTTCTTTGTGAGCTGTGGCTTACTCAGGCGGAGTATTGCTTGCTCTTCAGAAAGGTCAAGCACAGGTTGGGAGTCATGTTTCTGAACCGGAGAAAGAGTATGTCATTGCCTTCGAGAAGAGGGCAATGCCCAAAAGCGTCATTGTTCCTGCTGTGTGCCTCCTCAGCCATTTAGCCTGGCCCTCCTCTGTGTGCCCGCGCCCCCTCATATCAAGTCTCACCGGGCAATTCTGCAGAGCTCTGAAAGTACCCACTCGCAGGGAATTGTTATTATTATTAATTTGAAACTTGCACTCAGTGTCGTATTCTATGAATGTTTTAGCATATTGATGAAAATGCACTATATGAATGTATGTGCGTGCGTTGCACTACATTTTTGTGTGTTTCTGCTACAGCTTCCCTGTTCATTAGCGTCTTTGCCTGTAATAGCTGGAAATGAGATGCTGAAGTCTTGCCACTCAGGAAGGTCCAACAGTGCTGTGTGACTCACCCCCGACACCAATGCTAGCAGGGGCTGGAGCTGCCGCCACCATGAGCTCTTCAGGGTTACTGTGAGACCTTCCAGCACCCTGGAAGAGGTGCCAAGACTGAGAGATTTACAGTCAGTGGCCTGCCTCATCCTGCGTCTTCCTTTCCACTCTGCAGCAACAGCTAGAGAGCAGGCTTCTCAGCTCCCTCAGCCAGGTGTTATTAATGTAGTATTGATCTTTCAAACTCCGGCAAGTCCATTTTACTTAAATTTGATCAAAGTGGCATCCCGCCTATGGCCTGCAAACTTGATGTAGGAGCGGGAATTAGCCCGCCAGCCAGGACTTGCATGACGTATACAAGGAGCTGGGTTTGCATCAGAGGAATGTTAGCAGCATTGTGTCGACCAAAGGACAGGAAAAAGTAGAAATCCTCTCAAACATCAAAAGAGTGCAGCCTCATTTCCATAAGAAGGCTGTGTATATATTACAAAAAAGCTCCAAAATATGCTGTTGATGTGCTAGTCTAAAATGACAGGACTATTATCCTCATTATCACCTAAAAGCATATGTTTTACTTGAATAATGGACATGGAAATTTATCATTCAACACAGATGGGCCAGTTTTCATAGCCTCAATATGAAGGGGAGTGAGACTGCATGCTTATGCACACACACACACACAAACACACACACACACACACACACACACGCACACACACACCCACACACACACACACACACAGATGTGTAATTATCCTACGAAGAAATAAGCAGGGCTGTGAGTTGCAGGCGTTTCAGTCCTTGTGTTTTCTTCCCCTGAGGTAGCGAGCTCCAGACTGCAAAAAGTGGGTCTGCAAGACTGATGCTGTGAGTGCCGCTCCTTATCCCCTACCCAGAGGAAAGAAAGCCTCCCGAGCAGTTTATATTTAGCCCTCTGGCCGTGTTTCAGTTCTTTACCTTTCTCCTGTGTCAACAAAGTTACAGCCAGATTCTTCAGGCCTTCTGTTGTGGTTTATCTGGTGTGTAACAAATGCTCAGGTCAATGGAGTCAGGGTTCAGGATTAGGCCAGGATTGCAGTGTCGTGATCTGACCTGTTGTTGAGCTGCCTGCAGTCCTGTGCATATGAAACCTCCAGTGAAATCTGAACCGCTGACACTCTAAAAGTCAAAACACTCTCTTCAGGACATTCTTCTTCCTAGTGGTGTAATAGATGCAGGCTTCAGTTGTCTTTTGTGCCGTGATGCCTGCTCTCTAAGGGGAAGTGGTATTTCTGGTTTGACCAGTCCCTTTAGGCAAATAAATATCCTCTTGGAGACCCAGCCATGAACCTGAGGACTTATCACTTCAATGTATCTCACACTTATTAGACTGACACTCTTTCACATAAACTTTATTAGGACAGTGGAAATTGAACAGCATTAAAGTGTAACAGAGCATGGATAATGTCTAGTGTGCTGATTTAAAAGAGCGCAATATTCGAGGCCTTCACAGTGTGAAATTCTGAAAAGAAATGCTCAGTTATATAGCACCTAGGTTGTCTTACTTGCCCTGTTTGCTGTTGAATTGAAGCCGTTTTTTTGCCCCTCTTTCCATGCAGCACAGCCGCAGGGCACAGCGGTGACACTCAGCTGTGACAGCTGCTGTTGCTGGTGGGTTATGGGTAGGTCATGGCAGCTGTGGTAGCGCAGGTGCCAGCTGGCGGTAAATCAGTCAAAAGACTGATTTCAAACCTGTTGAGCAAATATAAGCTAACATGTATGAAGTAGTTGATTTGTAGTCTTATTAACAAGAAGGTGATGTCAGCTAACCTCTTATTTTGGCTGGATTACAAGGAGTTCATCTGGAAGTCCATGAAATCTTTAGTTGAAGGGAAAACATCAGACTCACCCAAACTGAAATTGCGATGACGTGAATGTTGCATGCGGTTTCATCACAGTTCCATGCAAGAAAGAAAAAAAAAATCCACTGTAGTCTGGCAGTGTTTTTAAATTTTTGTAATTTTTGTTATTATTGCAGAATGCATGTAATCCTTATTTTACTCAGAACTGCAGGGGCATTGAATTAGTATCTTATTTAAATGTAAATAGGATGAGTGCATATGCAGAGTATGGGAGTTGTGATACGCTGGCAGCATGCATGGCTTCTGACCGTCAGTTGGGTTAAAAAGCTTTTGTCAAGTGATGTTAGTAAAGTGAGTTCGAGAGCTCGTCCAGGCTTGGACGCTTTGTTCTGATTCAGGTGTTGAAGTGAGACAGAACAAAAGCAGAGCCTATTGATTTCTCAAACACAGCCTGTCACAGCCAGCTTATTGTCTTCTTCCTCTTGAAACTCTCCTTTCGATCCTACATGACCTCCCATCACAATCCTCCTCACTTTGACATGCTGCTATTTCAGCAGTTGCTCAGGGGATTGTGAGTACCTTTTTTTTTCATAAAAAAACATCCTACATTTTGTGTCGTTGTGACACATTTCAGAGACAAGCAGTTCAGGATTTGTCCCTCTTTACCATTTCCCTCATGTCATGGTATTCAGTATGCATGATTCAAGTCACTCATTAACAGCTGATTCATTGAAAACAGTGTCTATTATTCATTTCTTTTGACAAGGTGGTATAATTGCCTGAGGGCAAAGAGATGAATCTCTACTAGCTGCCCAGTGTATTAGACAGCATGTGAGTCAGTTCTGCTGGGATACTAATGAAGAGAGATAACTCCTGACCAAGAAAATATGTGCCCTTTATCTTCAGATCATTGTGCTATTATTGTGTTGCTCAGAAACAGGTATAACACATAATTCCTTATAAAACCTTAATACTATATGTGTTTTCATATCTGTGTATAGTAGATAGAGGTGATCTTCTTCTTCATCCCACCTGAATGCCAGGTGGATGGGGGTACCCTTGAAAAACTTTAGTTCAGGGCACTTTGCAGTCCTCCAGTGCCCTCCAGGGTCCTCCTGGGTTGGTGATTGTGAAGCTGCTTGACTTCTTGAGAGACAAACAGTTTGAAAGACCTGTGTTTGTTCCTGTGCCGGCCACCTGACATTTCCCACTAGCCAAAGGGAGGCTTGTGGAGGTGATTGCCCCAAAAGACGAGGGGCTTATGGGTCGACTGAAGCACCAACATGACCACGTTTGAGGAGGCTATTAAGTTTCCTTCTACAGTCAGGCAACGACCATGTGGATATGTCTGAAAATGCTGTTTTTAGCCCGCCATCCACGGTAAGCTTGCACTGAAAATTGACCTTTTTGAAAACTCTTACCGTGAATGATTCTTAAAACTCTGGTCTCACATTGTCACATTGAACAGGGAAAAAGGGAGCTTTTCAAAAACACTGACACCACCCCATTGCAATGTGATCTACTGTAAAGCTGCTTTTCTTTTGTTTTTTGGCATTTTGATATGAATGGCAAACTTTCTGTGAATGGCCTGAAAATATGGAAAGAAAACTTTCATGCCATTTTCAAATAGCGTGGACCTTCTGCAGCCAAAGGCAGTGCACTGTTTGCATGTCTCACATTAGCACAAAACCAGAAATATGCAAGAATGTCCAGGGAGCCCACGGGCTGTCGTTAACAAAGAGCTTAATTCAGAACCATAAAAACAGAACACTACAATAATTGCTTGGACTTTCTGTGTGTGTGTGTATATGTGGGTGTTTGAATACATGCTGGCGAGTGCCCAGGTGTGTGTTTTGTATATGTGGAAGGGGCAGATTGGTGGTTCCCACCTGATTATATGTAAATATTTGCTGAACTCCGTTAGCCATTTTGAACTTCCATAAATCACAGCCATGTGGATTATTAAGGAGCTTTTGTTTGCTTTATTCCTCCATGGTGTGAAAATGCTAATGAAAAAAAATTAGCATACAGCGCTTAGGACATATTCTTTTGATGATAAATACATTGCACTGCAAAGATCAAGAAGCCAGGGTTTGCCATAGAAACAGGCTTTGGAGCTATTCTGTGTTTTGAGAGTAGCTGGAGTACACAGTGTGTCAGGGACCTCAGAGCAGGTCGGCCCTGGCCTTTGTCTGTCCGGACAGCCAGGGTAATTAAGAATCAGCTTAAGGCTGGGATTATGGCTGGAAGTAGGCTGATCACAGGGGACAGGAGAAAAGGCATTAGGAGAGTGGTGGTTAATATGGGTATTACTCAGCTTAGCAGTGGTATCATGTGACAATAAGACAAGTGACAATGGAACCCTGTTGATGCTGCGATCCTTCGCTCTGCGCTAATAGGCTTTACAGCAGATAGCTTTGTTTACCCACAGTGTGCACTCCACCTTCCTGCTTTATCTTCCTTCCTCACACATTCAAACTTTTTATAATTTGTCTCAACCTAATTAGAAAATGGTAATATTTTGCTGTACACCTCCCTGAGGCGTTTTAGCAATGTTCAGATGTATTTGCCTTACACCAGCACCTTTCAAACGTAACACGCATGATTGTTCGTTGTGTAAATGCACACACATGCACACACACACACACACAGTCACAGTCTTGCGGTTTTTCAGAAATTTTTGCAGAATGTAATTAATGTTCTCATTAACTGAGTGAGCAAGCTGTAAGGCAGAACTAAAAGCCTGATACCCTCGGGCCCTTGCCCTCCTCTACTTTAGGAAACATGGTCGTTGAAACCGATACCCTGTGTTAAGCGTGTTTGAAACACAAAATGGTAAGATAGCTACTTCCTTGTTAGTGCCTTCTATTGTGATCCAGGTGCAGAGGTAACCTGATGCTTGTAGCTTCTACACCAGTGAAGCCATTTGTTGCCCTTTAGAAAACATATGGAACTAGGCCAGTGTGAATAATAGCAACGTAGGGAGAGGGTTTACCCAAACACAAAAAGGTTACATTAAATGGCCCACCTAATTTGTTGCACAACTCTTATTTATTTTTTGTTTTTATGTATTCCTGTTATCAGCTCTGCGTGTATTAGGAAACATTCCTGCAGGTGGATAGTTGGCAGAATTATCAGTGCATGAGGTGACACAGCAATGCTTTGTTTTGACCTTGTTGAGAGGGAGCAGGGAATTGTTTTCCACAGTCTTTAAGAGCTAATCCCATCAGAGGGACTGCACAGCATGGAGGGCTAACTCAGTCACGTCTGAGGTAGCGCTGCCAGAACAAGAGGCAGACAGGAATGTGTTTGTCTGGCTAACTTGGCTTTATTCACTCCTGACTGGAAAAGCAAAGGAGGACAACTCCTCCCAGACAACTTGACTTCTTAATTCCTTTCTCTGAGCCAGGGTAAGGAGCGAGTGTCTGGTTCTGTGAGTCTCTGTGTGTCAGTGAAAGCAGGAGACAACCTTTGATTGGGGTTCAGTTGTGGTTTGGGGAGATGCAATGGTGGCTCAGACTGTCATTATGGCAGATGAATTAACTAGGTTTTACCTCTCAGAGGAGGGTTGCTCCTCGCTTCACTGGCTGTCTGTTAGGGTAGGCACATGTGCTCCTGGGGGAATGGGCTCATTCAGTGCTAAGGCCATGGAACTGAGGATTTATCCCAGTCCAGTGAGTCCCTGTGGCGCCACAAACTCCTGCTGAAGGATTTAAGATTGGTCTGTTTGTCTGTATGTTTTTTTTTTTACAGAGATTGAGAAGATAAATTTTTCTTTCCAATAATGGCTTGTGTCTGCTAGGTTCATTTAAGATTAATAATGCAAAGTGTGGGTGAAAGGTGAAGTCACTGAGAAGAAAATGTTGTCTTCATAAGTGGGAAGAGTGCTGTGTGCTCTTACTCAACTTTTACATAAAATCAATTTAGACATCTTGGTACCATATTCTGATAAGTCCTTGTTCATAATGGGTTTATAAGCTGTAACGAATAGCTTATTAATGGGTAATTAACCATCTACTCTTGCCTTACACACCAGCTGTAAACCATTAATACCCAAAATGTTTGGGTTGCAAGGTTGTGAAAACTCCCTTTGATTAAATATCTTGTCTGCAGTTAAAAATCTTAATAAGGCATTACTAAAGAGTTGTTAATAGATGGAATTTGTTCCAGCACCTCTTCTTCAGAAGGTCAGAAGTCAAACAATCCATCACAGTGGGATTCCTGGAGGATTCAAAGGATCAATATGAGGGATTTCATGGCATCTAGTGGTGTAGTTGCAGAACCTACTCAGCCTCTTCATTTCACCCTTTGCCTTCCTCACGTGAAGGAGAAACAATGGTTGCCGTGAAACAGACAAAAAAAAAAAAAAAGTAAAATGTCCTGTTAAAACCAGTGTTAGGTTTGTCTATTCTGGGCTGCTGTAAAAAGATGATGGTTCAACATGGTGGGCTTCATAGAAGAGGACCTGCAGTGTCTGTAGATCTAAAATTTTAAAGCAATAAAACAACACCTCTCACATTCAGGTGATTATACACTAATAAACACATACTTATGAATATTTTATTCCATTTCTGCTTGTCATATTCTGAAAATAGAGCCCCCTAAATTTTACACGCTGGACCAAGTAAGCCACTCGAGGATAAATACCAGCCAGATTTCACACAAGTATAGTGTCTTTCCAAGGTTTTCTTTGGCTAAACATGAAGCTACAGCAGCCAATGCTAAAAATGGTCCAAAGGTAAATTTAGCCTAATAGTTAAGCTAAATTTAGTAAGCGTAGCTCAGCACTTGATGCAGTAGCTTCACGGTAATCAGTTGCCATCTGTTTGTTTTTCTTGAAGGCTTTTATTGTGAAGCAGTTGCGGAAAGCGTTGCGTCTGGATTACCGGAAGACAAACATGGAAAGCATCTGCTTTTTCACAGCTGTTGTCTGCTGCTCTAGTTCTTTAGCCAAGATTAGTCATTGTGATGCATTGTGCTCCAATTTTTAAGGCATGTCTTGATCATAAAATGTAGTATTTGGCTTTATATGTGCTTGAAAGTGATAAATTAATTAGCTTCGGTCTTGATCCACATGGGACAAGACTACTATTTTTAGTATAAGCTCTTTCTTATATGTAATGCACTGCATTTCGTAAAACTTTTAGGCCCTTTGTAAAATAGCCATGATGTACTCTTTAAGAATCCCCCATGTTGAGTTTGTACTGTGATTCATGGAAAAAAAACTAGATACCACTGAGCTTTCTAAAAGACGTATCTTTGACACCCTTTCCTGTGTCAAGGTGCTTTTTTGTTCTTAATTTTTCCATCCTCACTGCTCCATCATTCCCAGGCTTTCATCATGCTCTGTGTTTCCTCTCCATCTTTGTCCTTGTCCTTTCAGCCTTAGGGCTTCTTGGGGATCTACAGTATGCTCAGTGTTTCTGGGAAGGGTTCGGTATTCTAGGCAGGGTGAGCATAAGCTCAAAGCAGACCTGTCTACGAGTATGTGTGTCTGCCTGCCTCCCCAGGCACTCATTAAGCTGGTGTGTGAAGGTGTGTGTTTCCGGAGGCTGTGGGGGGGGGGGGGCATGCGCGCATGTGGAGGTTAAAAGGCCCCCGACAGAGACATAATTTCCCAGCCTGGGGCGATGGGAGAGGTAACTTCATTAGCCAGTTCCCGCTGTACAGATTAACTTGATTATACTAACCAAGTCTCGATGGCGACGGTGGTGCAGAGTACAAAATGTCACACCTGGAACTAAAATCTGTGCATCTTTTTTCTTTTTTTAGAAGTCGAAGCGTGTGCATCTATGTGTGTGTGTGTGTGTGTGGTTGCATGTGATGGTGGGTGTGTGCAATGAAGAGAGAGGGAGAAAAGGAGGGTCAAATGATACACCTGGGACATTTGGCTGCTCTGTAATTTTCAAAGTGACTCATCTTCAGGTAATGAGCAGGTACCAGTCTAGAAACTCCTTTCTATAATTTGGTTGACGGAAGTCACACTCTTGCTTTAATGCATGTCCGTACGTGTGCGCACTCAAACACACGTTTAGCAGCTTTTCTTTAAGATTTCAGGCACACATCACCCAATGTCTTTCCCGCTGTTTTTTTTCCCCTACAAGTAGTTATCTAAGTTTTTCCACTTTTTCCACTTAGACTATCTGCAGTATGTGTCAACATATTTTTTACATGTAATATGCACAAAGAATTGGAGTGATGTATAGTCACACACTTGCCCTTTCATTACTCACAGGGCAAACAATATTAACCTCTTTTAACCTGAATTGATCTGCAGCACCTCTTGACTTTACTCACCACATTAAGTGATGGGATCGGCGTGGGTTTGCAGTGCTCTGTGTGCCCCTGAGGTGCACCTCGGGCAATAGAATTAACAAGATAAGTTATTATTCACAGGAAGCAGTTCATTGAAACAATCACTAGCCATATCTTCATGGCCATTTTTTTGCCACCCTGCTCCTTTCTTTTTCTCTAAGACTTTATTGACCAGAAAATAGAGGAATTTAGTTTCCTCGGGCCTGTTAGATTAGAACTGTCTAAGCCTTCCGCATGAAGCTGCGTGCTTCAGATTAAACACTTCAAATCTCTTGAGGGAGTTGTCGTGAAGGCCGCTTTCATGAATAGCATTGCCTCTTATCCTGTAATGCATTGTTATAGCTTTGTGTCTGCACTCACCTGTTGAAACAGAACATTTTTTCCCTCCGTAAATCTGTGTATATTCTACAAATTCTGTATTCTTCACACACACTCACACACTGCTATAATATAACATTCATAGGCAAGGCTTTGGTGCCAGTCCAGACTAAAACGTATTCCTAAGCCCTCTGTCAGACTCCCACTGAGGCTATTTTTTTTCTGACCTACAAATGCTTCAGAAAACACACATACACACACACACACGGACACACACAAACACGAACCGACACATGCTTGGGCTTGTCAGCTCCCCAGTCATGTATCCTGGTCAAGGTGAGGAAATGTGAAGGAGGGGGTAAGTGAAGCTGGAGAAATGCAGACACATGGAGATGAGAGGAGGGATCGAGGGATGGAAAACGCAGCCTCTTGCATGTCCTGCCGACAGCCGCCCTGTTGTTGTCACTCTCAAGCTGACAGGCAGATTCAGTGGGATTCTGCCAGGCTGCCGCTTTGATAAAATGTTTGCAGGAAATGAGGAAAACTGAGCTGACTGCAACCTTAAAACATGACGCTCATGAAAATGAAGTTGTCCTAGCGATGATTGCTGGAAGAGTGCTTAAGGGCTAATTTTTCTTTCCTCAGTCACTGCTAAGCAAAGATAGGACACATTTTTGCCTGATTTTGACGCTGAAGGGTAAATGAGCACATGGACATGTACATGTTTACGAGTGCAGATTATAATTTCAGGAAAATTATAGCTTTCAAATTCCTCCAGTCATCTACATTATCATGACGCTCTGTGTGGCACGGGTTTACAGCAGAACCACAAGGCACCAACAAACCCAGACAAAAGGCAACCACTCAGGTAGATCATTAGTGGTTATATCAACATGAAAGCTCATAACACACCATGGTATGTTATTATCGCAGCAGCTGCTGTGCTCACATTGTTTTGGCTTCTAGCTGTACGCAGGGTGGAGAGCTTCCTGTCACAGGTCTGGTGTTCAGTGCCACCTTCTCAGGGCCGGGGATCAGCTGCCTGTGTGGAGAAACACTGCCCTCTCTCCACAGCCTTTGATAAAAATGATCATGAACAATAACTAAGGACGGACACGTTGTCAGGATTGGGGTTTTTTTTTGCTGCTTGCAAACAGGCTCATATTAGCAGAGTGAGGCAGGCATACAAAGAGGGTTTCTACAGCAAATTACCTTTTGGCTTGCCATGTTGCATCTCTGGAAGAGATGAGATATTAGGGTGGGCAATATGACGATTCTCTGTCCACCGTGAGACAGTGAAGACTTGCTACTGTTTCTACCAAGGTAGCCACATAGTCTCTTTATCATCTCTAGTTTTATTTGCACCAGTTCAGAGTATAGAACTGGCTTATGGCTTTATTGAATTTTCAGTATTTTTTTTATTTGTTAACGTGATCTTGATTTGTAAGTTCTTTTATTAATGTTGAAATTATTAGTTGATGAATTAATTTGTAACTTGATAGAAAATTGTCAGTTTTGAGAGTAGATTAATTATTGTCAGTAATTTATCAAGCACAAATGAGAAATATTTGCTAGTAATACCTTTCTCAAAAGTGAAAATTGGCTGGTTGTCTTATCGTGATTCTGAAATTATAAATTATTATCAGACGAGGCCCTGTATTTATTTCACTGAATGAGTCCGTAACATAATTTTGTAGTTAGTTTCTCATCTGGTTTCTCAATTGAACTTGAAAAGAAAATGTACTATATTACGATAATCCCTATTGTATAAAATTACGTGTAAAGAGTGATAGAAAATTTTACCCATGTGGCCCACTGTCACAATAAAACACATGTTGGAGTAAACAGATACTTAAACTCTCTTTTTCTGCCTTTTCTGTCTTATAGTTAGATAGAAAGCTGTTATCTCTGCGATGAAGTCAGCAGGATTAGTATGAAGACATAGTGGAGCGCTCCTTTAGTATCTGCCAGAGGTTTCCCAGCTGCACTGTGCATCCTTCTCTTGGTCTCATCGCTTCTTTTAACTCCTCCTCTTGCTCAGGCATGCTCAGCATAAGTCATTTTCACCTAGAGGAGGGACGAGCACAGGGGGTTAGAAGAAGTGGTAATGCTATTATGACTCGTCAAGCTTCGGTTCCGTTTGTCATACTTTCTTTTCACACGGTGCTCCATTCACATCTCGGTCGACCTGATCCATTCATTTGACACTTCCAACCTCCCCACGCCCCCACCCACCCCACACCCTTAGGCTCTGTGTTCACAGGGGGCATCTGTTTACACGGCCGCCTCCTTTTTTCACATTATTTTCAGATGTGCTATGGCATGTTCTTGGCAGCAGCAAGACCTTTGCATGTCTTTAGTGCCCACGGCTCAGAGCACTAGGAGTTGAAAATGTTTCATTTTCTCTACAAAACAGCGCCACGCTTCAGACGAGGTTTCAGGGGTCTCGCAGGAATAACCACAACCAGCGCTTTCCATATGCATGTGTTTACTACTGCCCATGGTTTTTCTTCCCCTTCACTCCTTTTCTCCTCTCCTGCTGTCTTTCCCCTGTCTCACCCTCTGTTTCGTATATTTCCAGCCCTTGCTCTGTGGGATCTGTGTGAAGCTTCAAATCAACACCAGCAGCAAGACCGGGCAGAGCCCGCGTTGTCCTGCAGCAAGGCCACACAGCAGCGTGAGATTGACGGGGTGTGTAGCCAGATGCGTTCCGCTTCACTGCACTTTGTGTGTGTGTCTGAGCGTTTGTGTTTGTGATTTGTAGGATGGAGGGATGGATGCAGAGAAAGGGAAAGAGAGAGAGAGGAAAACAGAGGCCAGGGGAACCAGCTTTGCTTTTGTTGAGTTTACATAATTAATGCTTTGTTAAACAGAAGTGTGTCTACAGACAGTATCAGCTCTGATCACAAATGCAAATATTGTCAAGAGGATAAGTGTGGAAAACTCTCAAAATGCTTAACAATGGGCTAAACAAAGCCTTCATATACATTCATTATGCTGGTGGTTTGGTAATTAAATTCCAGGTAATGAAAAACTGAAAACAAGTTTTGAATCACGATGTAAATTTATTACCAGCTGTACAGATGTGTATCGAGACTGCACCAAATAATTAAAGTGACCAATTTTAATATTTTATCTGTTCTCTGTTCCTTTCCTTCTTTTCTTTTCTTTGTTTGTTTACGGGCCTTATAGACAAATTTGATGTGACTTAACTCGATCGTTAATATTTGGGACAGTAGAAATTAATTCATTGTGATGAGAGTGTGTATTTGTGTGCGTTTCTCCTGAGTGGAGGTTACAGTTGTTTGTCATTCAGAGGCAGAAAGGCTCCAGAGAAACCACTGTGATTAGCCTCCCACCCCTGGGACCGTATAGCTTTCCAGGACCTGCTCCGTCAGCACCAAACAGGACATTTATCACAAACTCCACCTAAATCCTGCAACCCCATGTAGCATAGAAGCAAGCGCATATCTCTATATATGTACTGCGTGCAAACACAGAAAGACAAACAGATATAGAGTACTCAGATATTTTACTAAAGTAAAAGCAGTAATACCACTTTGTAAAAATACTGTTTCAAGTAAAAGTCCTATGATAAAAATATAAAAGTATGTTTTAGCAGCGAAATGTACTTAAATTAGCAAAAGTAAAAGTGCAGAATGGCCCATTTTAGAATAATTTATATTATATTATTATATTATATCACTGAAAATTATAGTTATTGATGGATGAATGTGTTCGTCACTTTAATGTTGCAGCTCGTACAGGTGATGATCATTTTTAGCAGAAAACTGAAGAATTTAGTTTAAATAAAGGTACTGTACTTGAGTAAATGTACTCAGTTAATTAGTTGAGCAGGAGTTGATAGTTTAGTCTCCTTCAGCAGTTAGTCTATTAATTCCTGAGGGAAATATCTGACTCTTTACTGTGTTCACTAACTAATTATTTTTTTTACCATTGCATTGTAGGTAATGTGGTCTCTGTTTGTTAGAGCTCATTCACTGTAAACAGCTGTCTGCTGCAGCTGGAAACTACTTTGACAAGAAGTGTGACCCAGAGCAGTAAAGTTGTGTGCTTTAAAACCAAAACTATGATGCTAAAAAGCAGCAAACAGACAAAATTAGCAACTAGCTACTTAACTGATCATTTGTAATGGCCAGAAGCTAACGACAAGCTAACGTCAGGCTATCAACGAAACTACACCACAATTCTTTGGTTGTTGTGATGACATTTACTGTCCCCGACAACCTCTGTATTCTGATTTACCTTTTTAAGACATGTAAAAGCTTTAAAAGTGTATTTACTGACATGTTGAATGTCATTGAACAAAGCCTGGAAATCTCTTAAACCTGTGTTAACGACAGACTTTATTTTAGGCAAAATCCATTCAAAAGTGCAAAAATGCTAACTCACTTCAGGATTTTAGGTCTCAGTCCTGCAGCACTCCATGGGCACTGTTCTAATACTTGTGTCACTCTTTTACTTGCTAATAAATAAAACAAACATAAGGGCAAGAGTGTTTACTAAGCAGTACTGTAAATTAATCTCATTATCCAGTTTATGCAGACAGCAGCTATTTATTTATTTCTGTGAAGGGACTTCAGTACAGATTTAAAGCAGTCATGTTGAACTAAAGTACTGGGAAACATTTTAGGGGAAGAAATTAATGGCAAAGATGAATGACAAGCTGTACTATTCCTTCTTAATTAGGCCAACGAAGCATTACACGCACGCACCCACGCGCGCACCCACGTACGCACACACATACACACACACACACACACACACAGGTGCCCATCGCAGACTCTCTGGAGTCTGTGGCATGTGACTGTAATTCAACCTCAGAGGTCTATAAGTCATATCCATAATGCACAGCATGCAACTGCATAGATGTAGTTAATATTACTGAATCATTTTGATGAATAACTGCAGATGAAATGGCTTTAATGTGGTCCTGACTTATTGTTGGCGGTTCGTGATAAACCCCGAGGAAGCAATGCATAGGATAATGCACTTTACAATTCTATTTGGAGCCGACACATTAATAATCTATGTGGAAGCCATTTTGCCCTTTTGTCTTCATTATATGTAACTCATTTAAGTATATGTTTATAAACTACAACAGCACTAGTTAAATCAGTGTAATCTAAATTAATGAAGGAGTTATTTCAGTCAGCGTACAGCTGAAATGAATAATTGATTGACAGAAAATTAATTAGCAGTTATTTAATGTCATTTCTTTCAGCCAAAATTATAAATATTTGTCGGCTCCAGTGTCTGAAACGTGCTACATTTATTTGTCTTACATTATAGTAAGTTGCATTGGTTGATTTGAAGACGTGACTTTGGGCACCAGAAAATTGCAGTAGTCTCTAATTACCAATATTGAAAAATTGTGAGTTCTTCAGTGCCGTTCAACAGTAGGAATATCCTGTATTCAGTAAATGCACGCACATAAAAGTGTCTCAAATAGCCTGTTATGACAATTGATTTTTCATTGTGCCGTTCCTAATTGTATTTTCAGTTATTAGGATCTTCCCTCGTACAAATCTCTAAAACATGTCCATACAGTATGTAGGTTGAATTGCTCTAATGATTCCTCCACTGCTCAAGCTGTCACGCTGTTGCGTGTCAGTTATGTCGTACTCGTCATTAGCTGGGGGGTATAAACAGGACTGTGTGATCAATACCTTAACCCGCTGCAGCAGCCTCTCATGTCTCATCTCTCACACTCCTTCAGATACAGAGTGTATTTCTATGACTGGCTGCTTGTGTGAAGTCAATAACACATTTGTTAGAAACCCCACAAGAGGGACCACTCTGGGTTCATCATTGTCTTATTAGACATACGTTTGTCTCCCATCGACCTGTTCGGCATGATCCACAACGCTTCCTCGCTACCCTCTCTCAGTTCTTAATCTCCACCCATCCCGCTGACAGCTTGCTGTTCATACATAAAAGTGGCACGGCGACTGACAGCAAATTTGTCTCGCTGAGGTTTTGGCTGTAATTGTGCCTGGAGATATGATGACCCAGTTTAAGGCAACAAAGTGATAACTGACTCAATGCGAACTGTGAATCAGTTTAATGCGAAGCAAGGAAATATGCAAATATGATACATAAAAGATTAAAATATTTTGAGGGAATCTGGACCTCTTTAGACATGGTAATGGCTTCATTTAGGATGCAAATAAATGTGCAAAACTGTTGCCCATTAATTATTTTTGTATACTTCAGTTCTCATTAGCAGTGGATAGAGGTGTCACTCCCACATATGAATCATCATGCTGTGTGTCCTCCAGTTGGTAGGTACAGTTTCTATTTTTTTGAACAACTTGTGCTTGGATGGCTTATTTTCCAGTTCTGCCCAAAAATGTTTTTCTTGATTCAAGTTTATGCTTAGAGGACTGGCAAAACTCCTGAAAAGCATTGTCAAAACAACAACGATCCCGAGTTATTGGAATGGTTTCGAAGTATTTTCTTTGGCTCTGTTTACAGAAACTGATGGGTCCATTAATGGACTATCATTTTTCATAAACGGTGAGTTATTGCTCTCAAGATGATGCACATAAATGCCTCAAAGTAGAACAAAGCTTAATGCCGGGACAAACATCAGAAATAATGCTGTAAATTGTTATTTTTTTATATTCAAAAGCATGACTAAATTGCTGTTAAGTTCTACAGTAATTTCTCCAGGGCTCTGTAATTTTGATAGCTATTCCTAAAATTACAGACAAGAAAAGAACAGACAAGCTCTTGAGCACTAATTGCCTCTGGAGAAAGCTCCCTCTTGAAAATGCAGTTAGTTGAGTTGTTATTACTGTACCTCTGCAGGCCTGTGATGGGCTCAGGTCTCAGGTGAATGGCTGCAGTGGCTCTTTGTTGTAAACAGGGATCACTTGCTGTCTATCTGTGGCTGGCAGTGTACTAGTCAGGGTTAGTGGCACTTGCAAGGCCCTGTTCCACATAGTAGTCTTCGTCATTGCCCAACTGGGCCGAGAAATAATGCTAATCGTCTCTGATAATGGGTAGGACGGAGAAGGAGGCAAAATACAAACCAATCAAGAGTGGAAAAATGTCAAATGGGTGTACATAAATTTACATTTTTGAAGAATTCTGTCTCTCTCTCCAACAGACTTCCAAGTGCCTCTGTTTATAGTGAGCTGAAACTGCCACAGGCAAGATGGTAGCTGTTATTTATGTTCAAAGACTTTGGCTGTGATTGAAAAGGCACCCCGCTCTTTGATTTACCACTGTGTATCAATCAATCAATCAGTCATGAGTGTGTATGAGTGAGCTTGCCTCAGACTGCTGTGCTCTATCGTTTTACAGCACTCACATCATTAGAGTTCATATAAGAAGTGTCACACGTGCCAAAGGTGGAGTGGCTGCTTTATCGCTCTTTCTCCCTGAAGATCTAGCTTGCTCCTTTAGCTAGCAGAAAGCCAAAACTTTAGCATGTGAAGGGACGCTAATGAGACATGACTATTGCTCGTGATTGGTAAAACGAGACAGCTGAGGTTACTATTGTCTGACACTTCTGCTTGTGTAAAATGAATCCTGCTGTTCATTCCTGTGGTGTGATTTTCTCTCATAAAAATCTTACGACTCACTGCTTTAAGTACCTTGTTATTATTTTATTTTTTTTATGTTCTCTTCTATTTGTAGACAGACAGGAGGAACTCGCACTGGCAGGAGCAAAGGTGCAAGCCGAAAGCAAAGTTAAATAGGTCAAGGGAAAATAAGTCTTTAAACTTATAAATAGTTGTGATATATTTAAATTCAGACAGCTCCACATTCTGGCTAACAACCTTAGGTGCAGAGGGTAGCGGTTTCAAGACTCTCTAAATTAATTGGATAAAGTATCTTGTTCCAACAAATCACAGACTGTTTTTTGGCTTATTAAACACCTCAATTTGCATTTTGTATCTTTCGTTTAAAAGGCTGAATTGGTAATTTGTTGGAGTATTGTAAAAGCAGCAGCTCTGGACGATGAATATGCAAAAAGGTGAAGTTGTGTTGGATCTTTTTGCTTAATGTTGGATTGTTTTTCTGCATTTTCATCAAAGGCATCAAACTTTTCTCCCCCGCATTTTGCTCCTACACTCTTGGACACCATTCCAGATGAACTGCACTGCTGATAGACAAGCCTGTGCTTGCCTATTACTGACAAACATCCCTTTTCTGGTCCCTTAAAGGTTCTGTTTGAATAGTAACAACCAAGGACACAATTTCTCCTCATTTGAATATAGCAATGGGTGTTCTTTCTGATCTTGATTATAAAACAGTGGCAGATTTTTTTTTTTATGAAAGTGCAATGTTAATGTTAATCTGAAGTGAAGCTTCAGACAGGCTGTTTATTGGGTGAAGTTAAAATCGGGAGCGTTGCTGAAGGACTGATTTTGTCGATTAACTCTCAGCATGAACATCAAACGGGAAATGAGTGTGTAACCTTCCAGAATAGAAAGATTCAAAGCAGTGACCAAACTGATTACCCTTGTGTTCACCTTGTCATCTGATAGCTCTGTGAGGAACAGAGAGGGAGAGGAGGGAAAGCCAGTAATCTCCGACGAAAGACTGATACTTTTTATGCAGATTATATGCGGAGTATTTTTAACCATGCAAACTCTGGTGGATAACAAATTGTTTGTTTTCGGGCTTTGACAGTTTGTTTGAATATGTAAATGTTACAGGGGGGAGAGAGTGAGGCAGAGATAACGCTGCTCATTTGCAATCAAATCTTGAGATTAGATGATGCTAACTTGGTAACAGTACAATAACTTGAGTTTAGAGCCTGTAGCATTCAGCATTCATAACATCCAGCTTTACCATTTTCCCATTTTGTAGTTTTAATTTGGGAAAAAGCCTAATTGCACACTGTTTGACAGTATTATGTATATTATATACAACTCTTAATTGAATTGAATTGAACAATTGAATAATGCTTACATTGATGACTCCGTCATTTTTATTGGTGCCCCATTTGATAAAAAGGAAATATTCTAGATGTTTTATGCTTTATTTTCTTAACATTTCCCCATATTCAGCCTTTCATATTTGATATCTTTGGAACCACTAAAATGTATACCAGGCCTCTAATGGTTTGAGATCCACAGATGGGAAAGGCAAAGCTCTCAATTTAGCAGTCCATCTATTCAAACTTGACCCATCTGGTCATATGCTTGAATGATTTATTGTTCTACATTAAGGGCTGACAATGTTGCTACGATGCCTATATGCATATAGTTGATATGCACCTCCTCAAAAATGAGGTACCATGTGGAGACTACAGGAACTGTAACTGGTCAGTTTGGGCTACTTGTGTGTTCTGCCCTAATTTTCTGTTACTGGTGGAGATTGTTTGATTGTAAAGACAATTTAAGGGAACTGAAGATAATTCTGGCGATTCTTCTTTTAAGTGATATGCATCTAGCAAAACCATCTGATCACAGTGAATTATTCTGAATGTTTCTATGTGTTGTCAATAACTGCTCTACATCACAAGTAAAAGAAATAATCTAAACGCAGTTACTGAGGCAAATATGATTAAAGCATGACACAGTAATGTCATGTATGATACATCCGTTGACTGTGGTGATATTGTTGCTGAACTACCATTCAAAAACCCACACCATAGGTATTTATGGCAGCACTGCTGTTAACCTTTTTTGTCAAGTATATAAAGATGATGGATAGTGTCTGAAATGAGTTTCCTAGGGAACCTGGACATGCAGAAGGACCTTGGAGAGGAAATTCTGCTTCATGTCATTGAAAGGTGTTGGAGGTGGTCGGCATGGTTTAGGCATCTCATTAGGATGCTGAGGTTTCTGTAGACCCTGGATTGGACTCAGAACGCGCTGTAGGGATTATGTATGCCATCTGGTGCTGGGAGCATCTCGGGATCCCATAGGTAGAGGTAGAAGACATGAGCATGGACAACCATACCCCCAACACTCCCCGACTAGATAATTGGCAGAAAATGGATGGATTCCTTACCAGTTCCAATTAATTTGTGGCTGAGGTTATACACATCCAACCCCTTATATCCTCCCCTCACACCCACTTCTCCCTCCTTGTGCTCATGGTCTAAAATCAGCCTAATTTTGGAGGTGACCTGCTGCTCCTGAGATTAAGTTATGTATCATTCTCCTAATCCTTGCTGACAAGTGTGTGTGTGAGTGGTGAAGCCAACTTCTGCAGCATGTCATCCACTAACAGATGGCATAAATCATTCTCTTAAACGCTGCATTAAGTATTAATCATTCTCAGTGCTGTCACTGTCACACTGCTCGGTGGGCCGCGGGCGTGCAAAGTGTGATTAATGGAGGTGGAGATTTAAGGAGCCACTTTTGAACCCCTACCCCTTTTACCTAGCATCGCCTATTGGCTGCGGCAGAACTGATGGGCCACCTGCACGTCCACAACAATGACCTCGGAGAAGTGGCCGAATGGATCATGGGGGATAATTCGCTCTTTGGTGTGGCAAAAGCCAGCTGTCTAATCTGGGAAGGACAGAGGAGTAAGAGTGATGTACCATTTTTCAAGATTGACATGATATTATGTTTCATTTGGCTCTGTAGAGTCTACTACAGAGAGAGCTGAACAGACATAGTTTAGTACAGTGGGAGGTACATGAATATCCAGGGGAGAGAGTATTATTCTCTACCCTATCACACTCTGAACTGAAGATAGAAAGCTTCATGGAATTGTCTTTCAGAAATGAGTTTCCATCAATTTTCTTGACAAAATGCAGCGTGAAAGAACATAATAAAACACTTTTGTGAACAGTGAAATATTTGACACTTTTGTAGGTGGTAACTGCAGAGCATTTAGTTGGATTTTAACTGTTTAGATGTCTTTTCATTGTTTGTTTTTTCAGTATGATTGCTTTCATTGTGGGAATTCTAGTACTGAATTTCCAAATCTTTGAAACAAACTACTAGAGCTTATTTCTATAAACACTGTTATGCAGTTTTGATTCATGTCCCTTCATTTAAACCTTCCGAGACTGATCCTGTAGCTGTTCTAATATGAGACTGGCCGCCCAAGGAAAACAGCAGCAACAGCATTAGTCGCGCCAGCAAATGCCTAATAACTACATACAGTATGTTTACATTCAAACTCGTGCCGAAGGAGCATGATGTCATGATAGTCACAAAAGGTGGAGGTTGGTTTGGATGGATAAGTCAATAAAGTGTTTGACTTTTCAGACGTCCTCTTAAGTAGTGAATTTATCCCAAACTATGTTTCCCTATACCCTTTTTAAAAATGCTTTTGTGTCTTTTATTTTTGTAAATCTTCTGGAAGGCACTGACAAATTATGTCGTCCAGCCATTTGGGACATTAGATCAGAGAACATTTATACGTGTCGTTCTGGAGGGCACTAACGGATGATGCATTTGCTCTTTTCAAGCAAGACTGTATAACTTCTGTTGAACAGCGACCACTGTAGTCAGAAGTTTTGACAATTACAGGATAAGCAGCACTGTGGGTCACTTTCAGCTTCACAATCATCTATTGTTCTCTTTGTATTGGACATTTAGCCCCTACGCAGCAAAAAGCAAACATCAATACTGTACTTTGCAGTGCCTTCTAAAGAGTCAAGGCTCCAGAAATCCTTCCTTAAATATGTTCAAAGAACACAGGTATGTTCTGTATTCCTGTATACATGCCATCTGTTCAAACTCGACAATGTTGTCATGACAATCCACAACGCCACCTTATTATAATGTTTTTTTAGTACAAGCTTAAATCCTCTCTTGTGGAGGCAGATTTCTCTTCATCATCTTTCATCATCTTCCCAGTCACTAAAATGGCCTTCCAGTTATGTGCTGTGGCAGCGCCAGCTTCAGGATTAACACTCTCCTCTCTTGCTCCCTGCACTCTTTTGCCACCCTTGCCTCTCGGTGCCTAAGCTCCCGCTCTTCTTGCCAGTGCCCTTAATCTGACGCTGATGCAAAGTGAAAGACCACTGGCACTCCTCCGACATCCCTATACAGCCCCCTCTGCGTCTGTTCTCCAATCTACTGCCTTTGCATTTGCTTAGCTTCAGGCTCTGAGCTTCACCCCCCCCCCCCCTCCTCCCCTCATCTCTCAACTCAGCTCCGCTGCTGCTGCTGGACTCCGAGCTGCAGCTGATGTGGTTTGGCGAGCCGTGCGAAGTGAGATACAATGCATAATTATGTTGTCAGAGGACATCATGATGGAAACATCTCAGTCTCAAGACATCATGTCGGGATACCATCACTCTGCATCCTTCTGTGTGCAGCGTTAATGAATGGAGGCCCATGTTGTTCATGATGGCAGCTGGAGAGACCCAGTTGGTGCTTGTTTTCACCAATCTGAGCAGTTGTCGCCCCAATGAAGCTTGTTAGAGAGATTCTGACAAGAAGTCCCTTTGCTTTCATGACTACCACAGTTAAGGCATTTTTACATGCATTTAATCCTTTTAAATCTTCAGCTATCAAGCCAGGGTTCATCTGTAGGTTCATCCTCAAGCCTTGTGCATATGTTGCAGCAAATTAATGTGATGTTAAGACATGCTCTACATGACATGCTCCCAGAGTTCCTAGAGCAATTAACCTTGGGAGATAACCCTTGGGAAGTTATTGGACTTTACTTCTTTCTGTCAAAGCCGGTTCTCATAATTAGACCTTGAAGATATTTATCAATTTCTGGTTTATCTTTGCTTGTTCATTGCTTTTTCAACATTCAACTGAATAAAATTGCAAAATAATGGTTGAATGATGCATATTGATGTGCCATTAATGACTACACACACACATAATTTGGAACAATAGAAGATTCATGTGCGCACAGGACATAAATAATTAACACAAACGCTATGAAAGATTCCTGCGTTTATGAAAGATACGCTTTTCATCAACACCTGCATCCAGAGCAAAATTGCAATTTCATAGAACTTGCCAGACATAACAATAGCTGTCCAATTTCAACATAATTAGATTTTATAATTATGAAACAAATGGATCTTTCTGAACATCTTCCTGAGCATAAGCTAGACAGACACATGCGGAGAAAATGTGAAGCGTACCAGCAGGGACTCTCCACCTATATAGAAGACAATCAGATGGTAGGAAGGAGGGTATTAGAAACAGACGCCTCCACCCTCCACTCCAGTCTAATGTCAGGTATCCCCTGGTAGTTACACCTTTAATCTTCTCAGTGAGAGGTCTAAAACTATTTGATCCTCGAGTAAGACCTTAAACTCATTTTATTTAAGCTGTGTAATGAAGCTGTGAAAGTCAAGATTGGTAAGAAGGTGCTGTCAGTTTGTAGATGAACAATGCTCTAACTCTCTTTCTAAAAAGTTGTACATAAATTGGATGACTACACTCAAATGCAAAGTAAAAACGTATCCTATTGAAGATCACAGAGGGAGTGCATTACTTGTAAGAGGGTAGAAAAGCTGCAAGTAGACACAAGGATTGGATTATTTCCTGGCTTTTTCACAAAATCACATCAGCAGCTAAAACCTTTTACAACATGACACCATGAAAATTTTGAGATGCGTTTATGGCCTGTGAAAATTATCTATACAGTATCTGTTAAGCCGAGGAGGGAGTTCTGATTCATTTATACTCACAAAAACACTTTGGCATATTTCGCTCAGCTGTAAGTTTCTTTTTACAGGAACAAAAATCCAGATTTTTTTCTTCTTCATTGCACGATTCTTTCTTTTTTTATGCAATGTATGTGAAACAAGCGTAATTTGATGTGATTGGCATTGGAAGATGAATAACATACTATGATTTGGATGATTCAATATGCTACATATTTGATTGTGGGCACTTCATTTGATGTTTGATGTCTATGGTTGTCAGTGCTCAAAAGAGAATACTAAATACTTGGAGAAGTAGGTCATCTTAGATGAATTGAAGCTGTAAAATGCAAAATAGATGCATACAGATAAATTGGCAAGTATAGACATGTCTCATATTCATAGCTTAAGCTGCTCCTTTGTCATTGCATGTTAAGTGGAAACTTCATTTTTAAGATAATGTGCATCCAGCAGTGATAAAACATCACACACACACAAGTCTTGTCTCAGCGTAGAGGTCGAATTGCTCTACAGCTGTAGCCCTCCAGTCTCTCCTCTCAATTCTCTGTGAGTTTGAGCTTGCAGCCATCTGTGGCTGCATAACCTCTAGTTCTCTCTGCATGAGTCCCACAACTGTGGCTGAATCTGTGAGGAGGAGATGGAAGTAGCCTGTAGGGTCTTTCCGTCAGTACAGCTGACCAACTGGGGCACAACTGCAACTGAGGCACAGTGGGACGCAGATATATCTAAAGGCTCTGCATGTTCTTATGTTGGCTTTGTTAATGTTCAGGGTTACACCGTGCATTAACGCTGCAGATCAGAGAGCTTGCCACTGGCGTGGAATATTTAAGAAGTGTTTATTGCTGCATTGCTAATACTTGTTATGGAACTCGCGTGTATGGTTTTAGGTTAATGTTTTACTATGAAGAGAGGATTTTTGCTAATTGAAAGAAGAAGTTTGATTAACTTTTATATATTTTTCTGCATGTTCATTGTATAAAAAGGGGAATATTAAGTATCAGTCAATAATAAACTGCAAGTAATGTATTTCCTTTTCATTCAGGAGTCATGCACAGTGCCAGACCTCTTTAGCTATAACAGTTGGTGAAAGAAGAAAAATATTTTGAGGAATTTGGATGTGCAGTCCACGTTAGTGTGCACGGCCTTTATACTTTTGGCCAGCAGCCATATATAACAAATGAACCCCTCGCTCACCATCTTCCAGCCTCGGCCCTGTACATTTGCCAGCAGAATGTCCTTATTCTGCAGATTTCTTAGAATTTCTCCTGGATCTGCTAAGTTGTCTTCAGCAGCAGAATTACAGGATTTCTTAAAGAAGTGGAGAGTAAAGGGACCAATGCTCTGCAGGGCCCAAAGGGACCATTCTCAGTATTCTTGGAGTGTACTCGCATTGAATTTGATGTTGTGCAGAAAGGTCTGACAAATGTGCTGAGCTCCTACCTGTAGAATTTTCTTTGTGGCTGTTTAAAGTTTGGATGTTACAGTATTTCAAATCCTAGTATATATTTTTTCAATATTATTTTGCCAGATAAGTAAAAGAAGCGGCCAAGTCATCATATCATTTCATCTCCAAGCCTCTTGTGTCGCTTCTTGAAAGCAAGACAGCTGCTGCCGTCAGTCGGAGGTAGACGACAGCTCCCACTTTCATAGCCCAATAAACCAGAGTATAAAATCACAGATGCCTGCTACAGACAGCATTGCTGTTTGTCAGTGTGCTGAAAGCACGGCCACAGTTTTCGTGCGGAATTTATTGTGTGGCGGTGCATTGTATTTTCCTTTTCAATGTCTTCCACACACATGAGGAACTCATCAAAGCTCACACAGGGCACAGTGATTGAAGCTGCAGAGGGATTCCTGGAATTGCTTTTTCTCTGGCGAAAGCTAATTCTGAACTGTAGAGAGAGGGAGAGAGAGAGAGAGAGAGAGGACGGTGATCAGCGCAGAGACGGAGCAGAGTGATCGAAAAGGCCATCGCTGGCCTGTTTGTATGACTCAGTGGAAAAATTTGCCTGAGCGAGTGCGGCTGCTCTGATGCTACTGAGGTGGCTCCTGGAGCGAGCTTGAGCCCATTCTTCAACCCTCACCTCCCTCACAATGGGCCAATAGTTTAATTAGCTTTCTAACAGCGAGTCTTGGCAGCCTTCCCTCTCTCTGTTCCCCCCAGGACTTCTCACCTCAAACACTGTCCCCTACTGGTTGGCTGAGGTCCAATAGACGGTGCCACTCCCTGTGATCGGTCTATCTCTCACTCTGTAGCAAAAGCACTACATTTTTATTTACAGCACAGCAATGAAATATGGATTTCAATTTTGGTGCAATTTATTTACATGCATTATCACCTTAGTTTCATCATTTGTTGTGTTGTGTTAACAAGTATGTAGATTTTCTGTACAATAGATAGTAGTCCTTGCAATTTCTGGGGGTGTGAATTGGATATTCATGGATTTTTGATAACGTCTGACGTGTATGACTCCAAACCAAGGGAACAGAATGAAAATGTAGATTTCTTCAAAATGGTATTTTCCACCCAGAGAGCTTTGAGTCTATCTTCAAAGTGCTGTGACTGAGGCATGGCTAATCACTTTAAACAAGGATTTTTGTTCCTGCCGTCTTCACTTGGCCTAACGTGGCTGGAACATGGTTTTGTCCTCAACTCGTCTCTTCTCATCGCAGATGCGAGCCAGCTCAATCCACTTCTTTCTCTCTTCACATGGTATTGACAGCAGACGCTCTGTCAGAAGCTCGCTGATTAGTCCCCGAGAGACCAGTGGAAACCACTCGTGCACACTTCTTTATTATGTTTTAAAATACACAGCGTGACCCACAATCAGGCCTGGCTGCAACATAACGCTGGTGTTTCTCTCATTGTGTGTCTGGAATTCATCATGATGAAAAAAACCCCAGCCAAACCACAGACTGATGAGGAATATCAGTGTGCTGCTAGGTGGCTGGGACTGGACTTAGCTTTCATTTTTTGACATTCCACGTCTGCTCCAAAGACCAGCTGATCAAACAGAGTCTAGTCTTTCAGTCTGGATTTTTGAGGCATCTACGTTACAGTGCAGGAGGACCAGTTCAGGGCAGGTTTGGTGGTGGAACACTAAACCAAGAATAGTTCATACACAAGCAGTGAGATTTAACAGAACCCTCTTAGACTTGACTTGTTAGTTTAATCATTTCCTTGCTTCACTTCGAAAGAATGGAGGAAGGAATAAAAATGAACCATGAGGCAGAGGTGTTTATGTGCCATGACCGTTGGGACAGTTAGGATTTAGGTTTATTTGCTATCTCTGTGGCTGTCTCTCCTAAAATTGAGTGTGAAAGCATATCTTCATGTGTGATTGCTGGATGTCTAGTCCCATTTGTCTACACGTCCATCTTTGTTTGAATGACGGCCCGTCTACCCCATGTCTCTGCAGTGGCAGCATATATCACACACATATAAATGAAAGCTTACAGACGGAGGCACACATGCAGACACTTAGGCATTAATGTATAAGCACACACTGGACCGGCCACTTGGCTCCAGCCTCAGTACGATTGATGCAAAACACCACGCGACTGGGCAGGTGGCAGCTGCACCAGGAAGTAGATCTACAGCAGGCCAAAGGACCATGTGCTGCCCGGATACTCGATGATCAGGTGGACATTGACGGCTGGCTGGGTGGCAGCCCAGAAAGGGCGGCAGAGCAGGTAGAAGCAAGAAGGAGAGGAGGAGACTGTTAGCAGGTGAATAAGCGTGTCTCTTTAGTTGAGTTTGACTTTTTGCCCCCTGAAGTATTTAATTGTTCAGCTTTTCTTTTGTTGGTTTGTTAAGTGCTGCGCTTGTTGACATTGTTGTCAGTCAGATTAGCATTGTTGTTCAGAAGTTGCCCCATAGGACAGTTGCTGAGTGCACGAAGCCATCTGGAGAACCAGGTTGTCTGTTTTTACAGAACTGAAGCGGGTCCCTCAGTGTCAGTTCATACATAAACAGATAGGCGTGCTTAGCTTCCTTTTCTTCTTTTACAGGAGTTAAAAGTTGCTTCTGAAACCACTCCCTTGCTGACTCATTCACTACTTCCTGTATAATAAATCATATCCTCTATATTTAGCAGTAAATTGAGATTTTGATTTTGCACAATACTGAATTGTCGTCATTTTGCGTCATCATTGACAGGCGTAGAGTCACACAGCGGTCATTTTCGCATCTGTTAAAATGCAACCTGTTTCCATGGTACAGAGACTGCATAAATGTTACACTCATAATTCAGATGCTCACTTATAATGGCAGAGGATAAAGACACTGCACTTCAGGAAGAGGACTTAAGTTCCAAACTTTGTGTCCTAATTGTAAAATGACACTGGAGATGTTGTAACAGTGGTTTGTCTCATCTCTAGAGATCTCGACAGAGTACCTTTCTCAGTCTCAGTGTGATCTCACTTTGCTAATCAGTTGCACGGCTCAATGATCACGACCCTATCACTGCACACTTAGCTTCTTTTTTAAGTAGATTTAAATGATTTCCCGGCTCCCCCTCTGTGCACCAATAGCACAGGTGGCACTACCTTTCTTTGTTGGTAATCCCTTAAAATGTCAAGTCTAAATGGGTGGATGCCCCCTGTCTGCTTAGCTGTAGAGTCACCAGTGTATGACAGGTCAAGAGTATTGTGCAGTCTAATTAATTAGCTGCATGTTTTTGATTCACCAATCAACGCTGTGCTCCATGCTTGTGACATTTGCTGACATGCAGATTTCTTGCTTTCATTAATGTGATAGATTTATAGGGGTGGCTGCTCTGTCACTTAGCATTAGACTAGCTTAGCTGAGGTCCTGTTAAACCTTTCACCGGCTAAACACCTGAATGATTTGTCTCAGCCCTGAAAACCCATTTACTCAATCTGCCTCTTACATGAACACAAATGTTCCTGCCAGCAGTTTTGTTCATTTCACATCAGAGATTTTTGTTTTCTCTTTTTACTGATTTGAAGTGTGCGGGGCATGTACTTCTGTGGCCCAATCAAACGTGCCGCTGTCAGTTAAATGTGATCAAACCATGCCCTCACAGTCTGAGTGATGAGCTTCTAAGCATTAAACTCTTTATAAATAGTTGTTTATAACTAAGTTTAAATCAAACTTTGACAGCTGATAGTGTTGTCATGCTACTTATGTTAATGTTATAGAGAAATTTAAGGGGCTTTAAAATATGTTCATAATATATAAGCTTGTAATTAAACAACTCACATACTGACTGTTTATGTTTTAGAAGAAACACGTGTTTGCGAATGCTTTCTAATTTTCAATCAGCGTCTTTCACCTCTGGTGTATGTGTTCGACGCAAAGTGTGTTTTTAGTGTATTACTATATCAACCGTGTGGGCCTGTGGTGTCGTTGGTTAAAAAGAGAGCACAACTTGCGATGACAATTTTGAACTGTAACGTGTAAACATGTAAACACGAGTGATTGGCACTTGTGAAATGCGTTAATGTGTTTACTGCTTCCATTAAAATGCTGTAGACCAGAAAAAAGAAATGTGCGACGATAAAGGTGAATGTAACTGAACTGAAAACGGGGTCTCCTTACTTTCTACTTTACTCCTTACAAGCTCCTGCTTGTGTCCAAAAATAACACCTGTATGTATAAGTACTGCCATAGAGAATGAATGAGAATGAAAAGTTATAAAGTTCACACTTCTATTCTCGGCCCTCACGTGGATGGGCTTCACTCCCCGTATCTCACCCTTTCACCTTTGTCATTATCTGCTATTTTATGGTAGAAAAGTTACACTATATTGCTTTTAAACTATGGTTCCAAATCAAGGACAACTTAACCAGAAAACCCTTTCAAAAGGTTTAAAATGATCTGTCCTTTGTCTGTGTTTAAAGAAGAGAAAGAAAGCGCACACGTGTCTTAAGATACATGCACAACAGGAACAATGGCTTGTGAGGCAAAGAGAAAAAGCAAAGCATAGTCAACTGACTGAAATGCTGCTCTCCTGCCCCCTTCCCTTCATGTGATCCTACATGTGGAATTGAAAGGCTGCAGGTTGTAGAGACAGCAATTGGCTGCCTTTGTGGTAGTGAAATTGACAGGCAGCAGAGCGGGGAAGCTGCTACAGGGTATGTGGTTTAGCAGAGTTGATGGACACTCGTTTTGTTTTTTTCTTTCCGGTGGGTCGGGACGCCACGGGCAGTTTGATTAGGATGCATAGTCAAATGGAATTGGCTCGGTTGGTTAGGAGTTGCATGCAGTTGGTTGAGGTCAGTCAGGGTGAGAAATCCGAGTCTGTACTTTGTGTTTGTGTGGGAGATTGTTTGTTTTAGCAGAAATAATTGTGTACATTAACCTTTAAACGAACCCTGAGGTCGTCACTTTGCTCATATAATGGTGAGCGCAGTGGAGCACATTCAGTTTGATAAAAATCACACAAGAGCCAGGAAGCTGTTTTCCAACCGCACCCGCAAAGCCAGCCCAGATAATAAATCAGATATTTACTTTAGCTGTCCAGTTGTTACAACAACATACAGGAAGTGATAACAGGTGGAGGTTTTCAAGTCAGTTTCACTCTCCACTTACACAAATTTTCCACTGCAACTCTTTAACCAAGCACTAAACGGTGCTTGTGGGCTTGTAAGTCATATTTACAATGAAATGTGTGTTTTGTTTGACACCTCATAATAACCTCTTAAGCACATTTGAATTACATCATCGTATGAATGTGATAATAACATAATTCATAACGAGAAAACAGATTGTGAATCATTATGATTAAGTCAAAATAAAGTGAGGTGTGTCACAGCGTTTCTGTTTTCATGTTTTTTATGAGTGCTGTAACCGTCGGATGACCTCATGTTTTTCAGAGTAAATATTTTGGAACAGGCTCCAACAAGCTCTATTATGTTTTTTTCATCAAAGGATTTCCTGTAGCTTACTCAACAGGTTTAAAATACCTGTTTTGGATCATCAACAAAAAACATGTACAGTATATGACACTGATGGCATGGACTCAAATGCTACTTTTGAAAATGTGTTGCAGCTGTTATGAACAGACGGGGTAAAAAAATAATGTTGGCATGTGCTGGGATGGAAAATGAGCCGTTTGCTAATGATGACTCAGTATAAAATAAACAGTCTAGAAAACAGATGAAAGAGCAAAAAGACATTTGCTTTACATTACTGTTCAGGTGTACAGTCTGTCTTATTGTGGCTTGCTTTTACCAGAGGCTATTAGGAGTAGGGGTGCTACCAATTAGATGTCATTAATGTATCAATCTTTTTTTTTTTATTATTATCAGTTATACAATAGTAAAAAAAATAGTAAAAAAAGGTGTTAAACAATATCGCAGAGCCCAAGGCGACTTCAAATTCAAATTGCTTGTGTTGTCCAGCCGGCAGTCCAGAATAGCACTGCAGCTCTTGATTATTTTAATTATGTATTAATCTGCTGTTAAAATGTCAGAAGAAAATGTCAAAATCCTTAATATCCTGTTTAGCATCATAAGAAAAAGACAAATGGTGAATTATTCCATCCCATTTAAGAAGCTAAAATGAGAGAATATTTCACATTTTTCTTTCTTTTTTTTTTTTTTTGCTGTTTAATGCATTATCAAAACAGCCGCTGAATCATTTTCTGTAGATCAAATAATGGACTAATCATTTCAGCTCAAGTCTGAAACCCGGAGGAACTCAAACCAGAAAGCAGAAGCAGAAACATCACATTCTAGAGGCTGAAACCAGCAAATGATTGGCATTCACGTTCAATTAATTATCAAACTTGTCAGTTAATTTTCAGTTGATGAACCTATCAGTTAATCCTCTGATCACTTTAAGCTATGTATTTGGCCAAACGCTGAATTTCAAATCTCATTACAGTATTTAATAAAAGTCCCTCTGCTGTAGTTGTCTCTGCAACTCTCTCACTGAAATAAAAAAAAAAAAAAGTGTGCTCCAGCCAGGAGACGTATGCCTCCTAGTCCTTCACTGTCTCAACGACCTCCTCCAAAACGCTTTGCAGACACTGTCGTCTTTATTCCCTTGCTTTGAGCTTACATTTGCAAATTAGTTCCTTTATATGTCTGTCAAATCTAAAAGAGCCTATAATGGAACAGATGTTGAAAATGGAGCCACTAGACAGGAGATTTCCTCCTGCTAATGAAACTGATTTGTTATATAGGCCTTTGAATTTGCTTTGGTGTCGCAATCCACACATCTGTCCCACAGATCTTATCTGTCCCACGTCTTATCTCCTGTGGAGGTGAAGACAAATGTAAAGTGGAGATGAATCTTACACAGCGACACAGCGATCCAGTACCTGAGAAAAGTCATGAACTCAAAATAGAGCAAGAAAAGAAAGTATGGTAATTAAAACAAACTCCTTATCAGCAGTGTGAACAGAGTTATCCTACCCCATACCCTAAACCCACAGGAACTGGAAAGTGGAATAATTGATGTCTTTTTTTTTTCTCAGAGAAGGAGAAACAGGAGACAACAAGCTCAGATTGCTTTTGTCTTAGCGTCCTTGTTTTTCTTTAGTGTTGCCCTCAGAATAGAACAGAAAAGGGTGATATTGGAAGAATAATATTTTTGACTCGACTGACATCGGAGATACTTTTATCAACAATCCACCATCAAGGATGAAATATTATACCAGTCTTTTAAAGTGAAGCATGAATTAATTTCAAGATAAATTGCAGTTGACTGGTTTCTTAGAATTCAGCGTGAATACAGCTGTAGAAGGCCTTTGTGTCATTGTTCACCCCCAGAAAATGAAAAGAGAAATGTTCTGTATGACTTTGCTTAATTTGAATTACAATATGAAAATTATCATTGTAGGGGTGGAGGTGCAAAAGAGCCTTTTATTTGCTTTTTTGCTGAACCTTTTCTCATCTCGGAGTTAGATAAATTTAATTAAAAAATATATTCATGTCAAAAACATGGACTTTGTGTGTAAGGCAGGTCCTAAATCTGCATTTTACCATATGAGAACAACTTTCAGGGATTTATTTTCAAAAATCAGCTAGATTCTAACAGTATCATTGTGTCTGAACAGACGTGGATCTTTGCTGTTAGTTGTTGAACGTTATATGTCCAGACAGCACATTATTTTTCTGTGCCTTTTGTTAATGCCAAGTCAGTGTCAAGCAGTAAAGAAGACTGTACCAAGATTTATTTTGCACTTAACCAAGTATAAATATTCCAGGATACCTTAAGGAGAGTTATTTGAAGTGAGGATTGATGAAGAAAATACACATTTAACATAGTGTAAACTTACTGAATCAAGTAATGTCTAAGGGAAGCCTTTAGCCCCTACTGGGTTGGTTCCTTGATCAACGCAATGCACATTGGGGACAGTGCAGACTCACCAATCAGGAGACGTCTAGAAACATCTACCAGCCCCCTAGTGTTTAGGCCTTGGTCTTGTGACATGCTAAATATGTGCCCTTCCTACCTCCTGTCCTTTTGTTTGTTTGACTTGAACTTCAGGTCTTAATACAATGCCCCCCTGACCTTTGTTACCTTTGTTACATATTCTTTGATCACGGTTGTCTTTCTGTATAAAAGTGCCCCATATCATTTGGCTCAGATACCCTCTGTGACCGTCAGTTCACCAGTGTGCCGGCATGCTTTAATAAACTCACACCACCACAGCAAACATCTGAACTGGATTCGATGATTTCTTCGACAGGATGTATGAGGTATTTATCCATAGTTAGTATTACCCACAGTAAACGGTGGTTGGCACACCACCTGTTTGGAGAAGCTACCTAATTTCCCTTCGGGGATGAATAAAGTCATCTATCTATCTATCTATCTATCTATCTATCTATCTATCTATCTATCTATCTAAAAGTAGTATCTATCTAAGCAAAGTACTGCTGTGGACAGGGGCAACAAAAAATTGTATAGCCACCTAAAAAAAAAAGGCAATATCAATCTAAGTGTACTCTATATTTAGAATATTTTCACTGCTTTCCCATGCTGTCGGACAGCCCTTTCCGACAGGGAACTTAAGTGTTTATATCGATCTATGCTCTCATCAAAGCAACCAGACTTTATTGACAAAAAATTGAACTTTACCTTACAGAACACGGATTGTTGGTCCACCGCGGCCTCGATCGGTTAGTTTGTTTGTGACTTTGGTGTTTTAACGTGTTAATGAATCTGAACTGATGTTAAGAGTCTAAAGAAGATATTAACGCTAGAAGAATCATCCTTTTTTTTAAAAAAAAAAGTTAAGCATAGGGTTCAGCTCTTCCTTCCCACCCCAGTAATTTTTATTCAGTGCCTTATTTTCTCCTTCTCCTTCTCCAGATGCTCAGTTACAGCATATTTCAGTTCAGTTTACCCTGCAGCTCAACACCCCTACTGTACCTGTTCACCATCTCCATTTCTTTCTTTCCTCAATCTGTTTCCTGGCCCTCACTGTGTGACCGGGCCCATCCAGCCACCAGGGTTGAGTTATTAATGCCCGGGGAAGCAGAGAGATGATTTCATTGCGTATTCAGGTGTGGGGATGGATGGCTTTCAGAGGCAGCCAAGGGAGTGCTGGGGAGGAGAGTCTCTGTAGAGAATAAATATACCTGTCTCCTGCTGATGCATCGGGCCACACTCACTGCAATGCAAATCAGCCACACTCCTCCCCCTAACTGCCTCCAGTATTACTCACCCATTCCCACCTGGATCCCCACCAGCCAGACACTCAGTCACCCCAGACTCAGAGGAGGCTTTCTGTGCGGAGTGGAAGAGCTCTCAGGTACGGGCTGTCTTCCTGGCATGGTTTGGTCTCCATTTGTTGATGACGATATGACAAGCATCCGTACCTCATCATCACGCTGCATTTCCCAGGTGACTTCACAGGTCCTGGTGTTCATTACCCATCCTGACTGCCAGATAATTAAGGGCAGAGGCTGGAGTTGACATTAAAGCAAAGGTTGTGAATGTTTTTTTGGAGCACACACATCAGCTTTTACTATTTTTTGTAATAAATGAGTGGCTGGTTTTTAAGTGTTTTGGTCTGTCGCAAATTTGGCTGCATTTTAAGTTGGTCTCAGAGTCTCAGACGAAAATGGCTGCACGATTTTATTTCCAATACCTCATGAGTGCACAGCTGTGTGTGTTTATCACTCTTGCTTCTGCACTTTGTCTGATTCTTTTATTTTCTATTTTACAATGCCAAATACAGACTGAGAGTCAAAAAAGTCATTGCACATTTAAAGAAAATAAGATAAATGTCCCAACAGTCATTTGTATTGTATGTATTGTATCAAAATAATAGCTTGACATTTTCAGAAGTATTTGCTTTCTTTCAGCAAGTTCGATGAGAAGATTGATACCACTGTCATATTTGTCCTTGAAATATAATGGAGAAGACCTCCAAGCAAACAAATCAAAACAGCCAGAAAGATCTTTTAAAGGCCGACACCTTTATGTGCAGAAACATCACTTCAGTCATTGATTGCCCCATTTAGACTAAATATAAGCACTTTTACTGATCGTGCTGCCTTCTGAAGGTACCATGAAGGACTCTGCTGACAACGGTCAATTTACGAGTTACTTCAGTAATTTGTAGACTTATAAAATGGACTCAAAGCAGATAATAACACATTATAATCGTCACTTTCCCACTTATTTAATACCGTTGGCTGATGTAATGATATACTGTGTGAAACTATAAAAATATGTCCACCATGAGAGATTTCACCACGGAGGGCTTTGCTGTAATATCTCTGCTTGTATTGGGACATTGTGGCCAATGTTGCAGATCAATGGGCTGGACCATATTTATGGCTGTATTGGATTTTTCATAGTTTTGCGTTGATGTGATGGAGTATCTGTATTTGTCAGGTAACCAAAAACAGACATTCCTATCTGTTATTGTATCCATAAACATTTTCTCAAATGATCTTATTCAGAAAACTATATATTGACATTGTGATATAAAAATGTATGTGCTATAAAAGAGGATTTTTTCCCCTTGTTAGCCTCCCAGGTTGCATAAAATCTATACTTTTTTTTTTCATGTATTGTTTTGTGATCCCGGTGAGCTGTTGTCAAGTGACCCAACATTATCCTGTGCACAGTGTACCCTCCTTTAATTGCATATCACTTGAGCTAATTTACACCATTATTCTCACATACAGTTTTTTAATATCTCTGTTAGGAGCTTATATAACAATTTAGTCCTCAAACAAGTGCTGCTAATTTATAATCTGTACAAGTACTGCCCTGTGGTGATTCTGCTCTACTCTGTACTGAATCTTTCAAAAGCCAGTGAAAAGACATCAGAATTTCTGATCAAATGATTGCCTTCTGTGTAATGACAGATCATTATTTTTCTTTGAAATATTAGAAAAGGAAAAGTGTACATTTTGTGATTGGACTTGGTGGTCTTGACTGTGGCTCTATAATTTAAAATATCACCTTGACTGTTGTTGGTGTGGGCTCTGTCACTCCTTTGATTTCATCCTCTGCCTATTTTGCTGTGTTTGATTTATTCAAGTGGAAAGTTGTCAGAGTGGTAGCACCTTAAAAAAAGCTTAGGCCAACATCCTTATGCTTGAAACATATGCAAATAAAGTGGATAAGCAGAGAGTCTGACAATATTCACTGTGCATAGCTGACACTCTAATTAGATAGCAAGGCAGAGGATTATACAAGTAAACAGAGGAAGAGATACCAAATCTAACAGGAGAAAGCTACATGTGACACAACTGATATAAGCAGGGAGAGAGAGACTTGCAGCCTTGATTAACTGCACATATTAAACTTAGAAACATTTTTTTTTCGCATCCCTATGACAGTGCCTGCAAATTGGAGTGTCTGGTAAACAAGTTGCCACCTTCTTTTATGTCCTCATGAAATCAAAGAGGCGCTACTGCATCCATCCTCTGACGGAGAGTGGCTCACATCCACAGTTCAAATCTGAAGTTTGCTGTAAAGTCTGAGAGGTTATGTATGAATTTATTTATCTGTGTTGGTGCTCTTTACACTAAATAATGACAGTAGTGTTTAAACAAAGAGAGAAAAGATCTCTTTCACCGGTGTCAGTAAATCACAACCATCAACATCTTCAGTCACTTCTCTTTACACTCTCTCTCCATTTTGATCACTCTTTAGATATTCCTCCTAACAGTGCAGTGTTGAACTGCATGCAGGGCACCACAGCAGGCTGATTTGGTATTGCTTTGCTGTTTTTTGACATGTTTTCTACTTGTATTGCATCCCTGAAATATGTGCTTTCTGGCTTGTTTGTAAAGATTTGATTAATCTGTTTGATTTTTTTTGTTGGGCTTCCAAGACACAGCATATTTCCATCAGCCTTCCTTATACATTCAAAACGCTTCCAAGCCTGGTTAGTAGATCAGACACATCGATTGTGATGAAAGCAGCCTTAGCAGTCATTCGTTTTAATACGAGCTCTATGATTTGCATTAATTTGTTGCCAAGAGGTTTTAACAAAAATAAAGATTAGTATCTAATGAGCTCTACAAAGTGATGTGTTTAACATGAAGGCTGGTTTATATCAGCTAACAACAGCATGAACAACAGACCAAGCTGTGCAACATGTTTTAACCTCAGCCACATAATCTTGGTAGTGTCTGACTTTGCACTGGTCATTGCACTAAATTATGTTGTAATTATTCAGGTAAAAAATGGCTGCTGACACCCCACACACCCATTGGTCCTCCAGAAGGAGGTGAGGAGGCAGTGAGTTTGTCATGATAGATGAGCTGGATCTCCCCCCGGTGTGTTGTGAGGAGATGACATTCCCGAGCAGCGCTGGTCTCGCATCCCGGCTTCCTTCTTCTGGATGATGCGACTTTTGTAGGGAGGAGTCTGCAGGCTTCATTTACCGAAGCAGCAGGGAATAATATAGTGCCAGCGTTTGGATGTGTCAGGTCCCATATCTCTGGCTGTTCTATTAGAAATAGACCCGAGTGCGGGACAATTAACCCCTGGCCTCAGCAGCAGATCTGTGCAGTAACAGCCCAGCACGGGACAATAAATCAAACCTAGAGGGAGAAACCCACACTCCTTCCCCTGCTGGTTGGCTGCTACTATCACCCAATGGGCCGAGCTTACGTGATGGTAGATACACTCCGGTGTTATTGTATAATCACTAGAGGTGCAAGAGTGATGTAATAGGTTGGTTGTGGGCAAGGGCACCCTGAGTATGTTTGTGCTGCAGTGAATACAGCATCTGGAGAAAGTTCAACACCTTGGACCAACTGTAACATTTTAAACCAAAGAGTAGCAACTTGGTTCACCGTCTTTGTTATCGCACACTGCTCTCTGGCAGACTCTTCTGGCAAGGTGCAAATGGTTTTTTACACAGCATGGCAAGGTAAAAGGTTTTATTTGACATGCTGGAAATTTGCTGCTTCTTACCAAGCACAGCAAGAGCCTGTCATCTGCAGCACTACATCTAACCAGCTCAGTGTGGCTGTCCCCTTCTTCCTGTAATATATAACATATTGACATATATGTCCATATTCATTTTTAGTGAACAGTAAATGAAGATAATGACTTCCACCAGTTCTGTGAAAAATAAGTTATATTTTCTACAGCTACTTTACAATAAAATTTTTTGACTGATTCAGTGGTGGAAAATTAATATGAAGCAGCAGCAGCAGCAGGAAATGTTCGATTTGTATCAGCAGTAACTTAACACAGCCCCAATACGGCTGTAGGAAAACCATAGATAAACAGTAAAATAAGGCTGATATGAAATGAAACTCCAAACCACAGACATTCGGTTACAAGCTTCAAAAGTAATGAGAGCTTTTTCTCTCTTCGTCAACACAGCCACACTGAGCCGGTAAGTGTAACGCAAGACACGGCTTGGTTTTGGGGGGGGAGGGGGATTAAAGTGTTGCTGTGTGACCTCTATCTGCCCTGGTACCAAGTGCCGTTATCCTCTGCAGTTAAAACACAGGTATTCATGGCTTGATGCAGAATAGAGCAATTAAAGAGAGTTATATGGAGCTTGGGGGAAAAAAGGGAGAACTGGGCTGATTTTGATCATGTGTTTGTCGCATCAAGTATAGAGAACTGTCAAATACCAAAGTTTGGCACAGAATACTTGGTCTTTTACCAATTCTTTAATCAGATATTTTCTCATCCGAGCCAGGAAGCAGGGAAATTTTAATCTATACTTTATATATTTATTTTCATAGCTGCTTTTTTCGGGATATATTTAAACACTGATAACTGATGGCATATTTTGTTACATTTCTAAAAATGTGTTTTTCGAGAAAGACGTGTTCATATTTTGCAACTTATATACACCCATACATTTTGTAATTAGCACCAAAACCAATATAGTTTTAGTTTATAGTTACAGATTTAGTTTTGGCATTGGGAAATGTCAAACAGTGCCCAGCTCTGTTGTAGTCTTTTCTTGTGTCCTCCATTTTATTTGGCCTGTAACACAGCAAACCAGTCCAATGATCGCAATAACCTGTTAATGAGTGGAAGCAGTGGCTATCTTATGCATCGGTAGTAAAAAAGAGAATAATGAATCCTCACCACAGCGAGGCCGACTGCGTTTTTGTCTGCAGCCCTTCATATTGAGACCATTTGTTTAATGGCAGATTAGAGAAAAGAATGAGCAGCGATAAAGCTGCAGACCACAGGGGTCACCTTCAGGACCTGCTCATGGTTATTCCTATCATTAGCATGTCGCATCTCGTGCTGTCCTGCTCCAATTATCACTGACACAGGCTCTGGTCTTATGACTGGGCTATTCAAACTGCCCACTGCTGGACTGTAATTCTCACACTGATGGACTAATGTGAAATATGGCAACAGATGCAGAGAGCAACGACTGAAACACATTATTCAGGACCCAAGGGCCATTAAAACCATAGCTATTAAATATAATTTGAAAAAATTAGCTTTTTGGCGCATGGAATAGGTATTATGATAATCACTACAATCCCCAGGGTGCCTGCTTCCCCCAAATGTTATTACTATTTGTATGCCTTTGTGATTGGGTTTTGGGATATGTAGTCTTGTTTGTAAATGCTTTATGGGAGTGGTAATTCTCCTCAGGTGCAAAGGGCAATTATTGCTTTTTGCCAGGGTTTGTGTTCTTTTGTGCAAGTCTGAAGTAATTATAGCCCATTGCTTGATTTGTTGTTGGTTTGACAGAATTTGTGCAAATAAAAGCACATTTCATTTAGTAATTGTAACACACAACCCCCTGCGTATGACATGGAATAGTGAGCTCGCATTCAGACTGATTCAAGCTTATGGTCACAGGTACTGTTGGTGGTACATGGTAATTGCTGATACTGGTAAAAGCCATAAAATCTTTTATAGCTCCTTTGTGCTGATAATGTTGTCTTTGCAACATTATCAGCACAACTTTGTCTATTATATGCTGGCGATTCACCATGTGGTGCAAATAATCTACTGTGAATATTATTTTTTTTTTCACCTGAAATTCACTCATGTTAAAATATCTTCACAGTTGCAAAGAACAGAATATATATCTGTAGGTTTACTGTATTAATCTATATACTTATTCTAGTAACACTTGGGCAGCCTTTCATACCACAGACCTGATTGTAGCAGCGTTGCAAAGCCCGCCTGGCTCAGCTGTGGTGTAAACACAGGTCATCGCTTTGGTTTGAAAGGTGGTCGCTGTGGCTGCAGGGCATATTGTGGCTGGCTGCTAAGATCCAGTGGTTTAAGTGTATATTTAATCCAGAAGGAAGACATACAAAAAATATAGAAATAAAGCCCACATAGGCACAAAAATCATAACCCATTTTTTAAGGACTGTTGGTCAGACAGTTTGAATCGAAATTGACAGATTAATCAGTTATAAAAATAATTGTTATTTGCCGCCATTGTGAGTTCTTTCTTTAATGTGTCTCAGTCATCTGTGAGGTAAATCTACCTCTTAAAATAAAACTGTAAAACCACAAAAGGTCTTTATTTAAAAAATAACAAATTTTTATTTTTTCCCTTTGTTTCAGCGGCAGGCTGCACGTTCGAAGAGGATTCAGACCCTAATCTGTGTGAATTCACCCAGGGAGAGGAGGATGACTTTGATTGGCTGCTGTATCGGACGTACAGTTCACCTTATGCGAGCTCCGACCTCCTGCGGGGTGAGTGTTCCTCTCTCCTACGTTTCTGTACTGTTGTTCTGTAGAAATCTTACACTGAAGCACAGTACATGCCAGCAGTTGGTTTGTGCTTTTGCTTCTTTTGAAATTGACTTAAAAATAAATTGACTTTTGTTTGTACCAGTGTGGCTTGCATATCAGCCTTTATAGATGTCCAGTGTCCATTATGCATCAGCTTTAATGAAGCACTCACCCCAGATTTGTCTGTTTCCCGCTAACCCCAAGGATAATTTTATGTTAACCAGCCTCACAGGACTAATGGAAACCAGCATTTTCCTGCCATCATCCTCTCTACTGGTGGTTGCCAGAGGGAGATGGCATGCATAGTTTATAAGGCGCTCCTCCATCTCTGCATTAACAAATACCTTCAGGGATCTGACAAAGAGAAGAGTGCTGTTTCAGCTTCTCAGCAGAAATATCAGTGGCAGCAGTGGACTCTCTGCTGAAGTATTTCTGCTGTGGAAACTTGCAATATGATTAAGGAACCAACCTCCGTTGGGTAAAAGCAATCAATCTATCATATAATAATGAGAATTTGACCAATCCATGACAAAAACATTAGTTTCACTGCTCATTGTACTTGAGAGGCAGAGAAAAAAATTGCAAATTCAGTGGCGGCAGCAATTTTACAACCCTGGAAGAAAGGATTGACAGCAGAGGAGACATTTAACGTGACAGATATAAAGATAGATACGCCAAGAGGAACATATGTAAAGATGACAAGATAAGATACAATCACATGCTGTACATCATTTAAAAGGAAATAATTGTAGCCCTCAGGGAATACTAATATTGACTCGAGTAGCCTTTGAAAATGGTTAAAAACTTCCTGCAGGGATAAATGGTTTTATTTTTAAACGTTGCATAGTTGTGATATTTATTTATAGAACTAAAATCATTTCCTGCCCTCAGGCATCTGTCCAGATAGAATTCTGAACTTGATAAATCCCAAATTTTATCCTAAACCGCACCTCATTCACCTCTACATCATCAGCATTCGAGTGGGAATCTGCCGGCGGGCACCAGCCAATTCACAGCAGGCAATGGGATAATTAATACTTTTCCCTTTGGGTTTAATTAAAACGTACTGCCATGGCATTTAAAGTGTTCTGGGACCTTCAGTGGAACAGACTAGCACAGGTGGAATGAGGTATGTACTGTAATCTGCACATGACGAGACAGCATGAGACTGCATCAGCTCTCGATCGATCAGCTCTGGGAACCAGGAGACAAATTAAGTTTCATATATTACCTGTTCATCCTTCAACCTCACACTATAAGCAGTGTTTTATTCCTGTTCTTCATCTGACTGGTGTCATTTTATAGTGACAGCTGTGTTCCTTCGTTAGTTAGACTATGACATTTCAGGTGGATAACCTTACTGCAGACACTCTTCTCTTTTTTTCCCCTTCTCTCTGACTTAATCCCCCTGTGTTGACTCCTAGCCATGTATCACACTGGGCAGCCAAGGTGCGGGGATAACAAGAGTTTATGAGATAAGGCTATTTACATTGGACCAGTATTAACTTTGTGGGGCCGAGAAACTGGTGTCGAGGGAAGATTAGTAAACACAGCTGAGATAGCAGCAGCTTGTGGCTCCCAGGAGAAATTAGCGACTACCGTTCCCATGAAAGAGAAAATAGTCTCGGGAAAAAAAAAAAAGAAGAAGATAGAATGCGGTGAGATCTTAATAAGAATGTCCCATTTTTATCACAGTCTCCTTTATTTTGAATTAGATCAGAGATGTCTGGATGCTATTGATAATCTTAAATTCTCTGGATGTTTTAATGAACATGTCGAGCTTGCAGGATGATGACCTTGTAAAGAAGAATGTGTCTGCATGTCAAGTGTTCCTCATCTTCTGAAAGGCAGATTCATCAGCTTGAAAAGTTACGGGTCTACTAGAATATCCATTATAGTGTATCAGGGTGGCCTTAAGGAAAAAAAAAATCCATTAAAGTCTAAAGAACAAGTTTAAAAACAGCTTATGGCAATCTGTGCTATCTGTGTTCACCTTGTAAAGTGTTGTTTTCTAATTAGTTTTCTAATTCTCATGAACCACAGGTCAAACATGTGGGACGTGATGTCAAGATATTTCCAGGGTAACTGCGATGAGGACTGAAAGCAGAACTTTTTTACGTCTAAGAAATCAACAGTAAATATCAAGTTCCACTAGAAGCTAATCTTCTGTAAATAGTCAACAATTGGAAGAGTTTACAGCAGACAGCTTCAGTAGTGCTGTCACAGCATTTGTCTATATTTTTCACTGTGAAAAATGGGCTACTGTGCTGCTCGCTCTTTCTGCAACATGCAGTGAGAACTCCTATTGGTCTAAAGTCAGTATAATATTTCTTTTCACCAAGAGTTCCAGGTACTAAAGAACAAAACTCACAAACTAAAATCCGATTTTGAACTTTTCTTTTTGTATTTGAACAATCCTGTCTAGTCTGATGACAAATTTAAAATTTACAGCCTTGTTTGAGAATTATTGAATTTTTACTCAAAAGAAAACACCAGCACAGTCACCCTTTTCTTTGTTTAGTGTTGTGTGTCTCTGATGTTTGAATGGAGGCAAAGGAGACATGCTGATGTGAAAAGGGTGTCTGGGAGTGCTGCTCTACAAAAATTCCTCTGTTAAAGAACTGGCCACTGTAAAGTGCTACACAGGAACTATTCTGTGTTCCTCCTGATGAAAATGCAGCTGAGGCTCCAGAGTACATAAAATAAAATCCTTGGTCCCAGGAAAAGTTTCTGTTAAATACAAACACAACAAAACATCACCTGAAGTGTAGATAGTTGTCCAAAGTGACCTAATTTATTAACTATTTGAATATCACAACCTATCAATCTATCTGAGCACTTTGGAGCATTGTTGGACTCACGATGGACAGAAAAAATACCTAAATCGATGCAGCAGAACCAGAGATATCATCTTTTTTATTTCACAATTTTATTCCATGGCTCTTCTTCCTTGTTACAACCAGGCTCCTACAATACCCATAATGCAACTTGACTGCCTACAGTTTGATCAGAGATTTTGTTATGTTATTCTGGTAGTGGCTAATGTAGCCTCGAGCAGAAATGAAGAGCGGACTACAGAGGTCTGGTAAGCTCATTTTTTTTCTCTCCCCACTTGTCGTCTTCAGCGCCAACCGACACGGCTTTATTATGTTACATGAGGTCGTTTATCAGACTTTGTGCAGCTTGAGCCATGAAAGATTTTATTAAACTTTTTTCACATGTAGTGCTCCTCAAGTACTGTAAAAACATTTTGATGTGTAAAATTAGTGCTTTTTTACAAATTCAGTGCTCGTTATACAGCCGGTAGATACAGAGTTACTGTAAGTTTCACGATTCAGCCCTCTGTGTGAGATGTTTCTTTCTGTTGAAGTGCCACCGAGCACACAAATCATGCTCAGTTGTCCACCTCAGCATCTGTACAAAAAGTGTCTCTTGGATGTGCAGAAACTGGGGCTTTAGTTTCCAGCTGAGTCACACAAAAAAACCTTTGACAGCTTTGAAACAGAGTGTTGAAATATGCTCTTTTTTTTCCCTCACCATGCTAATCTTGCAAATCCCCCTCTCTCCCTATTTTTTCTTGTAAATGTCTCCTGTGCTGTCCAGTGACACACATACAGTGAAGGTACGATTTAAAAATAGGCTCTGCTGCAGGCTAGAATCCAGCTCCATCTGTATATTTGTACATCACATTATAACAAGCTACAAAGTCAATAGATTGGTTGTTTTATTAGCTTCTAGCACAATAGATCTTTAAAAAAATGCCTACAGCCATTCTGAATGGACTCTTGTTGGATGGGACCTGAGGTCTAGGAAAGGTTAAGACTTACATGAAGCGTGGCTTTGAGCATTGTCTTGGGGTCAGTGTCTGGTCAATTGGCACATACTGTAGCAGCAGGCTCAGTGTAATGACCTTAACAGAGCTAATTCATACAGTAAAACACACAGACAGTCCTCCATCTGTATCTCCAGCATCCTCTATCAGTTGGAGATGGAGGACAATGTCATATCTTCTGGCCTGTACTATCTGTCACCTCTCACCCCTGCCTGGCTACAGGCGCACACCGCAGACCAGCTGCACATGATTGTGTGTGTGTGTGTGTGTGTCTCATTGCCAGCGACCTGAGTTTCATACACGTCTGTGAAAGGATGAGGCAGAGCGAGGAGACAGATACATCTGGTGTAGGAGACGTGTTGTTATCAGAGCTGACCAGCCATCCTCACTGGTTTAATACCCCATTACACTGCCCTCCTCCACCTTTCCCTGCTAGCAGTCTGCTTTCACCGTATATATATATATATATATATATATATATATATATATATATATATATATATATATATATATATATATATATATATATACACACACACACACACGATATATATCGCCCCATTTAAAAGGTCTCCATTTATAATAGTTTCAAATTTCAGTTAGTTTTGCTCTTGTAACATTGTGCATTTTTAGACAGATAATATACTTTATAGCTTGTAAATTTGCTGCTTGACTTGTAGGGGAAAATGGTTGCTATATACAGTATACCTCACAGATACTTTTATTCTAGGAGAAGGCAAGTACTATTGAATAAAGTCATTATGTCTTGTATTAAATGACATAAATACATTGACTTGCTAAGATGGTAGCAATATACTGTGTTACAGATATCCGTCTGTCGTATACATTCAATTTTAATAGTTAAAACCTCTCTGCAAATGATTTAATAAAAATATATGATTGCCATTTTTTCTGATCAATATTGGAGTTGCGATTTAAATTGTGTTTATTTCATTGAAATTAAACTACAGGCCTGTATTAATCTATGTCTACTAAGCATAATCACAAATGTATCTTGTATCTACATAAATATATTCAGCAATATTTATATATTTATGTATGGATAGTGCAGCTGCATGTTTTTAAGGACTTCTCAGAGTTTCTTTACTACCAGTCGGGAAAAAATCAACAGAGTAAACTGTCCTAGTTTTCTACAGAAACATATATACTAGACATGTACTTTCATTAATATCAACACAATAATAATTAAATATAATAATGCAATTCTAAATAGGCATCTACTTTATTCACACACACACACTCACAAACTGACAGTGGGAACTTTACTCTGAATCCCAGAGGTCTCATTTTAGAGGTTTAAAAAGATATACAACACATTTAAAAGTTTAACCGAGAGATTCCAACAACTCAGCAGGTCATTCTGTCATTTGCACTCGACAACTGCTGAGCTAGCTGCTAGCTAAAGTGTGAGGTGATCACCGTGATAATTTATGTCAATAAAAGATAAAACAATGTTTGACCAAAACGTGGAGACCACAGGATGCAGAGACACATCAAACAGGCAAAACACACTTGCTTTGACTACTGGTAGCATTAACATTAATTAGCTACAGTTGAGTAAATTTACTACTGACAGTTTAGAACTGGGGAAAAATTTCACTTGCTTAAGATAGGATTAATTATGTAAGTTATGATTAAAATTGCACAGCTCTTGCAATTTTGAAGTTGCACTCTTTCAAATCTCATTTAAATATTAAAAACTGTAAATTGCTCAACCCTACATCATTTCTGTGCCATGGCATGTCACAGGACATAAGCAGGTGGATGTATTTTTTCCTGCGCTGTGCTCACCTGTTTGGAAATAAGGAACAGCTTCTTTCTAAAGTGATGAAGTATGTTCCTGTTCATGTTTTGGAAAAAAAGAAAAAAGGAAAATGACTGAGGACATGAAAGGGTGAGCAGATATATGGAGCTGGAAGTCATGGTTGAGTAAATCTTAATAAAAAGTCAAGTAGTGGCTGAAGCAATGTATCAGCTTCTGTGGGAACACTCGGCTTCAAGGCTAAAACTGCTATGATAAATGAAATTAGAGATGAGATAAAGTGAGTTGATGTTTATTTTCAGGAAGAGGGGGGACCTTTTAACACCTTCTTACTAAAGCACTATATTGATCCTTTAACTTGGGTTACAGAGGACAATAGTAGAGAATTGTGTCTGGATATGGGCCGTTGATATGTCTGCAGGGTTTTGTTCCAGCCAAACGGTCCACCAGCTGATTTCACTAATTAACACACCTTCAGTCAGAGAGGGAGGAACTAATTAGTGAAATCAGCAGCTGTAGTGTTTGGTGGGAATGAAATCCTGCAGAGTCTTCCATGGCTCAGGACCGAACACCAGTGGTTCACAGGGATAATTGCGTATGTCTCTTTACTTCAAGGCAAAGAAGATCATACTTATTGATCAGCAATGTATTACATAAATGTCTGAAAGCTAACTCTCCCTTTAAAGCCCTCAGAAATGCAGAAGCTTTTAAAATATAACAAATTAATTGAATTGTTATTCAGGGCCAGGAGCATCAGCTCCCTTTATGCCTTCTCAACAAGGTAAAGAGAAATCATTAATGTGAGTGATAGACACGTTTGGGAATGGCACATTGTGACCGTTGCTGAAGCCTGCAGTCTAATGGGTGTATACTCTGCGAACACTGATTTTGTTCTCTGTGTTTTGCTCATCCACACACAATAGACACCCAGGTGATAGGTAGGCTATGGTAATGCGGCCCCAGTTTGGCTGTACTTTTTGTCTAATTAGTGTCACTTTAGAGGGACAGCTAGAGGGCTTTTATGTGTTAAGGTTGCCGGTTTAACAACATAATTGAGGCTCAGGAAGCACACTTGGGAACGCAGCCAAATAGACTTGCTAGGTGAATCACCTTAACTAGGTGAGATGAAGTGGTCGGTCACTTGATGCAGGTTCAGCTCATGAAAAAGGGCCACGTGGGTGACAACTGCAATTAAACTGGAGCATCTTTGCTGCATAAATTGGGAATTTTGGATTTTGCTTGCACATAATTGGCCCTGTTTGACATACTCGAGGAGCTACAGATTTATTGTTTATCTTGCTCTTTAGAACAATTTTAGCACAGTTTATAGGGGACTGAATAATAAAGCAAGCTGAACTGGAGGGCTATAACATAAGCATGTGAGTAGGTTTTCTCACATATTTGCAACTCCATTGTAAGTGTTTTCTTTTTTTCTACTTTTAATTAATTGAAACCCATTTATGTCTGTGGATTTGGAAAATTCACACCCCTTAGTTTATTAAATGTTTGTGAAACCCATAGGCTATAATCAAACAAGAGTTTACAGCCATACTAGTGGCACTGTGAGGCTATATGATTACATGGACTGGAACTAAACTATGATACTCTACTTGTTGTCTTCTCACTTTTTTCGTTTGATGTACCCAACTTCTACGTCTGTGTCTGGCTCACAGTCCCTGCAAAACAGTGACACAAACGACAACTTTGGTTTGTTTCCGAGAGTTTGAGAGATAGACGGAGAGTGCGAGCAGTGGTCAAGCGACATAGACAGTGAATGAAAGTGAAGTAGCGTCAGTATCAGAAAAGCTGGTAAAGTTATTTTTTAATTATTTCATAGAGGTTACCTTTAGCACAAATAAACACACCCACAGCAGCCCTTGAACCCCACATACCGCTGCAGAACCCTGCAGTGATTCACTGATTTGGTCTGAATAGGTCCAAAGTGTCTAGGGATCACCCAAATTTTGTGTCAGTACATTAAATAGTTGTATGGTATATTTCAGTCTGGAGCAAAGTGGTGGACCAACTGTCCAACAGACCAACATTGCCATCCATAGGGCCATGAGCCACTCATGTGGCTAAAAAGTATGATGACGAGTTTGAGAAAGAAAAACTGTAAATTGCTCAACCGTTCATTTAAGACAAACTGTCTTTTTATAAAATAATAAATGCATAAAGATACAAACAAAAAAAGATTTTTGCTTATAGTGAAATAAAAAATCCAAAATTAGATGTGCAATATCAGTATGTTCACTTAGTAATGATATATGTTTCTTATAGTAATGTGTGTAGAGCTAATATTGTTCTGCAAGTTAGTGCAAGTCCAAAGCACAGAGTTTTGGTCACAGGGATGCTTGTAAAACTGTCCAGAATCTTAATTTATTCACTTAATTCGCCTTCGGCTCTCTTACTTTCTGAGTAAGCAAAAGATTAACTAAGAGTTAAAGCATCTTTGTGAATCAAATGTGGACGCTTGAATTAAGTTTAAAGATATTTTTACTCCCGTCAGCTGGCTTTCAATGTGTTCTTCAAATATTTCAAGTTTCCTTTCTTCTTCTGCCTCTCTGCTGATCACACATTCCCTCTTTGGTGATCATGAGATTGGAATACGCTTTGTATTTATGCCTGGTATGGATATTTTTGTTTTGTGTATTTGGATAATTCCTAGCTTCTGTGCACTCCACTACTCCACTGTGTCCACACTTTGCTTTGGCTCTCTCTGAACGTTCACAGATCACAGGCCTATGGACCTTGGCAAGTGTGTGAAACGATAACAGATAGATTCCAAATATCTTTAAAATTCTGTTTGTATGTAGGCCTGAATTTAGCTTTCTCAATACACATGAATTGGAAAAGGCAGAGCAAATTTGGCAAATAAAAGTTCTGGGTTCATATCCACAGCAACTCATTCATGACCTATTCTGGGCTACATTAGCTTTAGTAGAGGGAAAGATCTTTTGTGAGTACTTGAACACAGACAGATGACATGTCAGAACAAGATGTATGCAGATTTGTTACTTAATAATGTTTCATTCATTTAAAAACATTTTGACAGCTCTCATGGTTCATTTTTGCTCAAAAGAAGGATGAGAGCCCCAATCTTCACTTGTTTTTATATTATCAACCTTTTTTTTTGCAATTAATCATCACCTAAACAACTTTGAATAAAAATGGGCAATGATTGATTACCGCTTTATCCCCAAACATCAGCAATCCTTGACCATGTAGTATCTAATTTCCTTTATATGATTAATGCATTTTATGCCTAGGTAATAAACCACACTGTTAGTTTACAGTGCTTGTGTGAAATATCAACAAACACTGGACTGAGAAGATGGTTTGTGGGTTGGATGTGACTCGACACGATCAAGCAGTGTAATTAAGTATCGGTCAGATTTATTACTTACTGACAGGATGTCGTTGGGTCATTGTAATATGTTGTATTCTGTTGTCGGGCACCTTTGAACAGCTTGCGCCCCCTGAATAAATAACTTTTAAACGTAAAAGAGATTCCTTTTGCACAGATCTTTGCAATTAAAGATAAGTCAGAGGGAGCTTATCAGTATTGTAGTGTCCTAAGGCAGTGAAATATTTTTGTTGCTGATGATGTGTTGTGAAAATGTACTGTCTTGTAATTGTGTTTTCAAGCTACAGTGTTAATTTTCTTAACAGAGATGTTATTCTGTGTCTCCTGCCCAGAGACTACAGAAGTAAATTAGCGTATAGATAATGCTGCTAAATCTAAGAAGCTGTGCACTGCCTTGGACAGACAGACGAATAAATAAATAAAAAATAACATAAAAGGTTTAAAGAACAAAAAATGCCAACTAATAAGTTAAAACACTCTAACAGCACAATCGACAGCTGGCAGCGCTTTGTGCACTTGCAGGAATTACGTTTATATTGGATGGTCCTGCAGTGCACAATTTAGATCCACAATTAGTGCCAATGCAAGATGTACTGTGCCGTTTATGTACCGAGATGATAATGTACTGAGGTCGTTGTGGATGAGCAGGCAACATGTTTCTTTTTTTCCAGGCCAAAAAAACATTGACTGTTTAAAATTCTCAAACATTCTTAAACAATTGTTTTCAATGAGAATTTTCATTCTCATTGAAAACAATTCAGGATTTTACAGAAATTCCAGGGTTGAGCTTCAGCTTTGGTGTAGTGCACATACCTGACTTTTGACAATGATGACTTGGTATACTTACTAAATGGAAACTTCCATATGCTGCGAAAAAAAGAAGAAAAACAAGAACAAAAACAAAACAGAAAAAGGCGTATGAGGGCAGTAAGGTAGAGCAGAGCATATCAGCCGCAAGAGTGGTAAGAGGGTACCGACCCATGTGAACGGTTTTCAGCTGATAAAGTGGGCCTCCTGCAGAAAATCCTACTATTAAAAAAAGTGAGTTTAAAACTTGAGTCATCTCGGTTTATTAAAATTCTAGACAGAAACAGGCTCTCATAACACTAAACTCATTTCGCTATGGGATCATAACATTGCACTTATTATTGCCAACTTGCTGACTTGCTCTTTGAGTTGCATTATTCTCCAGCATATGTTTTATTTTCATTGTTAGGTTGACTGCTTTTCTAAGGGGAAATAAAAAGTAGTCGTGTTCTCCTGTGGGAGTGGGAAGTGACAAACATCTGCTTATGAATACAATGCCCTGTGTCCCTCAGGGGCCCTAATTCATACTTCAGAGGTCCCACTGGGAAAACTGAAGGAAGGATTCACAAAATGGCTTCAGCTGCTTGACAGCTCTTCCAAATAACCATGCATCCTCACTCTTTACATTTCACTATCATAAAGCACCTGATAACACCGAATCACTGAGTTGGTGATGGATGTATCATTTACGAGTGAAACTGCAGTCTATGCTATAAGCTGCAATGAATATTCAATCATCATTCAATGATTTATCGATACTGATTTACCGATTAAATTATTCGGCGAAAATTTAATTCAGTTCAGTTTTATTTATATCGCATTAAATCCTTACACAAGTTATCTCATGACTGTTTCCATAGAGCAGATCTAGACTGAACTCTTTGTTATTTATAGACTTAATTCTCACTATGTGTCAAGCACTTGGTGACAGTGGCAAGGAAAAACTTCCTTTGTATGCTGTCGATTAATCGTTCAAGTCATTCTTCAAGCTAAGCCACATTCTCTCTGGTTACAGTTTCTCAGATGTGAATATTTTCTGTTTTCTTTACTCCTCAATATAAACTAAATATCTTTTGTTTGTTGACAAAACAAGACATTTGAGGACGTCACCTTGGGATTTGGGACAGCAGTGATCATGATTTTTCGCCATTTTCTAACATTTTACCGACCAAACAACTAATCTATTAATCAAGAAAATGAAAACCCCACGCTTTAAGTATCTTTACCATAATCAGGGTGAAAAGAGTGAGATAATGGCAAAGCTAAACATCCCTGCAAATAGCATGAGCAGCGTTTGTATGCAGTTATTGATCCTCTGCTGCGAGACTTAATGATTTCAGTGTATTTTCTCCACAGACGTGGTGGGTGGCAATCCAGTTGCCAGGAGGGGTTCTGAGTGTAGGCTTTTTTTTGTCACCATTTGTTGGAATAACACTGATTTGAGATGTAGGATCCTCTTGAGTTGGCATCTGGTTGAAGACTCATAAAGTTCCAAGAGGGTCCTTCAGGGAATAAAGAGTGAGGACAAAACATTTTATTCTTCTTCTTCATGCTCCCTCTTAATCTCTCATCCAGTCCTGCCATTCTCATTCACACACTACATCTCAGGTGCAATTTAATTCAGCAGTGTTTCCATAATAACTCTTGTCGTTGTCGTGCACAACACTCTGTCAGTAATTGATATGTAGGCACTGCTTCTGGGTGGAGCCATTTGCATTAAATCGTGTTAACTGATATGATAATGAATGTGAAAGACCTGATGTAAGCAGAATGACTAACTGGAGATGGATGGCTATTTGAATTATACACAATAAGTAATATATTATATCAGGTCTCAGGGGTGTACAGCTCTGTCTGCATTTGCTGCCTGTCTTTTACCGGGATTGGCCCGGCTGCCTGGATATAAATAGGCTGTATCACATCTGGCATCTCCTTCTTTATCTTCCTACTATTCTCATTATCCTTACTATTCTTAATATGTGATGAGGGGAGCGCTAGAAATATGTGGAAATAGATGGAAGAAGTGAGACTAAATAAAACATAGTCTGAGATGTGTTAGGGTGGTGATATATTAGGAATTATTTTAAATGAGATATCTAAAAATGATGAAAATGAAATATCTGTTGGGTCTGTTTAATATGCTGTCCATCTCTATGCTTTTAAGCAGAGTGCAGACAATTAGCCTCTCAAGCTTCAAATTTTATTATTCTCCATTATCACATATGAAAGGCAAGAAGTTCTTACTTCAAGAGCCACTAAAACAAAGACAAATTAGCTGCAGTGAAGTTGTTGATAAATCATTTTTGTTTAAAAAAATCATTTTTTTTCCATTGGAATATTTATAATGAAAAAAAAAAATCAAATTTCTTTTCATTATAAATATTCCAGTGGTCTATCCAGCAGCCTCTGAAATAAGAGCTCCTCATTTTGAGGAGTGCCTTGTGTGCTTTTATGGCGTTACTACATTCGATTCCCTTTTTCACAGTCCCAGTTTTTACTGCCTCCATCAAATCTTTTCAGTACCTCCTACCTTCAGAAATATTGACTGCAATTATAGTGTGAATGGCATAAAACAGCCACCGTCTTTTGCAATCATGATCAAAATGTCGCTGCAGATGCCTGCGCTGGCCGCAGCTTGAAGCCTCACAATTGTTATGGAAAAAAAAAAAAAAAGTCAGAATATTTGTAGCATAACAAAAAACATCACACAGACAGGCGAGGCAGCTCGATCGTGGCATCATGCTCCCTCCGCTTTCGCTCTGTTGTTTGTAATCTCAGTGAAGAGCATGTCCCTCCGAGGAACACTCCCAGGTTGTTACAGCTAATGACTGCTGGGGGTTCTCCACTAGGAGCTGTCTGACAGCATTTGCTCAGATATTAATATCAGACGATGGGAATGAGGACAATGCCACGCGCTGTAAATTAGTGCCACACAAATGCAACACGTGTGAATAAGCTTGGCACGGAAACTCAGATGCACACCATCATGAACTCATACATTATGCCGACTTATGTTTTGCACATACGGAAACTGATTTATGTAAGGAAGTGTGACACCAGCGTGTTCGGAGAATCAGCTGCTTTGCCTCCGTGTCACTTTATGTGAGTTTTGAGGCAATGTCATAAAGTGAAATCTGGAAGCTCTGCATCAGTTTTATTGTGACAGTACAATTATGAAGTTCCAGCTCCCACTGCTATGTGGGCTGCTTCCTTGTCACCTTGCTAAGGGCCATGCTCTCTAAAGGGAGCAATAGAAAAAGCCATAATCATAACTTCAGCGAAAACTCATATTCTTTTATACGCTTTGCTTGTAATGTTTTTCATCGCAGAGAAAACAGGGAATTTCAGAATCCAACTTGTGGGAAACATAATGTTTCAAAGTCTTTCTCGTGAACACGATTCCTGCAGGGAGGCGAAGCCGCTCTTCTCGTCTTCTGATGTGTTCTCTTTGAGGTGGCACGGACAGTCTGTGGTACTCAGCTGGATACACGGCTGCAAAACGCTCCCACAAACAGCTGCGGGATTTGCACATCGCTTAACCTAATTTATTTGGGGCCTCTTTGGGAGCAGTGGAATGGTCCCAGCCCAGGATCACATGCACCTATTTTTACACACATGCACACACACACAAATACTTTCCATTTCATCGAGTCTGAGGCTTTCCTCAAACTGCACATTTGCACCTGTATCTCTGCTCCTCCACAGCTTATCTGTCACTCATTTGCTCACTCTCTGCTCCGCTTTTCTTTTCAAAATATTCCATCCCTGCCTAACTCTTTGAGTTTTATTTCACACCCAGGTCTAGCATGATATTGAAAATGAGATGACATGCCAGTTCTGTTCCTGAGCTCTGGTTGGTGCATTATAAATGCCTACTCGCACAGACATGCTGCAACAGACCTCTAGTGCTAGACTTACGATCTCGGCTGAAATTCTCCAGAGGAGGCAAACTGTCTGTGGCAGGGCAGGAGCAGCCGAACACCAGCTTCTGTTATCCCAACCTGCGCTCATCACTGTAGGCATGTATGCCGCTGGGTGTGAGGGTGTCGTTTTTTATTTACTCTAATATCTGCGAGTGTGTCAGTCTCGAGACAATGTGTACCTGCTCAGTTGAACTTCAGGCGCTCTGCAGTCAGACAATCCCTCACTTTTCTTGAGTTACTGCCTCTCCTCATATTCCTGTCCTCTCTTACCCTGTGTCAAGAAAAGTTAAAAAAAAAATAAAAATAAAAAAAAAAGCCAAACTTGCAGCCAATACAGCCAATTAGAGACTAATCTTTCGATGCACAACAATTTCCGCAATGTACTGGCCTATCTCTTTTAATTGAATTAGGAGAGGAGGAAAATAAAGCAGATATTCCCTCCACATTTCTTGGAGCTTGATTACAGAACGCACAGACTGTTAAAAATTCCAGCGGCTGGGTCAGAGTCGTGCCATTTCCTGCTACGATTAGAGGACCAGATAACCAAGATTTATTAGCCAAACATCCCGACAATTAATTAGGAAGCGGGGCTAGACTAATCCTGTTTCCACGGGCTTTAGCGGGTCGAACCTTCTTACGCTACCAAGAGGAGCAGTGGAACACTTCAAAGACGAGGCGAATAGGGAAAGGCTTAAATCAGCCCCCACATGTAAGCGTGTGTGTGTGTGTGTGTGTGTGTGTGTGTGTGTGTGTGTGTGTGTGTGTGTGTGTGTGTGTGTGTGTGTGTGTTGGTACAGTATAATTACTGTGTCTAGTGCGTGTGTTTGTGAGTGCATGTGTGTGAGAATGTCCATATACATATACACCCTGCAAGAGATATTATAGGTATATATGTGTATATGGATGGAGACATGCCTGTTATTGTTGTTTACAGTGGCAGGGTTCAGCTCTAAATCTGTCTTCTGACATCTTAAGCGTGAAGGTTTAGCCCACACCCCAGTTCAAAGGCTCAGCACTAATGCTGCTGGCTTTCAGGCCCCTCCTTTCTTTTTTTTCCCCTTCTTCTTCCCCTGCGGCTCTTCATCTTATGGAGACCTCACGCCCTGGGAGGCTTGGCAGGTCACAGCACCACACAGAAATGTACAGTCTGCTCTCTTTGTTCGGGGCATGCTTGGCATTTGGTCTAGTAAGACCTCCAGCTCTTTAAACGCAACACAACCCAGCAAGCAGATGGCTGAGACGCTTTGTTTGGGTCATTAGTAAGCCATCTACTTTGAGACTGGTGCTAGTGCTATATTTTTTTACAAAGTTGAAAAAAAGCTATAGCAGAATTCAGCTGAAGGATCACTGAAAGACAGCATCTGCTGTTGAATTGTGACAGTGAGCAGTTAAACTGAGGAATACTTGTCTGGGCTGTGTTATTGTATAGTCATAGCTTATTATGCACTGTGTGAAAGTAAAGTGATACCTGAGCATATGGTCTAAAACCCTTGAGGAAAAGAATCTGCTGTCATTATGACCCACAAAACTTGATAGGCAAATTGCAGGTGCCAAATCTCTGCCTGACTCCACATGGAACAAGCACATGGCGCTTTGAGAAAACGTGTGTCTGCATAACATAAGTGGGCACATCCTCATCTCTGTTCCTGTCAGGTACATTAATTGCAAAATAGACTTGTGCTGCATTCTATTAACCCACAATGAATCATTCTCCCTTTACCATCTCTCTGGATATAAATAGCTTGGCGTTAGGCTCACCTCACTGAGAGACTGAAGTAAATTAATAATAATATTGAGTAAACAGTTCATCTCCAGTGTTCTCACATGACATTTTATATTTTAATTTTGTTCTTAGTCTTGCACAACTTGAGAGTTTGAATATTAGATTTAGATTCATGGAAATATGTTAAAATAAGAAATGTCTACATGACATTTGCAGAGTTACAGTATACACAAATTGTCAAATGTTGGTGAAATACTGTATCTTAACACTGTATCTTCTCTCATACATTCACAATGAATGTACTGCGCGAAATAGTGCAGCAGAGAGATTGGTCAATGTCCTGGAGCCGTCCTGGAAACGTCCTTGTGGCGAGGAAGGAAATCTCCAGACAGGCTTAGAAAGTCTCAACAGGGAATACAACTCTTTGGTCCACTGAGGACTGTGGTTGTTCTGTGCAGGTGTGCATGAGGGTCATGGTGTGAAGGTAAAGAAGCACATGTGTTTGATCATGTACTTACAAAAGCACATGCATGCTCAGCAAACCTCTTCAGGATAAAAAAGGTTAAAAACAAACTCTTTGAGCACCAGGTAGATCTCAACTCATGCACCTGTTTAAAAATGTGAAACTAGGGTCTTCATGGCTTAATAAAGTTATTTCTGAGTCCTTCCTTGGCTGCATATACTGTATAGTCAGCTGGTGGATCCTTCGGTCTCTGTCCATCTGGCTCTATTGTCGATTGCAGACAGACTGGCTGATGAGTGCAGCCTGGATGTAGAAGCAGAAATGGGGCCCTGAGCTCGCAGGAGCTCCCTTAGGCTGGGTCTTGGCAGGGCTTTTCAGAGCTGCACTCTCGCAAACCCTCTGAAAGCGAACACAGCAGTCTCCATGGTTGCCTAATGGCCATGCTGCTGCTCTTCAGAGTTTGGCAGTTGACAGTTTCTGATCCTTTTTAAGCAAGAGATAAAGCCCTGGCAGACAAGTCTGAGTTGTCTGTAGAGATTTAAAAACTAGGAGAGTTATGGGGGAAAAAAAAGAAAAGGTTTTGTGCACTGTGATTTATTGATTATTCTAAAGTGAGCTTTGTAAAAACTACAGTGAATTTCTAGAAATGCTAGAGATGGCAACACCAACATTCTGTAAATTTATCACTTTGTGAAGTTTGCATGAGATTCCCTCTTGGCATGCCGACAACAGAAAACAGATCCGCAGAATACAGACAGTACAAGAGGAATGCGATATACTCGTGTTCAGAGGATTTCTGATTTCCCTAAAGGCTGTTTACAAGGACAGAATATATCATCAAAATGCAGGTTAAGTAAACAACTGATTGTTTCGCCATGCATTGAATTCCAGGTTGAGAATATAGCAGTAGTGCCCTGCTGGAGGACAGACATCTCAATATTGGACTGTGCCTATAGCCCATCATCTCTGCCCAGCTCTAATTAATTCCCTCAAGGTACACAGATAGAAAGAAGTAGAGAGTAAGACTGAAAAACAGAATTTAATCTTGGAGAGGAATATTAAAAAAAAACCAAAAAACTGGAAGGAAAGCACAAGGGCAACAGATTACATGCAGGGAAGGGAGGACAAAGGAAGAGAGTCATGAGGAATATCGAGTCCTGATTTGTTTGCCCTGTGTCTGTTTTAATCACTCTTTGTTGTGTTTAGTGTGCATAGTTGCAAACCTAAGGCAGCGTGTTGAAAACAAAGGCTCAGTGACTACTGCCTTACTGCATTTCTGTCTTTTTCTCTCTTTTTTTCTGAAGGTTTTTCTTCCTCTCACATAGTCTCGTCAGGACAGGGATGTCACACCACAGACAGGCACCACAAAGAGGGCCAAAGAAAATAAAAAATCCACCCTGCTCTCAGCCAGCCGAGGTAGTAATCGATGAGACGTTAAACAAAAACAGAGGAAGAAAAGCACACTTTCTGCCAAGCTTTGGAAGACAGAAATCACTTTCATGGTGGAAAAAATTGTGGCTCTGCTTTTCTGTTGTACACAGATGAGATTTTTCGGCAGTGGAAAATAGTGATATGTGATGTGAGAGCAAATGTAGCATGTATCGCTTTAAACATGGTGGTGTAATTAGTTGTCACAGTTTCCATAGTATTCCATTATGTTGCCACAAAAGCATTGAGACACACAGCAGGTATTTGTTTTCAGACAACAAGCATTTCTCATCAAGCGTCAACCACAGTCACCGCGCAGTGCTTACTTTGCTGCATTTGTCCATTTGCATAAAATATCTTGTGAATACTACAGTATGAATATTGAATTCCTCACTATTTGCATATGCAGGGACATATTTTCCATCTGGCTATCATTGGCTGGCGTGCAGCTCTGTGGCTTTACTGGCTGATGCTGTCATTTCACAATAAGAGTTCAAAGAGTGTTTTCTGTGCGGAGTTTGGATGTGTTTGTGGGTTATATTCCAAAACAAAAGATTTGTCAGGTATGAGGAAAAAATGCTGCCCAGCTGTAACGATGAGTCTGATGCATAAATGAAGTGTGACTCAAAAGGCGTTTGTCATAGCAGGAAAAGCACAAGGGTAATTAATTACTATTAATGGCTGCCTTCCATGTAATAGAGCCAGTTACAAAGGCACCCATATTATACATGCTGTGTCACTGACATGGCATATTGGTGTACTTGAATGGAGCTGAGGCACTGCTAAAAAAGATTTGGCTGAGTGCCCTGACATGGTTAAGGAGCATGCCACATAACCGTCAGTTCTGGCTGGGGACTGTCATACACTTTCACTGCAGACATCTTGACTTGTCATTGTAAGAAAAGCACAGGTGTTACTAAAAACATTAAATATGACTTAGTTCTCCTCGAGTGTCCCAGTAAGCCATGACAGTGTGACAGTGAGCCAGCATGCAAAATACTGGGGGGCCGCTTTCTCTAAGATTGACTTTGACTGCGGCTTAGATCTAACTAATAGTCAGATTTCATATGGACATTTAAATTCATCCGCTGCATAAAGCTGTTTAGTTCTTGACTATTTAAAGTAGGACAAATTTCATGTGAATTCTGGGTAAATGTAAAAACATGGCTCATAATTTGTGCATGAGTGAGCAATGAGAAGGAAAACAGTTTTTTGAATCCACTGGGAATACACAGACAGGAGACAAATTAAAGGAAAAACCTGAATAATCTCAACCCATCTCAAATAAACATTTATGGGAGATTTTGGAAAGACATGTTAGATAGCCCTCTCTACCACCATCACCTGAAAACAAAATGAGGGAATACCTTTTGGAATAACAGTGTCAGTATCTGTCCAGTAGAGTTCAGAGACTTGTAGGATCAATGCCAGGTAGTATTGAAGCTGTTCTTGCACATGATGGTGGTCCAACATCTTACTAAGACACTTCATGTTGGTTTTTCCTTTAATTTCTCACCCATCTGTACATCATCAGTTACTTTCCTTTGTCCAAGGAAACTGTCCTGAGTCTCACTTAGGAGTTAGCAGAAGTACTGATTCCTGACAAACTGAGAAGTCACACTATTCCAGCCATGCTACAAGATTTTGTGCTACTGGAAGTCTTTTATTTTGAAGTTTCCCAGTAAAATGTACTGAAGCTGTTGAATTCTTCAAGGACGCAAAAGCCAGCTTTTTTTTTTTTTTTTTTGTTTTTTTAAATAAAAGGTCTTTATTTGCCCAGAATTCATAGCAAATGTGTCCTTCTTGAAATAGTTACGAACCAGACAGCTTTGTGCAATGGATAAAATTAGACATCTGTTAGTTAGATTTAAGCTGTAGTTGAAGTCTTTGTGAAACAGACTCTTGGACTCAAACTGCAGCAATTAAATTAAATTGAGCGGTCATTTATTTTAGTATTTATACATGAGCATTTTCTTCTGTGGCACATCAAAATGTCTTCAATTTAAAAAAAACAAACAGTGCTACTGGTACTGTACCTGCACTTCTACCACTCTCCTTGAAATGCAGGTACATGTCTTAGATAAAAAGAAAAGAAAATGTTTAACATGATTTTGTATTAATTGCATACATCACTGGGAATTCCTAAGAATTAAGTCTGCAGTATTCTTGGTAGAGGCCAAGGTCAGGGCTACAGTAGCTGTCACAATGATGAGTGGTTCTTGCTGAGATAGAACGTCTGCCCACCAAACAGGGGGGATTGACAGTTAATCACAAGCACATTACACCTCTGGGATGGGCGGAACTGCAGCCTCCTGCCTTTGGCTCCAGCCTGCCTGTCATTATGATGACTCTGCGGCCTATCAGTGTCGGCCTCAGATTTATCTATCCGGCACTAGACTGTGGCCTCGTCTTGGGTTGAGCTTGGCACCTGTCCATCCATCAGCCTTTAAAGTCCTCCTGTGACACAGTGGACACAATCTCTCTCTATATATACAGCATCATGCCGCCACATTGCAATGCTATTGCTCAGGCTGCTCATTTGGTGAGTACGACAAAATAAATGCTGCACAATGTTTGCAGACATGGAGATGTGCGTCTGTAATGCAAATCTGCAGAGCAAGGGAGACGCTTTGTCATTGCTGGAGCACTGTAACTGTGTTTACATCCACCAGAGAGAAAGCTGGCAGAGTTTATTGGGACTTAAGTGTTTTGGGAGGGATAGTGTGGGTGGACAACTTTGCTGATGGCACTGGTGAAGGCTCTTTTAAACAAGCCGAGTAATTACTAAAAAGCATGCTGAAGGCCATTTAAGCTGCATCTGTCGACACCGCTGTGACACGAATTTCAAGATTAGGTGTACGTGTGTGTGAGCAGACTGTGTGTTTTCGTGTTTGTGTTAAGAAAGAACGAGCAGATTGTATATAGGATTGTTTTCCTTCATAGGCTTATTATGCTGATTTATCACTGTTGACTCTAATATCCTGGGATACAGTGTGCCTAGAGCCATACAATTAAATCACTACAATGTTGACTTTGAGTGGAGCTTTAGAAACTACAAATATCTCTCAAGTACATGTAGTGTGACAATTGTGTTTTTTGTTTTTTTTATTTTTTTAATAAATAACTCTCAGGAAATACATTGGACCTTCAAGCGTGTCAGCATTTGCCAACTGCCATTCATTTCCTCTCGTGACTAGCTCATTAGCTTCGTGTCAAGACAGATGACCAAACCGCGGCGTGCGTGATTATGCGGCTGCGCCCTCTATCCTGGGAAGCCTCTCAGTTTACCACAGGGGCATGTCGCCATGCTGACATGTTAATGGGATCAGTCATTGATAGCAAGGAGCTAATGAAAGTCTAATCGGAAAACTTGCCTGTCGCTGGATTTTCTTCTCCTTCTCTGAATGTCACAGACGCAAAGCTGCTCTACCTCTGAGAGGTATCATTAGCAGGTATGACTTGCAGTGTCGTCATGCAAATATGTAATATTCATTCATTCATTTATTTATCCACTCATTTATTTTCTTTTCCTACTTAGTCATTTTTTGTACTGTAACGCTTTGAACAGGTTGTCTTTCTGTTGCCGCATTGTTAAATTTAGCTTTACAGTTAGAAGGGGCATACAGGAATTGAATTAATGAAGCCCCATTAATTCATTCTATTTTATCTTCTTCCTCCTGGGGTGTTGAGAGGCAGGACAAAGAGTAGGCCAAGGCTAAGGCCAAGATAATGTTTTAAGCATCCCCAGCAGAGAAGGTCGGGAGCATCTGTACACGGAGTGTTAAACTTATAATCATACAACAGTTGAGGAGATACATAAAATTCAGTTTTGCATATAGTTGCACTGTCATGATGGGGGGAAAATGTGTCCTCTCTTCTCTGTCCATGGCAGTATTGCTCGGGGGAACAGCTAACTGGGATGAGGCCCTCAAGGCCTGAAGGCTGCAGTGAAATAAATGGGCAGGCTTTAAGGAGGAATGTGTGAATGCCCTGCAGGCGGGAAATGTAGGACAGCGTTCAGAGAGCCATATGTGTATTGTCTGGAGCCCCGACGTTGGAGAGTTGCACCTGAGTTACATTTGAACATATGCTCAGCAGTTGATACAACATGCATATAATTAGATATTATGTAACGTTAATTTATGAATGTGTCCACAGACATTGCAGCACTCGTTTTCTTTTTTTGAACATGAATTTGTCGAGAGAGACGAGTAGAGACATTGAAAGGCATTAAAAGTTTAATTTTGTGAATCTGTGAAAGCAGGCGGCCTTTAAGAAAATTAGATTTTTAAGCAAAATCGAGTAGTTACAGAACTCATTAAGTACAAACTGTGCATGCATACAAATGTAGGCTTAAAGAGGCTATCAGTATCAGCATCTTTTATGTCTGAGCAGCTACTGATATTTATAATATTTCACCTACCTAATGGAGAACAACTATCTATTGGTCATGATGGATAGTAATATAAAAAGACCTATGAACCCATAGTGAAGCACACCACTTATCAATATTGTATTTGCTGTTATGGAGGCTCTTGGCTAATTGTGCTATAGGGAGAGAGATGCGTTTCAGGGCCATTCTCAGAGGGCGATGACTGGCTGATGAAGTGCTACTAAGTGCTAAAGGGCAACTGGGCAAGGTTTATGGATTTCTGCAACACCCTGGAGCCACAGCTGAGCGGGACGACAACAAGGTCCCAGCCTCATTCTCCACATGTGGATTTTCTCAGCTTTCCTGGTTTGTAGTGTGTGCCAAACCGAGGCAGAGAACCAGTCTGGCATATCATAGCCATCCATCAGCTCGAAAACTCCCAAACGTAAACCATGATGCGTTCCTTATAGGAACACAGCACAGATGCAAATAAGGATATTAGTAGGTGATTGCTGTCCTACAACGCGCCACTGGAGCAATAAACACGGACATCAAAATGCTATCATCACAGTCTTTCCATATCTCAATTCTAAACACTTCCTCTTGATTATCACGCCGTTAATTTATGATACCAATCTCAATGAGCTAAATGTAGTTTCTTACTGACCTGGAGGGCCCTATGACATGTTCATTGTACAGAACAGCAGTGTGGGCTTGCACTTTGACCAGACTGCTAATGGTGTTGCTTGGCTCATTGGTGAGCAACTTTGAGTTTTTGCAGACTAGGTGAAGACAAAATTAATCAGGGCTTCTTGGTTATCTAATTTGTCTGCGATAGAGGTTGTAGCCTGACTACATGGTGATCACATCCTTGACCAACCAGAAGTGATTTTAATCCTCGTTGTCATGTGTGCACACATCTTGCTCAGTGTAAGTGGACACGTTAGGTAGCAAACTCAGCAAGCAGATATGAGCTTTTGCATTATAACAAATTAAACCATAAACAAATCTTTATCCAAGAAATATTTTGGGTGTGAGTTGTGTTCAAATATTATATACAAGTGTATTTGTTTTGCCGTGTACTGCCATATTGTGCAGGTGGAATATCTCTGCTGCAGAACCTTCCGCACGAATCACTTCAGCAAAGTTGCACTTGTCTACTGCTTAGTCTTCTTATGAATTTTAACAGTCCAGAATCCATTAAAAGGGAAATTTGCATTTATTCCATTCATTTGCAGTTCTGACAGTTAAAGCTGAACTAATCTCTTTTAATGACTTACTAATTTCAATCACATGGTCAAGATCTGGACAAGTAGAGGGATTTTCCTTTGTTTTTGCAGACTGCAGCAAATCAGGAGGACCCAAATGCAGTACAATTTTACTGTGATTAAGTGTTCTTTATTACACTTCTGGCAACAGATGACTGCACTAGACAGCAGGCAGGAACACAGTCTTTCTTTGAAAGTCTTTAGACAGAGCTGCAGTCCAGAAGTCCTAAGCAAAAGCTCCGAAGGCAGCCAATAAGTAATCTCCCACGGAGAAGTCGGAGCGACAAGACGCCAAACAGGAGCGGACGAAATAACACCAAGAAACTCACAGGCTGGGTTCGGAGTCAGGGACGGAGAGCAGACAGGTTTACAGGGGCAGAGACGAAGAGTCCGGGTCAGGAACAAGCAGGGTCTGAACCGGGAAATCAAACCGAAGAAGAGTGCTGGAAAGTTCTGCATAGTACAAAGACAATCTGGCGATGTAACACGTGGCTGGTGTTGCTTAAATAGTGGCTAGATACTGATGAGGAGCACCTGAGTGCACAGGTGAACAGAGTTGGCTGATGAGAAGGGAGTGGCCGGCAGGGAGAGTGAGCAGAGGGGAGGAGAGTGGAAAACAACTGGCAGAGCAGCAGAGGAATGGATTGTGACAGAATGCAGTGGGGGATTTGACTGATTAGCACAGTTTCAAGCGTTTAGGAGGAGGTAATCAGTGAAGTCACATGCTGTGATATGCGGAATGTCTGTTGCCTTCAAGTGCTTTTTGGAAGTTTTCACTTTAAAGTTAGGAAGTTAAAATTATGGCTTGTTAAGGATATGAGTACTTTAAACTATCAGAAAGACTTTATGTTCCAGCAATATAATGACCCAATAAAAATACAGAACTTTTTAGGAATATATTAAAACCCTGAGGCCAACAGGGCACCATTGAAAGCAACTTTTTGTCTAGCAGTGTCCATGTCATGTACATTACTCTCTGCTAAAATTGTGTTACTTCACACCTGTCAGTCAGATGACAGTAATTCAGTGTCTCAATTTATTGCTAACTGGAGAGTAAGTTACTGAGTCTGTTACTGTATGTGGGGCACAGTGAATGAGTGAATGAGGGAGTTATTTTGGACACAGTCCAAAATAATGTTTGTGTTTTTCTGGAAGCATTAGATTATCATCTATACCCATGTGTATGCCTGTTACTGTTGTTCTGTTCAGTCACAGAACAGCTGACAACTGGAGCCTTTTTGAAGTCCTAATGCATAAAGACAAGTAGACTGAGGCATACAAAAAGCGTACATCTTTCTTCCTTCTTTTCTTTTCTCATGTGTCCACTCCGCCTCTCTTGTGGTCATATCAGGCAGTTGATCCTGAACTGCCTGGAGGACAATTCAAAAGGTCAGCGCAAGCAGACTGTTGAGAAAATGCACCTTTCCTCTTTCCCCATCTCTCCTTGGAAAGAAGACAACAACACTTGCTGACGTGGCCTTATCTTTCTCAAATGCTGGAAGGCACAGGCTACTTTGACAATAAAACCACTTGTATTTCATTTACTTTCTGCTTGAACATCAGTCCTCAGCTGTCCCCCTACTCGCTCACTCTATTTCTACCCCATGCGCGCCAGGCTGTCCCCAGAGGCATGGGTAATGGTCTACTGGCCCTCTACTCGAGGCGATAAAGACCTGCACAGAAACCAGTCACAGCTCTTGGTTGAAATCAAAGGATAAGACAAAGTTAAGAGCAGAAACTGAGGATGAGTTGCTAAGAGTGAAGACAAAGGAAAAGCACTGGAAAAAAAGGTTAAGAGTGTCCTGAGGCGACATACAGCCTAATTCAATACTTCCCATTCTGTCACCTTTTGGTCTGTTTTTGCATTTTGAATTAACTGAACTTTGGAGAACAGTGAAGTCAAAAAAATAAGGACAGATGACTCAAACTGCTTTAAAGTCCAGATGAAGATGAGAAACGATAAGTTGATGAAGTGAATACTGTTCCATTATTAACATTTAGAAATAAATGACAGAGGAGATGTCATTTCGAATTGATCTTTGGTCAGTGAGAAATACCACAGCTAGAGGGGCGGATAGTTTCAAAGAATAGGAAATGTCAATACCTACTGTACACTGCTTTGAATATTTTAAAGTTGTGGGAGAGAGGAGCTGCCTGATGGATGACGGTGGTGATAATGAAAAATGATATGAACGAGAAAGAACGAGTACGACAGAGGTGGAGCTGTGAGTGATAGAATGAGTGGGGGGTGAAAATGAGATTAGCTTCCGCACTTCAGGTGGTGTGTCAGCCTTGGGAATGGAAAACCTGTCAGTCCCTCATACCCTGATGCAAAGCTGGTTGGCTGCTCTATTGATCCAGCTGCAATGGCGAAGGCTGCTATAGCCAACACTGATACTTTCACTTGTCTAACATTACGCTGTGTGTAGGAGCATGACATGCCATCTGTTAAATGAAATGAAAGATTGAGATATGACATTTATTTTTGATTTATGTGAGGATTTCTTGGGTCATATAACATTCAAGTTTTGAAGTCAATGAATGTTTGCTGCTTTTGTAACGTCACAGAATTTGACCTTTTTGCTAAGGCACTCCCCCAAACAGTCATCCAATCTTAGCTTTGTAATTGTATATCTGGCAGATCTGTCAAGTTTTAGATTTCTACACATGAAGCTGTGTGCCAGGGGCTATTATAAAAATTATGCTCTGCATCTTAAGAGTTCATAGGGTGGTGTCTCATGGAGCTAACATTAGCTCCAGTTAGCTACAACTCATAAAATCTGCTTATATCAGCTGACAAAATTGATTTTCATCTAGAAATCTGCACATGTAAGATCAAGGATCCATTGTTTCATAAATTATAAATTATTTAAAGTTGTAAATCTGCTGCTGTTATCATTGTAAACTGCATATGAGCTTGACAAACATCGAGAGCAAACAGTGAGAATAGGAAAAGCGGCTCAATCCCACCAGGCATGGCTGCATTGGCTGCCGACTGAGCGGATCGCAGTTTTTCTAGATAATGTTTGTGATCCCAACAGAAGTGCTGCAGCGTGTTTCAGAAGTGGCTCTCCACTCTGCTCCACGGAGAATATGCGGCTGTTCATTTTTGGCAGATGCTGCAACCAGTCGTGTCAAGCAGCACAGAGCAGGTTGAGCCGGCCGGAAGTCAGACACAGAAACAGCATAAAGAATCTGGTCGATTTTCAAAATAAAACACCCTGCACAGACTCACAATCATAAAAACAAACAAGGAAACTATTCAACTACTACTGACTCAAATTATAAGCGAATAAAGCAAGGAAAAATGACAAAATTTGAGCAAGTTAATAAAGTCTGGCGGCAAAAAGCTCAGAAAGAAAATCTCCCAGTGGGATCAAGGGGTTTTACACAACTGAGCAAAATATATATCAGATTCAGGCACTTTGGGATTGTAGGAGTGTATGACATGAAGAAGAAGAAAATCTACTGCTGTATGTTCAGAGGAAACTGTTGCTGTGCTGCTTTCCTTTTTAGGCCAGCCTTAACATCTTAGTAGAAAGACTGTCATTGTGATAAGTCGATTATGTCTGTGTGGTGTCTTATTATTGTTCTGTCCCAGTATGAGATCTTCCATTAGGAAGGGAACTTGTCCATCCTCTCAACAGGTTTCCTTTTATCAACGCCTCCGTCTGTTTTTACATAACTCTAAGCGTTCCTCCATCCATAAGGTCAGATCGGCAAAAAACCCACAAAAGAATCAAAGAATAACTTTATTTGTCATTTACTTGGTACAGTGATGGGTAATAAACACATGGATGTCTGGTATTAGCGACAAGACATTTATGTCTGTGATTGCAGTGTCGTCTACTAAAAGCTCTTATTGCTCTCTGAACAGTTTCAACACGAAGAGGCAATTTTACATTTGTGATTCAGATTTCTCAGAGTGAGACCAGACATCAGAGAAATGAATTAACACTAATGTGCCTTTCCGGCCAGTGGCCAGAGCTTCACTCTTTCGCCAGTATAGTGCACTTTATTTATTTATTTATTTACCTATTTATCTGTGCTGAAGGTTATTGCGGACAGCAGCAAATAAACAGTTGGGGGACATTGGACCCTCAGAGATAGAGTCTGAAATCCCACATGACCTTCTCAGAACAGAGAACAGGGCAGAAAGAAGGCACCTGGTTAAAAGACAAGCATTGAGGCTGATGTGTTGAGAGCTGGCCAGGGTTTGGACTAACAGCAGCGATATATAGCAAGCAGCATCAAGGACTCTTCTTAAACCCTAACACAACCATTGATCCCATTATATTCAGACCTCTGGTCTCTGTAGTTTATTGTGTATTTGAGATTACTTGGACTCTGGCCTTGGATGACAGAGGATTAGAGTTTTGCTGAATGGGGCGTACAGAGAAAGGCTCGGAACATTTGATGCAGGCGGAAAATAAACAGAATTTTTTTTTTAACCTTCTGCTTTCATGTTGTTTGTCCTGTTGTATGTTAACCATATTCCATGTCAACAGCCCTGCATCTTATTTGTGTCCTCTCTTCCTTTGTGTTTTCCTGACTCCTTGTTTGTGACCTTACCTAATCAACGCTGTGCCACCCCAAACCCCACCCTCCTTTCCCTTCTTCGTCTGTTGTGGCTTACCAGATAGTGTCACCTACAGCCTGTGACCAGGTTGTAGTCCAGCAGTGCTCCATATGAGTTATGATGTGCTGGATCAGTACTAATCTTGTTATGGATGTTCTTTTGCCCTTGGGAGGGGCATCAACGGTTAGATGGAACTTTATCAGATTTCACAGTGCTTCGGCGTATAATTCATGAAAGGTGTGTGTGTGTGTGTGTCAGGGGCATGCATGGTAGCACTAAACACGACTGTTTGATCTGTTATTTACCAGCTTTTACCATTTAATAAAAATGTAAACATAAAAAACAGAAGAAGAAGCAGAGTAAAATAATGAAACTGTCATACAATAACAAAGGACAGTGGTTTTTGTTACAGCCTGAGATGCTCTTGTCTGCAGTTCAAAGCCTGATTGAAAAGGCCACTTTTGTTAGACTCTTAAGAGATTGACACATCTATATTGTATCTGGGAGTCTGACCGTGTAGAGTGTTAAAAGTTATCAGTCAAATCTTAAAATCAATTCTCATACTTACAGGCAGGAAAGAACAAGATTTCTTTCTCCACATTTTAAATGAAGCTAGAGATACAAAGTATGGTTATGGTTATTCCATCAGCCAGTGCAGTTTTTCAGTGAGCTCTATCAGAGGGTAATTGAACATATGGCAAGCTCAACTGACAGCTGAAATGACTGCAGGTAGAAGAACAAAGAGACTGCCAGAACTCCCGTGCTATACAAAGTCATATGGCTTAAGTGCCAATGACAAGCTAAAGGTATACAATTATAGAGTTCATGATAACATAAGCTGGCAACTTCCATTTGAGGAGTACTTCTCAGTAAAATCTGATGATTTCTATAAGTGATCATTTCTTTGTGTGGTCAAGACAACGTGAGTCCACTCTGACCTTCTTGATAATAACCTGGTGGAAGGTCACAAGTTCTCCAGCTTCATCCAGCTTCTTCTGAGTGTGTTATTTGGTGTGTTGTGTTGAAATCTACAGCAGAAAATACAACACAAAAAAAGAGGAGAATGATGAAGAACAGATATACTGGACAATCAAGACATAGTAGAGAAATAGGGTCTATCAATTGTACTTATACAATACCACTTATCAGACTACCACTTATGTGAGATTTGTTGTTGACGTCCCCTTCTGGGGGTTTTCAAGTGTATCTCTATATGGACGGTTGTGTTTGAATAAGTTAAAATACACAGCCACGAGGTTCTTTCTTTCAATTATCAGTACATATGCTACATCTATGCTCTGAAGTGTTGTTAAACATTTCCTGGTTCCAGTCTCTCAAATGCGTGTGTTTATATCATTGAAATGACAAAAAAATGAATATCTATCTTTGGAGAGTTCCATTAATCCCTGGAAGAAGAGATCTTGTATATCAATGGGACTTTCTTGGCAAAAGGATGAATAACCTTTTCTGTCATTGTTTGAAATAAAAATCTAAATGGCATATTCTTTTTTCAGTTTACAGATTAATAAAAACAAAATATATATTCTGTGGGAATACTTTATGAATTATAACGAAATTATTGTCACTTTTTCACCCTTAGGGTTCACCCCTTTTCTTCTGTTGGCTCCAGAAGCAAGACTCTATCATATTACCTGAACTAAAATTATGCATAACATCCATATTGAGTGGGCTGTCGTTCATTATCTCACAGTATATGGTATCAGAATTACTGCACAGAATATGTCCACGACCTTAATTTAATTTGTCACAATGTTTAATTCATGGACATTTTCATTTTCATACATCATATGCACATGCTGCACCTCATTAAATATATGACTTCACCTATCTTCGAACCTCAAAAGAGGTTAAAGGGTAGCCGAATGACTGCTTCATGTGTCCCCACGTGGCATTCTATAACTTGCAAAGTCAACAGAAAGGTGCTAATAATGTCTATATATAAAACAAGGGGCGCACATCCAGGATATAAGCAGCAGTGAGGACAGTATGGCTGTAGCACTTCAGCCCTTTGCTATTGTTTTATGAGTCCCTTGTGGGCCTGGAGGGTGCAAGAGAGAAGACAGATTCTGAAAGATCTAATTAAGCAAAGCGAAATGAGAGTGCCGAGATCCCAAGTCCAGGATGAGACACAAATCAGGGGCGGTTGACAGTGGCCTGCAGGGCAATGGGGCTTTGCGGTAAAGGCCTCACTGTAGCCTTCAGATAATGACCGTTCTTTCTTCTCTATGGTCCTCAGTTTAACTTTTTTTATAGCTTGGGGTTAAGGGTTGTGAATCTCAGTCTCATTATGTAAAACATCAGCCTGTGAATTTAGGCATTTTGTCTTATTTGCACTTAAAGAGCTAATTAGTGTTTTCTCAGTAGCTGGGAAGTGTCGGCGAACACTTTATCAGGTGTCTTGTTTTGCTCGAGATCAAGAGATAGAGATGAGCCTGAAGAACAAATAACTCATAAGTCAGCACTTATGTTTGAATGGTGAGTTGTTAGGATGGTGTGAGAACATTAAGGAGTTTAGTGTGCATTCTTTTGTCTGTGCTACTTTAGAGGCGCAGCCTGTGTGGGATGTAAAGAATTCTTTCTCTGTCTGGCAATTCAGCATTCACATGCTATTACATCTGAGTGGAGAATAAATGTCTTCAGGACACCTGGCGCCAAGGCTGCGACTGTCTGGTCTCTCGGGCTCATTTCTGACTGAGAACAGAAAGACCTTGGAGTACAAAGACAACAGGCTTGATTATGTGAGTACACAGGAAGGTCTCCCAACATTGTTGTGCTAATCACGTTAGCGGGCACAGACTCAAGGCAGGACAGATGCTAGGCAAAGGGCAATGGGGTTATGTTATCCTGATTAGAGGAGGCTTTGGGGGTTTTGTGAATCTCGTTTCCTGCCTCGCCGTCACCTTGCAGAGGGAAAACTGCCATTGGTTCTTTTCTTGCTCAGTCTGTCTGCTTTTTCTTCCTTCTCTCACTTGTTCTCGGCATGTCTCTCTCTTGTTTTCACAAGAACTAGTGCTTTAGCCAGCACCAATTGTGTTTTTTTTATTCAACAGGGCACATTTCTTTTCCTGTTATCAACCGCCTACACACAGCAATGAGTTGCCGGAGCATACTCTCATTTTTCTTCTTGTGGAGTCAACCCGCTAAAAGTAGATAAAAATGGATTTGTTCCTTTGTACCATGTTTGCTTTGGTTCATATTAGCCTGCTTAAACCCTGTCATTGGTTCATAGACAAACTTTTACCAGTTATCTTTAAATCTAGTACCAGCTGAAACTGTGTTAGAGACATATTCACAAAGACTGATGTAAGTAATCTGTGAAAGTCATACTAGATTTCTAGTTATACTGGCTACTTAAAGTGGTGTATGTTTTTACATTATGTGCATTATTATTATGTTTTCACTCCATTGATGATAGTTCATTTTATCTTATAGTAATTACATGTTCTGCCATTTAATTTTAACTTGAGGAAATAATTTTATAATTGAATTTATATTGGGTATCTTCTGATAAAAGTCCCTTCCCAATGTGTAAATCTTACCACATAATAAACAGTGCACACTCGTAGAATACTGTGTCACAGTTTTCCTGGAATTGTTTTCAACAAATAGTAAAATACCATGACTATCTATTAATAAAAAATAAATCATTAAGAGAACACTGACCAAAAAGTTTGGTGTTGTAACTGCCTCTGGAATTGCAGACCGCACAAGTGTCTGTTTGGCTGCTTTCAATTTCCAATTATTTAAAATGATTCAACACTGCAGGCATTTTAGCTGCTTGTTAACTTTTTAAAATACATGCTTCACTGCCTCAATGTGTGAATGCATTTCTGACCGTATATGACAGCTGGAGTAGAGGGAACACAATGATTTTAAATAAACCAAAGATAACAAAGTTTTTAGGCCCCTGACTTTTAAAACATTTAATGTTTGACATTCAGAAAATGAGTTCTCTGAAGCTTACCTTGGCGTACAGAAAATGGGAACATCTATGAAAATGTTAACAGACGGCTGAAGTGACAAACTGCTGTGGTGACCCATGAAGTTCATGTACTACAAATTATGCTTTTCTTCTGCCCTGTCCAGGATCATATATGTTGGTGAACTCCTCCCAGCATGCCGTGGGTCATCGTGCTCAGTTGCTGCTGCAGACGCTGAGTGAAAACGACACGCACTGCGTTCAGTTCAGCTACTTCCTGTACAGCCGCGATGGCCACAGTCCAGGGGCCCTGCGGGCATATGTGCGGGTCAACGGCGGTCCGCTCGGCAGTCCAGTGTGGAACACATCGGGGTCTCATGCCAAGCAGTGGCACCAGGTTGAGCTGGCTGTCAGCACCTTCTGGCCTAATGAATACCAGGTACAAACTTTGTCATTATCACTTCTGAGATCTACATGTGATAATGTGACTAATGTGTCTTTTTAAATCTGCATCCGTCATCAGGTGTGTAGTCTTATGACTTCAGTTTTATAATGTGCTAATGAAACCAGATGTTCCTCTAATACTGAGGACTTGAACAGTCAAGAGAGGTTTCATATTTATGATGGAGATCTGCAGACCCATTGACCGACATTTTGTACAGCTGAAAAATGTTACACAGTAAGGCGCTGGTGATCACTACTCATTTTAGCCTCGAGGTGAATCTGGTGTTAATTACTCGCATTTGCAATTTAATTAGCATTGATTCCCTTGTGAATGCAGCTAATGTTAGTGCTCAAGGGCCCTAACTAGGTCTCTCGTGAACATGTCTGGTAGAGTTTCTACCCACTGAGGCCTCTGTGCTGTGTATTTATTCAACTCCAACAGTTTACAGGGCAAGTTATTGCCTACTAACAGGAAACAAACATTGACTGGCATCTACTATGGGCGCCTGATGTGCTGTGGTCTGTAGATGCCACAGTCAGGTGAGCATGAGGGACGTCCATCTATTAATCCAATTTATTTATTTATTTATTTTTTTGCAAACTCTGCGGAGCTGTCAAAAAGCAATTAAGTTGAGTAGTGTGCATTTTATCAAGAACTGTCAATCTCCCCGACTTAATTAAATTCTGTTCGGCCCTGCAAGATCTGACCTTCACTATGTAAATAATAGTCCTTTGTACAAACAGAGGGGTAGATGTAAGGTGACACTACCCGCATCACATGATCTGAAAATAAGGTAAACTATATTAACAGGAACAAACAGACAGACATACAGGTAGACTGACACATCCTAAAGAAAGTTTTGTTGCAGTGGTTTATACACAATGATTTATACAAAGTGTTACAAGCTTTATTTTCACTAGAAATAAATATTGTTTTAAGGGGAGACTTTGGATATTACTTGAACACCTTGTCACTGACCAAGATACAATTCTGATTATTTTATTTAATTCCAAACAAAAGTCTGAGCCAAAAGTCTTGTTTTTTGTTTCAGCAACAGCAACACTTAGCATAGCTTAGCATAGCTTAGCATAAAGACTGAAAACAGGGTAACACATTTTGGCCTCTGTCCACCGGTAAAAAATGGTCTGTCATCAGTTTAAAGTTTATATTTAGCATGTTATATCTAACCAAAACAAGTTTTGTTTTTAGGGTTATGTGTTGGGCTAGTTCTTGGCCGGGTGTAGTGACTTTCTGGAGTCTGAATTTTTTATTATTTAGAAGGACAACACAAATTAACATTTTTGTAAATATGCCAGTTTTAGCCAGCTGGATCATTTTCAAAAGCAGTCCTTTGGAGGGAAGTTTTGTAGTCATTTTGAGCTTTTGAAGAGGAAACAGGTTCCCCTGGCTCTAGTCCAAATGCTAAGCTAAGGTAATCTGGCTCTCGCTTCATGTCTAGAGTAAAAGCATGAGAGTGGTTATGATCTTCTCTTCTAAGTCTCAGCATGAAAGTAAATATTTCCTTTAAATGCAGGCACAGTAATCCTCCTTCTGTCTGCTTTATATATATTTAAAATGAGAATAGTAAGCCAAAGGAACTTTGCTTTTTAGAAATACTTTGAAATGAACCCTCCTTGTGGAAAACCCATTAAGTTACAGATGCTAGTGCCATTCTATTGTCAGTCCAACCCTTTGCAAACAGGCAGGCTTGCAAGCACTCCGCTAGTAAAACTGTTAATCAGCTCTGTTTCAAAACCAATAATTCAGGGACCTTTGTGTGTGAATCATTACTTTTACAATACCATTATTAAATATATTAAATAGGTGTTGCTCTTAAGCTTAATGTTTAACAATAAGTGAGCTGAGTGTCTTGCTAAGTAGCGCTTCCCTGCTGATGGATGCAGTGAGAGCTGAGCTGTGATCTCTGTGTTATAAAACAGACTCCCTAACCTCTATTTTGCCCTATCATCACATCAGGACAGATAAGTCATGAAACCAATAATAACATGTTTTATCCGGCCTTCTCTTTCTCTGTCAAGTCCGATTGTATTTGTCTGTGTACTTAATTGTCCTGCTCTCCTCATCTTCCCTTCCTCTTCCTCAGTGGAGTTGTGTACTTTCTTGTCTCACAGTCCTGTAAATATCCCAGTAAACGGTGATGGCTCATAAGGTGAGTCACAATTGTGCTATGGCTTCCAATGAGAGGTTTCCGTCAGGAGAAGGAGGTTTATAATGGGCTTATGAGGAGGAGTAGATGACTTTGAAGACAGGACAAACAGTACAGGAGAAGGAGATGGGCCTACCACTTATATTAATATTGACAGTACAACCTTTTAATAGAACAGCTTAAACTGCTAATGGTCTAGCTTTTATCTCATGTGGGGGAAAACACAGTGTTCAAATTTATTGCATTAAATCTGGTCACCAGGTATTGGCACCGTTAGAGAAAATGTATCTAATTGCAGCATGTAAGGAATTAAAGCTATTCCTCTTTGCTTCCTCTCTCATTTCATTTTACTTCAGCTGAACATGTGCTGCTTGACAGTACAAAAGAGAGCAAAACAAACTGCCCCCTCAAAGTCACATATACCACAGCTTACATTGCTAATCCCTCAGCAGTGAAAAACCTCATCATTGTGGAATGACACAAGGTCTTGCCTCGCAACACGTCACTGCTCTCTGTAACGCAGACAAAACAGGAAAGGGTAAATGGGGATGTGTAAGGCTGAATGTTTTCTTTAATAGCATCTTAATGCTAGCTGTCCTCTGTTGTTAACCACCAAGTGCAATAAAAACACAAAAAAGGAGAGCAATGAGAGTCAGTTATAGCCTGGTTTGCTTCAACACAATTCTTTAGAAATTCACCCGAGACTTTTAGCTCTAAAGCACGTCAGCTACAGCTTGTGTGCCTTTAAATACTAAAGGGTTTGGGTTATATCAGCTCCATAGCAAGTCTAACACAATCACTTTGGATTTTAAGTGATAGGCAGCCAGATTTACCCCGCCATTAAACTACCAAAGCACTCTTTTGAAGCAGAGGCAGAAGCACTTTTTATCATTGTCTCTGAGTAAAATAAATCCCAGGAGAATACCCATCATTTCAGAGACGGTATTTTAAATCCGCAGGTTTTTCCATCTTATTAGATTTCAGGTCATATTAGAGCTCCCAGTTCCTTGCCTACAGCACAGGGATACAAAATGTCAGTGTAGCCTTTTGGGCTGCACACACAGATACAGATGTGAGATTACTCTTGAGGTTGCTCATTTCACAATTTAGGGTGTAATGAAATACCTTGTTTACAGCACACACACAGTCACCGTTTATGTCCTGAAAATGTCATTGTGGGATGTAATTAAAAACAGTCAAAGCAATTCTCTGCTAATCACCAAAACTAAGAGAATTAATAAGCTGAAAACCAAAATCACACCAGTCTTATTTGTTCCCCTGCCTGCTGACATGAAAAATGATTTTCTTGATTACTTACAACTTTATCATTCATGGAGGGCTTTGTGTCTTTGTCTCAGCATGTCCATGTTGCCATTTGTTCTGTTATAAATCCCGACTTCAGAAATGTTCTCTGATCTGGTTGCCCTTTATATTAATATCAGCGTTACACACACATCACTTCTCCCTGTCACAGTTCTGAAATTGGGATTTGGAGTTCAATGGTTTTTGGGGTGGAAATCTAAGGCAGTAAGATCACCTTGAGATGTCTCGATTGAAGATGTCGTGTGTGTCTGGTGTACATTGCCATATTTCTCTCTGCCTCTTATTGGTAGAAGTGTTTGCAATACCAGGAGAACCTTGTTATCAAATATTAAAGATGTTATCCAGCCTTCCAAGACTGCCAAGTAGAGCCGGAGACATGTCCCCCTCCCCTCTTTACTGTCTCTCACTTTCTTCTCTCTCCACTCTCCACGTCTCCTTCCAAATGTCACAATCTTTTTCAGTCTTGCTCTTCTTCTGCCTTGCATTACTTTTTCCACACATTGATATTGAGTATATTATTTATCCCCCATTTTGCTACATTCCACCTGTTGCAGGCGTTACTACTTTAATTATTGGTGGGGGATTTCTTTCAAGTCCTAATACAACATGTCATGTCAAATGTAGATCAAGGGAATTATTTCTTCAGTGTAATCATTGCTCCTGTCCCTGCCAGTCATGAAATGGCCTCGACACAATAAGACTTCACTTTAAGAAATAACGGACAAGATCCACAGTCCATGCTCAATCGGAGGCTAATGTAACACTTCAGCTGTCTAAGTTAGTCAAACTGAGTGGGTATCTTTGGCCTGATAGCTGTTTGTAACGTAGTTTTCAAGCCTACATATGACGACAAACTTACTGACTACCAGTCACACACACAGGAAATAAAGGAGTGAATTTTAAGACTTCAGACTTTCTGACTAACTCTCAAAGATCCCAAAAAAAAACTTACCCACTGACACTCAAACTCTGTTGAGGCCTCATATTAACTTCAGCTGAACTTTGGAATGAACGATGACTGTGGATTTTGTCCCCTATTTTTACACTATTTTGACACTAGGAAGGATTTTCTTCACTGCCACTTTTGGTCAAGAGGAATGATTAATGCAACCAAGAACTTTTTTCAAATTTTATACCTTTTATTTAGAGAGTGACAGTTGAAGATAGTCAGGAAACTGGGATGAAAGAGAGATAGGATGACATGCACGTGTTTGAATCAAACCCAGCGCCCCTACAGTAAGGACTTTAGTACATGGGGTGCACGCGCGTATGAGGCTGGGCCAGGATGTGGATCATAGCATGAGCACACCGTGAACTCCACCTGGATAGCCTCAGTTTCAGTGACATTTTAGGCTGACTGTGGAGGAGTTGATCTGTTGTTGCAGTGGCCCCTGCAGCGTGATGTCGGGTTGTATTTCTCCAAAAGTTGAATCTGGCTCAAGTTCACTGCCATAGGTCACCAGCATACCCTGTGGTCTGCACAGCCAAAGCGCAGCCCCCGCTCAAATGAATGGAAAAATCTGTTTTTTTGCCACAGCACCAGATTTGGTCTGAATCAGGCTTTAACCAAACGTGGAGACAAGAGGAAACAATCGACCTACAAAAATAACAACAAATCATGTTGATAATGTAAAAATGACAAGCTCAAGTTTTACGGAGGTTATGTGCAGTGACTTCCTGGAGTCTTGTCATCACTGTGAGGTTTTTACCTTTGGCAAAGCCATGCTGGCTATTTTCCAGCTCTCATCTTTATACATGAAATTTCTGCTTATCTTCTCATCTCAGTCTTCTTGGAAGAATGCAAATAAGCGTATGTTAGATTTCTTAAAGACAAACTTTAATTCCTTGAGAAACATTATAGATGTACAGATTTGATTGACGCATTGTGCTCACATCTGTTTAACTTGATCTCTTAAACCAGACTTCATACATTTTCCCATGACACCATCTTGTGTACTTATTATATTCATTTCTTTAAAAGAAAAGAGAGGGAGGCACATCAAAGACTTGTAAATGAGAATCCTCATGTCTCAGCTTTGTCTGATAATCTATTTTTCCCACTGCAGCCTGCTGAGACTCTGCGAGCTGAGCCTTTGTGCCTTTGAGAAATACTGTAGAGAGCGAATTGAGATTCCCAACACTTACATCATATTCTCAGACACAGACTGTTATCCTTTGGCATTTTCCACCTGAACAGATTTACTTCAGCACATGACCTTTTTGTGTGTGAATATTTAAGGAATTATTTATCTATGGCTGCATCTAATGGTGAGTGAAAGTCCTCTGTGTCTAATGGTGTCTCCTGACTGGAGTGGAAAAGGTAAAAGCTGGTTTATGGGGCCAAATAAATCCTCTCTTGATTTGTATACGTTACAATTGCTTCTAAGAGCCAATATTACAGGGTAATGTAATATGTTCTCCTAATGTGCATTTTATACCAGTCATAAATCACTGCGTGTCACGCTTTTCTTTTTTTCTTCAGAAGTTGATTCCTTCGTTTTTATCTTTTGGAAGTAAAGTAGCTATTCATTACAATAAAGTTTAGGCATATGGAAAGTTTCATTGGGAAAGTGGCTCTCAATAAAAATCTGGGAAGGTTGTTTATTGAAACAAATGTTCTGAATGTCTTCTTCTTAATAACCTCTATCCTAATGGCCAAGAAGACTGAGGATTAACCAGTAATCAATCTCTTATTGAGTGCTTTAGCCCAGCAGAGAGTAATAACACCTTCAATTAGACTTTTTTTTCCCCTCCTCCTCGTATACCATTAAGCCTAATCAGTGTTTCTGGCTAATTTTGATGTGAGTTTGATGATATAACAGTGTGTGTTTACTCAGCTAATTTAGGCCAAAATATTGAAGGATATTGTGCTTTAATCATTGCTGTAAATATTGAATGGTTACGCAGGTGCACAATAGCAGGGAGGGAAGGCAGCAAGATGGACAGCAAACGAAATAAAGGAAGACATTGACAAAGTGAAAGATAGAAAGAGTGAAATGAGAGAAGAGGATCCTGCACAGGCTTTCAGGAAAATAGACCACCTGGAAATAGGGAAAAAGTGGAAATGATGAAAACAGGAAATGTTAATATCCTTTTTTAAAAGCAGTGGCATCTTCCAGCTCAGGTTCCACCTGTGTCTGGGAACAAATAGGAAAATTGACTCTGGCAGAAGAAGATTAGCCTCAGTGTTGCTCCCTGAGCTGGAGGAGAGGAGCCAGCTATATACAGAGGAGGGTCACTCTCCAATACTGAGGCCCAGCAGGCAGGACCTTTCCTCCCACTTTCCCTTTCACCTCTTCTATCCATTCCACCTCTCCTTCTGTCAGCTTCAAGCCACCTCTATTTCTCTCCGCAAACTTGGCTTTCTGCGTCTCATTCTGTCAGGAGTTTTTTAGCTGACCTCAATCTCCTCACATCCCATCATGATGTGTCGGTATAGGTGTCTGTAGGGGTTGTGCCTGGCCAGAGTTGTTGTCACACCAATTGTTGCTGTAATCACACGTCTTCCTTTCCAAGTCCAAGGAGATGAACTATCTCTGTACTGCTGACTGTGGAAGGCTGGAATTTGGGCCAGAGGTCCTGGAGATGTTGTTGTGACTCTAAAATTGGGTGTGCAAACACAAAGCGGATTGTGACGGTGAAAATAATCTGGGTTTTCTGTAGGTCTAAGTATTGAACTTTAATACTTTTTGCCTGAAATATATCTTCAGCGACATGTTTAAAAAACTTTTTGATACTAAAGTTGGCCTTGCAGATTATTTTATATTTAATATAATATGACTGCTTTGTGTTGGGACAAAATCAAACACTGATGCCTTTGAAAATGTCTTATTTTGTTAAAAAGGAAATTGGTTTTGAAGATAAATTCCTCAAAGTGAGGTTTCGTGAAGTAACATTTTGGTATCAGTACAGAAAATCAGATATTGGTATCGTACATCAGACATTTCACTTGGTACCCTTGAACACAGAACATGATTGATTAGAAGGTTAATTATAACTTAAAGGCATGTGATTATATAGCTGAAAGTCCTTTTTAATATTTCTCCAAATTAGGTATTGAAAAAAAAGGCCTGACAAAAAAAAAAAAAAAATGTACTCAATACATCCACTTTCTGTTTTTTTGTTTTTGTTTTTTTTTACCACATCTCAAGGTTTTCTTCAGCTGATGGAGTTTGAAACATCATAAAAAAAAAAATAATAATAATGTTTACATGTGGTTATGTGGTTGAATACAGATGTGTTTGTGGGTAGATGTGTTAAATCTGTAACCTGACTGCATTGGATGATTTGCTACATGGAATCATCTGCGAAGTTATTGTTGGAAAGTCAAACACTTACCAAAGCCAGCCAAACAAAGAGTGAAAATATTTTTTCCATCAAGAAAATCCTTGAGTGTTCTTCAATACTTTCTGGTTATGATGTAACTGAGGCTAGCAGCATCCATGCAAACCTCTTCAGCAGCCACCATCGTTTCCTTGCGAGCAAACAGTCACGTTGTCACACACACCTTGTGTTAAATGATGCCCGTCGCTCATGGAGTAGCCACCAGTGGTTCCTCATAGGACGCTGACTGGTCTGTAACCACTGTGACCAGACACAAATGCATAGCTTGAAGCCTGGCAAGATGGATCTTGTGATTTTGTCATCTCACAAGTCCAGCTGCCTGCAAGGTTATTAAACATAAATATATGTGGAAGGAAATACATGAATATAAAGCCATGCAGCACATAAAAAAAACTGGGAAAGGGTTTTATGGAAAAAAAAAACAGTTTCTGCTACACACAATACAGCCTTTTCTAAATAAAAACTTTCATGTTCATAGAAAAAAGTTTTTGAAACTTGGGTATCATATTGGCATCATATCTTTTATAGAAAAAATTCCAATAGTCAGCCTTAGTGTAATAATTATACAACACAGCAAATCACTGGTGAAGCTCCTTTAACCTGTCAGCTATCTGACTTTGAGAAGAATGAGCTCCAATCTTCCATAACCCATTTCAGTGACACCTCCGTGTAAACACAGACATCACACACACATTTAAAGTAGCTTTGATGATATAGTGTAGTTTGAGTGTGTGTCTGTGAGTGTGCGGTGGCCTCGGTAAAAAATCAAAAGCCAGTGATATGAACCATGTTGTAATCACTTGGTCAGAGGATTATTAGAAACAATAACTCAAAGCTGGCTTTCGATCAAACATGTGGATGGAAGACTGTCCTTGGAGCTGCAAAAACAAACATCACCCCTGTGTCTCATAACTCTCTCACTATTACTGAGGATGGTGATTTGATATTGATTAGATTTCATGAAAGCCCACTGCTCATCCAGCTTATTGTTCCATAGAACGGTATGGAGCTTTGTCCTCCCTTGAGTCTCATGGCCCTGTGCAAGCTGTATTATCTGCTGTTATGGCTTCACAGCAGCGTGCACCCTCAAAGTAGAATAGGACTCATGACTCAGGCGCCACGTTGTGTGCTTCCTGATAAAGCTATTATTTCTCTTGGCCCTGCGGACTGAGGAAAAAACGTATCCATCTCTCTATTTTTATGCTTCTGTCTTCTCTTATTTCTCTCATTGTCTTGCTTTTTGTTTTGGGTCAGCAGATGTGCAACGATGTGGTGATGGGCTTGTTTGTAATTAATGTGTCTGTCACCAAAAAAGGGACACGAGCAGCAGAATTCACACGGCCCTCAATATTCTTTAGAGCGACCGCTCTCACGCTTCAGCTTTGAGAGCGTTAGGATAGTCACAAGAGTATTCTTAAGCTGCTCTGGTTATGAATTAAAACTGTTCATCATGTATTCACGTTCACTTTTGTGTTTGCAGGTACTGATTGAGGCAACAGTTTCCAGGGAGCGGCGAGGCTACATTGCCATAGATGACATCATGGTGCTCAACTATCCCTGCTGTAAGTGCCACTTCTGACAATGAATTGCAATTACATAGTGTGCTGGAGGAAAAAAGGTTTAGTGGTTTTGGGAATGGGGGGTGGTGGCGGTGGCGGTGGCGGTGGGGATGTATTTCAAAGCAGCATGAAACATAAATAGGATGAGGGGAAGAGTAATGGCAGATCGACCTTTTATATTAGTACTGCAGGTTGTCCTGAGGCTTCCTGCGACAACAGCGGTGCTATTAAAATACTGTGACACCCAAATGCCAACACTCCCTTCCACCTGAAAACACACCTGCTGTTCAGCCTCTGGCCCTGTTTGTCAGCCGAATGTGTTTGTTAATCAGTGAAATCTCAAATCCTCTCTCTGAAGATTTTTGTGTTCTCTGGCCTGACAAGAAATGCAGTGTTAGCTTTTTGTCATAAGTCGCTGTACACACTTGTACTACATTTGATAGCTTCATGAAAATACCCTCTATTCAGGGTGTTTTTTTGTTTTTTTACCAATGGCTCCCTGCAGCGGAGAGTTTTTTGTGTCAGCGCTGGAAAAATGAGGGTAGCGGTTCAGTGTGTTGTCAGCCCCTGAGGATCTTGTGTAAAACATATTCACTAAGCCCCCAGAGCTTAATACCTGGACAAAGTCTCAGTGTCACACTCCCTGTACAGCCCACTGCTGCACACAAGGACTCATAGCTCGTTTAATACATGGTACACGCTGCTTTAAGTGACTCATGTAACTGACACAAGCTTGAAGGACATTTTTCTCTCACAGGGATTCAGTGTTACGCCCCTGTTAATATTTATTTAACCCCTGTTGTTATCATGTGTGGTGATGCATATTTCAGGCCTGCCATGTTACAGGGGAAACCACCAGTGATTTTATTAAACGCACACCGGCTGTGAGATTGGTTCATACCCCTACTGTATGCATACCACCCAGTCAGTCACCCCGTTTCTTCCCGAGATGGCAGATGGCATCTTCTGAATGCTCCCACTGTGACCATTAAATAATTAAGACTCTCATCAAGACCTGAGCATGCCTTATGAGCATGCCTTATGATGTGGCACATGGCCAGCCTGCGTTACTTGGCAGCGAACAGTGTGAGGAAAGAGGGAACCAAAGGGAAGTGTTGCATAGTAAAAAATGAAATAAAACAAAAGCTCAACAAGTTCCTTTTTGTGAATTCTGGATAAAGCATGGTTGACATTTCTGTTTTATTCTCCTGAGCCTTAGTCTTTGACTCTGGAACCAGTGTTACACTCCAATGAAATATTTATCACGCTAAAGAGTCCTGAGGATAAGATCTGACACATTTAGCCCCCCCCCCCCCCATTCACACTCATTTCAGTGTTTGTTTATGTTTGGCTCGCAAACATGAATTATGAATTAACCTTAGGAGGGAGAGTCACTCAAAGGAAACACGGCCACCTGTGGGGTACACATACGAGCACTCTCCCCTTACTACTTATTGTACACAAACACAATCAACAAATTGTCATGTCCCTTGTCTGCTAGATAACAATGCAGTGTTGTGCAAAACCAAGCAGGAGATGTGTGAGACCCAAACATTTGCGTCTCCCTGATGTTTCAGTCTCACTGTGTCTCTGCCGTCTCTTCCTGTCAGTCATCCGGAGTGACATGTTGACTTGTCCTACCCTATTTCTCAGAGATGGCTGGCTGTGCTGCCGGCGTTTACCCAGTGATTTGGCTCTGCAGGGGTCTGGTTTTCACTGCTCTATTGTTAATCACGGAGTTGGGTGAGAGGGCTACTCCCACACACTGACTCATTGGCAGATCCACACAGCATGCTGGGACATTATTAGTCAAAATGTGGAGGACTGATGCTTACTCTGTGGCTTTTCTTCCGCAGATTCACTCCCACATTCTGCTCATCTATAGATTGCCTCTAATCTGTTTGTTGGCAAGTTCTATGGTAATGAGCATTGAGTGACCCTCTTAACACATACATTAAACACTAATACACATTTTTGTCTCATTATAACTGTATGATTTATTTATTTACTTATTTATTTTATAAATAAGTAATATTTTATTTTTTTATTAATTATTTATTTAAACAGATTTTATTAGAGATTTTTGACAAACAGCACGGTACAACATCATCCTTGCAAGGCGCGATGACATCCACATCATCCAGATAGTGAATATTATTTGTTATGCATTATGGACAGGTGGTCTTTATAGAGCAGTCTGTTTTAAGGTTTAGAGCATACAGCAGAAGGAAAGCAAAAGACATTTTAAATTGTGAGGATGAGGGGAAAAAGCCACCAACCACGTTTCTTATTCCACCAAATATATTTTCCATTTTGTCCGTCTTGTGATATATAAGTAATTTCTCAATTCTAGAAGGAGTCAGTCAGTCTTTCCATCTCATGAATCTCTTTGAAGATTTCAAGCCAATTATTTACTGTAGGTGGGTCAGTCAGTAACCATTTACAAGTGATTGCTTTTTTATTTTCAGGAGGTGTCTGTCATTTCCTGTTATGCCTCCTGGCAGATCACCCAAATAAACTGCCATGCACGTCAAAGAGATCTGTCTTCCAAGAATATGCTGAATGGTTCTTCAAATACTTTCCCAAAAAATGTATCGGTGATTCGCCTCCTCATCCCCACAATTTGTCCTACACAAATTTATATAATCTATCAATGTTAGATGTTTTCATTTTAAGAGCAATGAAAGAATGAACAAGACTCTACCAACAAAATTCATACCAACATACAGAGCAATAGGTAGAAAAAAATATTTCATTCTTGATTGGATTTTGTAATTGAATTCTTCCATCTCTCCTTGACATAGGTTGTGGTGCTCTTTGCAATTCTCTGGTAAAGTTTCGCTGATTTAGAACTACCAGTGTTATGTCTGTGTGTTGCATTATTTCATTGGGATCCGTAATTGCCTCATTTTTTCCCAATTTCTTAAAAAACAAAAGTATCTGAAATAGCTACGTTTTTCCAAATTGCCTTTTTCTCTTAGTGTCATTCAGATTTGTAAAGTGTTCTTCTCTTTGTTGCTGCAGTAAGCAGTGATATTTTATTTGTTTGCTGCATAAATCTATACAAAATGTTTTTTTAAAAACAAGTCAGCAAATGTATTCGTTTTATAACATCAAACCAGGTGTGTTAAACGTAAATGAGCTGAGAGGACTCTTATCGCTAATCTGTGATTTCCAATCATTGCTTGTAATCTGATCCCCTTGCTTTTTTTCTGTGTCTCTTTCCATGTTGCCTGTTATCCACTGCCACACCAAAGAACTATCATTTTTAATTTGGGCAGAATGATGATAATCCCTAAGATTAGGGAGAAACAAACCACCTCCCTCCTTACTAGTGTTTAACGTATTATATTTGATGCTTAGTTTCCTTCTGTTCCAAATAAATCAAAATAATTCCCATTCATGAAACAGATAGGTAGGTTTGGATTTTAACTGGTAGTGACAGATACAACAATCTAGTTATTAGCCTGCCTTTTGACACCAGGCAGTGGGCATTCAATGTTTATATAGCTGTATATTTTGACACTTTTTTTATTCCACAATGAATTTATATTATGATGGACTTACATGTACACGTTATGCTATGCACAGTGTATATACTAGTATATATACTGTATAAGTGCACAGTGGTTTAAATACAAAATGGAAAGTCAGTACTGCTTTAGTGCTGCATCAAATCTTCAACTTAGAAAATCTATTACTGCTTTGTGTTTTTGAAGCTTGTTTGTAAAATTGAATTTATTATGTTCTCTTCAGCAGAAATGCTAGTTTATGTACTTGAAAAAACAAAAACAACCCTGATAAAAATGTGCCTTGACTGACGCTGTGAAGATCTGAAAGGTAGAGTCTTTGATCTCACTGTGTTTCTCTCTCTGTATCCCTCTTTAGATAAGGCACCGCACTTCTCCAGGCTAGGAGATGAAGAGGTCAATGCTGGGCAAAACGCTACTTTCCAGTGTGTTGCTGCTGGAAGAGCGTCTGAGGCTGAGAAGTTCCTGCTGGAGGTCAGTAGTTTAATGGTGGAGTTTATAAAGGAGTGTGTCTGACTTAAATGTGTGTGAGTTTGTTGTATTTTTTACCATCAAAACAGTCTACAGTGCAAAAGGAAAACTGGTTTTGGTACATTTCACACTCAACTGACTGAATCAACTATATTTTAGAGATAGTTCAGGTCATAGACAGATTATGTGCCCCTGGGCAGAGACTTGTAAAAGGCCACCCACCGTCTTACAAAAGAGCAAAACTCCCGGACGGATAGAGACATTGCTTTTTGATAATTTTGCGCCCTTTATAGTTACTTTTGAGTCTCTTTATGGTCGGATATGGTTGGTTTGCATCTCTCTGTGGGCATTTTGTGTTTCTTTGTGGTCGGTTTGTGTCCCTTTGTAGTTGATGTGTGTCTCTTTGTGGTCGTTTAGCATCTCTTTTTAGTCTTAAAGTGTCTTTTTGTAATAGCTTAGTATCTCTTTGTATTCATTTTGGCCATCTTTTTAGTAATTTTGTATCACTTTTTAGTCGTTTAGGGTCTCTTTGTAGTAGTTTTGCTCTCTTTGTATTCATTTAGGGTCTCTTTGTAGTGTCTCTTTGTGGTTGTTTAGGTTCTCTTTGTAGTTTGTTTTGCATCTGTTTGTATTAATTTTGCCTATGTTTGTCGTCATTTGGTGTCTCTGTAGTTGTTTAGGGCCTCTTTGTGGTTGTTTTGCATCTCTTTGTAGTTGTTTAGGGTCTCCTTGGGGTAGTTTTACATCTCTTTGTATTCATTTTGCCTCTTAGTCATTCTCTTTGTAGGAGTTTTACATCTCTTTGTATTTGTTTAAGGTCTCTTTGTGGTTGTTTTGCATCTCTTTGCAGTTGTTCGATTACTGATATCTGATAGATGAGGTAAATCATTAAGTTTTAAAACTTCATAACACTTAACTCCAAGTCACAATGTGCAACTGCACTCTCATACAACACTGCATTTTTAAGTGGAGAATGTTACAAATAACCAACACAAGGAGGTTTTCTCTTTTAATCAGTGTCCCAGAAGTGTTTGTGCTTAAATAAAGATTGTTGACAGAGTTCTAAGGCTGTGAAGGCCTTCTCACATCACTGCCTTTGAAAGTTACATTGCTTATAGGATCATAGGGTTCTCTGCTTTCTTCACTGCCTCCTGTTTTTATTCAGGTCATGTGCTGTGCTTTAGATATCTGTCTTTTCATCTAGAATGGCTTGCTCTGTGAAGGTCAGATGGGCCATACAGTCCTTACCTCTGTTGGAAATAACTCTGTGGTCTTAAAATTCTCCTCTTTATGTAGCCCTGATTAAAGTACCAAACATCATCGTGCTGTAGAGATTCACACATTAATGGCTTTTGCAAACATCCTGCCCTATACTACAGCCAGTGTTAATCATGGTTGACCTCAGGCAAACCTACTGTATTGTTTGACACTGGGAAATGTGTGATTTGTGTAATTGAAGCATCCTCATTCCCACCTCTCTGAGCGCTTTATCAAACCACCCATTTGGTCACAACACAAGGATGAAGACAAATGCTTTGGGTAATTAGCTGGCATAACCATACAGGCGCCTGCTGTAATGAGATCTCCAGGCCACTGCAATGCTCTTTCCCTGCCTTTCCTCTACCTTTTACTGTCCTCTTCACTGTCTTTCTCTCTGCTGTTTCTGCTTCACGCACATCTTTCTTAGCAGTTTTCTTCACATGAACTCATTTCACTCTTGTTTTCTGTTGTTGTGCCCTTTTGTGTTCATTGTCTCTGCTGTACCAGCTGCGGCACAGTCTTGGCTGCACACGCCTGCCAGATTAACAGATCGTTTTGTCGTTTCCTCGCCAATTAGCCGCAGCCAGATTGTTTACATAACATGAAGTGATCTCATGCTTATTTGATTTCTCCTGATTTCTCCTACCTCCTTTCGGTAATCCATGGGCTAGGTAGTGAAAAGGAGATATAAAAGTTACAGGAAGGATGCAGGAGTGTATGATTTACTTTTTTTTTTCTTTCCTTGCGGTCACAAGATGTGTTGCCTGCTTAACCCCAGTCAGCGGGTTTGTGTTTATGTGTTTGTTTGCGACTGCTCGGCCCGTGGTTTGTGTGGTCTGTGGGTTTTTGAAAGCCTTAATCAGAAGTACAACAGAAGCCAAGATGGCCTAGCAAAACCCAAAGGTCTCCTTGTTAATCCCAGTGCACTCTCAAGCTTCGGATTCTGTTAAGACTTGCAGATCAAAAGGGAGAGTATCAAGATTCATGTCCACTGTTACACATGAAGAATATGGCCTGAAAACATGAGAAAAATGTCAGATTCGGTGTGTTGTGTTGAGACTACGTAGACTTGACGGATGTGAGTGGTTTTAATGGTGTGGAACAATGTGAGAAATACCTCTGACGGCGCAACAGCACGGTGCATCATACAACATTCATTTGAATTGCACTCTCTCTGTTTTATCTAGCACTATTTCTCTCTGTTTCTCACTTTCTGTGCCAACTCTCTCCAGTGTGTGTTATGATCCGTTTCTGCAATGAGATCCTCAGCTTAATGCTAAAACAAGCAGCTGTCTCATAATCATTCCTTTCGCTTCCTTTTCACAAAGTCTGCATGCTGCCATTTATCCATTAGACTATTTAGTAAACTGATTAAAGCTCAATGCATTAAAACTGCCTTCCAGTAGCAGTTAAATGTTTTGGTTCAATAACATCACACACCGAGGACAACTGAAGTTGTAGATGGGCTCTGTTAAGGGATGACAATCATGACATGGATTGCCCCCACAATCACTATTATTTTAACAAGGGTTCATTTGTTTTTATTAAAGCATATCTGATTGTCATATTGCATGATTAAATCAGAGAGATGGTCCTGCCATTTTAATTAAATTGCACACAACTGGACAATCCTCCCTTTTAATCACACAGCTCTAATAAGGACTTACCCAGATATCAATAATTTAAGTGTGTTTTGTTACATTATTAGCTTAGTGTCCTTGGAGTTCACTGGGCAATAACTGCATAGATGGTCTATAGTAGGTAATAGGTAATGAGTGTTTATGTGCGTGTGCTAAGGGGTAGGTTGGAGAGTTGGACTTGGACTTGGAGACTTGGATGTTTTTAATGAAAAAAATGCATCAATATATACAAGATACAAAATTACTTCTTTAAAAAACAATAATGGAACAAACCTAATAAAGACACAGTATAAAAGCAAGAGAGCAAGAAAGGAAAGAAAGGAAATCATACAAGTGTGCACAAAAGACACACTATTGACGTAAATCCTTTTTTCGGTCCAAATTTATCTGAAAGGAGGTTTTAATTTTCCCTTCTCCATCTGTTTTTAACTGTTTTAATGATTGTATTTTTAACTGTATATTTTGAAAGAGGGCTGCTCACGCTGCTAATTTCACACATACAGTAAAGGTCATTTTACTGGACATATTAAGTGCTAATCAGCCTGTTCAAGCAGCTGTATAATGTCTTTTGTGGCTGTGGAGGCTGGTGTTACATACTGGGGGCATGTGTTAGCAGGCATGGAGGGTCTAATGAGGAGATTATATGGAAGTGCATTATGGGAAGGATAGGATTCAAGTTTTGTCTCTAATGCTTTGACTCATTCATTCTATAACTGAGTGTATGTAGACTGTTTTTGTGTGCAGGCGTTGCGCATGATACACTGTATGATATGTCATGTTTGTATGTTTGTGTTTGTGTGTGTGTGTTTGAGAGAGGGAGACAGGGACATGATGACCCATCCTGTTTTCTCTGACCCTGTCCTTTCCTGCCTTCCAGAGACACAACGGGGACATTTTAACAATGGCGTCTGTCAAGCACTTGAGTCACCGGCGCTTTGTGGTGTCCTTCCAACTAGACAGCGTCCAGCGAACAGATCAAGACCTTTACCGTTGTGTCACTCAGTCCCCCAGGGGCTCCGGGGTCTCAAATTTTGCTGAACTCGTCGTCAAAGGTAAACACTCTCTTTTCTTTGTCTCTTATTGGTCTCTTTTGGTTTCTTTCTCTTCTGTTTCTTTCATCCTAACCACCATTTTCCTGCTGCTTTCATGACAGCATGATTTTCTACTCCTCTCGGTCACAGTAGATTACTGTGTGTGATTCAAATGAGAATGGAAAATTGATCATAACATGTAGTGATAGCCACTGGTGTGAGCACATTTCAAATTACCCATAGGACATCATTTGTGCATGATAGTGGAAACCGTAGACACCTATATCAAATTGATTTCCCTAAAACTCCTTAATCACAAATTGTGTGGTGCTTGACACACATGAAAGCTCTTTGGACAGGGTATACAGTCTCCTTGACATGTGTTGTTTTCTGAGCTGGAGTTGTCAAATAGGCTGCCATACTCAGCTCTTCAGCTCTCTGTCAAAAAGCTGTTCACTTGACTTGGACTCCTGCAGCCTCTGTCATATCATGTACCACAGATGGTGACCTCACTCCCATTACTCACTCCAACCTCACAGTCTGACACCACTTTGACAGTATAGTAATGACATGGCTGTGGGATGGTTTGATGGCATAACAAACTCCAGCCTTCAGCAAAGGGAAGATGAGAAGGGGGTAAAAAAGGTTGTGGAAGATTCCCAATCTCCTTGTCCTCTACTGTATGCTCCCGCTGTTATTACAATTTAAAAAACTGACTCACGCAAGAGAGTGCAGAATGCATTTTAGCCATGCTAGAGGCATGGCTCAATGGATGGCAATGTCAGTCTGTCCCAACTGAAATAGCTGAACAACGATGGATTGCCATGAAATTTAAAACAGACATTCATGGTTTCCAGATGATGCATTTTACGTTGGTAATCCCTCAGCTTTCGGATGGATTGCCATAAATTTTGATGTCATGTCACTCTCAGGATGAAACTTCCTCAAGTGCCACCGTCAGGTCAAAAATTCCGATGAATCACTATGAAACTAACAACGTTCCCATTCACCTAGTGTACTTTGTGTTTGGTGCTGATTAGTAAATTTTAGCATGCTCACTTACTAGATTTTGAACATTTTACCTGCTTAGCATCAACAAGCCGTCATTGTCATTGTGAACACGTTAGTATGCTAATGTTAGCATTTTGCAACAGTCTCACAGAGCTGCTAGCATGGCTTGTTGGTCTTGTGTTAAAGCATGAGGTAAATCCCTTTCATTGATATAGATGCATGGATTCGTTTTAGTATTGTGATTCAAGCCGATTGCTACAGTATAAAATTTAGGTTTTTGCCCAAATGTTGCGAAACCTTCTCACCATCAGTTGCCAGTTAACATGGAGTCATTGAATGCGCTCACCATGAAATCCTATTTAGTGTGCTCACACTCTCAGCAAATAAGTACCATGCTGTATCCATGTGGCTTTCCTTACTTCAGGACAAAGATGTTATTTTTGGCACAGCTCATTCTAGAGTAGATGTGATGGCTGGCTGTAAGTCATGTTCAAGTCTACTGGCTGTAACTGTATAATTTATTTCACAGGAGCTGAGATCTTAACGAGATTTTTATTAATCCCCTCCCCCCCAATGCTCTGCTAAGAAGAGCCTAATCATTTCTTTAATCAGTTGGATTCAGTCGTTTCAAGACTGTAGACTGTACGCAGGAGTCATGTTGAAACTCTCTTATTGACCCATGGAAGACAGCAATATGGCCACATAATGAATAAAACATTATCATATTCCTCCTTAAGGTACTGTATGTCTGTGGCCTTGAAGTTGTTATATTTGACCATGAGCACATTTAAGTTTGTTTTCAGGGATTTGCAGCCTTTTAAAGTATAAATCTTAGTACAGGGAAATCCTTAATTAAACAGAAAGTAGCTCTGAGAGCAATGTTTAGTTTGAGAATTGCTCTGTACACAGAGGGAAACCATGAAAAAGACTAATAATGTACTGAGAAAATATAAATAGAAAAATAAACAAAGTAAAATGAGGAGAAAAGCTCCAGAGCTGGGAAAAAAAGAAATGAGTGAATTATTTCAAATTTGGCCCCACTGGCTGCTTGCCTGTGGCCTAAATTTGGCCTTTCATTATGGATGCAGTCCCTGACAGCCCAAAGATGAGCTGCTGCAGGCTAAGTCAAGGTAAAGGGATGCGCTACCAAGTAGAGGTGAGGTGCTGGCAATGCTGAAAACCCACCGCGAGAAAGGCCATAAAATACAGGGGCACCTCTGTGGGAATGAAGGATTAGTCACAGCCACAGATCTAACTCTGATCTTTTCTCATGCTTTGTCCTCATTTCTTTTGCATTCCCTTCCTCCCTCACACTGTTGGCTGTGTAATTGTTCAGTTGCTTAGATCTGCTAGTAAGTGACATTTGACCGGTGGGCTCTGGAATTAATCCTTGGTTTGGCAATCTTTACCGACAGTGATGCAGAGTCTCCTCTTTCATCATGGTGACCAGCTGTGAGGACAGAACACTCGGTTAGAGAAAAAGATGTACCGCACTTAATCCTTCAGTTACAAACCTCATACACGTCAGTGCACTGCATGCACAGCTGTTTTTTCGTTCACTACTTTGTTCAAATGTATGCGGGGCTCTGAATGCCTTTTTAATAGCTATGACTAATCTACTATTTGAACGCAGTTTGACCTACTCACATCCTACAGTCTCTAGGGACTCATTTAAGACTCGGTGGGCTTCAACACAATGAGAAATGAGAAATCTGTTTTTGTACAACTGATTAATAAAATGAATAACCACAACTTTCCCTCCCCAGATTGTGCAGCCGCATTCTGGGTCCACCAGCAATTGCTTTGACCAGTGCAAACATGTGCTTGAGCAGAAAAACGAAAAACATTTCATTTCCTCTCACAGTACCTCCGTCACCCATCGCGCCACCCCAACTGCTGCGTGCCGGCTCTACTTACCTGATCATCCAGCTCAACACCAACTCTATCCTGGGAGATGGCCCCATTATCAGGAAGGAGATTGAGTACCGCGCCAGTCAGTCTCCGTGGTCAGAGGTGCATGGAGTCAACATGGTTACCTATAAGCTGTGGCACCTGGATCCAGACACAGAGTACCACATCAGTGTGCTGTTGACTCGGCCTGGAGAGGGAGGAACTGGCCCACCTGGACCACCTCTTGTGAGCAGAACCAAGTGTGCAGGTGAGGCTTTGGTCGCCTAATGCATTTTGGCTTGTGACCCCTTATAATGCAGCATTGCTGTGTGGTTGTAGTGCACACAGTGATCGGTTTGACTAAAGAGTGATTTTGTGTAATAGAAATAGTGTGTCATAAATGTGTCTTTTTCCTTCATATCCCTCTAATTATCTAGTGTGATTGAAAACCACTGGTCCAATGTATCAGAGCATACTTTAGATCATATAGCTTCATCTGATTGCAGGCTATGATAGATAATAGAGCTCAGAGTGCAGATTAAGATGAGTACTACCATAACTACCATCATCTACCACGCACTCATTCATATTACAGAGAATTTCAACACATTTTAAGTGTTATTGCTATTGCAAACTGCTATTAACTGGCCAGTAGCTGTGGCTGCATTGAAAATACACCACCCACCACGCAGTTTTTACCCATATGTTATATGGTTGAAACTGTGTTATGGATCATTTCTATGTAGTTATATCTGAATCTTGTAGTATGTTGTCATGTTTGTAGAGGCAACAGTCTGTTCACTGTATTCCCATTTGGGGCTTTAAACGTGTCTTTTTTTTTTTTTTTTTTTTTTTTTTTTTTTTTTTTATTGGACGGAGACATCCCTCTGAAAGGAGCCATTATGCAACGTGTAATGCTTAGGGGAATTACAGTGTGTATACTCTTTTGGTAATGCAGTGCCCCAGGGCCCTGAATAAGGCACTGCAGTGTGTTGAACACCTGGCCCTAAGCGGCATAGTCTTAAATCCAACCTGTACTAAGACACTACACTGTGATTTTCTTAATTGCAGAGGCATGTACAGTCAGTCTAAAATAAAGTAATGCCCATAATGCCCATAGAGATGTCTTTTTGCACTTAATGAAAGATCCACAGCTCAAAGTCCTGATGCATAACATCCACACACCACAACTTCAGAGAGTCTCACTTTATGGGGCTTGATCTACCACGATAATCTGCTAAAATTCAATCAGCGAGGAGCTGATAGACAAATTCTAACTCAGACGCTGCATATACTTATCTCATGAGAAAAGGCACATTCGCTATCACAGGCGTTTCTCTGAACTCTGGAGCTGAGGAGACTGAAAGGGAGACTTTCTTCCTGCCAACATGGCAATATTGGTTTGACGGTTATTTAAAAGATAACAGCTGGCTGACTACTGTAGCTAGCCTAAAGCAGGCTTCTTTGGTATCTCCTGAAGATGAGGGAAATTTTATTTGGCAAGTAAGAAATGACAGGACAAGAATTTGAAGGTGACAGTGGTGGAGACATACAGTACACACAATATCTAAATAAACAAATGGACAGCACACTATCTATATGACTTCACATATTCAGATGTTTATAAAGTTGGAACTAATGATTATTTTTATTAATCTTCAGATTATGTTCTCAATCAATTAATAGAAAATGAAAATTAAATATTTGTAGATATTAAAATTTAACTGTATGTGACATACTTTAAATTGTAAACAGCAGTTCAAACCCAGAGGATATTAAGTTTTATGACAAAGAAAAGCAACAAATCCATACATCTGACAACCTGGAACCAGCAGATTTTCAACGTTTGTGCTTGAAACAGGACAATAAATCGTCTATGAATAGTTTTTGATTAATATGCCATTACTTAACCCATTGGACAATAGACTAATTCTTTCAGCTCTGTTGGCTTGCTTTCTGCTTCCTCCTTGTTAGTCTTTTCTACTCATTCAGCAAAAGCACCACTTCCCCTTAAATGTCCAGTGTAATTTAGGGGGCTACATTTACAGAATATGGCAGTAATGGAATATGATGGGCACATCTATGCATTACTGTATAATCATCTGAAAATGATTATGTTAGATTGAGCTTTTTATATCTACAGACGCCACAGGCTTTCTTCTAATAGTCCACTGTGTTTCTATAGGAGCCAAGAATGAAACTAAACTCTAGATAGAGTAGTAGCCACAGTAGTTTCTCCTTCATGCTAGGAAGCAGAGGGTGAGGCGAGGGTGTTGCTATCAACTGCACCCTGAGGTGCAGGGTATAACAGTAACAAGTAACAGCTACGTTCTAGTGAAATGTAAATTTAAAGATTAATTATTCTCCATTCTCATCCGTCATTTAGATGAAGGTTTTCTGTCGGTCTTTTTAATTTGATGTTAAAACATTTTGGACTTCCTGCTCTCATCTGTACTCTCTGTCATCTATGACTGTGCAGACACAGAACACCCAGTAAGACAGGATACCAGCGGGCCACACCCATGCTTAGTTTAAAATATATGTACACATAGAACAAAGAGTACTGTGTTAATGAAGATGCACCCACAGAGATGCAGGCATTCATTACCGCTGTCTGCATCCGCAATGTGTGTGCAGCACTCACAAGCACACAATATGGAGAGCTCTGTGTTACCCAAAGGCAGTCTGTGGATTTGTGTCTTCCATGGTCATCACTCTTTTCTATGCCCAACGGTCTCTTCCTGCCACACACCATCCCTCACATATCTCCCTACCCTGCTCCAGTAGAGCCTCCCTGGCCCCCTCTCCAATGACATATTAAAGCTACTCTCCTTTCCCAACAGCCAAAGACACCCCTCATTCATCAGGCACCATGACTGAGCTCACAGCCCTCCTTTCCCAATCCCCACACACTCCGCCCCAACTCAAGAGACACTGAAAATTCACAATAATACAAAAAAAAAAAGGCCGATAGCAAGGGAGAGAAGAGAGGAGGGAATGCTGTGGCGTGGTAAGTATGTGTGTGGGAGAGAGGGTAGTTTTTCAAAGTGAGAGAGTGAAACAGTGAAAATGAGGAGAGTGAATGTGTGAGAGGTGAAGCGAGAGAGGATTCACAGCGTACGGGAAATTGCTTTCACAGTTGCTGGTATCGGTGTTTGTGAAAGTCACTAAACTCAGCCTTTAATGATGTATTTACATTTCCACTGTGACATTAGCTTGTTCAACCATGTGTGGGATAAGTAATACTGCTGTGTTTGCTGAGCTGTTAAACAGGGCATTTAGATGCAGTACTAGTTCAATACAGAGGAAGTATAGGTGAAATTAATTTTGCCAGTATGTTGTGTTTTGTCCTTATAGCTGCAAAGCTGTGACTGACTGATGGTCGAATTAGTTATTTTGTAGTGCAGCTCCATCTGACTGACTGCGTTTTCACAGCTCTCACCTGGGTGGTGTCGATGTGGTGCATGCTTTACAGTAAACTGCATCAATGGAAATCTCCTCCACCTGGCGCATTTCACCTTCCTGACCCTGCGGGAAACTCTAATAACCACCTGGTTTCCCAGAGCTCCCCTGACCCAACCTCCAAACCATCTGGTCTACACCACCCCTACTGACCCCACATTCCACCGCTGAATCCTGAGTGCCCCCCTTTGCTGTTGGCCTGATTAGGTTTAAGCATGAGGAAATGGATGGTGGGGTTGATGTGGTGATTTCAGGGAGGTGGTAACTATCCAGTGAACAGAAGGGACATTTGGACCCTCACTGTATTTAGGAAGAAAGTGAATTTCCTCTCCAGAAGCTGTGTCTTGCCACCGTGACTAATCTCACTCTTCCATGGTCATGCCGAATATTTCCCTCCTTCCCAAACACGTCGGCTAGCTGGCTTCACCGTACACATCCACATCCTCGCGGAGCCGAGCTGTCCTCGTGCGAGTGCTAGTAAAACTAATGGCCGTGAATGTGAACATGGTCTCTGCCTGGCTCTGATGGCCATCCAGGTGTGCTTGATGAGCCATTTCTGTGATTATCAGCACGGTGCATTAGCACAGCTTGAAGCCCCTCAAGTAAATCACAGAGGAGAGGCGAGCATTTGTACTGCAGGTGGTCCCCAAACTACGTTAATGGGCTTCCACCTGCTGCTGGGTCACTGAACCTTCTGGAAAGCCCCTGCCCATGATGCTCTTGGTCTGTCAGAGTGAGCCAAGAGTCTGGAGACTGACTAAAATTAGGCACATTAGGCACACAAGCTTTGCCTTTTTTTGCCATGTCGTTCATCATGTCTTCCATTCTGAGCCAGAAGTCCTTTACATGTTCACATTTGGGGTGTTCAGATTTATGTGTGCTTGTGTTTTTGCTTGCACATCGGTATAGGCGTGCATGTCTGTCTGAATTTGATTTTCCGGTCCGACACAGTCAGTCCGCATCCCCTCGACGGATGCATGCAATCTAAGGCAGTTCTGCTCTGTCCTGCTTCTGTCCCATGTCACAGTTTTAGGGGAGATAATAAACCAGAACCTGTCACATCCACTCTAACTTCCAATCTCCAAGGATCAACATGGTGCTCTGGGCTTTGGGCCATGTTGGGGCGGCTGCAGTTTTCCCGCCACAGGGTGCCAAAGAATGGGTCCCCGTGGCATTCAGACAAATAAGACGAGGCAAGGGGAAGGGCCTGGCACAAATGTCCACTTTGAGAAAACCCACAATGAGTACACTGTGGCCTCTTTGGCGACACTTTCATCAACTCAGCAGTTAAATGCTTCTCTTTATTTAGCTCTCAGACTGTGCAGACTATCAATTGCACCATTAAGACAATCCTCAGTCACACTGAACAATGGAACATTAACATTTCTTGCTGGGTGCAGTCTACTACTTTGCGATTACTGAGCTCACCCATTTATCTACCGTCACATTAGTCTGACTGGGGTTCAGATCAATGCTCTGGTCATATTTCCATCTAGTGTGAGATGCCAGACAGCAAATTAAAAGAGAAAGCTGGTGACTGCAGAGGCCTTCAGAATAGATTGGAAGTGTCATAAAATTTCACTTTAAAAGAATTGCTCTACCACAGGCAGTAATAAGTGAATAAGAAATTGGGTATAGGGCTATCGTATTTGATAATGTTAGCATATTAATTTATGTGTGTTTGAACACGTGTACATGTATAATAGATGGAGAAGAAGGAAGGAAAAAGGGAGAGGAAAAGAGGTAAAAAAAGATAGAGGACAAAATAATTACTTTATACAACAAATGCGTGTGTGTGTGTGTCTTTGTGCAGAGCACCTTTCAAATCCATTTTTCTTGGATAATTCTTGTTTTAGTGTGTTATTCCCAGCTCAGTGATGCATTAGCCACCTTATTTAAGTTCCCCTACACTAATCTGTGCTGCAGTGAGAATCCCATCGAGTGTTCGCGTCAGTGAAGGAATGAAGACCTTGGCTAGTAACCTCAAACTTCACTGATCTCTCTGTGTACCCCATATCTCTGCTGTCATTCCCTGCCTCCCAAGTCCATTACTCAACATGCGCTATTAAAAGAATATAGCAATACAATACATTATGTAGCATATTGCTTGATAAAAGGACATTGATTGTGTTAATAATGGCCACAGATAAATGCCTCCATTGATACTGAGGTTGTCCTTGGCTTAACTCAGCCTCTCTTCAGTGTCGGAGGTCTTCCTGAACACTGGCTGGTCTGTGCCTCTGTGTATAGAGGCCCTCTGTATCTTTCAGTTAGCCATTACACTTTAGGAGGATATCAAAGACAGAGCTGTTGTTCTTTTACTCTGAGTCAGAGAAAGTCAGGGTTAACCCGGCAGTGACCAGAATTAACTTGGTGCCTTCTAAAAATATGCGACAGGCCATCGCGATGACCCAGCAGTAAAAGTGACCAGCGGAAGTGAATGTCCTTGTATGGTAGTTGTATTTTTGTATGCAGATTAAACCCCAGGGTAAAGTAGTATAACTACTGGATAGTCAGTTTGCTCCACGACATGGAGGCGGGGACTTGTGGGACTGCGACAGCAATCCGCAGCCTGTCCGATTAATTAGCACAATTGGCATGAGTTCCTGCTCTGCCATGGGGGATGTGGGTGTATTGTGCTGCCAGCAAAATGTTGACCTCCATGTTGCGGCGAGGCAATATGGCAGCATGTAGGAGGGGAAGTGAAAAACTACCACAGTAGTCCTGGGACATCAGTGACACTGTTATTTACTGTGCGTGCTGTCTGGAATAAAATATTTCACAATAAAACACCTGTGTTTTCATTTTCTATAATTCACTATTGTGCCTTCAGGACCTTTCTAATGACATTAGTTGTTTCTTATCAATGCACCTTTGCTTTCTTTATTACTCAGTTTTCTTCTTCAATCTTTCTTCCTCCCAGAGCCCATGCGTGCACTGCGGGGCCTCATAGCTACAGATATCCAGTCCAGGCAGTTGTCCCTGCAGTGGGAGAATTTGGCGTTTAACCTGACACGCTGCCACACCTACTCAGTGTCCCTGTGCTACCGCTACACCACGGCGGGAGGCGGCGGAGGCCACAACACCACCGTGCGTGAGTGCCTGGCAGTGGAACACAACGCCTCGCGCTTCACACTGCGTGATCTGCCACCCTACCACGGCATCTATGTTCGCCTGTCACTGGCCAACCCAGAGGGGAAGAAAGAGGGCAGAGAGGTCGCCTTCCAGACTGAGGAGGACAGTAAGTCTCAGGAGGACGTTACAGTAAAGAGAGTATGAAAAGAGAGGACAGAAAAACTAAAAATGAAACGTGTCTTTGCAAAATGATAAACATTCCAAGAGAAATGATCAACTGAATATTAATAGTTGACAGTTTATTTGGCACAACTCACAAAAACAAATTCAGTCTAAAACAACAGCCCAGCAATAAATGCTCCCCTCATTAAAGGTGTAAAAGACAAAGATGTTTTGTAAATTAGTTTAAAGATATAGTTTGTGGTGCAGTTAAACTATTTTAAATTACAGAAAGGTGTTTCTGTTAATTACCTTTCCCTTATTAATATAAACACAGCCTCGAAAATCACCAAAAAGTTGAATCAACACTGTCTGAAACAGTTTCAACATAAACTGCACTTTATAACCTTCATCAAAGTCATATTTATTGCAAGACTGCGTTATTATTGTACCCAATAAACATAAACTCAGTGTTTACACAACATCTTTATTATTTACAGTGTACTTTTAGCTGTTGTTGCTGCTTTTTACTGTTTTATTCTGAAAGGGTGCATCTACACGAAGCAGCTGTATCTCATCATATCTCATTATACCTTATTTTGTAAACAAAAAATATCCTTTCATATTACAGGATGCCTGATCTTACTGTATACCATATTCTAAATTATATACTATGTTGCAACACATGGTGTCTGCTAGATGTTGGCAGTTGTTTTGAAAAGCAGTTAAGAGTCTGGCAAAATGACCCAGCTTCCTAACCTGAGGTTATCACTGTCATATCTTAAATTATGAAATGTACCGGAATACCTCAAATTATTTAGCTATTGTCACTGTAAACGTCAGAAAGGAGATTACCCAGATCTGAAACCGCATCAAACCAGAACTTCACTGTCACATTTAGCTTTTGCTGTCATGGCTTTTAAATGTTTTTTTCCACATAAATTAAGCGTACCACATGTGGTGAGAATATACAAATCCATATATGAATCAGTGGTTAATATGTGGTGGATTTGCTCAATAATTCAAAACGACAACACTTTCAACACTTCAGCTCCTCTGTCTCCCTCTAACACATTAATATAGAGAGGGTGACCATCTGACTGAGGCTGAATCAGCATTACAAAAGATCCTTTTCATTTTCAGATGAAAATAACATAAATGAGAAAACATTATATCTGAGACTCGGCATCCCAGAGATAGGATTTTGTGCCCATTCCTTATCTCCTTTTATTCTTTTGTGCTGTAGCACATCGTCAGCATGACGGCTGAGGGAGAAATCAATTCTGCCATTAAAAAATCAAAACAAATAGGATTTTTCAAAAAAGAGATATACATTGTTAGAAAAAAGATAAAGAGAGAGTGAGAAAGCAAGAGGAAGGATTTGTCTGAAGTGTTAAAAGATAAATATGTGTATATATACATACAGCACACGTCAATTATGAACGCCTTTTCCAAAAGCCTTAATAAGCAACTCTGTCCCGCAGACTAACTCAATTCAAAAATAACAGTCGACTCAGCTGTTTGGCTCTTGCTTTAGCCTCGGGCCTGAATCTCACATAACAGTCTTTCTCTGCACAGCGCTCACACACGGACCACGGGGACTCAGGCTGCAACCAAATGGCCCAAAAAACGGTTGATACAGTCTAATATTGAGCGTTCACGGCATTCACAGTCCTCTCACTGCTATTCAGAAACACGTTTACCAGCAAGCATCTGACATATTCATCAATATGTTTCAACTCTGACTGAAGACTGATATAAAATAGTGATGTGTTGTTATATTTTCTTTCTCGTGTCTGTGTTGTGGTTACATAATTGATGCAGTTCAAAAATTAACAGTGCCCTTATCTGATGTTTTGTGCCCGCTGCACTCTGGCTCTCTGAGTGACTCGTGGTGCATTGTTCTGAGCCACTGTGACATTCATTTCTGTGATATTGACAGGAGAGGCTCACTGTGGGATTAGCGCTTCAATTTCCCTGACAAATGTTTGTTCTGATAATTTCTTATAGTTCCCGGAGGCATCGCACCAGAGTCGCTCACCTTCACCCCTCTGGATGACATGATCTTCCTGAAGTGGGAGGAACCCGTCGAGCCCAACGGGCTGATTACCCAGTATGAGGTGAGCCCAGAGAGACACAGTCGTTAGTGATGTTAGCTTAGCTCACATGCTTGGACAAACACATAAGACAGATATCAGTTTTATCTTTTAAACAGTATGTTCCACTTTGAGTGTTAGAAAAGAAAAGGACTTTCGCTGGGGCTTATTCGAGAATAAGTTACTTCTGTTGGTGGTAAGCTAGTGCATTGGCAATAGCTTTGCAGCTTAGGTTAAGAGCAGGTAAACACACTTACACACCATTTAATCCATTTTCTATTAAAATAAAATTGAATCTCACTTTTAAGTCACCATTGATGATTAAGTGCGCAGAAAAGTTCCAGTTTGAACAACTCAAGAAGATATGCGGTATGAGCAGAACAGCTCCTAAATGGACCTTTTCATTAGCTGTATTATGTTTGTTTATAACATTTATAACATTTATGGCAGCGCAAACATAATATCAAGCAACAGTACAAACTTTTAGCATTTTCCCTGGAATTAAAGATGTGCCTGTTCTTTTGGTATTTTCGTGCGGAGTGCAAAAATACTTTCCTCTGTACTTGGTGAGCCATATTCTTCAAGTGCTGCTGCAATTGGCACACTACAAATATGTACTTTATCATCAAGCCGCTCTGCTCCAATTTATATTGTTATCTGCCCAACCCTTCAGCACATAGCACTGTGACTATTTAATGACTAGTGACTATATACCGAAAATAGCCACAATGCACGAGTACACTCTTACTGACCTTGATGTACGTCGCATATCACGTAACGTTCGTCTTGTGCCATTAAAATAGAGCCCCATGTCAATAGTAGATAATTATCATGCATCTGTCACATTTACTGTGTACCCTCTGTACTGGTAAGACATCAGAAGACCTGCCTACCTATCATCCTTGGCCTCTCTTGCAATGTTGCCTGAAGGATATTATTAATAAGATTTGTGGTTTGACATGTAAAGTGGAGGCTGCATAGGGAACTAACAGAAAAAGCTGTGCACAGAGCTGTAGAAAGCCTCTTCATTTCTTTCAGATTAAACCACTGACCACTCTGCCTGAGCCCATCGACCGCCATGCTGTCCTGCAAGCCCTCCTCGCTGCTCTGTGCACCGTCGGACATCTTTTATGTCTGCCTTTGTAGAGGAAACACAGATATCTGTCTGTGCTTAGTTGCTGCGTGGCTCATAATTCTGGCTTCACTCCAAGGAGGCATTAGCTCCTTGTTCTGATAATCACCAAAGCCTTTAGTTTGGCATGAGTGGTATCTTCAAGTGTGTGCGTGGCGTGCATGTTTGTGTGTAATCCATACATATACAGTATGCAGTGAGTGTGTGCTCATTCTTTCAATGAAGTGGATCTCTTCCAGCTCTAATGTATATCCAGATATGCTCACCCTTGTCTGGTTGCAGTAAGGTCATCTCATTTAGCTCTCCGCTCTTTCAAAGAGTATAAGTGGAAATTCTCATGAGAGCACCGTGCAGGCGAGGCAAATCACCTCTCAAGGAAAAACTTTACACTTTACACTTTTTTAAAGGACACTTATGCACAGCAATTTTTGAGCATAATAAGAGTTAATTGAACTCATAAACACTTAGTACTATTGCTTTGAAGACTTGAATTCCATTTTTGCTGTGTGGTGTCATGTATAGGACCTTTATCATGCATTGCGTAGCGAGAAAATCATTTACCACTCACAACACTTTTTAAAAAAGGTTGCTTGTGTGACTTTGGCTTAATGATGCCAGTCAAGTCCCTTTCTTCTAAAACTGTAAACCACCATGAGCAATTAACACACTGATTTGGAGAAGCACATTTTTGAGTGAAGTGAATCATATCAATCAAACATTAAAATTACATATTACGACAGGGCCATTACTCAGTTAATGACCACTGCTGATCAGTATGAAACTCCAAAATGAATTATAAATTTGTAAGAAGCTACGATAATGAAGCATAAAGGTGACTCTGGATTTTATGATATTACCCTGAGACCATCTTGTTTTTTTTTTCTTTCAACAGATCAGTTACCAGAGCATTGAGTCATCTGATCCAGGCATCAACGTCCCAGGACCGAGAAGGACTGTGTCCAAGCTGAAAAATGAGACCTACCACATGTTCTCCAACCTCCACCCCGGAACGACTTACCTCATCTCCGTTCGAGCCCGCACGGCTAAGGGATTTGGCCAGACCGCCCTCACTGAAATCACCACTAACATCTCAGGTATTAGCACTGACTGACTGACTATTTGTTCTTGTGAGGGAGTGTGAAAATTGTAAAATAGAAATGGAAACATCTCCACGTCGTGGCTGTTCTCTGTGCCATCACTGCCTATCACAAATGCGGCATGCAGGTATAACACGAGACTTCACCCACTGTGTGCTATAATTAGGATCCGGATTTTCTCGCTTTTGACCTCGGCATCTTTCTTCTCGTGCAGAGGCAAAACTACTGCTCCCAGAGTGTAACAGCTATTTTCTATTGTCTCTCCAAACCAGTGACACACTGTCATCTCACAGTCCTCAAGACATAAATTAACTCGTAGGAAGCAGAGAAACACCACAGAGGGGACTCTGCTGTGTGTTATGTATAAAGAAAGATGCAATACATTCTTGGGACCAGAATGTCACCTCCGAGAGTCTCAGAGCTTATTACTGGTGATAGAAATCCAGCCTCTGTGTTTCTATTTCCTTTTAATGATGCATTTGTGCTTGTTAAGGGACAGGATTACACCTCTTAGGAACGAACAACACAGCCACTCCCACCTCTGTTTCGCTCACACATTTACTCACTGCTTTTGCCCCTATCTCTTTACAGAGAGACCAGGTTTGTTTAATTATAGATTTAGTGCACAATCACTGCTTACTGGCTGTATGTCAGGCAGAACGTTGGCACAAAGCCAGACCGCAAATAGAGTCCAAAAGTCTTTGCAGATCATCCTCAACCTCCTCCATTGGCCCACAGTGCAGAACATTCACTTACACTGTGCGTCTCTCAAATCTGCACTGACAGCTAGCAAACACTGAACACCTTCAACAGCTACTACTGTCAGCATCTTCAAGCAGTACCCACTGCAGAGTATCCAACTACACACGTTTCCTTGTCCGCGCGCGCACACACTCGCACACACACATACATTCAGACGTATGCGCTGCCGTAGCTTATACACAATCATCCCTCACACAGACTCTATCTGGCAGCGAGCGTCAAACCCTCTTTTAGTTCTACAAACCACAAAGGCCTTTAATGTCAACAAATGCACATTCAGTTTTTCTTAATGTCGTCGGCTTTTTTCTCCTGCAGCATTAGTAAAGCACCTTTTATAATATGAGGATCATTGATTTCTCATGAAAAGTTTGCCCTCCATCGCCTCGCTAATTGACAAGTAATAATAAAGAGAAATGGCACATCTCCAGGGAGGAGCACAACTTTACCCAAATCTTTAAAAATATAAAAACCCATTCAATTTAGCCTCACTCCCGTGACTTTTAATTGGAGCCAAGACAACCAGACAGGATCCAAGACACCGAAATGGGAAATTTAACGAGTAATAACCAGAATATGAGGATATAGGTATTGGGTATATCAGCACTGGTAGTTATTTATGTGGAGAATAGGGTGGCTCTTAAAGATGTGTCAGCTTCTCAAGACACTGAGGGGCTGAACACATTTATGTGGAAGGAGAAACTAGTGGAGACTGTGTTTAAACTGTCTCTGTGTGTCCTCAGCTCCCACGTTTGATTATGGAGACATGCCGTCCCCCCTCAGTGAGACAGAAAGCACAATTACAGTCCTGCTGCGTCCCGCCCAAGGCAGAGGGGCACCTGTTAGGTGAGGAAATCATCTCGACTGTACATATTGGATCTTCTTTTTTAATACCATCCATGGCTTATTAAAGGTTTGCACCCCACCCCTGTCTCCAGTACATACCAGGTAGTGGTTGAGGAGGAAACAGGGAAGAAAGTGAAGAGGGAGCTCGGGCTTCAGGACTGTTTCCCTCTACCGATGTCCCATGGTGAGGCGCAGGCCCGGGGCACACCACACTACTACACTGCGGAGCTGCCACCCAGCAGCCTCCCAGACGCCAGTCCCTTCACTGTGGGCGACAATCACACTTACAACGGCTACTGGAACAGCCCTTTGGACCCACGCAAAAGCTACCTTGTCTACTTCCAAGCTATGAGCAACTTCAGAGGGGTGAGTGATTGCCGATCTGTCAACACTTCATCAAAAAGCTGTAGACAGAAGTGTTCAGAATAATGCTGCACCAGTGGTGAGTGTTGTTAATGAATATCTGTATTTACTAATGCTGTGGTTGACGCTGTAGGACAGTTGGCTTTGTCTGAGCTCACAGCCCTTGAAAGAGTATTTGTGCTGTGAAATGGGTTGCTGGATGAAAACATATTGAGCTGGCAGTGTAACTACTTGGAAATGATGTATGTTTATATCTGAGCGCTTTGATTCTTTGCAAACAAAGCATGTCTGAAACAGGGAATTACTTGCATGCATTACTTACAGCTAGCAAAGCTGTGATTAGCTGAAATTACTCTGAGTCAACAACGTACTTCCCTTCATTTATCTTTTACTTTCAATGCTTTTCCTGTCTTATCCTATCTTATTTTTTTGTCCTGTTACCTCATGTTCCTCATTCAGCGCTCCTTTCACTATCATGCTTATCTAGTCCTCTCCTTCTATATCCCCCTAATCAGTTATCATCATTGGAAATAGCTTGTGAGAGGATGCCACAGTAACACAAAACCAGGCTTAAAGCTTTTACGCAAATTTGTCAACATAACAAACACTTTTGTGAATCTTGCTCGTAGACCTTGTTAGTTGAGAAGTACATTATTTCACACTGTTGTGTTCCCATCCATTTCACCGAGCACACAAAGCCCTCCAGTCTCCAGTCATACCCAGAGGACAACACATTACCTTTCCAAATTCCATTACAGGAAGAGTTGCTTCCTGGGTGAGGCAATTACTTAAGGATAATTGGGCACAGGTGCAGATGATCAGAGGTAGAAAGCTGCCGCTCTAATATTCACACACTGTGGCAATGAAGGCGAGAAATGTTGCCGTAGGTAATGCAAGCCTCTGTGATCATCAGCTGAGAATAAATACATGCAAGCTGTGTACTGGTCTGTTTGACTTTTTGAGTCCTGCCACTGGTTACTTTCTGTGTATTATAAAGTCCTGTGAACAGAGCTGGATGGCTCATCCCCACCAGTAGCATCTTTTTCCAACCCAGTGGAGAAATACACGGAGGTACTGCAGTGTGAGCACTTCACACAACTAGGCTACTAAGCATGGGATTAGATAGGGGAGGCCTGGCTTTACCGGCGGATGGGATTAGGTTTTGTTTTGCCTGGCAGGGGGCCAGCACCCATGACCCACAATGAGTGGAGCCAAATCACACAGCCAGCACTGTCCGCTGTCTTTCAAACACTGCTGCCTTCGCCTGGAAACACAACAGCAGTCACTGTCGAAATCTGGGCATCGGTCCTGTGTTGGTGCTGCAGGACTAAAGGGACAACAGTGTGCTGGGAGAGCAGGAACTTAATTTTCACAGCTGCACGACTTTTGGTCAAAATTTACTTCTGCAAACATAATTACTGACTTGGCTTTATTCTAGTGTTAGTGTTTCAGACCTTTGTCAATACAAAGCCTTTGTTGTGGGTGTGAAGTTTCCTCTTTTTAAGTGCAAGACTTTTTTTTTTTTTACTGGGCATGTCAGCAAAAAAGCCTGTGATTTAGCTCAGTTCAATCAATTCAGCACAGCTGAGGGGCAGCTAATTTCTGGGCATGTAACCAGTCAACAGCAGGGCAAAGAAAACATATCACAGCGGGGCTATGACAACATGAATGGACATATGACTGCTGTAACAGGAAAAATTGCTTACATAAATTACACAAAGTGGAGTAGCGTATAGCAGCAATTGTAGCACTAACAGAGCAACAAATAATACATTATGACACCAATGCCCTTAATGATACTATTAATATTACAGAGTCATTATTTTTCACTTCACACAATCTTTTGACAGAAGTCATATCCAAGTGTTAATGAGAGAGTCTATTAAAACCACAAAGCAGATGTCATGGTTTGACTCATGGAGCCTGCACAGATAGGTTCAGCAAGAAAGGTTCAGCAACTGCAAAATTAGTTTGGTGCTATTTTGTATTTTCCTTTTGTTTTTTTTGTTTTGCTGCTTATCCTCAATGTGCAATTGTGCATTCCATGCCTTTTACATTTTAGCACCACGCTCACTGCCACGAAAATGTAGGCCAAAAAACAGAATTTTAGCATTCAAAATTAGAAACTGTACAGAAGCAAGGATACATTCAGCATATCTGTGTACTGTGGGATATATTTATAGTAGTTTTTGGATTTTATCCAAAAGAGAGAAACATAATTACCTTATGCCCACTCATTGTGAGATAAAAAAAAGCACCCGCTCTTGAACTAAAAGGGTAGCTGCCACTGAAAGCACTTCTCTCCTAAGAATGAAACATAAGAAAACAGACACATATTTACTTAAACAATTGCTGATAAGGGTTTCTGCTCATGGAAGGGGTGATAAGGTTGTTTGGCAATCATTTAAGGTGCATGAGCAAAATATAAAAAATATCAACCTACTTATTTTATCATTTAATTATAAAGTGCATTAAATCAGGAGCTGTGTGGTCCGTTTGTCTTGAACATCTCAGGAGAGACAAGTTTGCACCCAATCCTCTACAACAGTGGCAGCAATGGGAATAATTTGAATAGTATGGGACCCATAATATTTGGCATTTACCCATGCTAATTATCTGCAGAGTGGCTGTCAAGCCTCTCTAATTATTTTGATTGATTCATCTAAAGAGGTACTTGAAAGACTGTGGATACAGACTGCAGGCCACAGTATAGTCATTTATAACATCTTCTCTTACATCTCTCAACTACACACACACACGTGCTGACACACTGTAAAAGCTAATGTTAGTGTGTGTCGCAGGGCCCTCTGTTGCGTGTTGGCATTTGTGTTTTTTATTTATAGCTGCCAGGAACCACCAGCCCCTCTGGCTTGACTGGCACAGCATGGCCAGACGTGTGATGTGTGTCCCGCAATCTAAAGCTTGCCAATTAACTCTTCTGCTGAGGCGACACACGGTGATTCAGATGTGCATGTTACAGAATGTGCTTCCATCCAGCACAACAGTCTTTACAGTCCATTTTTTATCCTTCACACTAAATATAGATAGATGTAAATGTACTCTCAATTTGCTGTAGCCTGCAATGACTGCATGAACAATAAGATTTTAAATGTTGTCTCCATGAAGGTTGAATCAGCTATCTTGTGATGGAAAACTTATTACAAATAAGTCACTCAAAAGCTCAATGTAACCAGTCATTGTTGAACCAAGGATGCGCTAAAAATGAAATATTAAAATAAATAAATAGATAATAGGTAGCCATTGCAATTACTGTCCAGAGCGCCAATAAAATTGAAGCCATGCAAGTAGCAATACTACTCCTCCACTTGAAATACGGCTTTTCTCCCACTGTCATAATAGTATTGTTCAAAAAGGATTCAATAATTCAGTTTTAGGCACACTAGCAGCCAGATCTGTCAGGACTGTCTAGACTGAAATATCTCAACAACTATGGGATGTATTTCCACAGTTATTCACAGGCCTTTGTTGTCCAGCAATTGTGGCTTTGATTGAAATTTCTTTTATGTTGGATGGGTTGTCATGACATTTGTTGGATGCAGTGATGATCATTTAACTTTTTCTCTGGCACCATCACCAGGTCAAAATCTCACTTTGTCCAATATTTTTCTATTATGACATTTCCATTGGCCTCGGCTGTACTTAGCTTTTAGTGCTATTTAGCAAATGTTAGCATGGTACTATGCTAAAATAAGATGGCGAACATGGGAAACATCATAACTTACATGTTAGCATTGTCATAAAGAGTATGTTAGCATGCTGGCGTTAGCATTTAGCTCAGTAAAGTCTCACAGAGATCAGCTCTTGGCTGTTTTATTTATTAATTTTGATGCTGTTGTAAGCTCAAAGTTTCTTTTGGTTTTTCACCCAAAACCTCAAAGGTGTCCTGTAATTGTTTAACATTGTTCTTTATGCAAAACCTAAATTCTGCATATATAATCCATCATAATTGCAACGTTTTCCTGGTTATTCTGAAAAAAACAAAAAACAAAACCCACACAGACACTCACAGATGATAAATATAGTCCACGTTCTGTCATTCTCTGAATCAGAGTGGTCGGTTTGTGGAAATGAAATGACTGTCGGTTTGACAGGCAACATGTTTGTCTACAGTTTGAGTCCGTACTTTCAGATCAAACCACTGGGTTAAGAGCTTGTTAAAGTGTCTGTCAGCTTGAAATGAATTTTCAATTTTAAGAAAGCAATTTAACTGGAGTTTGAGGAAAGCGCTTTTTGCTCATTTCCGAATGGGCAAATTTGCATAATTGTCCCATAATGCTTGAATTAGCATCTGTAAATCTTAATTTGATAATGCATCTCCTCCAAGAGGTGGCAGGATGGAATTGGATTACAGTCTTGGATCTCATTAGAGCTGTTTGACAAAGGTCCTTTTCATAACACTGAGATGTCATCAGTTGAAATTTGAATAAAATTAATTCCTTTTCATACTGGTGCACTGGTCTGAAACCCTCCTCTTAATTATGCCCGCTCCCTTTCAACTCTCATCTTTTCTCCTTCAGCGAGAATCTCCTTTTCAAACACTTCACCACAGCTCTCAGATTTGAGATATTTTGTAATCTTGTGTCGTCAATAGAACTCTTAACTCAGAGGTAATTTGTTCTTTTAGTCTGAATCCGTTTTCACAGAGTTTATCTGTGTCTCTATCATAAAGTAAATTATGCTTTTTTGGAGAAGAGTAATGCAACCCACTTATGTTTAGTCATATGAACATTGAATCAGAGGGTAGAAACAGTAGAAAGTTGAGACAGAACTGTGGATCCAGATGTGGTCCTGTGTATTTAGGGAGTAAACATCATGTTTTAATGTTCATTCAGAACGTGTCCATATTTCAACGTGGTGTGTGTCTCTTTTATCACCCTTTCGTTCATGCAAAGTGCAAAGCAACACCCTCCGGTCTAATGTCTGTGTTGTCTTTCTCTTTCAGGAATCCAGAATAAACTGCATCCGCATCGCTCGCAAAGGTAATTCAACATGAATATTTCTCCTCCCACAAACACTGCGACCTTGAATGAATTGCCCTGCATTGTGTCTGAGTGCTTTACAAAATTGTCTGCTTTCACGTTGTTCTAAGATGAGAAATTAAGGATGTAATTGTGTAACAGAATTGTTTGGTTCAGTCTATATTGCATGGGTTTTCACCTCTGTGTCAAGTACAAAGGTGGGGGATCTGTACAAATTTTCTCTGACGGTCCTGGTTGTTTAGCAGTGGGCCTCAGTGAAAAGGGCAACATGCAGGGAGGGATTAGAGGTCAGGCTTTCATCCTGTTTGTTTGGGGGCAGACGCTGGGACACACTATATCAAAGGCATTGTCTTTGTTCTGATCAGCAGTCCACTAGATGGCTACATCTGAGGCTTTGACCTCAGTGCAGTCCAGAAGGGTCCTCCAGATCAAAACTTCCAGATGTAGCTACCTTGGCCTATCAGTATGAGAAAGCCCCCTCCACCTTACCTTTTGGATTCAAAGGGACATGAAAAGGGCAGGGAAATTGACTCTAAATCCTGATGGCAGGAGAGCCTCCTTGCCATAGTACACTGTCAGATCATTGGGAATAAAAGTCATGTATTTATAGTTATCATAGCACCGCAAAAGTACACAGAGCCTTGCAAGTAAATTGTCTTGGTGGATGTCTTTTTTTTTTTTTTTTGGTGAAGGCCTCTATTTGTGAGAAAAACGAAAGAGATCAGGCTCTCCTCAAGCATAAAGCCAAAAGGCAAGGCTGAGTGTCTGACTCCATCTGCCCCCACACAGACACCTGGTTGGGCATTGATTAATTATGCTTTCTCACAGCAGTGAGCTTTACACTGTGGTTGCCTGTTTAGTTTTACACTAAAGAAAGAAAGCAAGAAAGAAAAAAGAAAAAACAAGGCACAGTTGAGCTTTAACAGTCAAAATAATTTAACTTTTATAAGCTTTAAATCAGCAAGATAGGAACAATAAAGTACAAATGGAATAGAAGGGAAGATAAGACAAAAGAAAAGGTGCAAAGGGATGATTTCAAATACTGGCATCATTGCATCATCCACACGCTGGATGATGTAAGCTGAAAAAAATCCTTGAAAGGCAAATTGATAGGAAAAAAATTCTCAGGTTGATTTCCAATTTCAAGGTGCGACAGGTCAGAGGTTTTTTCTGTCACTGTTTGTGATCTCCGTGATCCCTCTACCATTAACATAGCCTCTGCATCATCGGGTCCTAAGCCGTTATTATCAAGCAGCCCATCACAAGCAAAGTGGAGGCAAATGATTCTGGCTTGGATAACAAAGCTGGAGATTACATTTCAACTTCCAGGTGACAGTTTAATTAAGGATCCTCTGGCAGTCTCAACACAACAATAGACTTCCATTTCTCCTCTAAGTGCCAATTTCCACCATCGGGCAGCTGGCAGGTGCATGGATTCATGTGGAAATCTATTTCATGCTCGTGTTTGGCTTAATAGAAATTTCAAGGCTAAATGTGGCAAAACCGCCTTATCTGTCCAAAACGTCAGAAAAGTTAAATTGATTTTTCACGTTCTCATCTGCATATTTAGCTAAAGTAAAGTACCCCTGTATTTCATGTATGTGTAATTTAAATGAGGTCACAGCATAAAATACACAGCGAGTGCTGAGTGTGTGGCTGTTTTTTGAATGGAGGATCTTGAGACGTGCTGCAAATCTGTGTTATTTTCGGTTACGGGAGCTCACAGACACATCTTTGCATGATAGTGTGTATCTGTGTGTGAATAGAAACCATAAGAAAATCTCCAAAAAAAACCCATCTTTGATTCAGTCTGACAAAACCCTCTCCTACTACTGCTGCAAAGTAAAGTATACCTATCAGATGTGGTGTGTGCACTGAACAATACCTAAAAACGTCAACATTTTGGAACGTGGGAACAGTCTGAAAGCCGTGTCCTGAGCAGTTTTAAAAGAACACTTCCTTTCTAATATCAACAACTCATTTTCTCCATTCAGATATCTCAAACTCAACCGTCATTGATGAGAAAATCATGCCAAATAATGAAATGAAATTGCCCCACTTTCAATATTTGGGATGAGGTTTCCGAAGCACCCATAAAAGTGCCCACGGCAGCAGATAGTTGGGCTAAAACATGGCTCTGTTTTCATTCGTCCTGCCCCAGATCTGATTCTTCCCCAGCAGGCTGCAAGATAGAGCTCTATCCCCAGGCCTGCTCTGACTTTCTGCGGCTCTCCAGATAGGTTGTGCTGTTCCAATATGCTCAGACGGGCTAGTTTCAGGGCTGTCAAGGCCTGGAGGACAGGCTGACACACACGAGAAAAACTAGATCAGTGGGCCCCTAGAACAAGACAAAGAAAGGCCCGCTGCTCAGCACCATTTACATAAGTATGAAGTTTTATGCCAGAGAAATGAATAACCTGCTATTATGATAACGACCTTTCCAGTAGCTCACAGACGCCAGGGCACCTTGAGATTATACTGTAGAGCTCTGTGGATGACTTGTGACTGGGAAAAATATTGTATTTAATTCAGCATTGAACAGAAATGCACCTCAAAGGTTTAGTGTGTGTACCATAGCATACAAATGTGCAGTTGCAATATCACAGGTATCAGTTTTTAGGTGCGAAGATTAAAAATAGATTGAATGACATTGTGCTGCAGGTCTTTTTTGTCCGTGACTAATGGGTTTTAGTAAATGAGTTTCTTGCCTAACAATAGCATATCTACAACTTGTGAAAATTGTTACTCCTTCTCCACCACTTTATAGCAATTTGGTTATTTTTCTATATCCATTCCTTCTGTAAACATCAGTATAAACCTTGAAGAGTCTAAATAGCTGGTTGAAAATCTTTCTGAAAACCGAACTTTTATTCTTGCCTGCCAGCCAATCATTTTGTTTGTCACAGCACAGGTTGTCATTGTATATCTCTGAGGGCCGCGGGTTTGTTGTGTTGGACAACATGGACAATTGCTGTCCGCCTTGCTTAAGGCATCACTTCTTTATTCAACTGTCTCTTTCATTTTTTCCAGCTATTCGAAAATTGCTCTTGAAAATACTGCTCTTATTGAAATGTAGCATTGTCCTTAAGAAAAGCATTATAATTCAGAGGATCTCTTCGCAGTAGCCAAGATAAGCAGTGTGAATGTCTGTATTGTCGTGAAAATTCTACAGAAATTTACGAGGAAGAAAGTTTTGTGTGCACGAACGATACATTCTTCAAAGCTGTGAATTTTTAATTTATATTCACACTTTACACTTTCCTCTGAATCACTGTCACATTTCAAACATGTTCTGCTCTTGTTTTATATTTGCATTGTGCCTGTTTAATGTGCATTTGTATTTCTGCGTCTAGCGGCCTGCAAAGATCACCGCAAGGCTCTGGAGGTGTCCCAACACTCTGAGGAGATGGGTCTGATTCTCGGGGTGTGTGCTGGAGGTCTGGTAGTCCTCATCCTTCTGCTGGGCGCTGTTATCATCATCATTAAGAAAGGGTAAACGTCTGTGTTTAGCACAAAATATGCCTCATTATGCACAACCACACCATATCTCCAGCACTGTTTTTTCCTTTTATGTTTTGGAACAGTAATCAGTTTTTATACTTGATGAACTTTCATAAAGGTCATGCTTGTTTAGGGAAGATGCTGGACCAACAGCCAGCGCTGCATTGTTTTCATTCCCTTACGGTGCACCAGAGGGACCAAACAACTCTCATCTGCAGAGCCTATCTGAGTGTGAAGTATTTAATTAGAGGCGGATGCAATTCAATTAGCCACTTAATTACACACACCAAGCAGAGGCCTGACCCTTAAATGAGATGGTAATTGGGAGGGAAAAGGTGTGCTTTTAGAGATTATTAGCCAATGATCCCACAGGTCTACAGCAGATCATCTACACCCCTCTTTGCATTTATTTAGCAGCAGCTATAGGGCAGGTTCTGTATAAGTCTCAAATAAGGCTTAACCTGCCTTACTTAAATAAGATTTATTGAAATCTAAAGAGCATGCCATGCCAAATGGGAAGTTACTGAGGGCTCCAGCAATCATTATTAAATGGCTGACACAACGTTCAGGCTAATATTGAATAATGTTGATTTTGAAAGTCACCACTACTCTGCACATTAGCCCGAGTTCCTCTGCTAAGCCACCATGAAGTTCGGTCTTAGAGAATTGATTGCTAAATTTGCTGTGACAGGAAACCTTGTGGTCTAGTCCTTGAAGTGTAACACAGAGACATATTCGATAGGAGGAAACACGTATTTCTGCCTCGCTTTGGTTTGGTCCGTCTGCACCTGCTTGGTACGTTCGCATGTGTCATATCGCCGCTTGCACATCCGAGCTCATGAGAGGACGGGTCTCATTTTCACTGTAATCAATGCATTCTGCCCTCAGCTGACATTGCTTTCATCTTACATCTCTTCTTTCTCTTGATTTTTTTTCCTCCTTTTCCTGCACTCATGCCAGAAGGGACTACTACTCTTACTATCCGTAAGTGACTCCACCTCTTTGCTTTTCCATCGTTTCATGATCCATCATATACATGCTTGTGCTCTGGCTGTCAATCATAAGTTGTAGAGGGAAAAACAGTTGGTCTGTGTATACACCCCCTTTCTCACTACATACATTTTGTTTTTCTCAATCTGTGCTTTCTACATTCTCAATTATTACTTACTAAACGTAATATTTTCTTTTTCTCCCTCTCTTCGTCTCTATCTATCTTTATTGCAATTCCTCCTCCTTCTCCTTATGCATTAATAGGAAACCGGGGAACATGAATAAGACACCCATTACCTACCGGCAGGAGAAGAGTCATATGGGCTCCATGGAGCGCAGTTTCACAGACCAGAGCACCCTACAGGAGGATGAAAGAATGGCTCTTTCCTTCATGGATGCGCACACCTGTGGCACACGCAGTAAGACAGATGCACTCTCAAGACTCAAACATACAGTACAGTGTACGCAAACCTAGCAGCTTACCACAACTACACAGTTCAATTTCAAACTTGATGCACATCATCCCTCACTTTGTAATCTTGTTGACTGTCACTCATTCACTCCATAAATGTCTGAATCATGCTGAAAGATAGTTATCATCCTGGGTGGAAGATATTCTTTGGTACGACTTTACCCTCTGCTATTCACTGCCTCCAGCTGATACACATAGAAGCTCACAAGATTGCAAAAGAACGGGAGAATTGCACAAGTGAAGTAACATATTTGAATGAAGCGATTTGTGATTCTTGCCGGTACATTTCGTCTTGATCTTTTTAATATTGTCAGTGTCACAGAGAATGGTAGACAGATGTGTTTACTCTAAAGTCGGTCCAGATCTTTGTCTGCTTCACACATCATCTGAGACAAACCTGCTGTCACATTTACATAAGATATATATGGAAGACATCTTTTCCCTGACAAACCTTATCAAAATGACACGCCTGTAACATGCAAAGTGCTGTATGTGCCAATAACAGCATGCAGAGTGCTGTTATGTGATGTTAACATATTTTAAAAAGTAACACCTGGTCTGGTGGATGATTTTTTCAGTTGCAGTCACTGTGAAATTACAAGTGTGTGTGTGTGTGTCTGGTGCAGGTGATGCTCGTAGTTCAGTGAACGAGGCCAGCAGCCTGCTGGGGGGCTCCCCAAGGCACCAGTGTGGACGCAAAGGCTCCCCCTACCACACGGGGCAGCTCCATCCTGCTGTCCGAGTGGCTGATCTCCTCCAGCACATCAACCAGATGAAGACTGCCGAGGGCTACGGCTTTAAACAGGAATATGAGGTGAAAAGACACTATTACACCCCTTTCTTACATTCTGACAGCTATTACTCTTGAAAACATGAAGCAACAAAGTATTGCTGCTGGTGCGCCAAGGTCAAGTACTCTGGATAATTATAAAAGAGAGATTTAAGAGCTGCACTATTCTAAGGAACAGTGTTATAGTTGTCGGTATTCAAGCTGTGATCATATTCTTAAATTACCCAAGTTCACTGTAAATTTAACAGCGTGAATATAATTGGTTCATTGTTGCTACTGTAACATACAGTAAGTGAGAGAGCTAGAGGCGAGAACACTTAAACTGCAGTGATATACATAATCCAATGTCACAGTTGGAGGCTTTTTCACCGTTACTTTCATTTTCATGCTGTAAATAAGAAAGTGGTTACGCTCATGTTTATGTAACTTATTGAAAGTTTTATTTGTTTCTGTACCAAGGTTGTCTATGATGTTATAGTAACTCAGTTCCCACGGGATGAGAAATCCTGTTCAGTGTAGTATCTGTGTAAACACAAGTGTCATGCAGAAGCTGTTGCAGCTGAAGCATCACAGAGGAATGGAGCATCATTGAAATAGAGTCAGAGACATTTAAAAATAAAGCAGCTCTGCCCATGTTTCATAATAATGCACAAGGTCACAGGGTTCTTTTAAAACTGCTGGTTATGTATACGAATAATAGTCGCTTCATTGTGACTTATACAGTGACTAACTGATCTAATGCTCAAATGATTTATCAAACTAAAACCCTGCACCATCATCCATCCATGCAACTGTTTTATAGTAACTTAATATGGTGAGCCTCTTCTTGTAGGTGCTTCCATGGCAGCTGGCAGGTATCATCTCTCTAACATGCCTTGGTTCTATCCTGGGGTCTCCTCTCAATCCAGTTTGCCAGTATACCACTGAAGCTGTGACATGGGGTCTTTGTTACCAGTTGCCAAGAACTTTTCTCTTAGTGTGGTAGAGCAGCGGCGCAACAACAAGTTCCCCTGAGTTTGTTGCCCTAGTGAGGCCAGCCACCACGTGGAAAGCAAAACCTATTGTAACCTCTTGTATCCATGATCTCATTCTTTCATCTTCTGCTCAGACCTCAATGCCATAGGGGAGGTTGTAGCAAAGACAAAAGACAAAGCTGTGCTTTGTGGGTTAGCTCCCACTTCACCACTAAGGTGCACTACAATGGCTACACTGATGTACTTGCCTGGTTAACCTGGGCACTGCAATCACAGTGGGGGAGAAAACTGGCTAGTTAAAAAGGCAGCTGGTGTAGTACTTGAAGGAGTGAAAGCCTTGTTTCTGATGAAGAAACAGTAGTTGGTGCCCGAGAGAGGAAGGCAGGTCAGTACCAAGACTTTCCTCAGCAGGAGTGGTTGACCTTAATTGGCAACATTGTTAGAAGGTGGAAAGACTATTTTGAGGAACTTTTAAAGCTTATAGACAAACCCTCTGTGCTGCTCAGAGATTCTGGGAGTGTTTGTACTTGTATACGCAGTAGAGGAAGATTGCAGTAGTGAGAGATGCCCATGGTGGAAGAAACTGATGTCAAATATTGCAAAAAACAGTGCAGATTCCATCACCTTTAAACCTGTCATAGATGACTAATATATCACTGAAAATTGTTCATCCTCTTGGTGGATTTTGAAAACTTCCAGAACATCTCGTGGGAACTGCAGCGCGACTGATTGGTCAAGTTTATTCCTCAGAGAAAACAGATTCGCAGTGTAGACACAAAGTAAGAATATAAAACAATGCAGACAATAAAAACAACTCGCAGACATGAAGTCCAGACATGACAGACACCCAATACAGGTGACAGCCCACAGAGTGAGTGTGGAGTGCTGTAAGCCAATACACTCGAACTCATAGCTCTGAGTTGAGCTTCTTTAATGCGAGCATTGGATTCTGGCAAGGATATGTCTTCTTCTGGCACTAGTTTGTGATACTATTGGAAGCATGTCAAGACACAGCCAAGGGCTTGGGGGCTAGTGTCTCAAAGTCTGAGGCCACCCTGGCTAGTCCTCTCCAGATGAGACTGTGATGAAGTGCTTAATAATTGAGGGGTTTGGGTATCTTTATTGTCTGTTAGTAGTAAGTGGTATTGTGTGTAATTACTAAATGTTGTGCAAGCTGAGAGAGGCCATGTTAGCTGGAATGGGTCTTATGAGAGTGGTGTAGGAGGCCATCAATCCTCCTCTGACATCATCCATGCGCCCTCCACACCACCCTCTGAAATTAATTAGTGGGGTTAAAATGGCATCTGGATCACACTGTTGCTGCGCGTATGAATAAATCATCCTCATTTGGGCCAAAAAAAGACCTCTGTCATGCCGACAAGCGTGATGAGGTTAAACGTCTCTGGGGGTGCTCTAGCTAGAGAGTCCCCTTTCCACTCCTAACAGATTGTAGGGTAGCAAAGAGAGGAAAGAGGAGTCCGGAAGGGTTGAGTCAGACAGGAAGAAAGTTGACAGCGGTACAGAGGGAGAAATGTGAGAAAAAAGGGCTCTTGGCTCCCATGCCCTGTAACCTCCAAATAATATCCTCCCAATAGCAATGTTAGCACTTACCTCCCTCTGCAGTATATGGTGGAACGTAAGTGCTCTATAATTTACGAAGGTAACCATCAGACTGTGATGCATAGGATTGTCTCAATGTTTTTTAGGGGGACATCTCCATCCCATTCACATCTGGTCCAAATCAGACATCCTGTCATCTCGTGGGTGATTGGTCTTAGTGGCTCTGCATTCCTAGTGAAGGGAATTACAGCTTGCTCAGACATACTATGATTGAACTTACCGGACATTGTTCTAAATTTGCTTCCACCACCACTGTTGTTTGTTGTAAATCACTTGAGTTTGCTTGGCAGATCACTGCTTGGTTAGTTTGTTTTTGCACCAGTGCACTGCAGGGTTTCAGCCCTGAATTGAACCGTATGCACAGACATGTTTGTTTTCCAGAACATTGCTTATCCACCTCCTGCTGTGGCAGTGGCTGCTGTCTCTAGTTGAATCTTTCAGGGCACATAATGAAGGACCCAGATCTCTGAATACCCCTCCTCGGTGGAACGATTGTGGCTGAAAGTTGAGATCACACCCGAGGGAGAAGTCCATCCCTGGCACCCACGGCCTATGCATTCATGAAAAACCGAAAACATCTTTTGTCTCTGGTTCATGGTTTTCCCCTCTGGAACTCTGCTTGTAGACTCATTAAACTGTCCCTCACGGGCAAAACACACTCCACACTCAAAAAATCAATACACCCCTCTTTGTTATTTTTTCTCTCTGTGCTACAGTATGTGTTTTGATGGAGTGTCTCTCTCCATTATGAAGGAAAATGATGAGGAGTATTATATTACATTCCCATGGCAGGTATAGGTTTTTATTTCCCTGAAGAATACCTATGTTCTGTAAAAACACTGATCAAGAATTTACAGTGAGTTGTAAAGGGGCTTGTACGTGTGGCAGCTGCTGTCACTACAGTCATATTCCCACAGCAGAAACTTGCAGGTAAACAACAGCAGAGCTTTACTGGAGAACTCAAAATTTTCGTTGTACCACTTTGCACCTTGAGGCTGGGGTGAGCAGGGATGATAGACTCATTGATTCAAAGTTTCTTTTCAGCAGGGGTTACTGAACTTTCTTCTTCTTTTTTTTTACACAAGCAACAGCTACCTCATACAACCCCTTTTGCATGAATCAAGCTTTTTGTTTATTATGTATTTTTAGTTCAGTTTATGGATACAATCTCAGACATCTCTGATTGGATTTTGGCTGAATGTGGTGGGATTATGAATCTCATCACTGCTTTTTGGCATTTTAGAAAGACTGACAGGTCAGAGTGAGGTGACATAGCAGTCACTGAGTGATCCTAAAAGAGAAATTGTGGACACTGACAGCATGAAATCTAGTACATAATGCACCTAATGAAATTTAGTGGGATGTTGATTGAATGTCAGGATGGTAAAATTAAAAAAGTGCTTTAAATGTGTAAGAGCATCAACAGTTCAGGACTGTACTTGGCTGTCATTATTTCCTTGATCTCATTTTACTCATTTTATATGATCCTCTTAACAACCCACCCCACTGATCCCTGCCAATGACGGTTTCTAATCAATCTTCCACGGGTCTGTGTTGTTTCCCTTCCCTCCCCTTCAGTATACTGCTCCTCTCTCACAGTTTTTCTTGCTGTGTTTTTTTCCTCTCGCTGCTTCTCTCTGCTCTCTAGAGAGGCTGAGCAGAGGAGTGGTGGGAGCAAAGAAACAAAGAGAGCTCTAGAGGTCTAGTGTCAAAAAAATAAGGAATGGAGGAAGAACAAGAAGCAAGAGGTGGACAGGGAGAGAAGTGATGAAGAGCGGTAGAAGGAGGTGAACAGGGGATTCAGAAAGAGTGAGTCCCCCGAAAGAGAGCACATGCAAAGAGGAAGAAAAACTGAGAAGGAGGGTGTAATCCCGGGCAGGATTTGGCTGGTTCTTGGCTCTCTGTGGGGAGAACTGCGTTGTAATCCCCTGCTCAGCATGCAGACTTGGGCAGAGTTTCACCAAATTCCCCTAGTGGCTAAAAAAACCACAGGCGGTAGACTGGTGTAGATGTGTGTGTGTGTGTGTGTGTGTGTGTGTGTGTGTGTGTGTGTGTGTGTGTGTGTGTGTGTGTGTGCGCGTGCGTGCGTGCGTGCGTGCGTGTGTGTGTTTATTCATGAATCTGAAGGGGGTGTTTGCAGGCTTAATTTGGCCCTACAGTTGACGCTTTAAAGTGGCTTATGACGACGTGTGAGAGGGAGTGCTCTCCAGTGCATCCATGCAGACAGGTGGATCAGAGGGAATGAGGAGATGTGTTGCTGGGTATGATGTGTTATAATACAGCTGAGCAACCATCCACCAAGCAGGTGTTAGACAGCTCTTCTGGCTTCACCCTGATTACCAGGCATACCACCACAGAATACACTATGGTATATATCAGCTACATTGTTTAATCCCATTTGAAAACAATCAATGCTTCTCATAAGAGCATAGCATTTGTTTTTTGTATTAGATTTTGTTCTCACACAGCACATATACAGTTTACAATGATAACGTGGCAGTTTCACTACTGCAAACAGACAAAATAATCAGACAAAACAGACAAAAGTATGCCTCTCATTTCTATCTGTTTGGCAGACTAGACTGGCGCAGCTGCCCTGATAAGGTTAAACTCTATGGTCTATATCCCAGGCAAACCCAAGTTCAAGGTTAGCTTCAGTTTTGTCGGCTGAAATTACACTGGGAGATTTTATCAGCTATAATTAGCTAATTGAGCTAACATTAAGCTAACTAGCTGTTTTCACAAGAGTCTTGAATATGCACTTGATATGGGAAAATGTAAAAACTTTATTTGGTTTCCTTCATTCTGTAGTCCAGAAAGGTCCCCATGCTTCTGTAGCTATTTAAACTCATCAAACCCTCAGAGTTCAGACGTGTGTGTGTGACCCCTGAATGAATAAATGTATTAACATTACTTTGTATCTGTCTCCTATGTCTGGATTTCATGTTCATTGGTCAGTCTGAACTAGTAATAATGGCCTGGCCCGGCCCGGCCCGGCCCAGTGCAAGATTTGGCCCATTTTCTTCACAAATCCAAGGTGGCAACCCTAGTTAGTACCCTTGCTATTTGACGGTCCATGTATAATGCATAAAGCAACAGTGCTGCTGTCGTATTGTAGAGTAGAGCTAGCTGTGGAGGAATTTTCTTTCTTCACCTTCGAGTTGGAAGTATAGCACTTCCCATACCACTCCGTGGTCATTGTCAAACCTAAATGAGGTCATCAGCTGAATCTCTTCCAAAGCAATAAGTTTAACTCTGTCTACTCTTTGTCTGTTTGGCTGACTGACACAGCTATCTTGATAAGGCTGAACTGTGTGGTCCATGTCCTCAGCAAACACAAGGTCAAAATTAGCTTCAATTTGTTTCAGACAGACTGACTCACTCTCTGTAGAAGGTGCTTTTTTGTGACCTGAAGTAACACATAACATGACTTAAGCTAGCTTAGGTTAGCATGGTATCTTGTTTTGATTCAGTAGAATCTTCACACATGTACAGATGGGTGAAGAATGACCTTATTTTGACACGTAGTGAATCTCAGTAGGTTTAGTAAGGATCAATATTGCCTGCCAGGAAGAAACATTCAGAATTGGGTTGGCATGTACACAGTGATTTACTGCTGATCTCCACGCTCCTCAATTGTGCTTTAATAAATACTGCTGTGTAAGTCATCAAGGTCTCTTGAGAACTTCTATCAAACTGCAACAGAACCTTCTCCTGTCAGATTTACTTTACACTCGGTAGTCCTAGTATTATAGTACAAGGAGGAAAAATATGAGATCACACTGTTATTTTATTCTGACATAATCCTGTTTGTCTGCTTAGCTCACATACGTGAATTTTCAAACAGTGCTTTTAATTGTAATGTTACAAGGGAAAAGGATATTTGCCAAACACTGAGTTTGGTTGAGTGTGAACTGCTCTAAATCTAAGTTAGCCTTAACTCTAATTGCGTCTACCATCCATCCAGTATGCTACCTAGCTGGACATGCTAATGATTGATCAGAGCAGTCAAATTTCACAGCAGTCACATTTTTGCTCTTGTGTTTTTTGGAAAGCATAAAAATACACCACACTCCAAACTCTTTAAATATCAAGTCTTGCTCTTACTACATCCCCCCGTGAACACTTCGGCAAATCCACACTTTGACAGCCTAGTTACGGTTGCTAAGCCATTATTGGATAATCTGTGTATCTTAATTTTTGAGTTATGTAACAACCATTACCTTCATGAGCTTCTGCTGTGATAACATTTAATTCACAGATCATTTTGATGGATATATACGTGTCTCTTGGTACTCTCATTGGTGGTGTAAACAGCATTTTAAGCCAGTAGGAAATATAGGCACTGGGTTAAAATGTTGACTGTAATCCATGATGCTAATGGCTCTAACAAGAATAGGTATATCTAGCGATCTATGACTTATAAGGGCTAGAGGATCAGACAAAGACTATATAGTGCTAATGGCATTAATTACATAGCGAAGGATGTAGTGGCTCTTGATTTCCTTAGCCGTGCTGGAGAGATGTGCTGATAGGATTAATCATGCTAACCATGAAATAAAATTTTACTTATCACACATATATAAAAAAAGAAATGATACACTTTGATTAGTGTTAAGATATTTGAATGTTTAATAGAGTCAGATCCTGTTTCTCAAATCTGCAACATCTGCCGCTTTGTCGTTGCAGAGTTTCTTTGATGGCTGGGACTGCACAAAGAAGAAGGACAAGACCAAAGGGAGGCATGACACCTTGTTGGGATGTAAGTCATCAGAACTCAATTCATCCTGTAAAAAAAAAAATATTCTGGAGACTGTTGTGTTTCATCATACCTTTGCTCTTTTACTCTTATCTGTCTCAGATGACCGCCACAGAGTCAAGCTCCACCCTCTCCTGGGAGACCCCAACTCAGACTACATTAACGCTAACTACATTGATGTAAGTCTAATCCTGTTTTTCTGCCTCTGTTCAACACTGGGATACAAATAGTAACTCTATCTCTCACACCCTGCAAAGCCACAGTCCATCTCTCTCATTCCTGTAAGCTCACCAGTCTGCTGGCCCACTTTCACCTGGAGGCTTTCATCCAATCAAACAGTCTTCCTGTTGGTGTTTTGCCAGAATCATGGTTGTCAGTTGCTGCAGAGAATCCCTGACCCAGACTGACTCGGCTATCACTTTTATTAAAACAGAGTGGAATAAATGCATTTAATGGCTTGCAGAGGAGATGAACCTTTTTGTAAGATGACACAAATCCTCCTAAATTAAATAGACATGATTGATGTTATTCAATCTCTGGATGGGCCAGGAGGAGATGATCCTTTTTCACACATGCAGCGCCACAGTAACATTCTCACTGATCATATAAATACATGTATATGTTGCTAATGTGTCTCACACAGTCTCATTCATATGTGTTCCCATTCATAAAAAAAAGGAGGCTGTGTCTTTTTAGAAGTGCACTTTCAGAAGGCAGCAGGGAAGTTATTAACAAAAGAAATCATCCTGGTTTTTGTAAAAAAAAATATATACATGCAATTTTTCTACCAGAGATAAGGTAGATAGATTTGTTTTCTGGTTCCCCTGTGAATTTGCTGTCATGGTCCTCAGTTGTTGTTATTCATTTGAGTTATGTCAAGGGAAGTCTGGCAATCCGATTTGATTTCTTTATCTCACAAAATTTATTTTGTACATCTCTCATTGTGACTATTTTAAAGTAACTATGGTAACTTCCTGAGAAGTTGAAGAAAGCTGTACTCCCACTCCTGTTTGAGGCCGATAAGAAGTTTAAAATTACATATTTTTTTTCAGTCAGAGAAAATTACTAGGTGCATTAGTTGACTTGATTTTGGGCAGATTCCTCCTTTAGGCTAAATTGTATCATCAAAAATGCTTGACACAACAGGGCTTTTTTCCGCTCTTTTATTTCTCTGTAGAGAACGGGCAGCGGTGAGATGCTTTTAGAGAGTTCATTACAATGAGAGGGCATTAAAAACCTGGCCTTCTGTTAGGAGTGTAGTTATTGTGAGGGTCTCCATTAGCGTTTAGGGCACAGAGGTGCAGGCATTAGAGGGAAAACACCACTCAGCAGCCACTACAGTGTCAGAGTCAGTGATGTTACTCCCTGACAAGGCCGACCCGGCAAGCTGAATAGTAACTACTTAGCCACAGCGAAGCATATTTTGGACAGCCTGTGATTATTTCAGCAGAGGTTAAATGGAAAAGTTTTTCCTTCCTCTGAAACATTATTATGCTTTCAAAACAGAAGTGAAAAACTGCAAGCTCTCTGTTTCCTCTTTCTCTGTCACTTGATGCCACAGTCTTTGCTTGGCTGTGGTGTATGTTTCTTGACGAGTCGCAGAACTTTGCACATGTTTGACAGCTTCCTGCACCTGTTGCAAATGTAGAGCAGTCCAATGCGTCATGGCTGTTGCTAATTTACATTTCGTCTGCTTCTAAAGAATAAGAGGGCTGTAGTGGCAGGTGCAGCATGGCCACAAAATCAAAAACACATTCACTCACTCAGACATATACAGATGCACATACGCACACACTCATACTGTTAATTACTTTTGCCTAAAAAAAACCTAACATAAAAATAATAGTTAGGTTTTTACTCTATTAACGGCCCTGAAAACTGAAACAAAAACTTTTGTTTGTTTCAAGGCATCAGTCAGAGTTTAGCAACATTTAAAATGTATATAAAATAATACATTTACTTTCAACTTTGACTGTTGCTTAGTTAGTTATAGATATTTGATACTATTGGCAAAAAGGGAGAACTCCACCCATTTTCCACATCAAAGTCTGTTTACAGGTCTTGGAGAGCACTACTGCATACATGAAAAGAGAGTTAAAATCTGTGTAAAGTAAGAAAAATAAAATAAAAACAAGAAAGTGTTATTAACCACCCATCACCACAAGTTTGTGAAATTAGGCATCAAAATCAGGTAAAAATTAGCTAAATGTGCTGAAGCCACGCCCACTTGCGGGAGCAGTCAAGCAGCCATTTTGAAGGTACTGAAACGTGTCAGATGAGTTTAAAAAATTACAAAACTAACTTCGAAACACTCTAAGCGAGATGAATTAATCTCCATCTCTCTGCTAGGGGTGCAGGGGTATGCTCAGGGTGGCCTCAGTGTGTCATCGACCCACCCTTTAAGGACCGCCCACAAAATCCTGGACTGAAAACTGGTGAAAAACTGTTTTAACCTCTAACTCCACATTTCAGTAATATATCGTTCAAAGTCTTTTCACATGTTTTCAGCAACTATTTTCCAACATATTTAATGTATTTTGAAAGAAATCTCAGACTTGCCTTTACACGGACTTTAAGCGGTTTCTGACTCCAGAGGGAGATCTGTGAAGTCTGATAAACTACCTTACAGTGATTACAGTGACTTGAGGCAGTGTCGGTTGAAGCTGGAGTTTAAAAGATGCGTGCTTTCCAGACCTCTAAATCTCTTTCTTTGTCTCTGCTGGAGGCTATCCACCACTAGCATACCACACCTGAATCAGCAACTGAACTGTCGGCGATCGAGCTGCATTGTGGGCGATTTAAGTGCCAGGTTTTTGACAAGGAAGAAGAATGCGATGAAGGTCTGTCCATCATAAGTTATGAGGAGTGCTCTCCTATTAGAAACCAGCACTGAAGACTCATGGGTCGGATCACAACAATCTTTACTCGGCCTTCATTTTGATCTCAACTACACACACAAAGTTTTATGACTGAATGTTGTGCGGTCCACAGACAGACAAACAGACAGTCAAACAAATTGGCAGACAGACAGACAGACATATAAATATTTGCCAGTCATGAAAATCACCTCAGTGGTAGTTCCTGCTACAGTAGTTGTCTCCAGCAGGCATGATGACACACACACACACAGACTCTCAGGTTAAATCAATGCCAGCTGTTTCAGCCGTGTCACCACTTACATTACATTGTTACTCTCTTTTTTTTGTTTTTTTGAAAGATGTCAGTCACAGACTCGTTTCTTATCCAGTTCATGAACAAATCTTGGTCATGTAGTGTATCCTTCCTACGCTGTTGCACACCAACATGAAATCGAATCATATTTTAAAAAAGCAGTGAGCCAGCCTCATTTTCAAATTAGCAACATAATGTGTGAGACACAGCAGGGTTTGTGCTTTTTCTACTTTCTTTAAGTAAAACATTTTTTAAAAATAACGCAAATTTTAAAAAAAAGTAATTTACATACTGAAAAACAGTAATCAATAGATTAGAGTTAATGAAAAAACGTTGGCTTTGGGTCGTAAATTCCCATGAAAAGTTAGTGTTATAACACATTAAACCCAGTCACACACACACAGCACACACACACACACACACACACACCTCTCCCCACCTGTCTGTAACCATAACGCCTACTTACCAAAAGCTTTTTTCATTAACTAGCCTATATGTCTTCTTTTTCTACTCCCCTCCCCACTTCCTCGACCTTGGACCCTGTAGATTCGGATTAACAGGGAAGTAAGTACTTCACTGCTCGTTCTTCTGCCTGCCATCGCTCTACTCTTGCTCTCTTTTTCCCCTCTTCTGCTCACACTCCCCTCTTTTCTCTTTCCACTATCCTCTATCCACAAATGCTCAAAGGTCAGTGTGTTTCAAGTTTGTGCACATCTGACAAAAAAAAAAAAAGAAGAAAAAAATGCCCCTTTTAGCTAAATGAACACAAGGAGATGTGTCCTTCCCGGATAGAGGACCCTGTTGTCTTTGTTAGTTCTCATAAGTGGCCAAGACTCAGGAAGTTTAGTTGCTATGGCGACCGTCTTAAGTGGAGGAGTGGTAAGAGTCATGCTGATAGTGTTTGGCGAGGGCCAGAGGAATTGTGGATAGCAGGCCGCACAGCACTGGTCATCCATCTCCATTTCAAACATGTCCCCGTTTATCTGACCATATGCAGTTCAGTATAGCAACGTGGACAGACTCGACATATTTGCAAGATGCCCTCTGCAAAAAGATAAAAACTGTTATCAACATGGACTCACCCATCATACTGATTTGATGAGAGCCGGTAGGCTTGGGTGTTTATAGATAATTTCTGACCTGCCCTCTCCACTCCACAGAGCCACGTAAGGTAATTGGGTCATCAATTATCCTTCCAGCTGCTCCTCTCAAAATAACAACCGTAAACCACAACATTCATGTGGTTTTAGGGGATGTTTTTATAGGCCGGTTTCTTGGAGACAGGTGTTCCTTTATCTTGAAAGCAGTACTTATTTTCACAGTTTGCTCGTCCTTAAAATGTTAATGCTCAGGTGGTCTTTGTCGTGTTGATTCTCCCTCAAGGTTGTAGAGGTGACATCTCATAGTTCATTCATATTCATCTCATACTCACCGTATGAAATATCTGTTGTCTATATCAAAGGCTATCACCTCTTTTGATATAAAAGATACTTCATGGTACATGCCTTGAAAGCTGTTTATGTTGATATCATGCATTTATGTGTAACCTGTGTAAGATATTCTTCCACTCACTTGAATTGAGTGGAAGAATTCAGGTGGATGTTTTTAGGAAGAAAAATGTAGTATTGGTTTGTGAATTCATCATCAAAAATATGGTACATATTACATCTTCAATGAAAATCGATTTGTTTTAATGGGGCAGCTCTCTCAGACTGTCACAGGGATTCAGTCTTTGTTCAGTCAGCTAGTCTGTCTGAACAAAGACTGAACTGTAGGATTCACATTTTCTACCAGCAGTTTGTCAAAATGCAGTATTTACCATGCGTTGCCTTAACTGCTCCAAACTCTGTGTGGAGTCTCCGAGGGCAAAGAGGTGTTCTGGAGTCAGCAATAGGTCAGACGAGCTGGAAAATTATACAGGGGAATGCAATTCACAGTTGCAGAGAGGGGGTCAGTAGGAGAGCAAAACGCAGAGACGAAGGGGAGGAAAGGGGTGAGACAGAGAGAGACACCCTCCCATACAGCTGTGCCTGAGGCGCAGATGGCTTACTCAGCATGTCATCCCTCTTCTCTCTTTCAGGGCTACCATCGATCCAACCACTTCATCGCCACTCAGGGTGAGTATCCCAGCAAGGCTATAGTGTTTATGTGTGTGTGTGTGTGTGTGTGTGCATGCAGGGCGGTGAGCACCTTTTGTGGGGGTGTAATAAATTGAAGATGATCCAGCCAATGAGCCTATTCATGTACAGTCCCTTGCCAAAACCATCTCTCTGGCAAATCCAAAGGTGATCGTGTGACTACCACTCCGTGAAAGGCTGTGCTGGTGATGTCACTGAATTAATCATTAGAAGAGGTGAATAATTAAGCACTCTGATTATAACATGTCAATCTCTGTGACATGTGCAGCGGTGTGTTCATTGTTGGAAAAGGAACATTTAGTTCTCCCTCTGTTGCTCAAATACAAAGTCATTGTCTGATGGACAGTCGGACTTATGATGCATGTGTGTGTGTGCGAGTGTTCAAAATTTCCCTGCGCTGCTTCAAAAACCCCTGAGGAGTGTCAGTTTCTAGGGAGCTCCCATCACAAAGTCACTCAAGGTCTGCTCATCTGCTTATCTTGAACCAGCACTACCCCTCCCTATCCCCCCTGTTGGAGAAGTGACAGAGAGATGAAACTTGCAAGAAAGAAAAAAACATGTCAGCAGTGTTTTTGTCTCTCTGAGCATTTCTTTCCTACGTGATCCTCGTTTTTTTTAACTGTCTCCTCCTCAGATGACAATGAGTGACTGATGGTCCTCTGGGCTGTCATAATCGGCTTCTACTGTTGTTTTGTCACTCATCCACTCTTCCCTGCTGCTTGGAATTCCCAATAACTATATTGACGGCACAATCTTGAGAGATCAGTACCTGGCTGTCTGAGAAAGGACACTTAGGTCACAATAATACGAGATTTCACAGCAGCAAGAATTCTCTTATTGATAGGACAGGCTTTGATGCGGACGTCTCTTTCTCTGTTATTTCTTCCTGCCTCCCACTAGGACCCAAGCAGGAGACTCTGTATGATTTTTGGAGGATGGTGTGGCAGGAAAATTGTTTCAGCATCGTGATGATCACTAAGCTGGTTGAGGTTGGCAGGGTAAGTGATCCGCATTCTCCCTTTCTTCCCCCCTCGTCACCACCCCAGTGCTCTGAAACATCCTACATTCACCATAAGGGAACATTTTGGTGTCTATATGAAAGGCTTTTATGTGTTTGATAAGTATAGATCTCACAGGGCCGTGCTGAGATACAAACAGCAGACTAAAAGCTGTTCTTTTTGTCGAAGCTGTCCTGCATTTATGTGAAACCGCAAATCACAAGCTGCTCTTGCCTGACTGTTAAAGAAACGGTTCAACATTTCGGCACATTTGCTTAGCCATTTTTTTTTTTTTTTTTTTTTTTTTTTTTGCTGAAAGTTAGATAAGAAGATTGACACCACTCTAACATCTGTTCGCTAACTATAAAGCTACAGTGAACAGGTAGCTTAGCGCAAAGACTGGAAACTGCTAGCTCAAACGTACAGTAAGAACTAACACCCTTTTTGAACAGATTAAACAAATGAGATCAGTGAGCTTCAGAGGTGCTGCTAAGTGTATTTTGTAACCTTTGATCAGATTCTGGTTAACTGTCTTTTTCAAGTCTTTAAGCAAAGTTAAGCTAACTGGTTGCTAGCTTTATCATAGAGACATTTGTGGTGTCAATTTTCTCATCTAACTCTTGGCAAGAAAACAACTAAGCATATTTCCTAAAATGTAAAACTATTGCTTTAACTTTCTGCACAATATTTTGGTGGCAACTGAATGTCAGAAGGTATCAAAACTTTACTTTAAGCAGGTCTACACAAAGCCTCTGTGCATTATGCATTTTAAAGGATTGTTACATGGATTATCCATCATTTGTCTGTTTTGAAAACATGAAATTGCGATGGTGGTTTATAGAAATTTGCATCATGACTGTAGAGTCCATAAAATCTGGTATAAAATACCTGCGACGCATAAAAATGTCTTCTGAGCCACGTCTCTATGGCTTCTGTCCTTGTGTATACACTGCATGACTACACAGGTTTAATGGATATTCTGTAGTACTGATATTTTCCACCTCACATAAATACCCACAGTGTATGAATTCTGCTCCAAGCACCCCATCCTTTTCAGCCTAGGCAAGAGAAATGTATTACCTCAGTGGATGGTTAAAATGACACCATTTTTCTAGCAGTAGCCCTACATCCAATTTGGTTCTCCATCCTAACAATTCTGGGAACAGTCAACAAATGAGGACTGGTCTGTGTGGCTGAATCCAAATAACACCTCCATTAAATAAAAAAAATTGCCCCTTTTGTGGCTGGTGTTGGTGAAAAAGATTGCTGCCCTCCTGTTCATTATGCTTCTCACCATTTTGTGATTATTGTGCTTTTCTTTGCCCTTTGAGATGAAAATATCTGCCAAGGAACAGGTTGTTTTTGTTCTTCCACAGCAATTGAAGTGTAACTTCTGTACTTTTTCAACTTATCACATTTCTGGGATTTCAATATTTCTCTGTTCTAGTGAAACTAACAAATGAAGTATATTACAGTCACTTAATCATGAATTATAAGGACACAGGTAATATTTTAAAAAAAAATTGCCGGCAAATTAATTGTTAGAATTAATCATTTGATATAGATTATTTATATATTTATTATAATATCAGTTAGATGAAGACCACATCTATAGTGTATTATTCATAGTGAATTATAATGCTATATGACTACACTCTACACTCTCTCACTATGCACTATCAACATGAAACAATACAAGATAACTTATGACACTGCATGGACTATTGTAGCATACTATGAGTTGTTACTACAGCTGATCGTTGATGTGTGTGTATAGGTGAGTATAAGTATTCATAATGAGTCCCATGAGGCAACCTCAAGTTCATAACTAGTCAAGAGCATCCATTAGACACTTCTGTATCACATCTATGTTTTATCAGGAAGCATTACGCGTGTTTATGTATTTAGTCATAAAGCATTATGAATGCATTATAATTCATTATAAATGCCGCACTACACACTATAGATGTGGTCTTCATAGAAAGTGCTTCCACCATACATCTTACTATGCATTTGCTCTGACTTTAATGCATAGAATTTCTTCTATGCGACTTCCCTAGAAATCCAAAATTGGGCCAAAGTAAGGGTGTGAAGTGACACTTAAATTCATCCAATAAACCCAAACTTAAACCTGCAATTTGTTACGCACATTCACCAGATGACAGAGTATCTAGTGACATTTGTTTAACAGTCTTACCTTGTAGCTGGCGTTTTACTTAACCTGACATTGTAATGACCCAAAACACTCCAACAGCATTGTTCAATAGTAGAGAATAGAAATGCAGCACATTTTGTGGAACTAATTCACCTGATCTGGTGTTTTCCCCTTGATATATATGGACATTTATAAGGTATCTTTTCCAAACAGAGGGGGAGATTTGGAGAAATGGGGCATTGGGAAATTGAGCGAGATGTGCACTTTAAGCCTGAGAGGTTTAAAATAAGGAACTAGTCCAATGGGTTGTATTGTCTAAAAAGAACATAATTTCTTTTTAGAAAAATAGGAACTTTTGTTAAAGGGTAGATTTTAAGGTCAACTGTATTGACCTATTTTTAGTTAGACTCATCTTTAATATCAGGAGACTTCAGTATACTGTGTTTTGAAAAAGTAGAGAATTTTATGGACATGAAGATTCAACCTTCACAACACTGTATCAAACAGATTAATTCATGGTACACCTACTGCAGTTTGCCAGGTGCATTTTCATGAGGTTAACTCAGTTGCTTGACTTTCTTTAAACAGGTGAAGTGCTGTAAATACTGGCCTGACGACAGTGAGATGTACGGCGACATCAAAATCACTCTTCTTAAAACAGAGACACTGGCTGAATACACAGTTCGCACCTTTGCCTTGGAGAGGGTAAGTTTATTAGATTTTGCATACCCTCTTTTGCATTTGTTAATACTTGGTGTAATATTCTTGAAATTAGAAGTAGAACATTAATCTTGGGGATTAGGTACTTGACAGGATTTACTGCTGATGGGTTTGAGGGCCACATGTTAAATTGAGAGGAATTAACACCAGTAGCTATGTGAATGCCCCTGCCGTCTTCCTAGCGAAGCTGTTACACTGTTGTAACCCTGATGGCCTCCATCCTGTCAATCTCCCGGGGGATCTCTCATTGGAAGGGCTCAGAGCAATGCTGCGGTGACAGTGGCACAAACACTGCATTATCATCACACTGTCACATTCGGTCTCCATGGGCACACGCTGCTGCTTATTCAAATCGGCATGAATTTAGGAGCGAGTGACAGCTTGTTTTTCATAGCTCTTTTCCTTTCTTTTTTTGGATTTCTGTCTTCAACAAATCTTTGCTTTGCGTCGCTTTACTTTGTCATCTCTGTACAGAGAGAGAGATTGCTGTGTGACTGCAGCAGCCTCCCAGTAGAGAGCAGAAACCTCCCAGCCCTCCCTGAGCTCCGAGAGCTTCAGTAATTCCTTTCCGCGTGTCTGTCACACTGCAGCTGCTACTAGCATGTGATGCCCAGAGTCCTAACTGTCCTAGAAGACCTAACACCCCACGTAAATAATGTCCTGGTTGTCCTCACACTGAACCACAAAATCTGTCACATCTATCACGGTGGGGGAATGTCTCTGAATGGATGGGAGCACGTCTTGGATGAAAAAGGGCCTGCAGGCTACTGTAGTTAGGATGCAAGCCATATAAATGTAGTGTTTTACATGTAATGCTAATGTGCACCTTTGACAGAGAGGATACTCAACCAAGCATGAGGTGCGTCAGTTCCACTTCACATCCTGGCCTGAGCACGGGGTGCCCTATCACGCTACTGGACTGTTGGCCTTTATAAGAAGAGTGAAAGCCTCTACACCTCCTGATGCTGGCCCTGTGGTGGTCCACTGCAGGTAATGAGGCGCTCAGCAACTGCTGTAACCTGTAGTGTTGTAAAAACCAAACCAACTGTAGCTTGTATTATGAATATGACAAGCAATAGACAGATAATATTCTATTTTGGGAGACCCAGGACCACTTTGATGTTTAAAGTCATGGTCATGTGATCAACAGAGGGAGTTGTTAGTTTTGGTAGACTACTTTTCGTTTGCCTTGCCAGCTAAAAAATATCAAAACTATTTCTCACAGATTTGGGACTGTCATGTATCTCTATTTTTTTACTTTTCAGTTTTTTGTTTTACTTTTTTACGTTTAAAACACATATACTTTATTTCTGTGATTCTCAGGTAGTCTTGAGTGAAATATTTTTAAGACAATGGTTAGAAGAGAAACAAACCAGATGCTTGCAAGATTTTGAAAACCATGTGTAATAATCCCTTTAAGTGTTTTAGTGAAGTTTCTCTTCAACGCAAAGCCTCTATTACCTTGAAATTGACAATGCCTCACATGTTGATTAAAGAAGGCACAGGCAAAACATAGTGCAGTAAAACAACATTTTCAATAATTTCTTCAATAATGTAACACCCAGCTTATAAGATAATGTGTAATACTTTTAACACTGGTGATAAGCACAGTGTAGCCTATCTTGCTTCTTTGCCCGCTATTGCCAACGCTAGCTGGTTGAATGACCCTCCTTCAACACTCTCCCGTTCCCTTTGAAATCATGCAGTGTTAATATTTTGTGCTGCTGAGCAGACATACTGTATCCTGAACATTTTCAACAGCAACTCAAACATCTGATGATTTAATGCTTTGTGACTGTACATGATTCCTCATTAAAAGATGTCCTTTGTGTGGCAGTGTGGGGGCAGGCCGCACTGGGTGCTACATTGTGCTGGATGTCATGTTGGACATGGCCGAGTGTGAAGGCGTGGTGGATATCTACAACTGTGTCAAAACCCTCTGCTCTCGACGCATCAACATGATCCAGACAGAGGTCAGGTCAACTGCACCTCCAGGAAATCCACTTCACATTCAAACTAAGTCACATATCAGAAATTTGTCTTGCACATATTGAGGAGGTTACATTACTGGTCACAATATGGTAACCTCTCTCCACTGGATACCTTCAGGAGAGTCAGGTTTTTTTTCCCTCATTTTGTTTAGAAATTCAAAGAGTGAACGGGATGTATTATCTCGACGCTCTGGGACTTATGTAAAGGTCATTGCAATAGTTTTAGAGAAAAGACTCATATTGTCTCTCAGTGTGCTATGTAGGCACGTGCTGTTCTTTAGATGTGAAGATGATTTGCATATTCAGCCCTTATTATGTAAATCTGACACTGACTTGGCTGTTTATTACATTTGTAGTTATTTGCAGGGGTGCTTTAATTAAATGCACACCACATGTGTTTGTTTACTTTGAAATATTTATTTATTCTCCCACAGCTTTGATACACAAACATTATAGCACATGTTTAATTCAGAGCAAAGAAAGGTTATGAAAAATCTCTGCCTTTTAGTTTTTAATTATTTATTTACAGCTACATATGTTCTTAACCTGCTTCTGTCACCATCTGTGTCCCTGTAATGTCTGTTTAGCAGTTTGCACCCATATAACACACTGTTCTATCTGAAACTCACTCGAGTACATATACAGGTCCACACATGTGCACATACTCACTTTATCATGTTACCTGCTGTCCTTTCAGGAGCAGTATATCTTCATCCATGACGCCATTCTGGAGGCCTGTCTGTGCGGAGAGACGGCCATCTTGGTGAACGAGTTTGCGGTCACTTACAAAGAGATGCTGCGAGTGGATTCCCAGAGCAATTCCTCTCAACTACGGGAGGAGTTTCAGGTCAGTCCTTTGCTGAATGGCAGCGTCACGACCTCAATCACTTTCAAAGCACTTCATTTTGTTAAAATATGCAGCTATTAAAACCTGGAACATTCAAACACATATTGTGTATTACTCAGCCCACACACTGTCATTTGCATAATTTCCTGAATATTATCAACAAAATTATTTAATTTTACCTTAATGGAACCAACTTGCACTTCTTCTGCTACAGGTACTTTTAATAACAATATAATATTATATATATATATATATATATATATATATATATATATATATATATATATATATATATATATATATATATATATATAACTATATACCAATACACCTCCTGCTACTACATGCACTGTAGTGCTACTACTAATACTACTACAGTGTTACTTATAATGGCACAACTCAAGAGCACATATCCCTTTTTGCATTTGCCTACACTACTACTACCACCATTAATAATAATAACACAGTAGTAATATTAATGGATGTTGAGGTTTTAATGCTGATGTTTGCATAGGAAGCTGATAGGGGTGACAGACACATATATACGATTTCAAGAGTATCACATTTGCATATGTGTATGCATTCTGTTGTGTGCTGCACATTCTCTCAGTTAGGTTCAAGCAGCCTGTTTGGTTTTTAGACAGTTACACAAACAATACAGCATGACTACATCTCCTCTGTTGTGGAAATTATGTACTTCACAGCACAGACATCAGCAGAGAGGCCAGAAAGGAACAGAATAATGGATGTACTTATGTGTGTGTGTGTGTGTGTGTGTGTGTGTGTACATGTCATATACTGTATGTACTATATATGTGTGCGTGTGTGCGTGTGTGTGTGTGTGTGTGTGTGTGTGTGTGTGTGTGTGTGTGTGTGTGTGTGTGTGTGTGCTTGTGTGTGTGTGTGTGTGTGTGTGTGTGTGTGTGTATGTAGAGGATGATGTTGGTTTCCTTTCACTTTCGTTCTGTGTGACCGCCTGGTTTGTAGGAATCCTCAGAACGTTTTATTAGATGTTGATTAAGAGAGCCAGCTGTGTTCCTGCATGCTTTACCTGTCTCATCCACCTCCCTCTACTGCAGCAACTGTGAGCAGTGATTCCACGTTTAGCATTTCAAAGTTAGACTAGAAAAGGCTCATGCTATGTCTTTAATTTTATACTGTTTTATCCTTATAGTCTATATAGGAATTATGATAGATGTATTGCTTGGAGTCAGGGGAATTGTACTGTAGGTGGTGCAGCACTCTGATTACAAGTTCTTTATAAAGGAAAATGTTACACTCGCTTTGATCTTGTAAACTTATCCATCTGACATTGTTGTTAAAAGCTTCTCCACCACGCGATGAGCTCTCTGTTTGCCTTTTACTCTGTCATCCTGCAGACGGCAAACAGCCAACCGGTAGTACTGAGATCAGCAAGTCACAGATCTATTATTGATGCACTGTATTAATGATCCAAATATTTTTTCATGTTGTCTAATGTATTTATGGCTAAATGAACAGAGAGTTCATCAAAGAAAATTGGTATGCAATATTTCCTTTTGAGTTTTTATTTAAACTTCATTACATTCCATTGTATTATGTAGTTGGCCTAATTTATTATTTCAAATCAGTTTGTCAACGTGATGTTCAGCATATTAAAGATTCTTTCAATTAACATCATTAAATACTTGGCATGCTCTGCATCCTAGTTGCCCCCTCCCCCCTTCTGTCTGATTCACCTCTTTTTCTTCCTCCTCCTCCTCCTCCTCCTCCATAACATCATTGACTCCTCCGCTGTATCTCACCACCCCTCATGTCTTTCCATATTTTACATGCTCTCTTCAATTTCTTTTCATCCTCCCCATACTCTCATCTCATATCTTTAACATTTCCATTTGTAGACGCTCAACTCAGTGACTCCCCATCTGGATGTGGAAGAGTGCAGCATTGCTTTGTTGCCCAGAAATCGAGAGAAGAACCGCAGCATGGATGTTCTGCCGCCTGATCGCGCTCTGGCCTTCCTGGTTACGACAGAAGGGGAGAGCAACAATTACATCAACGCTGCTCTCGCTGACAGTTTCCACCGACAGGCTGCTTTCATTGTGACCCCTCACCCTCTGCCGGGCACCACGGCGGACTTTTGGAGGCTGGTGTTCGACTATGGCTGCACGGCAGTGGTCATGCTCAACCAACTCAACCAGTCGAACTCTGCATGGGTAAGGTCAAAGTGTTATGTACTGTTTTATTGCCACTGATTTGTTGACACTATAAGACAAAAAAAGATATAGCACATGAGCCGCTGTTTGCTGCAGTTTTAACTTTCAGTCTTGAGGTTATCTGAACTTTACTTGAGACTTTCTGACATACGCTGCCTTCACTGTTTCTCTATCTGACTGCTTGGGATTAGTTTCTTCATGCCATTTTGTTGGGCTTTGATCCCTGACCACACTGATCTCAAGGCACGACTAGATAACACCCGCCCCAGTTTTTCCTTCCCCTCCTCAAGTTACATCTCTGGAGAATAGGCTTGCATTACCCTCCAGCCACATCTTACGGTTCTTTTTGTTGGCGTCCCACTTTTTCTCATGAGCATATGTCTTTCTCTTTCTGCTGCAATATTCCCTGTTCTTTTTTAAACACTTAGAATAACAGCTATAAATATGAATGGAAACATAACACAGGATTCAAGTTAAAAATTCTGTTAAAAATTATGGAACAATAAACAACTAAAAGAATATGTCATGAATTAATTTTTAACAGGATATTTTAAAGTAGTTAAAGCCTTTGCTGTCCTGAGCCTCATGGTAAATATCCATGTAGATGGAGCTCTAATGGCAGTGCTTGAGCTAGTGAATAAGGACTTAAGGGCTCTACAATCAGGTACCATACTGAAGAAGACTTTAAAAGGCAGCAATAGATCCCAAAGTCTATTCTAGTACAGGAACGGAAGTACAATCATATCTTAAATTTTTGTCAGGATCTGGCAGCTAACTGCTGAGCAAATTGAGCTATCCTGAAGTTTTTATGATTAAGACAGATGAATGGCTCATAACAATAATCAGGTGTGAATGAAATTAAAGCATGTAAAATAGTCAGAGTGTCATTAAAATAAAGGAATGATTTAATTCACAAGATATTTCTCAGGTGGGAGAAACAGAACTTAACAAGCCTACAGTAGTAATTTGGTACTCAGACTAAGGCTCTGTAAAATGTAACACCCAGGGTTTAGCAGAAGGAACAACATTCTCTGTTTGAGAGCCAAAAGCTGGCACAAGTTGACTATGGACGTGTTCAGCCAATAATTAAGATCTCCGTTTTGTTAGAGTTAAGCTGAGGAATTTGGCAGACATCCAGTCCTTAATGGCAGATAAACAGTTGGGCAGAGTTGACAATGCTGCTGAATAATTCAACAAAACTGGAACAGGTATAATTTCATATACTTGGCATGACAATGGAAAGAAATAAGAAATGTTATGCTGTCTAATAATAGCCTAAGGACAATATGGAAAATAGAGAATAAAACTGGTCCCAGAATAGATCCTTGTGGTACACCACACACTGCCTGCGAGAAGGGAAGATCATCAGAAAATTTGTGGTAGACAAGCAAAATGAAACAAGGACAGTCCCGGAGATACCTTAACTTCTGAATATTTTAATCCATCCTGTCAAGTGAGAGCACCACGGAGCATTAGGTAACATCAGCTTTCATCAGCATATCATTTACAGCTCTTAAAGGCAATTTGAAGTATTAATTCATAATTTCATATTACCTTGTATTTACATCAGTATAATTAATATGTGTATAAATAACTAGTGAATCGCCAAGACAAAAACACTAGAGGTAATGGCTTATACAGAGTCTAGATTTTGTTTTAAGGCAAAAATTTTTACAAGCTCTGCAGAGTCAAACTTTAAATAGTAACCGTGTGAAATATGTGTTACATTGTATCACAGCCTTGGAAAGAAGGTGATTCCTCTAAATTATTAATCTTTTTTGCAAGGTCTACCTTAGATTGTTGTAAAATCGGCCCTTTTTACCATTGTATCTCGTATAGTGCTCCTTTGGTGAAGATATAATTATGTATTGAGCCTAAGTAGTAGCAGTGGCACTGGTTCCAAAGAGTCCAAAATTTAGTCTGCCATGTTGTTTGTAAAGATGAGATGACGCTATAAAAAAGAGAATTTTGTTTTGAATAATGTGTGGCCAAACTGTGTTTGACAAAGAACAGAACTGGCCAAAGACTTGATCCATGCAATATATATAATGTTAATTCTTTATTTGATAAGATACAAATCACCAATCGAAAAGATATTTTTGACAAATACAGTGTATATAGTATTATTATAGTATTATTTTGTCCTAAAAACCAATATCGTTGTGTCTGGCTTAATGCACCTCTTGCATTAATGTTCACTGCTGAATATTGTAATTCATTTAGCACCCTACTAAGAGATATTTGTCAACATCAGTAAAATCAGTAAACCATCGTGACCTTTAAGAGACTTGACAGGTTTTGTAACTGTGGGACAAGTCATCCACTACCCTTTAAATGTTTTTCATCCCATTTCTTTCAGTGCAATGTAGTTTCTGTTGAGTTATCGCCACTTTAAGTTGTTCATTGCAAGATCTTGTTATGAACTCTGTTATAGAGTTCATTTGTGGCACTGGAGTACTCTGTCTCCCTCTTGTTGCAATCTCTCAAAGCACATTACATTTCTCCTGCCTCATGCTTTTCTCCTCTTATTAACACCAGTGCGGCAGCGTAACGCCTCCACGTCTATGTAGGCACAAACTAGCATCACTTTTGTCATTGTTGTTGCAGTATTTGTGCGTCTGTGTGTCTCTTCAACTGTAGTCTGTTATTTTATTAACTGCACGCATGCAGATCCCCCACTGCACATATACACACACACATCCACACAGATTTGCCTAATTTGATCATTTAAACTTTTTAAAGTTCTCTTTTCTGTGATAATCCAAAGTGAGTAAAGGCAATTTTTTGGCCACAACTACTAAAGAATTAATAAATACAAAATACTATATGTGCCACATTTTCACTGATACTCTCCCATCCTCACTCCCTCCCTGCCTCTGTCTCTCTCTCCCATATCCCCTCTACCTGTAGCCGTGTGTGCAGTACTGGCCAGAGCCTGGTTTACAGCAGTACGGGCCCATGGAAGTGGAGTTTCTGTCCATGTCAGCAGATGAGGATGTCATTACGCGTCTGTTTCGGGTCAAGAACGTAACGAGGGTGAGTCATTGCGCTTCCAAAAAAAGCCTGCACAGGACATGTTGTTCCACTCACTGGTATTTCACAAATGATAACTTGAAGCTCATTAGAAATGCATTAGCTGTGGACCTCACTGGTAATTCAGATGTGACATTTCACTACAGTACATTTAGAGCTGCCAGCGATAATGTGCATCTAAAAACCAGACACAGATCCCTTAAGTCAAGGTGCTACACACTCGGCTGTAAAAATACTATGTACCTCAGACCTTCAGATGATGATTTGAGTTTCTATACAACTTCTTGTATGTGTGCAGACTCAAAGGCTGAAACCTTCACTTGATGCTGGATTTCGACGAAGCAACATATATATTGCTTTCTTATTGTAAACGCAACAGCATTTCTCTAGTGTATGCCACATGGGTCATAGGAGATTGTAAAAGAAATATTCTCTAAAATAAATACACTCTAAAATATTGCCTGGAGATTTGTACAGAGCTCAAGGGGATATCAGTAAAAAACATATTCATAGTTTTATCATGCATATTACAAACCCATTGTTTAGATATTCAGCAGTCCATAAAGTTGAACCAGAGCCAACAGTGTTTCCATAAGATGTTCCCATGAGCACCAGACATATTATAAGAACTTTCTATGGAAAACATGTAAGAGCAGCCCATTGACATGCATGCAATAAAGGTCAGTCTCTCTCTTTTTCAGTTTCTTCTTGTCATTACCTAGATAGGCATCTTCCCACTATTAGGTGCCTGTTGGCATACTAAAGAGGGTTCCCTCTCTTTCATCACCATAATGCACACCATATTTTCAGCTGCAGAATACTCTTTTCAGGCTACAAAGCAGACTCTCTTTTGATTAATGCGTAAACCATGTCACACATTTAAAAAAAGTATCTGGCATGTGGAGTATTACCGACACCTCAATAACACTTTCTGTCATGGTAGAGGAAGCACAGGGGATGTGAGTTAAGTCTTTTCTCAACTTTCTTTCCCTCCAGATTTGTGCATATGTATGAATCAGTCATTTTGACTTCATACACTTCATTGTGTGACGTGTGTATGCAGGTATGGTTAAAGCCCTGGAATTTGCATAAGCACATGTATGCATTCGGCTCAGGATCGCTGTCAACCAATTATTTAAGAAATCTGCATGCAAGGCGTTTCCCCGCTGCCATTAGAAGCAGCGCGACAGGCAGTGCCCAGAACTTCCTTTCTTGATTGGCATCCTCACCTCCCCCGTAGACTGCCCTTGTCATTCGTCTCTCTACCTATGGCTCCTTTTTTTCTACACGGTGCGCACCACTGTCAAGTAGAGGGCAACTTAACCCAGCATGAGAGAAATCAAAGCACACAGAAATAACACACACCTTTCTCTCTCTGTGGCCCTCTTTCAGTGAAATAGTGTGTATGTTTCCTGCGTGTGACAATGATATACAAGGGTAGGGAGTAAAAGTCAAAGGAAGTGCATTGTAAGCATATGTATGTGTGAGTATCAGGGTAGCACAAAAAAAGTACATTGTGTAAATCCCACCACCGCTAAGGCAATTCCTCCATGCATCGTTGGTGTCTTTGCCAGCCCAATTTGCATGACTTACAGTTCTCCACTGGTCCTTAAGTATTAGGTGAGATTCTACAGCACAAGGTTATGAACACACAGGGACCTCTCTCACACACAGCTCGGGCCCCACTTGCACCTGCAGACCCATATATCTCAAAGTCAGTCTGCTGAGTGAGCACAGCTGAGAGTGCCAGCACGGAGCCTGGGGAGTACTCAAACACGGGTGTTAACTGGCACACACCGAATACTGAAACAACCAGAGAAAAATGTAATACAACACAGACACGTGTGAGCACATGCATGCGCACCCACACAGTATACTACGCTTGGATTTCATGTGTTTAATGTTTTCTGTTACATCTAAAGCTCCAAGAGGGCCAGCTGGTGGTGTGTCAGTTCCAGTTCCTGCGCTGGTCGGCATACAGAGATGTTCCCGACTCCAAGAAGGCTTTCCTCAACCTGCTGGCTCAAGTACACAAGTGGCAGAGGGAGTGTGGAGAAGGACGCACTGTTGTCCACTGCCTGTGAGTAATCTGTTAGCAACATGCAGCGTTTACTGTAAATTAATAGAAAAGGAGACAAGGCAGAAACACTTTCAGTCTCTCTTTTCGAAAAGGTCTTAGATAGTGAATTAATGCTGTTGGAGAGTGACATTTAAACAAAAAGCTTATTCACAGAGGGGGGTATCATAAAAACTGTCTGTTAAAACATGGTAAATCAGGACCACATTTGTCTGAGACTCATCTCTTGTGGTGTTTTTATGTGGTTTGATGCAATGAGATGCAGTGCAAAGTATTCATTCCATGGTATTATTTTATGTAGAAAATCAAATTGCGGTGTAATGTGCTGTGCTGTGTTGTAGTGCAGTGTGTGGTGTATACGCTCCTCTGTTGTCCTAAGCCCCCGGAGCGCACGCCCGCTGATGAATATGAATGGGTCCGTCCATCTCATTTCCAACCCATCACACGTTCATCCTCACCGCCCCCATCCAAAAGCACATCACTCAGCGCTGTCACACAGTGTTACCCACGACAACCAGGAAAGAAGATTATGGAGATCAAATCAATTATGGCTTAATACAGAATGCGACGGTTCTCACTACAGTAAATCCAGGACTGCCAAAGCACTGACGACGATTGATTACCTTAATATTGCTTGTATACGCTGCGGAGGCTTTCGCATCCACCTTCCCTGCTTTTGTCTCAAGAGAGAGGAAGTGGATTGTCCTCCACTAGTTTATTGATATTGCCTTTCATTTATGATGACCAGAACAATATTTCCGAAGAAATGCCACACTGTGCTGTTATTTCTCAATTTTTCCTTCCTTACAGTCTTTCTCATGTCTATTTTTGAATCAAGATATTGTGTGTGTGTGCTGTGTGAAGTGCATCAAATGCCTGTTTTCATGAGGTAGCATGAACACAAAAACAGGGTGATAAGATTACATATATTCTGCCCTGCTCATGCGATATTATTGTCTTCCAGAACCCTGTTAAAAATATTAGGAGGGTTATTCCCTCTGGAGACGGGGATACATTTGTATATATTGAAATTTAATGGTCGAAACTTGAAACTGCATCTAATGGAGGTCAAAAGAGGGCAAGCTTATTATTATGGCATATTTCAAACACAAGTGTGCAAACTACAAATTAAAAAACATTTAATAAACAAGAAGAGCCTACAGTCATGCAGGCAGGCAGCCCTGTGAGGCTCAGGCAGAGTATTGCTTTAAGCTAACTCTTAATATCAGCCTGCATATTGATGTTACAAATCACCCTGAGGGGAACATGAATGGAAATCAATACAGTAGTTGTAGAGACATTTTATTAAAAAACAAAAATGTAAACATATTGTGGCCGTAGAGAAATTGTCAGATATCACCAAAGTCTGTCGGATTCATCCTCTAGGGATCATGAATGTACAAAAACATTATGACAATCTATTGAATATTTGTCGAGATATAAATGTTGTTTACAAAATCACATGGTGTCCTCTGCAGTAACGGTGGTGGTCGCAGTGGGACCTTCTGTGCCTGCAACATTCTCCTTGAGATGATCCAGTACCAGAACATGGTGGACATCTTCTATGCTGTCAAAACTCTACGCAACTGCAAGCCCAACATGGTAGAGTCCCTGGTAAGAGAGACTGTTAATAAATAAAGCTGTGTTCTGAAGTAGCAAGAATATTTCTGTAATTATCCTGCCATTCCACTTTTTAATTTAACAATATTGTATTTTTCCCCAGGACCAGTATCGATTCTGCTATGACCTTGTCCTGGAGTACTTGGACTGCTTTGATGGTAGATAGCAACTAAATGTTTACCACAGCGGCCGTATCGAGTGCGCTGGAGATTCGATTTTAAGGCCGCCCAGTGACCCCTCTACTTTAATGTTTGGACCTGCGGACTTGGCATTGAAAGGACTGCAACGGAAGACGAAGGAAAAAAAAACATGGTCATGGTTCTAACTTTTAACCTTTAATGTACAGCTGTGATTTCCTCCTTGTTGGTGATGTTTATCTCTTTTGATATTTTTTGTGCTTTTCTTGGTCCTCTTTGCCTCTGGACTAAAGCTCTTTTGTGCTAAGAGTTTCTGTAGCCGCAAAACAATATTCTGAGCTACAAAATGGACCTGTCTATTCTGAAGAAAGGTCACCTTGGCTGTGTTTCATCGTTTCATTCAAACAGCGAGGGGGTTGGATGAGATACCAGAGTTACAGCAGAGTTATCTAAACGTGGAAGCATTTTCTTCTCTCTTAAGAGCTACATACAACAGCAGTCCACTGTGGTTGTGGCATGACTTATCTACCATACCATAAACTGCCTTATTCTCTGATGATAGGACCGATTTATTCAAAACACTGAGTAAATCTAAAGGGTGGTCATACTGGTGTACAAACAGCAACAAGAGATTTCAAGAGACCTAAAGCATTAGGATAGATCAGCCCAGTGCTCAACAGTATTGATGCAGAAACTGTACAGTAGTGCAATGTGTTGTATTTTGCCATAATGTGTGTGCTGGATTACCATGTGTGCTATAGGTGGGCGTTTCCAGGGACCACAGCACTGGGCCTGGTGCCACCACGGGAGATTCCTGTCTCATTACTGTCACAGTGCCAATCCCATTGACTGACTTGAATCCTCTCTTTACTTTGTTCTACTGCTTCATCTTGATATATGCCTACAAACATACAGTATGTACTGCATCAGCTAATGCTCTCGCTCCAAAGTGATTGTTTGTATTTTATACCCAGCGGGAAAGGAAAAAAGGGAGCAGGAGAAACTGTTAGAAATGTACTGACATGCCATAGTGGTGGTGTGAAAAGTGATGTTTCATTAATGCTGTGGTGTCTAAACCAGTGCTGCGTTACAGGTTTGAGTCTGTAAACTCCTTTTACTCCTTTGTTGTCTAAGGCATTTGGTTGTACTGTAAACTGTCGAAGCAAGCTAAACCAGTTTGAATTTTATCAAAACCGCTTCAGGTAGAGGGTTCATTTGACAATTTTGACATGAATATTTGTTGTTGTTCCTGGTGGTGTAAAATAAATAAATATATATGAATAAAAAGGGGCATTAACATTGTGCAGAGAGAAAAAATACTACTTTGCGTCACCACTCAGCACTGAACATTTTCACATCCTGTGGTCATTTTTAGTATCTTAAAATAAAAACTATTTTAAACAGAAGGAATAGTGAGAAACAGTTGCCCACAGACCCTGCTGTTATGCTAACATTGACTCGATGGACAAACAGAATCCATTGTTTCTCATCTACTGGCCAATGCCTGCAGACCACTGGAACTGTTAATGCCCGATTGATTGAAAAACATTCAGGCAGGTTGGCATGTGTGTTGCACATAATTGATCTGAGTCAGCTTTGAAACAGTCACTAAAAAGACCCCAAGACACAAAACAGGAAGCAATTCCTTTAATTTTTTTGTTTCAGAAGCAAGAAAAATCTATTCTGCGCTCCATTATTATCTTTTAAAATATGTTATGCTCCACCACATCTCCTGAAATTCCTTTAAGTGCAGGTTTTCAAGGAGAGCGGGAAAGGTATCACTCCAGGACCTGCCCTAATAAACAAGGAGGGACACCTTGAAGCCCGCAGAAATTGAGAAATGGCAGCTAGGCGAGCTGCTAGTTTGCAGCTCACAGTAGGTGGAGCACTAGAATACGTGAGGAATCTTAAAAGTACACCAACATCAGCAGGCTCCCACAGGTTCACTGATAGAGCAGCTTGTTTTTAATGAGGGTGAAGTAATGAGGTAGCTACAGTGAAGTCAGTGATCTGACACAGGATCACTGAAGGAAGTGCCTGGACACTTTTTCCTGAAGGTGGAAGGAATGTGTACATACAGATGTATATTATGTTCTGTGAATACTATGTGAATAATATACTATATGTTTGCCGAGAGTAAAGACGTACAGTAAGTAACCACTACATAATCACGAAGGTGAATGTGCTGTAAATGACCATTTTGTGAATTTATTGCCAGAACTTTTAACAACAGAATATGAACCGAGTCTCCAAGAGAGTTCGTTCCAGCGCTCTGAGTAAAAACAGGTCTTTCAAAGCATGTATGAATCCATTGTCTGCTTCGCATTTCATTTAGTTCATTTCAAAATATCCCGATCTGCATTTCTTTCAACCGCTGTGTTTTCTAGCAGCCACGACTGTGTGAGTGCATTGTACTTTTACCATTCCAAAGCTTTTTATTACAACTGCTCTCTGCGTGGCGGTGACTGTCCCCTGCGAGTACAGTTGATTTCACTTGTGTGTCTCTGTATGAACCAATGGTACATGACTACTGTGTTTTTGACCATTGTATTTGTGGGGGCAAGGTGTGTATTTAATGAGAGAGAGAGACGGAGACGACAGATGTATTTTGGGGTTAGGAAAGGGTTTGTTCTGAAGATTAACAGCGATCAACAATAAAAGAACAAGGGGAAAAAAAAAGATGTTGTCAACTTATCATTGGATGTTCTGTCAAAAATGCATACACAGCTAGACATTCTGTGTGGTTTTATAATTGGTTTGTCAGCAGAAGCAGAGAACTGACAGCTGGACACGGACTTCCTGTCTATAAGCCTCTGACCCTCCTGTGGTTTCTCATACGGATATGTTCTTTTAGCAGCTCCATCATCCTTTGCTTCTTATATTTGACCAGTGGTTTAAATTAGCAGGTAATTGGAATCTTATCATTTAATTCTGGTGGTGTAATGACTGCCGTGTGCAACGTAACTTATCACTAGGCCAAGATCCAACTGGGTTTTGTCTTTTCTCTCTGGGCCTCCTGTCTCATATGCCTCCACTGACAGGCACGATGGATGTTGGCCTCTCCACATTCTCCCTGGTGAGTCTCGCACAAGATACACTCTCATGTGTATTTTCTCTAAAACGGCAGTGATGTCCGACAGCTAGCAGCGTCAGCTGATGTAAGGAGGAGAAAGGAGGGTGAGGTATAGCTGACAACCACTCTGAAACAATGTCCCTATAACCTTTTTCTCTGAGCATTTATCACTTATATTTAGATAATTAATTATAACATTGCTTTTAAACAACTGTTTCAACCAACCATCCTTAACTTTAACTATTTCACCTTTTTATCCATTAATTATAAGTCAATTGAACAAATTATCCATTACTTTTAGCTAATTAAGCCAACTTTAAGCCAATTATCCTCCCTTAGCTAACCCTTTAAAACCATTTATCCACTATGTTTAGCTACTTATTCGACTTATCTACTAGCTTGCTAACTAGATTTCATGCACTTGTAATGAGTTTAAGGTCTTTTAACTTAGTTAGGTTGGAGTAAGGTGTGTATTAGCATGGTTATTTTCTCCCTAAACACAAACTAAAGTGTTTGCATACATTTTAAAATCATGATTTCTTTTAATCTTTTTCAAATTAGTTCAGTTACACCACAATCTTCTTCAATCTACCCCCGAGCATCTGCAGACTTACCCCCTGAGACACAAGTACACCAAGATGGGAATCATGGCTCTGAAAAATGTGCTCACTTGTTGCCAAATAACTCCGGAGACATGATACACGCTGCAAAGCTTACCATTGGCAGAATGTTGTGCTTCAAAGCACACTGGTGTATCTTACTAAATGTTAAATGTTTCTTCTTTCATGCCAAATGCTTTGCTAATAGATGCAGATAAAATCCAATATTCTCTGGGAGAATATTGTCACAAAAGCTTTTGTGGATGACCTTGCCTAGGCCTCAGTCAATAAGTAGAAAGAGAAGATGCATATATCCTTTAACATTGCATGGAAATAGTGTTAGATGCTTTTAGAAAAGCGGAGAAATATCTGGATCAATGTATTATATGATTTCCTAGAAGAAACAAAGACGTGTAAACAGACTGGTATTCTCAGAGGACAAATTCTTGTCTGTCTGTGTATTTTTCCTATATGATGCACACAGTGAAATGTGTACACCTTCACACACATACAGACACATAAAGTTGTCTTTCCATCCTAGTGGTACTCAACTTCTGCTGGATAGTGCAGCAGACAAGACAGGTGGCTCCAGCTTTGTGTTCAGCAGAGCGAGCGCAGAGCGGAGCTTGCCAGATGGCTCTGTCCACCATGTTTTCTCACTGGCTCCATCGCCACAGTCGGCCTGACTGGAGCCCTTATCTCAGCAATGCTCTCAGTTCAGTGAAAGTCATGGTTCACATGAACGAGGGGAAGAGAGACTGCTCCTGATGGTTCCAGCCCAGATCGCTCAGGCGAACAAGAAGCCAGAGACAGATAACCAGAATCAGAGGACACATGAGTGACTCAACCATCCCTTTCCTCTTTATCACACTTACCTTTTGCTGTTACGAAACCCTGCAGTAGTTTGCTTCCACAACAGACACCAACCACCTTTAACTTATGGTGCTTTGACCTGTATCAGTTTGTGGCCTTGAATTGGACTGTTGAATTAAGCCAGTGGAGGGAAGCAACACTGGCATGAAATGGCCACCATAAAATAAAATAGTGCGGAGGGGAGCTGTGAAATCCAGGCAAAGCAAAGAATAAAGTTTGGGAAGTTATAGCGCTGAAATATTGAGGTTTTACAAAGAAAATCTGTCTCTGCCACCCCTCTCTCGATAACAATACAATCTCAGGTGAAGCAGAGGCTGATGTTATTTTGTTCCAAGGATAATCTCTCATTGTTAGTACACATATAGAGATGTTGAACCTTGAGGGTTCTAGGGAGAAGCTTGTAAATGATCTTAGGTCAACATGAGCCATTTCTAGGTTGTGGCAATAAAGCATCTCCAAGCTGCCATAAATTTGAGAGATGGGCTTATCAAAAGGTCAGCCCTGTGAGGGACTGGCTTAGCAACTGGATTTATCCTTCGGTTTATTTAGAGCATAAAAATGGGGCCACAAGCGACGACTAACATCAATCATGCTTCATTGTGATCCTTGACAAACTTCAACAAGAACAGAAGTATTTTGATTTCCTTTAAGGGTAGTGAGCAAACGCTGGGAATATAGTGTGGTCAATAAAATGTAACATTTCCCTTTATTGCTTTAAAAATAATAAACTTGTCAAAATTAATCGTGCACACAGCAGCTACTGCACATAGATCAATAAGTGTCTATAGAAATAGCACTGTTAAAAGTTGATTTCTGTCTTTGTATTTGTACCAACTGATTACACAAGTTTATTCACAGACCATTAATTTAAAGACAGGAGACTGCTGCTGTCAACTTTCGACATTTCCCATCTTCTCTTCACAATGTCCATTTTATGATTGCTTTCCAGGTTCTTTCTCTCCAAGTTTCAGTTTACCCTTCTCTTTTCCCCTCATTCACCTCTTTTTTGTCCCTCCTGCCACCCATCTTTATCTCCTTCATTCTCTTCGTCTATTTTCCCATTTCTCCTCCAGCACTTGTTGAAATAGATGCAGCCACGAGAGAACTGTTGTGCAACAGATAAAACTACATTAACCTCGGGGAGAACAACAGTCGCCCTCTACTCCCTCATCTCTCTTCTACACCAGACACCCCCGAGTGCAGGATGCTGTAACCCCAGTCCTCCACCTGACATCCCAGGGGTCCTGCGTCCTCCGGTTCATGCAGCCCTATAGCTGCAACCTATCTTCCTTCTGCCATGGTTGAGTAATGTTACGCTAGTTGAGAGAACAGTTCTCTGCATCCTCAATGAAAATGTGTCCCACAACACTACTCCTTCTCAACGCTTTGTCTTTCACACCTATGTGGTGTCATTTACGATGTCCTCATTTCATTTAGCGCCTAAGTCTGTAGAGAATAGTCACACTCCTTCCTGCAATCACTCTCATTTGTTTTATTGAGGACATTTCTGTATTTGCATAGTACCTGGGGAGGGATGGAAGCTACTCCCGAAGATAGCAAGTAAACACTGAACAAAAACATAGAACTCTGCAACAATTCTGTTTATGTTGTTGAGTCACCAAAGATGGGCCCAAAAAGGACTGAATCAAAGCCTGCAGGAAATTAATTTAACGATAAAAGGTAAATCAGAGTAGTGCTTTTAACCCTTATGAATGCATCTTCTAATACAAATGTAAAAAATGACTCCTATTCATGGCAAGTGTTTCTCTGCTATATCTTTTGACCTCAATCTATTTCACCATTTATTCCAAGTATTCATTTAATGGCTTGTGTTACTAAAACTCATTCTCTATGAACAAAAATATTTTGATATTTTTGATATTGGACATATTTCTCTTATTCATTAGGAATGGATGTCATGGTCAAGGAAAATCAACATGATACAAGAATTGGTATTTTTTTGTCATTTAAGGGCCCCAACAGTTTTAGAGTGCAGTTTACTTACACACTGCTGTAGTAAATATGGAAAGTTGTATAGGTGTATTGGTTATAATTACATTATTTATGATCAAAACCAAAAAGTCTACCACTTTGCTAACAGCCAAACATCAAGGAAGTACAAGTGAAAGTCTCTGTCTCCTTTTATTTTCCTCCTTCTTCGTCTCCTCTTCAGTCTTTACACCTCTGCCATGATGTCTGTAGAGGCTGCTGAGCCCCGTTATGTTGTCCGCTCACCTGGTTCCGGTCCAGCGTTGCTCCACGCCAGCATCCCCTGCCCGGGGCCTGAAAACTTCTTCCTCTCACTGGTGCAAAGCTCCTGTGCCTGAGGTGCAAACACAAACACTCCCTCTGAACTCTGAGACCACGGAGGATTGAGAAGGAAGTGAGCTAGCTATTTGTTACTTATAGCAACAAGTAAAACCATCTGTCCATCAGGAAACCCTACAAATCACAGAGTGGAGGTGAGTTGAGAGAGCTGAAAATGAACTGAACATGAATATTTCCCAAAATGTTAAAGTACTACTGTAAGCAACTGCAGGACATTTTTTACTGACATAATACTTTATTTCACAGAGTTTTCTGGGAATATATTACATATATAATATGTGATATAATTTCAAATTTAGCGCCTACTCATTTAATGAAAATTGGCGAACTGCTATCCTTTCATTACCTCTGATTGCCCTTACACCTGTGAGACATGCTGCCTTTACTTTTGCCCATCTTCCTGCAGGTCAGTGAGACAGTGAGACTGACTGACTTGGCTACAAATTGGTCTCTGGGTTTAAAAGTCTTGTCTCTTGTCTAGAGAGAGTAACTGTCAGTGTCATGGTTTGGTCTCTCACAACCTTCAAACCCAATTAAGGAAGGAAGAGCTATTTCTCTTCATCTCTCCCCATGGCTTTTCCAATGAATGCTGTGCCTGGACCGCAGAGCAATGGGGATTATGCTGTCGTGTCATGTAGTCCGGGCACTTGGATCTACACGCATGCAGATATGAACTCTTTAATATTTCATTCCACATGTCGAGCTGCTCGTCTGTACTGGAAGCATACCTTCTTTGGAGACTGCTGTCAGACAGGATAACAACAGAATAATTCATGGCCCTGTTTTCCCTACAATTGACTGTCTCGCTATTTTTTTTTTCCTTTACAGCTTTTTATCAATTTCACTCCTGTTCTTGCAATTTCCCCTCTGTTTTTTAAATTTCTCTTCATCTTTTCTTTCTCACCATCATATCTGTTTCCCTTTCTGTAAGCATCCTCTTCCTCTTTATCCCCCAACACCCCTCTTCCCTTTTTAGCCACTTTGTCCGCTGCGTTTCACCTGTTCTGTGTCAGGTGGGAAGACTGGTGGAGTTGGGAGTCTCTGACAGCTGCTGGAGAGTCTGCGGAGTGGAGATCTTACCTGCCCTCTTGTCAGCTGTCTGCTCTGCCGTGTGACCGGAGTGACAGGGTCATGACATGCTTTGCGGAGACATGTTTGTGATGTTGTTGTGTCACTCACAGTGGAGAGAACAACGTCCTCAGAGGAGGCCACCCTCACACTGCATACTGTTACAGCCGGCCTGCTCTGCACCTGTCACCGTCATCACATCAGGCTTTAACGGCAATGCAGAGCACTCCAATTTTGCATCAGCAATATTGCACAATATATTGGCAGGGTAATAGGTACTTGTTTTGTGTTGTCACTTTTGTTTGAAGAGCTGCTGCTTCACTTTTAACTTTGATTGCAGAGTGGATGAATAGTGAGAAGCGACAGAGAGGGGAAAACATCAGAGTGCACTCTCGAAAACAGACAAGGAAAGTCACACTCTTCTAGGTGTGAACAATAACTGGACTTCGAATCTGTGCTTAAGCATGGTTATTTAAAGAGTCCAGTGATGCACTGTGGCACTCCTAACGGCGTGTTTGATGCTAATCTGCTGGAATGAGTAGAAAAACAGGAAAACATTGAACCATGTTGCATATTGGATTGAGCTTGACATGTGTCTCTAAAGTGGCAACAATGGACTGTAATTACCATGAATGGCCAAATGCATGCTTGCATTATGGATGGAAGAATAACTAGTTACGTGATCCTTTTATCATCACTCCCGGTTGATGGCTGTTCTTCTTGTCTTGTCCTCTGACAGTAGATTTACTCATAAAGAAAATGCCATGTCTTTAGGTCAGGGGGAGGGGGACAATCCTGAGCTGTCCAAAGAACATGAGAAAGGGAATACGTGTCTGCAAATGTGTTTACTACTAGTTTATCTCAGTTTCAATTCTGCTCGTCAGCTGCCTGTAATAGCCCTCACCGATGGGGCTGTTTCAGATGCAGATTAAATGCACACAGAAAAATGAGGAGTGTTCCCTCTACACAAACACATTGAATCGTGTTAGACAACAGAGGCACAGGATAATACTCTGTGTGCCTCCCTCACTCATGAATGCCTGTCCGCAACCCCACTTTAGAGCTTCTGTCGGTTGACAGGGTGAAAGTCTCTGACATGTTCAGTGGTTTAGACTGGCCGGCGGTTAATATGCTGATTTGTCACCCCAACCTGCTTTTACCTTGTCAAGTTGGTTGACAACATCAGCGACCAGATGTGAGAGATTGTACGTTTTCAGTGTGTGGGGTTGGTGATGAAAAAAAGATCAAGTTGAATATGAACAGAGGGTTGTGTGAGGACAAGGATCTCAGCCTGACAATGCCTCATCTCCTCAAAGACATGCACCATTAGAGGTGAAACAACAGGGCTCTCGTTTGATCTCCTTAGAACAAATGTTAACTCCAAGAGTTTGGGCCATTAAGAGGAGCTATTTGTCGCTTTGAATTCAAATGAGATTCATCTTTATTTTTCAACAAATGCATAATTCTAATGATGTTTTTCATTGTAACATCACTGTCTTGTGGCTCATTGTGGCGTGCAGTGATGGATTGTTAATTTACTGTCTTTATAATGATGTCAGTGACTGTGGCTCATATATGATACATCTATTCCTCCAAATACAAATACACGTGAACCACCTTTTTGTTTGAGTTTTCCTCATTTAAACCCAACAAATCCACATGGACGTCTCTCAGGTTAAGGTGTAAATTGAATAGTGCACCTTCATCCTTGTGTCAAACTGAGAGAGTGAAACACTCCCTTGTCTTTCTACCTTTCCTCCTGGAGCCCTGTAACACCTGCATAATTAACACACACGCCTTCAGTGGCTCTAAACAGACTGATTTATGTGCACACAGACTCAGCGACACTAACACACGCATATATCTACTTATACATATACACATGCACATTTTTCACATAATAAAGTATAAGAAACTCTTAGTAGTATGTTGAAATTAGGATTTTTTTGTTGATACAACAGTTTTTGGGGACGTGAGCTATCTTTTAGTTATTCCTCACCACCTGTTTTTGCTTGTTCTAAATAGTTCAGCGTTTTCTCACCTGCCTCTGAGCTTTCATGGTTCTGGCTCTTGGGCTTTGTGAAAGCTGCTGCTTAGAGATTGTTTGCAGCCGCAGGCACTTCCAGCTCAGTTCCAGGGGAAAGGAAAAGCAATTCCATGCTTGGGCCACAGTGAATCCGTCTCTGTCAGTTCCGCTTCTTGATGCCCTCAAATCACATTCCCCCACCCAGCCACTCTCCCATCAGCCCTTGCTGTTCTGTGATCAGGGAGTGAAAGAGCATCAGCCTAGAAGTGAAATGAGGATGCGCTTTACATGCTCCCTTACCATACCATCCTCCTTGATGTCATTCACTTCTGTTCCCTGGCACTTGCAATTTCCCGCTCCGCAATGAAACACCATACTTCACGCAGGAGTAGTCACAGCCTATAGTTATAATATACCTTCTCCTCTGTCTATCAAGCTACACGAGGCTAGTTATCACTCAGTGATAAATACTTTTATTACCTCAAATGCAGATTTGTTCCATAAAACTGTAGCTCTGGCTAATATTTCACGTTACAAAACCATTTTATTTGTTGTCTCACACGGCAATGAAAATAAATTGTGTAGAATCAAGCTTGTAAAATGTGCTTCTTCGTGTCTGCCTAAAACCAAAATGAATTTCATTTGAGTTTTATGCCTGTATTTTGAGAGATGAACAGCTTTTGGAGTCTTTTGCCAAGATTCTGTTTTTCAAAATGACTTCGCCGACTGTGAATACTTTGCCTATGAGATTTTATATAACAGATGATGTAGGTGAATAGCGCTCTCTTTATAAGTACTTTATCAGTTTTGTGAGGTCAACATTGAGGTCTTTTCTCTGTAAGTTTGCAAATCACAGACTGTTCTGAGCTGTACACATTTCTCACATTTTTTTCAGCAACTTATGTCAGTGAGTTGATAAAGAAACCTGTGGATGTGACCTCTCACAGCAGGTTAGTACCTGCAAGTTTGTTTTTGAACTACATTCATCTTTCAGTAACTTCCTGACAGTCTCATTAAAGCGTCTTAACTACCCAGAACTGATTGCTGTGCAGCACGTCTTCATTCCTGCAGAAATTTAAACTTGTCATCCAGAAGTTTTACTTCCCACTCATTTTACCCTCAGACATGTGCATTTTATCATCACTCCTTTGCTTGGTGGCTAAATTTGTTGCTTTGCCTTTGTAGAAAACAGTGACACATAATTTTTGAAAGTGATGAAGGCACACAGAATGATTGATGGCAGCATATTGGATGGGAAAATAACGTTCTGGACCGTTAATTTTACCAAGTCAAGGAAGCAGCCTCAGACTGTCAACACAGGAAATGAGTAGGATTTATCTCTGGCCTAGTGTCTGGGTAGCTCTTGTGCTTGTGCTGGATGCATTTACAGGGGACCACAGTGATGTGTTTCAAATGTAGTGTAGTACACATTGTTTAAGCTTCAGGACAGAACAGAGAACTTGAAAGATGACATCATTATTGCCTATTATAGTGTGGTTAGGGCAGCGAATATAAACATGTGAAATGTTCCACATGTCAAAGTCATGTGTGCATTTTTAACCAAGGCAATGCAGGACAGTGAAACCCCAAGTCAGGAAATCTACCCCTTCCTGATGTGAGCCATGTTTTCTCTGAACATTGTACCCCACCATTTCCCTTTGTCAAAACAAACGGGTTATCATGCTGTGCAACACCAACGCCAAAAGCTTTTGTAAAAATGGAATACAGGTGTAGACATGGCATTTTAGATGCACTGCAGAGCTCTTCTGCAGACAGCGGTCAATGCTACAAGGTGAGCGCAGCCACAATGCTAATGTTTAAATGGGCATACAAAGTGGTAAACTGGATACGACTGCATGCAGTAATAATATTCCTGTCAGGGCCTGCAACAGATGGGTGGTCAAATCATAGCAGCAGACAACATATTTGAATGAACTGAGAAATCCATGTGACTCATATCATACTCATATAATATGAATTATGTTAATGTTAATAATAGTTACCTTAATAACTAACTAAATAAATAAATAAAAATTGGATTTGGGCCACTTTTGCCTGCAGTATGAACATATGTGTATGAACACATCAGTTAGTCATCACCAGAAAGGCCTTTTTCTTGTCAAACATGTAAATACAAACAATATAAATGTAATCTGTATCTTGCTTATCTAAGTATCTAAGCAAATAGGTTGGAGTGAACAGATCTCATCTTACATTTTTCCTATAATACTTACAATAAGGACTAACTAGCTGGACACTGGAAACATGCTGTTTCTTTTATTCTTTTTCTTTTATGTGGATCATCAACTGGTGATATGATAACTTTCTGCCTGGCACATGCAGCTTAACCCTCACTTTAGCCTCAGCACGATATCATGTATGCAGCCATCAAGTGCGCATTTAAAATTCCTTTCATAGGGATCTCATATTAAAACAGCTGGAAACACTGAAAAGTCGGCTGGAGATGGAGTTTTCAACCAACTCATGGAGCTAAAGTTAGCTCAAGTAGCCAGCTAGCTAGATGTTAATAACAGTTTTTATTTCGTCCAGAAAAATTGATAATTGACAACTCGAAATGAGAAAACATGTCTACATTTGACTGAGATCAAGTTCCAACGTTGAAAAAATGACTTTGGATTTTGAGTGAGAAATCTGCTATTATTATGATCATTGCAAATTTCATTGTGTGCCGTACAAGAATGGAGAGCTTGACAGGTGTAGCAGCAGTGAGGGACGAGGGCTGAGCGAACTGTCAAATGATGATAATTAAACACCGTAGTGGATGCGTCTAAGGTCAGAGCTGTTGATCAATGCCTGAGAAAAATATAAAAATCTATTGTAAGCCTTCAGAGGTGATCTGTAGTCCATGCCTGTATGTTAAATTAAGAAAACATCAATTTAAATGTATTTTTTGGATATGAAGTACATAAAATACAGGAAGTTTATCCCTGCAGGTTTTGGAAGTATCATAGCATCACGGCCAGGGATTTCTCACTGCTTCAAATGTGATCAGGTTTCATGGGAGCAAAACAGAACTGATGTGAGCTGACACACATATTTTCCCTCTGACACTTCTGTCTCCTCTCGCATAAGTCACTGTCAATGACCCCTGAGTCAGGAGAGAGGTGTGAGGAAATCATACACCCTCTCACAGAGCTGCCGATAAATCTTGCTGTGAGGTGTGACAGCACCAGTGTGTCCTCAGGGTGAAGTACTGGTGGGCACAATTCTTCACGACGTTGATGGTGTTTTTTTTTTTTTTTTTTTGAGGCTGTAATCTTACACCACTTTCACACATGGATCCTGAATCATTGCCAGCTTCATTTATCTGGGTAACTTTGTGATTTTTGTCAGTCACACACATTAGGTCCCCTGTGTTAAAAGTTGGTGTCAAATCTGTTCACACATGATATGAGCATTCACTTGCACTTGTAAAAGGCATGCTCAGTGTCTAGATTATGACTGGACAATGCAGACTGTTGCATATATACTGCAACATTTATGGGCATAAATGCATGTGAAAGGGGGTTTTTAGAGTCCTTAAATATAGACTTTGTTTGTGAGAAATGCATGAAAGATGTTATACTCTGATGTTGGTCTTTAACAAATATACATATTGATGCTGAAAATTTTAATTGACCCCACCCGTCACTATTTCTGATCACAGCCATTCAAGAAAAATACTAAGAAGCAACGTAATAGGAAACCTACATCTGTGCTGATATAAAAAAAACAAATTACAAAAAAATACAAGTTATGTAATTATTAGAAAATAAATATCCTCTCTTTGTTGTGGTTCCTGTTTTCCTGGCTCATAATCGACAAACAACCACTGGTTTCAGTTATTGTCAATTTCCACCGTATGATTCATGATGATTCAGGTTTAATGCAAGCCCTGTATATTCATAGCTCTTGAGGCCCGATGCTCTCACATATGTGAGAATATACAGTGTGTAACCACTGTTTATGGTTTATCAAGGTTATAATTATATTAGAAGTGACTGTACATAAACTGGTAACCATAGTGACATGTTTTTTTTTTTTTATTCCATCTGAATGTTTAGCTAATCACAGTCGTACACTGAACATGGCCTGAGGTCTAATTTTGTTAATTAATTGTTTTAAGGAAACATTTGGTCTCAATCAATAATTGTTCAGTTTAGGTGTGTAGGACGGGGCTTAATCAATGCGCTGTCTTGAAGCCAAAAATAAGCGGCCGCTCGAGGAATTATTGTTTTTAGCAGTTCCGCATTGGCGTCATTTCCCAGCCATGTTGCCACTTGGTCTTAACTCATGAGCATATACTATAAATAGTTAGTGTACTTCCACATCTTTTGCTCACATTACTGTGTGATTCATCCAATTCATTGATTGGATATGCACGGGTAAAGTGGATGGTTCATTTTTACTCTGAACAGACAACATCTCTGGTTTGATCCATTTACTATTAACACCCTGTCAATCACACACCCTTCTCATTTCAGAGAGAAATATAAAGAGATGGACCGAGTCTTTGCTTGTAGTCAGAGGGCTTGAACTCAATCTGTGCAACAGAAAAGCGGTGCTGCCACACAGGCCATGATAGAGAGACATTGTAGAGTCCTGGCATAGTAGATTGCTGCACAGTTACACAGCTATCCCCAGGGGAGAAGGGTGAACAACAGGAAACTCTGGCTATTATTACTACCTTGTTTGTAATTTCAGACCAGACATGACAGAAGAGTGGCAAGTGAAGGTGTCCATTGTGCCCTCAAAAGAAAAGTGTAGCACATAACCTCTTAGAGTGCTTCAAAAGAACAACAAGGCTTCCCATTGTTGCAACAGGATTGTGTTCCAAGAATAAGCAAGCTTATAAAGTCTGCTATTTAAAATATACATGTATTCTAATTTAGTTGGGGTGACACACCAACACCACTACAAGAGAGGAAATGAAATAAACATTGAATCACTACAGGAACTGCAACAGCATTCACAGGCCTCTGGAAGAGCTGATGGCCTGTAACTGCCATGAATAATAAAGTCACAGTTTGATAATGGAGGCAAGTAATAGCGGCAGCTAATGAAATCACAGATCTAACTGAAAGGTCTGGTTAGGAGGTATAACATGATGCAACATGCTGTAATCATGTTACACTTGTTTCATTAGTGTTGTTGGTTTTAGAACAACGTTTGTTGGCCAGTTTTAGCAGCTTCTCCCATGAACAGTTCAAAAAGTTTTTGTTACTGGCGTTGGGATAAAATGATTTCCGACGGCAAGAAATCCCAGTACTTAACAAAGTAATTAAAACTCTCCATAAAATGTGATCACTTTGTGAAATTGGACTGTACTGTAGGTGAAATATTTGCACTTTTAACTTTATGTCTCTGTATCAGTAAGACATTATTAGTACGATTATAAGAAAATACTCATAAATAAGAACTATATTAAAAAAATTAAGATATACCTCAAATAGTAAAAATAACATAAAATAAAATAACAAATAAAATAAATAGTTATATAAACTATATGCACCTTTCAAGTATACGGATGTGCATGTTGGATCATTTGTATCATGCACATATATATCTATATATAACAGAAAATATAATTAACACAGGAAAAAGTAAGTGAGTAATCTAACAGTGCTACATTAAGTCATGCTGGTGTTAAAGAGTCTGACAGCTGCTGGAACGAAGAACCTGTGATAGTGCTCCTTCTTACGTGGTGGGAGTAGCAGTCTGTTGCTGAAGGAGCTGTTTAAGGCCCCCACAGTCTCATGCAGCGGGTGAGAGGAGTAGTTCATGATGGATGCTTTTTTTCTTATATTTGAGGTAATAGCAGTTTGATTATAAATTTTGACTTTTTATAACAAGAAGGGCACAGATGTAACTTATAATGTTAATTAATGATGGTGAGCCAAAATGTCTGTTGTTAAAGTGTGTTTTAGTTCAGTCATTGTTTAACATCTATTTAACACGATAATAAATGATATACACATGGTGGTTAAAGCAAAGTAGCACAATCAAACTGTACAATGGGTTTTGTCTCATTAAACTAACTTTTTTTTTTTTTTTTTGTCCTGATAATTAAGGCTTAAATAGTTTTAATGAACTCAGTCAGAGGCATTTAGCACCATACTGTGCTACGTGCTTCTGACAGGGGAGTTCTTAGCTTTACTCAAGCATCATCTCTCAGCACGATCGGTAAATGCTCTTTTGTAATATTTTTTTTCAGAAATCAGAAGGGAAATCAGATCTAATTTCTGCCCAACTACCAAGATAATTTAGTATTTTGATCACCCAGATTTAATTGGCTATTCGTGTGACAAAGATTTAATTTATTCTTGCAAGAAAAGTCTGGGTTTGGATTTTAGCTGTCGACTTCCAAATCAAATCTCATTAAGGGACTCCCGAAAAGTGAAGGGCAACTGCAACGTGCCTATCAAACACAACTTTTATCTTTCAAAAAGGACAAATCCTACTCAACCTCAGTGTTTTGATTAGAATGCAGAGAGGGAGACACCGTAAGAGAAAAAAAAAAAAAACAACACAAAAAACCTCTGGCAGCATTTTGGCAGCATTCTGGCAGCATTACTTCATGAGGGACAAACTAAAAGCACCAGAAGCAGCATGTCTAACCACACATCTAACAGCCTCTGCACACAGGCTACTGAAACCACCAGCAAAGCCTTTGTGCACTGGCAGTATGAAGATATTGTGTCTTGGATGTGTGCCATACCCTAAAAATGACAGTATAAAACAAGATGGATAATGTCAATTAATATCAAAAGTGCCATTTATTATAATTTTGCATAAAACAGTCTTATAGGTATTCAAGTGTATTTAATTATGTCAAGGTGAAAGTATCAGGACCTTTGTTTTGTTTTATTTTACCTTCACACAAGCTTTAATTCTTTATATTACAACCTTTCAATAACAATATAATTAACCTTGCTCCATCCTCATAGAGTTCAACAGTGTGGCTGACAGCATGATGCAGTGGTTATGTGACCAGGACTTTACAAATGGAGAGATAATTAAAAAGGGATAGATCTCCAACCAGGGCTTGTATAATGACCCTTCACCGCAGACATAAACAACTCTTGTTATGACTGTGCCAACAAAATCTCCATCAAGATCGGGGTATAATTAACAGGAACCATATAAATGTTAAAATCCATTGATCTTCCAGTTTTACCACCCACAGCTGGCTGTTCTTGTGTACCCTGTTGGCCCAAGCCATTAGTCTTCTGACTAAAGCATCATAAAAAAATAGCAATTCAACTCTAAACATCAAAGTGTGGTTATGTCTGAAATTTTAAAAAGAATAAGAGAATAGAAATAGAAAAAAAAAGTAGCCACATAAAATCCAGACCCTTTTTCTGTTTTCCACCTGAGCTGAAGTTAAAGTCCTTGAGTTGATGTTGACGCACCATCTGCTTTGAATACTGTGGTAAGAGAGGCTATCCATCTGTTGAATCTGAGTTGCCTCATCCTCAAAGAGTCTAGTCTATTCTGGGGTTGAGTACCCAAGTGCTTCTAGTCCTTTTAGAAGGACAAGTGGCTCCAAGTATTGACTACATACATTTTAAATACCTCAGTTCCTAAAGCATACGCTCACTCTCGATGTGTTGCAGAACTGAAAGCATGCTGTAAAAATATATTGACTCAAGACCTTGATGAAACTTTTTTTTTTCTTTTTCTGACAGCAATCAGTCAGGGCACACATTTCTCAACAGCAAATGGAGCTGACAGAGAATGGGGGTACAGTCATTTTGGCTCAACCACTCTCTTAAGCGCAGCTTTCCTAAGAGACAGTCTTTTGAGACGACCCTGGAAATGGGAGAGTGCTTTGATTAGAAGTATGTGTACGAGACAGACAACCTCTGTAATCATGTCTGGTGTCGAATCTTGCTCCTCTGCCATAGGTGTGAGAGTGATATTACCCCTGACCCATCCAGCACAATCATCACATCCATAAATGACTACCAAGAAGCATGCTACAATATAATGATGGTCATATGATGTTGTAGCTTGTTGTAGAAATACTTTGATATTTTGGAAAATTAACTTATTCTTTAATGTGAATATAACGTACTGCCAGCAGCCTGACAGCCAAACCTACTTATTTATGATGAATAAATATGGGAAACAGCTTGTGTGGCTCTGACTAAAAAGCTAAGAAAATCTGCCTACCACCACCTTTAAAGCTCCCGAATTAATATGTTTTCTCTGTTTGTTTAATCTGTAAAAAACCTATGTGTAGGCAACAGGTTGCAGTCTTTATGCTAAGCTACGTTGCTGCTGGCGATAGCTTCATATGAGAGATGTGAGTGTGGTATTAATCTTCTCACATAATTCTCTGCAAGACAGCAAATATTTTCTAACTATTCCTTTAAGAATACAATAATCACATCAGCACACATAATCATGTAGCTTCGATGCAATGTGCTAAATTAACCTAACATTCTTGAAAAATCAGTAGACATGGTGATTAAGCTAAATGCATGAGAACTAGAGAGCAGCTGGTAACTGACCTGAAAGTGCCCGCTCGAGTATCAGGAGGAACTTTGCCCAGTTACTGTATTTTATCACTATGTTACATGCTTGTGGCTCAGTGCTTCGGGCCCGCTCGACTGTGAATGTTACCACAATGGACTAGATGCTCTATCAGATGATATGACAAACCTGATCGGGACTCATTGTCTCAGTAGCAGCGTCCTGTTGGTCTGTAGCCCATGTCCAGAGAGCTTCTTCTAGACTGCTCGAGGGTACGCAACAATCCTCTAACACCTGTCACAGCCAGAAAATTGTCCTTCACAGCAGCAGGATGAGCAAGCAGCCTAGAGGTCTGAAACAATATCACAAGTCCAATGATTTTATTTATAGCTTTAATACAAAGATGAGCTCTTCCTCTCAGTATCATCCCCGGGGCTTATGGGGTCGACCGACAGTGTCATAAAATGTTCTGGCAAATGACATTCCCAGAGACAATGACCCATGGCCTTAAAACTACACAATGAGCATAAAAGGGACCTTTACTTTGCACTGTGCCCATACATGTACTGTAAATGTGTAAATGGTGAAGTTTGAGTAAGCATGTGTGGTTATGTGTGTGTGTGTGTGTGTGTGTGTGTGTGTGAGTATATGCATTCTGTGCATGTGCACCTCCTTCATGCCTGAGTGCCTCCCACTTTCATGGGACGCTGTTTCAAGGGTGAAATGACACATTTTTAGAGATAAATTGGTGAAAACAGGCTGAAAAGTAACAATGCACACACACTCCCTTTTAAAATAGTCTTCTTTGTCAGCTATCCTTTCAGTCTGTACAGTCCACACCTCATTGTTGTCTTTCAGCTGAAAGGGGCAATGGTGGAGCCAGATTTATGGTTCAAGAGTATTAAAAGCCTTCAAAAAATGAACTAACATCATCAACAGAACGTGAATCACGAGGTATGATGTTACGTTAAAGGTCTATGTATTGTGTTCCAGTGATACCTACTGAAATTAGCATGCTAAAATATTAGCTTCAGCTTGTACTTCCTTGTAATGCCACTTATGCCTCAAGAGGCAGTGTTTTACATTCATAGTCTAATTTGTCCCGCCACAGTTTCCGCTCCACCGCCGCCACAGTTACACTGGCATTCTTTGGGAAACACTGAGAGGTGATAGTGAGTCACTGTAGCATGTAGTCTGCCCTCAGTCCAACCTGAGGATGAAGAAGTAGAGAACCGGGCTGAACGGAGGTACAGAGCTGCTGCTAGCAGAGCTTCTCTGGAAATAAAAAAAACCCAGAGTCATGCCAGATTTTGCTGTTTGCTTACTTATGTTTTTAACTTTTGGAAGTGGATTTATCTTGCAGATATATACTGTTACTGTAGCTGTCTGTAGCTGTGTGCAGCCAGAGCTCTCTGATACCACTTCATATTTACACAGAGACTGGACAAAAAATTCCTTGGAGAAAAGTAGGTAAGGAAGTTAGACTACCTGGTAAGATCTGAAAATGTGTGTCTGTTACTTGATACCAGCTTTATTTTACTATGAAATAAGTTGATCGATCAGAACTGCATTCAGAAAACAATCATTTCAAAATTGGTTTCCTTGTTGTCTTGCGACTTTTAACAAATCGTCATCATGATGTAGTTATGTCTGCATCCTTTAAATCCATTTATTGTGATCAAAACACAGGTTTATACCTCTGTAACACTAGTAAGTGGCTTCACAGCAGTTCATTGTAACTCACGCGAATAAACACAAATGATCCTGTGGTCATATTGTACCCAGCTGGCATTACTGTTATGAGATTTTGGAGAGTTCGCTATGAACACATTGCATGGATCATTGTGCGTGTCTAATGGTAAACAATTTTGAACATTGTCATTGCATCAAGAGTAGTAGGAGGTAAAATGCTATCCCTACTTTTGTGAAGCATGTGGCCATCGTTTCTTTATAGTTAAAGACACATTTCATTTCTACACACAGCAGAATGATGTTGAGAAATGAAATCTCTCAAAGCAGTAAAGGCTAAGATGTAAAAAAAAAAATACAAAAACATTCAGATTGTGTTATTCCTCACACTAAAAGGTGTCACGCACCTTCCAGCCCCATGTACCACTCTGACCCAAGCGAGAGATGTCAAACTGTCGGCTGTATTTAGCAAGTCTGTTTCTGTGGCCTCAGACCCACTCACCCATAGCTGTATTTATTCATGCCTTTCAGTGTCCCAGTGACTAATACCCTTCCTCCAAGAGGTTGTAGGAATATGCATGAATATGAGAACTCATGGGAATTCTAATATTTTTTTTATTAATGTATCTGTGCTGTCGATATCAGCATGTGTGTCCGGCATTTGAAAAGATTAAAGCTGCAAATTTTCTCTCACTGCAGCCGAAGAACGTGACGAACATGGCCATGATAAATAACCTTAAGACCTGGCATATCTGAGGTGTAGTAAATGCACAGCATAGAGAAGAGAAGAAGAAGCAGCTTAAAAGTACTGAATGCAGCCTTTTTCACAAATGTACCCTAACAGACATATAATGTGTCTGACCTTTTGATACACTGTAAAAGTATGAAGCAGTTTCTCCTAGGTACAAGGTGATGGTACAAATGTGCCCTGATTCAACCTAAGGCATAGTTACTAAAGTCAGTAAAGGTAGCACAGCGATTGAGGCAGCCGGGTGGTGCAGGGGGAAAAAGCACTACAAAGACCTGGGTTCATTGCCCAGCAGCAATGTTTGGCCCCATTGAATAAAACTGGTAGTGTTCCCGGGTGAGAAGCTGTTGAGGGATCATGTCCTTGTATTGTAGCTGCTGTAATGTACTTATATAGGCTACTGCCCCAGGCCCCTGAGCTTCTATACCCCAAAACACGCAACTCCATCTTTTTACTGAATTGTTCTTGGTGCATATATTCCATATTCTTGTACTATCCTTATTCATATACAGTAGATATGAATACAGTTGATATACACACGGTAGCGTGGATACAGGACATCAAGCATGAATACTCTACTATGGAGGAAAAACAGGTGTTCCTGTACAAAGGAATGAATAGCAAATGAGACTTAAATCTGCTAAGATTTGAGATGAAACCAACCATCCACATGGTCCTCAGTAGCTTTTATCAGCTATCTACAAATCCCCAGCAGGTGCTGAAATCCCAGAGGAAGGTATTCTTTACAGATAGAAACTTCCTCCCTCAAAATATTTCAGTATTTTTATTCAAGTGTACGTGAGAGGAGGACATACACATATTTTTCTCCTTATTCTTGTATCATTTAGTTTTGTAATGATGCTGGAAATGTAGCTATTCCCTTTAAATTATTCATTTAGTCACTTGTCCTAAAGCCGAAGTGTTTGAATGTTTGAGCTAGAGTCTGGAACATGTCAGGATTATTTACTGTTTTATGTAAGCTGCTCAGAGGATTTTTTTTTTTTTTAGCAGCAAACTTGAAGTGCCTAAATTGTTAAGGTGCAGGTTTTTTTCCTCAAGTGGTACAAACAAAACCTGTAGAGAACAGAAGAGCATTAGCAAGATTTTAGGAATGCCATGTGTGCCAGTGAAAATGAAGGCTCCACTTCAGTTAAGAAGAAGGTGACAGAGCTGCTGTCAGTGTCAGTGTTTTTGTACAATGGTCTGAAGCCAGGTTAGAGGATGTTGTATTTATTGAAATCATATTTTGCAAACTGAAGCACATGCCTCTTTCTCTTCTTTCTTTCTCCTTCCATCTTTCTTCCTGTCCTCCCCTCTCCAAAGTGAGACACCGCTGGATGGCTTTCTGTCCTTGGGGGAGTGCTTTACATAAACAGCCGGAGCTGATAGAGTGCATTCTGCATTGAGCTCTCAGCTCTTTCAATTTCTGTCTTATAATAGCTTTCACAAACATCATCAGAAATCCTCTGATGGCAATAATGGACCTCTATTCAATTGCTGGCTCACACTTATCCCACCAAGTGACATTGCCTGGTCTTTTGGACATCCTAGATAATATTATCTCTTCTGCCCATGCAATCATTATATTATATTTATGCAGCACACACTGTGAATGATCAGTAAATAAACACACACAGGTTGCAGGTACACACAGACCTGCTCAAGTGCAGTAATTATGTGCACACGTGCACAAACACGATGTACACCAAATACACTGCAGTATATTTGTGGGGATAATGAGCAACTGACGGAAATAGGAGCATTTTCCACTGGGTTATCATCTGAAGCTTATTAAGTTACTACCTGCCACCCAAGGTGTAGTCAGAAAGGTTAAGTTACTGAAAATATCTTATCGCACTATCTCTACAGTATGTAGAAGGATTTTCTATAGGAGGTAATAATTCTTTGATGGTTCCTGCGGTGGCTTTTAGGATTGGCCACCGTGTTTTCTCCTTCATGCTTGGAAGTGGAGGGTGAGACGTGGGGTTATCATTTGGTTGCATTTACCCCCACAGTGCAGGCAGTTTTCTTCTGGACTGGTCCATCCTTGTCACCCATCCCCAAACACTGAAAGGGGCAGGTTTAGGGCGCATTTAGACAGGATCCAGCGCTGCAGCGAAAACACAGGTTTTTCCATTCATTTGAGTGGGGGTAGTGCACCAAGTGACACAGCAGTGACCTACGGTGGAGAAGTTGAACCAGATCCAGCCTGATGTCACGCTGCGGCCGCCAATCAGATGATTAGACCAGTCAAACCCCTGTACAGTTAGGCTGAAATGTCACTGAAGCTGAGGCTGTAGGTATTCATCAAGTAAACTATGATACTCTACCTGTTGTGTGGCTTTGTTTTTTCAGGTACCCAGCTTCTAAATCTGTGTCTGGCTGCAAAATAGAGACACGGAGAGGTTTAATTTGGTTTGTGTCCGATGGTTTGAGTGAGAGAGAGGGAGCAAGGACTTGCTGCAGCGCCTGTTCCTGTCTGAATCAATGACAGTATAAAGAATAGACAGAGCATGAGTAACGTCACCCAAAGGTTTCCGAAGAAGAAAATATGTTGTGCTGAGCGCCGCTATGTTGGCTGTACTGCTTCTTCCCCCTCCTGGCTAAGAAGTGACAATCGGCAAAGACGTGGATCATTGCCGGTCCTGAGGTGGGCCGAATGACAACTGGGTGCTTGAATAAGCCATCTGTAACGGCCCCTTATCTGTCAATTAAAGCGGCCACGCTGTTAATTATGCATAACTTTAAGCATAATATAATTTGAACAGGTGAGTACAGTTGTCATGAATGGGGAAATCAACTATAGAGACCAAAACTTGGCCTCTGACATTACATGGAGGGATCCACTTGAAGGGAGCGGAGGGAAGTGACACCCTGCCTTACAGTATATGTAGCCTTTTAAAATTTTGGGACTATGTAAAACCCCCAATTAGTGTCCCATGTGTACAGTTCTCAGTCGGTTGACTACAGACACCTCTTGCATTACACCTTTGCACTTGCATCTGTTGTTTTATAAATGTTACACAGGGCTGCGCATGGGCCTTGGGGTCATAGACAGTTACAGCACTAAATCATATCAGAGAAGACACTCTCTCTCTTTGGTATGCGAGGCCGCTGTTTGGATTGCTGAAGGAGTGGAGGTGCCAGCCTATCTTAAAGTTGCCTGGTGACCAGGGTCGAAGAAACTGAATGTTGGCCTCCTAGACATAATAGCTAGCTAACTGTTGACGTTCCATTAACATGAACAGACAACAGTGGCTCCAGACTAGAATGTGCTGAAGGTGAACACTAACACGGGTAAATGCATTCCCTTTGACTATTTTTGGGCGTATAGTATTTGTGGCGTCATCTGTAAGGGTTTAAAGTCTGACCACCAGCATGAGTTGGGCAGAATAGAGACTGACTCATATGCAGACCTGATTGTATGTGAGAATGTCTCTGATTCTCCTTGATCAAGCTTCAATAAATATTACAGCATAAGACATCAGAGGCTCCTGAAACACATTCTTCCCTCCTGACCTGGTGCCATTGATTTTAGCAATTTCTCCACAACAATAAAAACCTGGATAATATAGTAACCACTTTAGGGTTTTTTTAGGGGTCCAGGGAATTCATGCAAGTCAATGCAATGTCCTCCTAAGTGATGAAAACATGTCTGTGTGTGATAGGAGGACGGAGCTTTTCTAATCATAATTTCAGAGACATTCAAAACAAGAGGGTAAATTTGACTGACAGATTTCAGAACTTACTCTACAGCTCTATAAAAAGGTATATAATACACTTTTGAGAGAAACTTCTATTTACCTACCTGCCTTTACCTACAACCTCCTACTCAGTTAATCGTTGTGAAGACTAGAACAAGAAAAGAAAAAGCAACAATAAAAAAGGGCACATTCACAAACAGAATCATCTTTCTCTTTTTTAGAAATATTCTCCAACTCTGATATTTTGTTATATTGTATATTGTATTTTTTTTTTTCTCTGTCCATGTTTCAGCTTTGTGATTAGCCCCTCTCGATGACATAGAGTAGAAAAGAGAGAAAAACAGACAAAGAGCAAACAGATGGCTGGGTGAAGCAATTTAGCTGAACAGACCAAAAAACACAAAGGAACACAATGTAATTGTGGCTATTACATTACACTGCACAACTCCAGGTTTCCCTCGCAGATTTTACTGATGCCTGAGGGGAAGCAGTTCTGATGAAAACCTTGTAATTTGTCTACTCAGGCTTATTTTATATGTGTTTGTTCATTCACACTGCAATAAAATATAAAGCTGTTTTTTTTCCAAACAAGAGCTGACACTTAAAATTACAACACTCTCATTTTGTTTAGCTTCAGTTTAATTACACAGTGACAAAAGATAATCAATGATACGCATGCTGTTAACCAAATGGGAAATGTCTCTATTCTTCCACTGACTGAATATTTACTGGCTACACAATCGAGTACTACATCATTAATGCTGCATGTACTTTGGGTATGCTATTACTTTTAATCAAGAAAAGAGAAATGTAACTCTGGAAGCACCAATGGAACAAAATAATAATAATGCAATTTGTTGTTTTACGTAAATCATGAATATGACACTGTGTTGGTCTCACAGTTAATTGAACGTTAGCTAAACCGCTCTCCCAAATGAGGATTATCCAATCATAGCTTAACAACTGTAACTAGGCTCTGCGGCCGTCAAGCTTTTTCGTCAACATGCTGATGCTTAATGAGGCTGTTACAAAAGCAATACACAGCACTTAAAGAGTTTGGATGTTGGTCTTCTTGTAAAAATTTTCTAAAACCACAAACACAGCAACAAAAGTAGGAATACATTGAACTGTCTGCGCTGTAATCGTTAGCATGCCCTGCTAACATAGCGACCTACAGCAGTAATGGAGCGTTATTTCCAAGGCAGTAATTTACTAACTATATTACTTTGTTGGGCAACAGTTTAAATTTAGGTCCCATTCCTATTCAAGTTGTATTTCACTACTGTGTGGGAGCCGGTCCTGGAAGAGTTTAGGCTAACGTTAGCAGCTCTGTGCTGATCTTTATTGGATTGTTGGAAAGTTACTTTCTTTAATATTTTCTTCTCTGTTTGGAAATATGAAAAAGCAATCTAAGCAGCCAAACAAATGATACAAGAAATAACATTTTATTCATACTTATACAAAAACTATCTCAACAATGCAATACAAGAATAATGCTGCCTCTTTGTAGCCATGGAGTTCATGTGCCACATCTTAACATGGTGATTGTTATTAAACAAGTTGGAAACAGTAAAAATTCAGTTTGAGACAGTGTTTTTACCACTTCATGGAGCTATCGTTATATCGCTAGATAAATGTACAGAGAGGCGTCATTTCAGCCAGCAGAATTGACAGTCTTAGGCTACAACTAAGAAGTTTGCTTACGTCAACCTCAAATGAGTGACACATTTTTTCAGGAACTAGCCAGAATCTTCGAATGCTACCACGAAAGAATGAGAAGTTTGAGGGACATATAACGGCAGTAACTAAAAGGTGTGAGGCGAAGTGAATGGTCAATTATTGTCGGAGGTCAGAACATAGAAGTTGGTATTTCGGACAGATTGTGTGCTTTGTGAAGATGAAATCAAACTTTTCCCATTTCCTCATAATGGAGAAGACGGCATAAAAAACAAAATCTCTCAATGCCAAACACAACCTACAACATAAACCTTCATATAGATGAGTGAAGTGCTTCATAGGCAGGCTGCACTTGTGTAAGGCCAAAGATGCACATTTTGTTTTATTATCTTTGCTTCTCAAGGACTTAAATATAAGAGTAAACATACTCTTTTATCATAAGAGGCTGAAACCTCTGTGGAACTGAAACAGAAAATTATACAAAGCAAAGATGCAGAGAACAATCACCCCGTGATCAGAGTAATCTTACAAGCACATTACCAGGTTCAGATGTAGCTAATGGCAGTGCAACATCAATTCCATTAATTTCATTTTAAATTTTTAAAGTCATCTCCTCAGTGTCTACAACCACTCTCTGATTAGAGCTTACAGCCGTGGCTCTCTGGCGTCTTTGCTTCAAAAGAAGTTTATTGATTATGACAAATATTGACTGAACCAAGTGAAACCACAGACAAGTCAGTTTATGTAATTCTTCATCTAATCACAACTTCAGATGCATACTAACAGACATGTTTAGAATCAAACGAAGCTTATAGAAGGAAATAATTTATCTACCTGTCTCACTGTTTCCAGTAAAATCTGTGAGGGTTCTGTGTTTTGTGTCCTTGCCCTGCCTGTCTTTTCCCCGCCTCCATGTTCTTCCCCTCTGCAGGGCGGAGCTGATGAGACACACCTGCAGCCACTCACTCATCTCAGCCTACATAAAGCCTCTGGTCCTCACCCTACTCCCCTACCAGATAATTCCGTCTCGTCGGTAGAGCTGACCGTGTTCATTTCAGTAAAGCTTTCCTGTCTAGTTCGCCATCTTATGATTAACTTGTTCTTTTCTTTGTGTGTTTTGTTTAGTTCCCTGTGCTTCGCTGCCTTGTGCCTGAGTTCCTGTTTTCGCCTCGTTCGTGTGTGTTTTTTCATTCTGGAGTTTGCTGGCCTGCCTTGCTGGACACCTTTTGTTATTTTATTAGAGGAACTCTTGTTTGAATAAACTTTGTTTACTTTACTTTGTGCATCTTTACGCCAGTCCAGTCTCTGCTTTGGGGTCCAATTTTCATAGCCCTTAACAAAAATCCTCAGTATGGATGCAGTTAAACAAGCATACACAGTAAGTATGCAAATATCCTTCTGATGGAGCAAACAGAAGGAGATGTACATTATTTAACTCGATCACTTTAACTCTCTCGTATTCAAGAGTCAGAGCTAAACAGTTCAAAATGCTTACAACATTCTTAAGAGAATCACTGCAGGGTGTGAGTAAGCCTCGAACTTAACTTGTTGATGCTGGCAGGCTACAACCATTGCAAAGTGCTGCTCTTGCTGTGGCAGACCGCCTTTGAAGTGATGGAGGAATTCATTTGCCAAAGCTAAAGGAAGTCATGGTCTGCAAAGCCCAAGATGTGACTATAGTGTGAGCAAGTGGTTTTAGATTAAGTGTAAATGATGTAATGGCAGAGGGATTTCCTTATAATCCAGGCTGGTTCTTGCAACCCCGTAGTTAGTCATAACATCTTAAAACATTTCACTACACTACAGATGATGATGAAGATTCACAGGGGATAATGTATTCTGGGCTATTTCTAACATATATATTTCAACTGCCTCTGTATTTCATCAGGAAATAGTTATATTATAAAGTACAAAATTATTAAACTTTCAATTTCCATCTTTTTGGCAGAATGGTGCTTTTTCATTAAACTGTTTTTTCTCTGTTCTTCAGTATCTCCAGTGGGTTAGTCTGTCTGTGCAGAGCCATGCATGAAACTACACATAAAAAATACAGCAGAGACTAAACAAAGCACATTCATTATAAATGATAAGCTCAAATGTGCTGCAAACAGTTTTCTGTTATTAAAAATGACCAAGCGTAGAACTAAATCCTGCTCCTGGTTGTGCCGTTCTTATACTGCTCTCACAATATTGCTATTGCTATGAGGTGTGTAGTAGCCAAAGCGAGACAAGGAAGGAAACCATTTATGTTACAAAGCAGTCATGCAGTGAATGCTTGAATTTGACATGTTCCGTCATGTTAAAGGTTTACTTTCTCTCTGCTGACACAGTTCCTGACTGTGTTTTGTTAAAGTCAATAAGATGGAGAGGTGTGTGAGAGTCACTTTGGATCTCCTCAGACATATTCACATTCACGTTTTATTATGTTATTGTACATTCGTGTGATAACTCTGTCTTTAGAGTATGAACCCCCCTATAGAGTTCAGAGGGTGCGCAAAGTTTGTAGTTTGTTTCTTCATAAAGAGACTGTTGTCAACCTAGATTCTCAGCAGATGCAACGGATTCCAACAGGAGCAAGTTTCCATGGTGATAATGAAGTATCAAAACAGCCATAAAAACTCTCCCATGCCCATCTGTACTCTCACTACACTCAGACTTTTGTCAAAACATGAACAAATACAGATACTTTTCAATCCTCATGCAAGCTTACAAGTTGCTGTTGTGTTTGTTTCCCGTTTCTGTTCCAGTGAAGACAAATAGAAGTGAAAGTAAATTAACTCATTTATTAAACTGTAGTATGAATTCAAATTAACAGTGAGGTGAAGGCGTATGTGTATACATGGTGCACAATTGTCCACCAGCCAAATGGCTAGAGGAATGTTTACATTTTACCAGCCTCTCAATAGACTACTATTGTTTTTTTGGGCTAGTGAGTGAAGCAAATCCACCACCACCACCCAGCATATTTAACCAGCATTTGCCTGGTGGATGGTGCAAATTTTATGCTCTGCGTGTAGATTAAGTGCTAGACCTTTGAAGTGCCTAATTGTGCACACAGAAACAGGGGGAAAGAGCGTGTACGGCCCCCCCTTGGTGATGTATCCTGCCTTGGCAAATGCCAAAAGGATCAACCAGATGCTGAAACATCTGTGAGTTTAATTCATTGACTGAAAACTCCATATGGGGATTCTCCCACGGTGGCGTGGGTGAGAAATAATTAATCCTTTTATTATTCATCATTTCCACAGTGCTTCCCCATGTATGGTAGCAGTTGCAAAGGCAAACATTGTAGTTGTTGTCACATATGGTGGAACGAAACACTGAACGACCTCTAGCTTTTATCCAAATGGCCTTAAATTAATAGACCAGTGACAGTGACCAGATTTTGTTTAAAGCATTGTACAATACATCCCAGCTCTAAACAGGAATAAACAGTAAATCAAATGTATTGATGGATAACTCTCATCACAACTGAACCAGCGATTGTAAGACACAACTGTATTAGGCCGATCAGTTTAGAGGTAATCTTTTGTGATGTAGCGATCAGTAGGCTATGTCAAGTATAGTGGAAGAGCTTTTTCAATGTCCCTGTTAAGCCAGTTTATGTAATGTTTCAATCTTCACAGCAATGGCAGAATGTATCATCTGGCCAAATTTCATCAAGTCAGACCTGTGGGGCCTGAAATACTCTCACACCTGAGACATTATGTTTTATGGTATCGTGAGCACCGCCTGATTAAAGCCCCCCTTGATTTGATGTCACGCACAAGGACAAAGCGAAATAAGAGACTCAATAGAATCAAGTATTTACTGTCAGACCCCACACAGATTTACATCAGGCCACAGGCCCTTATCTCATGTTTTATCACATGGAGCTCCATCCAACATTTGTCAAGATTAGATAATGCATACCAGTTACATAAATTCAGTTTGAGCAGTGTCTGCACTTCAGGTAGCAACATTGCTAGTTTAACTACATCTCTCTACGTCTACATTTTCTCTGTAGCGTCGCTGTTTTCTGAACTGCTGTTGATTCCCAAAAGCTACATGCTACAAACGTTTCTGAAGTGTTCTGCTGCAGTCTGAAATACAGCTGCTAAAGATAGTTAAGTGACATCCATGGACGTGTATTTGTAGACAAAAACTCTTTCGTATGATGGCGGTGACGTCACAAACAAATCCTTGGACTGATTCCTACAACGTGTCTGCTGCAGGGGAATACAGACAGACACACAAGCTTGAGTTAACTTGCAGTGAAGCTTCATTTAATACCATGAGTACCTGGTAGCTTAGTTCACTAAACTTTTCAAGTAGCTTGCCTAACTTAAGAATTCCCTAAAGGACAGTTTAAGTCCTTGGCAGCAAATGAAAAGACAGCAAGACCTGTCAAGTTATGATTTGTGAAATACAAGACTTATGAAAGTTGGTTTGAAGGAATAGTTTAACATTTTAGTTGGGATTTTAGTAGCTCAGGCTACATGCTTCCTCCTATTTCCAGTTTTTATGCTAAGCTATGTTAAACAGCTGCTAGCTGTAACTTTATCGTCTAGACATGAGTGCTATTTATTATATTAATAATATCACTTTATATAGGATGCTGTACTTTTCTGGTGTAAGTCTAGCTGCAACAGTGTTCTAAAGTAGCAAAATAATCAGTGCCTTCACAATGAGAAAAGTAACAAATCACTTTACAACATGATCTAAATGTGAACAAACTGCATAGTCAAAGTGTTCATTGCAAATCACTACTGAGGATAAACAGAGCCTTATTTGTTAAAGGATTTAAATTGTTGAAGGAAAAGCTTTACTCTGCTTGATATTCACACACTGTTTGGTGTTTTACTGTTTTTTGTCTAGCAAACAATGAAGAAGGATCGGCCTGTTTCTGAATGTTTTGCAACTTGCAAACTTGTCATCTTTATGATGAGATCATGACCCTGAGTGAGAAAAATAAAGTTAACTCACTGTAATTTTGCTGACTTGCTCCCCTGTAGGTTGCACTGCATGGGTCCAAGGTGGAACAGAAATGGATCCAACTATCAATCAATCTGTGGCCTTGTGAGACCCGCTCTACTAGAAATAGTCCTGCACCACCTTGGTCTTATTGACAGGCCCTGCTGCCAGAAGACGCATAGTTTATTTAGGTAGACAATAGATTAAAGAATAAGGTGGATAGCGTTGATGAGCATGGATTGCTGCGTATGTAGTGTGCAAAGCTTTCAGTGGCACCAGGAGACAGAATATTGACAGATACACAAAAAGACTGCAAGATAAACGGGGCTGTAGTGACATGATCAAATCAACTGCTGTTTGGAAACGAACAGCTGAAAATTAGCCTTCATTAACACTCACTAAGGCATACTGTGTATGAGAAAGAGAGAAGGTGTAATAAAACAGCAGACTGTCTTTCACTTTGGTTGAGTATTATGAGCGAAGTAAAGTAAATTGTGAGAACACCTTTTGTTCCCCGAAACAAAACTTGTTTTTAAAGAAGTTTTTTCTTTGCATGGAGCCAATCCAAGGTAATTTCTGTGAGACCGCTCATTCTTCCATGTCGGCCAGCCACAGTGCAGCTGGAAAACAGAGGAAACAGGAAGAAAACAGTGCAGCTGTGAAAATAGCTTGCAAAGGGAAACTGTTAATGAAAACAAAGCAGTTCAGGAAGAATGAGGATCAAAACAGTCTCAGTCAGATGTTATTATAGTCAACAACATCTACTCTGTCACAGATATGAGTCCAAATGCATTCTTTCTGCTATTGTTTATTTCACTACAGGAGATGCTATTTAAAATGTCTAGAGTTTAGGATTTAGGGGGCTCTATTTACATAATATGGCAGAAATGGAATATGATATAATCTCCTGAAAATAAGAATCGTTATGTTTTTATTACCTTAGAATGAGCCCTTTATCTACAGACATTTCTCCAGTTTCTAGTAGTTTCTCCTTCACGCTTGGAAGAGTAGGGTGAGTGAAGGGGGTTGCAATCAACAACTACACCACTAGATGCCGCTAAATTCTACACAGCAGTCCGTTAAAGCAGTTGCCTGCTGTGCCAAACCAAAAGGGAGTATTGGTTGGATATTCAGCTTGATAATGTGAGTCACACATGCTCACAAACATTTCCATGGAGGTCTGACAGACAGGTTGTCACTTTTTTATGTGCTGAACTTACCAATTCACTTAGTCAGTGAAAATGAAAACTCTTGTTTGTTCAGCTTTAGAGAAATTGGAGCATAGATGCAGCAGACCTCTACAAACCTGAGTTTCTCAAGTGAAGATTGGGAATACACATAAAAACCTTTCTAATTAATTTGCATTTTAATCTCCATGGCCACACTGAAGGCCTAGGGCCAACTGTGGATGTTGTTTATTTTCTCACTCCTGATAGACCTGGCAGAATAAAACATTTTATTATGTGAAACCTCAAAAATGCATCCAAAAATAGCTCTGTTATCCTTTATAGTAGAGTAAGGAAATCGTAATACTCATAATAGTAGTTTCATCCCAATTACTACTATGTCAGAATAATAATTATGGTTTTTTATTACTGGATATAGTATTATGCTGCACTCTTGGTCACATGGGGTTATAAGTTCTGTTAAGGGGAACTTGTATGAATTATAAAATCTTTAAATTAATTCTGTAGCTAACAGGTCACCGGGGAAGCCAGCAGTGGATAAATGCGATCTCTGTTAAAACCCTGATGGCTGAATTCAATATGAGTACAAGTACAGGGACGTATGATTTAATGAGCAAAGGCAGTAAGTTACAACGATAGCAATCTGACTCTCATTTGAGTCATCTATGCTAAGAATAGGCATGTCGTTGTACCAAAAGGCACTATGTATATATTAAAAAGTACAAATAGTATCTTAGATGTTCCTCCTTTTGCTCTATGAAGCATGCATTATTATGTTTCTAACCAATCCCTTCACAGTGGTCAGAGAACATATCTTCCCCTTAAGTTAATTAAACTCCAAGAGAAGAGATCTCCAAATATTTTTCCCTATTTCTAGTGTTAATGTTTCCTCTAGGAATAATAAAGAAGAACAATATTGCATTAGTGTTCTATTGTCCAGAAACCATACTGTGTGGGTGCTTACTGAAGCCAATATTGAATCAAATTTTGCTCTATCGAATAAGAAGCATCAAGCTCGATAGACTTCCCCTCCCTTCCCTCTCTCTTTCTCTTTCATCTCTCTTTAAGTCTTGGTACCTCTCTTTCTGCTGCGGTTCCTTGGCTCGCTTCTTATCAGACGTGTTCAGCTGTCGTTGGAGCGTCCACAGAGACTGTCAGTGTACCGGGCTACTTGGCAATGATTGAAGCTTTTAATTTTTCCTATTTTCCAACAATTTAAACATCTTTTGACTCGAGTAAATTCACCTCCACATTTCCTCCCACTTTGCACAGGTGACCTGTGCCTAAAAAAATCATCTAGCCAGGCTATATGAAGATGTATGGATTTCCACTGCAATGCCTTCTTTCTACATCAGGCTGGGAATAATTTCACCTATCAGGAGTTGTGTTTGCCACCATGTTAAGGATGACAGATGAAACATGTTAATTGAGTGTGTGTGTGTAATATGGATGAAGGGGTTTGGTTGTAGTACAGCCAAATGTTTAAACGCCTTTCCCATAAATAAGCAGTCCGTGATTACAGGTAATCAGACAGCCTGATATGACAGGGTCCAAAAACATGGTATCACAGGGATTAATAATATGTTTACATCAGTAATTATTACATGGATTATTTTGACTTATGTATCTCACAGTAGCCAGTTTGTCAATAAAAGGTCAGCATAACAAGACAAGACAAAACGGAAGTTAAGAGAACAAAAGTAATTGTCTACAGCCATGTTAGCAGCTCTCTGAGGCTATGACAATGCTCATATACTGACATTTAGCAGGTAGAATTTCCACCCTCTCAGTGTAACATATTAGCATGCTAACATATGCCAACTAACACTAAACAGAAAGTAGCTAACAGGTGGGGTTGATTAGAAATAGAATAGGATTAGTTTTGCAGGTATTACTAAAGTGTTGGACAAACAAAAGTTATTGCAATTCTTCTTGAAGGGGACATGCATGTTTTTGCCCTAATTCATGGCAATTCATCCAATAGTTGTCTAGACACTTCACTCAAATGTTGGTGGCACTAGATAGTCAGGGGATCACCAAAGTCATTAGATTCATCTGAATTATGGATCATCCTCTAGGAACAATTGACGGAAACATTGGATGTGAATGGAAACATTGACCTGCTGGAGGTGCGAGGGGAAAAGCAGCTAGATCACCAAGTCAGTCTGCTTAATTTTTTGGGGACCATCCAATGTTTATTTCAGATATTTTAGTTTGGACCAAAGTGGTGGACTGACAAACTAGCATCACTAAAAAGATACCAAGTCACAGTTTATGGCTTAAAGGACCATGGTAGTTGTTTTTGTCCTAGAGCTCACAATGTTGAATTTTGTAGAGCTTTAAACAATCAGTCTGTAGGATTTACTGGCATCTAGCGGTGTAGTTACAGATTGCTACCCCCTCTACTCCAAGCGTAAAAGGAGAAACTATAGTGGCTGCAAAATGTGCAATAAAATTAAAATACCCTATCTAGAGCCAGTGTTTAGTTTGTCCATTCCGGGCTACTGTAGAAACGTGGCAATTCAGCATAGCACCCATGACATCTGTAGTTATAAGAGGCTCATTGAACAGAATGACAGACCTCCTTGAAATAAACAGGCTTGCCAGTTTCTGAGAACAGAACCCAAAATGTGAAAACAAATTGCAGTAAAACACACTTTGTTAAAAAAAATCATGTTTTGATCATTAATTGGATTTACAATTGTATTTAATTGTATGTACTGGATTGTATTTACAATTCAGTACAAAATATAGTGTTGATGTTAGATGCTTTAATCCAGCAACAGTGCTCTGGTGTCATGTTCATGTCATATCAGATGTTCTCACATATGCTGCCAACTGGGGAAAAAACTCATCACATCAACTTCCTAGTGATAATCACAAGTAACAGAGTGAGATTTTCTGCAGGCTCTGATGTCTCTGAAAGACATCACAAATTGTTTAAATTGTGGAAGGCTGTCACAACACATTACATCCACCACTGATAGCAATGTGAGGCATTTGTGATGCCTAAACTTAATGTTTACAGCCACACAAACATATAAGAGACATGCTGTAGTAAGGAGTACTCTCTTTACACCTTCTTAGCTGACATATTTATGATAAAATGTCAGCTGATACACAATAAAATGTGTAAGCAATGGAAAAAAATAGCGTTAAGATGATTGTAATTGAAATGTTATGCTGATTTTTCCGTCTTTAAAAGGTGTGTTTTAATTAACTTAGTGGATGCAGCTATTTGATTGGTTTTAGTGTGTGCTGCTGGGGAGATGTTTAATAAATTAAATTGTTATGATAGAAAGGAAACTTGGAAAATAAGTTTCTGGTTCAAAATAGCTATATTTATTTTATAATCAGTGCTGAAGGCATTAGGTTTGTAATGTTTGTGAACATTTCCAGTACTCTCTAATACATTTTGAATGATAAGGCTAGACAATTTTAATCCCTAGGTTTAGTGAGAATAAGAGTAGCTTTATGTACTGTTTTAGTAGACATGTTTAGTTATAAAGTCCTAGACTTGACTATATACAGTATTTTCCAGTCTATGATAAAATAAACCACCACAACAAACTAGATTTAATGGAATTTTAATGATTCCCTGTGAAGAAATAAAGAATGCTCTCATGGTCACATTGGATGAGCTGACAGTCAGGAAAGCTGCTCATCAATAATCTGGATAATAATAATTCTTGGAGCAGTGTTCCAGGAGGATGGGAGGGTCCGTGGCTATCTCTCTGCCTCAGCGCACGGCGGGCCCGGAGGGACGGACCCTTTAACAGAGATCTGTTTATACTGCCTCACCTCAATCTCAGCGCATACCTCCTGACTAATGTCAGCTATGTTTAACAACTACCTGCCTTATCACATGTACACACAGACAGAAGGCACCAGCAGTGAAATCAATCAAGCACAGAACTTGTGTCAGTTTCTGCAGAAAATTGGAAATAAGACATTTAGAAAACACTGTAAGTTGGGATATGATACAATCAAGTGGAAGGTTTGTGTGAATATTTTATTTGGTCCCACTTGCTGAACCAAAACTACCAGGCAAACTTGTCAATACTCTTCATATTTTGTAGAACGGCTATAATTACCCACACAAATTCTACTGACTGTGTGTTGAAGCAGTCACTGATGGCAACAAAAGAATAAATAAACTTCTCATTGTTATGTTTAGGCACTCACAGGACTTGGTTAAGGTTAGCAAAAGCATCTGGTCACGATTAAATATTTAAAAAGTCTGCAGTGACTTGAAGCACTTTATTAACATTTATTTAAACCCACCATCTTTCCCTAACCTTCACGAATGTGCTCATGTTGTCCAACAACAGCCGCACTCAGGACTCAGGATGCAAACCCCAGTCTCCGGTGTCAAAGTTCGGCTGTATCACTCCCGGATACAGATCGGATCATAAATATAGTGCTATATTTATCTTTGCTCAAAAAAAGTTCCAGCAAAGTTAGTCTGGGCAGGAGAAATTATGCTGCTCATCACAACATAATCAGGAAAACAAAATTAGTATTATATAAATGTAATATCTAGGAGACAGGATTGAGAGGGGGACAGTCAAGCTAGTGAATTTACTAAAAGATTGTCCAACTAGAGATCCAAACTGAATAACAGACCTTTTTCACTTAAAACATTTTGACAGGTCACAATTGAAAAAGTACATGTGTAACTAATAAAATGAATGAGGCTGAATCACATCTAGCTGCTCCAGGTTCAGAGTCCTGGTATTGTGCATGGTGGATTACTGAGACACTGGAATTGAACCAGACTATTGTTAACGTTATAAGTAACACAAGTCAAAATGTCTCCTGTGAATAAGGCCTACTGATGAAAATACACTTTGCACGTATAAAAGGGAACCTGAGGCCAACATACGGTGGTGTGTTTTTTTTATAAGCATATGACTGTTTGCTGTCTGTCCAACTGGATTTCATGAAATGGTAATGTAACAGGAATCAGCTGTCATTTCAACATCGAGGCAAAGCAGCCATCATATTATTTGGATATGCTTAAGTGAGGTATTTACTATAATCAGAGCATTTGTCCCTCGTCTGTGAAGGAGCTTCTGAAATTACATGCTCAGTACCAGTCTTATCTGAGTCTGTGCCCAACGTTGTTCACTCCTTTCGAAATGGTCCAAACATGCCACTAGCACTGGTGTAATAGTGATAACACTCTCAGAACTGATGTATCATATGATGATGAGTCCTGTTATCTGGTAAAGAAAATGAGCTGAAATGAGACTTTCCTGCTATTACTTATTATAACAGAGCCTTCCAAAGGAATACAGGAAAAACAGTTTCAGACGATGACAAAAGCATTTAATAGATAAAATGAATGCTGCTGCTCTTCATGCATGAAGAATTTGTGATTATTGGTAGATGTGGCTGAGTATCTGTAAGTGGTCCTCAAGGGCTTTAGATTTCAAAGCATGTTTGTGTACTGAATATATACTGTATACTGAGCTCTTTAGAAATGGGTGACAGATACTGAAAACACACAGGCAGGTGGTAGTCGATGGGTACCAGGAAACAAGTGGAAAGTTTTCAGCACCAAAATAGCATGTTAACCATGTGACCCATGTCCCCAGCACTCTTTTACATTCATTATCTCACTACATGTCAAACACAGCCAGAAGCAGCAGCAAAGAAGCCATTAAGCCTTATCTATTATTGAACAGTCAAAGGCCTTCTAATGGCTGGAAATCGCTGACACCAAGATTCTTTCATAGTCGTATGATTTAAAGTCTTTCCCTACTTCAAAAGACAATACACACACACACACACACACACACACACACACACACACACACACACACACACACACACACACACACACACACACACACAAAGCAGAACTGAACTACTGTCTACACCAAGAGCAGTCAGTGGTCTGGCTTAATCTCTTGTCTTTCTTGCTGTCTGTTATGAGTAGGGTAGTTAGAGTCGCGTAGCCATGTGACAACTCTGTCTGCACCCTCTGGATATTCTACATGCTGCAATAGTGACATTATTATTTCATGTGGATAAAGACATTGAGAAGACAGAGACGGCTGCCCTTTCACCAATAACTACAAAGGATGCGATGCAGTTCCACTGCCGCCTCTAATGCGCATCTGTGGGTTCACTGCGTTATTGTGAACATTGAGAAGAAACACTCTCAGGCCTCTATCACCAGCTTTACATTTCCTGACCATTTAGGCTGACAAGCAGTGGCACTTTGAGAGAATTGGGGAGCTCATCCCACACTCATCATGGATGAGGCTCACAGCACAGATGATTGTGTGGTGAGTCATAAAAGACCTTTGCCGTCGCACGAGCAAGTTAGAAAGGTCAGCAGTAACTTTTTTTTAGTTACTAGTATGTTTTACAGCTATTAATTCTGACAATTGCTTGCACAGTTTGCAGTCAGACAAGGATGGTTTTCTTAAAACTCATGAACATGCAGCTTACTTTTTATCTACTCTTTATTCTACACTTTCATTTGTAAGTGTACATGTCATATAAATCCCCCACAAGACAACGTTTTTTGTTCATTTTCAATCAAAAAATCTCACCACAAGGTCCATTTTCTGCAGTATGCGTTCTCATATTTTCCTACCACTGTTTGTGACTCTCAATGGACAATTTTGTAGACTGAACTACAGGTTTAATATAAGTGAGTTGTCAGCGAGTAATTTTGCCTATCTTCATAACGATTTAATTTAAAATGAGCAAAGTTTTTTTTCATGTGTGTTTGTGTGTTTACTTGACAGAGTGTTCAGCCTCTGCTGCAAATTAGTCTGCCTTGTTACATTCACAAGTTCTTAGTTTATGTTTGAGAGCAGCTCTAGTGTTACGATGAAGGAGAGGAGTCCCTAGAGTTAAATAACCAGCTTAAATGGAGGGATAGCACCTCAGGTCTCCTGTGTAACTAATGAGAAGGCAATATTAAAAGTGCTGTGAAATGCCTGTGAACAGAGCTGACTGGCGTAAGGTGAGAGCTAATCAGGGCCTTTCCATGCTCTGACAACCCTGTGTGCCTCCAACAATTACAATTCTGAGGATTAGTGAGTTGCGCAGAAACACACAATATGTCAAACTGCAATCATTAAATGATGGTTCCTCTTGGTTGCCTCTGCCAAAAAAAACATGTGGTGCATTTGTATGCAAATGCAAGTTAGTAGCAGTCCTGCTTCTGGTATAATTGTCATCTGTGGTTGAATAGTTATATATGATATCATGTTGCAAGAATTTACAGCATTTCTTTCACTCATTGATCAAAAAATGTACATAATGCAGACTATCCATATGATAAAACTGTTTACTAATGCATATGTAGTGAGCTAAAAAGTTTCACAGACAATATAACTTTATGTGAGTAATATTTCCTGATGAGTCTTCTGTTGAATGAATAGTCCTGTTATAAAATATGCCTCCATACTGCACTATAATATAAACTATATATATATATTTTTTTCTTGTACTTTTTTCTTTGTTCTTGCTTTTAAATGTGTTTTAACTTTTTAAAAATTGTTTTTTTATGCTGTTTTATGCTGTTCTTTTTTAAATGCTTTGTCTTACAGAACAGAGTGTGTGGTTACAGTAAGAAGAGAGGCAGCGTGTAGAGATTTATAGCTAGAGGGAGAAGAAAAGAGTGCGAAAGAGTGATGCGTGGAAAGGAGGAGTTTTTGTTTGATATATATAATATACATCTTTTTTTTTTTCTTGTACTTTTTTTCTTTGTTCTTGCTTTTAACTGTGTTTTAACTTTTTAAAGATTGTTTGTTTTTTTCTATGCTGTTTTATGCTGTTCTTTTTAAATGCTTTGTCTTTATGTAAAGCACATTGGGTTGCCTCTTGGTATGAATTGCGCTATATAAATAACAATGCCTTGCCTTGCCTATAACCTTTAAAGAAAAAGCTTGACATTTTAGTAAAAACAGTTGGTTACTTGGTGAGAGTTAGATAAGAAGATGGTTACAACTGTCATATGCCTGTGAGCTAAAGATGAAGCTAAGACAAGGAGCTGGTTAGCTTAGCTCAGCACATAGACAGGGAAACAGCTAGCCTGGCCTGGCACTGTGTTGGACATCAATTTGTGGTTTCATAAGATTGACTATTTCTTGGCTAATGTAATTAAATAGCATGTGGAAATTAGTTAGCTTTAGCTAAAGCTAAAGCCTTAGTTAGCTTTTAGCTAAATAGCTGCTCATGGTAGTTTCATATTTATCACACAAACTGTTATCCATTGTCTTATCTAACTCTTGCTGAGAAAGCATGTTTCCAAAAAAAGTGGCACTTTACACTAATGCTATACAAATACTGTACTTTTCATTCTTACACTCCGCTTCCTTGACTGTCTGAGACAAAACCACCATAAGGTTTAGTCTCAGTCATTAATGAGGTGACTCCCAGATCAATTCTTATCGACTGAAGGCCTCCATTATTGGCTTGTAAGACATTGCTGTTGTACCATTATCCCTTAATTATATTGAAGGCAGAGCAATGCTGGTGCTGCTCCCTCTCTAGTACTGTACAAAATCAGTCGAGGTACTAATCATCCCTCCTAACACACATGGCCCGGGGTGTTTTTCCGGCTTTATTGTTGCACCTCTAATGGATTCATTAGCAAACAGTGATTTATTTTAAAGCAGTACATGATTGCTAAATGGCAGGAGAATGGAAAGGTACACGCTTAAATATTTGCACTTCATGGGGAGTTTAATATTTTTAGGGGACAAATCAAATTACACACAAAAGCAGCAGGAAGTGCAATAGACCATAAACGACTAATGTTTCCCTTCAGAACTTTGACAAAATGTCAATGATGAAATCTGCATAGTGCTTGCACCTGGAGAAGTACTACAGTATTATACAGCTGGAAGGTTTGGAGAGTGATTTAAGAAAGAGCCTTGCCTTTCCTGCATGTAATATGTTCAGACTCATAAAACACACAAATTCAGTTCGACATTCAACTGGCTGCCTCATGCTGTATATGTGATAATGAATCCTCTCTCTTTGTAAGACATTATTAGTCTCTTGTCACACCGACAAAAGAGAGAGAAGAAAGAGAAAATTCACTTGGATGTGCAATTTTCATCACAGCATTGTATCATAATATCCACACACTTAGCTTTTCACTCAGTTACCTATCTGCGTTCATCAGTTTTACTCAATACTTTTTAAATCACTGACTGTTCAAACTTTTTTGCAGATATAGAACAGACCCTATTTCGACCGCAATAGAACTTAGCCGCTGCAGTCTGTTGCGTGGGCCTCTATCTTCTCAGTGCACATGCTGTAACTGTACAGTAGCTATTATGGGACAGTTGATGGCAGGTAGCACGTTTGACTATCACTGTGGCCTCGATAAAAGCTGAGTACTCCTGTTGCCCTGAGGTGCTTCCTCTCTGCCCGCTCTTGTGTGACAGCAGGATGTCACCGCTGATCCCTTTTGCAGATCTGACCTCCAACTCCAACTCGATTGAGCTTGAAAAAGTGTCACCTGACCTGACCTGATTTTTTATCACCTTGTATTATTCAAATATATCCAAATCTCCATGCTTCCTGAGGAGGTAAGATGATAAAATAGTGTCTGCTAAGCAGACATTGCTAAACATTAATGTGTTAGTTTTTCCGTTGTGAGCATATTAGCATGGATGAGTGAATGTAAATGTCACTCTTAGTCTTATTTCTTTTGTTCTTGTTTTTTTATTCAGATAGTCAAAATTACTATTGACTTTAAATAATAGTTAGTTTTAGCTTGAGTCTTGTACTGACTTTACATTTTGTCGTTCTGTTGGTTCTTACTTTAAAAGACTCTGATTAAAGTGCTGACTCTTATTCTAACACTTGCACCCACAACTTTTTTTTATTTGTATAAGTATTTGTACTTACTCTGTAAATCTAGCCATTGTTTAAATGTCCACTATTTCATTTCCACGGTGAGACTTTATTGATTGACACATTTCTTTCCTTCAAATTTGATCAATTGCAGCTCTAGACTATAATTAAAAGTCAACAATCTTTTCCAACCTGCCAATATCTATAAGTAAGTCCACCTTGTCCACTTTTCTGCTAAGAAAACTACAGAATTATGCACATACTTTATGCCTGTGAGTTGATGGCAGATCTGTCTGGAGGTCACAGAGCTGGAAGATGGAAGGTGTACGATGGCGAGAGAGGGCGCTGGTCCTTCCAGTCAGAGATAAGACAGCCAAGAATGATGGGGCCAAATGGCAGGAGAAGAGAAAAGGGCAAATTATCAGATATACCAGAGGCTTTGAATTCTCTGTGAATACCAGCAGGGAATAAACAAGATACTCTACTATTCTGGCACCCTGGATGGAGGGCTAACACTTTAACCTTTAGCTTTTTTGTCACAGTTGAAGGTGGATGTTCCCTTTTGTGCTGTGATATTCTCAACACGTGGAACATGATTGAGTCCTTTTGTAAGATCAGATAAAAAAATAAAAAATAAGCACATCATACATGTTGGCTTGATGCCCTTATCAAACAACAGCACACATAGAGATAAGAAGTAATCACATTTCATTTTCCATAGCTGACTGACACCTCAATTATAGTAGCTTTTTCTCTGAGGACTAAATGCATACAGGGAAATGTGGCTTTGTCAGCTTGAGGTTTCCAACATGTCATTAGATCATTAGATAGCCTGGAATGTGTAACATATTATTAGTCTCAAAAATATTTTTCCAGTGGCCAGATTCAGATCCAGTCATGCGTTTCTCTTCCATTTTTGTTCAAACATCCACAGAACAAAATGCATGCCCATACATGGATTGAATGTTCTTGACTTTGTCATATGGTATTTAGCTGTCTAGATCCCTCAGCAGATTACCTGCTCTTCTCTTTCCTCCTGTCATGGTGATGGTCCCTTGGTGTCTGACAGGCGATACAGTCTGGCGTTTGACCTCTGAGAATGTTCCTCTTATGTGTGAGTGTGAGCTGACAGCAGCTTAATGCCAGTGTTAAGGCCTGCCTTGCAGAAAGAGAGAGAGAGAGAGAGAGAGAGAGAGAGAGAGAGAGAGAGAGAGAGAGAGAGAGAGAGAGAGAGAGAGAGGAGAGAGAGAGAGAGAGAGAGAGAGAGAGAGAGAGAGAGAGAGAGAGAGAGAGGAGAGAGAGAGAGAGAGAGAGAGAGAGGAGAGAGAGAGAGAGAGAGAGAGAGAGAGAGAGAGAGGAGAGAGAGAGAGAGAGAGCTGCTGCACTGCAGACCAGTTCCCTACCAAAGCAGCTATCTATAGTCGCAGGCTCATCGGCTGTCACAGAAACCTCTGCGCACTATTCCTGTCCAAATTAATTTAATAAAACCTGTCTCATTCATTTCATTATAATTTGTAGCCTCCCCTCTTTCTTTATAAGCTCCTGTCCATTTCAGCAATCTCTGCTCTGTGGCCTATCATCAATTTTCATTTCCTCATTCACTGTTAATCATCAACTTGGACCGAAACTCACCTGTGTTTCTCTTGCTTTGTTGGCTCTGCTGCTTACTTTTAATAGCTTTTCAGTCACATTACAGGCAACCAAACTTAAAATAATAAAAAATAAAAAATGAATATCTGAACTGAAGGCTATGTCATCATTATCAGTGCTAACATGAAAGAAATGTAGAAAATGTCTCTCCGGTCAGCCACCTCCATTTCACTACTAGGAAATGAACCATTTAAATAAAAAAAGAATAAATAATAGATAAAAAAGAAAGAAAGAAATATCAGAGGGCCAAGACTTTTTCTCTTTGAGCTACATTACTGAATATGGCAGGATTTGATAATACGTTTTCTGTCATGTTTAGTCCTTTTCCATTTTTAGTTTAACGCACAAAATCGCAAAAACAATAATAACCTCTGCCCTAACTGTCCAACAAATCCACAAAATATTAGATTAAATTTACTTTCTACGATGCAGTGCTATAATAGTGTGACACCTACAATCAGTGGTGTAATGGTGCCTGGAGAATACTATATACTATGCTCTTAATTTATGTCCCTCAATTTTTTAGTGGCCTATCCACCAAAGGATAAATGTCTTGTGTTATGAACAGTTACATGTAAGACAACTCTTGCCTATTTAGCTCACCTAAAAGTAGGTCAGTACTATTTGCCGCTTAACTTCTGCTGCTTGGTTCATTATGAAATCAACATTAGCCACAGAAGAGCAGATAATATTGACCCCCAGACAGGTGGGACAACTACATAATTAAACATTATGAGTAAAGCATTCCTTATTCCTTATTCCATCTACTCATGAAAATTGGACAACAATGTCATGCCTTCGCTATGATGAGCTCATCAGAGGGGATTTAGAAGTGGATTTAACAAAAACATAATGCACATAATCATTCTTATTTTCATGTGATTATACACTAATGAAAACCGTTTTTCATATTATACAGAATTTTTGCCATATTCTGTAAATAGGGCCGCATAAATCTTACAAGTTATCTAAGCAAACTTTGCTGAAAATAACTTGGGAAAAGCTGGTGTAATAGTGAGAGTCGCTTAAAATCAAGAAATGGAATGGTACATACTGTAAGTGCTAAATCCTGACAACCCTGATGCATTTAATACAATCCTTTTTTGTAGACATAAGTATGGCTCACAGCATTCAGCTGAAAACCACCATCACCTGCAATTTACTTCAGTGTGAATGCCAGACTAAAATGAGCAAAGATTTCATTTGCTCCAGTGGAAATAGCATGAAAAGAACAAAAAAATATTAAATGCAAGGTGGTTGATGCTCGAGCTGAATAGATGTGACTGATTTAAATCCTCTATTATTTTCTATTACAAAGGTGTCACAGTCACCAGCTGCCAAGCCCTCACCCAGCGTTCTTCCCCACTCCCACTGAGTTCCAGGAGGATCACCTAAGGTCTATTCAGAGAGAACAACCTGCAGTTAGGCAGGAGATTACCGAAAGCCAACGTGACTTTACAAAACTTCTGATCCACCGTATCAGAAGGCAAACAGCGGAGGCTGATGAATGTGACGGGCTGCATTGATGCTGCTCTCCTCAGGGACCCGTTCTCATCAGTACCATGTTGTTTTTGTAACACTGGTAGACCCTCAGGCTTCCAAACGCTATTTAATTCATGAGCCATTGCTAGTGAGATAATTTGTAATTAATAAACGGTGTTAAACAGGCTGCCACTGTATCAATTTCTGGGGAATGTTGGTTGCACACACTGCCTATAAAGAAACATATCCCAGTTAGGTGGGCGTCCAGAATGAGCTGGAGGTTTGTATGTTACAGCCACTTTGGGTATAATTCATACTGACAGGAAACTCTTTCCCACAGTGCCTAGCTCCAGTATCCACACAAGTTAGGAAGTGAGTGTGTTGACCTGACTTACCTTAGAATAGCTCCTTATCATATCTGCCAAATAAAACCAAGCGCTCCATTTTTAACTCTAATCTTTTTTTGAGGTGCTGAAGACACAAAAAACAAAACTAAAACATTGTTTTAGCAGCTCGATGCTGAACTCTCATAATTTCTTGAACATTGTTTTACTTGTTTTATTAGTCCACACATGTATTTTACAATGTTTTACAACTCTACCCCCTCAGGGTGTCAGTAGTCTTTGTCAGATATTGGAGATTGTCTGGAGTTTGTCTCTTTGACTCCTGTGTCATTATATCAAATAACATACAGTCCTGTACATTTCTTAATTTGTAAAATACCTTTTGCAATTTGTTGTAATAAAATGTTTTGTCACCTTTTATTAAATGTGCAAGCTCAGTCTGTGGCAAAGATTAGGGTCATGATTTCAGTACTTGTCTACATACAGTATTATGTTTAAATGAGAAAATGTATTTTCCAATTATTATTAATATTTTTACACAGTTTTTAGTTACACAAACAGCAAACAATAAAGGAGTAAAGTCAATGTCAACAAAACCCAAGGGGTCAGAAAATGTAACTGCTGCCTGGATTATGTTTGTTTGCAACTGTTTTTCAAGCACAGGGAGTGATACATTTTTGTTTAGGCAATAAAATTATGATTTTTAGGTTATATAGTAAACACATCCTTTGTTGTAACTCAAATCACTGTTGATGTTTTCAGTATTAAAGGTCCAGTGTGTCAAATTTAGGGTTCTGTTTCCATATTATGGCACAAATGGAAGATAATATGCATAACCATGTTTTCATTAGTTTATAACTACCTAAAAATAAGAATTATGTTTTTGTTCCCAGGATGAGCCTCGAGTCCAACGTGTTGGTAGTACAGTAGTCCAGAATGGACAAACTAAACACTGGCTGTAGAAAGGGCTTTTCGTGTTTTTCATGTGTTTTGTTTAGTTTTGATGGGAAATCAGCAAATATACCGCTAGATGCTACTAAATCCCACACACTGGTCCTTTAAAGGAATAGTGTGACATTTTGGTAAATTATCTTTTTTGCTTTCATGTAGCTAGCTTCGCTGTGTCCAAAGGTAACCCATGTATATTCACCTGCAAGCGCCTCTAAAACTTACTAATCAACACGTTATATCTTGTTTTGTTTTTTTAAATTAGTACAAAATTCGAAAACAAACCCATTGTTGTTTTATCGGGCGGTGTGCCAGACTATTTCTTGCTTTGCTGGTTGCCAGGCAACGTCACATGCTCCAGGAAGTCACTGCACCCTGCTAAGAAATAGTCTTGCACATATCCCCCTAAAACCACAATGCTGTGTTGATGAGTAATCTATGATTTTACAAGATTCATGTGCTATACAGGGCAATAAATATAGACAGAAGAGGACAAGAACGAAGTGTCTATCTGCATATTCACCTCATTTAGACTTATCCAATGGTGTCTAGTTTTTTAGTGTCAGTATTTCAGTACAGCCACTCAAGAGTGCCCATCAGCAAGTTTCCAGCAATACTATGCATGTTATTGTAGGCTGATGTATATCTGATCTTTTGTAACTGTGCCACATCTGTCGGGTTTAACAAACAAGATATAACATGTTAATTAGTAAACTTGGTAGGCAGATTTTGTTACCTTTGGACAAAGACAGGCTAATTTTTCACCCGTTTCTAGTCTTTGTGCTAAGCTAAGCTAAGCAGCTGCTGGAGGTAGTTTCATCTTAACTATAGAGGTATAAGAATGGTAGCAATCTCATCTTTCATCTATCTCAGCAAACATTTCAATTCATTTAAACAATTAAAGTGTTTTATAAGTCTAAACATAACCATAAAAAGAGTCTAAACATACTACTACTTGGTTTTGTAGGAAAAAAAAACATTTTGTACAGTATGTGCATTTTGCAGCTGTTATAAGTACATTAATCAACTTACCATAACTTCGTGCTGATCTGTTACTAGAATGTGCTAGCACATTTAAATGGATTGAAGCCTTAATACTATCTTTCATATTGTTTTCAACGTTGACCTATAGTTTGGGGACATTTTCATGCAGATCATATCCAGTTTCTTCTGCATCCATCAGTGTAAGAATATAGCAGGGGTCAGTGTAACACAGAGGAAATTGTGGCAGGCCAGTTTGTTTACCTCAGTGAGCACGGGATTGAGGCACTAAATTGAAAGACAGGATTACAGAGAAAATCCGGATAGAGATAGCAGGATGTCTACTTCAAAAAAAAAAAGAAAAGAAAAAAAAGCTCGGTCACCAAACCAACCCACTTTCTCATCTCAGTAAAATTACACCCCTTCTCTTGGTTTCTATCTTTCTCTTGTCTCTCAGTATCTACCATTCTTGGAACGATTCAATATGCAGCAAGTGTATCCCACAGTCTTACACTGCTGAATCAAATTCAACACCCTTCCCTCGGGAGCTGGATTTTCACCTACTGAATCTCCTCCAGGGTCTCTTTAGAAACGTTTCTTTGACTCTGCATCGTGAATGGCTCTAAGATTATGTGGCTGTGCTGATTCTGGCTTAAGATTGAGGCCAGAAATTCTCAAATCCATCGGAGATAAGTCCAGACCAGGTGACTTTAGCAGAAATCTGTCTCTGCTGGGAGTTTTAGCAGCCTGGTTATCAGATACTGGAAGCTATGATCAGGAGATACAACCAGGACAGTGAGGTGTAGTCCTCTCGCGTACTACACAGATACACAAAGGTTATCTTCAAACATCATAAAGAGCCCCTGCGTTGCTCCTCGGGGGGGATAGAATATGCAGTTGTGGAAAAAAAAGCTTTCTGTTTCACAAGGAAGATTGTTTCAAACTCAGTCAGGCTTGGAAACAAACCTGTGGGTGTCAGCTGGAGATATTGATAGCAAACATACTACTCTGATGAGTCTTTGACCAACATGATTTTAACATTCAGCATCTCTTGATACATCTATGATTTATGATGTACTGGAATGGTGGATTTAGTGGTGGATGGATTGTTTCTCGGCACTGCTGCAAAATAATATGATAACAGTGATGGAGTAATAAAAGACGGCAATGATTTTGACCTCTATGATGTAATAACGTGCAGCCAAATCAGTAATTCAAATAATAATGTTGATATAAAAGCTTCATAGACTCTTGTTATCAGTACGAGGCTGCAAATACATTGCAGTAAAGAAAATGTATTTAATGGCTAAAACGTTAAATCAAACTTGAGTGGGCAAGCCAATTATTTCTCAGTGCATCATGAGTATTATGGGCTGTATAAGCTTTATAAGGTTTACAAAGTCCACTCTATCTAAAAAAAAGAGGCAGTGTGTTTTATGTGCTGTTAAAGGCTTAAAAACAGATCAATTATCCTCAGGATCATTTCATCTTCTGCTATTACTGTCTCCACATATGTAATACCATTACAAAATTCATATGATGGACATACTACAATTTGATTTCTGGTTGAAATCTACATAATTTCTAGTAATTATAAAGCAATATGACAGAGGCTATGTTATGTATTAAGACATTTAAAAAATACCCAATGATACCACATATTAAAGCCCCATTGTCTAACTTTTTCTAACATGAAATAACAGATTTTAAATAATTTTGATGCTGACTTGTAATCAGGTGAATTCTACCTCTGTCATTTCCTCTCTACACCCCGTACGCCTGTTCCTGCACTATGTAATTTTATGTGACACTACGTAACGCTTTACGGCACTAAATCACACATCGCTGACTATTTCATTTTGATGACACGGACCATATTTTATAAAGAAAATGTTTTCTGGTTTTCCCTCTGATATCCTCCAGCTGCTTCACCCCATGTCTCTGCTGGGGCCCGGGCAAATGCTGATGGGGAGCAGAGCTAGTGTTGTGTCAGAACAGGAGCTAGGCAAGCAAGCAATGTAACAGAGCTTAGCAACATTTATGGGCATAATGGTGGAGCCGAAAAGACCAACAGGGATGTTGACGGAAAAAAGTTGTGACAGAGTAAGAAGCTGTTGGACAAGAGTAAATCTGGGACTGACTACGTTTTTGGTGAGAGCTTTGTGGAATAAAAGGCTGAAAGACAAATGCTGAGCTGGGCTTCTTGCTGATGGACTAGTAAGTAATAATAGCTGGCTGCTATGTCTTGTGTTGTTGCACCTGATGTTTGGCTGTTAGCAAAGTTGTCAATCTGCCGGTTTTTGTTCAAAAGTAATACAATAATAACAAATATACATGTACAGCTGTCCATATTTCTGACTGTGGTATTGCATTCTAAAAACTGCTGGTGAGAAAACATTGATTTCTATGCAATGTCAAATGAATGGCCGTCTGTGACTTTCACATAAATGAATTCATCTTCACTTTGACTGATTAAGCTTAGTGCACCGCTGATGAAAATAACAGAGCATGAAATAATCACAGTAATACTGACGGACAAAGGGAAGTGATGGGCCTCTCTTATGTTGTGAAGGGATGTTGAAGATACATCCATACCTGTCATATTCAGAGAACAAATCATTTTTTATTGATAAACTAAGAAAATAAAATCATTTATTTCACCATTTAAATCCCCGTTAAGATTAAACTCAATAATCCCCTTTGACTGAATAATTTCACAATCACAGGTAAGAGATTACATTCAGTGAAACAGGTTACCAAAAATACAGTGTGGCTTCTCAGAAGTTAGAATAATCCTTTATATCCAACTCAATTTCAGATACCGCCATCTAATACACAATATGCAATATTTGAAGAGGGAAAACATTCAGAGAGTCTGTGAGGCATATACAGTGTATATATTGAACTGCAAAAGGCAATGAACTGTATTATATGAGGTCTTTCTCCTCTTCTACAGTATAACGTCTATATAAAATAAGGGGGAAATATTACTATATGCCAACCTACCATTTTACCACATACAATGGGATGAAATATTATGGTGACCGTGAATTTCAGAGTTGGACAGCGGCCATTGACTGACTTGAATATAGAATTTGTGTTTATTGTATCAAAATTGTTACACAAGTTAACAATTGTAGTCACAACCCGTTACACAACTCGCTCTTAATGATTTGATAATCTCATAATGATGTAACAACAAAAGATCCTCCAGATAACATCTTAATTATGTAAATGTGCTTAGTTGGGCCATCATGTGTTGTCATGATGTCACCCTTCATGCTGTGCAATCATATTTTTTTCAATTCTGTATCAGTATGATGATTTAATTTTCTCATTATCCGAGTTTTGGTTGGAAGTACCTGTCAAACCATCAGCAGCTTCATTTGGAGTCATCCTCACATCGGTAACAATTAAAGGTTGTCTGTGTAACAAAATGTTGATGATGACACCCACGGCCGTGAAAGTAATGCATAAAAATGGCTATTTTTGCGATTTAGCTCCCCCAGTTTCAGAGTGCATTACCACTGTGGTAAATGTGGACAGCTGTACACAGGTATTTTTAATGATTATATAACTTATGATCAAAAACTAGCAAGTCATCAACTTTTCAAGCAGCCAAACATCAAGCAAGTGCAACAACAAAAGACATAGCAGCCAGCTAATATTACTTACTAGTTCAACAGCAAGAGGCACAGCTCAGTGTCTGTCTTTCAGCCTTGTATTTTACAAAGCTAATGACTCGCCAACAACTAAAATCGGTCCCAGCCTCTCACTTTCTCCTTTCATTTTCATTGTCATTAAGTCCATAGAGACTTTTTTTTATTTTGTCTTTTATGTATTCAGTTCCACAGTTTTACATAAGTCTAGACATAAACTATACATAAGTTATAACATATCTTTTGAAATTTCAATAAACTATCTGCTGGGGAGCTGGAGCCTTGGCTGAGAGGTGGAGGGCATGTCACCAGGACTGACTCCATTCATGACAGACAAGCCTTTAGGCGCATACTGTATAATATTTTTAATTCACATCAGCTGTGTGCTCTTGAACTATGAGAGGAAACAGTGCAAACTCCAAAAACACGTCAGATTTTATCGAATTTACATGTATGACACAGGCCAAAAATGCCTAGTAAAGCTGTGATTTCATTAAAATCTAATGTTATCACACAAACGAGACCATTAAACCACAATGATGCAAAAATATTTAACATTGAGATAATAATGAGTTACTTTAATCATGCTTTCAAGATAACAAGAGTAAAATATAAATTGCAACCACAGCTGTACTGAGCAGAGTTACTGATTCAGTAATCACATTCAGACTGTGTGGAACATTTTCACAAGCAAGTTTATCATAATGATGATGATGCTAATTGTACCTCAAATTCTCAAATCAAGTGAGCTCAACATTTGCCTAAAATCAATAATGAGCCTGTTTTCTGTTTCTGTAAATATTCATGTTTTGAACTGCAAATATTTGTCACATATTACACTCCTAAATGATGAAAATCAAACCTCTAAAACTCCAAGGATGTGCTCTAAAAGGCCGTAGTATCCAATAGGCTGTAACAAAAATAAAACTCAAATTATTTAAATGATTTTGTGGATGTTTCATTTCTGTTGCCTTCACTGTGCAGCACTTGATTGATGTTTACAGTTTTCTGACATTTGTATAAATGTAAGTCTTTCAGCTTTAATACAAATCAATCAGTGTGATTCAGGATTTAATTGCCTGTAAAGCACAGTTAATACTCAATTTGTAGTAATTTTGGTAATTGGTTAATACAGTAAGCTGAAAGTGATTATGATAATTAAAATGTGTGTTGCTTCTCTGTGTGTTGCATTATTTTGCTTATGAATTGAGAATAGAATATAATTTATAATTAGTGATCAATAAAAAATATCCTTTTAATACCTGCAGGCTGAAAGTTGAAATTGAACTCCAACCTGAAGTTAAAGAAACAGTTGGTAATCAGTGTAAAGCTTAAGGCAATTTATTAAAAATTTCTTCACTTAATCCTAAAATTAAAAGTCTATAATCTATTATCTCAGTGAAAAAATAGAAGTAGAAAGAAAGAAAGAAAGAAAGAAAGAAGTAAGGAATTAGGGAAGGAAGGAGATAAGAAGAAAAAGAAGGTAAGAAGTAAGGAAAGATAGAAAGACATAACAAAAGGTGGAGAGAAGACAGAGAGAATAGTGTTTAAAATGGAAGGAAAAACGGACCTAAGCAAGGAAAGAATGAATGACTAAGCAAGGAAAGATGGAATGACTAAGGGATGAAGGAAGGAAGGATGTACAAAGAAGCGAGTAATGAAAGAGGGAAATAAAGAAGGGAAAGTAGGGAAATAAGGAAGTAAAAAGAAAGAAAGTAAGTAAGAAAGGACAAAAGAGGAAGTAAGGAAGGCAGCAAAGAAGGATGTAAAAAGAATGAATTAAGGAAACAAGTAAGTTAGAAAGGAAAGGCAAAAGGAAGTAAGAAACAAGCTAAGAAAGAAGTTAAAAAAAAAAACAATGTTAGGAAAGAAGGAAGTAAAAAAGAAGAAAGTAGAAAAATGTCATTTTCTCTAAAGAAGGAGAGATGAATTGAATGGATAATCCCAAATTGACATCCTATTCCAGTCAGAAGCCTGCTGTGTTATGTCACGGCACCAGAGGCGAGTAGATAAAGTTGGATGAAAGTACCTTTGATTGTATCTTTATCTGTTTGAGCTGCTGACATTTAAACAGGACGTGTTCGTTAAAACATTCATCCTGTGCACATCGTTATGTTGGCTGTTGAAATGACACTAAATGTAAATCTTCTCATTAAAGGTCAAACACAGTGAAGGGCTGGGAGAGAAAAACAGGGAAAACAACAAACAAGAAGAATTTCACGTCTTCTCAATGAGGCCTTGTGGGAATCACAAACTACACTGGCTCCAAATAAAAGACACAACTGACCGTCATTAAACTCGTTGCTCAAACAGAGATTGTCCTTTTCCTATCATCTTCTTTCCTTATCATAGCTTAGCATTAGCAAGCAGACATGACTTGCAATATTCTTTACATCATTATTATTATTTTTTTCTTTCTCCAATAATAACAACAGAAAAGCCAAAGTGTAAAGAATGAATGCTAATGTGCGATGGATTAGCATTAGCATCAGAATGTCTGGCTAACTAATTGTACCTACAGAGGTAACGCAACACTGATTCCAAAGCCTGGGACACTTGAATCTATATCATTTTAGTTAGTTAGTTATATTTTAGAGTTATGTAGCATATGCAGTGTGTACTACTAATTATGCAGTAAAATGATCCCTGTTAATGTACTATTATATGTAATGTTTTGGACTAATAACAGCCTTCTTATTTAATAATGTTGCATTTGACTGCTGTAGGTTTTTGAGTTTGTGAGTTTACTTGTATATAGGGTTGGGCAGTTGAATTTAAAGAAACCTGTCATGTACCATAAGATCATCATATTTTTTGAGCATGGTCACTTTCCTGTGAGAACCACATCTCAATAAGGGAAAGAAAAACAGGCTGTTTTCAGCTTTGTGATTATGCATTTTCCATCTAATCCAAGAGGGATTTAAATCATTTACTTTGTTTAAGAAGCAGAAGGATTTTTTTCACACTTAATCCTTCAGTTTATCAGAAAAACTTTTAAAATCAACAACATTTTGAGATGACTGGACACTGGACAGGAAAGGCAGTAAAAATCTTGACAGTATAAATATGTAATCTGGAAAATAGTAGAACGAGTGAATCAGACAAATGTAGGGAAGTAAAAAGTACAACAGTTGATAGTTGACAGATATAGTGGTTATAAGAATAAAGTTGCATAAAATCAAAATAGGTAAAGTACAAGTAGGCCTGTCTCAAAATTATACTTAAAATATACTTTTTCCACCATTGCAAATGGGATTATGTCGGTGTGAACAGTCTGAGTTTACATTTTTTTACAAGGTTCTGCTCTTAACAGCCTTTTGATGTTCAGCATTTACAGTTGTACATGTCTCAATATTAGGGCTGCTAAAATATTTCCAATTAGATTTCACAGTGAAACGCTGTCAAGATAAATAATTTCTTTCCGCAGAAATGAAGAGTAAAATTGAGTCCAACTATTTGGTTTTGATTAATATTTTAATATATTATAGAATACAACATGTCAGACTTCATCAGGAATGGAAGGATAGCCAATGTTCCAGACTTATTTCTATCTTTGTCCCTGGTGTGTTCACAGTCGACCAACTTTTATCAAGATGGAGACAGTCTGACCGAAGAACTATTGGAAACTAGGAACTAAAAACTGAAAAATTGAATTATAAAAGCAGACATTCAATAAAAAAAATTCTCTTAAAAAGCAGACAGGGTAGAAAGTTCACTCAAAACATCATAAAAGACAGCAGTATCCCACAACTCCAGTCTTTCAAAATATTCATAGAAAGGGGGTTCCTTAAGTCTTCCTGTGTGATGATCAACAGATTAATTAATAGATTTAAACTGAACTCCCCAAACCTCATTAGTATGAGCATTTGCTTCCCATAATGACATCCACATCAGACAGTACACAGCACAAACATACCAAAATAGAAGTGCACACAAACAGGCGAAAGGAGGGGCAGAGAAGCTGCACGAGTACGTGTGTGATGTTGAGAGAAAGCAGGCGGAGGAGTCATCCGGAGAGCTCCCTACAATCTCCAAGCTTATTCCCTTGACATTATACTCCCAAGATTCCTCTCGCTTTATGTGAAAGATGTTACCTCTTTGAAAGATCAACAGAATAAACCCTTGATGACATTAACAAGGCATCTACAGCTGCAGAGGAGACACAACAGCAGCAGCAGGAGGAGAGGAAACCAATTTCTCTGCTGATGTTTGTCTCCCCACAGCGCCCCAGGTGGTCAGTGTGTTACTGGGTGTAATGTAGGCGTTGCAGGGGAACAATTGGTACGGCCACTAATAGATGAGTCGACAACCTTCTTGAACGCACTCAAAGAAAAAAACAACATGACTAGTGGGGAGCAAGTTGCTTTTCCATTAAGTACAATGCAATAAAAAAGACAAATTTGTTGTTTTGTTTCTGAGGATTTAGGGGTTGGAAGGTTTTATTAACAAAATATCTAGCTAATGGCATCGCACATGCTCTATTGCTAACCATAACGCTGAAATGGCTGATGTATGTCGTTAAAATACACAACAAAGAATACCAATGATTGTGGGCTTCAATATATGAGCCATTTCTAAGTTAAATTTCCATCCCCTCAGGCTGCAAACGTCCAGCCGCAGCTCCTCATTTTCGGAGAGAGAGAAAAATAACAATGCCTGCATGCTCTCGCACAAAATAAAGTGCATCTGTTTGGCTCCTCATTTCCATGCAGCTGTCTAGGGCTGGGAGAGCTGATGATAGATCTGCTGACTTCCAAATGAGTTTCACGAGAGCAACCTTCATTTTGCAATAAAATCTAATGTACAGATGTAGAGGATAACAGCTCATATAATGGTCCGTGTGCTGTCAGAACAGCCTAACACAGTTCATGCATTACAGCCTCACTCCATCTCCTGATTTCTGTCTGTCTATTGTGAAATATGAGCAACTTCACGTTGCCCTAAGTCAAATAATAAAGAGTGATTGAATCTGATTCTACCATGCATATCATATCAGACAGGTGTGGAGCAATAGCAGCTGCTTTAAAGCTGCTTTTGTGCCATTTTTATTCTGCAAGCGAGGCTTCTTAATGAATCCAAACTTGTGTTTGATTACTCTGTGCAAGAACTGCGGCCCAAGAAAGACATGCAGCGTTACTATAAAAGCACAAACACGCCAGTGCCATTGAACTGCCGTCCCCTGCAGGACCGTGCTGTCTGCTACAGATGGGTTCAATGTCTGTTCAAACTGAACCAGGCTGGCTTCACCCCTGCTATAATGGGCCTTATCTGACAGAAGGATTAGTGTTCAGTGGAGCAAAAACACCATTTAGCCATGGTCAGCTGGGAGGGCGCTAGAAACCCCAGTGTGATGCATTGGCTTTGTGATCTCTCTGTAAATGAAAGGAAACAGGGGAGATCTGACTTTGCCTCATTACTGCAGCATGCATTTATTGGAATTAAGGAAGAATTGGGTGAACACAAGCAAGAAGCAAAGCTAAGAAACTGAAAGGATGAGAACAATGGAGTCACTGGGTGAGGTTAACTATCCTTATCTTGCTTGTCTAGAGATTAGAATTACTAGGCCACAAGAAATCATATAAACCTAGTAGCTCCGTCTGTTGTTTAAAGTGAAGACTGTCGTCTGACAACAAATGTAATATTAATGGGAGTTGTCATTAAACAGCTGGGAGCAATATCTAAAACTGCTATGCTCATGTGTTTTGTATATGAGGTTTTGACATGGATCAATGGCTTATCTTTTGTTCCACTTCAAAGGATCATCTGCCATTAACCATCATCTTAGGGTGATTTGCTGGGATATTTGAAAATGCCACAGTTAGACTTTAAGTGTTTTGAATATCTTTTCTTGTTTGATCAAGCTCTTCCACCTGCTGTGGGGAGAGAAAAATAAAAGCTCGGCGTTTATCTTGTCCTACTGAGTGGTGGGAATGATTTCAATCCAAACATTAACTCTTGCACTAATTAGAACAAACTGTAAAAAGAATTTTAAAAAGTACACTATCCACACAGAAATCATATTGCTTCACACATATTTGCATATTGTCTCAACTAAAAAAAAAACTCTGAAAAGTCAGGACAGAGTATATTGACTGAAAAATAATTAAAAACAGTTTTTAAAGGGTAGCTCTCTCATCTTATAACTGTTTCTATGGCAACAATTAAATTCAAACCATCAGACACTCAGCTTTAAGATAAAGGCAGAGCTGGATCTCCTGCATTCAAAGGAACATGTGTCACAAACACTGGGTTGTGCCCCACAGCTCTACTGGTTTGGAACTGACAACTTTGTGCAGCAGCTGGCGTTTCTTTGACCTCAGCAATGGCCTGCTCTTTCTGTAAACTGAGCAGTAGTGATTCATCTTCACATGTTGCCCTTTGCCTCTACTCCAGGAGAGAATCTACACAGACTACCAGGCTGTGAAGATACAAAAACACTTTGTTTTCAAAAAGGAAAACAATTCACAGCACAGCAATAACTGGAAAACACTGTGCAGCTTTGCTTTAGGGCTTCTTGAATATTACAGGAGAAATGTATTCCTTCTGTTCATTAAGTCATTGTTTAATAATGTATATGCATTTTAGACACAAACACAAACATATTTAAATTCACTTTAAAGTTTATTTTTCTCCTCTTAGCTGTGATTAACTGAGAAAACAGTTACCACATGTATTTGACTTCTTTTCTTTTTGCTTAGTTGAGCTGGATCGTGTCAGAAAAATCAATGGATGGTGATTAGCTTTGCCCCATCATTCACGATATTCTTTTTTATACAGCCTGTCTGTTTGCAGCAAGAAACATTGGTAATCATCGGAATGAGGAGTAAAAAGACTTGATCTGATTTCTTCTTGATCTTCAGCATTTTTTCACACGGACTGAATCAAAACTATTACAAAAGGTCCTCATTAGGAGATCTGCTAATGGTCTGAAGACACATTGTACCGCTTGTACATCATCCCTGTGAAGTGTGTTGTACATCAGTTTGTAAAGAGTGATACACTGCACAGTGTTTTTGTAGTAGCACCTGCAATTGATCAGCCCAGCCTATACAAATACAATGTGCTTAAGTCCTGAAAAAATTTGCAGCAAATGTATCGTACTGTGCAAAATTGTTAAAAAAAAACATAAATATAAACACTCTCTTTTACTTTTTTTCTTTTGTTTTTGATTCTGTTATATTTTTGATTCAGTTTTCCCGTGTATTCCCTTATTCCTACCAATCTATCTTCCTCACATTTACGTTGTTTAGATCTGAGTCAGATGAGGTTTACTGCTTTTATTGCTTTGATGCGATGAGCGGCAACTCTAGCAGGTTACTATTGATTTTACAGGCTTGATGAATCAATCATCTGCCTCCTCTTGCAGGTACATACAGTGCATCGGGTTGCTGTGGCTCGGGAGGTAGGCACCTCTGTCGTCATCGGTGTGTGAGTGTAAATGGATGAAGGGGAGGCAAATTGTAAAGTAATTGTAAGGTAGAAAAACACTATATAAGCGCAGTGTCGTTTTTACATACAGTACTGAGTGAACATAAGGATCTCTCTTTAACTTCATCTCCAGCTGAGTTCCTACTTCACTGATCCCATTTAAGTTAACCATTATCTTCTACTATCTATAGAAGCTTGTCACACACAAAGCAAATTGATCTCCTATTGCAGCTGCTGCCATTACAGAAAAAATACTAGGATTATCATATCTCACAATATAGGACACTGTTGCAAAATATGCTGTACTGCCTGTGGTGTCACATGCATTGTACTATACTGCCCATGTTATCCCTATATTTATCTATCATCAAGTTCTTTATATAGCTCTGTTTGAAGTTAAGTGGTATGTGTTTCTCAGATTTTTTCTGAGCAGGCTCAGGATTTGTTCACAATGAAAACGACTACTGACTGATTTCATGAAATCTCAAAGGACAAGAGGAAAAAAAAATCTCTAAAATTCTGTTTTCCCAACAGCAGCTAATATGATAATGCACATCACAGAAGCTTGCCTGGACTGCGACCGCTTACTGTGGGAAGTGGCTGGTACAAACAATTACAGGTATCAAGATTCTATTTTCATTGTCCTCGTGTCTGACAAAATTTCCCAAAGGTGTTTAACTGTCGCAGTGTGGAGTCCTCCACTCTCCCGTTCCTGTGTGTCCCCCTGGGGCCCAAACATCCCTGTGAAACAGCAGCCCTGTTGTTCAAACAGTGGAAGTGGTCGAAAGAAATCAGCGGGGACAAGGTGATCTTTTAATTACGTGAGAAACAGTTCACAGGTACTCCTGGGGGAACACTAGTCTTAGAAATGAAGTCTCCACAGTAAAAGAAATATACACAGCAGCGTTGTTTTTCAGTATGATTATATACAAAGTATTGTAAAGCTGCAATTTAAACACAATAGCCTGATTAGAGACCACCTGCATGGGCTGTAAGCAACCCAAGCGAACATTGCACACTATCGTCAGGTACCAGTGTCTAGAGAACAACATGTCCCTATCTCGATATTTCAACCCTTACGCGGGATTTACACAGGGGACGTAAGCGCCGCGGAACGGCTGCGCCGCGGAACGGCTCCGTCCTCTGCCCGGCGTCAACTCACACCGGGCGCGTAACAGCAGCGTAGCGCTGCCTTGCGAGCCAGCCGTATTCACGCGAGATCACGAGATCACGCGATAATCCTGAACGTACGCTAAACCGCGAGATCCCGTGATAAACTGTGGAAACAACAACAACAAACATCTTACTTTGCTTCTCTGACGTGGAAGAGATTATAAAAAGGATCTGTTGTGTCATAAATTATTGTGTGTTGTTCCACTTCAACAATTACTCTGTCGTCGTCCATGTTGAGACCCTTTGATCGATTGACTGCTGACCTGGTGCCACCGGTCATGGCGTAATGTTGATGTGACGTTGTGATAGGCTACGTGAACGGCGTATTATGTTTTATTTTGAAAGGGGGCGGAAGTGTATTACTTTGATTCAGTGTCGGACTTCCTGTCTGGTGCAATCTGCTCTGTTGAGCTTGACGCGAATCAGCAACGGCTCCGTCAAAAATAGAAGTGCTACGGAATGCTCGCGCTGCAGAGCGGAGAGCCGCTGCTGGGACGCTGCTGAGACGTTACGCGGTGCGCCCGGTGTGAATGGTCTCATTGACTAGAGTGGCAGCGATCAGCTCCGGTGACCGCGGCGCAGCCGTTACGCGGCCGTTACGTCCCCTGTGTAAATGAGGCTTTACACTTGTGCAGAGGACCTGACACGGCACAGCAGATGGTGCAGGTGCAGCACTTCACCTCTCAGAGAAACAGAAGAGGAAGAAACCACACCCAGATTGAAACCCGTATGGATGAGGAACACTGTTCGATCAGAGCTTGTCAGTTTAATCAATCACATCAGGCGACGACAAATGTCACCTCCATTAAAAAGAGACCCCCTTCCCAGGTGCTTGCGAGACAGGAAATCTGGGTTTACTCTGAGTAAGACGGATGAATCAAAGCAGGATAATGAATTGCAGATACACTGGAGCATGCAGTGATGTTTACTGTCATTATTTGCAGTGTTCTGTATGGATATTGTATTTGCAGGACTACAAATCCCACTTTGACTTTGCACAAGAAAAAGCCCTGCAGCTGCTGCAGAGCTATTTGCTCAAGATTGCCTATAGTAACAGACCAACAGAGTTCATACAGAATATGTTAAGATAGTGCATTGCTGTTTCCTCGTATTGTTTATTTTGTGTGGGAGGCGTTGAAAAGCAGTAAACTGTCACATGGATTTGGACTTGCCAGGAATCAGGGAGACAGTTTTGTCTTCATAGCTGTTTGGTTGAAAGCATGAATCCTTCCTGCCTCTGCTGTTTGTGCAGGGATTTCCAAGACCAGATAGAGGAGATTGTTATTTTCTATTCACTTTGCTGCTCATTCACCAGCTGTGGCCAATGGTTCATATGTCATTGATGTATAATAGTCAAATCATGGTAGAATTCCGCGAGAAACATTTTTAAAATCCACATTTCAAAATTAAAGGCACTAAAAAATTAAAGGCATTAAAGTTGGGTGCATTTACTTTACTGCATAAAAGCCTTCTTTTTTAAGATACTTTAAAAAGGTCCAGTGTGTCAGATTTAGGAGGATGAATTTGCATGGAAATGGAATATAATATGCATAACTGTGCTGCCTTTAAAGTGAAGTTAAGTCATTAGTTAAAAAAGTTAAAAAGTAAAGTGAGTGAGCTTAATAAGTTAAAACATTAAAAACATTTAACTCGTTCATATAGTGTGCTGTCATCTACCTGCCATTAGCAGTAGTATTTGTAGATACAACTATTTGTTTAAGAAAAATGCTACAACTAGCTTTGTTCATTGTAGTGTGTTTTTTATACAATAAAGTCCTGCCTCGTTCTTTACGCAGGAATTGAGAATTTGCATAGTTAAGTGTACTTAATATGATTGTGCACTGATTCATGATATTTCTGTAATGTTTCAATTTTTCAAAGAAAAAGAAAAATACTTCAGCAAAATATAAGAAAAGTCAAGCCTTGTGTGTTTATTGGAGGAGGAGAAGAGTTCGCACTGCAAGGGCAGCATAATAACTAGTGTTACCTAAGAATACATACAACTGCTGCATGTCCTCTTCCACCTAGTCTACCATGTGGAACAACCTGAATCTACTATTTCTACAGTAACCCTCCACAGAAAAACGAAACACTGGCTCAGGAAATGGCCTTTTGCGTTTCATGACCGCTGTAGTTTCTCCTTCAGCAACTACTACTAAATAAGTACCTGTCAGGGATTGAAAAGGTTTGAAATCTATGGTAGAATGTAGATCACGTGGCCTCATTTTCATCTGGCTGGCTGTCTACTGTTAATAGCAGTAATAGGAATACATTGTTTAAGTTAATAGTTGTAACATATATAGTTAGACAAAAGAACAATCCGCTCACAGAAAGGAGTAGATGTGTTGTGTAGTGTACCACACATGGCAACAGATGCTACTGTCAAGCGCTGTGAACCGGAGCAAGCTGTGAAAAGGGTCTAGCACCTTGTCAGGGTGCTATTCACACTCGCAGGCGGACAATATGTTAGAAATAATGTCACCGGCTTCATGTGCTTTGAGCCACCAAAAATACTCAGAGCTGACACTGATCTTTTCCTATCAAAGGAAACTTTACTGACAGGAAAAGACAATAACTGATGTTGAACTGTTATGATTCAATCACTGCCTCTGTCAAATATGATTTCTTTTGCATAACCTTGCAGTCAGACTTTTCCAAAACTTCTCATTATTTGGGTTGTCTAGAGCAAACAAACAGTTCATTGGATCCAGCTTGATGTATTGGTAATTCTGCTTTCATTTACAAGGCAATTAGAAGTCTGCACAAGTAATCATCACTCCATTTGCAGAGCAAGGCATGCTTGAACAAATTATTGATAAACCTTATTGCAGGAAAATTAAATTCTAGGCAGGCAAGACTTTTAAGGGGGAGTTTATCCCTTGAGGATGGTCTGCATGTAATGTCCTTGGCAGTCAAATGTGTATGAGCGACTTACAAAAGAAGCCACATACCGTGTTTGGTGTAGTCTCCTGCTAATCTGCTGGCTCTGATTGCTGTTCTTCCTTGTTGAGCATTATTTAAATTCCATCAAAAGGCATATAGCCTAATACAACAAAGATTTGTCCTCCAGTCAGGAGAATGTACTCTCAAAGGAGAAACAGAACCATAAATCACGACAAAGAAGCCATCCCAAAGCACAGCTGTGTACTGTACTGTACAGTATGGCTACTGTAAGCAGATGTTGCACAACAGCACAGGCTAATGGCCTGAAGTTTCAAACACCGCACTTCATTAATTTCATTAGTTTGGTCCACTCCTCTGAGGGCGAAAAAGATTGCACTGCATTGATTAGAATTAATTAATATTGATTTAGATTAATCTAGCAGAACAAGGCTAACATGTGAGAGCTTAAGTGATGTCCCGTGAAAAGATTCCTGAAATACCTGCACTGAGTCATTTACATAAAGGTCACCATCCAAATTCCAGCAACGGGATGTTGATGAGTAAGCGCAATGAACACCTGTAATTTCTAAAAGGGGCTGGTGATGTTAGTTTGTGAACTGGAATACAAATTGAATAAAAGCTCACTTTGTCTGAGTGATTAAAAGATAATACAAAGGTGACACATTCAGGACGCAGAGACTCTGCCCGCGTACCCGCTCTGATCCACAGCCTCTCAATGCACTTCTCATGTGCTAGATATGAATTTCGACAAGTGTTATGTGAGGAGACAAATGACATATAATGGCAATCCTGTTTTTGATGCCAGCTACAGACTGTTATTGTTAATAGCTACAGTTAGCTAAATTAGCAAAGTCATAACTTTATAGCCTAGCTTCATTTAAAATGTTGATGTAGTCTTGCACCGATGCTCTGTTCATGTCTTGATAACTGTTTGAACCACAGATATATTGTTCAGGAAACTGCCAGGATCACTTTCTCAGCCAGTGCTGGACAACAGTTACTACTTATCACATAACAAAAAGTTCAAGACAATCCAATTCTGGCTGCAGGCAGGCATGAGATTAGGCAACTAAAGCACTTAAGGTTAAGCGTGTGGAAAGATCGTGGCTACAGTTGAGAAGAAGACAAAATGTAACTAACATTAAATTTGTCAATGTTGTCAAGCGTGATACAATGCAAACTCCAGTTTCCTGCATGAAACATGGACAGCCCATCCACCACTTCAACCTACATGCCCTTACTCTTGCTCTCATACTGTATAGGTCACACTACTTTCCGCATTCACACTGCAGAATCAATCATCCAATATTGCAGTAATTTGTAGGGACAATGGGCTGAAGCAAGCTGAGCAGCCTTATACTCTTTGTGTATTTTCACTCTGTCTGTTTGCCTGTTTTATTCTTCTTTTCATTTGTTTTATATTCCAATTATTGATATTTTATACTTTGTAAAGAGTCCTGTAACTTTGTTTTGAGAAATAATGCAACAATGACATTTCTCGTTCTTATTGAACATTTTATTCTGCAGGGTGTTTGTAAAAAAGCATGAAGAGAAGTAACAACAAATTAAAAGTATACTGATGCTGTAGGTGTGTAATTTTTCCTGGATATTAAAAAGCAAGAGAATTAAGTGGACCCATTTGGGAATCTTATTCCTACCCTAAACTTTATTCAACTGTAAAATCCATCCCTAAAGCAATAGTTACTGCACCCAAAACAATGTGTGTATCCATCCCAGTGAACAAGCAATAAACACACCCTTCTGGAGGACTGTCTGCAGTTATCAATTCAAATATACCCTATTTTTTACCCACAGAGCCAGCATGGCAGAATTAAAAGTTGAGTCAGGGGAAGCAGTGGTGTATGGCCAGCCATTACTTATGCTCCGGTAATTTGATTATACTGACTCTGGGCAGCATGTTGTGCCACGCTCCTGGGGCTGGGAAATATCAAATTAATAATTGCAATTGACAGGCAGTCCATATGTCAGTGTGTCGAGTTAGGTGGTTGGGCTGATGCTCTCTCTGCCTCATTCCCCCTCCCCTCACTCAAACATCTGTGCATCCAACTACCAGAAGGCGCGGCACTAGCAAGCCGCTGAACCATGTGTTTATTCCTCTTCCTGTATCCACTGGGAATGCAGTATACACAGTGGACGTACAGCTCGATCCTCTCAATCTTTTGCCACAGTTTTTCCCCAATTAGCTTCTCCTGAGAGGAAATGTCTTTAAATACAGAAAACAACTGGCTCTTCAGCTGTAAGAAGCATGTCAAGTACATGAATGGGTGTTAAAATAGAAATAAATTTCAAATAGTACAGTCACAGATTGTACGCAGTATAGCAACCCCTCCCCAGAAATGCGATAGTCTAATTATAACACAATCACAAAAACAAGAACAGAAGGACAGAAATGTACTTGTTTGCCTGCTGCTCTAACATAAGCTACAAATGTCAGCTTGTCTAGCTAACTACCTACTGAGCGGTTCTTCCAAGGCCAATGAGCATTAGCTAACTACGATAGCAGAGCTACACTCATGCATTGAGCGAAACTGACACATATGCCTTTTCCCACACTAATTTACAGCAACATGGTGGAAGCACTTTTCAAGAACTGTCCGTGAACGCAATGATCATCATTGTTTGAACCAGCGTGCAACAACTTATTTTGCGATGCATTCTCCGGTGGAGCAACACCACAATGATTTTGTGGTCAAGCAACTAACCAAACCAGCTGAGGATGAGTAAATGAGTAGAGCCAGACTGGGGAGACTGCAATTTAGCATTATTTGCACTGTACGACTCATTACATCTTGTATTGTTGCGATGGTTCAATATTTAGTGGATAAGCACCTTCATTTACTTTCAGCGGGATTAGTGAAAACTCTGAGTTTGTTAATCCTAAAATGAGGGGAGACAAGAGGTAATTTAAACAGTCTGTGGATATATACAGTCTCACTGGCAAACCCAGAGTTTCGTAGAGCCAGACACACTGTTTTGTTTCCTCATTCGTTCAGTCCGTATGAAACCACGTATCAAAATGCATTATTTAGCAGAGGTTCACATTCAGAATCAGAATCAGGAATATCTAAAGTTACCACTTTTGAACGCATTCAAATATTACACAGCATTAAGTCACCCTCAGCTCACACTAAAACCTCTGCATGTCTTTTGTTTTTACAACACTTTGACTTGTGTGCAGATAACAGCGCTGTCAGTTTGGTAGAACAGCTCCACTAAAATATTAATCGCGCATTACATGTAATCTCAGTTAAAATAAAAGCAACTGAAATAAAGCCATTGATTTAGCCAAGATCCAAAAGGAGGTGTAAAATTTTAAATCTACTGTATTTTAACATTCAACATCTATTCAAGTCCAAATCTCCAAACACATTATTACTGGGTCAGATTGTGAGATTATAAGTGTGTATTTTTATCTTTGATAAAAACTTTGACTGTTTTTTGCTGTAAAAATACAAGATGTTTTCAGCCATAAGCTTTCTGGAGTAAAAATCTTATGATTAGGTGCTTGGGAACCCTATACACTTGATTATTACAGATTTATCACCGCTGTGTTTGTTCTTATCCATATTGTATATTTCATGTATTAAGTATTCACAACTAGATGCAATGTGTTGTATCCCAACAGTACATCAGAGTCAGGTGTGTAGGCTAACATTTGCAGCTCTGTCTTGCTCCTGCCAATGTCACTCGAGATAGTGCTCATTTTTGCTTGACATTAAAAGTGAATTGAAACCGTTTGAAAATACAGTCAATGCAGTTTCTTTCATTAACACGTCTTACATGGATGATATTGGTGTGGATGCTAACCTTTGCTGAGGTCATGCAGATCTGACTTCAGTGCTTTAGTTCATGTTAGCCATTGAGCACATTTTTAGAGCCACTTTCACAAGAACTTCAAATAGTAAAGAATCTGCTAGAGAGGTACAGTCAACTCATGGAGCTAACATTAGCTTAATTACTTCGCTAGCTATAAATAAAATCTGGCAGCAACAGCTGTCATTTCAGTCAAGGGCTGGAAAAAATAAAGCTTGTAAATCTACTATCTTTATCATTATTAAGTGCACATGTGCCAACAGAAAGCTTGACAAACGTGGCAACAGTATCCAAGTGTTGCGTGGAAACAGTCAGTCAAACATTTAACACTTTCTGGGAAAAAAATGTCATGTGAGTGAGTGTAAGGAGAGAACTAGTGATACAAAATGAAGAAGTGCACACAGGGGAAGACAGTCATGGGAAAAAATAAATGCCATGAGGTGCCCTCGAACACAGCACTTACGCAAAGTGTAGGTCTGGTATTTGGTTTTATGTAGGCATCAGGGATTACTCACGAAGCATCAACCAACGCTGGTAGAGATGGTACACAGTTTAGATAAGCCTCCTGTTTCTAGGCTCCCAAACTCAATCAGATTTTACCAAAAGACACTTAACAACAAAATTTTATATTAAATCAGAAAAATAATGGAAGTAATAAGAAAAATAAATAAATAAAAACACTTGTGTCTAGGACAATGGGTGTGTTGTGGAAAATTGTTGCGCTAAGGTTAACACTGTAATTACAGAAAATTCCAGAAAAAAAGTTTTGTAGCAAGGTGTCATTTGCAAGAACAGATATTCCCATTTTGATTTATTTTTTCTAAATAATTATTTTGTCTGTGTGCACTTCAGGGAGTGTCAGTCAAACTGGAGTTGGGTTGTTTTGATAAGATATCCGAAAAAAAATGTAATTTCAAACTAGTGTTGGTTTATTAATTTTAAGAATGAAATTTGCAAAGACACACTTCTAAATACAAATTAACAGTTACCAACGAAGCCAGTCTGCTATGTTAAGAAATTTTGTCTGGGAGAAGAGTTAAGCAAAGTGCAGGATCGTGACTCTCTGAACTGTCTGACGTCCATTTTTAGACTGACTCAATGCTGAAAAGCTGCAGCATATCAGTCACCATAGAACCACTGGTGTTCATACAAGTGATCAGTGTCAGAAGGTTCAGTGACACTGCAAGTGTACTAGTCAGGGCGTACGTACTTATACTTGTATAAGAAAATCCATGAATTACATGGCAGCATTGTCAGCAGTTGGTGATGCCTGGAGTTTTCTTAAACTTGAATGACTTGAAGTAAACTGTAGAATATGATGTCTCCAATTGAGAGTTGTCAGTCAGCTTTATTGTAACACAATGACATATACTCACAAAGTTACCAGTGTGTAAATGTGGATCAGGAATGAGCAGCAGTACAGAGTGTGTTGGAAGCCACACAATGCAGCCTCCGTAAACTTAATTTGTCCAGACTGAAGTATATAACCTGTTTAATGTTTAGGACCATTATTACGTTGTGGATCATTATTATCTTTTAGTGTATTAGCTGTTTATGTCCAGCATGAGAAGAAAATAAATGAAGGAAATAATATGTAATATTTGGCTTTGTTGAAGTTCTTTTCAAAACTGAACTGTTGTGGTTGGATTTGTAGGCAGTGAAAGTAAATTGTGCATGTTATTTATTCATTATAATGTGGACTGGTGCATGTGTTGTGTGTCTGTGAATGATTTTACTTGAATTCCACCCTTTTGAAAAAGCTATCACAATATAATACACAGCACTCCAAATATTGTTTTGGCACTGCATAATAATACTGTAAACCTGTTGTTGTTTTGTGTTGTGTCACGTCACGTCACGTCACGTCACGTCACGTCGTGTTATGTCGTGTTAGGTAGTGTGAAGCATTTGTGTGCAGCTCTCTACTGATAAGGCAGAGATTGGTCACAGGACACCTAAATGAGTGTGAATGCAACACTGCATAATTTAAGACTTCCCTCAATATTGTTTTGACATGTTGCTGTGATCGCTACCATTCTGACAGCCACAACAGAGGCATGTTAATTATTCACAGCTCTAAACACTGCTCAGATCAATAATTAACTAGAGAAACCGAGAAGAATCACTAAAAGGACTGTAGATGGAAGCACTATATAATGCATTAACACAAGCCTTTTATGTGACATGAGTCAGGGATGGACTTGTTTTGATCTCTGATTCGTTAGTGTTGTATCGTTTGGTCGAGTCAAAGAATAGATGAATATGAGCTGTGCAGTTGTGTGTTTCTGTGTTTGTAGCATGGTCTGCATGTATGTGCTGCTCAAAGAGAATGTGCCTGCCAGCTGCTGATTCTTGTGTGTAAATACACACAGTTCCTCTCACTGTGCACATGATATATATAACGCAAGAGAAACAACTCATTTAAGCATAATTATGTAACAGCACCACAGAGTCTTCGATGAGAAACAGTAAAACTAATATTCCAATATTCAGTTTGTTGCTTTGCGAAGGAGTAGCAGCTGTGCAGCTCTCCAAGTCTGACTTGTTTGTGCAAATAAAAGGTTGATGACTGTAGAAATTATTCAACCTCCACATTTGATAAACAGAATCTCGACATCAAGGGGCTGGAAAGTTTGCTTTCATGATGTTTGTTTGTTCACTGGGAGGAGATGAACATAGGTAACTGCTTTTTTGACACAGTTCACCGACTGAATAAAACCCACTAATAGCTTGTCATTATCATACTTTCAAGTATTTTTCTGAAGCACAAGCTATGTAATCTTTATTAATGTGGGGTGAATGTTGGCTTTATGTTGCAAGTTGTACTTGCATCTGTAGATATAAAAGGCTCATTCTAAGGTGAGGCAAACAAAGGTGATCATTATACTTATAAATATTATATTCCATATTCCATTTCTGCCATATTCTGTGGATAGAGCTGTGACAAAGTGGGTGAGACCATTTGTCCCATGTATTAATACCATCTTAATTTAACCATGCTTGTTTGTTTTCAGACATTTTTCCAGCAGTAATCATCATTTTACAGATACAGACTATCCCGGGTTTGTTTGTGTTTTGTATTATGTTTGGTTATATGTCCAACATCTTTGGTTAAAATAAACTCTTACAAGTATTGTTAAATTTAGTTATAGTTTATTGATTTATTTCTTGTCAAAATAAGTTAAATTAGCATTTAATTTTGTTACTTACTATGCTCACCATGTGGTCAGAGACAAAAGGAGGAAGTGCTGCAACATTTCCTGTATTTTATACTGTGGCTGACATGATTGAGGGAGGTCATTGGACTAGTCCAAGTGAGTGGAGGTAAGGTAAATTAGTCCTAGGCATTATTGAGATTTATTGTCTGATTTATGTATGGTTAAAATGTGGATCAATGGTAAAACAGGTAGAGTGTTTTTTCACTGTAATCTGTGTGATTATAATGGTGTAAACTTCTGGTAAATTAGGAGCCAGTGGAGTCACCTCCACCAATGGTACAGCCAGAGAAGTAATGCCAGGTGGAGAGACTATTTAAGCAGTTGCTTTTTGTCTGTCGGGGGGTACAGACTGAACAAAGAACGTGAACATAGTGCTGATCAGGTGTAGCGATATACACTTGATATTAGTTATAATCTTCGTTGTTATAAGTTGAGTTTTATTGAGTTCAACTAAGTTAACTGTTCAGTTATCTTTTTTTTGTTTGTATATATTTTTGCTACATGTGAACCTTTGGTTGTAAATAAACACCTTGCGGTGAGTTATGAATGAACTGCCTCAAATCTGCCTCCTACTTATGCCGCTCTGGTTGAGCTTCCCAACGAGAGCCTCATATGTATAGACTGGACCTTTAAGGAAAAGACACCACAAATTGAGAGCGCTGTAATTTGTGCCCTCAGCCACCCACCCAAAATTGTGTGATTAGTGATGTGAAAACCTGCCAATCTTCAAATATAGATGCAGATTGCCTTCCACTCTGAGGTGGAAACACTGTGAGGTTGATATGAAAAGATGTCAGACTATAAGCTGACCTTAAATAAAGCTTGTCTGCACAGTTTCCTTTCCAGCTCCATTCACTCCACTTTCAAAACACTCCTCTGCCAGAATGACGAGAGGAAAAAGTAAACATGTCATCCCTCATGACTGATGCAGAGCCCCTCTGGAGCTAACTCTAACAACTATGTCACCTTGCTTTTACCTGTAAAAGCAGTTTACCTGGGATCATCATTGTAATGTTGAAAATACCAAAATGTAGTGAGGAGATGTATCATGTATCCAAGGTCTTAAAATTGCATCTGAGATGTCTGGGATAACAGCTTTGACAGACAGAGAAATGAGCAAACAGCTGCAGACCAAGACAGTCATTACTTTAAAGTTGCATTAAGAAGTTTTTAAAGTGAACACAGTGCTGTTAGGTCACAGGCAATTTCAGTCACTACTCATTACAGCGACAAAAATGCATTTTCCCTTTCTTCTCACTACAAAAGAAACATTTTTAGTGTGAGCATCACAATATGGGCATTTCAATCACAGTCTGAGACATGACCTTGACTGACAAACAGCTGAAAAATTACAGATTTCACAGATAGACTGTGGATGTGGGGGTGCCCTGCTTTTCGTTTAATTGATTAAATTAATAACACGCTGTCAGTGCAGTCTCTCATGCTGATATGACCCTTATTTTTTACCCTCACACAGACCATCCCAGCCCTCGACTCCAACTTGTACAAAACTGGATGATTAAATTTCCATCCCAAACACAATGTTCACAAAGAGAACAAAATGTTTCATCCTAAAAGGATGTTCTGGTTCAGTTATCAAGACAGATGGCTTATTGACTGCACCTTACCCTCTGACATAGTTGTGCTATAGGCTACTGCTGGCAATTTTGAGCAATACTCTTGCTGTCTGACAGAGGCTAACATGTTCTGTCCAAGAGCAGTCATTGTACCAATCACCTCCTGCTGTGCAGCTGAAAATTACTTCCAGACACAGCAGCCACAAAATCAAACTTTAGTGTAAGGAATGCTGCCCTTCAGTACAATGACAGCGATGTGAGTGAACAGTGTTTCTTCAGCTTTGATTTCAGGGCCATCCAGGGGGTCTACAGATGAAACCCGCTTCAGCCCTTTCATATTTCAGACTCTCTTCTCTGAGCAGTGGCATGCTACTATAAAAACATGGCAACAATATAGTCACTCTTGTGTGTGGCCTTTCAAACTCCTGTTGTACATTTAGTGGGGGAAAAGAGCCTCAATTAAAAATCTCCCATCACCCATGATTTTAATGTTCCTGGATTAAACTGGGTTATTGCTGTCTCTCAAATTTGTGGTCTGAAGCTGTGAATTCTTTGTTATATACCAAATTAATGAGCAATAAAACTTAAACATAAAGTCTGTGTTACATCATCAGTATAACACCAAGCCTCAGAAATCACACTATCTCTGTTCCAAATACAATGTGTGAAAATAGTTTATTGAATTACTGAATTGCACTTTTTAAAACACATCCAATGGTTGATGTACTTGGACACAAATATAGTTGAATATGCAACAACACTACTTTTTGTTCTTGTTTGTGGGCAGTTCACTGGGCACTTTTAGGGAGTGTATGTAAGTTATTACTGGTGGAGTAGGGGTCAGAAAAAGAGGCAGGTTATATTTTTTTTATTGTTATTATTACTATTATTTGTTGAGGGGAGAGTTTTGGAGAAAGCATATTTTTTCCCCTTACCCAACATATTTTATTTCTGAGCCTGCATTTGTCCACTTCTTGTGCCTAATTTTCTATTTCACTACACTATACATACTTACATTATTGTTCCATGAAGATACTGACCTTATGCAGGCTGCCCATATTATTTTCGATTTTGTTTTTTCTGGTTGCTATTGCTGGATATAGTAAATAGTAAAAAAGTAAAAAGTTGTGGTTCCAATCACTTCACACAGCCTCCACTATATTTTTCTATGCTTTAAATGCATCTCAATTAAAATAAATGCATGACTTAACCCAAAAAGTTAAAGGGTTAACTCAAACATAGGGTATACTTTCATGTATTGGCCCTAAATTCCAAAATGAAGGAAAAGGATTGTTGTAATGGGTTGGACTGAAGTAAGACTAAAGGTGTAACACAGAATTGATTGACAATTTATACTATATGCTTTAAATAACAGTCAAACCAGACAGGGTCATTTTTTACCCCAGAGGACAAAAGGTGTATGGCAATCGGGAAGACATTACAAGGGTTCATGTAATATATATTTTTTACCAATAATGCAATTTGTTACATAATAATAGACCAATATTATGGAAAACTGGAATGTGTGTAATAGTTTAACAAACCATACGAGTCTCCACTGTTTTCCACATTTTGTACTCACCTTGTGTTATGATATTATATTGTTATAAATACATAATAAAACAGAAATACTAACACATTATGACCAGTCAGCATGACTTTTATAACAGATAGCAGATAGCAGATGATGCTATAGACCATTTTCATAAACTACATTTCGACATTTATCCTGCTGAAGTCTCACTTTCTTCTTGCTATGGCAGTCCTTTATGCTTTATATTAATATTGCAAAACTGGTCATATATTTCTTAAAATGTTGGCACAAGTTCACAAATAGCAGATGTCAATCACAAAATGACTTCCAGTAGGAAGGTAAAAAGCACTTACTAGCAATTAGTATAAGTCTAGGAAGGAAGAAAGTCATTTTCATCCGGTCCCTCACTGTCCTTCAACTTGAAAGTGACAAGAATTAAAGTTCTGTCTGAGTCTATCCCTCTTATGTGCCATTTCTGACCTAACAGCACTTAGCAATATATAATACACCGCCTCAGACAAGCTAAGCTTTAAAATCTGTGTTGCTACAATAACCTTGGATGGAATCAGTAAGTATACTTCACAAATATTTTTCATGCATTAATTAATTTATTGTGAGTGCAAAACTTTAGGTTACGATTTAAATGGTTTTCCAACTAAACCGACACATTTTTGACTGACATTGCATTAAACAGCTGTTTTTGATGTAAATCTCTGATAGACCAGAGGAAACAGTCTCAAACCCATGAATAGACTGACACCACAGTAAATTCTCGCACAGACATTAGATAGGACCTAAGTGCTGTGCTTACTAAGCTTGTTTCTCTTTAGCTTGTATCTCTAGGGAAGTAACTCTATGCCCCTCTCTTATCTTATCACAGAGCTGCATTCAGCATAGCAGCACGCAGCAGGAGTCACCTTGGTGCTATAAGAGATGCAAACACTCCTCTAGAGAGGACTGTCATGACGTGGAGATGTGTGCCACTGCAGTCAGGCTAATCAAAACCAGCTTGGGATACTGGCTGTGAAGCTCCTGTTTACTAAGGGACTATCCAAACACCAGTTAATCAGACTGCCGTATTTAAGTTTCATTTGGCTGCAGCTAAGGAGCGCTTTAAGTCCTGCAAATGTAATCGTTTTACCTTCCAAACTGACCAGCGTGAGGTTTTTTTCTGCCACCTCTATGAATGATTATGATCATTGTTTAAAATCGGCCAGTCAGTTTGCATAGAGTCTACGTCAATGATTCATGAAGTATCAGAGAAGAACATTTATACGTTTATCATTGTTTTACCTGCCACCTGTTGGGCAGAAGAATAGTGTAAAACCATTGCCAGCTTAGACATGTATGATACAAAAAAAATGGGGACCACATTGACAAACCATAGACAGTAAAAAGAATGCATGTCATATCCATGACGTCATCCATAGGTTTCTGAAGAGCCGTTTTGAAGCTCAGAATCTGTGGCTCTTGCCGCCTCCCGGCTAATCTTAAAATCGGCATGGATGGATCATCGTGGAGCTGAGACGGGCTTGATGAATTCTGGTTGCTCAAATAATTTGAACAAGTGAGTTAAAAAACAGACACTGTACAGGTGTCATGAATGGGCAAATAGAGACCAAAATCATGTACCATGCACCTTGTACCAGGCTGTAAACATGTTTATTTCCACTGTGAAGTTGGGCATTTTAATATAGGGCCTTATGGAGATTGATTTGTTCTGTAGCCAGCCTCAAGTGGCCGTATGAGAATTTCATTTTTGGCAGTTCTGCTTTTGGTTTCACTTCACAGCCATGGAGATTGCCACTTGGTGCAAACATTGTTTCATAATTCAAAAACACCACCGAATGCTCTCAGCTGTGAGTAAACTGGTTGGTAGATTGGTAAATTAACACAAAGACGTTTGACAAAATAACTTCAAGGTCAAGGTTCACTTACTCCACTTGCCTTCATCAACGGGTGCAGTTCAGTTTTACTGTCAGGACTCAAGAAGTCTTTAAATCCTTAAATCCTTAGATAATCTTTAGGTAAAGAAGCATTGCTTTATACCCCAGAGATATAATCCCATTGAATCAATTTAGCACATAGACAACTCAGTATTCCTAATAAATTCCTTATTTAATGTATTTATTGAAAATGAAATGATAAATTAATTCCACAAACAAGAATTATAAAATAGCAAAATTACAAATCAGAGTTCATATATTCATATATATAATGGTCATTGCACTCATCTAATTAGCTTCTGCATCTAGCCACAAAAATTGTTCCAGTCATCTCAGTTCACAGGCCAACACTGCTTTCAGCACAATGAAGTTACTAATGCTATTAGCACTTGATTTTGATCATAATCATTCTATTAAATAAACAACCCAAATTGCGTCTTTTGTCTGTTATTAAGGAGACAGACTCTGGCCATGTTTTCCTATCTCCTATCATCATTATCCAGTGTTTATTTGTATTCTCTACACAGAAAGCTCGCAGGCCATTATTAAGTCTTTGATGTAATGGAGAATGTGAAGAGGAGAAGGAGGATGAGGACGGGGCAATTGCATCTTTTATTGTTTTTTTTATCCCCCTTCCAGCTAATTAACCAAATAAATCTTGCAGTCAGTTTTACACCACTGGAAACTGAAGCGTCTATGTTCTTATTGATTGCCATGCTCCACATGCGTAAGATCATTGACCAGTGGATGGAGAAAGAGATGTCATGCACCTCTTGTCCTCTCCATAAAATGAATACTATCTCTGAGGTTCAGTCTTCGCTCTCTATTGACAAGTAAGTGAAGGCTTTTATGCTTTATTCATAACAAACTCCTCTTAATTTATCGTAATGCTCACGTCCTTGTTAGACATGGATGAATATTATCCCATTTGTTTTTCTCCTCTGCAAAAAGCCTGATAACACCCTCCACATGCTATTAGAAGTCACTCCTCACGTCCTGGTCAATCTGCTGAGTCGATTCCAGAGACAGTGATACATGCTTCAGACGCTTCAGCCACTAATGGGAATAATTAAGAAAAAGAAAGGTGTCTTGAAAGTGTGTTGCGGGGTTGATTTATGTGTTACAGAGGGATTTCTGTGCTCACATAATTCTCCATTCGTCCACAGCTAAGGGGTCTGAAGTTAGCGCTCCAGATTGACTTCCACTTAGTTGGATGAAATGATACAATCTAGAGTGACCAATAACTACAGAGGGCACTGAGAAATTGTCCCTAAGGCACAGCCACAAGGTGAAAGTGATAATCCATGCTTTAATAATGTCTGCTCTCTGTGAACATCAATGTTGCTTCTACAGATTCTGTCTCATAACAATCTTGGCGAATGACCTTGTCTCGCTATTGAGTCTGAAACGACATAGGGTGGCACAAAGAGTAAGAGAAGAAAACAGAGTTTTCATATATATATATATATAAACTAAGGAATCAGACAACAACACTTTTATAGTTAAATTGTATAGAAAGACCAAGGAGAAAAAGTCAAGAAAAAGACCACAGATCCATCTATATGGATGTTTTAGAAATTTGACTTTAAAATCTCTAAGAATTCTTTTTAAATTGCCATTTAACACAACAGACATTTTGACAAAAACACAGGTTACATAGCATAACATTAACTATGGCTCTGTTCCATTCAGGTGTCTCAATAAACAATGGCAGTGTGACAGTGAGTCAGCACGCACAAAACCAGAACCTTGAAACTGAAGCAGACAAGTGCCATCATACCCATGATTAAATATTGCCATATTAATATATGTTTTTTTTTTCTTAATGTGACCATAAAGTGTTAGTTCAACTCTTTACACGGCTGATTCATTGTAATAATCTTTAAGAAGTGCTTTAAATGCTGCTTTAGTTATGAGCCTCCCGCTAATACTAATGTACTTTACATTATGTATGAGATGTTGCTATACAAATGCAATTTCAATTAGCCTGAATTAATTATATACTTGAACTTTGTAGGTCACAAAATGCGACAGGTATTTGTCGTTGTTGGCTCGCAAATGTTGATGAAATGTAAGGTACTGCTTTGTATACAGTATAATTGGCTTGTATACATGTACATTGGTCATTGCCACATAGTGTCACCCCCGGAGATGACTGCTGTCAAAAGAAGCTTCCTTTGTTTTGTTAATGCAAGGCAATGCATCAGAAAAAGCATTACATATTATACAAGTGTACAATAGCTGTATTCTTGACACACATCGAGCTGAAATGATTGTGTTAAATCAAATTTGCAATTTAAATATTGTTCTAATTGCGATGTGATTTTGAACACAATTCCTGGAGTGACAGGTCATTTTCTTCTTTGTTAATTGATTTATCAAGATATAATTGTATGCTGAGATAATCAGTCTATAAAACTACCTAGTCCACACACAGCACTCCTCATCACAAAGCATAAACAGCACTTCACATAATGGTTATTACTGCACATGTACTGTACAAGCAGTGCAAATGACTGGAGCTATGCTACGCTTAAAGTGGGACAGATATGGTGGGAGGACATTCAGTGGGTTTTATTCATGGGAATACACTTGTTCAAATGTATTACATAATGTACACTAACTGCACGTATGAAATTACAGGATCACTGTTAAAGCATTGAAAAAAAGAATACAGATATATTTTCTTTTATTTCAACTTTGAGAGGCTTTATAGAAATGCAACTACTTACTTGAAAATGAGATGCTAATGATAATGGACTGAAAAGTCTGAATAGGAGGAGATTTATTGATGGCTATCTCCATGAAGAGCCCACCAAACATTTCTTTCTCTGAGGGAGAAAGTAATTTTTTATCTTTTAAAGCTTGGTGGAAAATAATTTCATTAGCAGATTTTGTAGTGATTTCTGTGTGAGAGCATAAAGAAGATGCAGTGTGGTGGTGTTACTGTATGTCCTCTACAAATGTGCTGTTTATGTTTACTTGAATAGCAAATTATTGTTTGCTTGAATCATTTTTCAGGTCCGGTCCTGAGGGGGCTGTGATCATGGCAGCTTTCTATTCATCTGAGCTCCACGGGGAGTTGTTTGATGTTTTCATTAACCTGCGCCCTGCTTGTCTGAAGGCCGCAGGGCGGCTTCTGGACCTTGGCACTCCATGCTTCTTGCACCTCACATGCACCCAGGAGAGTTCAATCACATGCCCTGCATGGGGGCTAAGATGACTGGTGGGGCACACCACAGCCTTGAAGAAGATTAAGCTGTATTTCTCAGCTCAGTGTGTGCAGAGGAAACAGTTCAGTTTAATGCACACGCCACTGGTGTATGACAGGAGTTATTTGCATTGATAAATAAATCTGGACGTGTTTGACAGTGACAAGTGAGGAGATACTTCTGAGCTCATAAACTGCAGAAGAAATTCAGAGTTATCAAGTTGCAATGGTTTTTATTATTTCTTTCATCGGATTTTTTTGGCATTTGACATTTTCAGACGTAACATTTGAGTTTGTATTTCACAGGGCACAAAAATCAATTACGTATTTCAAGTTCCAATAAACTGTATAAATGGATGGTGTTTTAAATTACAATCAACAACTGGTGCAGTGATTGTCATGAAAAATTACATTTTTAAACCTCCAATTTGCATTATCCTGTAGTCATTTCCTCTTCACTCTCTCATGCCCATAGTGCCATAAATAAAAGATTGTTTGATTTGATTTGATTCCTTATAGTCAAATTGAGTATAGGTATCTGTGATTTCACAGTTTCCTTTTACACAATATATGCTAAAATGTATATAGTATAACGTATGTGTAAATATACTCAGACATCACAACTTCTTAAGTTTGGTTGTGTGTACTTGCCACTGGCTGCTCATGGACAATTCACACCTCTGGTGTAGATTTCTTTTATTCACTATTTATACTTGAGGGAAGAATCCATTCAGAGTCCGGTTTTTGACAGGAGACAGCTGGTTTGTTCATAGCTTCACAGGGCCATCATATCTTTGTACAGTACAATAAATGAAGGCAGAAAAATGATTATAATTAGATTAAAAAAGGCCCTGAATCAGCAATTTTACTTAGTACAATTATGTAGGAGAGTCAAAATTAGGTAAGAGTCCAATAAGGTAATGGCATAAAATAAAGAAATTGCCCCTACATACTGCATTTCACCGAGTGTGATACAGTGTATAGGCCATCTGTGAGGGTAGGCTTCCCTGTCCTGGCCTGGTATTTCTTTGAGGTGGTTCTTTTCACAAACCACACTGTGTGTAGCTATAACGCTGGTAGAACTGCAGGCTGTTTTATTTCTCTCCCACAGATGTGCTTGTGGGTGATATCTTGCCTCATGAACTCCTTTTTTGTAGTGGTTTGGCTTTTGTGTGTGTGTATATGTCTTCGTGTACTTTATTTCTATTGAGTTACATTGTTTTGAAACATCAACACTAATGATGACGTGGAAATGTGTTTTTAACCTCGGGATAATGAACGGATAAGGTTGAAGGCTTAAAAGAAAACAGTGAGTGGTCCTTGACTTGAGATTCTTTTCGTCACACAAAAACTTATGTTTGAGTACTGATGAGTTGATTGATTTAGTATTGTATTTCTGACTGTTGTCAGATCTGGGAGAATTACACAAGTGACATCAAGTAAGTATCTGAGTTTGTGCTTAAAAGAACAGTTTGACACAATGCCAACAGGCTAGTGGTACATTGTTTGAAAGACATGGTCAGTTATCACACAGGGACCAAATCTGTCTTGAAATTCTCCAAAATGTATAGAATCAAAAAGACTTCTTGGATGTTTCTCCTCATAACTTTGTGTTTACGAGTCGGGTTGTATTATTGTTCATTGTATTAACTACATCTAAACTAATGAGCTCCCCATGGATCAGAGAAAAACACAAGCATGCACCATCTTAGAAATCTTTAGAAATGTGAAGTTTGATTTCAGTCTGATATCACAACTTTTTAACCCAAACAGTTGATCTGCGGCGTAATACAGGTTTACAGGTTAGTGCCAAAGAAAAAGGCTGTCTGGCAGCGAGGTAAAGCAGTGAAAATGATACAGCATACACTAAAACTGATATTGATTTTTGTAGGTTTACCTTTGGTATGTGGCTAAAATGCATTTTGTTGCTACGCCTGTCCACATCAGGGTCCGTCTGTCTGCTACTCCTAACTGTGGGTGTGCTAACCATGGATAAGTACCTCACATAAACCCACTTCAAAATGCCCAAACTATGCCTTTAAACTTATATCCATGCAGTGATGGTCATCTGCTGATTATCTACACTGTATTTCAGAAGATATTGTGCGATCCAAGCTGTGTATTTCTGTGATAATATTCTTCATACATAAGCCTGAAGCTGTAAATTAGGTGCATGCTCTATTTAGAGTCCCTGCAGTGGTTGGAGGTGTTGAGGATTGGCTCATATAGAATATTCTGCCTACCTGTTGACTTTATATAAAGCAAGTTAAATTATTATTATTTCCCAATCCTGTCACTACTCATCTTGTGTATTTTCGGGGGCTGATGAGGTCAGAGAGACAAATTAATTCCTCATTTCTTGGTTGGCTGATTTACAGTTCAGCACAGGTCAACACTCTCTTAAAAACAGAGGTTTGAAATGGACAGTTTGGGTTGTAAATTCAATGTTCTCTCTTAGTTTTCAATTCTGACTGATCTTTTGTGTTTCTGCTCCTGCTGTTGAAAAGCTGGAAAGTTGCTACATCCCCATAAATCAGAAATGAGGCTGGTGAATAAAATGTTATCATAACTGAGAAATGATGGCCAAAATATGTGAAAAAAGAAGAATTTGTGTAATGAAAAACAGTCACACTGCTGTCTCAACAGGGATTTGATTTGAGATACCAAAAAAAAAATGAGGAATTCTATTAGTGGAGAACAGATCCTGCATTATGTCCTTTGCCTATTATGTTTAAGTTGTCACATATTGAATTATGTATATATTAATTATATATGTTGAATGTTGAAGCCTCATTAAAGGCTTTATAAGAACAGGACATACTGTGTTCACATTACTATTTTATTTTCTGTTTTGATGAAGCACACAATTATTTTTAAAGACATATTCAAAGACAAGAATGAAAATATAAAATAACTCCTGTGAAAGGAAACATTATGTTCAAATTTCAGGCTCTTACATTTGCAAGTGTTATTGTATCCCGGACCAAGGTTATGTTGTATCAGAATAATCTATTCCTGTATGAAAAGAAGGTTACATAAACATAACAATGTTTATTTCATATTTAAAATGTGGTGGTATATGGAGAATGTTAGCAGCTATCTTAACAGAAATCAATGAACCAACCAAGGTTTTTACCAAGAAGTGTGCAATTCACCCTTAAATAATCTAATGCTGTACAACAAGAACACAAGATAACTTTTCCTTTCGCATGATTTGGTCTAAAAAGTGATCAAGAAACCTTTTAGTAGGTGGCTGTTATAACATTACACTAACCAGGTTGTTGTTATATAAAGATGTTTCCATTTGACTGAGATGTTGTTTGTCCACACTCTCTAGAATGACACACAGAAGCATTCTCCAATTTGACACCAGCATTTGCAGGACAATATAATCTGTTCCTTTCAAAACCACTGCAAGTCCCTGTTAATATAATAAATCACTACACTCTGCTTAAAGTTTAGTTTATGCACAAAAATGGCTCATTTATGGAAGTTTAGGGAAAGATCAAGGTTTGGGTTAATCTCACAATGCTGAGGTTAGAGGACCTTTGTTGTCATGGTTACAATAATACATTACATTAGATGTATTCAACTGATTCTTGTGTCTAAAGCAATTTAAAATAAATGCATTCAAATTATGTGGATACAACCCAGAAATTGCAAGAAACATGCAAGTACATCAGCTTAATCAAATATGTTGAACTGCTACAAGTGCAGTTGGGTTGTAGTGAGGAAGTAGCAAACTAGTTGGCAGTAGCAGGCGTAGTGGTAGTGGTAGCAAAGAGCAAGTGTTATGAATCGTATTCAAGCAGCCACTGGTAGCCACTGCAGGGTGCGAAGGAGCAGTATTAGCGTGGGAGAATTTGGGTAGGCTGACCAGTCAGACTGCTGCATTCTGGATGAGCTGCAGAGGTCAGATGGCACATGCAGGCACACCAGCCAGGAACAAGTTGCAGTAGTCTTGACATGATCTGCACCTCCTCCCACATAACAAACATGTGGTCATGGTAATGAAATGATCATGGTCATGCTTGGAAAAGAGTGTAAATGAACTAAGCAGTCTCCCATGTCCCAAGTCCGGTCTTTTGTTGATATATCCGTCTAACTTGACCTGCTGCATGAGCAATTTAATCTCAGAGACGACAAAGAAGAAACAGCGTGACGTCCGTAAAGCACAGGGAAGAGTAGGCTCTGTCTCAAACAAGGATCAACTGTCTGTTAAATATAGTATCCTGTTGAAATGAACTGAAACCAATGGCTCTCTAAAAAGTAAAAGAAGAACCTCTTAATCAACCTAAAAACCTGTGGGTCTAAAACGGCTGGTGTGGTAAATGTGCTAAAACAACAAACACCAGCACACAGTGCACATATTCGCAAAGCTCCACAGGGACTAATAAATCAAATAGATTAGAAAATGAAATTCATGCTTCATAAAGCTTTTAGTACGAGCACCCAAATCACTGTTAGTGGCCAGAGAATTGCTCCCTCTTTTCTCTGTACTTAACTAAGCCTCAGTATATTGATATAATGTGCATATAGGTCACAGTCTGTCAGTGTTACCTGACGGCAGGTTAATTCTCTTCTCACTCCCCCTGGGGTCTTTCTACACACCAAAGTGGAGCTTTAAATTTCATGTTGTCACTGGGGCAGATTCATTTTCTCCTCAGACGTCTGAAGAATCCCTTAATGCTGCGATCATTATCTCAACTCATCCTTACACTGCTTAAACAATCCTTTGCACTTGATTCTTTTTGCATTGCTGCCTTTTGTTTGGGAAGTCAGTCTGGTGGAGCTAATTAGAAAGCACATTTGAACCAAGATTGGTGATAGAAGAAGCCTGCAGTTACTTCTTCTTTGTGAGATTAATAAGAATAAAAATAATGGGTATCTCTTCGGTTTATCGAGTTAAAGCAACTTTATACTCAGAACGTCATCCAAAGATCATCTCCTCTGAATGACTGATGGGATCTCAGAAAATCTATAGATACACCCTCTTTTGTTTTACAATTCTCTGTGTGAGGATAGCCAGAATGTTTAATGGCACGTCTCAGACTCTTATAGCTTCACAGCAGGACACCATCCTCCATGTGTGTCTGCTCTGTGTGAGCATCCTTTTTTTTTTTTTTTTTGATTAAAAAAAATCCCACCCCCTGCAGTTCTCACTGGCTGATAAGTGACAACTTAATAGAAGGCTATTTCCTGTAGGCCAAGCCCACTGAGGAGACTGTGTGCTATTTGCTGGAGCCATGAGAACAATTCAAATTAGATCATTTAATTTGGTCATATGTATAAAGGACAGGGCAGACACAAATTAACTGAGGGAGGCACACAGCGAGAGTTTGTAAATCAGTTAAATTGAAAATCTGCAGCTTTTTTTTTTTTTTTTTCAACATGACAACTAGTTTATTAATACATATGTCAAGACATTCAAAGTCTCTCAAGAAATTATAAAGATCATGGCACTTAGTCAAGTGCCAATTAACATTGTTTTAACATTGTTGTATTGTTTATTTTATTGTCTGTTTTATTGCTGTTTTTTATTGTGCTATGGACCAAGTGTGTGTCCATAAAAAAGCTTTGATTGATTGATTACAAAAGGGACAGCTGTAAAATATTGAATGAGCTTCATAAGCCAACTATGTGCTGTAAGGAGCCAACAGGACAGCAGAGAAGCAGGCATGCAAACTTGACAACTTTTGGCAAAATACACCATTTGAACCCAAAATAGATCACCCATCACTATGTTCATGCACTGTGATCTGCTACATTTTTTATTTAAACTAGCCTGTCCTCCTCCTCCTCCTCCTCCTTAAGAGCGGCATCCTCCTCTGTAACATGTTGGATACAAAAGCAAACAATAGAGCAGATACATTAACAATGACCTGGCTATTTTGTCCAATCAATCATTAACTAATGTTAGTGTTAAGGATTGTATTTTGTAATCATTTCAGCGATCTCTTGAATTTGTCAATATTACATTTGGGGTAAATAAATGAAACTTTTACCTTGAGTTTATTCCAATGTGTTTCTATTAATTATACTGCAGAGGAGAACAGGGTCACTAGAGTCATCCCAAAAGTCATCTAAAATTAGCATATTACCCCAGAGCCCTCTTGCAGGTCTGTGTTTTTTCTGCTCATTGGATCTCCCTTTTAACCTCTAACCAGTTTGCAGGCCTGTGACTTCTTCCTGAAAAACTTTTTAATTTAAAAATTAAAAATCGTAGACAGTAGTAAAACACTATGAGGGGAAATCAAAAAAGGATTTTGTTGCTCTTACAGCCGCTAAATGTGCACAAGAAAGACAAAAAGAAACATTTAGATCCTCAAACCTCCTGCAGAGGATGAAATTCACCCTTCACTGCTCTGTCTCTCAGTGCTGCATGTATTTAAATGAGGTAATATGCATACGCGGCATTAGAGCATCAGGTATGAGGAAAACAGATATGGGAGTGTAAGTCCATACAACTATAGATATGGTAGGCAATGAATTTTAACCAGGGTGGTTCAGGGCAAACTTGACCCACAGAACACCCAAAAAACACTGCACATTTTCCTGAATTGTCCTAAAATGGCACGTTAGTCTGCAGACAAACAACAAAACACATCAGCAGCAGATCAATTGTGCTACTGAAAAAAGCAGAGAGCGAGAGAGCGTGAAACAGCCGAGGTCAAACAAAATGCAACAAAGTCAGCACAGTTTCCAATTCGACCTGATTACTGAAATTTATTTAAACCTGCCATTTGACATTTTCAAAGCAGCACAATTCACCAGTTTTCCAGCTGCTTGATTCGACTTAATAAGCAGGTAGGTGCTAACTTTCTCCAAGGTGTGCTCACGTGAGTGACGTATATGAGACGTGTGACAGAGTAAAACTTCCCCACCAATATCTGGATAGCGACAGCCTAATTAGCCCTCATTGAATACCCATGTGGGAATACTGAATGGCAGATCTACTACTGAACTCAGATCAGTGTGTGATGCTGACAGGTATGTGAGGTAGCTTGTGAAGTGATTTTTCAGTGATAGTTTTCCTCTTAATAGCGCCGTCTGTGGTAATATGCGTACATTTGGTGCAAAACTGGCCTCTTTGAGCTTCACCACAAAAAAAGTCCAATTCACCATCCTAATAGCCACACACAGTTAGGGTGAAAATTATTTTGTCTTCAAAGAGTTGTTGGTAACTAAACACAGAGTGACAGTGAGTCATAGTAAAACAAGAGACATCCTGCATGTAAAATGAAAGAACATGGGGAGTTACCTAATAGGAAAGTTATAATTAGAATATGTGTCTTTTTTAAAGAAAACATTGTTCTTGCAACTGCATTCATAATTTCCTGACTTAACTGTATCTCAACCATGTCATGTCATAACTACCACTTAAAGGTCCAGTGTATAAGATTTAGGGGACTATATTTATAATATAATGTGCAGTTCATGGCGCTATCATCTGTTGTGGGGAAATCGCTGGAAATCAATGGCACCAGGTCAGGAGGGAAGAAAGCGTTCAGGAGCTTCTGATGTCTTATGCTGTAATATTTATTGAAGCTTGATCAAGGAGAATCAGAGACATTCTCACATACAATCAGGTATGCATATGAGTCGGTCTCTATTTTGCCCAACTCATGCTGGAAGACTTTAAACCCTTACAGATGACACCACAAATACTATACACCCAAAAATAGTCAAAGGGAATGTATTTACCCATGTTATTGATCACCTTCAGCACATTCTAGTCTGGAGCCACTGTTGTCTGTTCATGTTAATGGAACGTCAACAGTTAGCTAGCTATTATGTCTAAGAGGCCAACATTCAGTTTCTTCGACCCTGGTCACCAGGGCACTTTGAGATAGGCTGGCACCTGCACTCCTTCAGCAATCCAAACAATGGCCTTGCATACCAAAGAGAGAGAGTCTTCTTTGATATGATTTAGTGCTGTCACTGTCTATGACCCCAAGGCCCATGCGCGGCCCTGTGTAACCAAAGGATAGAAAATTCCATATCACCTCTCACAATGCATTCTTTGTGAATTCACCCTTATATCTGCTGAACATCAACATTTTTTCATGCTAGCATCACTTTTAACATATCTGTTTTCCAGCTGAATATATATTATAGTCACCTGAATAAGTCACTGCATTTCTATTTCTGACACTGTTCTTCTAAAACAAACCAAAAAAAAAAAAAAGCTGAATAAATGCTAACTTTCTAATTTCTCTTTGGGAACAAATAGTAAGCAATCTTGAAAAGGTCACTACCAAATACAAAGTAATATTTCTTGATACTGTGTGGCAGCCAGTGGCTCCTGGCACCTTTATAAATAACAATGCTAAAGTCAAAATATCTATCTCTGTGCGTGGCAGTGGTACACAGTGATTTCTTTACAACCGGAGCACTTTGAGATCCACAGAGTCTTTGTGGGCTGACTAACTGACAGGAAGATGTGTGAGACAAAGACTCTGCACTGCCATTTGATTGATGTGTCATCTCCGCTTTTTCTGACTCTCCTCATTTAACAGTAATCATTTCCATCCAAACTGGACACTGCATATGTGAAATCATGTTCCAAGGAGAGTTTAAGGTGTGTAAGGGTGTTGGTGTGTGCTTCTCTCTCTGTCGGTATCGTCATCAATGAGCTCAGTTGTACGTACGAGACAGGAATGTTTTACACTTTCATCTCTGTGTTTCTGATATCTGATGTAGCTTGTGTTTGTGTCATGCTACATTGTCTTTACCAGAGTGGAAGTAATATATTACAACTACTCGACTCACATTCCTCTAATTAAGTCTTTATTTTTTTTTTCAGGTACTTGTCCTGTTAGGCCTACATTCATCCATCCATTTTCCATAGCCGCCTATCATTATCAGGGTTGCAGGGGGTGCAGCCAAACCCCAATGGGTAAGAGGTTGGGTACATCCTGGACAGGTTGCCAGTTCATCACAGGGCTGACATATTCATGCTCACATTCAAATCTGGACAATTTAAAGTCATCAATTAACCTGCATGTCTTTGGACTGTGGGAGGAAGCTGGAGTATCCAAAAATAGCCCACTGCACCAGTGTGCCAGAGTAGGCCTACAATTTTTAATTATATCCAATCACGCCCTGTGCTGCAGAGCTCTGATTTTCAATCATAGTGTAGCATTCAAAACATGCTGCAGTCCAATGAAAAACATGAACAAAAAACCTCTGCAGCAGACACAAGTTTGAAGAGGTGACCACAATAACCAGGACAGAGTTGGAGGTAATTTATGGACGAAGATTTTTGAAAAACAGAAGACAAATGGAGACAGATTAGACCCCGGACTGGTTGTTTGTTTGCAGTGTAATTTAACTAATTATATGTTTTTTTTATGCCAGTTCAAAAATATTTTTGCTTATATGCTTTTAACAGTGTGTATGTTTGTTTAGTTTGATCCATCAGATCAATGTACTTTGTTGAAAAGTATATATTTTCTACATGGATCGCCCCTTTGGATTGACTAGCTGCTATTGATAATGCATTAAAACATCAGCGGTAACTAATACTGAGTAGTTTTTGTGAAAAATACTTAATCTACGTCAGTACTTTTACATGTAGTTGAGTAATATCTCAGTACTTCTATTTTTTTTTTTTACCTATATGCTATTTCAGACAATTACTCTGCAGTGGACAAAACAGTAAAATAAAATCTTTACCTTCCCCTCTCTGTGCTATTATTGTTATTATGCTGTGTAAATGAATGGGCTCATTAAGAAGACAGAAACATGTGCTAAACACATTTCCCCTGCCTGTTGGGCCACTGATCTGTGGCCACAGAGGTTTATTTTATTAAAAAGTAATAAGACACAAGCACAGTGGAAAGCAGCCCACAGTGCCTTGAAGCAGAGGTGGTCTTTTAGGCCCGAGAAACAAGAATAAGGTTCCAGTTACTGTGTGATGATGAAAAGATTATTCCACAAGGATACACAGTATGATTTACTCTGAGGATGCTTTTGAGACTACATTGATCCATATTCCAATAACTGTTTGTTTACTGCGGGATAAAGATTTTTTAAAGAGCCACAGCGTTTGTTTTTTCAGGACAGACCGATTTAATGCTTACAAAACAACTGTTGTACAAAGCCATTAGCAGTAAACTCTAACTGATACTGTTGATGACTGACAAGAGTGCTAAACCCACCTTACCCGAACTCAAAGGGAAGAAGAGGGACTCTCCTCCTGCAGTGGCTCCCCATGCTGTCAGGATTATTTATGAATGTAAATACTGCTTCCTCTGCCTAGTGATTACTTTAAGAGTGCACTTCAATTAGAGTAGCTAATTAGTGTTTATCGTCGTTATGTTTTTCCTACCCTCTCTCTCTCTCTCTCTCTCTCTCTCTCTCTCTCTCTCTCTCTCTCGCTCTCTCTCTCCCTCTTTTTATGTGTTTGTGCCTCTCTGTCTGTGGCCTTGCATTCGCTGTCATCTATAACATCTGCTGCTGAAAAACACTGCCCATTCAATTCGTAGTTTTTTTAAATTAATGATGTGGTACAATTTAATATTGAAATGAGTCTGCTTTGAAGTGTGGGAGTCATTAGGCTTATCTACTTCGGCTCTCCTTGACTCACAGGAAGCCACCAGGGGACAATCTGCTGCTTCACACTGAAGTTTTATATTAAAAAACACGAACATAAGGGTTTGACCGTGAATAAAGCGCTTCACCTGTTCTGTTAGTTTTTCCCTATTGCTCCTAAAATTGTGTATGTTTTATCTTTTAATTCAACAGGACAAGACTGTGCCTTGCAATCTAAATATGCTCTATTATTTACTCTGATGGCAAAGAAACTGTCCTCATAGTTTTGTTGAACAGTGACTGAGCCAAGATGTGTCCTTGTAATGAGTTATACATGTGCTTGTGGGATTTGAAAAACTGAACGCAGTATAGAACACCAACATTGCCAAGGTTGGTAAAACAGTAAGATATTGAAATTGATGTCTTAACAGTCTTTTTAAAGAATTTATAAATTGTGTAAAATCTCATATGCAGTGTTTTTAAATTGGAATATTCTTTGCAGTAGTTGCACTTGGGATGCTGCCAATGTGTTGTGAAATTTTGTTTTTATGAGTAGTGGTTCCCAACCTTTTTAACTTTAAAGAACATGTCAGCTTGTGACTCTTTTTATAAGGTTTGTATTAATCCACCAGTGATTTTCCCCCTCAGAGAGCGTCATTTTAAAAAACGTATTCAGTATTTCACAAGAAAATAGCAGTGACAATAGAAAAGACTGAAAAATAAACATAATTGATGCAACTGTTTGATGTTGTTATCTCAGGACCCCTGAGATATATGTTGTGATCCTTTGTATTGGAACAAAGAAAATAAATTATTATTTGATTTCAAGTGTTCTCTGACCTTGGGGCAAGTTAAGCAGCATTACAGCGAGATCACGTCTGTGTGCTTATGTACAGATGAACAAATGGCCAAGTGAAAGTGAAAACCTGAATAAATGAGTGGAAAAACATTGCAAATGCAGATGCCATCCAGGGCACAAGGGGTTCATAAGTGTGAACATAATGTGAATCGTGCTATGGCCTTGCAGTCACCAGATCTTAACCCACTTAGAGACGGGAGATTGCAGGTTTGGGAGATTTTGCACTGACCTGTTAGACAGAACTCTCTACCACCATCATTAAAGCACAAAATTAGGACAAAAGATCACTTTGCATCACAACTGAATGTCCAAGAACGATCCCGCTCCTCAAACCCCCAAAACAACATGGCTGCGCCAAAACAATGCTGGCTGTTACCGTCCCTGCTACTGAACAGGCAAATAACTTTAGATCAATCCGATGAAGATGGTCGTGCACGGTCATGTAAACATTCAGACGTGAAAAGAAATGTTAAGACGAACGATTCTGTAATTTGGATAGTTGTATACTTTTTTGCTCTTTATTACCATAATCTAACTAATATGTGACAATACATCAGGAAATTACAATAAATTATTGTATGATTAATCTTAAAATCAAACTTCTTTTATGATGAGAAACCTGGGGCTCCAAAGAAAAGAGAGATGATGATATAGTCTCAGGATACAATGATCCCAAAATCCCTGTGAAACCTAATACTGACATCAGGGTGGTATTGGCTGGTGTCGCATCAATGAGTCAGAGCAGTTTGTCTCAGGTTGATCAAACTGCAAGCAGTCAGACTCAATTAAGGGCTGAAGATTAAACAACAGAAAAGATAGAAAATACAACAACTCAGGCGGAGAGACAGCCAAGTGGTGTGGTGTCTTTGACAGGATGCTCCCGGTTGGTGTCAGTGTGTATTTTTAAAATGTCCTTCCAGTGTTAGAAGGGCATTTTAAGAATTACAGTAGATGTATCAGGATTCATGCAGGTTCTTGATGTAGCCTCCTCAGACACTACATAAGTTGATAGGATGATATGAGAAAAGAGACGAGGACAGAAAGCAGGTAAACATTGTCGGATGTTGTGTCTGTACACAGTTCTCTGTGGGCCAGACGGCATCTGTCACTTTCTTCTATTTCTGTGAGTGATCTCTCCACAGTGGTTGGCTGTGTGTATCCGTTAAGTCAGCATCTTCCTCCTTCAAATAGACCTGTATCCTGGAAAATAGACAGAAAGCTTTCCAAAGCTTTATTTTTTTGTTGTTGATGTTTTGTTTTTGGTTTTTGTTTTTTGTTTTTTTTTACATGAAAATATTAAGTTAAATATAAAGAAGAGGAAGGTAGAACTTAAGCACATAAAACCACAGTTACGAAGTGCTTTACAGATACACACAATAAAACAGAATAATAAAATCGCTCAATAAAAGCAAGTTAGACAACAAGGCAGATAATTTTATATCTTTTGGTAAGGGTAAGGGTCTGAAAAGTAGCGTTGAGGATGGGGATGAATGAGTAGCGATGTATTAGAAAGTTACCATTAAAGGCTTTAAATACAATTAAAAGATACTAAACTGGATTTGGCTATGTACTGGAAACAAATGTAACACTGCCAGGACTGAAATGAGCTTTGCACTAAAGGATTTTAATGCTCAGGAAAACAATGCTATAATTTAGACCAGGTGAAGAACTATGTATACATGGAAAATTAAGAGCAGCAGCATTAAAGGCAGGTAAATATGAAGGCATGTCATGGCAACATCTATGAACACCTAAAGAAGGTTTATAACACATTATATACCTACAAATTATAATGTAGTTATCAGCTTGTACAAGAACAATTGTAAAAATGAATTAATTTATTATTAATATTTTTTTATTATTAATTTGTCAACAACAGTATGAAGCATCTCTTGCTGCTTGATATATATGATATAAATAATACAACAGAGTAATAAACACATGTAGTATGAATATGCAAAATTCTGAATTCAAAACACATTCAAGTCATTCAAGGCCGACTCATTAGATTTCTGGCTGAAATCTAATGAGTCGGCCTTCAAACTTCTAGCTCAACATGTCTTTATGAGTTATTAACACTTTTAAACCTGTGTGCATGTAAATCCACATTTAATAAATGTTTATAACACACTGTAAGGATTTGTTCATGTGTAATTTAATATCAGTATGTGATTATAGCGATGTTATCCTGTGTTATCCACCTGTATCCATCGTCTGATTATACCCCAGTCATCATTAGCACCAACCACCACAGAGAGCCAAAGTCATGATGTCATATCTGGGCAAGCCTTGAGCATTTATTTCATCAGTCATTCTGGGCAAATGAACCATGATCCATACACTGAAACAAATCGACAAGAGCAGTTGCTATGAGAAACTGAACCTTTCATCATTCACAAACAATGATTACTCTGTACACACAAGTGTGACAGCGCAGGTACTCACGTCATCATAACTTGTCTCATCCAATCCATAAAACTCACCAATGCTCTCTTCCAAAGTCATTTTTTCAACTTTCTAGTGTCGGGTACTCTGTCCTGCTGTGATTACTGTCATGTCTGAGGAAGCCACAAACCCCTCAACTCTCTCATGGACTCACCACCGGAGACAGAAACAACATAAATGCCTTAGGACAGACAATTTTCATATATTTGGTGTAGTCTGAAGTTATGAGAAACAACATTTTAGGTTATCTTGGCTCAGTTGTTGAGTGTTGATGGGATCAAATAACATAATCATGATCCCATAGACATCTAGGAAAAGGAGTGAAACTGAAAGCAGGTAAATAAACGAGGAGGATGGGCAATGATTTGAATTGAAATGAATTACCGTCCTTACAACATACTGTTGAGAAAGCGTCTGTTCCAAGGTTGTATTTGTGTTTTCTTACCTCTGGAACATAACCCAGCAAACACTCATGGTCTGAAAGCTCCTTTGTTGTTCACAGATATTTGAAGAATATTGCCTATAAATCCACAGTTGAGGGATGTAAGAGTGAACTAAATTTGAATTAAATTCAGGTCTTAATCAAAAATAACTGAGCTGCCAAACCAAATTAGCAGCATAAGAAAGTCATTTGTAAAGGTGTCACTTCAAAACTTTGATTCATAGAGTGACTCACTTAAATAAAAATATACCCAGGAATTAACCTGTAACACAAATCCTCTGTAATCTTCACTTCTTTAATAAAAGTTCAGTCTGCTATGCTCATATAGCTTTAAAATCATTATTTCAGTCTATCTAACAGCTTTTTGAAAAAAAAAAAAAAAGTAAAAAAAAAAAAGCCTTTGACACAATCATTTTCTTTCTCACTGTTTTATTTCTGACACATCAAGGCTCACATTAAGTTTTACCTTCGTTTGGCCTTGAGAAAAGACCTATGACAGTTCCCCACTGACTCTCTGCTTTCTAATGAGAGCTCCTGGTTAACTATGAAACAACGAAAACACCGAAGCTTCAGCACACTGTCTCGTCTACACAGGCATCTTAGACCAAAGAATATTAATGATCAAGAACATAACTTAGTCTCTTCCTTCTCTGTTGATTAACAAAAGGAAAAAGCTGCATAAAAGAAGAACAATCTAGTGAAAAAGAAGTGTAATTTGATGCATTTTCTTCGTGCTTGTGAAAAGCTTCTTGTTCCTGAGCAGGTAAATGGATTCATGGGGAGATTTGTACCAAAACAACATAATGCAGCTATTTGCTAAATCACAATATGTCATCAGACCGCTGAAAGAACAATGCATGTTGTTTTTCTTTTTCAAAGCCATCCACAGTTGGTTTCTGACTTTTCACCCCAATGTAGCGGGTAAGATGCATGAGTTTTCAGAGAGGAGGAGGATTTATTTTCTCCTTACTCACTGTACAGTGTTTCTAACTGTCTGCTGGGTAATAGATGTTGGAGCATAAAGAAAAGATGGCAAGTACACACACAGATGCAAAAAGAGAATGAAAGAGGTGAAATATGAATACACAATATTGAATGAGGAGCAGCTCTCTCTGATCCTCATTATTCAATCATGTATAATCCTCATTCTATTACTTCTGGATTCAGATATATAAGCATGTGGGCCGGTTCCATCCGGACACCCCGGCTCTGCCCTCTGTACAATAATTGTTTGTTCTGGCTGACTGAGCCTGTGTATCTCCCACCGATAATGCTAAACACAATTTCCCCCAGGAGCAGAGTTTGCTGAGAAAAAACCTGTGCACACCATTTCCCAGTAAAGGGCAAATTAAAGAGGGAAAAACAGGACCCTCCGGATTGAACATGGTGTATTCAGCATGTTACATTCCTGAGTATATACAGCATTTTTATCCTTAAAGGGCAATTCAAGGGTATATTTTCAATCAAGCTCTATTTTACATCCGTCTGCTCTCATAGCAATGATGGCAAAAATGTCATCTTAGCTTAACCTTCAATTTTGAATTTGAACTTGAATTTAATGCATATATGTCATTTGTCAATAATAGAAAAACAGAAAAACAGAAAAATATGGAATTGGGTTGGTGGGATGTTTTATTTCTGTCTCAGCATCCCTTACGTCATTTCATGCTCATACGGTGGAAGATAACATGAATCTGCGCTATAACACACAATATCGGTGGGTGTCCATCATTGATCCACAGCAGGTAGCCTGTCCTTTTGCGGGCCTGAGTAGAGAAGCAATCGGAAAGTCCCTATGTAATTGAAATGTCCCTGTTGTGTATGGATGCCTGAGAGGAGAAATGACAAATCAATAATGCCCGCTATTAAGTTGCACTTTTTTCCCTCTCCATTTTCAGAGGTTGGGGGGGATGGGTAGGTTAAAAAAAATTGCTCCCTGTCAGGTGCGTTTGCATCTTGCGGGGTTCAATTTATCTAAGGTCCAAAAATAAAGAAATTGCTGCCTCCCTGTTGCCTTGAGCTTGGAGAAATAAACAGTCAATATTTGCTCCTGGGGACCTACGAGAGGACGCACACATAAATCACCCAGCATGCACCTGTCTAAAGAATCAGCCACAGAGTCCTGTGTCATCTCGTTTAGGATCACGCTGCTGCTGAGGCTCCCCTTCATCTTTGAATCAATGCGCCAGGGGGCACTCAGCGCTGCGGTGGCACTCCTGGTAGAAGGGACAGAAGATGAAAATTACTTTTCCATCGTTTCCCATTGTGCTCCCGCAGCAGCCTGTTTACATGCACTTCAGTGCTGTTGTGATGAAGATCGCAAACTATTGGTCTCACACTGGTTTTCCCCTGCATAGGTCTTCCTTTCATTTCCCTCTTTATATGTTAATATATGCCTGTTTTTTGTTTTTTTTACAGGAAAGTGTTTCTATGTGGATCATAAAACAGATCATAATTACAATTTGAGCTATGAAGAGGGTATTGCTGCCTTTCTTGAGTCTAAATTTCCTCTGCACTATACAGTACGCATCTGTGGACAAGAGTAGCTGTAGGTTTGGTGCTTATGGCACTCTGACATTTGCCATATCTCCAGCTGACAAGTCAAAGGACATCCAGCGGGGAAAATGAGTCTGGATATATCACTGGCTCGGCCATTTCTGATGCCCTTTTCTGAGACAAATCAGACCTGTCCACTAATGCAACAGGAGTCTCGCATCACATCCTGTGTCATGAGGGGTATGAGGTATGCCTGGAAGAGCCTCTAGCTGCTGTCATTAGGAGCAAATGGGCCTAAATGCCCAGCTCTGCAAGACTGATAGGCTTCCACTGACCAGGGCGATCATGCTGAGACAACAGAGGTTTATACACAATTTCTCACATAACTTATTTTTGAGACATTTTGTCCACCGTGGTGTGTGTAGTTACGGTACTATCAGTTCAAGTTTGTGTAGCTTTATATAAATGCTTCATGTGAACTGTGTAAGTACATAATTAAAGACTTTGTCTGTATGAAATATGCAATGAAACAGTGGCAAATATGTTACTGCCAAGCATGAGTAATGTCTTTGAAACCATTGTTTTGTCTCTCAGTCTAATTGTTTTATCAGTGGGATATTCATTGGAGTGGAATACGGACAGAAGGCTGGCAGAAGAAAAATGGAGATTCATATTGGATAATGGGCTTCCTCTCTTCCCACTTTTCCCGTCTGCCAGTCTGTCTGTCTGCATCTCTCACGCACACACACGCACACACATGCACACACACTCCTCTGGTGTCACAAACACTTTCAGGGATCCTGGCAAGCTGTTCAGTTATTCTCTTTCGCAGGTCTTTATACGGCTCTCTGAGGTCTAATTATCAGTGACAGAAGACTTTACCCAGTTGAACAAATGACGGAGCATAAAGAACCCTCACATCAGTAAGCAGGAGGCTTTAATGTAAAAGCCCCTAATAGTTTGTGCGTTAAGTGTTAATAGGCGAAAATCATCCTCGGCCTTAAACTGATGAAAAGGCAGAGGGATGTGAACATAAAAGAGAAGAGGGAGTCGTAATGTTCAGTGGCACACTTTTAATTGAAAGTGACATTTAATGGAGAATCACATAGTGTAGATGGATATCTTCCATTACTGTGGTGTCATACAGATCAGTACTGAGTGACCCAAAGTCCCAGGGAGGCTGATTGATGGCAAGCAGTGAGAGAAAATCCAGCAGTCATACCTCTGGACACCTTTCCAGGAATACGAGGAATATATTTTGAGACTGGCAGTGGGCATTAAACATGGCATCTTATTTAAAGTAATGCATCTTATGTCTCTGATTCTATGAGGTAAAGGATGTCTTTAATTTGCTCACATTCATATAAGGTGATGATTCATTCTGGTCTTCCTTATTATCCAAGCTTAGTTATTTCCATATTTTAGATGATGTAGGGATTCAACAGAAGAGACAAGTACTAATATATGAGTCACCGATGGCTTTGTATCATCAAGAGGTCTTTTAGAAAGTCTACCTGTCACAACAGCCATTAAAAAAACAAAGAGAGTCGGATAATAGAAAATTTCTGTGAAACCCAAACCTTTTAGAAATACAGAAACAGAACAGAGCGAAGAGGATCCAAGATGAGATAAGCGCTGATCGAAGTCTCTTTCACAAACCTTTGCTCTCAAGTTTCTCTTCGTCTGTGCTACTTTGTGATTCTGAATCTAATTTATTCACTCGGCGTAGCTTGTGCAGCATTGCTGAATTAGGAGGACTGGAAGCTGTGAATTGCATTTATCAGCTGAAGGAGTTAACGACATGCCAGGTGGGATGATATGAAAGCCTTGCTTCAACAGAGAAAGTGGGAATACAAAGTTAATCTAAAAGCAGTGGGAGGCGCACGCTTCAGTACATGATAGGATGAGAGGGAGGCAGCTTATATTCCATGCAAAGCGTAGCTTTTCTGCAGAGATCTTAATGAAAACCTTGGATGAACATTGTCATCCTTGATGTCCCCTGTTGTGCTTCACTGCCTTTCCCTAGATAACTCATGGAAAACCTCTTGTCAATGCTTTATTGAAGTTGAAGATAACCACAGCTGCTAATACTGTCATTCTGCCAGAGTCTGTAGCTCACAGTGTCTCCGCAGTTATCAGCTAATTTGTGGGTTTCAGGTAAGAGGGGGGAGGAGCTGCACAAAAAACAAAAGGAGATTATGGACGCATGACATACAACATGTCTCCTGTCACAGATATGTCGCAAATGTTTACTTTAGAACATTGAGTTGTTTTTAAAATCAAACGATTATGATATTTAACATTTATATATTTAATCAGCCAAAAAAGTATGAATTTTTCTTGCTGGCATACCAGCTGTAGTAATTACTGTTATCAAGTATCTTGCAGGGTGGTGGACTGTCAAAAAACCTGAAATATAAATGTGCTTTTTGGTTTTGCTAATAAAGAGAAGGTGAGAATTGTGATGTTTTATGAATACGGGGTAATGTGTGGCATTACACTGCTATATTTCTTCTGCCAATTTAACCACCTGCCATGGAAAAAATACATGTTAAATTAACGCAACCCATATGGGAAATGTACACAATAAGTAGCACATGTTTCTATCTGCCAGCTGCCGTTCTTTGCGTTCTCAGCGTTGAATGTCTGGTGTACTTAGAGAAAGCTTGACTTTTTTTTCTTGCGTTATTCTGCAGATTGTCATGCTGATTCGCTGTGCAGGCTACATGTAAATATTTTAAGACATCTTAGTTTGTTTATCTTGAAGGAATAGTTTGACATTTTGGGAAACACGTATTTCTTAAAGAGTTAGATTAGAAGATCAATACCACTCTCATGCCTGTGAGCCAAATAAGGAGCTCGAGCCAGGCAGCTGTTTAGCATAAAGAATGGAGGGAAAAACCCCTCCATTCTTGAGACTTGAGAAAAAATTGTCTGACACGTAACTTGTGAAACATTTTTGCATTTTCATTTTTGTACAAATGAAACAAATGAGATAAAATGTGTTAATTGTGTTAATTAGTCAGTTTTAGAGGTGTCAGGTTTGTTTTTAACCTTTTGACACAGCCAGGCTGTTTCCACTTTATGCTGTGCTAACAGCCTCACAGTTTCAGCTTCATTACTATACAGACAAGAGCGGTATCAAACTTCTTATCTGATTCTCAGCAAGAAGGTGAATAAGAGTATTTGTGCATCTGTTGTGACAGTAATGAGAAGATAATCTTAAGTGTAATGACAGAAATATTGTATGATGAATAATCATACAATAACACATCCCTTATATGGTTTCTAATGCATTGTACAAATCTTTAAAATATCTTCAATCAATTTGTCTTCAAATGTTAACATAAAATTCAGAATGTAAAACAAACCAAACATGAACAGAAGGAACTACAGTATTACTGCAGTCCCTAATGTACATCTCACCCTGCACTATTCTTTAGAGGGAACATACTGTCCGCCACAGTGCAGGGTAAAAGCAGCCGCTGTCTAAGTGGAGCATGAAGATGAGGTTTCATTATGTGGTTAGTCATTTGATCCTGTTACTCATGTTCTGAATGCTGGTGGGCTGTGCTGAATTAAAAGCCCAACCAGAACCAATAGAGGTCAAGTTCAGTACTATACTAGCATGGAAGATTGGTTTATGTCTGAGTGATACAGATGGCCCACAGTCCTTACCGCTAACTGCCAATCATATATTTCTCATAGCCATTCATGCTCTCCTGTCACCCTCACACACACACACACACACATAAAATCCTCTTTATCTCAAGGCCCTATACCAGTGCAAATATTTCCTATTGGGACTCAGACCCCTCGGACATTTATGTGTCGTATATTATCACAGAATTGTGCTGAAAACTAGTGGTTTTATGGTGCATGGATCAAGGCCCTGTTATCAAGTGACAGTCTTTGTTTTACACTGGGAGGCATCACAGACTGACAATGTATGAGCATGTTGAAAAGCTTTTATCAGAAAGGGTCACTGAATTTTTTTTTAGAAGCCAAAAGTTCATGATCTCCAGCCATCCGGAGGCTCATGAATTCAACACTGCAAGCAAGCAAATGACCCATATGGATGGTAAATTAAACTGAGGAGAATATTGACACTATTCTGTATTGTTTTTCTCACTGAGAGCCTATAGCTTCCCTTTAGTGATCTTCCAGATCCACCTGTTTTGGACTGGTTTTTGAAGGAGCTTTTCAGCCCTGAGGTGCAGGTGATGGCTGACAAGGAGCAGAGCCAGTGCTGTGCCAAAATCAGAGCCAGCCAAGCGGGAAATGTAACCGGGCTTAGCAGCCTTTATGGACAGAGGTGAAAAGACTAAAGCGGATGTAGACAGAGGACACTAAGAAGAGAAAAATAGAGTGACCGAGAAAGAAACCACCTGGTAAATCTGGTACTGAGAGTGCAAAATTACAAAAATAATGATTTCTGTGCAATGTTGCATTAATGCAAGCTGAACACATTCTTTTCTTTTTTCTATCGACACATCATATTTAAACATCATATTGAATATCTACATCAAAAATCATATTTTTGTACAAAAACAGATCAACTTCCTTTGGAATTGTCGGAAAAGTTGAGGCAGTCTTTTTTTATCAGTCCTTGCTATGGTGATATAATCTACAGACATGCAGTTGCTCCCACTCACAAACCCTAGACTCAGTTTATCATTCTGCCCTCACATTCATTATCAGTTCCCTTTAACACTCACCTTGCTTTCTGTATAACACAGAGGTGTGATTTCTCACACTTGTATCTTTTCATCCATAAATCCCTTATTGGACATATCACCCAATATAACATCTATGCTAGACTGGACCACAAGACCCTGCCAGACTTGCTTCATTAACCGTTTTATGCTTCAACTTCTGTAGGTTTGTCCTGAATTTGGAAAATCTGTATTAAGACTTTGTGTACCAAACACATGGCGTTACCTACAATACATTCTCAAAATCGATACTTAGACAATTGAAGACGGTCATATCAAACCACTTCACCTCAGTTTTGTCTTTTGGATTTTTTAATTTTGTGTATTTCTCTATATCTCAACATCTTTGCAAATGAGGCAAACCTCTGTGATTCTCAAGGAAAAAATAAAGGTGTGGGGTTAAAGAAAAATTAAAGTAAATAATGCCATTTCAAATAACTTAGCCAATATTGTCTAATTGCTCATGGCCCCTTCTGTGACTATTTATTCTCTAAAATAGATTGAAATTAGTCGTCCTGTCTACTCTGTGATATCGCAGGTGCAACCTCATTAAATCCAAACTGTAAAAATCTTTCATGTAAACATCTATAAATGATGATGAATGTGTAGAAGTGGGCAGTAGGATGCTAACTCATCCTTTAGTTGTTCTTCTGATGAGGACAGCAGGGGTTGTTAGCATTTGTTGGAAGGTAGATAAGTAAGTAGGTAAATCATAGACTGGAGCCTGAATTTCCAGCATTTCTGTTGAGTTTGGACTTTTTAAATCACCATAGCTGACAGTAAAATGTTGTCATATGGGACTGGGAAAATTAAAAATCCTTCCTTCCTATCTGTGGCGCTGTTTTCCATCCTGTCCCAAGATGCACTGAAGGCTCCAGGTATTAAAGTGAGTTTAAAGATATAGAGAGAACTAGTGCACTGCTGTGGATGCTTGAGGACAGATTACTACTTCTCTATGTGGTAAAGGTGAATTCCCTCTGAAGGTGCACTTATTTATTCCTGACATAAAATGTAATCAACAGCACCAGGATTCAAACACTAATTACAGTAATACAAAACAGTATTATGGATAATTTGCTGCAAAAAACACAACAAATCACTTACTCCAAGACTATATTTAACCCTCAAGACCCCAGTAAAATTCTCACTGAGAATGTCACTCAAATTAACATTTTTCATACTCAATCAACAAAGAGCTCCATCTCAAACACAATTTATTTTCATTCAAAAAACAACTCTTTGATTTAACACCAAATGTGGTATTTAAGTTCATTCCAACATCAGAAAGAAAAACAAATAGCTGTAACAAACAAAACTGTAAATAGATTTTTCCTTTATAAGAACAAACAACAGTACAGCTGCATGAGAGAAAAAAAAAGAAAAATTACCCAATTTAAACGTATAAGTCACGCGAGGTCAGTCCTCCCCACTGACTATTTGGCAAACTCTGTCTTGGCAGTGTCCTGCAGTTTATCTGTGGTGATTATGTGATGACATTTTGAGCAACCCACAATGTTATAACAAAAAACATTAAAGCGGTGGTGGGTAGTGTCTTTGGCAGCTTATATGAGAAAAGATCTTCGTATATACAGTATATATGGAAAAGTCGGTGTGACCCGGTCAGTCCTCCCTCCCGACTCTTCTGCAAACTGCCCCACATAAAACAGCATCTATGATCCGTTTCTGGCAGTAAGAGCCGGGTAAGTCCTGCTATTTTCTGACTGATGTGATTTCAGGCAAAACACTTGAACTCTTAATATCTTTATCACTTTGCACTGCACTTCACTTACAACCTTACAGCTTCCATAAGATTGTAAACCTGGAGAGCTACTTTGAGATTCACAATGACAACCTGCAAAATAAAAAACATCAACGTAATGATGTATATTTTTGGTTCTGGTTATTGATGGCAACTTAAATTATCTACAAAACAAAGCTCAGGACTGGGAATGATTTTACAAAGACAGGCGATGCAGTGAAATATAGAATGGGTGCTCTGGGGCACTGTGGGGTCTGGAGGGTGGACAAATCATAATAGCGGTTGTTTATTTTCAAAAATTTCTACATTTAACTTTCATTCTGTTTTATCTAAAGAGAAAAAAAACATCTGTTTCCTTGCATCAGCCACAGAGATATTAGTAACGCTTAACTGCAGAATAATTCACTAGTTTTAATTGTGTTCAGTGCGTTAGGAGTCGTGGCTTGCCTCCACCTATGAGCTATTTTCCATGCTTGTTAAGCACACACACACAGACCACATGTCATCCTGCAAGTGTTTGAACAAAACTGAAGTGGTTAGGAGATGTCTGATCCCACCACTAGAGGCCAGTGCAATGGGATCTATAAATAGGATGCCTGGCTAAACAATAGTCACCAAATGGGTTTCAGGTGAATGAAAGTAAAATTTTGAGGCACTGCCTCGCTCACACATACCTAAAAGCTACAAATAAAAGTGATATGGAACAATACTTCTTCTTTTCACTGAGGCACAGAGAAGTCAAATAAGAGCCAAACTTTGCTCCACAAAATGAAAAAACTACTTTGTGAGAGAGATTTCTCAATATAGCTATTTCAGTTACTACCATTCAGTCCTAGGGGACATGAACTGCTGCTTGCACCTTAGGGCAAATTAAATATAACCTGACAGTAGAAATAGTGGAGGAAATTGAAATGTCGTGGATGCTGATACAAAATGAACCTTATTTTTTTTTTTTTTAGTAGTATTTGTTGAGTTTTTTTGCCTGTCTGTTTCAAACCTTTCATTTCACCTTGAATGTAAATAGAAGAGTTTTCATGTCAGACTTATCAAACTACCTCAGTTTGTCTGTCTATTCAAAACTTATAATACACTGTGCGAATTTACTTATTATAGGGTGAAACCTGCATTTAATTTGTTTTTGTGTTTTGCTGTTTCGTCCTGAGTTTCTGAGCAAAAAGATTTTAAATCACAGTTTGATGTGGAGAAGGAAATAGAATGGCGGAGCCATAAATACGTATTCAATACATATTTAACACATGTGCTGTTAAAATCTGGCCTATTCATTTTAGTCTTTGCCTTTTCTTTTTTTAGACGTTTAAATTTTTCATTCTTGTTGCCATCTCTATTTTTTATCAAGACAATGTCTAATCTGTTAATCACTCCATCTGTTGAACCAATTATTTAATTCTCCTGAATTTGTGATTTCAGTATTTTTTTTTTTTTTATCACCGTACTGAGTCATTGTTCTTCTGCTGTACTGATTAAAGTCATCACTCAGTCTCTTATTTCTCTTGATTATCACACTCTTTGTAATAATAGAGACTTTTTATTTTGTATTAATGTTTTTAGACATTTCACCCTTTGTTTCAGGCCCCTATTGTCATGTGTGAAAGTCACATCAGTATCTGGAGTAAATCTTCAAAATGACCACAAATCCTTGGCTATTGAACAAGTAGTAGTCTTCCTCCATCCACTACAACTACAGGTGGCCCTGGATGTGCACCTTCCTCACAGTTGTGGAGTTCAGGAAGGATGAACGTTGCTGCACTGCAGCTCTGTGGAGTGACAGTAGAAGCAAGAAGCAAAATATCCCTGGAAAAGAGTGAAAAATGAGCTCTGTCAAGCTATTACAGATGATTATGGTGAAGTGTCCCAATTACACATCATACTTACATCATGGTTGTTTATCCACGCAATATAAAAATGGTACAACAAATGTCAGAGAAATGACTCTAAGTATGAGAATTTTGCAACATCTGCGTTTTACAGAAAGTGATTCAATAAGATGCTGAGAAATGTTATCATAGTTATCTTCTTCGAGATCTCTCCATGCAGGTGGTGATATTATGCTTCCAGTGAACCTGATTACAATCTTTCCTTCACCTCAAGCATTTACATCAGCGGGTCATTATTCATCATTATATTAAATTCTGTCTTTACATGTGACATTAACCGTGTAGCTTTGCATATCAAAAATGATCCTCCCTGAATGTGTTCTGTGGTTGCAGAAGTGAGGGGAAGCTGAAAAGAGAAGTGTGAATAAAAATGAATTTCTAATGGGCCTTTTATTTCAGCTAGTTTTTTTTTTTTTTTTTTTTTTTTTTTTGGTCAGATTCCTGGATCGCTTTTGCAAGGCAGATGGACACTGGTGAACAGAAAGTCTTTAAAGCTTGGTTAGGTCTTCACTGCTGTAACCTTTAGGAAAATGTCAAGATTATTCACAGAGGGAATCCCAGCTGAATTAATTTGTAGGTAGGATAGATTTCCCTGGCTTTAAACCTGGAAGGTAAATAAATAAAAAAACAACAGTGGTGGTATGCCACTGACTGTCAAAGCTTCAGTAAAAAAATATTTAGATATTTAATGAAACCTAGAGCCTATATTGAAAAGATTTTAAATACATAATCTGTATCAACCTGTCAACCAAAGATAGCAATGAAAAGTGTATTTTTTTGGTAGCTGGTATTTTGGAGAGCCATGCCAGCTGTTTTTTGAGTACTTAGGCTGATGCTAACACGCTAATGTTTATCTGGTATATTTATTTACCATGCTTACTATCTTGGTGTGTTAGCATGCTAACATTTGTTGATTAGCACTGAACACAGAGCTGAGGTTAATGTAAATGTCATTAAGTCTTGCATATTTGGTCATAAATTAAAGTAAATGCCGCTAAATAAAAAGTGAAGGGGTCACCAAGGTTATTACAATTGATCCTGTGGGCAACATCAATGAACGTCTCGACCAAGTTGCTGTTGAGACCAAACCAAAACTGTTAACTGTCATCCAAGTCATTAGAAATCATCCTCTAAGAGCCATGTCTGTAAAAAAAAATTGATGGAAATCCATCCTGTCATTGTTGAGATATTTCAGTTTGGACTGACTAAAAATTGACTCTCGTGGGTTTTTAGGTTTGTAGTTAAATAAGAGCTGAATAACACACTGTGGAAAACATTAGTCACTGCAGACACATTCACTTTGTGAATAGAAATTTGAATTGAATAAACCAACTTTTTGAATATCATTTCAATTCTCCTTTCTATTCTGCTATTCTCACAGCTATGTCCTACTATCATCATGCTGATTTAACTCTACTAGTGGTTACATGCAAACCTGCTGGCTACACACACCAACCTGATTATCAATCAAAAGTGAATTTTGTTTATCTGCTACTTTGTCCTGAAAGGCTCCGAATTCACTTGAGTCATCCACATAGATTGCAATGTTTGACCATCAAGTGGTGTAGATCTGTTAATTTTTTTTTTCTCAGATTCAAAGCCTGATTCTGAATAGCTACATTACCATATTTTGTGTGCTTTAGTGCAGATAACACAGGAAGCACATCACAGATATGAATCCACCAAGGACTTCACTTTCATCATGAGTAGCTGTATTGTCTAAGCTACTGGCCAAGTTAAGTGTACTGACAGACTGAAAAGAACCTGAAACCTGTGTTGAAAACACAACCTCTCCTCATAAATATATTTTAGCTGAATTTAAATTCCTTTCATACATGATGGAAAACGAGAAACACCTACCTTGTGTAACGTCTCAGTGCCCTTAGTCAAAAGCATTAACTTCCATTTCTACATGTCTTGCAGTACATTTCATCCCACACATATTTGAACTGAGACTGAATATGCTGGTCTGATAGCATCAAATAATGACCTTGCCACCCACCAAGCATAACCACCAATCCAGCAACACCCTAAAAACCTGACAGTGTGTCTACATCTACAAAAAAGAAAGTGAGGCACAGAGTATTCAGAGAGCACCGTCTGTGGAAACTGTCAAGCGTCAATTTTCCTATCCCCTCTGTCCTTTTACTCACTTGGTTGAGCTTGATTGATACTGCAGTACACCATTCCCTCTTAATCCTATGCATTTTTAAAGAACTAGTGGGACGCTTGCTGGGAACTCATTTCCAATGACTCTAACCATATTGTAATAAGGCAGAGATAGTGCTGGCGTAGTGCTTTGTATTGATTCAAGGCAGAGGTCTCTGAATTGTGATTCATTACAAAACCCAGCAAAGCAAAATAGAGAACTAAAATACCCTCTTGTGTTGGGAAGTTTGTGGGGATATGTGATGTATATGTATGTATACTCTACATCCCCATTTCCCCCCCACCTATAAATGTTCTGTAAAAAAAATATATCAATGCATACTGGTAGTGACTGAACAATATTAGCATTTCATTCAAATACATTACATCCAAGTACTTATAGTTAGCATTATGCAGTTGCTCCTTTTGCCAATATCAGCTGCATATTTCAGTGCACAATAACCCAGGGAGAGGCAAAGACTGTTTGCGGGCTATGCTGAATATTTTAACACCTCTGCATATTGTTCTTGCACTGAAATTGTTGTTCATCTTAAAATGCCTGTAGCAGCTTCATCTTTCAAATTGTTCCTCCTGTTGAGAAGAGCGGGTTCCATGGAATAATTTACATATGGCAATCACTGAATTATTAAAAACCGTGTCAGGAGGAGATGCCATAAATGAACACATTTTCCTTTGTATGCACAAACACAAGAAGACAATACTTTTGGATAGTGTAACTCAGCACTTGCAGAGTCACCAGCTTAAAAACTCTGATCATTATCCAGAAAACCTGCACAGCTGATGCCTCTGAGGGATGTTTGTTTTTGAGTTTGTCATGCTTAGCGCTGCAGAGCAATATGATGGAGGGTAAACTATACAGCCATCAAAACCATAGAAAAGAAAAGAACAAAACTGCAGTGTCCACGCGTGATTGTACTTTTGTCATTCTGTGTGTTTTTATTGGGCTACTAGCAGCACTGAGGACAGAGACGGATCATATACTGCAGTGACATATAGTAGCCATTCCCCTATTAAACTAGAAATTGATGGCTGATTTCATGTGTTAAATCTTGGGCAAGAGGATATAACTAAAAGGTCAAGTCAACACTTATTTCATCAACATGGTTTCTCAGTGCACCTAATTATCTAAGAGAAATGCACCGATTCGCACACATGTCAACGCCTGCACACACACAAACGCACGCACTCAGATTTGTGATGGTTGAAATGAAGTCTATGATGTAGAAAATCAAAAGAATGTGCATACGCAAGAAAACAACCCAAAAGCTGAAGCAAAACAACAAAGCCCTTCTAAGGGTCCCTCTATCTTCATTTGGCTGACAGGCGAGTCTGAGTGTGTGACAGGCTCAGATGAAAAGTGTATCTGGGCAGGCTTTCTAATGAGAGCAGGGAGTGGTCGTTAGAGCTTTAATCTTAGGCTCATACCAAAGGGAACATAAAGGATTTTCAGTCCTGATGTTAAATAATGGCAAATTGTAATGAAGTGACACAAATTGATATTAATGTTATTGTTGGTACAGTAGGGTCAGGAGGCATAGAAACCCTGGACATGGGCTTGGGAAGTTGTGTAGAAAGAAAAGCTTTTTTCTTTTTATTTTGCCCGAGGGCTGATAACTGGGCCATTCACACACGAAACATCCTGAAGAATTGCTTTTTCGGTTTAACAAGTTTTTTTGTTGTTTCCAGAAAGGGAGCCGTTAGCATATTCATTGTTGCAGCATTGTTAAAGCAAAAGCATTGTGCTGTCAGTGTGTATACTATGCCCTATATTGGGTAGTTAACCAACCCAATGTGTTGCCTAAGGACATGCTTGATAACAATTGGTGGAATAATGTAAAAGGAATTGCATGGAAAGACTGTTCAACTGCAGTGTAAACAGAATAACAGATCCCTACAGGCAGTGTCCCTCCGTATCTCTCTCGTCCTCTCTCTCCTGCATTTCCTCTTCTTCCGTCCTTGCTGTTACTCTCTCTGTCTCTCTGCATGTTTATGTATGGTCATAGACAGTTTCATATCAGTTGTGTACCCACAGCTGTGTGGGTGTCTGCATGTCTTTGTTTGTGTCTGTGCGGTTCTTTGTGCTATGTCAACATTATTGTGGACCACATCAAAGGAACTTAGACGCCACAAATCCTGCAACAGCTGAGCTGTGTTTTAACAGTTTCACTACTGTGAACTCACACAGTGACCTGCACCTTAGGAAGTGTTACGGCATACGGTAGGCAGTAAAGCTCATTACTGCACAGTTAGACTGGATGAAGACCTCATTTACTTTCTGACCTCTCCCACAATGCTTTTGCACAATGTATTCCACTTTCATTCTGCAACTGAGCACTCTAACACTTTGCAACCAAACTGTATGTTTTTGCTATAGGAATGTTTTCATTCAGTGTGTACCTGTGTAAGCCATGACAAAAACACATTGATCAGTGGACGATAGTTTTTTCTAATTCTGATTTTACCACCTTGCTCGTATTTTGGTAATATTTTGCATTTTAAATATAGGACATATATACTTTTTTTAGTTTCATTTCATCTACACATATAACACAACATGACAATTCAGTCACACAAAGCAGTCATCACAGACATGCATGCATCTTTTTAGAGTTTAGAAGCTGTAAATTAATACCAGAGGTCTGGAGGTCATCAAATGCAATCTGTAATTTGGTGAAAGCCTAATTTGCAGAAGAGCCTATGACATACAAGATGGTATCATCAGTATAAAAATAGAGAATGTTGAAAAGTTGAAAAAAATATATGATTTATGTACAGGGCAAAAAGCAGCGGGCCTAATATTGATCCTTGTGGGACACCAATATCCACTGTCTGTAAGCAGAATCATCAAAATCAAAGAAAAGCAGCTTAATCAAAAGTATCAACGGCCTTGGACAGATCTACAAAGTGCAGCACAGTGTTATTTTTTTGTGAACCAGTTAAGAGGTACTTTATTGTAGCTTCTTTGGAGCTTCAGCCTCATCTTCTTCTAAGAAAGGGTGTGTTGGAATTTCACAGCAGGGAAGCCATGTGAAGCAGGAACAGGCTATGGTAATGATCTCCCAAGATGCAGATGACAAGTTCATTCGAATATAATCACCACCTGCTTTTGAAAAATAGGCATTCATCACATGGTCATCTGACAAATATGTCATAGTACATTCTTTGCTTTCTGGCTTTGTGGCGTCTTTGTTAGAATATTCACTGGACAAATAGTTTAACTCAGTTTCCCCAGGATCACGCAGCGGGAGGCAACAAGTCAAGTGTGCACGGCAATAACTCCTTTGTCCTTTACATTGGGCATAAACCAAACACCACTGTGTGATAGCGGGGCTTGTTATGCTTGTTGTCATGCTCAAGGGCATTCAGAAAGATCGCTGGGTCTGCTTTAAGCAAAATGTTAACCCTCCGAAAGAAAGTACATCCTTAGATCTGTTCACTGTGTGTGTTTGCAGCCATGAATTTTGTTTGTTCATTTTGCAGAACTAAATTATTTCCTGGAGATTTGGTCCAGAAAATACACTCTCATATCTCCTTACTTATGACTTAACTGAAATATACAAGTTGGTGCACAAACCAGTATGATGGATGAAACCTAGAAACAGAAAAACATTAGTATCTAACACAGATTATCACCTCATGCTGGAAAAACATACACCGTGAATGTTCCGACCCTTGCTAAAAACCGTTAACCACTAGGCAATATTGAGAACATGACTGTGTAAATGTAAACAGAAAGTTTGAGTGCCACCATCGAGCGAGCTCCATTCCTGTCAGATTTATCCCTAGGTGTGTGAGGAAATAATCATGGATAAGAAAAGTGTTTAGATATTCTTTCCTTTTGTTCTGTTAGTGCTTGAATAACAGCCCAGGCACTGTGGAGAATTTCCCAGAATAAATATTGCCATCTTTTCAAGGAATAAGTTATGCATTAACTTCAGTTTGACTGAGAAGTCTTTAAATTGATTCCAAGGCTCATTTCTCATTTTCTTGCCCTCAGTTAAAAAGTTTGATTTGGGCCTGAGTTAGAGTTAAAATTCAGGGCATATTAGCATTTTATGAGCCTGTTGCCTTCAAATGGAGGCTTTATGTGTGCAATTTATACAATGACACACGCTGTTGCACTTAATAGAACTATTTATGGCAGAAAATAGGCATTTGTCACATAAATGTCAATATTAAACGTAATCTAATGACATAATGTAGGTGATTCCTCCTGATATATAAAGAAATGTTTGACAATGCTGTAATAACATAGAGAGAAAGAGCGACTGGGAGAAATAATGAAGTCATGAGGTTCCCAGATTAAAGTAATTCCTTCCAGTTTGCATTCTCCATTCCCTCCACAAAAGCCTCCATGAGCTTACCCTCTATTCTCCAGACATTGAAATGTCTCTCATTTCTTCTCACTAAGGAATGAAAAGAGAATAGGTCCTTTTGCCATCATTAATCTGCTGACTGGCTTCTCCTAGCTCAAAGCAGACAGAGCACAGGCCGATTTAATGTGAAGTTAAGTGATGCTGAGGCTGCAGTGGCAATCAGTGTAGAGCACAGACAGCCCAGGCTCAGTGTTAAAGAGCAGCCATTAGCCCTCTTTTTAATGAAGCACATCTCATAATGATATCTCTTCTTTTCTCTTTACCTCCACAAGAAGAAAGGAACAAACTTCCTGGCTCATAAAGCTGCCATACTCTGGTGTCAATAGCTGCTCAGGGATAGTTCAGCAATGGAAACCAAAGCCACTAAGGAGCATGATGGTACTTACGATCCAGATGGCCAAAACCCAAAGTGCATTCACACAATGTGATTTTAAACATCACAACCAAAACAGACTGATGATAATGCCATTCCTGGGCTCACTCTGAAAAAATAGATGAAACATCAGTCCATCCTCTTAGAAAGAAAAAATTAAAAATGTACCACCCTGTAGCTGTGTGGTTGCATAAGTTCAGTTGCCTGCCAGAAATTGTATTCAAACACTACAATTTGAAACAGCAGATATGATTTAAAATAAAGACAATACCAACTAGACGACATGTTAGAGAGGCATTCCTGAGATTTTACAAATGAAGTTTGAAATGAGGGTTACTAGCCTGTGAAAATTCAAGTGGGAGAAAATTTTAAATCTTTATCGTGTTATGTGCAATGTTCAATTCTAAGAAGACCCCTAAGATAGTCTATGATGTCAACCTGGGCTACAGATATAAAGTGTTATGTTATTTGTGGTCCTTGTGGTTCAAATTCACAACCGAACCTGCAGTTACATTTTAATGATCTCTGATATTTTGAGTTTCAGAATTTTTCCAACACTGTTAACATTCTGTGCACCTTCCATTAATGATAATAGGTTATAAAATTTACACTGCATTAGATGTTCTTTCCAACTATTTTACATTGATTCAATGTTTATTTAAAAGGCTACCTTCACAGGGACCAATTAACATAAGAAGAGGCACTCTGTAAACCAAAATCCTTCACTGAACCCGCCACGTTTTATCAACTTTCAATAACACCATTCAAAGCTCCTCTAAAGACTCCTTTGGAATATTTCTCAGATTGCCCTAAACATTAAAAAGATATTAGGTTACACATAATTTATAGTCAGTCAAGTTCCAAAAGAAAGAATAAAAAACTCAGGCACTTGAGTGTGCGAGGAACAATGTAGAATATATCCAGAGACAGACAGCACAGTTTCATAAACGCAGCTCTTTGCATGGAAGATCTAGAGAAAACCGTGAGACACTGAGAGAGGGGGAGATGCAAAAAGGGGAAGAATCAAACCAAATGTGAGCTCCTTGTCATAAGAGGTGCGTTAGTACTGAAGCACTTTTATGTAATGAGAGCTGCTGCGCTAACCTTTAGAAAGACAAGCATAACAATAGACTATGCAAAGCCGCCCGTTTTTGAGTCAGGTGTTTATCTTTGCTGGCAAAGTGGAGAATGTTTTTCATACTTCCAGACGGTGGCTTATTTTTGAGATCACTCTGAAATGGACTGTTCAGCTTTTGTGCAGTTGCTGAATTCCCAGTTTCATGACAGCAAAGGCAGAACAGTGGCCTATTATTTGGGTTATTCCTTATGCAATATAAAGCAAGCGGTATTTAAAAGTGACACAGATTTTGGTGCATATATAGAGAGGTGGCATACTGGCAAGTTGCTCCAGCTCATACTTTTCTGTCAAATAGAAAGATAATGTGGAGGAATTGATTTTTTTTTTCTTCTTTTTAGTATTTTATGTGCACTGCATGCACTTAGCAACAGACACGGAGCTGTGTTTGTGTTGCTGAAGAGCTCATACACCACATCTGAGGAGAAAACCCTCAGCTGCTGCTCTGAGTTCATAAGAAAACCAACTTCCCAACTCAGTTTCTGGCTTACTAGCTCCCCCTGCTGCTTGATAAAAGAGAGAAATCCAAACAGAGAGGGCTTTTGCATGTACTTTGCAAATCCACACCATTTCACATCAATCTATTTCTCACCAAAAACTCCCTCTGGTGTGCAAGCAACCTCAGCAGGTGATATTACTCAGCCACGATTTGGAGAACATCAAGATGTACATATTTTTTTCCTCATGTGAAGCTACGGTAAAATCATTGCTTGCAAAGATTATGTATCCTCCGATGTGGAATATTCATCAAAACGTTCAGAAGAGGATCCCTCAGCTCTTGAGTCATTAAAATCTGAATAAAATATAAATGACCCTGGTTCATTTGTCGGGTTTTAGTGTCTCACTCACAAGTATCAAAATGTTTGATGGCAGTCAGGGACACGACATGAATACAGATGATCTACATGGCACACTGTGTCCGGTGAACTTCACCTTCTTAAAATGTGAGAAACGCTATTAAAATCACAGTGATGAAAAAATGGAAGGCAAAATGTATGAAATATGGTCTATTTTAGATGCCTGTGACCTTGAAAGATGAGAGGCTTGATAGGCTTATTGATTAGCAATTCTCTGCAGACTGAGGAATATCAAATGAGAACCACTGTGGCCAGTGGTACGATCTGTCTCAGATCCCTTCAGCTGTGGTGCAAAAAGCCAAGAAATAAGAGCAACAGACAATAGAGGATGATGATTAAGTTTTTGTTTTTTTTTCACATGCAAGAAGTCCTCCACTATGAATTTCACACCTAATATGAGTCCTGTTAGTGGCAGTGAGCTCTCTTCACCCTGTGTTTTTCTGCAGGCTCCAGCACCCACTAAAATGCAAAGAGCTACAGGGAGAAAGAGAGAGGCTTAATCTGAACGTCTCTCTCTAAACTGGAATTATCAGCTTCCTCTTTAATCTCCGAGGTACGAATCATTTGAATTCCATAAGAGCCGCCTACTACGGTAGATTGTACTTTAACCGCCTACTGGAATGCCAGCCCCTCGCATAGCATGTTTGGCCATACAGCAGTGTGCAGCACACACAGTCCTCAGACATTGTTCGGTGTGTGGGAGCTCCTTTTGGCAGTGTTTGACAGTTAAGCTTTTGTTTTTTGTGAGCTTTATGTTTGTTAGTGTTAGCTAAGGCAAAGCGCCACAGAAGCAGCTCCACGAGAGACGGACGTCAAGCATGACGAGGGAAAGTCACGATGGAAGGTTTGTAATGGATTGTCCCGGTGATAATGGCCACTAAATGTGAGTGCTGTTGGTTATAAATCTGCTAATATTACGCTTTCGATGAAAGGAACATGAGTAACAATGTTGTTGGCTCCTATAAAGCAGGAGCTCAGACAGAGGAGAACTAAAAATAAAATGCCAGCATTCAGTGCTGAATGTAATTTCATAGAAAATATGTGTCCCTGCTCACAAACACTGGATAAACATGATGGTCCAATAAGTAGTATCTTCTCAGAACAACCACAGCCAAAGCTATTGCAGCAGCCCCGCCCTCTAATAAACTATGACAGCTGGTTTAGACCCTCAGTTGTTCCAGGGCAAAACAGCTTTAATCTGGTTAGTGGGGCCATAATGAAATGTGCTGTTCATAAGGCCTGTAACCATATTAGGAGGAGGGAAACTTGATATTGAGGTGGCCTCCATGGCAACAGTGCCGGGGACTGAGAGTCCAGTGTTTGGGAGGATTTTGAAACAGATTCGTCGGGCTTGAGGGGAGATGACAATGTGGAGAGGGGGGATGTTGAAGGAGTCGAGTTTGCAGAGTGAAAATCCCTTTGGAAATAAAATTTGAATTCCTCCTCTGATCTTTTGGCTTTACCACACATGAGCCTCGCTGTGGAGACTCAGCAGTGTGATATTACACAAAAATATGTGTGTTTTATATTGTATAAATAATATATACACTATAAGACTATTGGCTGTAGTTCATATTTAGGACTTTTTCCTCGATGATGAGTTGTTGTCCTCAGCCTGTTGTCCACTCCAACACACAGAGTCCGAATTTTGAAGCAGTGAACATTTTTTGCAGACTCTTTATTTTTTCCTGCTCTTTGCCCTTGATTGAGCATGCTGTCACTGTCACAGGTCAGTAATATGCCCTCTCCTTGTTCACCGCGCTGAGGAAATGAATGTTTGTCTCAATGTCCTGTACAGCATTGGAGGTCTAAAATGAACACTCCCCGTGGCATGAGCAGCTTTAATAAGACATTACGTAAAAAGAACTGATCCTAACCACAGGAGTCAGACTTTAACAACATCCCTGACACAGAGGTCTCTGACATGGAGATAAAATCCAGCTCAAACCAACAAAAATTACCATCTAGATCAAAGACAAGGAAAGAAAGAACAATGTTGTTGGACACAAACAAGTATTTTTATACCCCAGTGAACATACTACCTTTTCTTCTTAAAAATGTACAAGAAGAGGGGTGTCGTTTAACTCAGTTGGTAGAGCATCCGCCCCATGTACGAAGGCTCAGTCCTTGCCTCAGCGGCCCAGGGTTTGAATCCGACCTGCGGCCCTTTGCTGCACGCCATTCCCCATCTCTCTCTCTCCACATTCCTGTCACTCTTCAGCTGTCTCTATACAATAAAAGCTTGAAAAGGCCAAAAAAAATATCTTTAAAAAAAAAATGTACAAGAAGAAAGCTCTGCTTCAATGAATTGCCAGTGACATTAATTCATTCAACTACAACATAAACATCTATCTGGCTCAACGGAGACAATTGTGTGGATTTTGTCCACAGTGTAATTAAGCTGGTAGACGATGAGGCGATGGAGTCATAGAACATTGCTCTCCGCATGCCTTCCAGTAAAGCAGTGGAGACGGCTGCAACAAAAACAAAAGAGCCTTATGTATTGGCCATGCTATGGGCTCAGAAGTACAGAACCTCTTAGCATATTTGCCCATACATGCATATGTGGCTCCACACCACTGGTTCAATTATGTGGATGGTACTTGGGTATAAAAATTCAAAACCTGCAAGCTGGTGGCTTTTTACAAAATACATCAAAACAATGGATGATAATATAATTTTCACAAAGGTGGATTTACATAATAAACTAGACTGCGCCATCTCCCCTCGAGAAGGAGGGTGTCTCGAAGTTTGTGTACAGAAAGCCCTCCTACACAAATCAGTACTTTCTGTTTGTGTGCCATTTTACACTTGAGCATGAATTGGCCGGAGTTCGAACCTTGCATCACTGCGCATAGAAAATATCAACAAACATTGAGGCTAACACAAGGGCGCAGACACACTTCCAACAAGCTTTGAGAACCTGTGGTTACTCTGAGTATGCCTTTGTAAAAACCCAAGCATCCCTGACGTGGCTGTCTTTGAAAAGTACCAGAGGATTTGTGCAAACCACAACATTCTGGTATTTTACAAACCTGGCAACACACTAAGGCAATTCTAAGTACACTCAAAAGACCACATACCTAAACATCAGCAGAGCAACAGATGCAGTCAAGTGCAGCGAGGAGTGTATAGATCTGTTGCCAAAACCATACAACTCCCCACAAACATGTCACAGCACAGAGGAGCCAGCACATGGGGTCAGGACTGTTTCCATTTACAGGTTTGAGTACCAAAATTAACCAAAACAGAGAATGGGTGGTCTTAAAAATGGGAAAAAGAGGTTTTTGTTCAGGCTGGTGTCAGGACATTACATTCACACTTTTGTTCATGCTCACTGTCTGGCTCTAGAGATGGCAATGCTAGTCGGACAGCAAGCTTATGATGGACTGACAGCGAATTTTCTCATAGGTCCCCCCTCACTTTTCCTCTTGCATCACCATATGGTTGATATTTGTGGTTTTGAGTGAAATGTCTCAACTATTTGAAGGACTGAAATTTGGTACAGACTTCCAGGATTAAGTGTAATAACTTTGGTGATCCCTTAACTTTTCATATAGCACTGTCAAAATATGAATTTGTCCAATTTGGGTTTATGATATGTAAATAAATTATATTCTATTGGTCTCAGCTGTAGTAAATGTTAGCATGCTAATGTGCTAAACTAGATAGTGAACATATACCTGCTAAACATCAACATGATAGCAATTCTCATTGAGAGCTGGTTAGCATGTTGACATTAGCCTTTAGTTCAAAGCAATAAACAGCCTCACAGAGCTACTATCATGGATCTAGACTATTTTTAAGTTGTCAGTCATACAGCTTGCTCGGAGCTACACAAGATACCATAACCCAAAACGTCTTTCATACATCTTTCTCCAGTGTGACTGACTCCACCTTAAAATCTTTTGTTAGGCTATCAGCTACACACACAAAGCTAATCCAACTGCCCAGTGCAAGTGCACCAATTTAAACTGTTTAGTTATGTGACTTTAATGACTTCCATAAGTGTTCAACTCTGAAAAAGTCCTACGTGAAACCAAAAACAAATCAAATGCACTTATGATGCTAGTCAGGGAGAATTTTACTTATATTGTAATTTGCTTGTTGCTAATTGTTGTAGATCCTCCTCCAACTCCTTTGGGTACGAAAGTGTATTAAGATTCTTCATTCAAGATTTCAAACCACTTACCATGAAGCGTGAATCCCTCTGAGAATATTAAGGCAAAGAATATCTGGAAACTTTGAACCTATTTCTCTGTTTTTAAATGTTACAGTTCATGGTCAAAAATATTTTTCACTTATAACATCATATTTATGAGTTATCTAAGTGCATGTGCAGCAACAGACAAAACAGAATCGCATTATCAATGACTGCAATACTATATAATTAGGTGGCTCTATTATACTGTCCTGGAAGCCCAAATGATAATGCCAAATCAGCCAGGACTGATTCACAGCTTTATCTGGTTGTTTGTTTCCTGCAATAAACACGTCCCACTTGCTTCAAAATAAAACCTGTCACAATATATTTTCACAAGCAGTAAGTTGAGCCTACGGTATATTTATCTTCCTCTGTACAAAGTCATGTCTCTTCAGTAAAACTCATCAATATGAAGTGAGACATACATTGCATTGCAGGGAAAAGAGTAAATGAACATGGCTCAAGTGTTGCTGCAGAATTTACTACATAGTATTGACACAGCTCAGACATAGGTTTGTGGTTATGTAAGCTCACCTTACACTTGAACTCAGGTCTCGTTGTCTTGGCAACTTTCCCAGAAACAACTGTACATCACCACGTAGTTGAAGAAAGATAATTCTACGACAAATTCAGGCATATTGCCCTCTATAACACTCTTCTGATAACAAACAACTGATTTCTTCAATATTCTGGGTCACAGGGACGTCGCATATGGTGAGGTAGCAGATAAACTAAATCCTTGTCTGTGTGTACACACATGCATAAATACATATGCAGAGTGAACAAGCAAATCATCAGTGACCTGACCTTTAATTTTGCCTGTTTGTCTGTGTTCACAACAAGTTCACAAGTAGCTGTTCAAAAATCTCTCTCTGTGCGGGAAGCTACTAATGGCACTGTGGTGCTGATCTGATGTACCACATATTAATACTGTCCTCTCCTCCCCCATCTCCCACGCCTCCCTACACACACTCTTCAGTACCCACCTGAGTCTCGTTCACAAAAGGAAATCAAGTGTCATCATCCGAATCTTGCTTTGGCTCTGTTCCTCTGGGTCCTCTACTCCCTCGGTCGCTGTGGAGAAACGCCACAGCTCAAGTACACACTACCTGTTTGGCTGGTGTTATATTGGTCCTCGGAGGACTAGATATCAGGATTGAGCCACATTTGCATTTTAATTTTATATTCTGCACCATAGCTTCCACATTTTTTAACTACTTTATGCTTGTTTAATGATCCTTGGTGAAATGAACGTGCAAGTTTATAATAAACAAAGGATTTCATTATGCAAATGCAGACCCGAGTCAGACCCCAGACTTATAAAAATGTTTTTATGTGAATGTTTGCTGATATACAGTCTGTTGAATTGAGGTTTTCCAGATGAAATAGGACTCGCTGAGGAGGACTGTGTATTATTGGATTACGTGCACTCAACATCTATAGGATACAGATGCTGCAGCACACGCAATTCTTTTAGACATGCATCTTCTGTGCTTATGCAGCACTTTCATCATCTAGTACTGGGTGACCCATGTTAAAAAAAAATCAAAATAGTGTTTTTTAGGTAAAATGAAGTAATGACTAAATAAAACCAGGGTGTTTTATAACATTGATGCATATGATTGTGATAAGTCTAAATGCAAACATAATCGAGGAACTAATGTTTTGTCAAAAGCACTGTAAACATTAATTAACTACTAAGATGGGTGGTGGTGAGGATGGTGTGAGTGGTGGTGGCAGGTATTAAAACATGAAAAATTTAGCCAAGACCATCTGGAGCGTAAAATGATCCTTGCAATTCCCTACATCTGCTGTCTGGCAAGAGCTGTCAACAAATATAAATAGCGATACGCTGTATATTATCTTTTCTGAGACTCTTTTGGTCATCAGTGTTTTCCCGAAGACTGCCATCGTGATCACACGAAGAAAATTCATTTCACCTGCATTTAAAGATGACAATATTTCATTCTCCTCTGGCCATTTTTCAGCTTTTGTAAATGCTAAAGGTTAACGTGCCTTGGCAGACATGTCTTTTTTCCCCCTGATCAAACACAGTGAATTCCAGCAGTTGAAGAGTTGAAGAAAATGTTATTTACCGAGCTCACCCTGGCAACAGTGACCTGTGGAATGACCAGCTATTTACTTTAAGGTAATTAGACTTTTGAGAGGGAAAGGAACATCCACCCTTAAATGGAACATTTCACACTACTCTGTCTCTTTAGCACCACGATGCCAGAGCCACAGCTAACAAGATAAATGCTGGCAAGAGCAGTCAGTTTTAGCGGCTGGATGATGCAACACAGAGTACAGCGTGTTAATGTCAACTTGCTTTGAGTTCCTTTCCACAGTAAATTACAAAAAAGTGTCCTCTTCTGCACTGCAACACCATCAGTTTGTCATAATGAGAGCTTTCTCGAGAGAACAGAGCTGAGAGCAAGGTTGGTATATGAATTATCTCTCAGTCTGGTAGGTAAGGAGAGTGGAAACTGTACTCAACTCTTTCTCTTCTTAACTATTCAAAGACAAGTCTATTAATGACTGAATGAAGTCTCGCAGCACACTTTGTAATAAGTGAGTTGCTATGACCAGAAGCCGTCAGTTCATTACCTTGGTATGGAGTGTGCATGTCTCAGAGAAATGATGTACGAAATGACGATGAGAGGAGTATTGTTGCACAAGTGATGCTTAGTAAAGATGCAAAGATGAATGGACTCATGCTTTCTAGTGTTGGGAAGTTCAAGTCTTTTAACTGACTCAGATCACTTACTCTCAGACAGTAAAATGAACTAATCTTTTTGTAAGTCATTTCGTTCATTCACTGGTGCAGCGCTGTAGCCCTCTCGTGGCCGATGTAAACGTGACAAATGAAAGAAAGACGGATCCATATAAACGAACTGTTCCTCACACAGCCTGAGCAGCCTAACACATGACAAATGAACGATCCGAACGAACAAACTGCTGCACATAGGCTACTGCTCCTCGCAGCCACCTATCACGTGACAAATGAATGATCCGTATGAATGAACTGTTTGTGCTTACTGCTCGTCACACAGCCTGAGCGGCCATGCAGCTGCCTTGTGGCAAAAGAACGTACTGCATCAAAATGAACGAATCAATGACTGAGACTACTCATTACTCCCAAGTCATATAAAAGATTAGTTCATATTGAACGATACGTTCACGACCGACACACCACTAATGCTTTCTGCTCCTGTTGTTAGAGACTAGTCATTGCGTAAAATCTACAGACATTAGTCACTGTAATGGTAACTTATGTTGTGTCACAATTCAGATACTGATGTTAGTACTCTTCTACTGCAGTACAGTGTGCACACTGTGTGCTACCTGGTGTAGTGCACTAATTTTGGCAGGTTAGTGTTGTCTCAAATTGAGTATGGCCATGGTGCACTTACTGGAAATGACAGTTGCAATATTTTATGGTTATACTTGTATATTGTGGTATTCACTGCAACAGCTTCAACTCCAGCATCTTCCTCGGCTGCTGTTTTCACAATGCTGGTGGTCCCTCCCCTTCCACAGCAAAGTCAAAATGGATACCATGTCCAGCGTTTCACACTCCATCTTTTGACTGTTATGAGTGCACCATCTAGCTCTAAATGCACTTATGTACTAGTATGCAAGTATGCAAATTGAGACAGGTCCACAGCCATCAGTGCTATGAGAACGTGTCAGAATGGTGTCACGTTCAGGGTGGCAATGCTAATATGCTGATTTTTAGCAGGTATAATGTTACTGTTTAATGAGAGTCATTAAAGGCACATGAATTAACAGTTTAAATGTTGTAAAAAAGTTGTGGGATCCACATGGGAAAGGGAGTATATGAATGTGAATAGCTTTGAAAAACCTAAACGAGATTCATAGTCCAAAGCCAAACTTGCAGCTTGATGTTTTAAAGTAGACTAAATGCTAATGTCTGCATGCTAAGATGCTCACAATGACTGTGCTAACTTGCTGATGTCTGGCAGAGACAGCGTGCAATTAAGTCCCACATACACTGAAGGAGAAAACAATTAGTTGCTCTCCAACAACTTTGAACGTGCCTCCTTGTCACCTCTGTCTGAAACAAACAACAGAAAGATGTCTAAAAGCTGCTGTGCTTTGGGATGCACTACCACCAGGGTAAAAAAACAGAACTACATTTTTGTAAGCTGCCAGACTGAAAAACGGAGCCTTTAAGAAGACAAAAGTGGATACAGATGTGAGGCAGCATCAGCAGGATGAACGGGGAAACTGTTGTGTCCTGACACTGAGCATGTCTATACTTTACAGACCAATTCAGATGGGTTAAATGATGATACCTTGTGTTTGATCAAATAGTTGTAAATATTATCAATCAAGTATTTCATTTCTGGCCCATTCAGTGGGACCATTTTTCCAAGACAAACAATATTTTTGTCATTACACTTTTTCCTCTCTTGGAAAAGAGAGGGTGATAAAATAATCCTTTGACATCCTGAAATCTAATGTCTTTAGCTAGCTACAAGCATTTTTAGCATTTGAGCCCTTGGTTTCATATTGTGGCACCGTAATGTTTCTATAATGTTTACTATATTCACCATATACTTTATCATGTTAATATGCTTTTGTTATTTAGCACTAAACATAAAGTACAGCTGAGCAGTTAAGATTGGCGGAGTGATATGAGGTAAAACGGGTGATGTATGACGTTGTATCATTTGGTTATCAGTGTTTAGTTGTCCTACAGTTGAAGCAGACATTAAAGTGATCAATTTACACAGAGGAAGCAAGTACTTTAATTCAGTAAAAGTCAAACCAGTGTTACACTATGAATGTTTGTATATTTCATTGCATTTATAGCTGTTGAGACATTTAAAAAAAAAAAAGCACAAATGTGAACCTCACATTTGTGGAATAGGACCAAAAACAGTAGGATTCATCCTCTGGGGACTATGAATGCCTGTACAATATTTCATGGCACTCCATTTTAGTTATAAACATTTTAGTTTGAACTTACGTGGTGAACTGACCAACAGATGTGCAACCACGAGAGCAGGCCAACAACCCAGACTAGAAAATATTGTTCTATAGAAACTTAATAACCTGACTGAGTGTATTATGACAGTTTGAGCTGTGAAAAGAGTCTAAAATTGCATGGCACAAGTAGGATTCATCAAGAGCAGTAAACAAGATGAGCCCTCAGTGACAGTGTAATAACCAAAAATCAAAGTGTGAAAAAGGCCTGGCATAACTTCAACTCCTCTGCCTCTAAACTTAATAACACCCCCAAAGGTCACATTTATTTAGGCTTTTAATCTATTCAAATGCCACATACAAAGATGTGTTAGCATTCCTTCATCGGATGCAGTGGCATTACTGCTCAAAGAATGTCACATATGGTCCTATGAAAGTAAAGACCTGCTAATGGAGGTATATTGTCACTAGATTGTGCTGTATTTTTTTTTTTTTTTTTTTGCACTGAGTCACTGAAGTGTGGGTGACTGCTGTTAGTCTGGGGCTGATGTGAGATACAGTACACCGTGGAAAGTTTTTTGCAGCTCCTCTTTGATTTTTCTACCTTCAGTAGAGTCTGTGCACATTTAGTCCCTGCCAGCTGGCTTTACATCTGTGCACATTCCTTGGAAATTAAACTTTTTTTCTTGAACACAATGTGAATAGCTTAATTATTTTAACCAAGCAACCTGCCAAACAAGAAATTACTGAAAATTGGAAAATAAGAGGCAATTTTGTTTGATATTCTGCTGAGGAAAAATGCATTTCTCCACTTTGCCTCCCTTTACAATGATGTTGGCTAAAAAACAGCATCCCTGGAGCAAGTAAGGTTTTAGTGATTTGGTGAATGATGCTTCAGCAGGATGGATCCCTGCTGTCATGCAGGTGTCAACCAGCCTTCATTCTCAAATTGACACTCTTCCAGTTAAAAGATGATGGCCCTCACCACCATGCCACTCTGCTTTTCTCTCTGAAAGCAAGACTTTTCTGTCAGCAGAGCCTATTAAACCATCTCTCAACATTTCTTTGAATCTGCCTCACTACTTTCACCCTTTAATTTTCTTCGTAGTTTCCTCGGCACGACCTTCTTCACTAGCCCTCATCTTTTTTAAGTCCCTCAATCCTTCTTTCTCACCACCTGAGCTAAAATTGCTTTCTTTACTGTCGGTAATAAGTAGTGCTTCAGTGATTTCAGTCTGACCCGCCACCTGACTCCACTTTTGACTGATATTAAAAAGAAACGAAACCTTTGCTGCCTTTAATCTTAAGCATTTGTCAACATTTAATAGGATTTTGAACTGACATAACATTTAACATGACATTTCTAAAATAAAATCTTTGTGACTCAGTGATACACGATAGAGCTGTAAAGATTTCAGAATGATTTCAGCTTTGTAGAAATAACCACATTAGTTCAAGGACACTGGTCTCAGATTTTGTGATAAAAGCGTTAACAATACATAAAGAAACTTGAGACTGGGCTCCTCACACGGACACAAATGTCTTCAGTCAAACATATTTCTCTCTCTGCTGCTTAGTTTGCTTGCTTCTTTTCTTTTTCCATTTTTTTGGCGGGGGGGTTTGGCCTGAGACAGACTCAATAAGTCGGTCACAATGTGTCCCATATGCTTATCTAAGCCAGCGAGTTTCCATTGTCCTCGTTCCACAAGTCATGTGGAGAGATTTGCATATAATGGGCCACCCTGTTTCAACCAAAAACTGGTTCACCTTTTCCAGTCATGTAATTACTGTATCTTGTGTAACTGTTGTAAATGTTGAGATCAGCCAAAGAAACTGAAGAAAGAGGAAGAAAAACAACTGAAGCACAGAAAAAAAAATGTTTTGAGAAACATTTGCAGCTCATTTAGTACTAATACTATTAGTATTATTACTGAAGTGATAGTATAAGCAATAATATATAAACATTATCTACAGATACTGCACCGTGCAGGCCCCTGTGTCACAGAACTCATTTAAACATTTTATAACTGAGTAGTTTGGTTTATCATAAAGATGACAATGATTCAGTTTGGAAAATAATATAAAATAATCACACCTTGTCACCTTAATCCACCTAAATCCCCTGTACATCTTCACTCACTAACAGTCTCTCATATGATACTGTGAAATATTACAAAGGTTTAAAATGAAAATGCTCTTCTAATTTGAACCTGCAAGGTCCTTCATAAGGGTTTTTTAAATTCTATCAGATTCATGGATTTTGACTGAAAGCACTATCCAGCCACATTTTTTTGGTTAGGGCATAGTCACCTTCCAATATGTGAGAATTATTTCGGCTGTAATGAGGGGAAAGGAAAGAAACTATTCACTATTCAGAGCCAAGAATGATAAGTAAAGGTTCTGGGTCTGGATTAGAGGTAATGACTTCAAAGGCAATATAAAAAACACGACCAATATGGTTGCATGAAAAAACTATGTTTTTTGAGAACTGACATTTATGACATATGGGAAACCAGCCCGACAGATTTGGTCTATAGTTCTACTCTAGTTTAGTGCCGTCTGTGTAGTATTTTGAATTGAATTAAACAGTGTGTTTGATGTTGTGTGTATTTGCTGAAGCCCTTCCTCCCAAATGTCATAGTTGCACCGAGTTCTTTTTCCCCTTTCAGTCTGAAGCTATCTGAACAAGGAGGATCCTCTATTAGCAGCAATACACTTTTATGTTTTATGAGTCGGTGTTAACATCATATATAACTGGTCTTGTTTAAGTCTAAAATGGTTTTGTTCAAAATGTCTTTTTGGAGATATCTGGAAAAAACATCACTCCAGAGGTCATACTTGTTGTTTTTAAACATGACAGCATGTACAGATCTCCCGCACTGCACTACCCAACTCATTCCACGTTCTGAATGTCTTCAATCTGGAATGAATTGATTAAAAAAACTCTGAAATTATTGGCTATAGGATTAAGAGTGAAATATGGTACTATATAAATAACTGTGTTATTCTGTGTGTAACAGTTTGCATAATATGTGATTCCACTTGCCTTAATTTGTTAATTTTATTGGTTCACAGGCGCTCGTTCTTAACTAAATAAGACCATGTACCACTAGTTAATGTGAAACCCAGAGTTGGGTTGTTGAGTTGTTGAGCTCTGCACTGTGTACAAAGACTGTAAAATATTGCAGAGGTTTTCAAAGTGGGATGCAGTCCTCTCCCATTGGAGCTCCAGACAGTGTCAGGGGAGGCTCAGTGAATATAATTGAATAAATATAAAATATAAAAAAAATATATATATAAATATTGCATTAGTCATCAAACAGAGATCAAATAGAATCTCCTAAATGTGTGAGATTTGGTTTAAGTTAGTTTGGGGGAATTTTACCGTTTTGTCATTTTACCAGAGTCAGAAACTATAAATTCCTGACAGACCTTTTTTATGTATTTGGTGTAGTCCAACTGCAACATATCTTGGCTCGACTGTTGAATTGTTTCAAAGCACATGAACCCCTGTTGTATTGTATTGCATTAATATTAATATGTCCTTTGTAAGAATATGTGTGCAGGGTGACTTATTGAAATGCTTCAGCACATTTTTTAAAGTTTTAGAGTAGGTGCAATGCATTTTAAAAGTCCTATGTTAGCCATAATGCAGTCTGTGAACTAGCTAGTTAGTTATTTAGTTAAAACAAATTGTTTGAGCTGACCATGGTGAGCCAACTGTGTGCCTGACCTGTACAAGTATTCAGTTCTTATCCAGACAACAAATGGCACCAACGCACAGTGAAGGAGTTGCTTAACTAGTCTGTTGACGTTTACCTGAGCTCAGTTATATACAGTATATCATACAAAACTATTAAAAACACTTAAAACAATCCACACTGTTGCTGAGTGACATATTCCATCATTACAGCCAGGGAGGTTTATTCTGAAACAGCTCTGACTAGCCCAGTTTCTGCAGCATGCTCAAGGATGTAGTTCCTTGTTTACTCTGCTTTTCTAGTTTGGTGAGCTGAAAGAACAAACTGCACTGTGTGGTCATTAAAATTAAGGAATATGTCATCCAGTTCAGAGGTGTGTCTCTTCCAGGAGTTTTTAATCCTCTGGACAATCAATATCTGTCATGCGTAGTCAGAGGCTGCATATATCAGGTTTTGATACGCATCTTGTTAACAGGATAATTAGTTTTGGTCTTCATCGGATTGTTGATAATAACAGAATAAAATAGTGCCTTGTCATTCTACTATTGCAGGTAGAGACACAAACCACCTGTGTGAAAAAGATGCCTGTATTGCTATGACAGTGCTGCACAACGCTAACAAGAGACGCAAAAATGCTTTGCAAGCAAATTATGCTAATGTATGCAAGTTGTTGTCAGGTACACAAGAACAGAATGAGGGCCTTGAAAGTGGAAAAAACTTAGGAGCAAAGTTATTCTCAGTGTAACATCAGTGGCAGATCTCCATTTAGCTGCAAGAGTTCTGAACTATTTAAAGCCACGTGCCCTCTGCACTCCAGCAGATAAGTACTAAGATACACTTTTTAAGTCTCTGTAGTGTTTGGTACATTTTGTTTAAAGCAAACCACAAATTAACCTGATGGTGGTGCTACACAAAAAGTCATGGCATCAGAGAAGTATCTTAGTATCAGGAAAACTTCATCAAATTTCATGGCATTGCATCTGAAAGTTGTTGAGATATTTCAGTCCGGACAAATCCAATCAAAACCATCTTTAGAGACATCAGCATGGCAAAAGAAAACAACAAAATTCAGTATATATTAGTTACATTACAGTTGAGATAAAAAGTTAAATTATCAACCTTGGAAACAGTATCCGACAAAGAAAATCTACTACATCTGCTGAGGAAGATTGTGTGTGTAAGGTGTGACTGTGGCTGGTAGAGCAAGTCGTCCACTGATCCACATGTCGAAGTGTCCTTGGGCAAGACAATGATTCCCAAATTGCTCCTGTTGTTTAGGCCATTACCTTGCATGGTAGCCATCAGGGTGTGTGTGTGTGAATGGGTGAATGAAAGGCAAATTGTAAAAGCTTTGGATAAAAGTGCTTTAAAAATGCAGCCAGTTACCATTTATGTGATACAATCAAATGCTCCTAAACAACCACTGAGTGGTTGGATTGTCTTTGTCAATTAGTTTGATATAATTTCCACTGTGTAAAGAAAGACTAGCGCATCAAACTTCCAAAGCTGCTTCCACAGAGTCTGACCTCCCCCAAAAAAGTAACCAACTCCCACCCAAAACCTCACTCTGTTACTGCATCTCCCTCCAACATTAATAATAGATTTAGATGTTGTCTACTGTTGTTGTCTAGTCCCTCTATTCAAAGACCTGTCAATCACTGAGTGAATGATAGCAGGTTCCAGTATTCTGCTTTGAATGCTGAAGCTATACTTTTGCTTACATGTGGATCGTGCCTTTAAGGGATCCAGTATTAAGATTTCAACCTCTGCCACTTGTCTCATGATATATTCATCTGGCATCTATGGGTTGAACTTCATGCTATTGCATTAAATAGCAGATCTCCTGTATTGATACTGCCACCTTCCTAAATTTCATGAACTCAAGGAGATGTTCAAACAAAAATATTTGCATCCACATCAAAGCCTGCGTCTCCTCAAAGATCTCTCAACTCCACTGCATATATTTCAGCTCGCTCTAAAGAAGATTCCTACAGTTGGACTTAAATTGGAGTGGACTCCAGGTGCAGATCTGCCTGGTTGTGGAGAAAAGGTTAGTGGAGGTTACAACAATCTGTTTTCTTCGCTTCATAATGCTGCCATGCAGGCGCCAACATCTAAACGCTCCTCCTGAATGCACATTCATTAAGTCAGGTTCGATAATTACTCAAGAGGGTGGCAAACAGAGCTTTGAATGGTGGGACAAAAATAAAATACGGCACTTTCTTTCAGATGAATGTGCTCGGACATGACCCGTGCTCTGGAGAACCTGAAAAGGTAGTTTATAATAACATTTAAATGACAAGAATGAGCCGAATTAACAATTCTCTACAATAAATTGGCTCAGTGATTTATAAACCATTTGAAATAGTTTAATGCTGCGCATGAAGGTTAATGCTGTATCTTATGGTCCAGTTTAACTGCCAAGTCTCTATTGATATATAAATACACTGGTGATTTCCTAAAGGTCAAGTGTGTAGGATTTTGCATCTTGAGTGGGTGGGAAACGTGTGAAAAAAGTCAGTCAAAGAGCACCTGTGGCATCTGTAAATATAAAAGGCTCATTCAAAGGTAACAAACACATAATGATCATTATTTTTTGGTGCTTATAAACTAAACACAGTTACGCATATTATATTCCGTTTCTGACATATGCTATAGTTAGAGCACCCTAAATCCTACACACTTGCTACTGTGCACTTTTTGAACTTGTTGCACTTACAGTTAGTAAGGAAACACGCCTTCCTTGCTTTCCTTTTTTTTTTATATATTTTGTATTAAAAACAAGAACAGCACCTCATAATTCAGTAGAGAGAAAAAAGACATATTCAAGTTACTGCCCTCCTTGTTAGTCTCCTTTTGATTCACTACAGAGATACTAGAATCACTGAGGCATCACTCACTAAATCATACTGATGGCTTAGAACAAGTCAGCGGAGGTGTGGAAAAAACAATTTACAGAGGGAGGAAGATGATGCAGATAGTTGCTCCTATCTGAAAGATAAAGCTTGGGCAGGCTGCAGAGATCATCGGAGAGGGAGAGGGAGGGAAAAAACGGCAAGATTGAATACCCAATGCACTAGAAAGATTGGACACTTTCTATCCCCCAACCTGCAGTCTAAAAAACACAGACTCCCTAAGGAGGAGCGAGCGGATAAGAGGATGGTGGAGCAGAGTGACACGGCTCATGGCTAAAGAATCAGGTGGTGGAGGCTTGGACTTGCGGGTGGGTTGGTACTTGAGCACAACAGATGGTGTTAAGTGTTGAATGTTGAAAAACAGATGAACCAGTAAACTCATTAAGCTTGGCTTGTGGGTCAAGAGCGCCATGCCAAGAATGAGAGAGAACACTCCCCCCAGACCAAGCAATCTGTGGGAAGGGGAGGGGGGTCATTTTAAATCAGTGTGTGTCACTGAACTTCATGCTGTTACAAGACGTTTGAAACTTTCCAGTTAACAAAGTATCATTCCACAGTTTAGCAATAAATAATACAGTTCATGGTTTGTTATTTATGCAAGCATTACTGTCAAAGTGGCATGTTGTTACATTTCCCCTCCATCTCACCGACATTTTCACTTGGTCCTGCGCACTCTTAACTATGCATTACTATGCCCCCACACATGATGAAGCTTTCATCAACTCATTTGTACTTGCAGGATTCTCCCAAGCAATGCCATTTATACTAACCGGAGCACAAAACAAGCATGATCAGGGTTAATTAAGCCAGCGGAAAAGGCTGTGCGTTGCCGGGTCTACCCAGCGTATTTGCGGTGAGCCATCTGTAAGTCTATGCAACATCAACTAAAGTAATTCTTAATTACATGCAAATAAGAATGACCTGGGTTCAAGATACTGAAGGAACAAACCCAGCTCATCACAAGGCACAACATGAGAAGTAAACGCATAACAACGTACTTCAATGAGAGAGTTTTAATGAAATAGCTCTCTCCACTGTCATTAAAGTTTTATGATTGATGCTTGGAGTAAATCCTGCTATCCCTCCTCTTATCGCCCATTTTTTCATCCTGAGTTCCAAAAACTCTCTTCCTCCGATCCTTCAATCCCGAGTCAGGTCTGATCTGTTGCTCTCCTCTGTTCCCTTACCTCCCTCAGCCATCTGTCACAGTTGGGTCCTTGCTGCCAAGCATCTCCTTTGAAAAGATTTTAAAGCTCACGCTGTCTCTCACTCAACATTTTCCCGGTTAAACAAACTCTTTCTTGTTGTCCTCAATTAGCTTCAACACATTTGATAATAAAGAGGGTCCACACACTTATTCACAGTCAGTCATTCTGACATGCGCTGGATTTGACAGCACTGCTTTTTCATTGTTGCATTCTTTTGCTGTTTCTCCACAGATGATTGAATTTTAAATGCAGTACACCTTCAGGTTTGTTTCGTAAATAACATGACATACAGTGGAATACTGTATTCTCAAATGTCCACCACCAGGAAAACAGAAAAGAGACCAAATAAAAGTAACTGGCAAAAAATTGGTGGAAGTGGAGTTGTCTGAGATGGGTTTCTCATGAGGTGAGGCACAGCTGCTAAAGATCATGATAGACAGAGGAATGTTATCAATGCCTTATAAGTCAAGTACAAAACAAAGCTAAAAACCAAGCTAAATAATAAACTATTAGTTATTAAATTGTGTCTTCATGGCTACTTTAACTGGCTCTGTTGTGTCTGATCAACTAACGCAAGAGAGCTATCGCAAGCGAAAGCTAACTTTTGAGACAGCCATGGCTAGCCTCAACTAATGAAAGCTAAAAATTAAATTTAAAAATGTATTAATTTTTCACTGTTTTATCCATTTACATTATCTATTTTGATTTTAAACTGACATCTGTGTAATTCAGGTCAACATAACTAAATGAGGCAGTTGTTAAACATTACAGAGGAAAAAAACCCTATAAACCTAGGTAAAGGGTAATTAGCTTAGATCTTAGTAGGTGCCATCTCAGTATTTGACTGCAATTCATGTTTAAGATACCTTTAATTCACATATTTAAATGCTCTAGACTGCAAATTAATTAATTCTAGCACTTTATTATTTAAATACTAGCTTTTATTTTAATCGCTGCTATTGAAAATGGACAAGAAAGCTGAAAGAACCCATTATGTTGAGCTACTGCACTTTCCTCTTGAATGCCATTATTATTATTCAAAGGCAGAGTGTGGCTGCATTTTTTTAGGTAGGTTATGTTTTGTGTTTTCAGGGGGTCTGGCATTACAACCTTTCTATCTGCCAGCCAGCTTCTTTTTTTCTCAGTTTCAGTGCCTCTGCTTTCACTTCTCTCTGTCAGCAGACTACACACTGTGGGTTTGTATCTAAACACAGATTTTGCAAAGAGATGAACTGACTCCGAAGTGATTTATATTAGTTGTAACATTATATGCCATGTTTTGAAAGGTATTATTTTTACATGTATTTAAATGCAGGTCCTCATTTGTAACCTACTGAGAGAATGTCATTTGGATACATATTCACACTAAGATTGCACTTAGCTTTTACATTAGAAGTGAAACTGTTAACTCCTGGCTTATTCAGCCGTGAATATGAGAACTCGGGGGCTTGTTATCTTGATTCCTGTTGCACCTTCACACCTCAGCTCAATGTTTTCTGTCACACTTTGGCAAGACTAAAAAAAGGCTTATCATATGTAAAATTAAAACTCTACTGATATACCTATGAACAATCATTCTGGGCTTTGCTATTTTGAAGCGAAAGGGAAGCCATTTATGAGCTAAACATAATTTATTGCCCTGTCTGTGATATATCCATATCAGAATATGCAGCTGCAAGTAAAGTTTTTATTTTGCATGTTGTGTGCATTTAGATAGCTTTTTATATTCAGCTGGCAGCTCACAGTGCACTGTATTCTGGGACCATAAATAAGCCATGTTTTTGTCAATGATTATTACAACCCTGTGAAAACAGCCCTTAAATAGCATGCTGCTCCAGGGCGAATAAAAGTTTGTAGAAATTCTCCTTGACCTTTGCCAAATGCTTTAAGGTAGGCTTTTAAAACCTTTGAAATGTTATTGTCCCAGAGATACCAACTAGTGCTTGATTAAATATTCTGTTTAAATTCCCCTGTGTTATCATGAATGGACCCCTACTCCTTATCACCTCATGCCAGTCCCCTCTATAAATATTTACCCCAGAAAGTTGCGCCTGCAGAAGAATACCAATTCCATGTCAGCAGACCTTCACGCCGAGGGGAAGAAGTGTGTGGCGTGCCACTGAGTATTGGATTAACAGCGAGTAAATTAATACAGCATCTGTTCTTCCTCTCGTTCACTTGGCTTTAATATGTTTATATTCACCCTGTATATGTCTTCCAACTGCACTCCCATCTGTGCTGATCTATGTCATCGTTTGAGTTTTCTGGGCAGTGGCCATCGTTGTGAAGTATTTTACAATGTTCACATTTCATCCACAAAAATACCACTGGCAAACACTGCTATCATCATAGCTGTAGACTCATGAGATTTCCACGTTTTATCAAAAGAAATAGACAAACAAGAGACTGTCAGATACCGTCTCTGAATATCTCTGACTTTTTTACTTTATTTCTTCCCAAAGTAAACAAAAGTACAGAAGTATACCAGCACTTTAGTACTGCTCTTCTATAAGGTTAGGGGACTTAAAAGAGACAGTTTAAAAATCATGAATAGTTCTGAAAGATGAAGCAGCAGAGGCAAAGATATATACATTTTAGTCCCTAGCTTGTGTCAAGCACCATAAGCACTGGAGCCTAGACTTCCCATAATGCAACTTGATAACATGTTTCAGTACACACTCCTTGCCTGTTAAACATCCACATCCTTCAAACTTCACACCTCCAGTCCAGACCCAGATGAAAAGTTACCTTCAAACCATAAAAGATGAGTTTAGGTTACAGTGTTGGGTCGAAGTAATAATAATATGTTTTGTTATATAACATTTAGTACTGCATGCCCTACATGGATAGAGAAAGAAAAGTTTTATTATAGTAACTGAATCACTCTGAAGCTGGTCTTTGCTTCTGCAGTGCTGCATTAATTCAGTTTTATATGAAACAGCTTGAAGTAGATTCACCATTCGAGTCTCCCTTCACACTATGATACATGGGGGTGCAAGGACATCGCCCGAGACTGAAAATATAATCATTAGAGTATTTCAGATTTCACCACAATCCTGCGGGATAGAGCGCACAGCACAACTTAAATAAATGCTGAACTGTCTTCTTTGTTATCCAATTTCAGGTTTGGTGTGTTGTTTCACAGGAAGCTACAAGTTGTACTTTATGTTTATTTGTTGCAAATGAATGTAATTTGAGCATCATTTCACTAAATATTCTCTCCAAATGCACCATATGGCCCATAAAAACTGTTTTTGTTTTGTTTTTCCTAAATTAAGTTCTGTAACAACTATTAGTTTGGTTTATAATTCAAACATTTTACATTTGAGGATTTATCCCATTGCATTTCAGTATACAAGAAAAAGATATTAACCATTTAATAAAAACAGCTACATTAACTCAAACCTGTTGCTGCCGTGTGTTGTTTCACGACAGTGAGTTTACTTATTTGCTGCTCCATATAAGTTGTTGAGCCAGCTGTCAATAGTAGCAGAGGGAGATGACTCACGAGTGCACGTGGGTGTGCGCTTCATTAAACCACAAAGGGTTGCTCTTCATGCAGCTTGAAATACATTGTGGTCCCTTACAAGTGCACCGTATGTTAGTGGGTTCTTGAGTTTTCCACCAAAATGCAAACTACTGTTATCTTCATGGCAGGCATTTATTTGAAGTGAGCATATCATCAGTCTTCATAAAAAATGTACAGCCTGATTCATTTGGACTTGAAGGCACTTTAATAAATTCTTAATAGCACCATAACTAATCTTCAGATTGCCTACAAAAATGCATGAAATGCAGCCAGGCCTTGTTATTCTTATGTATCAGCAATTATACAACATTATGTTTTTCACAGCCCCCCAAAAGGCATATAAATGTATATTTTTGGCATATTTCTAAGATCTAATTTGTAATTAGCCCCTCAGCATTAGGGCTCGTGTTGTTTGACTAAAAAATAATAATTGTGCATAACGTTTCTTTAGGTGTCTGTCAAATTCAGGCTCAAAAACCAAACAAAAAGATCAAGATTTACACAGATCGTATGGCAAACACTTCATGCTACACTCTCTGCTACTCCTGCAGAACTTGTTCTCAGGTTAATTGGAATGAGGAGGAAGTTCTTCACCTCCCTCCAGCGTCTGTAAAAACTCTCTCAGACCAAGTTTAAAAGTGCTCTCTCACAATGGAGAGGCTGAAAGCAAAGCTTAATCAGAAACAGTGTGACAGTCCCAGAGTTTTTATCAGCCCAGCCCCTCCTCTTTGTGATTTAGTTACTGTGCCAGCGCTGTCAGCCCGAGCACCATCTATCAGCTGTGTCGATTCACAGAGCCAGGAGCTCCACACCACAGCGATTGCCTCCACCCATTCCTTGTTTTCCCTCAGACACTTCTATTTAGATTTTGTCAAGATACACTCATCACATTATAAGTATTGTTTCAGAGTGATGGACATGGGGGTTCTCTTCTTTTTATATATCTCCACAGTCCTTTTGTTAATACTCCCTTCTCACCTCAACAGATAAGAAAAAGGATGTGTTACATGTACACAGGGACTTGGAGGTTTAGATTATTGTGAGCCAGTTTACAAAGACAGGTTTTGTTTTTTCAGTGATTACAAGGCTTGAATTAAGAGACCAATATGGATCTGTGCACAGCACTACCTGTGGCTCCCCATTGTTGACCTTATATTATCACGTAGTGATTGAATTGAAGAATCACAACAGGTAATCACAACAAAAGTATTGTAATTTAACCTCTCAGCACCCGCTGTTCTGCCTGAAGGACGTTAGCATTAGTTTTCACTGACTCTAAATAATGGCAAGTTATACAGTGGATCATAAAACTTTTCTTTGAAGTCATGTTTCAGGCTACCGACAAGTGTAAGTATTCACTCTCTTTAAGCTGTTTTGTTCTCCTTAGGCAAATATCTGTCTCTTTAGCTGCTAAATGCTCCATTATATTCACCTGCTGCTTGGTGCTGCTTGGCACATGAGATAGCTAGATACCAAGATAACACTCGTGGAGTGTAGAATCAGTTCATATCTTGATGATTTTGTTGAATTTGATCTGTAACCAATTGAATGACGAAATAAAATATAACCAAAACAACAGACTGAAAGACACCAAAAGAGTTGTGTAATCATGTGTGGGTTTGTTAGTACAAACAAGCCTTTTACCATTGCACTAACTTGTGTAATGGTAAATGGTAAATGCGTGGTGTGTTAAACGGTTAGAGTACAATCATTTATTTTAGGAATCTGTGGTTCTTTTAATTTTGCCTCTTGGTGAAGTTAGCCTTGGGGCATTTTTATTCTCACTGTTTGGTGATTAGTTTTACTTGCTATCATCATTATTTTTTATATCATTAGTGCAGCCACTACACACACTTACCTGTACTTTGTTATAGTGCTGTGACAGACTTTCCTGTATCCTACTGGATGCTCAACTGTTGCTGAATAAGCCAGTTTAGACTGTAGAAAGGGGATCAGAGAGGGTTGCCAGTTTCGAGCGACTCTCTCTTTGAAAAAGAGCAAGTCTATTCAGCAATGCTGAGCCAATATATCATATTGCACCATTTCCCCTTTATCATCTCTGTACCTCCCCCAAAATTCAATTTAACAATTTCTCTACTAATCCTTAGTGTGGATGTAATCCCTGAGAAGTCACAACAATAATTGAGCCCATCCAATTGCCTAATCCAAGAATTACATTCATGGTTACAACATAAAATAGATAACTCTGAATATCTACTATGCAAGCATTGTTCTATCTTATTCAAGACCTTCATCATTCACTCAGAGAAGGAAGATATTTTAACGTCTCCATCACGAAACAACTCTTTCCAATATAGAATATTGTAAAGATATTAAAACTCGTGGTTTTAAGGAAACTCGAAATGGCTTCTCATTTTCTATAGCAACAAGCATGAAAAGCTTGTTCAAACACTTCCGTCGGAAAATTGATACCAGCGCTGCAGGTGCATGGGTAATTGAATAGTGTGTATCAAGGAACAGAGATGAGCAGAGGAAGCATACAGATACGCCTCAACAAAAGGACCCCGAGCCATCTGGAGTCTTTTGAGAAAACTCATACTGTGGAAGAGGAGGAGGAGGGGACTCTTCACCAGGTGATGGATTTTTAGAAAATGGAACATAAAGATTCTTCTGTGAGGCACAATGAGAATAAGGGAAAAGATACATTGGGTAAGAGGATCTGGGGCTTGACATTTTGACAAGTGCATAACCATCAATGCTATAATTTATTCAATATTTAAATCCCTGTCCCAGTTACACACTATACAGTATGTGTAGTATAATATTCATAGCACACCATTAGTTAGGATACCAGGAATCAATGTTTAAAGTGTTTTATACCAAGAGGAAGCTATACATGATGCGTGCACTCGAAACTGCAAGTTTTGCAATGAGGAAAGAGTTATCAGGAAAAGTTTATTATTTTTTATGAGGTGTTGTGTTGTGTGCTGTAAAGTTTTACAGTTTGAATATGTCTCACGTCTGTACAGTAAATGTAACGCCACAGCCAGCAGCAACTGATAGTTGACAGTCCTTATGCTATATAAGCTAACTGGTTGCATATCATAGACTGTATAAAACCCATAGTTTTCGGGGCCATCTAGGCAGTTCTGCCTCTGCCGGCTCCCCACTAATTCAAATTGGGCAATGATGGGAATCTTGGGTGAACCTGAGGTAGGCTGAATGAAGCTTGGTTGTTCAAACAAGACACCTGTGATGGCACCTCACTGTCAGTCAAAGCAGCTATGCTTTTAATTCTGCATAACTTTAAGCCTTATTATAATTTAAAAGGTGAGTTCTATAAAAAAAAAAAAATCAGTTGTCATGAACAGGGTTTTTTGTACCAGGCTGTAAACATGTTTATTTCTGCATTGAAGTTTGGCATTTTAATATGTGGTCTTATTGACATTGACTTGTTTTGTAGCCAGCCTCAAGTAGCTGTTTGAGGACCACTTCCCCATAGGCTTTACATCACAACCACTGAGGTTGCCGCTTGTTGCATATTTACCGTACAGACATAAAAGTGGTACTCTTCTCCTTCCAAGAATGTTGAATTATTCCTTTAAATTATTTTCCAGTTGTGAGCAGCTTGTCTATTTTGGGGAACTGCATTGTAGGAGGATAGCTACAAGCTAGTATACTCACTCTTGTCACTACTACTCACTATCTACTCACTATCCTTCTCTAGGAAAAAGTATTTTACTGTTAGCTCTGTAGCCAAAATCAGACCACTATGAAATCCAAAGGTTTAGGTCACAGTAAAGAAATTGTGTTGCAGAAATATGGAGTATTAGCTGGCATGTCTCAACTCGAAGTGTGCAAAAGGTTATTCAAACAATACACCCACAAAAGAAGTCTATCAGCCCCCCCTAAGCTGCACCAGCACAAGCCTGCTGTGAGAAAAACACAATGTCCAGGCTTCTTAAAGTTTCCCACTTTCTGGTTATCTGTGTATAATGTGTTGGGAGTCTGTAACCCTGCTGTATACAGAGAGGTTAAGGGGCAGGAGGAGGGAATTCATTATCCTTGAGCTGCTACAGGCTTTGGCAAGAGAGAGAGAGAGACCTTCAGATAGGGCATACGTGCTTCCTCCTCACCTCCGCCAGCCTCCAGTATCTCCTCAACCAGCTCATGATGAATAGGCCCGATCAGCGGGTGAGCTGATTGGTGAAGCAAGTAGCATCGAGGCAACCGCAAAGATGAAGAGGAGGTAAGAAGTGTCTCTTTTAGGAACAGACCGAATCTATTAGGTTTGTAGTAAATTCTGACAGTGCTGTAGAGCGAGCGCTACAATATATATCAATGCCAGTGAGGACAATGCAATGTTTGTGAGATTATGAAGACAGAGGCAGACTCTCTTATGGTATTAACATTAGACTATACAATGAGCCAGTGCCTTATTATTGTCTTCTACAAAGCCATTGACACACTCTTTCTAACTTTAAACAATCATTAATCATCATAATTCACTGATTGGGTGGAGACCCACAATTTTCATGCTTTGACAGTCTTGTTTATCTAGACCTACCACGTTATCTGTATTTGATGCTTCTATTTCTTTTAGATCTACCGCAGTGTCTTCCTCTGCTTAAAAATACACCGTATGATGACTGATGAGAAATACTGCAATACTTGTGTGTGGTAGGAAGTACCCATTTGAGTGAAATTCAGCTCTGTAGAAAATGGCTTTCATTGCATTAAGCAATATAGAATTGGCGAGTTGAGTGAATAGTTACATGTAAAGAGTTGTCTATATGTTGCATATATGTTGCACAAAGTGGGCACAATGTAATTTGAACCCAATTAAAAACACATTTGAAAAATATCTTGTTGTATAGATTAAAAAGAATAATTTCACTCTTTGGGAAAAACTTTATTTTCCTTTTTTCCTGAGAGTTAGATGAAAAGACCAATACCACTTTCATATTTGTCTGTTAACGATGAAGCTGGGCACTGGGAGACAGTTAGCACAAGTCTAAAAAATCATCTGTCTACAAAGCACCACATGTTAGATTTTGTTTGTATAATCCATCCCAAAGTACTATTTCTTTGCCATGAGCAGTGACTTTCTGCCCTCCATGAAACTCCAGCTTGTTATTTTCCACTTTGGTTTTTGCACAGATTAAACAAACAAAATATCATGTATTCATTTTTGAGCTTTAGTGATGCTTGTAGCTTCCTGGCTAGCTGTTTACCTGCATTTCCAGTCTGTATACTATGCTAAGCTAAGCATCTCCTGGCTTCAGCTTCATGTTAAATGGACAGATATAAGAGTGGAATCAATCTTTTCAGAAAACTCTTGGGAAGAAGGTAAACAATTTCCCAAAACGATCCTTTTAAATCTACACAAGAATAACAAACCCACACAACTATATGTGAATCAGGTGTATACTGCAGACAATGCTACATGTTCAGAATCTTGAATATTTTAGAGCTAAAGAACTAAATGAATGAAATATTGTTAATACTAAAATAAAATAAAATAAAATAAAATGAGGTTTCAGTGGGAGAAATACTTCACAGTATCTTCTAATTCAACATGTATTGATTCTGTTCTTAGTTATGACTACATTACAGGGACTGGAAGACAGGTATTATGCTTTCCATTCTGATTAATTTCTAATTTCTAGCCTGATAATGCTTTTTTCAGTTCCTCATATGATTACATCCCTCATGAAACAACGATTTTCCCAAAGCTTTTCACCACATAATAACAAAAGCCAGAGACCATATGAAAATGCCACAGTGACAAAGGATGTAGGAACAAAATACCTGGCAGCACAGAGAAGGTTCATTCAAAAGTAAAAAAAAATGAGAGAGCAATGGGAAAAAAAGAAGTTGGCTGTCTTTCACCTGGCAAAAAGAGAAAGCGGTTTAATAACTCAGAACAAAGCCTTTCCCACTAGCAAGTCAAACCTTTAATTACAAAACACGATAGGAGACCAAGGCCACCCAATATTACCTCGGCAACCTTGATACAAATCATACAAAGCAAATGAAGTGTTAAAAGGGAATTGAGAGGAGCAATAGCACTGCAGCGCAACACACAGAGAGAAGAACCAAGACAGAGGGAGAGGAGACATAAAGGGATGGAGAGCTGCTCCAGAAACAGACGTATGAAAATTGATGGAGTCTGCAGAAGCAATTGATAGTTAGAGGACAGGAAGCAGGCTGTAAGGCAATTATCGCTATCTCTGCATTTGATTTAAGACCGTCTGAGTGTGTAATACTGTGAATTAATCACATCTAAGGTAGATACATCAGGAGCCCATTTCAGCCTTAAATTTCAATTATTCTTCTGTATCACAAAAGTACTTTAGAGATGCTCTAATTAGTGCAGAATATTAATTTCCACGTACTTAAGGTATAAATGTTAATGTGTTTGTTTGTGTGTGTGTATGTATGTAGGTAGGAGAGAGACAGAAGGTTCAGCTTGATGAGACAGTTACCTTATATGAACGCACAGTTTATGAAACAGCTTAATCATCATAAAGCTCCCGACAAATATCAACTAAAGGCACAATTTAAACCCACACAAACTTCATCATAACAAAACAAAGAAACATATGTAAAGAAAAACAAGTCTTAACACCGAACTGAACACATACACAACAAGCAGACATAAACATTATGCCACCCACAAGACTGTAGTGTGAGCAAAATGCAGCTGCAACTATTGTTCCCAGAGGAACATCTGCATGAATAATATTATATTTAATCATCTAATATTATTCTTAATCTATTAAGCAAATGTTTACAGCAATAATTAACTTTTGTTCATTTTCACTCAAGGTTTAATTCAACAAAGGAAATAGCATACAGTATGTTGCTTAGTAATCCAAGCTGCAGATGGCTTTAATGAATATTCTGGTAAGTCACAACAGCAGGGCATCACTATCAATAAAATCCATTAATAAAAAAAATTGCCTTGATTGACCCGCAAGTTAATTTTAAAGTGCTGTGATACATCAATATTATATATTTGTGAGGATATGCAGATCGTTTGTGCCCCCTAATGGAAAGATTCATTCTTTTGAACATCGGATTTGTGAGATGAAATAAATCTTGCCACAGTTATTGAGCCTGTCTTTCCAGAAGACCTCCAAACGATGCAACTTTAATTCCTGGCTAGAAACCATGTAGAGCTCTTTGTTCAAGAAGAAAACGATTGTGCGCTTATCTATAATTGACTTATGTACACTCCACAGAAGACAGAAGCCATTCGTTTTGCATTTTTGCCTTCATAACCCAAGACAGTTGGACCAACACGATGGTACATTTATCAGCATGCAGCAATAAACAGGTCGACAGTGTCACAATAGTTTTCTTAATCCTACTTTTGATAAACCTTACCTAACATATGAGATATATATATATAATATTTTTGCTTAACCATGACTCATTTATGCTCATTTTACTTACATCAGGAGGCCGCAAATGTCTCTATCTATAATATCTTTATGTGCTTAACTGCTCTTTCATTATGAAAGGCTCTTGTGGTAAACAGCACTCTTAAGATATATTTGTCATATAAAACCACTGAGAAAAGACGATATATACGTCCTTCTACTATTTCACCTCAAAATACCTCTTCAGAGTCACTTTTATGTTGGATGAGTCAATCCTCTCAGTATGCTGGAACTTTACCTTTGCTGTTGAACTGCAACAGCAAGTTCAACCAAACAACAAGGCTGCCCTCTGGTGGTGATGGAACAATGTAACTGATATAACTGAGATACAGCTGAGAAACAGCTAGATTTCAGAGTAGACTTGTTTTTACTGTCTCTATTTATAGCCTCGTAACTGCCTGTCGACCATATAACATTACTGATAAGGGTATGGGTGAAAAAATATCCGTATTCAGAACAGTTTTATTGTCTGCAAAGCGGGAAGATAGGACAAATATATCTGCCGTTTCCAGACATAAACCAATCTTGAATCTTGTGTCTGGAAATAAAACTTAAAATGGAAAATTTACAATGACATGCTCTTAAAATAAGCATTCAATCTCACCAAGATGTCTAATGATTAATTTAAAACTTCAATTCATGTGCTAATGTCCCATAGGCCTGAATAAACAAATGTGAAGTGCAATGAAACTTTGATACCGCTATTGATTTGAAACATAGACATTACTGTGTAGTCATCTATAGAAGCAAAGAAAGGCTGTAATTATTTGAAATTGAAACCCTAATTGTGAAACTATACTTCATCTTGAAAATTTAACTTTGTAAACCGTCTGTCTGAATGTGTGCAGTTTGAATCCCATTCTTTGTAATTTAATTTCAAATTCTACATTTAAATAACTCTTTTTTTCCTCTTATATATCAACAAATTTACGGTGGTGAATTTGTCGTTCATAGAACACATGACATGAACATAGCCTCGGCTCGGACTATTTTCAGTAAAATCTTGAATTTTGGGGTTTGAATTTCACCTATACAAGCAACATAAAACGTGTCTTGATCTAATATGCTAATCTAATACTGAAACTTGAATGCAGTCGATTTTTTGTTGAATGGTGAACCCCTGGGTTTTCTAAATGTATGGAAATGAATGTATGGACATTTAAAAAATATCAAATCTAAAAAAAAATCTACAAAATTAAGAGTTGAAATTGAACTTGAAAAATTGGAAATTCAAACCACATAAGTTCATACAGACTGTTTACAGCAGTAAATTTCACAGTTTCTCATGAGATCAAAATTATTATGGCCTTCCTTTGCTTCCATAAGGTCCATAACCTGAAAAAATAAACAGGAGAAGCTGAAGTTACTATAACACTTTATTTTCTTAAATACCACAGAATATTAGTACAGTCAGTCACACATATCTTTTAGAGGCAGAAGACATTCTGGTCCCTCTCACCCTGCTTTCGGGATAAAGGGAAACCTTGTGTGGCATCAGAGGCTACGTTTACACACAAATCCACCTATACAGTACAGAGTGCTGGTCATATTCCAGTTAACATCTTTAGATAATCTGTGACAAGTTATCCATGTTGCAACAATCTATTTAGCAAAAAATACTGGTTGCTTTCCAGCACCTCCCTCCCTGTTTGAACAAAGCTAGGTTGCTTCTATCACATGGGAAAGAAATTATAATCCCAGTAGTAATAGTTTTGGTCCTTTTGATGGTCAGGACAATAAAGTCATGTCATAGGCAGGGCTGGTGAGAGACATATAGGCTTCATTTGCCAAATGGATATCATTAGCCTATAATACATTTTTTAGACTACATGTACAAAATTAGTCTTGTGCAGAAGAGCCTCAAAATCTTGTTGCCAACCAACTGATAACCATGCACAACAAGGGAGGGGGGTCTTGCACAGGTTTCTCCAAAATGGAGCACAAGTTTACCCAGGTTATTCTGAATTGTGACGCTTCCAATAGCTAACAAAAACAAACAAACAGAATAACCACATTAACAGCAGATACCTCCATGCATGTAAACATAGCCAGTGTTGTCAGCTACAGTATATACAGTGTTGATTCAGGCAGTGCACAATGAGACCAGGTCAGTAATGCCAAAGTCAACAGTTAGAAGGTTCATATGTTAAGGGTTAAATCTCACCAATAACATATTTGCAGTCAGGTCAAGACATCATTTAAAAATCAACTTATCACTTCTGACATTCTGTCTCTGAATTCATCTTTCAGGAGTACCATCACTGAAGCAGTAACAGATTCATTGGCACATTAAACACCATCATGAACAGAGAGTGCTAGAATGAATATAGATCATTTCTGACATTTAAGATTTTGTGAGATAAAAATCTAAGCAACATTATCAGTGAGCCATATCTGTGTGATACTTTTTTTTTAATAACAGAAGTCCTCAGACAAAAGAGAGAAAACAACAAAACAAAGGGACTCTTCAGTCTAACAGTGCAGCAGCGTGAAATGATGTATTCATGGCCATTAAAGACTGATAGGCAGGCGGACACTGAACACAATACACACTCTGAAAGGATGCAGCAAAATAGGAATGTGCTGTATTCCACCAGAAAAAAAAAGATGCATTCAGTTCTGAGTGTTATGAGGTGTAGAGAAAATGGGATGCAAATGACTTTCTAGAGAAACACAGCTTATTTACAGGGTAAGAAAGGAGTGCAAGGCTAAGCTTTCATAGACATTCACACACTTAATATCACAGTATATACCAAAAAGACATGCGTAGAGGCACATACATATTCATCATACAAAACCAAAAAAAAAAAAAGCCACATACCAAAAAGCAGAAGACCAGTCAGACACAGCTTTTGTGACTCAAATCTGATCAAGCAACAATGAAAACAATGCGCGCAAAGCACTGACATCATGGGATGTGAAAAAGGCAAAAGCTGAAGTTCCAGCCCTTTGAATAAAAATAGATTAACATTGTCACGACAACAAAGAGACATCAGTAATCTTCTAACCAATACTGAGTGCCAGCCTCATTTTTTTTTAACTTAATTTAACAGAATGTCACCCAAAGAAAAGATCTCCTCTTTTTTAAATAATAATAAAAAAAGGAGATACATTATTTGGTTTTCAATTTGGATTCTCAACTTTTGCAGAATACAGTAAGTTCAAACATTTTTGTGGCACACTGTTAGCGCCTTAATAAATTAAAAAAAGAAAAGAAATCCCTGCTTTGATCCCTAAAGATAGGGGCAGAATCAAAAGGAAAAACATATTAAGTGCCAGAAAGGTATGTCAAGACCACCAATTTAAATTGGATTGGAATTGGTATCTGACCGCAATAGACAAAGTATTATAGGATTGTAAATTGTAAAAATGAAATGCTTGGGTGCTTTGAAAAGCTACAATTTGATTAAGACAGTCAAATTATTCTGAATAAAATTGGGTAAAAGGCATCTTAAGAAACCTGTCTCTTCATTTTGCTGCACACCTCGACATAAAGTGTTGTATTTTCGTACGTGAAGTAAAACACATTTCTTTAGACTATGACTAAAAACAACCGACTAATAAAAAGAGCAGAGTAGAGATACAAGGACTCATTTCAGTGTTTAATACTACCTATACTGCTACAGACCTGTTATAGGACTCCCTCCTCCTCATAGTCACAAAAACCCTTTGTTTTAGCCCGCTGTAGTTTGGCAGATCACATAGAAAAGAAATAACCATAAGTCACTGTCACAAACTTCATTGACAAAAAAACATTTTTTAATTAATGGTCACTACAGAGTAAAATAAATTAGACTCAACTTCTCTCTCTCTCTCTTTTTTTTATTACTCTTTTCAAATCTTACTCCCCCTTCTCGTGTAGAGAGGCACGTACACGCTGGCGCACATAAAAAGCGGTGAGAGCGCTGCAGCAGGCAGTGAAGATGAAGAGTGCAACGGCATCGTGTGCAAGATCGCCGTGAAGACGCTCGTAGAAGGGACGACGCTCCGTGAAGTCTGTTCGCAGTGCTTCCACCTGCGTCAAGGTGCACACCACCACGAACACGTGAAAGAGCTGGTGGCCCTGCCCGATGAAGTCACACTTCCCAGGGAACAAACTCTCTGGGTGAGGGCAGCAGAAGAAATAGGCGCCGATTAAGAAAAAGAGCACATGGTAGAAATGGTACGCCACGACTGGGTCGGAGCAGCCCTCCTGGTAGCAGCTGTAGATGCGGTGAACCACAGGGCTTATGTCTAAACAGTAAGCCAAGGCTGAGGGCACCACTTGGAAGAGCTTGTTGGCAACCTTGGGCAGCTCAGGACTCGCATATTTGCCATAGCAGCAGCCAAAGCAAGTGAGCCAGGCCAAGAATGCTGCAGCGGGTAAAAAGAGCCCTTGCACTCTAGTGTGCCACTCTTTCTCTATGGCGTAGTAGTAGTGCGCCAGGGCACTGCCGTACTGGTAGACAGCGACCCCCACATAGTCGAGGAAGTAGAAGGTGTAGTAGGAGAGCTCGGACTTGGCAGAGAGGAGATGAGCGAGAGCGCTGAAGGAGAGGTAGGTGAAGGCTGCCAGGAGGACAATGAAGAGGGGCTGAGCATGAGGGTCTCGCAAAAAATCGACCGTCTCTGAGATTTCCTGCCACTTCACCAAGATGATGAATGCAGCCAGCAGATGGGTCCACACATTGAGAGTCTCATTGTGCCTTTGGAAGAGGGTGAGAAAGTAGTAGCGCCAGCTTTGGTCCGGCTGTCTGTAGCCGGTGAGGATGTGACGCTCGCGGAACACCCAGGGAACATCAGACACCTTCACGGTGCAAGGCAGCGTGGGGAAGGCAGACTCCAGAAGCTGAGGGATCTGACGCAGCTGCTGTGCGTTGATAAATAGGCGACCGATCTGCTCCATCACCACCGTCGCCATGGCAAACTGGAAGCCAGAGAGGAGGACGGAGAGAATGAAACAGTTAGTCAATATTGGTCTGGCTTTGAGCTACTGTTCTCTCCAGGTTTGTTTGTATGCAGCTGCACGTATATAAATACAAATATGGAGTGTACTATCTATGTGTGTGTGTGTGTGTGTGTGTTTTGTACAGTTGTTAGATCGTACAAATAATCATTAGTTGCAAACCTAAATTAAGAGGAAATGAAAACATCTGATCAAATGACAAGTAGGGGATACATTTTCATTCACATTTTTTCCTTAAAGCTGTCTATTTTGGGCCAGTGGGGGAAGTAGAGCAGGCTGAAAAAAACACAACACTAACTGTTTAATCACCTTTTAATGTTCTTATGGCTATTACCAAAGAGTTAACACATTCAGCAGACACAGAGCCTTATTATTAACATTCACCTGAATCTGTGTTTTCTGCCACCTGTTGAATGCAACGCCAATAATCAATCCTTTTAGCTTTGTTTTGGTCTCCACCAACACCTAAGACAAATATCTGTCTCTTTCTCTGCTGAAGGCTCCACTGTGTTCACCACCTATTCATTAAACGTGTCTGTCTGCTGTTTGGTGCTGAGTAAGTAGTGTACAGGGGGTTTATTGCTGAAAGCAGCTGCCTGTTGTGGCTGAAATCGAGGTTGATGAGAGTGGAGTTATGAGCCAGAAAAACCAAAACAATAAGCCAAAGACTAAAATAGACTAAAAGTCGCCATGGAGATTGTGTGATAATCCCATGTGTTCAACATTGACAGTGACCCCATTCACACTGGTCATTTGATCAAAGTCATTTGGGTTGTTAAAAGTAAGACACCATGTGTTTAAAAACGATAGATCTCTGTTATTAAAAACAAATTGCTCTACAATTAGATCAATCTATTAACTAGTGGACAATCTACACTCTCCTCTTCTCATATAGTCTACTGACAATCGCACAGATGTGCTGCAGACACACACAGAGATGTTCTGACACTAAAGACAAACAACAGTGTTTATTTTAGAAGCACGTGGAGAAGGTAAAGCAAGGTAAGCAGGTTCAAACGGTTTGTGAGTAAACACTTAAATAGGGTCATCATTTAAAATGGTTGCATAAGGAAATAACCTCCAGATATATGGTAATGTATTCAAAGAAAACGTAAAACCCACCACAGTTACACTGCGATTCTGTGGAAAACACCACAACTGATCCTCAATGTGACTTCTTCTGTATCAGCACTGTGTGTGCAGGTAAAGCCTATGTATGGTGACCACCTTAATTATTAATAATAAAAACAATGATAAGTGTAGAGATGAGTTACCCTGATGTTTTTATAATTAATCATTCATCATGGACTCTTCTCAAATCGTGTCATGAGTGTTATTATTCACAGTTTTGTTTCTTTGTTTGGCCCGTCATCTGACTCTGAATGTGTTCCAAAGCCTTCAATTGTCCTCTACAACATGATGCATCACTTTGAATGACTGTTGCAAACCACAGGACCTGAGGTGCGATAAAGCTCTGACCTTAACGGTCTAGTCATAAATTATGCCAATGAGGCGCTCTTCCCCAACTCTCTGTATCGAACAGGAAATGGCTTCCTGAAAAGTGTCGAACTCGACACAGAATCAATATTTTCCCACAGCTTGCATGAGTAAGAGGTAGTAGGTAGGATTTGAAAATAGTTTGCATACAAAAAAAGAGAAATGATTAATGATGAAATAATCAGACATATGCTCAGAGATGCTGGTATCTTAATTTTGCTTCTATTTTCACTCAAATAGATGCATAATGATCACAGCACTGACGTGTGGATGTAATATTAATCATCTGATAAGTAGATGATTGGTTCCTCCACAGCAAATCTAGCAACACTAGTTCTTTGACTTACAACAATATGACTTACAGTTACTAGAGTGCTTTGCAGGAAACTGTGTTTTCTTTTTGTTGCAACACTAAAAATAAATTTAAAAATAAAACAATATATACAGCAAGCTGAAACATACACACAGTAGCTTGCCTTGTGGGCTAGCGCCCTCTACACATACTGAGACCAGGGTTAAAATCAGTTAAACACATCATTGATTTGATGCTCCCACACTCCAGATCTTTCTGGGTTGGTGGAAGGCAGAGAGTACAGTAGAGACAGCAGCAGCTTCACACAGACCAGGCTGTGTGGGATGAACACAGGCCGAGGTTCAGGAGGAAAGGCGTGGAGTGATGAATGGGAAGGGATTACGTAACATAACCCCCCATCCGACGTCCACACCCTCGGTTTCCAGCAAGGGTCGCAATCCTTTAAAATATTTATAGATAGAGGAAAATACTCGACTCTAACAAAGAAGGGTTTTTTTTAATGTGTGTATTAAACACAGGCCTATATGGGGCCTGTTGCTGTGAATTCCCACAAGCCAATCTGCACCTGATCGACATGTCTGTGTAAATTTGAGCTCCAGTGTCCGAAATCAATTTGCATTCACCCTTCCCCCGAGCCTCCAGGTTTGCTTCAATTCCCCCATGTGCATCCCGAGCCTGTGCTGCGTGTTTGAATGAACAAAAATACCTCTGCACATCCGCGAAAAAAAAATGACAGCTGGATGGCGGAACGAGGCGCATCTCAGCGTATTTCACGCTTGTGACGATAAACCGGAATAAAAGCGTGAATATTTCCGAGAAAAAAATAGCAATAAAATTGAACATACCTTTTAGACGGTATAATCAATCCAAAGTCTTCAGTTTAGCGGCGGATGAATGGTCTGGAGCCGTGCAGGATATAGATAACATTGTTTGAAGGGGTGAACGGAGAAAAGATGACCGTGACGAGAGCAGCGCCTGACGGCTCTCACAGCGCAGATGCTGTGAGGATATTGGGTAGTTTGACCGGCGGCTTTTTTAGCCAATCAGCTAACACGGCGCCGTTCTCTCACGCGTTCGCTTACATGGTTTTGACCAATGACAGCCGCTGACTGGCAGATGAGCCCGCCCACTCTCCACGGAAATTCTTCAACTGTCATGAATGTATGAGCCCCATGAGGCATTTCTGTCTGATTAGGACCCCGCGGTTGTCTTAGTTGACCTCATATTTGTCAAACCTGTGTGTTTACGTCTTGCCACTGCTGTGCTGATTAAAAAAATATTTAGAGGTCATGTGTTACTAATCATACTCAAGTGTATTAATGATAAGTGTATTTATAACTCACCAGAGGTCATGATTTATTGTGATATTCAGTAATCCTTCACTTCAGCACTCACACATTTAGAGTTTATTTCATTTTTTAAATCAGTCAATCCGACTTCATTTATCACTTTTCATAAAACTAAAGTGTAACACAAAGTGCTTCACACAATAACTCTTCAACCCTCCACCCCAACCTATTGTAAACAAACACACAACACAAAAACAAACTGAGGAAACTGAGGAAGCGCCATCTTATCATCTTGCAGTGAGGAAACACCAGAGGCAGGTTAAAAATGAATAGAATGCTATTAGAATGTATAAATAGTTAGATAAAATAGAAGTAAAGCATAATTAAATATATAGATAACCAGAAATAAAGGTTAAATGTTTATTTGACAAGGACAGAAACAATATACATAAAGAAATATGTAACAATTATCCAAATGTATCACAGCGTCTCCTCTTTATGTATTGTTTTTCTTGAACTAATAGTTTGCACGTCTTTCCTACAAGTGTCAGGTTGGATGAAAACAATGCAATGTAAAACAGTTACAATAGATTCAATAAAGGTTGAAGGGGACTTCTAGCCCATGCTTTTCCTTTAAAGGATCAGTGTGCAGGATTCCGTGGCATCTAGCGTTGTAGTTTCAGATTGCAAGCCGCTCCACTTGCCCTCTCTTTCCGAGCTTGGAGGAGAAACTATGGTACCCATGAAACATGTAAATGGCCCTACATCTAGAGCCAGTGTTCCCTTTGTCTATTCAGAGCTACTGTAGAAACATGGTTGTTCAACATTGTGGACTCTGTGGAAAAGGGTCTAGCAATGTCTGTAGATATAAAAGACTCATTCTAAGGTAAAAAAAACAACATAATGATTCTTATTTTCAGGTGATTGTACACTATTGAAAGCATAGTTATGCATATTACGTTCCATTTCTGCCATATTCTGTAAATAGAAACCCCTAAATCTGACACACTGGACCTTTAAGCATGCATCATTCTCCCCTCATCCATGGGAACTAATTGAGCTTGCCTCCACTCTGTAGAACATGCATGAACTGGACATAACTGACCCACGCAAATGTGAAGTTACGCGCAGGGTTTAGATTGAACTTGCACTCTTAAATTGTGCAGCATTCCTCTATCAGTGTGTGACTTCCAAATTATAATTCTAACCATACTGGATCTCATTTGGTTATCAAAACAAGCGATTTCCCTGCTTGCCCAGTGTGGTCAAATTCATTTTAAAGTCTGTGTTTTTCCCTTGTTCAGCGTTCACTCACAAAGTTCCCTTTGTTCGACACAGAGCATCTGAAAGATCTGCATTGTTTCCTGATTCAAACCATTTTATAGTGTATATTCCCAACAGAGATGGATTCAGTGAGTGTGTACAACCACACTGAAAGTTGTGGCCTCCTGTTTATTCACCCACTCTAGGTCTTAACCTGAATATGGCCAACTTCGGAGAGCTTGAGCGAAAAGTGTCAACAGGAGCTCAGACCATGATTCATTGTGTGGATTAGTGCAGATAAAATGGATGCTGATTATACCTCGCTGAAGCCAGGAAAAGTCATGATCATGTGCAAGATTCCAGAAATCCAGCGCAGATTAAGAAAGGGGACTTGGAGTGAAGCCAGCGTTTGTGCCCTGTGTTGTCAGTCAAGCAGCTTTCTGCACTGATGAATCCAGCAGTTTTCTTCCCAGCACATGACAAAGATGGGATTGTGCTGCACTGTGAGTGTGTGTGTCTGTGTGCATAGCAATACAAACTCACCCCGAACACAGCCAACAATGTGTGCATTTCTACATGTTACGCTTTGTTACTGTGAGCACTAAGTGTTAAATCACTGAGAAACAATCTAAAGTAGAGTGAAAGGGATCATAACATGTAGTGATATTTAGGATGGGTCTGTTTCAAGAACAATTACTCAACATTTCTATTTTTGTTGTTTGCCAGATTTAAGCACAAAAGGAAAGAATTTTTATTGACGCTGAGGATCGGTTGACCCATAAGCTGTGTGACTAACCATCCATGTGCAAATATTTTTGAGCATTTTACTTTTTGCTACATAAATATACAATGCTCCTCATCAAGTGTAACAGCAAATATAGCAACAAAGCCTGATATCTAGTTTAAATACTAATGCATAAATTATAGTAACGATAATAAACAATTAAGCTGATAAAAAAACATACTTACATCAACAAGGACATACACATAAGGGCTCTCCCACACCATGCTCTACAACTGAAACAAAACAGCTTGAGCACACGACTGCTCTGAACTCAACATTGAACAAATGAAACTTGACAATGAGTAGCATTTTCAACATGGGTGACACTAGACACTGACCACAAGTTTAAACCAATGAACCCAAAAGTGCTGACAAGATTTCTGACTACTACACAAAACTAATAAAACATTTAACGTAAGTAAACAGTCTGAATACTTCCTCCACCACTGCTGAAAGGTCTGTGGCCCATGGCTTCACATGCAATGAATTGCTTGAGGATACATCCCACTCACAGGATTTACAAAATGTCATCTCTTATAACTACCCAATGACTCATTTTCAAAAGGTTCATTTTGTGTGCTCAACTCATGCAACACATTAGTGTGGCTAGCAGTAAAATAAAAGCTAAGTTTGTTTTTAAAGACTTTCCAAATTGCCCACGTTCACTAAAAGAATATGACAGATATGTAATTACTCTGACAACTTGTAACAGTCAGTACTGGGCCCATTTATCTGCTTGCGAATGATGATATCACTGCTTCAGTTACATGAGCTTATTAGTTAATTAGTGCATATTTGTGTCAGGTGAATCTGAAACTGTAAATAATAGGTGTAAACATGGGGATATGTTTGCCTTACGACCAATCCATGCTGGGATATAGGACAAGTGTAACCCTGAAAAAGAATAAGCAGCTATAAACTGATTGATAGAAGACATTTACACATCAATAATTTGTAATTATTAATAATATAACATGTGATAGTGGTTACCTTTTGGGGCTTGCAACCCCTTAAACTGATGCTATGTCTACTCGTGACTCAGGTTTCATATTCGAGATTAATTTTGGAATGTAACATTAAGTCAAAGTTGTACTTAATCACATTTACTTAAGTAAACAGTAACACTTGAAGTTTTATCTTTCCACATCACTTTCTACTTCGACTCATTTCTGAGTAAAATATTGTACTTCTTATTTCACTACATTTATCTGCTTTAGCTTTTGTTACTATAGTAATTTCACAGATTAAGGTTTTTGCATACCTAGATCATACAAAGAGCTAATAAAATATAATCTCTTTAAAAAAAGACAGGAATTTGCTGCTTGTGTTTTTAACTGTTTTAATCATTTGCATATTTTAATCAGTTAGGTTACCAGTTTCAACATGTCATAACATGCCTGTAGAGGATTACTAACACACATTGTTTTGAGCACATTAACACAAGTGGATAAGATCATTCCTAGTTTGCCACTTTCTCATCATGTCTTATCATGACATGCAAAACAAGTTCTCCATCTCATTCATGCCTTAGCTACAAGTACGAGGGTTTTTTATATTTAAACATTATTATTATTTTCTAAGGGTGGCGGAGTGAAGTTTGCATGTTTTCCCTGTGTCTGCGTGGGTTCTCTCCGGGTTTTCCGGGTTCCTCCCAGAGTACAAAGACATGCGCTTCATAGGTAAATTGGTGACTCTAAATTGCCAGTAGGTGTGAATGTGAGCTTTTATCTCTATGTGCCCTGCGATAAGCTGGTGACTTGTCCAGGGTGTACCCTGCCTCTCACCCAAAGTCAGCTGGATATGACCCTGATGAGGATAAGCGGTTACAGATAATGGATGGATGGTCATTATTATCCACAATACAAGTAGTTAAAAAATTAGTTCCACTTCACACAGCTGTATACATAATTTACATAACAATCTAATATGGTTTAGAAGAACAGTCACATTGATACTTTTCCTGACCTACTTACTTCTACTACTTTACATTTTCCTGATTACAGTATACTTACAGATACCTTTACTTAAGTAGGACTTGTACTTGTATAGTATTGTAGATTGTATTGTAGAGTAACAGAGTATTTTTACAGTGCGGGTTTTAGCACTTTTACTTAAGTATATGACCTGAATACGTTCTCTCCTATGGCTTTATAAACTAGTAAATGTCAAGGTATTTCTATGGTTTAGCTTCTTAGTTTCTTAGTTGTTTTCTTTTTCATATTCAGAGGCTACTTGTGTTATGAATGCATATAATGGAAACAGTTTCCATTTCCAATGCAAAATACACGTCATTGGTGAATTCAAGCATAGATTAGATTACTTTTGAAAAATCCCCAATTGTCAAATCAATACATAAATGTACAAATGCAAAATCCTACTTCCTAGCTGATTCACTAGATCATTTGATCCCAAGCCTTTTTCTGCTTGTGCATCCTTGAAATTAATCATTACTCCTAGTCTCAGACACCCATCACAAGTTATGGCCTCATTGTGGACATGAGTTCAACCAGTGATTTTTTTTCTCAAATGTGTCTTTTTATACATCTGAACAGGTAAAGTATTACACATGTAAATCTGGTTTGATCTGGAGACCCCTCAGATTTATGTTGGGTCCTTTTGGGAGTTGCTTCTTTTCACAATTACAAAACGATCACTGAGATGATCTAACTGCCACTAGGTGTCAGCAGTGTCAAAGCATTACTGAGTGTACTACATTATATGCAGGACTACTTCATTTCCTGCCTTTAATTCAAGTTATGTCAGTCTTCTTCACATGATACAGAAACACAAACATTCACATGCTCCAACACGCTCAGCACACATCACGACAGGAAAAATATTAAATTGTGAATACAGACTTTAATGGTCAAACCTTGGCTTGGTACAGTGTATTCAATCTTTACAACAGTATCAAACACTACTAAATGATATATTTCAACAGCTTGAAGTATAAGCACCAATTTGCACCAGCGAAATGCCTTTTAATGGAAAAATATAGATAATGCCATAAAAACTACAATGTGATTAGCTGCCAATAAGAAAGAAGTGTAGAAAATTGGACTATATCCACACCCAGTCTAACATTGTATAAACAACTTTCATTCAACCGTATTATCAGAACTAACACAACAAACAATACCATGGAGGAGTCAGTTAAAAAAGCACAGCTTATCTTTGGAGATGTAAAGACTGTTTTCCAGATCATAAACAAATTAATTCTCCATTTCTTTCATTGCCTCCTTGTTCTTCTTCACTTCTTCAAGCTTCTTGTCCTGTATAGTGTTTAAAAAACACGAGAATAACAACACTGTAGTTTTCATAATTTCAATATTAAAGACGATATAAGTCAAGACGGCATCACTCACCTTCTCCTTGAATTTCTCATTGAGAGCTGCCATCCGTGCGGAGCGGTTCTCTTTGTTTGCCTCCATCTTCTGATTGAGTTTCTCTTGTGTTATCTTGCTAAAGTTGCAGCTCTCCTCCATGGCCTTCTGGATGACTTCCTTCTCATGCTCTCTTTTCTCAGCCAAGTGTTTCAACACTTCGGCCCCCTGGCTCTGGCAAAACGACCAAAGACCAAAAGTCAGTTTTCACAATGGCTATTTGCTCACATGTTAGCAATTTTGCTATTTCTGACAATACCTTGCGCCTCTCCTCTGCAGCTTCCAGTTTTCTCTTAATCTCATCCAGCGATGTTTCCTTTTTCTTAAGCGGGGACAATGGAAATTCAACCTTGACATCTGCCGCTGACGGGCTCAGGATGAGCTCAAATGCTTGACCTGAAGCACGCTTGTTCAGCTCCTTTACTTGGATGTCTGTGAATCAGGATATGTGTTAAGTGCTTGCTGGTACTTGTGATTGACAAGCTATGGCAGATGTGATGCTGTCAGTTAACTTATTGATCGACCAATTCATAAACTGTGTCATCACTTCGCTGCCGTGAGATAATGCTTCCACTGAGATTCACAGTGTGACTGCCGATAAGTAAATGAGGTTGAGCCGGCCTCCTGCTACCTTTTTAGGGGTCACTGCTCTGTCAGAGAGGTCAGGAGGGAACAATAATGTCTGCTGTGTGGCAGCATTTTGAATGAAGCAACGAAGAGGAAATGAAAACAAGATTTGACAAAGCAAAGACTGCTTTTGAATATTGTTGGAGGGCTGCTCTACAGATCACTTTGCAACTTGCTAAACCAACCACATCAAAGGACTCAGGTTGTATAGAGTTAAATAACGTGTTTTAATTATACAGTTTCAGAGTTGTTAAGGACATAGAGACTTTGCTTTACACTACTTTTCTGGTGAGAAAAGGCATTTAAGGTTTCTAAAAGTTTTTTATTTAAGTTTTTTTGAAAGTACTACACCCCCACATAACAATATAAATAGTTTACACCTACCTCCAAGGGTTGCCATTTCAGCAGACTGTTTGCCTTTAGATACTAGAAAAAAAAATGAGAAAAGAGAATTATTATCAAGCAACACATCTAATTAAACAAAGTGTTTAAGCTTTAATTTCACTTTCAATTGTCCAGAGTGCAGTGCTGTTTTTGCAGCTTTGATAGATCATCGGTCAAGCACGCGAGTATGCCTTTTGAAAACACAGTTAGGTTTCCACCTGTTTTGGCTTGTAGAGTGAAAACAAACATTGTTTTGGGCACATGAAGACAAGCCGATCCCCTCATTCCTCAATCAGCTAAATATGTAATTGTACATTATACTTTGCCACTTACAACATGTCTTGTCGTGACAAGCAAAACAAGTTCTCCACCTCAATGATGCCTCAGATGTAAATACAACGCGATAAACACACAGTGGAAGGATCTGTATAACATGGTAAGAGCCCATGTGGGGTAAAATGTGATGACTGCTCAGGGCAAAATGGTGGGGGCGGGGCAATAACGTACAAACACTGTACACCACATTATCATAAACACTTGAAATACTAATACGAATATGAAAGAGTACTTATTATTATTATTATTATTATTATTATTATTATTATTATTCTACTTAAGTTATAAAGACGTGGAAGAACAATGAAGATCCTGACTCGACCAGTAAAGTTAGCAAATGAAGTTAGCTCAGATTTGTGTCATTATGATTACATAACATCGATTCAAAACAAAAACATACAGCCAAACTTTACTGTAACTGTAAATTAATTAATATTCGTAGTAGATGGTTAAATGTTGGTTTAAATCGTGCCTTTGAAAGAGGTTTTGAATACATTTTAAAAATCTATTTTAATTTTGACTTGTTGCGGTTAACGTTTACTAACAGCGGCCATGACAATAATGACCGTTAACTACTACAAGTGACTTCAAAGATGCTGAACAGACTTCATAATGCTGCCAAAAAGTGTCCAGATCGACCTTTAACACTACAAACAGTTTGTTTAAGTGGTCTGAAAGCCTGGTTCAACATTAGCATAAAGCCATTGTTCTCACCGTCAAGTGCTTGAGCTTGAAGAGCAGACCTCAGCCGACTTCTTCTCTGTGTTCAGACCGCCAACATCTGCACCTTCGCGCCCTATAAAATATACTGAACCACACGTCATCAGCGATGTTCGCGTTGATTGGTCGAAAAGTCACCAATCACAGCCAGTGTTGTAACTGTAAGCGCCACGGGCAAGAACAGCAGGCCGTAATAGCAACAGGCACAAAGATGGCATCTGGCACAGCCTCATGGATGTGAGAGCAAAACAAGTCTGACTACGTTTACCTAACGTTATGTAACTGCCAATTAAATCATACAAATATGTGATTATAGACATGCAACTCAGTATTTGTTGCACTGAAAGCAACCTAGCTCGTAAGTATCACTTTAAAAGGTACAACAAAGTAGGCTTCTTATGTTTTTTTTTTAAGTTATAGTACATGTATTATAATTCCTGTTTGTTTTTTCTCAATACTGAGTTCACTTTTTGAAAAGTCTTACGGCCTGCACAATGAAAGTCAGACAAAACTGTTGATCACTTTACATTACTTAAACACCACCAAATTGCCAAAGTGTATTTACAGTCCATTCTGCACACGTTTACAAGAACTGTTATATGCTCATTACCTAACATGTATTCCATCCATTCTCTGTAACGCCTTACCCTTATGAGGGTCGAAGAGGGCTGGAGCCCAGATGGCATTGGGCAAAAGGCGGAGTACACCCTGGACAAGTCGGCAGTTCATCACAGGGCTGACACATAGAGACAAACAACCATTCACACTCATGGGCAAATTTAGAGTCACCAACTCAATGTCTTTGGACTGTGAGGGTAGTACACCCACACAGATGCAGGGAGAACATGCAATTCCACACAGAAATGCCCTAGTCGGGGTTTGAACCAGGAACCTTCTTGTTGTCAGACAACAGTGCTAATCACTGCACAATTTCTAACATAACATGTAAATGAAGCTGCCATTGATCTACTATATATACCATATCTGCAGTAATAAATAAAAATGCATCTAATTGGGACATACACACTGAGTGCTTACCTTCATTCCTTCATCACCTCTATAAAGACTTGACCCAGGTGAAGAAGGGAGGCAGGTGAGCCAGACGGTTGGATGAGAACTTGTGGCCGAATGCAGACAGGATTGACTAGTCCTATTGTATTTATACATCTGTAGCTTGTCCTATACAAGAGTAAAGTGAATATCGTTTTGTATGGCAGTAGTTTACAATGTCACTCTGGGACGGAGGGTTGTGAGTTTATCCCAGTTGGAGCTCACTGCATATATGAATGTATCTTATGCTGATACAGTAATTGGGATTATTTATTTTGTTTTCCAAAAGGCATTCACAGACAGAGAATTGCATCTTTTATACAAATGCTACATAGTGATATTACTTGGGATCAGTAGAGCGTACAGAGGTTTAATTCACTCATGAGATATGAAGGCGATAAAAAAAAGTTAATTATATTTTTGAGTTGCTAAAGAGGGTCCAATGATGTATGATATTTCTGTAGAGCACTCTATCCCTGTGCTCCTCTTTATTTTTCTCGTGACTCACACACAAAACTGGAGACTGGTCAGTTGCTCTGTCTTAGGGACACAATACCATGAAAGCAATTATTGTAGTTCATTATGGAATAACAGGTTATGTTCCATTTGAGTGTTTACCCCAACACTAACACCTATTTTTCCAGTCTCTTCAACTGATAGCTGAAAATAAATGGTGACTTTACCCAATCAATGCCCAAAGGTTCATGAGTCATTAAACTGGTGATGGAATCATTTATGCTGTACCTATCTGCAACCAGCTATTTTCAGACAACTTCTGAGTGTGTCAGCAGGGTATTATCTCTCTTCATGTCCTTACTATTGCCCGATATATGAGGTAAATTTAAGCTGCAGTACAACAGATTCATCACTTGTGTTAAGTCAGGTATTTCAGGAGAGGTGTAAAGTGTTCTGTTGATTTATTGCATGTATTTACATTTCACCTTTCCATTCTCCAACAGATCTGAATTTTTCTTCATTGTAACATTTTTCTTTTGTTGCAGCTCTTGCTTGGTGTAGGCGAAAACTACAAGAATGTCCTTGGGAGAGGGCGATGGTTCAGAGTGAAGTTATAATCCTGGCAGATGCATCCTATGAACAGTAAATGATGAGGCAGACATCAGCTGCCAACTCCTGCCAGCCAAGTGAGCACATCAGTGCCAGAACAAAGAGGTGATAGATTCACAGGGGTGAGTGGCTAAAATGCTCAATTGAAGACAGAGGTTTGTAGCACTTACTTTCAGTTTAAAAAGTACTCCAGCATATGCATTTACACAAAGTGAAAAAGAAAACACAAAGAATTTGATTCCTGAGGGGACATTAGGTCCCTGAAGGCAGCTAATAGCTGTTAAATAGCTGAAAACATTTGCATAAAAGCTGATTAATCTCAACACTGAAATACTGTATATACAAGATATTCTTAATTCAGCATATTACAGTTATTTTAGTATGTATGATGGAAAAACAGCAGCAAATTTATAAGGATCTCTTATATCATAAATAATTAGGTTAATGTGGTTTATATTTTAACCTGGCACTGCTTTCTACAAAGCATTTTCATCTTCATGCCCAACTGCAGAATTAAAAGCTGTTGAGAAAAATGATTTTGAGTGCAGCTCTGCAAGTTCATTAGCATCGCAGTATTGGTACTTGTGCCAAAGAAAGCTAACAAGTTTTCCTTTTACACAGTTTCTGCAGATCAGGTGTAATGGGTTGATGTACATATATAGATATATGTTAACATGTTCAAATATATGCTTTTTTGACTATAGTACCAGATCAATCAATACGTACAATACAATGTAACCTTTCCCTGTCTTTTAATTGGCTGTCCCTGACCTTAGTGCAGATTCCATGTCAACAGCTTGCAATGAGCTGAATTCACACAGCTTGCCCAGTGCAGGCATTACTCTTGGTATAGCTTTCAACTGAATGTATTGGATGTATTCATTGACAAACATTCCTATACCAATCTTAGCCCTGCAAACAAACCATCTGTCTTCATTCATACTCAACAAATAGTTAAGAATGGCACAGATGGGTTGGCATTATAAAGGCTCTTATTTTAATTTAACTGCCTTATAACCAGCCAGCAGATGCTTCAGACAAATCAACAAACCCTCTCTAGTGAGAATAAGTCATAAACAGCTCTCTAATGTTCTGACAGATTAGATTAGACTGCTGCTGCCGGTGTGGTACAAGGTGGCATGGTGAGAGAGCCTACATTAAATCACAGAAAGACTTTATTCCAAACTGTTCTCTATAGCTACATTCTCTCTCAGGTTGTTGGTATATGCTTTTAATCAAAAACTCATCCCTCTCCTGTGCAGGAACATGCAGTGAATACGTTAGAGGGTTAGATGCTCTAAACATTAATGTAAGGCTTTTGTGCCAGGACCACTGCAAGGACTGACTTTCAATTTACTATAAAATTGTTCCTGACAGTTAGTTAACCTTATCGCATGTGAAATATAGTTTGTATGAGCTCATTAAATTGAACAGCAGTAATGTAAAATTGTGGTTAAATGCTGCTACCTAGTGTTGGGTGGAGGAATCAAACTAATAAATTTCAAATGCACATACAAAAACCGCATAACACAACACACATTTCAGTGACATGGTAATATGGTGGCATTCTAAAGGTGTTCCTAGCAACATACTGTATGTGTCACGGGGGAATGGGGGGGTTCAGGAAAGGACACAAATGCAGGCAAGTACACAAGAGCTAACTTTAATAACCAAACAAAACGGTGAGGGATGAACACAAAGAAACACAGGAGCAGGATTAAAAAAAGCAAAAGACACAAAAAACAGACTAAACAAAAACCAGGCAAAAAACACAAACAAAAGACTAAAAAAAACAGGCAAATAATCCAAAAGGGCAAAAGCAAAGGCAGGGTCAAAAACAGAAAAGATACAAAAACCAGGAACCATAAAACACTAGGAAAAACACTAGGGAGTCAGAGACAAAGGGGACACACTGAGGAACAAGACTTTCACATCTATACACGAACACACAGAACGGACAGACAAGGAAACAAAGGAAACACAGGAACTAAAATAGACATGCAGGACTAATCAGGGACAGGTGAAACAAATCAGCAGCAGGTGCAAAATCAAAAAAGGCTAGAAACAAGACAGGAAGTAGAATAAGACAAGACAGACAGGGTGGAACTACAAAATAAAACAGGAAACACAAACAAACTCAAAACTGTAACACTATGTTTTTGTTTATGGTAATATTTCAGCAGAATGTAAATTCAGTTTGGCAATTAGGTGGAAAGTTTCATTATGATATGATTAGTTTTCACTTATAATCCATCATATCAGTTATGACTAATGTGGATTATAGAATGATGGAATCGAGAAAGCCTTTAGGTCCTGAAATGTCAGTGTATAATAAAATAGTTTTTGCATTACCACTGATTTAATGTTGGAGGATGAAGTTGAAAAAGTTCTGATATATTTTATGTTTCAAGAACCATTTTGCTGTGTCTAATAGACTTAAAGACTTATTGTAACATTTGGTGTCTGTGCAGGGCAATATGATCCCTGTTGTATATTGTACATGTTATATATTGAAAATGAACAGCAAAATCCGCTCATATTGAGCACATTAACAGTTTGTTGCAAGGGTCACGTTGCGATTCATGGCTACATTTTTGTGAGTTTATGTACTATATAAAATATATGCATTACTTTTCCGTTCAGTGTGTTGTTAACAGAGAAATGTCTAAATTGAGTATTTGGCACTGAAATACTTGTTCAGGTTAAATATTAATGGGACTATCAATAATGCAGTCCCTGTTGGCTCCCTGCTGTGCAGGTGCACTACCAACAGCATGGGCTTTGAAGAGCCTTCTGTCTGAGGCTGTCTTTTGCTTATCCACGTAGCTTTAAACTACAGACACTCAGCTCCCGAGATGCTGAGTGAGAGGACAGATGGTTTTAAAAGTCTCCACATTTACTGTCATCCAACATGTCCTGCACACACAACTAGTTTTGCCTTGGTGGATATAATCAGGGCACACAACACATGCAACACATTAAGCTAATTTTAAGATATTTTCGTTAAAACAGTTCCTTTTTAATCTTACACTAACACTAACATCTGTTGGTCAGCAGCACAACATAATTCATTTCTGGTATTTTAAGTTGAAAAGCTTGTCAAATGTAAATACTTTTATTTTGAAAAGCAGTCGACCTACTTCCGACTGTTTGTGCGCTCTGATAACATTGTACAAGAAGAGGAAAGGCCACGGTACTCTCTGCCATTAACCTCAACATTTCAGCGTCAGCATGGGGGCTTGTCTGGCCTTGTGCTCTTTAGCCAGCTGTGTAAGTGTCTAATATTAATATTAATTTTATTTAAGATACTAACGGAGGCTTTAGTTTATTAGATGAGCTAAGTAATTAACGTGAAGACTGGACATATAGCTATTTCGATGAAGTTAGCTTAACAAGGTAGTGACACGCAGGTAAATAAACCGTAAATGAGGAAGTGTTAGAGCATAGACCACAGATAGTATGTCAGCTCGATAGTTATGGCGTTATAAACACATTTAACTAGCTATATGTTATGGCTAGTTCTCTTATAGGACAAGAGCAGCTGACCGACACAACTGTAGCGTTAGCTTAGATAAAACAGGCCAGCTAAGTCACTGTCTATAATTGTAGATTAAATAAGGTGGAGTCTGTTTATGAATACTATCTGCAGACATTAGAAATGCCAGGGGGCAGTTATGCCATTGACTTGTGTGAGAAACTGGACAAACCACAGGCTCGTTTATTTTGAGTTAGATATGGGCGTGATGCCTTTACACTTGGATCCAGTATTGGAAATGAACTGTCATGATAAATTATTAACCAGCCCAGTGTTTCTAATGGAATAAAGGGTATGATTGGTATTCTGCCAAGGCTATTACCTCCATTCATTTGACTGTTGTCTGATTTCTAAAAGCCTGTCTGTTTTTCCTATCACTCCTTTCTCGTCCTCTCCATCGCTCAGGCCTCCTGTCTGTGTGGCTCAGCACCATGTCTTCTCTGTGGCTGTTGTCCTTCCTCCAATAACTCCACCATCACACGGCTGGTTTTCTCCTTCTTCTTGCTGATGGGCACCATGGTGTCTGTCATCATGATCCTTCCTGGAATGGAGGCACAGCTCCGTAAGGTAAGATCCTGAACTACTGTGCATGTTTTGTTTTTTAACATATGCTATGTATGGGACATTTTGCATATATAATATCTTATTGGAAGTAGTTGTGATGACCTACCTAAAATATGCATCAAAAACTAGGTCTCTAGTTTGACTCCGTGTGAAATTCCCTGAGATAGGAACACTGTGAGGAACAATTCACAAAGGCTGCACTTGTGGTGCCGGATTTCGCATGCAAACACATATGTGACACATTCATACACGTTTCCCGTCTACCTTCAGTCACATGCTGTTACCGCAGTCATGTTTGCAGAGAAAATCCTTTGTCACTTACTTGACACCTACTTTCTAGGTAAGCTGAACTACAGATTTGTTTTCTCTGCTGTTTTGTAGATCCCAGGATTTTGCCAAGGTGGAACTACCATATATGGTATCGAAAACCAAGTGAACTGTGACATTATTGTGGGCTACAAGTCCGTGTACCGTATGTGCTTCGCCATGACCTGCTTCTTCTTTCTGTTCTTCGCCATCATGATTGGTGTCCGTAGCAGCAAAGACCCACGCGCACCTATTCAAAATGGGTGAGTGCTTTATTTAGCTTATTTGGATTTGGAGTTAGAAGCAGATTTGAATTTTCCACTTCTCTCTGTCTGCTCTAATAATGGTTTGTACCTGTTTATTTTCCAGGTTCTGGTTCTTTAAGTTTCTCATCCTCGTTGGGATTACAGTGGGAGCTTTTTTCATCCCTGATGGAACATTTCATACCGGTACTGACATGCTTTATTAAATTACAATAAACAGTAATAGACTTTCTCCTTTTCTCGAGCAAACACTGACTATTCCTGATGAACAGTTTTAAGAAACTCTAATCAGCTGTGACTGTTTCTTTTCCACTTCACAGTGTGGTTTTACTTCGGAGTCGTGGGATCTTTCATCTTCATTCTAATCCAACTTATTCTTCTCATCGACTTTGCCCACTCCTGGAACAAGGTGTGGGTAGAAAATGCTGAAAATAGTGACAACAAATGCTGGTTTGCAGGTACAGCATTCGCTTGAAAAGAGGCCTTTCTTGTCAAGTTAAACTAAATTTGAATAGATTAAACAGAACTGCCATGCTATCCAAGTTGGTAGCACATTATTACACTTCTGGTTTGAAGCCATTCATGTTGATACAATGTTAATTTGTGTAATTTCCAGGCCTGCTTTCTTTCACTGTCCTCCACTATGCCCTGGCCATCACTGCTGTGGTGCTTTTCTACATTTATTATACGCAGCCGGACGATTGCACAGAGCATAAGGTCTTCATCAGCCTCAACCTCATCCTCTGCTTCATCATCTCTATTGTCTCCATCCTACCCAAGATACAGGTACAGTGTGGACCAGCTTAAAGTCATGTCATGCAGACACATTTGAAATTTATGAACGACATGAGTTACTTTTTCTAGTCTCTGCTTAGTTTTCCATAGAAATACATTATAATACATTTACTTTAACTTCTGTTTCAATGCAACTTAATGTTAGTTAACATTTTGTGTTTGTTAGTTTTGGTCAAATAATTTAGTGTGTTTTTTGTCCTGTTTGTTACAGGAAGCCCAGCCGCACTCTGGTTTACTCCAGGCGTCCCTCATCTCCCTCTACACTATGTATGTCACTTGGTCTGCAATGACCAACAATCCAAGTGAGTCACCTGTTGTCTTAGTCCACTGTTCTGTAGCTTTTGGTTACATGTTGTGATTATACTCACTGTTTTCTTTCAATATATGTATTCAGTGACTATCTGCTGCACTATTTTGATCATACTGGTGAGTTTTCCATGGCATAAAGCTGCTTTTCGCTAGTAGCTAGCACACCGTGTCATGTGATCTGCCTTTTCCAAGTGATTGGGCAAGCTTGTGGTGACTGTAGGGTTAGTTTTATCTGTATGTACGCATCTGAGATCTATTTACACATGACATCGAAACTGCTTCTCTAGTACACAAATAGAGTTATATTTCACATCTCTGAAAAATGCAGAAAATGCTTCCAGAGAAATCTCTTTTTATGTTACACTGATACCGTAACACTGCGCACACCTTGCTAGACATAATGGGCACAAAGCTTAAAAACATTGATATATAACAGGAACATAGAAAAGCACAATAAACTTTTATGAAAACACTAGTGTGGATTGAACAAGCAAGCTGGAAAACATGTCTAACGTGTGTGTGTGTGTGTGTGTGTGTGTGTGTGTGTGTGTGTGTGTGTGTGTGTGTGTGTGTGTGTGTGTGTGTGTGTGTGTGTGTGTGTGTGTGTGTGTGTGCACTCTCATCTCCTAGATCGAAAGTGTAACCCCAGCCTGTTGAGTCTAGTGTCAAACGTCAACACCACTCAACCATCCGGTGACAGCGCCACAATGGAAGCAGTGCAGTGGTGGGATGCTCAGGGCATTGTTGGTTTGATCATCTTCCTCTTCTGCACTCTCTATGCCAGGTAGGTTTAGTAGCACCAAAACCACAATTTATATTTCATTTACTGTTATGTATTATTCATATTTTTGTAACATTGTCTGTCTCTTCCCTAGTATTCGTTCATCCAGTAATACCCAGGTAAACAAGCTGATGCAGACAGAGGAGGGCGGAGGATCAGCTGGAGAGGCTGTTGTGGGAGAGGACGGCATACGCAGGGCCGTGGACAATGAGGAGGAAGGAGTCACTTACAGCTACTCCTTTTTCCATTTCCACCTCTGTCTGGCCTCTCTCTACATTATGATGACTCTCACCAACTGGTACCAGTAAGTATCTTTCATGAACAGACTGTTAATCATGTAGCATGTCCCAAAGAGTAAAAATAGGTTTTATTCACAGCACACATTTTGGCATGCCATAGCAGGAAAAGCACGGGTGTAACTGACAGTAATAAAATCATGTCTTAGATTTAATTATAGAAGTATTCCTGTTCAAATATTGAATGAACATTGATATATACAGTATGTGAGACACATACAAATAAGCATTTTTATGTGATTCAAACACAGTTCTTCAGATATGTCTGGTAAAATGGAAGGCTTTACACATTTGTTTGATACTTTTGAGTTGGCCAAATGTTTTGAAATCTGTAGCTTTGAGTAGTTGTCGCACAGGCATTGTAGGCTTCCAGAATGGCCACCAGAGGGCACGTCACTTCACCTGAAAGTTGTTCTCCGTTCTCTGAACACCGCTGGAAGGTCTTTTTCTAAAATCATCTCAGTTTTAGGGGGGAAAAAAATCTCATCTACCACTGGACTGATCATTCATGAGACATATGTGTAAAACATGTATATATTTTATTGGTTCTACTAAATTGTACCTCTTGTGCTCTGCCCCCGTCAGACCAGACACCAGCACTCAGACCATGCAGAGCATTATGCCAGCTGTGTGGGTGAAGATGAGCTCCAGCTGGCTGGGCCTCGGACTCTACCTCTGGACCCTTGTCGCTCCTCTCATCTTCCCTGACAGGGATTTCAACTGAGCACACCGTGTCTTTTAGATGGTTTGCTTTGTTTTCTAATACACAGGAAGGATATTATGAAGGAAATACTTTTAATTTTTTTTTTTTTCCTTTTTTTAATCAATCGCCTTTGCTGTTATTGTGTTTCTGCTGTGTTAGTCCTCTCGGTATGATTATTTAGAGTGATAATCACGACAGATATTTGAAAGTGTAAGTGGATTCTTTTTAGTTAGCCTGATTGATGATGGCTTTGGCTACAATAAGTTGTTTTTTTTGCCAATGAATCACCTTGACAGTTAACTTCATACCTTCTACTTCATGTGGTTGTGATACGACCATATGAGCTACATTATCTTCTTGCTGAATTTCAGTTTCTGGACTCCGATAAAGATTCAGCAACAAGGCACTTTCTCAATACCTCAGACATTTCGGTTACAGATTCCCTTTTTAAAGGCCTGTGACATCAGACGTCTCTGATTGGTCAGGTCTGGAATCCCCCTGATTAGCTGGACTGTTTTGGTGCTGGGGGCAACAAGGACATCCCTCCTTGGGAGCCCCAGTGTGAGTTGAGTGTGAGACTTAGATAAGACTAATATGACACACCCTACAGATCATAACAGGGCTTCCCTTTTGCTGCTAGGCTGTATGCAAATCCACGTCATTACACCTTGATCCAGAGAGTCCTTATAGCCCACCAGTCTAATCTCAGCTCTTCCTCATCTACTCCAATCTATGGTAATTTATCTCCGGTGCTATGCCTCTCCATGTCTGACTGTGTTTGGCCTTGTACAGCCACGGGCGACAATCTGTACCTGCAGTCTGTTTGAGCGGTGAGGCATGTATTGATCCATAGCAGTCAGCATCATGCGATGTGCAGCGGTACAGTGCAGGAGGTGATGGTGAACTCCACACTTAAATGCTATTATTCACAGACTGTTTCAGAGCGTGTCATTGAGTCAAGAAGAAAAGGGATTTTTAATTGTCCCACTGTACAAAACAATAACGTCGCATTTCAGTGCTGATAAATTGCTGTTAAATGGTATTGACTTTCATAGTATGTTAATGGTTGTAATGGTGGTACAGTCATTTTATGCATTATATAGTAAGTACCTCAATTTCAGTATAAGTTAAAATAAGACGAGAATATTTTGTACCTGTAGAAAAAAAAAGTGTTTTGCTACAATCCTGAGAACGGTATACTTTGTCTTTGTTATGTTCTTTTCAAACATTTCACTGCCCACACATATGAATCACATTTCTTGTTTCTCTGGCTGCATTTGAGTATTGTGAATGGAGTTTTTCAACGTGCTGTGAGAAATTGAAACCTTTTTTATTTCAAAATTAATTTTATTTATCAAACATGTGAAGTATATTGTACGTTACCATTATCAATCCCACTAAGAAGATTGGTTATGAAGAAATGCCATTGTTGGGTCACAGCACATAATATTTCAGAATGTTATTAAGTGCCTTTTTGTAGTCCAGCGTTTCAAAATAAATGTATCACTAATGCTGACATGTGCTTTTTATGCCTTGCCTTACATTGTGCTCATTGCATGCCATAAGGCATAGGCCTATGACAGGAATTAACATTGTATTTAACGTATAAAAAACGTTTTTAATAAAGGTGGAACTCACTCAGTGTCTTGATGGAGCCTCAATAAAAGCTTTACAGTCATCCCATGAAAAATGAAACTACCCTCGTTTGTGTACCGCAAGGACGGAGTATAAAAATGACAAAATATCTGATAAAAGCATGACATGTTTTGGTTACATTTCATATTGCACCTTTTTGATTTACTGAGGTGCATTGATTACTGCTAAGGTAATTAATTTGTAAGTGTGATTTGGGTGCCCTGTGGATGTTATTGTTTGTACATAACACATCTCTACAGGGTGCAGGTAGTGTGACAGCACCTTTTAATTTGTGTACATCCCCTCAAAGATATAGGTCATGAGGTACCAGAGTTGGTGGGGCTAAGGAGGGGCAGATAGACACATCACAGCATGTTCTGTACTCAGGGTGAATCATCATCTGTAGCTGACACTTCAAAACAAGCAAGCCATATGCTTGACACATTGCACAGCAACTTTATATCTGATGCTCTGACATGACCCCTACTGTGTTTCCCTGTTTTATGTTTAAACTTTAACATCGGTTCACAGCATGTTGTGTGACTGGGGTCACATCAGCCACTATTGCCTTGATCCCCGTGGTGGAGGAAATATTCAGGTACCTTACAAACTTAACTAACACTACACTCTTTAAATACTGTTACATGTAAAAGTCCTGCATTGAAAATTTGACTTCAGTAAAAGTATAATCAGGAAAATGTACATAAAGAATTGAAGGTATTCAATGTAGTAAAATGTCCCCTGTGACTGCTGTTATATATCATATCATTAGATTATTATTATTACTCATACATTAATCTAAAAGCAGGATTTTTAACTATTTTATATGGAACATTAATTAATGATTATTATTCATCTGTTGATTACTTTCTGCATTAATCGATTGATTGTTTGGTTTCTTAAAATCTCTGAAAATGGTTACACCTTCATAATGTTTGTTTTTTCCAACCATCAGTCTAAACTTCAAAATTATTACAAATAAATTAAAATTATTAAAATAATGAAGTGGGAAATTGTGACACTTGCTGGAAGCATGAAATGTTTTTGCTTTAAAAATGATTTAAATGATCAAGACCAATTAACTTTCTGTGAATCAACTTATCAGTTAATTGACTAATTGTTTCTGCTGTAGCTGTATATACTGTTGAATAGTTTCATTTATAACAAAACACATTTTATAAGCTGTCTGTTGTATGCATTAATCTTAATTTGTAAAGTAACTACAGCTGTCAGATAAATGTAGTGCAGTAAAAACAAAAGTGCAATATTTCCCTCTGAAATTGGAGTCAGTATGCTACTTGAGTAAGTGGACTCGTTACACCACGAGTGTTGCTCTGCCAGTTAGCCTCCTGTGCCAGACGTCCGAAGCTTAATTAAAAGCACATGACTTGTGTATCGAGTAAATAATAATTATAACTCACATAACAGGTTTCGCCTCCTTTTGCCTAACTGTAAATTGACGCAGTAAATGTGTCTGACCCGTCCCCTCGTGCTGGTACTGAGACAGAGCAGTGTGTGCCAGTGCTCGCAGTCTCTGCTGTGTTATTTCCTTCTCGCCTGGCTGGCAGACGTGGGCCTGTTGGTTTTGGCTGCTACAGTCATTCAATCCAGTTGGCACTGTCTGGAACTGTTCAGGACACACTACCTCCTGTCGACTTCCACCCTCCCACAACACCACCCCTCGCTCAGCCTATCCATGACAATCCTGAGTTGATGAATTGTGTCATAGTTTAGTTGCGGAGAATGAATTCTCATTTCCTTTACATATAGTGGAGGAAACAGACCCCCCCCCCCCCCCCGGCAGTGAGAACAGCACATAACTGTGAACATAAAAAAAATAGCTGCAGGCAGAAAAGGTTTTAAAACAGTATGCAGTGTTAAAATGCAACTTGCAAACTCAAATTGTATCAGAAGTGAGGGATTATGAAGTGCAAATAGGTGTTCATGTGCAAATGTCAAATGAGAACATCACAGTAACAGTGTGTGTACGCGGTATCACAATCAACACATCAGTGGGCATTGATATGAACTACATATAGGATGTTAAAAGACTGTAATTAGGACCTCACAACAGAGTTATAATAGATTCAAAACACGCCAGCATCAAATAACTGCTGCAGATCCTGAATGAGGTTGCAGGTCTGCAGAAAATTATGATGTAATTAGTTAGTATATGGTTCCTCAACAAGATTTCACTGAAAGAAACAAAAAGCAAACACTAGAGGAAAGAATATGATGATGAAGTGCTCTTACAAACACTCCTTAAAACTTAGCAAAGTCTTTTTGTATTTCAACTCTCTGTTCCTGCACGGGACACAGTGCTTGTTTCATGTGCAATCATCTTCTTCATCAAGTGCACAGACACTGCAGTAAAGTCACTACCAAAACAGGTGATGTCATTCCTCTAACAGGACCAGACAGGCAGCATCTCCTCCAAATCAAATGTTTTGATTTCAGGTGTTTTCATTTTTATTGTTGCAAACAGTCATAACACAATCTCACTCTTTACTAACCTTTGCTTCCCTCACTCTTGTAAACTTACATCTTATTTTTTCTCCCAGTGATTTATGTATTTATAGTAGGAAAGCACCAGCCTGAGTTTCATGAGACTAAAGAACGCTTTGCACTATACTCTTACATTAGCCCCATCTGAAATTTAACAGCCTGTGAGCACTGCCAACAGCATCTGAGAACAAATTAGCTAAGTGTCATAAATCGCACTTTTATTTCCCCTGTTATCATCAGGTGTACAAGTGTGAACTCGTTTTTTTCTCCTAGGAGAGATTTAAGAGACTCTCCGTCTTTGGCCATTGGCTCCAGTGTCATAAATCCCACCTTCATTTCCTCTGTTATCATCAGATGCAATTTGTCGCTGTAATAAGAGATCAGAGGCTGTAATGTGCTGATTATGAACCACTTAGTGGAGCTCTGAAGCCATGCTTGGTTAGGCATCCTGGGATTTTTAATTGCAGATTGACTTAAACAATGGTTATCACTTGCAGTGTTATCCCTGACCTTAATCGTCACTTCCCCTTTTTCCCACATTAGTTTGGAAATGCCAGCGTTTAGCTGCATTTTGCACTGTCAAGAATAAGGTCATTCTGTACAGCGAGGCACAGCTCGTCACTCTATTCCAGCTTTGTTTGTTTTATTATTACGATAAATGAACAGTACATAGCACAACTGTTCCTTGTGATTTAGATGAGCATTGTTTTGTGAGCGGACTGTGCATCCCTGACCACCTCTTTGACAGAATGACTGGAAATGCCTGTCTGAGGTGTAATTGGGTTTTAAGAGTGGGATCCAGGCCCATTAAATTATGTGCTGCATGCAGGGGAGCTAATTGAGTTTAAGCCCTGCTGGCATACTGCATGTGCACTGGAAACATTTACCCAACATTAAGCCCCAATTAGGCTTTTCAGGATGGGAAACTTGTTGCTGGATAATGGGAAATGAAGATGCTGATGCCTGTCACTGTGTACTTTCTCTCTAGTGATTAAATTGTGGTTGTTTCTAATAAATCTCTGGACTTTTTCTCATTTTGTCCAATCACTTGCATTCTTCTCCTCTTGCAGTGCAATGCAGTCACTCTGCTCTAAACTGGAAGTCTGAAAGTCTGTGTGTGTTTATGTGTGTGTGAGTGTGAGTGGGGGCTCTCCTTTGCGCATGCTCTACTCCTGCTCAGAGGAGCAGCTAATGCAGTTATATAACAGTCAGTGCAGCCGGCGTCTGCTGTGAGCCAAATGCCAGGCCAGTCTGGTTACATAAGCCTGTCAGAGTCATATTGTAGCAGTACGGAGCGCTCACACCACAGTGTGTCCCTGCACTCCTTCCACCGTCTCCTGCTCTGTCTCTCACTTCCTCCCACTGTCTTTCTCTGCTCTCCTCTTTTTTTTGCTACACCCCTCCTCCCTCCCTCCCTCCCTCCCACTTTCCCTTCCCTTTCCTCTTTGCTGCGGAGTTGCTCTCAACACCAGGAACAAAAGAGTTGCAGATGCACCGACATCTCTGAAAACATGAGACACAAAAGAGTGGGACTATCTGTACGCTTGCATGCAGAGAAGACTGCAGTTTCTCCTCCACCACACATCTTCAAACACGTAAATCACTTGTTGTCTTATTGTCCTCTTTTGGTTTTCTTGCACTGACTACCTGTGCATCATGACAGTGATGTCAGTCAGGTGGAAAGATGATTCAAGCTGTGGCCTTTAATGGCACCATTTGATCTCCAGGATACCAAAGTCTCGGACTGCTTCCCTCAGTGACCTTTTACTGTATCTGACCTCTCACCCCCCGCTCTGCACACTCCAGGTCCCTCAGGTATGAGGAGGTCAGCAGGATACTCACCCAGAGCGCTGACATGTGAGCAAAGCATTGCGAAACACTGTCTGTGACCCCTAAACAGTTCACACAGTCATCCAGGGGAAGTTAATTGATTTGTGGCCTCAGATCCTGACCTCCATTATATCTCCTGTGCGTGATGCCATGTCAGCATCACTTTAGGCAGGCTATTCATTCTTGTGGTATAGCAAGGAGGTGTTTGTGTGTGTGTGTGTGTGTGGTGTAAGTCAGTGGAGATGAATTACAGCTGCTGGATCAGAGATGTGAAGTAAACCGCATCAGTGGGTGCATGATTACTCCAAAAAACTCTCGTTTAAGCGCCTGCCTGAAGCTGCCTGGCTAATTAGAGTTAATGGTATTAACCAGGAACTGCTCCTGTCCACCAATGGCCGCCCGCGCCACCTCATGATTATGCATGAGGCGATCCGGCCCACTGGTGGAGGCTGCGAGCTGGGGAGGGGAGGGGAGTAGGGGAGGGGGGCGGTGCCCACCGGACCTGCCGTGCGGGGTGGTGCGGAGCCGCGGAGTGTGTTTTTGCGTAGGGCGAGATGTTGTTTTGTTGTGGCGATCAGCTGAATGTGGCATCGCTGTCCGGTCTGACACAACAGTGGGAAGCACCCCGAGCCCCTCCGGCTCTCCCTCCGCAGGAACGCGGGCACCGTGAGCAGCTCTATCCGGCGCATCGCAATCCAGGAAATGCGGACTTGTGGCCCTTTCGCTACGGGATAAATGGCTGCAGCTCTCGCTCTGTAACCAGCTGGTAAATATTAACCGTAATATTATTGCCTGTTTATGACTTAGTTTCGGTGACGTTGCAGTGACTTGTCACATTGAGGGGGGAGTGATGTGGCGTGAAGTTGAGCGCAGGATCCCACCCGCGTTTTCACAGTGAGTGTCATGAAGTTGTCTCTTATAGGTGATGAAATAATAATAACATAAAATAATTAGATGATGGTTTGCATGCAGCAGTTAGTTCTTTTTTTGGACAGCAAACTACAGTCAGTGTCGGGCTTCCAGGTAGCGGCGGGGGCGCTGCACACATACAGCTGACAGCATATGCTTCATCACGTAGGCTATACCTCCATTCACCCCGTTTGTCCTCAATAACAAACCGGCTGAGGAGAGCAACAGTGCGGGCTTGACGCGCGGGTTGCGCACAAGTTTAAGATTCACGATCAGGCTGTGAAGTTAACGGGGCTACACCTACACATGCCAGATTTTTAAGGGATGACATCATGCTTTTGTAGCCGGCTGTTGGATGATAAATGGGCTCAGTTGACCAGTTTATTTTGGCTGTGTTGAGCCACTAACATCCACTCTGCTTCCCTTTATTATCTGAGGCTGATTTTATGATATTTCCACACAGTTTTCACCTTTACACTGAAGGGCAATGATAATATAAATATAGCATGATATTTGCACAGAGGCAGAATGAATGACTGTTGTCTGTTTATTATGCAAACCACCACAAACCATATATTCCCCATGTTCTTAGCAACAGGAAGTCATCTTAGAAGTAGTTTCTATCTATCTATCTATCTATCTATTCAAGTTTGACATGAAGGAAAGTCATTGCACTTGTTGGGTCTCTAATTCCAGTTTGACAGGAAGTGAGGTAATGATAGCACTTGTAGTGTTGCTCTCATAGATGGAGACCACAGTGGTTAAGCAGCTGTCAGCCCTAAAGCCAGACGCTGCTGAGAAATATCAGTGGAGGTTTTTGCAACTCACTGTCCAATTCAAAAGAATTTGGATGTTGCTGTTGGAAATAACAATAGCAGCAGCAATGCTGCAGTGTCCTTCCCCTCGCTCCTGGTCTGTACTGTAACTTACAGCACAGAAATACAGTAAAGTGTCAGACCACGGTGGTGAAGGAGGAAGAGGGGGGGTGGGTGGAGAGAGGCCAATATGCAATTATTTCTTATTGAATCAGCACAAAGTGGGCAGCCTTACAGTGCTCCACTCTGGCCTGGATCAAGACCACTTGTGGTGCTGGCTGAAGAAAGGCGCTAGCTCAGCAGGCACCCAAGGAGAGCGCTGCTCCATTTCCTTGCAAATGTCCAAGATTGTTTGACATCGTGAAGGATTTGATCGTTGAAAAGAAAAAAAAAACCTGGGCTTTGGGGATTACTGCCATTTATGGTTTCAACATGGATGAGGATAAAAGCTGCGAGTTACTTTGATGTTTTTATACCATTGTAACTTGGCTGAAATGTTAGAAGGTGGCCTGTTAAGAATAATTACTATGTTTTAAAAGCTGGAAATGAATGTGCTATTATCAGTATAGCTGTAGAACCTGTTTTCACACCAGTCAACCGTTTGAGAAGAGCCAGTGCATTACAAAAAGCTCTGGTATTCAGTATCGTAGCTGTGGACTTGCGCAATGAGTTTATTCAGGTACATTAAAAGTGAAACGTATCTCTCTGTCAGCACTAACACTGATTGCTGAAGACCTCTGTCAGTTACTCAGCCAGTTTTGTGTGTCTGTATCTCCCCCCAGGCACAAGCAACACTCCACGTGGAAAAAGGGGCAGTTTTTCTGCCAATTACCACAGAACCACTCAACACCTTATACAGTATCCATCCTTACTTTCACATACACACTCATTCACCTGGCATCCCCTGTCTCACACACTGAGTCAAGCCTTGCAGGTGGCAACGTGTTGACTTACAAGCATGAAATGCCATTGGCATGTGAGAGGGTTGTGTGGAGTTCCCGCTCAAACCTTCCTCCAGATAACGAGGTTTGATAACCCGCAGACACAGTGGATGATCCTGAACATTGGATGTGAAATTCATCAGGCTTTCATGGATGTGTGTGCTCTGCGTCACACGTGGCTGATGCCTTCACAGATTCCTATTAAGCATGTGTGAGCATGCTTAAGTTTTGTTTTCTCTGAGGGAGCATGTAAGAAGGATGGCATTGTTTCTACAAGTAAAATAAACACACACAGACACAGTGACACACACCCAGACTGTAAAATCCTGGTGGCTGGTGGACACAACCTTTTCATGTCCCTGCTGCTGGTCATTAATCCTGTTCTCTGAAGCACCCGAGAAGAATAGACCCACTGTAGTGCCGGGAGACACAGAGTGAACCAGGAACAAGACCTTGGGTACACACTTGCACAAACACACACACTCACAATGCAAAATGGAGGCCAGTAGTGCAAGCTGGCAACTTCACAAATGCCCCACTAGCCTAATAATTTTATTGCACACATTCAGTTTCACGCTAATGTATTAGTAATTGATCTGTTATTAAGATTCTGTTACTGGCCATGTCTGCTTTTGTATTGTTTCAGTCTGTGTGTGTGTGTGTGTGTGTGTGTGTGCGTGTGTGTGTGTGTGTGTGTGTGTGTGTGTCTGTTAGGGAGTGGGTGGTGGAGGTTGTCTATCAGTGTCTGGCCTCGACTCAGCCTCTCGTCCAGGCCAGTGTGTTGGCTGCCCCTTCAACTGGAGATAGAATTTCCTTGTGTTTGCCAGAGAGAACGAGAGTCTGTCCTGTATGTGTGTTAGTGTGGCTGGCTGGCCCGCTCCCATGTGTGCTAGCCAGCCCAGGTTATGTAATGATACATGTGGACGATGATATACATTTACAGCCCGGGGCAAGTAGAGCAAGTTTTACAGGAAGAAAGGGGTTTACTCATTCAAACACTCCCTTCATAAGAGTTAATTATTAGCTACTTCGGCACAGTTGGTAGCCAAGTGGAATGTCGAGGGGTTTGCTGTTTGTAATGGCAATCCTCCCTCAAAATAGGCCACAAGATTATCCCAGCAACTCCAGCTTGGCCAGACTCACTCTGACATGACTTAACACTCTCTATTCTTCTCTTCTGTATATGTTATAATATGTGTTCCTCTTGAATCAACAGTGAGGGCATTTTTGTACAGGTGTTCACTTTCCACAGTGGCCTGTGTTGTGTAATAGTGATTGTAAGCTGCTGCGCTGCTTTACCACAGGTATGTCTCGGGCCAGGATCCCATTGCCGAGGTTTGTGTAACACTTGGGAGAGGCTTAAAAAAAGTGATAACACACATAGCAGTTTATCAGTTACTAGATATTTCGATTTAAATGAAGGAATTTAACCTCACCATCATGAGGTCCGGCTCTGTAGTAAGGATTCAGTGTTGCTGTGAAGGATTAGCTACAGATGCATGCCTCATGTGTGTGTATATTGATCGGTGAAGCGGGCAAAGTATTATATTTCACGACTAGATATCTCTACCTCCTCCAGATCTTTCTCTCTCTCTGGGTCCCCAGACACCCCTCTGAGACCACACCCCTCGGCACACATGCTGCATGTGCACAGATCACAGCCTGCAGGTGTCTGTTCACCAGACTAATCTGTGTGTTGATTAACTAACACCTGCAAAGATAACATGTGCTTCAGCTCTGCTTCACTTCCTACAAAATGTGTCTCTCACTCTCACTTTTGGAGACACTGTTGTGTCTCTTCTGTGAGGATCTCCATCTGTTTTGTCTTATCCGGGTCCCATGACAACGAGTAAAATATAAATATGTGTATGAGAGGATGAAGTAGAAGGAGAGAGACAGTAAAGAGCAATTTTATAATAAATACACTTATCTAATGTTGTTGACATCCTTATGGTGTGGCTTCCCACTTAATTTTTCCTCTCTTTAGAACCAATTCCTCCTCTCCTCTCCTCTCCTCTCCTCTCCTCTCCTCTCCTCTCCTCTCCTCTCCTCTCCTCCCTCTCTGTAGTCCTTTGTCTCAGAGTGTAAGGCGTCCCTGCAGTAACTGCGAGTGAGGATTGGAGGGGATTTCTGCTCTGCGGGAGGGTAAGAGGGCTTTGGGGGAAAATCCTTTCAACCCTGCCGCGGATCTGCCGAGCAAATCAAGGCAACAGGCGATGCTCCAGCACAATCCTCCCTAGCCATGTCACTATCGCTGAAGCAGAGCAGTTGAACTAACTCCTGGACCCCCTCCTTTAGCTGCACTCTTTAAAAGCCCTGTTAAAATCTGTGGAACAGACTTCGGTCCAATCCAGATGTGTTTTGTCTCTCTCATGCTGCTGTCAGTCTGCGGTGTACCATGTTCAGCCTTGAGGAACGCTCGCTTACCTGGTGTGCCTTCATGCTATGAGATGTGTTGGCTTGTGGGGAGCTCTGAGGCATGCTCCTTTTTTTTTCATCTTTTGGGCCATACTCTGCAGTATGATCCATAATCTAATATACAGAATATCCCAGAAAAAGATGGTTGGTGGAAGTCGGTCTGTATGTGTGTGCTGTGTGTTGCTCACGCATGTGCATTTGTTATTTACCGCACAGTCCCTGTGGGCAAGCTGTGCCCTGACATTGTCAGGTAAGGTCACATAAAGAACACCTCATTTTAGATGCTGTTAATTATGCAGGAGTGTGGTCGACTGCCATCACTTGGGAAGGTCATTTGTTCTTCACCCATTAAAAGGCACAAAACTCTACAGATTTTGGCCTGTGTGTGTGCTGTGTCAGGGTAGGACTGTTCATTTTTGTTGTGGTTTTGTGATGTTACTGATGCTGTGCTGACATCCTGTTTGGGTTTAAAACTACCTTTAGGGTTTTGCAGTTGTGTTCCATTTGATGTCAGTTCACGCTGCAAATGAAGGTGTATTTACATGAGATGTGTTTGTGTACACTGCGTATGTATGTCACTGCGTGTTTATATATATATGTATATATATTCCATGACTGTTTATATTTACGATGCTTTTGCTGATGCCTCCATATTGCAGACCCTAAGCGAGGGCGTTTCACCTAATTGAAGGTCAATATTTGCATGAGCATTCCTGCAAACATCTTTCCCAGCTTGGTTGAGACAGAACACAGGCTACCACTGTGCTTCAATAAAATCAGAGTGCTTGTCTAACATTGCCAGATCTATCTCTCCACACTACTGTGCATTTGCACTGTGCCAAAGCATTGGAGAGGTCGTTCATAACCTGCTATTCTTCTGCAAAATATGGAAGAAAAAAAAAAAAACGCCCTTCCTGCTTGTTTGATTTTGTAAAACTCATCAGAAAAGTGTATCCCTAAACTTTGCAAAGCACACCGGTTCTCTTGCTAAATACTACTGGGGACTGATTCAGAGAAACATTTTGCACATGACTAATTAAATTCAGCAAGCATGAGGGAGTTTCCTTATTTGATAATGCATTTCTTATGCAGAGAAAACTCCAACAGTTACTTGAAGAGAGAAAGACCCAAGTTGTCTGTGAGTAACTTGGGTCTAGAGTTGAACCAATTAGTCGAATTAATTAATCAGATGAATTAATCTGTCATTTGGCAGAAAAATAATCAGCAACTGTTTTGCTAATCGACTAATTGTTTTAGTAACTAAAGCAAACATACACATTCTCTGGCTCTGGCAGGATTTGCTGCTTCACTTCTTTTTGTAATCCGAAACTTTTGGTCAAACAAAACAAAAATTAAATTAAAAAAAAATATTAATATGAAATTAATATGAAATGGTAGCAGAGGGTCAAACATGCTTGACTTGTCTTACTTGTCACCAGTCTGAAGTGAACAGAAGCCAGTGGCTGCCTGGAAAAGTAGAAAAAAATTATCTAAAAGTTTCATAGCATTCAAATGGTCAGCAGAAATGTTACAGTTTGTTACAACTTAGTTGAATTTTTCATTATTGATTCTATCATTTATGATAACATTGCAATGATCTGTTGAGATCTCAGAAACTAGCTGAGCAACAAACGTGAACTGATGACGAGTCAGACTGGTTCAGTCTGGTGGACAGCAAAACTTATAATCCAAATTGTCCTTCATAAACATTTATCACAGTTTACAGACCAACTTCCTGGCTCTTCCAGTCTGCATGTCAAAGTGTCTTTGAGCAAGATCGTGTGTGAATGTAATGAGCTTCTTTCTGATGAGCAGTTGGTACCTTGAATGATTGTTGAATGATTGTTGAATGAATGAATGCGATTCGTAGTGTAGTGCCTCGGAAGGTGCTAAAAAGTACAGTCCATTTACCATTTGTATGTCTTCACTGAGGGGTTATTAATGACATTAGAGATGTGTTCACTTAACATCGCAACTTGTCTAAATCCTCATGCTGTCTAATTTTGCAGACATTCTGGTTCCACTCCATCTGTACCACTGATAAGTGTTTGTCTAAGATGATGTGTTATTGACTCTGGGTTCAAGGGCAAAACCATATTCAGATCCCTGTCTGAAAACCCTAATAATCCTTGATGAGACAGACTGTTCCTGCTGTGAAGTTCATCCACCAAACTCGTAGTCAAACAAAAGGCATGACAGAAGGTGAATCATCTCAGACAGGATCAAGCTCCACAATGCACTGCAGCCTTAGTGAAGTAATCTCATGTCACATTTGTCACACTGACACGGTGGATTAACAGTCAAAGACGAACAGTCAGGTGATGACGCGCCTCAGCACATATCGCTGTGTAAGGGAAGTCATGGATGGAAGGTAGAGCTTGTTTAATATTGCAGAGACGCAGACTTGCCCAGCATAATTGAGAAAATAAACACATGATGGAAAAAAAGAGCACGCCGCTCGTCACAGGGCTGCATGTTTATCCTCTGCGGCTGTATGCTAAAACCAAGCTTTTCATCACCTTTTTGGGGGAGCAAGGATGGATGAGATGGGCTGATTTGTGGGTGAAGCTGAGGAAAGAGGCCGACTGTAGGCAAATAGTTGAGGCTAACACATGACAGTTCTGCACCAAGCTCCATCCATCAATTCGTTATTTATACTGTACCTGCTTAGCCTGTGCTGGGTCACGGGATCAGCAGCGTACCCCAGCACATACTGAGTTATAGAGGCACATAACAGTAAAATTAATTTAATTTGATGCTAATTAGGATTTACAGCCATAACCAAGACAAAAGCTTTGACTTTAGAAGATATGGTGGTACATGTTTTGGGGGAAAGGATAGAGAATTTGTAGGAAGAGGTGTTACAGTGATTTCTATTATGTAATCCTCCTGTCCTCGACAACCTCAAATAGTCAGCAGTCCCAGTGTTTGCACCCAGGTAGTCCCCCACCTCCTCCCTTTTTTCCTGCTTTGCACTGTCAGCACAGTGCTAGGGAACAACCCCGGCTTAGTCACTGCAGACTTTGATTTTTCATCAACACTCTGCAACTCTAATATGCTTAATGGCACTGCGCTCGCCATCTGAGGAGCCCTCTCTTGCTCCGATGTCAGCTGACAGGTTGCCTGGCTAGTGTCGAGGCTAGGGGGAAGGAGAAGGAGGTTGTGGTAGGGCGGGCACATGGTGCTCCCGGTGCATCTGTGGCTCCAGGGTGAGCGCTATATATCACTCTGACACCCGCACCCACAGGGAGACCAGAAGCTGCACGGCTGATAGCATGTGACCAGCTGAGGAGATAGAGGGTTCAGCTCCCTCGGCTCCTCTTTTCCTTGTTCTCCAGGCCCCTCTCTCTCGCTCTCTCTCTCTTTCTTTGTCTCACAACCGAAGCAGTGTGTTGTTAGCTATCCGACAAGCTGATTAGGATTCTGAGTACAGTAGCTGGAGCAGCGGGACTGGGTTCCCACTCACTGCCCCTGAGTAGGGTGTCCATTACTTTGGGAGTGCCTAAATTACACAGAAGAGGGAGATCAGGAGAAACCCCAGTGAGAGTTTTGGAGAGAGAGAAGAGGAGGAGGAGGAGGAGGAGGAGGGGTGTAGGGTGTAGAGTGGAGAAATCAATTTGTCTCTGAGCGAAAAGAGGGTTAGACACACACACAAACACAATGCTGCACGAGTAAAAAAAATAAAAAAAATTAATGCTTTGTGTAGGATTACATCAGTTTAAAATTGTCCTTATGACATGCAGGGTATCGAGATTGTATATCTTGACTTGAGCTAAATTCCATGCAAGATTTTTGTCAGTGTGAAAGTATAATGTTTCTTTGTCAGCCTGTGAGATGGATGGTCTCTCCGGTCTTGTGAGAGCGAGCTGTCCCTGTTGCTAAGCCAGCAACAGTCTTTCTTTCATTGGTCATAGTTGTGTGTTTTGGCGTGCATGATTGGTCATGTTGTTATCAGCATTACAGATGTGAAAGTCATAAGTTGGATGGCAACTCGATGGCTTTGGAGTGTCTGCGAGGATGTAAAGAGCTTTTCCTGGACTTTTTGTTCAGACATTTTCCTCTGCTCAAGTGAAAAACTCGGTAGCTGCAGTTTGCTTTGCAAAGAGTATCAGCGTTTCATCCCATCAATCTATGTAATGCACTGTTTATTGCTTTTCTGTGTAACAACAGGGTTATCAGATTATCCTCAGTGCAGTTTTTCATAGCGAACATTTTGTTTCATTGTACTCTGCCTCTCATTGGCCAAGTCTTTAGTACTCCAGTCTGTGTGTCTGCAAACAAACCTGTTATAAGGATTTTCAAAAATGTTGTCCATCTAAAGCCAGACTAGGCTTTTAATCTGTGGGTGATATTCATTCATATAATGATTTTCACAGGCACTTTTTGACTCATTTCTGCAGCCTGTCTTAAGCGGCCACTCGAGGAATTGCAGTTTTTAGCACTGACGCATTGGCTTAAGCCACTGAGGTTACCACTTGGTTTAAAAAACTGAAGAGGGCAGTCCTTCCTCCACTAACTCTCTGACTAATCCAAAAATGTACAGTACAGTGGTCACCAACAGGGAAATTAGTAAAACTGTGTTGTAGCTGAGGCAAACATGTTGTGAAGTTGGGCATTTTAACATGGAGCCTTACAGAAATTGACTTATTCTGTTGCCAGCCTCAAGTGGCTGTTCAAGGAAAAGCAGTTTTTGGCACTTCCTTGTTCATAGAGTTTTCCTCTTGGCTCTAACAAATAATTGTTTTCATTACTGATTAAATGAACCATAACATGTCAGAAAATAGTGAAAAAATGTCCAAAGACGTCGTCCTCATGTCTTGTTTTGTCCTCAATCCAAAGCTATTCGGTTTGCCGCCATCTATCGTCTATCTATCATCACTAATCCATTAATCAAATAATCGTTGCCGATTTACCGACAGGTGAATTATGTTCTTGTTTTTCACATTTTGAACCTCTCCTTAAACTGAGAAACAGCTTTTGTTGACATCTGTGTGAAGGCTAGACCTGTCAGTCATCTTTTGTATAACCTACGTGAAATGACGTCTCTTCCAACCGCACGCCTGTTGTGTCTTGCCAAACCACAGTGAGCAGAGTGAAAAGTGTGGTCTGACATGACAGAGTCTGCCAAGACCAGCCAGATTTGATTTGTCTTTGTGACATTTTGCATTTTGGTAGGTGTCAGTTTGTGTGCATGTACTGTATACATATATTTACTTATGTACATATATCTATACATGTGTAGATATATATACATATTTGAGGCCATAAAATCCAGAGAGTGTTGCACTCACTCAATCTGAAACAGTCCTGATCTACACAAACCTCAGCTGTGGAGCTTGTTCTTCACTGTACCTCCTTCACTTTGTTGCATTTGTTCACATGCTGGTTAACTTTGATGGTATGCACAGTTTGAGCTTTTCTTCAATTTGCAGTCAGACTGCTTCAGCAGTGAAAGTTTTCCCTGCCAGTCCTCAGATTAGATTTTCTTGGTCTTTAGATTAGATTTCCTTTCTCGGTTTAGCAGCTCACTGGAGGGCACATCTTGCCATTTGTTTAAATTTTGTGGGTTCAAGCTTATGACTTCCTTGTCTGCTATTTAAATGGTCTATAAACACATTTCTATTCTTCCAGAAAGTTATGTTGTTAGTCTGTTATAGGTTTTGCAGTTCCTGTGCCTGCTGTAACTGTTTCAACTCTTTATCTCTTTACTTCATATGATATTGTCCTGCTGTTTTTTAGTCCTTTTTATAATTCTACATCTTAACTTGATTTGAAAGCACGAATTAACTCTTAAAATGAGAAAAAAAAAACAATTAATATTTCCCTAAATCTTCACTTTGGATAGGAGAAGGACAGGACAGGAGAAACGACTAAATGAATTTGTCTGAATCTACAGCTGCTGACCACAAAAGCCAGTTGACAAACTTGTAAACCACACGTCATCCAGGTTTCACTTATCGGTCAGCTCTCTAGGAAATGTGGAAGTACAGTTAGTGTTTCAGAGACGAGACTGACAACTGTTGAAGGAATATAGCGGAATTTTAACCCAAACTCAAAAACCACTTTGTCTAAATTATGCTCAGACATCAAAATCACCTGGGCAAACAACATTGGACCTTTGGCATTCCCCTCAGTTGGTTGGTACACAGCAAAGCAAGAAATCATGCACTGTGTTTGCCAGGGTGTATACATTTTTCATACACATACAAATACAAATTCAGATCCAAGTCTTATTGAGTTTGTTTTTTGTGAATTTGGAGAATTGTGTTTTGCCCTCTCCAGACACAGCTGTATTATCTGGAGCAGGGTGACTTGGAGCAGCTGACCACAGAGGCAGTGAATTCAGAACATGAATACTATTGAAATTCCAACAACAACAGAAAACCTGTCCTGGGATGCATAAAACTGTGTCCTGAATATCTCCGTGGTATAAATGCTCACCCACAAAGAAATAAAAACGTGCCAGTTTGCCGTCATTATATTTAACCACAAACTGATGTTACATTGGACCATGTGCAACGATTTAGGCTTAGTATCTGGAAAAATACACTTGTTTGTTTTCTGGTGGAGGGTTAGAGGAGAAGATTAATACCACTTTCACATCTGTCCATTAAATAGAAAAGTGCAGCCAGCTGCAGGTTAGCTTACTTTAGCACAAAGACATGAAACAGGAGTGAACAGCTATCAAACAAATGAGATATAACATGTTAATTAGTGAGTTTTATGTTGGTATGCAAATTTCATTACCATTTACTGAGCCAGTCTAGCTGTTTCCTCCTGTTTCTAGTCCTTGTGCTAAGCTAAATGACTGCCAGCTTCTATTAAATGAAAAGTTATGGGAGTGGTATCGTCTTCTCGTCTAACTCTCTGCCAGAAAGTGAATGAGTGTATTTCCAAAAATATCAATCTGCTCTTTTAAAGATTTCCCACTGAATTAGTTTCTATCGTAGCACCTTTTTTCTTTAACTTAGAGGTCCACAGTGGTCTCCAAATTCATGTCCAAAGTGGTGTCAGTAGTTTCTCCACAGAAACTCACATTTCCCCCTCTGCATGTTGGTGCATTCAGCTTGTTTGCCACATATCCAGCTGTGACTACCTGCATTAAAACAATTATAAGTGAGAGACTTGGATTTGTGTCATGCCTGATGATGATTTTGCTTTTCTAAAACCGGTGCATTGTGCTGGATTGAGGTGGTTCATTCAGTTGGAAAACTGTGTGGTAAACCAGTAAAATGCTGAACAACCTCTCAGAAACTTTAAAAAAAAACATTTTTTTGCAGTCAATAATAATTTAATAATAATTAAAAGCCAATAGTGCCTCTATGAGATTGTGATTTCATTATTAATATAATATCGCATTGATATTCAGATAATGAGTATTTGACAGCAGGTTCAAATCGGTGTTCCCCAATCAAAACTTATAATTGGAGCTATCTCCTCTAAAATGGCGAATTTGCTTCATCACACAACTACTTGATACTCAGCCTGCAGTCACAAGGTGAACAAATGGTGTACCTGAGGTTACACTGAGATTGCAGTGTTATCTAGAAACCTGGCATGACAGAAAGCTCTTACAGTAAACATTCCCAGTGGGGAAACATTCTCTGAGGTAACATAATGATCCAATGTGTGTATATCCATACAGAGAAGCTAGTGAAGCCCGGCTTAGGGCATGTGCAGAAACAGTGCTTCAACCTGTATTGGATGACAAATCAGCCGTATGTAACCGGGCAAGAACTAACAGGAAATCAATGTATCCAGCCACCTATCCTACATCAATACAGTGTCTCACTTTCTCGCCATAAGCCTGCTCATCTCACTGTCTTTCTCTCTCTCTTGTTCTGTCTCGCTTACATTTCTCTCCTTTTTCTCGCTGTGTCTCTGCAGTGTGCTTCTTCCAAAGCCACAGCATCTCTATTTTAAGGACGTCTTTGTTTCACTGCTTTGTATTCAAATGATCAGGCTCACAGGCAGGAGGATGCAGCTCTGAAGACGAGTGGGTTGGTGGGAGAGGTGGGAAGAGAGGTGGCGAGTCGGCTTTTGGAGTCAGGTTTCTCTGAACCAGATCGTTATGAGGTGATGACAGCTGGAGGAATGCACCACTAATTCCCCTAACGGGGAACCTTTGGGTTCGCTTACCTTCCAGGGCAATTTGAACAGTCTGGGTGGTCAGGCGAGAGAAAAATGTCCATCTATAATGTGTGTGTCATATACTGTATATGCACACTATGATTTCATATCATTCAGAAGCAGCAGTATTTGCAGGAATATGGGGTTTGTTACCGCACCCTGGAACCAGACGGTGTGGCTGCGTGTGGCCTTCCCTAGTGGCCAGACTAGACTGCACCTCCCAGCAACAATGAGTACAGCCAGTGACACATTTCTGTCTGTCTGCTAACACAAAGTGGGCCAGTTGGTTTGCGGTAAAGTGGGCAATGTTGGACTTACAGACACATGAAGGTGTCCTGTAATTTTAATCTTGGAACAAAATCCCTAAATGTCATAACTTTTTCCAGTAATTCGAGTTCCTTGTAGTAAGAGTTTTGGTAAAGAAACTGGACGCCAGTGTATGTTTGCTTGTCCCGGGCGCTTTGTTACTAAGCAGCATGCGGGTATTGATGCTCATCTTGACATCTTAATCCTTCTCGACCTTGTGTTTGCAGTACAGAAAGGCTCTGTTTCTTTAGTGCTCTGTTGTTGACAACTGTTACCGTAAAGATAAGATTAGCGCAATGAAAGCAGCATGATGACTTAACTTGTTTGGTCTCATCAGTTTTTCAGTGGATCCATCAATACAAATTCATGTGGTTTGGATGAACATTGCCCAGCCTGCCAGAACTTGATAAGCTTAAGCTTTACAAATAGATAATCATGTCATCTGCAAAACATCGAACAATTCTTTATTTGATGTAATGGTTCTATTTAAACATTGCTTCCTGGAATCTCCGTCTTTCAGTTTCAGTGAAGTGTAGAAACAGATAAGCTGGTAAAGAATATACATCAAACATTGCCAAACTCTGGAAAAATACTTGATGTAACTATAAAGCTACTTAAAGAGTTGGTTCACCCAAATATTGTTTGTTTCAGTATCTATCCATGCCCAGGTTTTGAGAGAAAAATCAATCAGATTTTGGCCTCCACCTTGATGTAATGATTTGAATTTTGTTTTGTTGGCTCAAAGTTGAAAAGTTGCATTTTAAAAAATCCACAGAAACTTTTCTTTTTCAATCCCTATATAATATAACATAAAACACACTGTCAGCAGTATTCATGGGAAATGTTTTCTAGAAAGTACTATTGATTATCAAGAGTAACCAGGACCTTGTTTCTGGAAAGAGGTGATGATGATGAGGGGTTTTTTTTACATATTGTTTTTCATTAGCATACTGTGAGCATTTTGTTCACCACCATTATTTTGTGCTGGAGGCCAATTAATCCAAAACTATCAGCACAACCAGACACCACAAGAGATAACTAACTAAGTAAAAAAATATATTCTGTTGAATTTGAACCAAACTCTTAATAGTATGTCCAGAGGAAATATTGGGAACATTAGGATTCAGGGAGTTGGAGGACTGGGTCTGGATGAGAAAGTGCAGCAACAGAAATCAAGACCCAGGTCTCTCTGTAGTATTGTTATCCATAATTATTTCAGAGAAACACAAAGACCTATATATGTATGTATATGCGTACATGTAAAAGCAATCTTCAGTGCAATTTATTTTTCACATGTATTCTGTAGATTCAGCATTTCACAGCTCCAAACACACACACACACACACACAGACACACACGCACAGATTTACTAAGCGACTGCTTTAGCTGCACTTGATTGTCGTGTGTGATTGATGAGCTGTCTCACTCAGCCCTGGAGCTGCAGTCTCACGATATAGAGGCTGCACACTGCGTACACATTTGATAGCCTTTTATAAGATTGTCTCAGTTGGCAGATAGAGTCACTACTGTAGGTCGGACCCATGTATTGAGAACACGAAATGACCATATACAAGAGCTCTCAATGTCTCTGGCTCTCTCCTACGCATTTGCACACACTGTTATTCTCCACAATCTTGTTATTCGTCGTCTCGCACTCTTTCCCTCTCTCTCCCTATAACACATGCACTCACACACACCTCCACTTCCAAACGAACACATAAACAGACGGGTCATGGCACATGGAGTTTGTATATGTGCATTGGTTTGAGGGATAGTTGACGAGGCGTTGATGCGTCAGGAGAGTCTCTGTTGACAGGCCACTAATGCAGTGTGGCACCGGGCAGAATGGGCAGCGGGGGCACACAGCGGAGGAGGGAGAGTAAACTGTAAACCGACACTTAGGCTGAATGGAGTTGTTTGTCACTGTGGGTAGCAATTACTTGGACTGGCCTGGCTTTGAGTAAACTCCCTGATCAGAAGGGTGCCCCTCTGCCAGGCCGGGAGAGGAAGGCAGGGACGGAGGCCGTGTTGATACATTCTGCGGCCTGGTCCTCGTGTTTGAACACACTCAGGCTGAGCTTCCACCTGTTGACTCTTTCCCCGTGTCGGTGTTTGTGCAGGCAGCGCTGAAAGCATCAGCAGCTCCAACTTAACATCTCGAATTAACATAGTCACAGGTTACTGAGATGTGCAGATAAGGCATGGCGCCCGGTCATGCACATTGCTACAGCAGTGCTTGTTGTACCTGCTGCAGCTTCACACAGGATGCAGCACAGCAGCTGCAGAAAGAGGAACTAGCACAGGCTTTCCCATCACTGGGGAGGAATCCACATGGGTGACTTCATAGAAAAATAAATAACTTTGAGTCAAAACAAAACTAACTGTCCTAAAATGACTGCTGCTGTCACAAAATGAAAAATGACTGTCTGTGACACTCCTGCACAGACAGTTGTCATTGGCCAGCTTGTAGAAATTTCTAATTCACTGATGCAGAAAAGGATTGTATGTAAAGGATTGATATGTTTTTATTGATAATAACAAAACTTTCTAACCATAACCTGCCAAAAAATATAGGTTGTAGCATGCACTTACCTAAAGAAGTTTTTGTATAGTTATCAGTGAGCCCTACCTACAGTACAATCACCTTAACTGAAGACATTTTTCCACCTCATCACAGGTTTACCTCATTCTTTTCAGTTTCACCGTGACTGAAAGAGCAAATATAAAGCAGCCAAGTGTGAACGACGGGTACAGTAAGCTGCGTGGGAGAATTTGCACTGTGATCTTGACATCCACGCATCAGTGAAACTTGTGGGTGCAGGGAGGACAGCTTTTGAGAATGTCAGTTCCTCTTTCTATTTTTATCCCCAACCCCTCCACCACCTCGCATGCTTTGTCACCTTTTTATTTCATTTGCACACCGCTCATGCCGCGTTTCGATGTTTGAAGTCGAGCTGTCCAGAGGCAGTTGAAGTTTCTTTGACACACAGACGGTATCTGTTTCACTTCTGTTACCGTAACTCCCTACGAGGCCCAGGAGTCTGTTTGTTCACTGCTGCTGTCCCTAATGTATTTGTCTCATGTCAGAAGACCATTTTGCCTTTAAGACAGTGAATCAACAATATTGCTTAAGATTCAGACAGCACTAATACTGTATAACTATAATAGCTGGGTTTACACTACCATCCCAAATTGCTAATGATATATCAGCTCTATATATGGTATCACTTACCAATCAGGGACTTTACTCTGGGCCAGGCTACTTTCCATAATCGCTACCCACAGCAACCCTGGAGACATGATTTCCTGGTAGCCTTCCTCATAATATACATGAAGTTTACTTTGCTGAATATAAAGACAGTGGTGCTTATTAATGCTTCAGCACCATGGAAAAGGAAAAGATAATGAGAGTGTGTTGCAAGGCAGAAACTAAATGGGGAGAGAGTGGCTGCAAAGAGCCAATTGTGCCTTTCTGTGTGTCTCAGAGAAAAGAGAGGCAGAGAAACGCCTCAAGATGGAAAAAAAAGAGAGATGCTGGGTGAAACAGAGGGTGGTCAGTCTTTCAGTGTTTTACAGGATCAGATATCACATCTGCTGAGGATACATATCGATTGGCATTAACAAAAGACTAGCATGCTCGACTCCATTAGCAAGCCGGTTGGTTGCATGTCTAAGACCGCCACTCTCCACTAGCTGTGTTACATGTGTCTGTATTTTTGTGTGAAAATGGATGTATGCCTAATCTAAGATGTTAGCCTTTTTTTTGCTTCATAGGATTTGTAGATGTATGCCAAGGCACTACCAGAATGTGTGAAAGTTGGCACAAATGACTTTAGATTTTCCGCCTGTCTTACTCTTTGATCAGATATTTCCTGATTTATAGTTTGTTAGTTTTAAACTGTATTTTATCCAGGCCAAGTTCTTTTTTTTAAAAAACTGTCAATCATGAGTCAGACTTATAATGAGTCTTCTCAGAGGCACAGTGGTGCTTTGAGCTAAATCTTACTCGTCTGCACGTTAACATGCTTATAATGACAGTTCTAACATGCTAATGTTGAGCGGGTATAATGTGCATAAGCATGTAAATCTTTGCTGATGGGAATAGCATCATTTTGCAGATTGTTTGGTCATTAATCAAACTACTGGACAAAAATGGCAATTCATCCAATTGATATTTCAGTTTGGACCAAAGTGGTGGACTGACCAACCTAGCATGGCTGGCACCTAAAAACATTTGGACATTCCTCCAGCTCTATAACATGAGTAACTCAATGCAGTCAACATCAGTTCATGTGAATAGATCTATAGATTTATCAAACTGAAAATTGTCGTACCTTGTTGGAAAGCGCTGAGGTTAAACTTTATGCCAAATAAGATGTATTTACGTTTTATGTCTTTTCAAGTGGAAGGCGAGAGTGAAGTGATGATACAGCTACATTTACCCAAGTTTTCTTTTGCCAAACATGCGCAAACAGGTAGAGCAATACTGAGCCACGGTGGCTTTTATACACTAGGTGGGCTCCCTCTTTAAATGGATTTTGTTTCTATCATAATACCGCAGTCATATGGACAGAGGGGGTTCAGTTTACTGGAAGACCACACGTCTGAAATAATCTGCCCTCAGAACAGAGAGAACCCTCTCTGAATACTCCCAAATATGCCCGTTTTACTGCCTGTGTCTGCAGTTTATGGGGTGAAAGTCCAAAAATATGTCATCCGTATGGTTGTCTGTAAATGCGCAAACCACTCATTTGGTCTAAATTATAGTCTGTGGCTGCTCCAAAACAACATAAAGTTTCTTATAAAGCATGATGTTTGCTTTTTAGGTGTTGCTTGCCTCTGCGTTATATTGTTTAGGTAGGTAGTGCTTCATGTGACCATACCACAAGGGAGTCCTTGTTTTCATTTACTGTAAAGGAACAGCTTTGCATAATGTGAGCCTGACATGCTTTGCGCCAGTGGGTAGCATATGGTTACCATTTATGATACAATCATGAAAGCTTGCTTTTACACCTTCACGATCGTTGCACTTCCCATTTTGATCCCATTCTTCAAAAGCAGTATCATCTCTTTTGTCGCTTGCAGTACTGTTAGAGACCTCCTAGCTCTCTATAGTTCCTAACCAGAGTGTCTGTGTGTCTGCAGCCCGGTCCCTGGCCTTGCTAATCGTTACGTCTGTGTAGAGCAACTTTCCTGTCAATCATCGCCACAGTGGCAGTTTTGTTCCCGAGCCTCTGCCCCCCCTCCACCTTCCCGTCACAACCCTTCAGTCTGAGAAACAGAAGACAAAGGGATGACGGATGGGTGAAGGTCCCTCGCAGGGAAGTACAGTATAGAAGGTGTGCGCTGTAAAGGGTGACAATGAGCACATTCAGGCAGATACAATACAGTGCCTCGTCCAGCAAACCCAGCAGCCTGTGAGAGTAGCCCAGCATCAGGCCAGTACAGTACCCTACAGCAGTCAGCCAGCAACCGCACGGAGCCAGGGGTAATCACCAAGTCCTGAACAACAGTCCTATTGACTGGGACCAAATAAAATGAGAGGAAACACAGAGCAGAGGAAAAAGAATATGGGGAGGGCATGTAGGCAATCCAGGAACTGAACTGGAGGGGGGAGAAACAAAAATTAGTCAGCAGGTGTATGTTCGATGAAGCTGCAAAGAAAACAAAAATGAAATATAATTGAGCAATTAGAAAAAGAAAGAGAAACATATTTTCCTTTTGACTCATCCTCATCACCTGGCTGTGACTCCCACCAGGCCACCACGTGTTGCTGGTCTGTAAGGATCCATGTTCTCTCTGCCTGCCTTCTGAACTGCAGCCCAGCCATCCGCTCATTCTGTGTGCCGGCTCGTCGCTGTGTGAGTGTGTTTATTTTAGAGTGTGTGACTCACGCTTCCTGTGCTCTGCCAATGAGGCAAAGCTCTATGGAACAGCAGGACCTCCGTTCATTCTCAATTCTCTCTTTCTCTTTCTCTTTCTCTCCCTCTCTCTCGTGTTGCACTGCTGATAGGCCTAGCCTGACTTCTGCGTAATGCGGGGGCATGCTTGAATAGATGCCACTCTGGAATTCATTTACAGATGCAGGCAGCACAGTGGCACTCTGGCTTTGACGTGTTCATGTAGGCAAAAGGTTCGTCACTTAAGAAAAAGGCTGTTGCATTGTGTTTTTTTTCTTCATCCACCACTACAATAAGATAACTTTGCTGATAAGGAGGTGATAATTGCAAGGAATCGCCTCCAGGTTTGTGCGTTGCAGGGGAAAACCCCATGTAAGACCTGTTTGTAATCCTGTCTACGGGCAGCGTGCCACCGCTGCTGAGTGTGTGCGAGTTGAAGAAACACTCCTGTCTTGAATTTTTAGGTGCATGTTTTTGGTTACGCTGTCCTCGTTGGTTGTGTTAGCAATAAGAAACGTGACAATTGATGCTTTTACTGTGGTTTCAGAGAGGATGGTGTGATTTCTTTCAGATGTTACTCATGCTACGGGAATATGAGTTGCTTTTAGTTTCTTCTTGCTACCGCATCTTCCTCCTTCTCCTCCTCCCCTTACATTTGTACAGTGGAAACATTCATTTAGTGTCTTCCATCTCCCTCTCTTGCCTCACCCCCAGCCTCTCTCTCTCTTTCTCTCTCCCTTTCCCTCTCTCGACAACACACCCACTCAAACAGTCATATCCGCTCTCACTCTCTGGCTCTCCCTGCTTGTCTCACAGTGCCTGTGAAGCGTCTCTGAGGGGGAAGACCAGACTGCTCTGTCAGGTAATCTAAACTCTCTCTCTCTCTTTCTCTCTCTCTCTCTCTCTGCATCCCCCTCCCTTCACTCTCTGTCTCTCTCTCTCTCTCTCTGTCTTCCTCTCTTCTTTAAATCCATCTCTGTCTTCTCTCTTCACTCATTTTCTTCATGGTCTTTCCCTCCTTATTATTACTCTACTTGTCAGCTATGGCAAATTAGTTATTTAGTTACTGCAGATGTTACAACTGTGTGGAGTTATACGTTTGATAGTTTATTATTGTAAATGTGTCATTTGGTATTTAAACAACGTGTAGTGTTAATCTTAATTTAGCACCTTATTTAAGTTTGTCTCATATGTGAATGTCAAAGACTGAGGTGTTTTAGCATGTCAAAAGCTGTCACAGAAACATTATGATAAAAGGATTCAAATTCACAGATTTAATTAAAGTTGGAAAGAGTTTTCTTTGTGATTCAAGATTTCTACTGAATGCCCTGGAAGAGGGATCCCTCCTCTGTCGATCGCACCTGAGGTTTCTCCCTTTTTTCCTGTATTTATGGACATTTTTGGGGATTTTTTCCTTATTCGAATTGAGGGTCTAAGGATAGAGCTCCTTTCCAATCAGAGGTAAAGCCCTCTGAGACAGATTTTGGACCATATCATTAAAATTGACAAACTAAATGACTACAAAAATATGATTTCTATCCGTGAAGCTCCTGGCCGCAAATAAAATGATGGAAAACCCCAGAACCTACAATTTAGTCCGACTTGTGGTCAGTTTGTTTTTACAGTTGATTATGTCACCAAAGGACTAGATTTTCCGCTGCCAAGGGTATTATTAAAACTCTCTGAGCAATCTTCTCCTGCCGTCGAGGTGTGCATTACCCGGTTCTGCCATGCCACTCATGTTTGATTTAAAGGCTGGTATTGACCTGCAGTTCACTGGCTTGTGTTTAATCAAAGTGAACACTGTGACGGTTGTGAACTTCCAGTCTTATCAAAGCCCTGTGAAATCCTTCTCTACACCCTCATGCCTCAGAGGTACAGCGATCCCGTTGCGTCCCGCACGGAGCTGAGAGAGAGTGATTGAGAGCTCTGGAATGTGGTGTTTTTTCAGACGGTGTCCTCCTTAGCGTACGTTCTACTGACAGCAATCATATCACTGGGGTGAGTGTGAGTCTTGGCCTCTGAGGTTTTATGCTCTCTGTGGCGTTTGGTTTGTCTTCTGCGTTTCTTTTCCAGTCATTACTATCAAACCAGACAGTTTCTTTCTGTGGTTCTGTGATTGGTTAGTGTGACTTTCTAGGATTTGGGGCCTGAGTATGATTGGCAGCTCTGTTTTTGGTGGTAGTGGCAGGGGAAGGACTGTGATTTAACTTTCCATTTACATTATAGTTATGGAATGCTGCAGAGCCGCTCATACTGTATCAAATGTTGTCTTGCTTCTTTGAGATTATGACAGTTGTGGTTCAAGCCGTCACAGACGGTACCGTATGCATTTGCCTGCTGCAACGTCAACCCGCCGACACTCGAAGAAGGTTAGATGTCAAGGGTCATGCCAGCTTGTCAATGCATGCAGAGGCCAAGCATTTCCCCTCCTCACTTCCTGCTGCCAGTGTGCGTATGTAGTCAGAAAGGATGCTGGGAGATAAATTTAGACCTCCAGCTCCCTCTCCATCTGCCGTTGCTCAGAGTAGGCTGGTTTCCATGGGAACCTGCACCAGGCTACCGCCAGTAAGAGAGAACGGGGAGAGAGATGTGTGTGTGTGTGTGTTTGTGTGTGTGTGTTTGGAGGGGGGTATGACAGCAGATTTTTTAAAAAGCACTTAAGAGGGTTTATCTGTTCTCAGGGCACAAGGTAATTTAATGTTTAGCCCATATTTTTATCCGTCATTACCAGCTGCATGAATACGTCTGGGTATTGATGAGGAAATGAACACAAACTCTGCCGGCCGTGCTCTCCTGTGCATGATAATGAAGTTTTAACTGTAAAACTGCTGCAAAGCTCCGGTGCTACTTATTGAGCAGAAGTTGAGCTAAATGTTTGTTTTATGGGATTTAGAAGTATTACTGCTGGACTTAATAGACACAGCAGAGATGATGGAAGGAGACGGTGTGTGACGGTGTGTGCGTGTGTGTGTGACAGCATGTGGGTGGGTGTGAATGATATGGAGTGTGAGCTCTTCTGTGTGTGTCAGGGCTCCCTTGGGTGCATCAGTGCCTGTTTCTGCTGACATAGCCCCTTTGCATGTACACACGCACACGTCGTTGCACACATTCCTCACTCACTCTCGTCTCTTCTCTCCCTGGACCAGTCGTTAATCACATTTTAAGCACAGACACCAGAAACTAGTTCACACAACAAATCACAGCATACGCCATGTGACTGTTCTGTGAATTATCATACAGCGGGCCAAGATGGACTGGAGGTTTTCACAGTCTGTCGGGCTCCTAACTGCTGCTAATGTCGGCGTTGTTATTTTGATCTGACAACTCCAATCAAAAGAGCATAACACAGTATATAGCAGCTGCACCAGTAGCTTCCTGCTCACACCTCGGCCTATAAATAGAGCACAGCTAAGAACACCCTTGCCTCGCCCTCATCAATAAGGTTAGACAAATTTACATAAGCTGTGTGTGTTAGGGGCGGTGTTTAGCTCAGTTGGTAGAGCAGCCGCCCCATGTGCGAAGGCTCAGTCCTTGCTGCGGGAGCCCAGGGTTCGAGTCGGGCCTGTGGCTCCTTCCCGCATGTCATTCCCCATCTCTCTCCCCACATTTCCTGTCACTCTTCAGCTGTCTGTATCAGAATAAAGCTTGAAAAGGCCAAAAAAAATAGTCTTTAAAAAAAAAAAAAAAAAAAAAAGCTGTGTGTGTTAGCAGTCTTATCATTATAATATTTTTTTCACCTATTAACAAATAATTGCTATTGGTGTGTGTACTGTAGAAGCCCATAGTGCATTAACTGTAGCATGTAACAGGCGCCATTGATAAGAAGTCACCTCTGTGGAGTGAGGATGATGAGAAAGGAAAACCCCCCGTCAAACAGCGGGAGGATCGACTGACTGGAACTAGGGTAGGTCACCTCAGGCCGATGCTAGTCCGATGTGTCAGAGTAGATTCACGGCTGCCGTGTGTTAGTGGGAATTGCTCTGGGGAGAGTAGTACTGTACACTGTATGTGCACTGTAGGCTGTGTGTATGTGTGTGTTTTTCGGTTAAATGTAGGCTAGACTCTGGCATTCCTCTCTCCCTCATCTTCCTGGCAAGGCCCTGACTGTGTGTTTCCCCGCTCAGAGCTGGCAGTCTAGACTGCCATGAATAATGTAAGCAATGCTCTCCCCAACCTTAAAACCTTCTAATCGGTCTGTTTAAGGGCTGCATCAACATCTATGCCAGAGATCATTAAACTTACACTGTGATAACCAACTACACGAACAGACATTTATTACAGGTGGGTTGAGGAAGAGAGTTTGTCTTGCCTGTGCTTTCCATCCTGCACAATTGTTCTATTTTCTATGCACAGCACCATCCTTTTTCTTCTTCACATTCACTTTTTACCAGTCTTTACCCGCTTGTTTGCCCTCTGCCCCTATAAAGTTCAGGTGTGTGAGGCACAACCCTCCTCAGTCAGGATCCGATGTATAACTCGTTTGTAAGCTCCATTCCCTCCTGATCTTACTTATTTATATGTAACTCTAGAAAGTAATGTGTCTCTCGGGCTCAATGGCTCAATGCAAAAGTTATAGTTGCCGCCACCACCACATACAAAAGTCTTCCTGAACAGCTGAAGACAGGCAAATAAAAACAGAGATGTGAATTTTAATGGTGTTGATTCATGTTGTTATGCTGCCTAATTGCTGTGTGTTGATGGTAAAAGTCTGCTGTAATCAAAGCGTTGGTCTGCTTGGAGAAATGCTCACTAAACAGATGATCGGCCCTCAGCAGATGTGGCGGGGGGGACATGGAGATGGAGCCGAGAATCTGTCAAGTTGTTTCCAAGAGGAAGACTGATCCTCTTTCTTTTTTTCCACTGTAAACTGGCTCTAATGAAGGCTGACTGTGCAGAGTGTTTTTTTAGACACATGGAGAGAGCAAAAGTGTGGCTCATTAAAAAAAAACTGTCAGTGCTGCCTTGCCACCACTGGCACCTTAAGCTGCAGTCTTCTGCTGGGTCTGTTTATCCAGCCACTGGATCACTGATCCAATCTTTCCTGTCTTCCCCACCTCTTCTCACTTCACCTTGCACTCTTTCTCACTCCTACTTCATATGCATATTTTTTGATATTATAGAACATCTGTGCATTTTCTGTCTCTCACCTCCCTTCAGTTTCTACATTTGCCCCACCTCCTTCCCTTGTTATCTTTTCTCCTGGCATGTTCTTGGCCGTCAGTGGTGGTGCACACTGTCTACACCATCACAGAGCTCTACAGCTGTGAGGTGAACACACACAGCGTCGTCCTTCAGTGAGCTCTGAACTCCAGAATCTGACAGAGTCTGAGGGTTGCGAGTGGTGTCAGTGTCTTAGACGATGATTGATACTCTGGATGAGCCTGTGCTGGGACTGTCAGTGGTTGGGCACTGGCTGCTCAGTGAAAATGTTATGATTGGCCATATCCATTCCCAGAATGTGTTTTGATTGGCTGTGATACAAGAATCCCGTGTCTCGAGTTGAGACAGAGTGCAGGATTTGTAGTAAGTGGGAAATATTACTGAACATACATCTTGATAAAAGAGGAGATTTCACTGTACCCTCAAGTCCCCATGATTAGCTATACTTGGCTGCTCATAAACGCAGCTCTGTGGTCGTGTGTGAGTGGGGAATATTACAATAGATCTGTCTTGATAAAAGTTTTCACTGTACCCTTTCACAGCAGGCTTCATAACAAGAAACCACTCTCAGCCCCTCATAAACACTGCACCCTGGTGGCTGTGTAACCACCGGTGAGTGTGAGCAGCGTACGCTGAAACTCAGTCACTGTCAAGTCTCTTTATCTACTAAAAAACAGCACCCCTCCATTTACCCCCTTTAGCTTTAGTGCCAGATCAGATAAGCATAGGCTGTATTACCAACATTTGTTTTGACTGCTTGCCCTGACACTGTGGTCTCCTCTGTTGGTGCTTTTTCTGTAGATGTAGCCTGGCTGGCCCTGAGCTGATCTGACTCCTGCAGAGTAGGCCAGTCATGGGTCAGGTATGAATCAGATATGTCTGTTTTAATTTTATCTAAATTTTAAGGAGACTCACGAGTGTTTATACAATATGTGCACATGTACACACTAGATGACTACGTGCCCAGATCCACCATTCCCTTTGAAAGTGTTATAATAATAACAGAACATCTGACGTTTCTTAATAGATTTTACAGTAGGTGTGCCTCTGTAAATTGAACCACTGCATGCAATCTGCTTATAAAGAGTTTAAACCAGGACAGATGAGAGCAATAACATGTTGCTGATGCAATTACCTTGCTAATGTTCTCATTAAAACGTTGACCCCACTCAATATTACACCAGGAAATATAACCTATTTGTCATAGTATTATACATGGGGCAATTTTTAATAGGGAGTCTGATAATAGGACACTAATGATTTTGGCCTTCTACTCTACCAACATCACTCTTTTTCAGGCTGCATGGCAGGCTTTTTGGAGACCCTTATTATGTCAAGAAGCCCAAACCATCTTCACAAGGTCCTGTTTGCTTTGCTGTGCCTGTTTTTCAGCAGTACAGGACCTTTCTTTATTACCTCTCTTTGTTTTGTTGCCTTTATTTAGAGTTTTTATTGCAAAGTGAAGAAGGAAAAAAAGAATATTGTTACAGCACTTTGCTATACTGTAGCTTTTTGTGACAAAACCTTTTTGTAGAGAATCTAATAAATGAATTAATATGCTTCCACTTTTGTAACTCAGTCCTTACTTGTCTTTTTCTGTTTCTTTAGACCCATTCAGAAGCTGAACACTCAACCCTCTTTACAACCAACAAAGAAGATGCAAAGGAGACCTTGGGAGTGCTGTTAGAATGGCTGAGACTGGACAAAAGGAGAGCTGCTTTGTACAAAGAGATGATCCATGTTTACCTGCATCCATGCAGCTCCAGGGCACCTTTTAATGATGCCTAAATTGGTCCTCTCGAATAACTTTTGGCCCATACTGAAAAAGGCCCTCTGTTGTGATTTACAGCTCAGTCTGTCGATGTTCCCCTGCCTCTGACCTCTCTGCTGCCATGCGGTTAACCCCATGAGGCTCCGAGAGCCTTTCCTTACGTGTCTTTGAGGCCTCCTCCCCACTCTATGGAGGCTGAGCCCAGCCGTCCGGCTGATGGGGATCGCTCCGGAAGGCAAGAGCAGCAGCATGTAAAAGCTGAATCCTCACTAGGATCTTGTCCCCCTCAGCAGCCCCAGCAGCCTCCTAATCCTCGTCCTGTGCACAGAGCCTTAGGCCGTCTGCAAAATCGCCAACCTAAACGTACTGACCTTCTGCTACGGTTACAGCAGCAGCAAGCAGTATCATGGCAGCATTCAGACACCCCAGGTCCCTCAGGAGGCAGCTTCTTCTCTCCAGCTTCCTCATCAACCTCATCTCTCCCCTCTACTTCCTCCACCCGGGGTGATCATGGTCATGGGGTCCCATCTCAGTCCAGCCAAGAGGGCCCAGAAGGAGTCAGCTCAACCAGAAGAGGGGAGAAAAAGCCCCAAAAACCAGGGAAATATGTGTGTAGTTGGTGTGGCCGTCCATGTGCCAAACCAAGCGTTCTTCAGAAACACATTCGCTCCCATACAGGAGAAAGACCCTACCCTTGTGCCCCCTGTGGCTTTTCTTTCAAGACCAAGAGCAACCTGTACAAGCACCGCAAGTCCCATGCCCATCGCATTAAAGCAGGCCTGGCATCCAGTCGTGATGAGCCTAGTTTGAGTGGACCAGAGGGGAGCGGCATTGGAGAAGATCAAGAGGAACACACAGAGGGAGAAAGCACTGAGTCTGAAGAAGAGACGGGCCAACACAGGAAATCCTCCTCTAAGGAGATGTTAGGCCAGCAGAGAAAAGGTGGAAAGGAGCTTCTGGGGAGCTCCGAGGAGAGCCAGAGGCCTGAAGACTCTCAAGCTGTCAAGCAAAGGCTGGCACTGAGGCTTAGTGAAAGGAAACGTGGCCCAATGGCTTCTTCAGATGACCCTCCTTCCTCCCTCTCAACCTCATCTTCTTCCCTAGGCCCTGGCAGTAAAGGTAGCACAGAGTCTGGCTACTTCTCCGGATCAGCATCAGGCAGCACTGAGTTGTCCCAAGTCAGTCCCCCTAGTGCCAGTGCCAAAACCTACGCAGAAATTATTCTAGGGAAATATGGAAGGCTGGGAGGGCAACAGCGCAGTCCCCATCAGCAACAGCCTCATTCTTCACTTTCCTCACCCTCAGGAACAGAGGACAAGAACATTCCCTTCGCTGTACCCAAAACCCAAGTAATTGAACACATTACCAAGCTCATCACTATCAATGAAGCGGTAGTAGACACCAGTGAGATTGACAGTGTAAAGCCCAGACGCTCCTCTCTGTCCAGGAAGAGCAGTATGGAGTCACCCAAATTTACCACCCCTAAAGATCCTTACACATTTGATCCCAAAGGTGAAGCCCCTGGCCCCAGTGGTTTGAGGCACATCCACAATCCTGAGGCAGATCCAACAGGTACCCAGGAGCTTTCAGCAGTGCCACTGCTTAGAAGCCACTCAATGCCATCATCTACCAGCCAAGGAGAGCCCTCCACCTCTGGTACCATGTCTCCCAGAAGTTACCGTCTCTGCCAGTCATTTGATGAGCAGCAAGCAGTGGTAGCAGAGATGAGGGTTGGCCATTCCCAGCGCATGCTGCGGCGGCAGCCCGCCATAGAAGTTCCACTGGGAGCTGAGCTACTGCTGGAAGAGGCCAGTCCCACCACCTCCTCCTCAGCCAGAGGCATTGAACTGACCAGGCAGCCACAGCAACAACAACATAAGACTCCAACCCTGTTTGAATGTGAAGGATGTGGGGCCCACTTCCAACACAGTGAAGGCTACGAGGCCCACAGAGGCATATGCCCAGGGCAGCAAACACTAGAACCAGAAAGCAGGGATAAAACATGCAGGGAAGATCGCCCCCAAATGATGATGCACTATAAGTTTCGAGCACTGGCCATGGCTGTGAGGAAGAGGAGGAAAGAGGAAAGTCTTGAAGAGGATCCTCCCAGCCCGGGATCTGTAGCCATGTCAGGCAGCTCTGCAGGCCTAATTCCTGTGCCAAACAGACCAGAGCACAGCCAGGCCTTCTCAGGTTTGTTTATATATTCTTGTGTGAACAAAAAGTTTCTTTTCTTTCATACTTTTTAATCCTCTTTTAATATCTGAGGCACTTAAATAGCTAAAGAAAACATAGACATAACAAGTAAATAGCTGCACCTTCATCACTGATGTTAAGCAAAGAAAAAAGCTAGTTAAACCACATCACAGATAAGGGAATGAATGCAAAAGCAATTAAATGTCAATATTCCAAATGAGTATACCAGTGGTGGTAGATAATTGGTTATTTCTTTTGTTTGTTTTAAGGTGTTTCTTTACAGACGGAGCCAAAACAGCAGCAGCAGCAGCAGCAGCAGCAGCAGGACAGGAAGGGCGTGTCTGTCATCCAACACACAAGCTCTTTTGAGAAGCAGGAGAGTATATCCATGGAAAGTCAGGAACCAGACCTCGGAGAGAGTCAGCAAAAACAAAAAACGGAGCCAAAACCATCACCCTCTACATCTCGCCTCATCCGCCAGCCAAACATCCAAGTGCCAGAGATCCTTGTTACTGTGGAGCCTGATGCTGACATGCCATCTGTGTCACCACCAGTGACAGCATCCTCATCCAAGGTACATGATTATTTAAAGTAGCATATGGATATATATTTTTAGACATTTTATACAATTTGACTGCCTTGCTTTTGTTTACCTATTTCATCCACCTCCCCTCAAAAATAAGGGCCTTCAATCACTGCATGGTTCATGTGAAATAGATGTGAAACATGCATCAATTTAAGGGTGTTTCACTCTTTTATTTAAATTCTTCTTTAACTTCAACATCCTAAGAAACATTTTGAGCAGATGAGCAGACAATGTTTCTTCATCTTACACATAATGTTAAATTAATAAACTATGTATCTGTCCTAGGAGGCAGAGAGAGTGGAGGAGTTCCAGTGGCCTCAGCGTAGCCAGACTTTGGCCCAGCTCCCTGCAGAGAAGCTGCCACCAAAGAAGAAGAGACTCCGCCTGGCAGAAGCAGCTCAGTCCTCTGGGGAGTCTAGCTTTGAGTCTGTGTCTCTGCCTCGCAGCCCCAGTCAAGAGAGCAACATCTCCCACTCTTCAAGCCTTTCCGCTTCTTTTGAGGACACCGCAAGATCAGAGCCAGCTGTCTGGGTCTCAAGTTGTCAAAGCTCCCAGATGTTGATGGTGCCATCCACTTCTCACCAACACCACCAAAGTCACAAGGAGATGAGGCGTTCAGCCTCAGAGCAGACCCCAACCAGCCCCCAACAAACAGAGCAGGTTTCAGAGAACAGAAGTAAATCCTTCGACTATGGGTCCTTGTCCCCTCAGCAGTCTGCATCCTCGTGGAAAGAAAGGAGAAAGTGTCTCCTTGTGAAACATGCCACCTTGGGGGAACCTGAGCAGGAGGAGGGGGCCAGCATGAGTCAGTTGTCCAGAGCAGAGAGTCCAAAGCCTGGGCCTTCACACTCCATCCACCCTCCTCTGTACTCAACTGAGACAAGCTCCCGGTTCACCCTGGAAGCCACAGGGAAAACCTTGCAATTGTTACAGCCACAAATCTTCCCGCCCCCTCAGGATTTGCTCCCTTTGCATCCCAGAGGCCAGCAAGCCTTTCCCCCAGGATCACTATCCCAGCTACTCCCTGTCACCACAGCCTTCTCTGAAGTACTGTCCACCCAAATTATCCACAGAGCCTTCATACATCCGCAGACAGGACCTCCACAGATACAGTTACACCCACAGATCCACATGGCAGAACGGTTGGGTATGCCATTTCATCAGCTACCTGCTTTAGTTCCTCTTCAGTTTTCTTCCAGGACTAGAGCTAGTCAGGCCGTGTACTTGCCTTTTCCTCCAAGACTTACCACACATGTTCCTCCCCCTCCCACTACAGAGAGCAGGCAAGCCATTTCTTCCATGTCTTCTGCCCTTACTCATCAGTCTCTTGTAACAATCTCCTACCACCACCCACGGCCAGTCATTGCCACATGCCTCGCGCAGCTTACACCAGTAGTGTCCCTTGTGGTGCCAGTGCGCCTCCAGACCCATATACCTTCCTATGCCAGTGCCATGTATACCACGCTGTCCCAGATCCTGGCCACTACTAGCCCACAGGAGCCCATTTCTTGCACAGCGATGGTCATCATGGGCCAGGTGGAGCGGGATAAACTGCAACGGTCCTATTTGAAAGTCCCCTCCCCAGACATCAAGAGCCTTCTTCCCCTGTCTCTGCCCACAGAACTGGCTTCAGGATCTGGGGAGGGATATGGTCCACTGGGGGCTGGAGGAAGTAAACGCATGCTTTCGCCTGCCGCCAGTCTGGAACTCAGCACAGAGGCCCAACGTCACCAGAAAAGGGTAAAAGAAGAAGGGGAGGGGGACCACAAGGCAGGAGAGGAGGAGGAAGATGTAGAACAGAAAGTAAGACAGGAAGAAGAAAGTAAAGCCACTGGGAGAAAACTGGAAGAAGGAGAGAAGAAACAGACAGAGAGGTTAGGGGTTACAACTGTGAAAGTGGAGGAGGAAAAGGAGAAGGAGGAGTCAACTGAAAAGACAAGTAAAATAAAGGAGGAGGTGCCAGTTGTGCAGGAGGGGGTCGAAAGACAAAGCACCCCTTCATACCCCAGCCTCCAAACCTCCACCTCAGTCAACTGGTGCTACCTGAACTATGTTAAACCCAACCCATCTGCCCTGAGGGACCCTTGCAGCTCAGTTTATTCTACCTGGAGCCTCAGTGGTCACAACCCCAACTTGCCAGGCCTCAGCACTAAGGTGGCATTGTCTCTACTGTGCTCTAAACAAAAGCACAGCACAGAAACGTACACCATGGCCATGGCCCCGACCCCGGCCAAAAGCAAATTGGCCCCTGCCAGTAGCAGGACTCCACGTGTGTCAGAGGTAAACATAACCACAATACACTTATTGTATTTATAGGTTCATGTAGACTCCTCTGTTAAAGAGACCATAAACCTCTATTGAATATAACAATGTTATCTTTTTTAACTAGTCTGTAGGTTTTACATATGTCTTCATTAATGTGCTGAAAGGGGTATTCCACACATTTAAATGTTTATGTGAACATAAGCCATCTGTGGCTTAGCCTCTAGTAGCCAATACTAGCTGTACACACCCAAATCTTCGGCTGAATTTTCAGCAGTCAGGTTGTATTGTGGGTAATGTAGGCATCGGTCTTGACAAGGAAGAAGAACTGTCCATCAAGAGTCTGATATTGTTATACTGCAACACTAAATTGGTGGAGTGCTCTTTTAACAATAAAACAGTTAACATTTTATTTTAAGTTGTTTTGAATTTTTCTATGTGTGTCTTGAGTGTAGGTACATGCCACCCCACCAAGCACCCTCACCAAAATAAAGGATCAGCAGCAGCAGCATGAAAAGGAGGAGAATAAAGAGATGAGAGAAGAGGAAGGACCTTCCACTTCCAAACAGAGTGAGGCGTCTCGTGTTCGCATCTTTGAAGGCGGGTAAGAACCACAGGAGTGAGACAGTTAAAATGCACATCATTTAATTCAAAACTCAATATTTGCGAATAATGGCGGTGCCTCATTACACAAGTAATCCGTTCTTCTGTCACAAACTGATGCTTGATGACAACAAAACAGCCATTGTGGAGAGCTGTCGAGAGTGCACAGAGAATTACAGTAACAGATGGGAGGCAGTGGAACCCGCAGAGACTTCATTTGTACCTGCAGCCAAGCTTTTTCCTCTTACTGCTGGCATGAGTGTTTGTGTTTTAGAAGTGTTAATTCGGAGAGATAGCCGTGTGTTTGTGCATGTTTGAGTGTGTATGTGCGTGCGTGTGTGTGTGTGTGAAGGGGAAAAGGTTGTCTCCAACTTCACTTTGTGAGACTCTCATTAATACCTGTTTTTACAGTTACATAATCTTCATAGAAGACACAGGGGAATATGAACATGAGAGTATGAAGCAATCTGAAAGCAATCAGGATCATGATTATCATGTTTGTGTGCAAAGTGTGTGTGTCTTCAAATCTGTCTGCATTTGTACAGTCAATTGCATTCACATATTCACATATTTTCATAGTTCTACTTTTCATAAATGTCTGAGCAATTTTTTTTTCGGTTATGTCCCCAGTTTATTGTCTTTAGAGCTGAGTGTTTTACTAACAGCTGATCTTTTTATATTGAAGAAATGGTCAAAATAGATAAGAAGGGGACAGAAAAAAATGGAAGAGATGGATAGAGTTAAAAGGTTCCCAATTAATGAGAATTTCAAAACACACTGGTTACTCGTTTTCCTCTTGATATTTAAAGGATGGCTTTTGGGTGTGTGGGCAAGCGCATGTGTGCGTAAACACTTGCACATTAAGTCCTGTGTTTTGAGTTAATGTGCACACAGATTGAATGTGAAGGAATTGTCTGCTTAACAGGAGATAAAGCACTAATTACTAGCCTTTATCATTTGCAGCCACACTTTACACACATTTAGGAAGTGCATTTTCATCCATAAACAGCCTACAGTCTTCTATCTCCATCATACCACCACCATCCTCCTCCCTCCTGCTGCCTGTGCCACTCTGGCAGCTTTTCCAGTTATACTTACCTATGTATATTTTCTCTTCATTCCCTCCCAGCCTCCTCTGTGTCCTCTCTCTGTGTACCTGTGTCCTGCTGTATTTTCTCTATGCATACAAATAAGCACAGCTACTCACTCTTGAACACAGCAGAATGTTTTGTACCCTGACTTTGTTAGGACTCATTATCCCTGTCTTCTTTTTGTCAACACATTGAAATCATGACTGTCTGCCACTTGTTTTATTCTGGAAAGCAAGCAACACTTTTTTTTTATGAATATGCATCATGCAGCTTTGTTTATGTTCCACTGACTTGCACGATTTCATCCTGATCCAATTTCAGAGATCCCTTTAAGAAAGAGGGGCGCAGGGGTCTGTAGAGTTTATTAGTATCACACAGCTAAAGAAACAGATATTGGATCAAGGCGGCTTTCTCCTCAATAACACGTCTTAGCAACTGTGCAAGCATAGCTGTTCCTCCTTGGTGGCTGCAAAAGTCCGTGGAAGTACAGCTTTAATCCCTCTTAGTGAGCACAAGCCGTCTCCTTCTGGATTCTGTTAAAACATGCAGATTGATTTCCATGGTGTAAGTGGTTGCAACATTGCAGATTTGTCATAACACTTTAACCACACTTGTGAAATGGCCATAGCTATTCCTGTGAGTAGAGTTTACAGCATGTGTCAAAAAAGTATTAGTTATGTCGAACTACTTTTTGGCCAAATCAAAGTATGTTTCAGTACCTGCAGCGCTCTTTGGTTCATTTGTCGTTGCTGCCTTGTAATTTAGTGGCCTTATCAATCAGACGCACCCTGGTTGAAAGCGGTATTCTCTCCACCAATCTGCCATCATGGCCGAAAAGCTAAAGTACAAACAGGCAGCTTGTTGTTTGAGTTTACAGAGAGACGTGATGCTGATTTAATGGTCGATGTGTGAAGTGCAACTTCTGCCTTGTTTTTCCTGAGATGTGGGAGGATATTTTTAGCAGTGGTAAGACATGCATGCCAGTAAACAGTAGCCAGCTCCTGAATGAATACAACATAATGCCACAGTTGAGACTGTTTTACAGTTGTGTAACAATTTGTTATGTTTTGCTGTTGTACAACTGGGAGCATTCACAGCCTGGGTTCTTGTAGATGTGCTGCATATCCTGTAATTAACCACAGTCAGCACACATTGGATATTTACAATTCAGAATGAATTGTACATCTCTTCATGAGTAGTGAGAGCAGATACAGTTTTTCATAGAGGACAATTCATTCAGATATAAAATGTTTGTGGTCCACTGTGTCCACAAATAGCCTTTTGGTAAACATCAAGATTGTGTATAAACAATGTTTTTATAGACTAGACCTAAATGTGTTGCTTGACTTTTATATATATGGTCTATTTTCGGTTGTGGGACATAGCCAGGCTTCCCTTCCCTCTCTTTAGCTTCTGCTGTTGTTGGCAGGGCCACCCGATCACAGCAGAATAGCTGGTATTCTCTGTGTGCCCAGGGTGTAGTGGAGGAAACAGCCCAGGGACTCAGTGCTGCTGGGGTTTTGGTGGGGCTTCCCCGACCCGCCTCCATAAAGAAAGCCTTGTTTCCCAGTTTCTCTTGTTTGTGTGTGTGTGAATGTGTGTGTATTTGAGTGCTGGGTGGACATGTATGCCCAAACCGCATTCACATTCATCACTCTTTTTAAAGCTACATTAATCAATATTTGTGTAAGAACAATGGGTCAAATAAATATGAAAGGGGTTGTTTGAAACAACAAAGTCACAGAGAATTATTAGTTCAGCGTTATAGAGTGTTGTAGCATCTTTTAGCACACTGTTTTGGTTTTCAGTCCCACAAAACCTACTGCCATCTACTTTATTTTCAGCAGCTGCACTCACCCACTGTCTACTACCTTGACCAGCACCAAACGATAGACAGGCAAGTTAGCAGCTAGAAGCACTGAGAGCCTAAAGAGACAGATACTTTCTAAGGAGCTGGTGGATACCAGAATAAAGATAAAAGAAGAGTAAATACTGGACTTATATTTGACACGTAGCAAGAAACAGGACTCCAAAGAATCCTAATGCTCCATAATTGCTGGATTTGAAAATGGGCAACTGTTTGCTAACTCCACCACCACCACAACTTCACACAGTGGAAATGTGTTAATGATCTGTTTTCAGCTTGTTCTGTTGCCCTCAAGTGTCTAAAAAATCAATAAATGCAGTTCGATTTAAAGCAATTAAATATAAATTTCACTAGGGGTGATTATTGAAGAAGTTGCAGTAGGAATTCAGCTCCTAAATTGTACCTCACAGTGAAATCAGTGTTCTATATGGAAGTAATCTTAATCATCTTTGTGTTTGTTTCTCCACTGCCTCTCTCTCTCTCTCTCTCTCTCTCCCTTAGGTATAAGTCTAATGAAGAGTATGTTTATGTGAGAGGTCGTGGCAGGGGCAAGTACATATGTGGAGAGTGTGGCATCCGCTGTAAGAAGCCAAGCATGCTGAAGAAGCACATCCGAACGCACACAGATGTCCGTCCATACATTTGCAAACACTGCAACTTTGCCTTCAAAACCAAAGGTAAGGGGACAATTTAGAAGTCACTTGAAACAAGATTTGCATTGCTATTCTTTACATTATATGACAGCCATCTACTTTATGCACAGTGATCAGATTTTACTTGTGTTTTTGAAAGATCCTCATTGTCCTTGCTCTCCATAAGTCCAGGGCAATTTTAATGTACTTTTCTTGTTCCTTTCTAGGGAACCTTACTAAACACATGAAGTCAAAGGCTCATGGGAAAAAATGCCAGGCAATGGGAGTATCTGAGTCATCACTGGACGAGCCAGAGAGCGAGGAAACAGGTACTTAAGAGGGGATGGAGAGGCATCTCACATATTTCCCATCCACTGTAGAGAAATATTGGTACACAGCTGGATGAACTTTTGCCTTTGACGAATTGTAGCTGCTCAGCACTGACAGCTTATGCAACACCATGTTCTATTCTCCTCCCTTTGGCCTTGCATAAGAAATATTGAAACATATAAGATAAATGAATGAAGAATACAGAGCATTTCACAGTTTCCTGATGTAGTTGCGGCTGTCTGGCAAGTACACCTTGTTTTCAAGGATGTGTTGTTGGCTTATGACAATATGGATTCCAATACTTTCGTCTGCCCCCCCCCCCCTTCAAAACTAAAAGAAAATGCCTCGAAGCCAGCCACCTCACAATCTCCTAGCCAACCTTCCTCTACTACCCCTCCCCTCGCCGTCTCTTTCTTGCTGACAGACTACACTCATCACAGCCAAGGACGCGCCATTTAAACCGTCTTTCCATTCACAAGGCTGTTGAGATAGTTTGTGAATAGAGGCATGGTGCTATTCAATTAAATTCCGGTCTTTTCATCCTAAGTTTATTTATAACATGGGTTTGATGGGTAGTGGGTGAGGTTTGTCAAAAAGATACAGTACACTGTCCTAACCCTTTGTGCTTGTTCCTGAAAATTGTTCTGTTCATGTGTTTTCGTGTCTCTTAGCGTGAGGATATTTGTCACAGCTTTGTACATTCAGTACAGATGGTTTAAAGTGTATAATATAGATGTAAAGGATGTGTTTGTTTCTTTACAGAAACAGCAGGTAGCGATGAACGTGTGTGTGGCTCAGAAGAACAGGAAGAACATCAGTTTTCTGACGTGGAGGAGTCTGAGGATGATGATGACAACGATGATGATGATGATGAGGAAGAGGAGTCAGCATCCCATGACGACCCACCATCCTCCTGTTCGTCAGACACCCACCCATCAACAGGGGGGCATTCCACCTGCAGTAGACACTCTCATCAGGGCACTCCTGAACGCGAGCCCCCGGGCCATAGTCCCAGCCCCGGACAGGAGCCCCCCCCAAGGGGAGTTTGGCCGAACAGACGAGCCGCCTCTCCAGGCAGCAGAAGAGCACTGTTTTCGCGGAGAGCCTGGAAGGTATCACCAAGAGCTTTCTCCCCCAGTAGTGAGAGCTGTTCCCCCAGCCGCAGCCTCTCCCCACGTGTGGAGCTATCCTCACCCATCCATAGCCTCTCCCCAAGGACAGAGCTGTCCTCACCCAGCCGACATGTCTCACCCTCCCCTGAGAGAGGACCATCGCCCATCAGACCCCTTTCTCCTCTTCGTCCTATTTCACCCAGCTGCTATCGGTCATCCCAAGCTTGGACGCCATCCTCGCCACTCGGGTTACAGCACAGGACGCCTGGATACCTGCCATGGGAGAGCCCAGGTACAAAGGGTAGTCATGTCAAACCGGTGAGTCTTTGTTTCTTAGTCTGCACAAATCTGTCTATAAACTAAAAAAAATAGACTGCAACCACAATGCATTTCCTCTGCACTTTCCTCTTAGGAAGATCTCAGTGTACAGTACTCTGTGTACAGACAGAGCAAAATGTAATGATGATGTATTTGCTCCCCCTACAGGAGAAAAGTGGCACAGCAGCAGAAGGGCAAACATTACCAGAAGCCAGTTTGTTTCCACCTGCTTTCCGTCTTTCTACCTTTGAGAGTTATCCTGGCCACCAAACACCAGATAACATCTTCAGCCATCTTCCCATGCACTCCCAACAAGCCAAGGTCCCCTGTCTTATGATCCCCATCGGAGGGATCCAAATGGTACAGGCCAGACCGAGGTCCCACCCAACCACCCCCTCGTCCCCAACATCTCCCCCCATGGAGGGGCCATCATTGGCCAGGTTTGAGTCGTACTGGGGCGGGACCCCCAGAACACAAGGGCTTAGGACTCCTGGAGACCACTGGTCAGAGCACCAGGCAGCAGGAACCAGCCAGTCAGGGCGGTGCGTACTCAGCACAGCACTAACATGTTCCAAACCAGAGTTGGAGACCACGGACTCAAAGCAATATGGCAGCTCGCATAGCTCCGCCCAGACCCATAGTTCTCCTACTGAGACCACCGAACACTGCATCAGAGACAGTCGTTCAAGAGCATCCCTCAGTCTAGGAGCCCCCATAGCCTCGAATGTCATTGGACAGCAGCCTGAGGGGGAGGAGCCACATTCTGGTGGCGATGGGATGGATGGTGGAGCTAAAGGAGACTCAGCCAGAACAGACCAGAGCACGTAACAGTGTCTACACCTTGATGCATCATGCATCCCATTTTGCTTTCTTAGTTGCTACACTAGTCTTGTTTTTTTATTGCTTTGTTTTTATACAGTTTTCAATACTATTGTTAACTTAAATGTTTGTTCTTTGGCAATATTCAGGTTTGTTATAAAAATGCACTTTTTTCTTTGTAAAAATAATGTCTATCTATATATATAAATTATATATATATACATATATATATATATATAAATATTATATATATATATATATATATATATATATATATATATATATATATATATATATATATATATATATATATATATATATATAAATATATCCCTCCTGTATCTTTATTGATACTGGTAATCTTAATGTCTGTTTAAATATATGTAAAAGGAATATGAATAAATTTGTAAATGACCAAAATCTTTAATCAAGAATAATTCCATTTTTGTTTGTCCAAATTTTGTCCAGTATTACTCAAATTGTAGTTACTTGTGCCTTTTCTGTCCAGGTTTGTGTTTTGAGATGTACAGTACAGATAGACAAAGAGAAGGCTGTGAAATTTTATATCTGCTTTTTTGTGTCATTCAGGAGGGTTAATATTTGGTGTTTTTCTGTTCCATTGCTTTAATGCCAGGGTAACAGAGAGTTGCATCGTGGAGATATTGAAGGAGCAGCAGAAACATGTCAAAGGAATTGCACTGAAGTTCTATTTTTTATTACAAAAGATTTTAGATTAGAATATATCTCTGTACAGAGAAGAGCGTTCCTTATTTATTGTTATTTGATGACAATGATCATTGTTTCAAGGTTGATGTTTTGTTTTGTTTTTTACTTTTTTTATTGGAAAAGGATGTTTTTTTGTTACATCTGTGTGTCTTTTTAATGATGTTCTTGTGACTTGAATTAGTGATGAGGGACTGAGTTTGGCTGGTACCGGAGGATTAAGTGCCCTGCAGATTTCACACACAGCAAAATTTCTAGTCATTGAAGAAATAAAAAATGCACCAGACTCCCTTGAGGTTGTGCTTTTTTTTTCATTTCACCATGATCTAATAGAGTTTGTACCATAACTCCTTTTAATTACAGTGTGGGAGTTTAAGGACAAACTATTTGTTTAATGTTTTCCTCGTGCTGTCAAACATTAGTTTTCCACAACAGATAAGTGAAGTTGGAACATGGACAAGGAAACATCCAAACTACATCATAAACATCAGTCAGACAGTGGCTACCTCCTTTTAGAAGGTGTTATTTCCTTGTGGTACTTGTTTCACGAGGAAGGTAGCACTTTTTATGATAATATTCTGCAGCTTGTGGTTGTTTGTAGTACTTTGTCATGAGCTTTGTGGTATTTTGTGGTCTTTGCCTCTACTACTACTAGTTTGTGATGCATTTGGTTGTACTTCTCACCCCTGTGTGATAACATGGTGATTGATAGCCACAACCCTTTTCCGTGTGTGTGCTTTCTTTCATACACTTGTGTTTTCCTTTGTCCTTCTTCTTAAAAAAATCTCTTAAAATACTAAATGCACTTTTTTGTCAAAATGTGTAATATTTCTAAAAGCCTGTTTTCCAGATTTGAGTATTAGTTTGAATGAGAATATCCGAGACAGAGATGAAACTACAGGTGGATGACTAACACAACTTCAAGTCTCTTTGTGAAGGTGTTGGTCCACCACAAGCTGCAAGGATAACTTGAACTCTGCTGCAGGAATTGTACAGAAAAGCTTTGATGATGGTGTGCTCAGTTGGGATGCTGAAATTCAGTGAATGTTACTGGTGTAGCATATTCAACTCCTCTCCTGGTGCCTGCATGGAAGCACCTGCTTTAAACTCCACTCATTCATTAGGTATTTCCTTTAATTTATAATCTGTCAGTGTGTGACAGGGGTTAAGTAGTAGATATAAACCCACAATAATTAGTCTACTAAGCTTTTCTCTCTTAAGGGACCAACCAGACATCTGTATTCCTTTAGTAGTACCACTAGATGTCCTTACTAAATCACCAACCCTCAGGTGTCTACCAAAATATTTTTATCTTCCATGCAGCTGATATGTTAAAAGGAAGTGCTTGTGAATACAGACACGTGTGAGTTGGCGTCCTGGTTTTAGCTTCGACTGGGGTCAAAAGGGTGAACACACACCTTTCATAAGAAAATTACCTTATCAATTATGAACCAGCATGAACTTATATAACGTCTATAAATTCTGCTATGTGGGTCATTTGGCAAATATGTGTTGGAAACAGTCCTGAAAACGCCCATTTTTATTGCGTATACACAGATTTATCACTTGGATCACTTTGGTTCCACAAAGATTAAACCCTCTTTCATTGTCTGTTCTACTGCACCATATCAATTCACTTATCTATTTAAATCGCTCCCGGCACATGCAACTTTGGTATAAAATATTCACACACAAAACAACATTCACATGAATGTATCACTCCCATCTCAGCAGTACTTTCTAATCGCTGTCACTAGTGCTTTGCACAACAATGTTTAACAGCGCAGCAAGACGTGGATTATGTAAAGCTGACTCGGGCACAGCCAGCAAGTGTGTTGACAAGAAGCCAGAAGATGTTTGCTGCTGTGACTTGACATTCCAGAGAAAATGTTAGAAAACAGGAAACAGGGAGGTACTTGTATTTTTAGACGCCTATATCAAAAATAGTTTCAAAGAAATTAACATTCTTCTTCTTTCAAAGCCTTGTCTATGCCAACAACACAGAGGCAGAGGGTTTAGAGGGAGATAACGTTTTCAGAGAAGTGAACTGAGGAGGTAAGGTTGCTAATTAAAAATAAACACCTGCTTCGAGGACAGAAGCTGGCAAAGACACTGAGGCGCGGCTGAATAAAAAGAGACTCCCTGGCTTTCCCTCTGACTTGCATCACTTTTTATCCATATTTCAGAGACGGGACTGCTTAATGTGACATGATGCCTGTGGAGAGGGGCACATCTGTGCCCCTGAACTTATAACAACTGGTTCAAGAATGTGTTGAAAAAATCTACACTATCATGATGTATTATGGCAATCTCATCGCCGTGTCACACATTTCACACATCTTTGTGTGGAAGGAAAATGTTGTCCCCTCCCCACCTGAAGTCTGAAGCCTGACGATTATGTATTAGACACTGGAATATCCTGACCGACTCATTAATAGCTCTTCCGGACAAGATGTAGAAACAGACTGTGGGGAGATTTAAGGAGAAGCACAGCACTGTGATACTGTGTTTTGAAAGTATTAAACACAATAATCTTGTATATCAAAAGTATTTTAATGACTGCACAGTGCTCTGTCCTCCCACTTGTGCTCTTCTGATTTTAATTTGACTCTTCTCTGTTTTCACTGGTGCATGTTTTTTGTGCACTGGACATGCGCGCTGCACAGAGGAAAATTACTGTCTGCTCTCTATATGTTCAGGTGCCACGGTTCATGGAAAGTGGATTATAAGCACCTTTAAGTAAACACTATCCATAGAGTTTATGACAATGAATAGGAAAAATGCATGCATCTGCCCTTATAGTAATACCTACTGAACAAACAAAACTACTATGTACTATATTTTTGTCAAATACACTGCCTGCTTCACGTGCTTTAATGTTTCCACTGGACAAAAATCGTCTAAGCTTAAATTAGGAAAAAATGATCCACTCCAAATTTTCATATCCATTAGTCTACTTCCCGATCAGAAAAGTCATCTTCTGGGAAACAACTGCAGTGAAGACAATAGCCACACTACTAATCTGAACATGCATGTACAATATTTACATGACTGAATGCTACCATTTGGCTATCTGCGTGACTCTGGCACGGCTGACCTGCATACTGGGCACCAAGTGGGTGGACACGAGGAGCATATACTGCCTGAGGGCAGGGAAGAGCAGCCTGCTTATCTGTATGTGGGTCTTTACCAGCCATCATGGAGGCATCAGTTCAGTCAAATGTGACTCTTTTGTGACAGTTACACTCAGTCACAAAAATTGCAAAACTCATATTTATGAAAACTGCAAAAACTATTTAGGGGTTTTTGCCACTTGTGGCCAACAAAATCATATTATCACCTTTTAAGTTTATATAACAAATTTGTTAGCAAACATTTATATACACCAGCTGTTACAGAGCAAAATGATTATTAATTTGGAGTCGTGTTTGTGTTTACCTGATGAATCCAATATTTGTTTCTGCAGTAAAATTGTTTCTGGTCTCTGATCTACCAACTCCTGCAGTAAATATCTGGCTCATTAGCTGTTTGTACTTTGGGTTTTAGAGATTTTTCAGACAACAGACAAAAAACTACACAATGAGAGCTGTGAAAGTGAACCAAAGCGCAACAGGTAAACAAATAGCTGAAACGTTTCATTAAGAGCGACAGTACATAATATACACATACATAATAATACATTGTTATAATTGTTATAAAATATAGACTATAGCCATTTTAAGTATTAAGTCCAAATTTTGCAGTGGATTTCTGAATTATTGCATGTAACTTACTTTGTATTACTGCAATCGGTCTCTCTGGAAAGTCCAATATTTTTAAATTATAGTACATTCTTAGAGTTTAACAGGTTTATACATCCATTATGGCTCAAAACAAGGTCTTTTAAAAAATATATACTGTTACAAAACACACAACACAGTCTTTCTATCAGGAGTTTCACAAGTTAAATATTGAAAATGAAAAGCCTCTGGTTTTGTGATTTAAGTATCTGAGTCTGCGTGTCAGCAATTAACCTTTATTTTATTTATATTCTTTGCTCCATAGCATATCACTACACCTCCTTTATTATTTCTTCCCACGCATGTTCCCAGTGATCACTGTTGGGATCTATTGTCTTGCTCCTCTTCGATCAGTTTTTAGAGCATTATTCAGTAATCCCTCTAATCACTCTTCAGACCTGATGTCTCCCTTGTTCTCTCTTCTTCTCCCACCCAAACCTCATGTGTAACAAGAAGAAAGAGACAAACTGCAGACATAAATGTCACTGAGCAGGGGACAGCAGTGTCAAGGAGAGGCTGCAAAGCATCAGATATTCCTGGAATGTGTCACAGGTTTGAACACCCTGGGGTCGTACACTGTGGCTCCATGGCAAGCAGCAGTGGGTGGAGCTTTTATCATGACATCATGTGAGGGAGAGGAGTAATATAGGAGAGTAACAGAGCTCAGGCACCTGCAGACAAACAGCAGCAGCAGAACATACAACACAGCTGTAACTGTACGGATAACAGTCTTTCTGCAGAGCTTCATCCATCTGCTGACAACTATGTCTGCTAACACCAGCGTTCTTATTCTCATCACTCTCTGGGTTTCCATGCAGGAAGGTGAGTCTATTTAAAGACTTATTCTAAAAAAACACAAATTTATATTCATGTTAGTGGGATGTGCAAAACATTAGGTATAAGTTCATCATCATTACATCAATCCAAGAACTTTCTCTGTTATGCTAGAAGAGAGATTGTTAAAAACATACTGCTTTTGTTAGCAGTGTAGACTCACTGTAAGATCTCTGCATGGCTTTAATCTCTTACACTGTGCACAAAGCAGCAACAGTCATCACACTGTATGATGGTGCACATACATGTTTTGGCAAGCCCAGAAGCGCAGAACACATGAAACGATCCATTTATCATAGCCATATTGTACAGTATCATTGACTTTGTGATTGATTCCTTCTCTTCTTCCTACTTTAAGTAATAATAATAATAATAATCTTTATTTATAGAGCAAATCCAGGTGACAAAGTCCTTCAGAAAGGCAACACAATAAAAAAGATGAGTCATAAAATCATCAGGTATTTTTAAAACAATACAGCTTTGGTATAAAATATAAAAACCCATACAATGGAGTAAAAACCATTTTAAAGAAAATAAGAGGCTGTTAAAAGAAAATTAAAACTTGAGTCGAATCAGGAAAGGCACACAGATAAAAGTAGGTTTTAAAAAGCAACTTCACTGACTCAGACGGCCTGATTTCCTCAGGCAGATTGTTCCAGAGCCTCGGGGGCTTGGATTGCAAATGCACTGTTCCCTTTAGTTTTCAGTACAAGTGGTAGGAGCATTGTGGTGTTTTTTCTTTTTTTTATGAAGGTTTGTTTTGTGAAAAACAATTGGATAAGTAGATTGTTTGTTTGTGGGCCTTTTATATGTAACTGTCTATGATATTATCATTAAAAAAAAAAAAGCAAAGGAATTCACACATTCCCATCCTGTAAACACATCTGCTTGCTGGCTGTTCAAGATCCTGAGTGTTGGGTTTTGTAGGAAGAAAGTGGAATTTGTGATGAACTTTTTCATGTTCTCACACGCAAATACTATTCATAATAGAGTTGTGATGTAACATATCCATCTGTTTAAAAACAGTGCAAGAGTAAAGGCAGAGACAGGGCGCAGTGACAGTTGTTTTGGCTTGGCTGGAGTTGATGTTGTACTTGGATATCTGTTACTGAGTGGCTCTTTGTCTTGGACTAGGTTTGGGTCTTCCGGTGGTGAAACAGCTGGAAGTGGAAGCCTCTGACAGTGTCCCAGCACGGAGAGAGAGGGCCAAGCGCTGTGCCTGCAGCAGCCTGCTGGACAGTGAGTGCCACTACTTCTGCCACCTGGATATCATCTGGGTCAATACACCGAGGTGAGTATGAGAAGACAGACACTAACAAGTTTGGACACACACATGCAGCATACCTTGTAGAGTGACTTTTGTTATGTGAAGCATCTTGATTGGGTTGATTAAAAACACAACACAAGAGTCAGTGCATTATCACTCTGAGCCCATCAGCTGCAGAATAAATGTGCTATCATTAAATGATTAAATGAGCAAAGAGCAAAGTCTGCTGTATGTTTATATCATACTAATAGCATTATCTGTTTCGTTTTGCAGTAAGACAACAGTTTATGGTCTAGGCAGCGCTCTGTCCCGTCGCAGAAGGTCCACTTGTCGCTGCACCTGTGCCAACCCTGATGATCAAACCTGCACCAACTTCTGCAATCGCAGGTAAGTCTGAACATCACACACAGCTGTCAAGGATCACTTGATGGCTCATGTGAGTGTTTTAATCCAGAGTTGTGTTTCCGTCATAGGTTGCATAGTTTGTAAAGGCAGCTACCATTGCCCTTTGTGGAGTACAAGGAGTGGTGCAGTGTGAGGGAACACTCATTTTACTGCAATGCTATAATTAGCCTAAATGTGTTGTTACTGTGTTCCATAAGCCGTGTTAGTCTGAGGGTGTGATCATCAAATAATACAGCTGAGGCCTGAGGGAGTAGACTAATCTCAGGCCGGTGCACAAGGCTTGTTTTTGATTGGTTCTGTAGCCTGAGGAGGGAAGTGTGTAGGAGTTCAGAAGCAATTAAAAGATAATTTGAGAATTCACATTTTCTAGACATGCCAAACAAATAGTGTCACCACCTAGAAACAGCGGAAACGGAGAATGACAGACCGAAACAGGAGACGTCACATGAGGTCAACAAGGCCTGTAAACAGTGCACTTTTGTTGTGGCATAAAACATTTAGTGAACCTGTAAAGATAAGGGTTTTTTTCTTAGTTAGTGTGACAGTGTAAAAAAAAGAAAGTGCTGAATGCTTTTATTTGATAGGATATTCTTTAACTACAATAAAACATTTAAAGACAGACTATAATGCCAGGGTGAGTCTGTAATTCCAAGGTAATTGTCATTTTTGATAACTGTAATGTTTCTCCTGTTCTGTAGCCCTGAAACTTCTGTAAAAACACGTCAACTCAACATACTCAGCATCCTAAGGTGAGCTTTGAATGACAAGATTACCAAATAACAAAAACTCTGACAACTGCACATACAATTTGATCATATTTTTTAATTATCTGACTTACTTTTTGTCCCTCAGAGCTGTGGCGAGCAGGTCCAGAAGAGATCTGGATGAACTTAAATCCAACAAGGCTCAGAGGAAGAACGCTCGCTAAAAAACAACTTGGCTGTTGAGGCAGCGACAGTGAGAGAAAGAGAGGAGCGAGCACCTGAACAAATGACACTCCTTTGATAGAGAGGGGGTAAACAAGGGGCCACTGAAAGACCTGACACAGGAAGGCCGAAGTGCCACAGAAATGTCTGTTTGTGCCCGAGAATAGAGGGTGGAAAACGTGACAGAGTTCTGAAAACACATCATAGAAACAGATGAGGTGGATCAGCACTGAGAGGAGAATGGAGAATGCTGTGTCTGTGGTCATGTTAGAGATGGAGCAGTTGTCTCCACTCTAACTAAGGCCAGCACTGACATAGACGGATGTAACAGTGAGGAAAAGGGACATGCATACTGTACATACATGTACAGGAATTTCTCACATACATGGCATGTGTTTACTCATTATTTTGTAAAATACAAAAAAATCTCTTTCTTTTATGGATCAACAAATTAAATATGTTACAACTTATAGAATTACTTTTGTTTTGAGTGACTTAAAGGAAGGAAATAAGTTATGTAGAATACTGAAAGTTATGGGGGGGTTTTTTATCAAAAATGATTGTGTGCAAAAGTGCAAAGCAAATAAATTTGAATCAAATCAAGCCTGTATTGCCTTTATTACATACCTATCATCAGTGTCTTTGAATATAAAGATGAGTTTTATCTTTAAAACAAAAAGGAAAAATGGTCCTGATATCTTTTTTTCTGATTTATGACCTTCTCTGCTTGCTTTGGGAAAGTGCACTGTGTAAATAAAGTGATTACTGTAAAGAAACTAAACGTGAAGAGTGATTTCAGAGAAATAAATCCCTTTAGATGGCATGTGTGCTTCAATTGTGTGACAAGCAAACACATTTCTGAGTTCAAAAGGAGGCCTGAGATGGATGAATGGTGCAGGAATTTGAGGCTCACATCAATAATACGTTTACTTGCTATTCAAAGGAAGCGCAGCCTGTGTTATCACAGGGATCTGTGGAAAGAATGCAGCGTTTTGCTGAGGGGGTGAGATAGAGGTACAAAATACCCTGTCACCCCATGTTCCTCTCTGACTGCTTGTACTGTACATACCGTCCACGCACACCTGAATATGCAAGAAGGCAGACGAGGGCTGGAACCGAAGAAAACAATCACAAGAGACGATTCATCTGTCATCTAATGAATAAAGCGGTGGAGTACTGACCTGCTTTTGCTGCCTGATCAAATAACCCTGATGGATGATAAGACTCAAATGTTAATGTGGCTCTGATTTAAGGAGTAGATTTTCCTGCTTTATTGCATGTCATTTCATTCCTGTCATACTTCTCCTTTTTTTTTTCCTGGAGAGACCCCCTGCAGCCATCTTTTTGAGACAGGCCTGAGCAAAACCACAGCCTGATTTCAGGCCGACTGCATCCACAGTAGAAAACGTCATGCACAGTTACGCAACACTCGTTTTAATAAAGCAGAACATATACTTAAGTGTTGCTTCACTGGTGCATGACTCTGTGATCATCAGTTACTTCAGTAACTTTCAGTTACTAGGCGACCAAATCAGATACATAAAACTTTCAGACCCATGTCTTTGCCATCAGTCTTTCTGTAAGCAGATTACGTGTGAGATAATCAAAGCTAATCAGATACAAACATATAAACATTTATCTAACTGAAACTTGATCGCCTAACTTAATCTATGAAGTAACTGTGAATTAACATTCCTTAACTTAACCATAGTGATTATAGTAACTTGATCGTTTGCATTAATTCATGCATTAAATCATCATCAGTCATGTATTAGTTAAGGATTACTTCAGTAATAAAGACTCACCAATATGGATTTATAGATTTAGAATGGTTTGTTCTCACATATTGTGGATGGAGGTGAACCAAGATGATGTACTATACAGTAGGAGAGATGGAGGGATGAGTTTGAAGAGATAAGGGATGACAGGAGAAACTGGGGTTGTAAATGGATGATTCAGAGATGGAATGGTGTTGGTTGGTGGCGGGATTAGGGCCACAGTGATTCTTGTGTTCGAACAGAAGAGAGAGAAGGGAAAAAGGAGAGAAAAAAGAAGTGGAAGATGTGGAAACTGAGGAGGAGGAAGTGAATTTACAAGGTGTGCTTTAGTGCTTATTATTTTAGGCACGGAAATAGGATGAGTTCAAGGTGTGGTCCCATTCAGCTTAATTCAGTTTCTTTATACAGTGCTAAATCAAAACAAAAGTTACCTCGTCACACTTTCCGTATAGAGCAGGTCTAGACCGTACTCATACACCATCAGTGTATGAATGTATGTGAATGGGTGAATGAGATCTGTAGTGTAAAAGTGCTTTGAGTGGTCGGAAGACTAGAAAGGCGCTGTATAAGTACAGTCCAATTACCATTTACCATTACTGTTAATAATATTATTTACAGAGATCCAACAATTCCTTCCATTAGCAAGGCAACAGTGGCAAAGAAAAGCTTCCTTTTAACTTGAGCAGAACCCAGCTCATTGAGTCAAGGTGAGAGACGCTGACAATTTCCAGTCCTTAACTAACAGCTCCTCTTTTTTGTATTACCAATCACTTACTTGTATTATCTTTTATCTTTTTAATAATGTACTATCTTTAGGGGTGCAGCGCATAAAGCCCTGCTTTGACATTATTGTTATAACGCCAACATGCTCAATATCTGTTTCATTTTTTGACCCAAGCTTTTTAAATCTTCTTTACATTAACTTAACTCTCTGGGTTTAAATGGTCGTCTATGTCTTACACAGCAAAACAGGAAACATTTTCAACATTCACGTCTGTCAAAAAGCGAGAGAGGAGAAATGGGAAGAAGCAACAGGGCAGCCTCAGGTCAGTCATATGCTGTCATCGGGGGTTTAAGAGATGGTAAGTCATTTTATTTAACTTGAGGTATAAAGGGACCGTAAAGATGTAATGATTATATGAAAATCATATTAATGATTAACTGATGTGAGGTAATGATGATAAAACAAGACTCATCAGGTGCATCAGCTGCTTTTTAAGAAACTCTGAGGCAGAACTCTGTCCATGGTGCTGGAACAGGAGAGACTCCAGTGAACCTCTTCACTGTTGCCACCACACATACATAAAAATCACTGGTTTCCAGAGAAGCTCTGAGTGTAACCATTTATTGTTTGGGCTCTCAGAAACTGTAGTCATTCAAATGAATAAAGTAAATCACATAATACAGCTACTTTGTTTCTAAATCACAAATTTGACCATAAAACCAACTTTATGTCTTTAATTTTATCTCTGTCAGAAAATAGGACAAATTACTTTATAAGTGATACATCAGATTATTAATTAACCCAAGTGATTAACGGTCAGACAGTCCTTCCATTCGAAGTAGATTATACTAGTGGAATGGCATTTAAGATAAATGTTTGAACTTGATGTTTTTCTTTTTTTCTGGGCATCATTATTAAAGTTTACTGGTTGAAAAGAAAATACGTTTCTCTGACAAATAGTCCAAATTTGTATTGAAGGCATTGACAGCAAGATGAAAGATATTTTAGGTTTGTTTTATTAGTTACATGTCTTCCTTCTAAATTAAGCATATAAAATATCACCTGGGAAGGTTTATTTTGTCAGGTTTATTTAAAACAATGGTGGGAAAAAAATATCTTATAAATTTCAATGAGGATTATTATGTGTAAAAAAAAAAAAAAAAAAAAAAGGCTTCACAGGGCCGATCTTACCACCTCAGCCAACTCTGAGTTCCAAAACAGGAAGTTCCTCTTCCGCAAACAAACAAACTTACTCACCTTCTCTCCTTCCTCTCCTGCCCCTTTCTCCTTGATAAGTCTCTCTCTTTGCCATTGTCTGAAGAACTCAGTCACCTCAAAACTCTCCTGGGGCTCTGGTTGTTGTGTTTGGTCTGGCATTGTGTTGTTTGGCTCCTTTACCTGCTTTAAATCTATATTATGTGACTGTAGAGATCTATGAGAATTGAAGGTTAGAAGTTATTGTTTTAAATGTTGTGGTAGGAATAACAAGTTAGACAAGGTTACATACATCATAATACTGCTGTAAATATATGTTCTGTTTTGATCATTTTCATGCTTAGATCAAAGAATTACATCCTATGTTGGAAGTATAAATGCTGGCTTACTTAGCTCTGTCTATAAAATATAAATGCCCTAGTTTGTGAATTATAAACATTTAGGGAATTTGTCCACCTTGCTAGATGAAATGATCTAACATAACAATGATTTTCTGTACACAATAACATAAGATAATGCACATCTGAAGCAGGAAATATAAGACAGTAGCGAAGATGAGAACATTTATATGTCTATAATAAAAATATGATCATTCTGTTAGTTTCATAAGCTACCAGTTGCTCAGGGTGACATACAATAGCTTTTTTCATTTAGATTCTTAAGAGCTGCTACAAAAGTTAAATAAAAACACTGTTCACTTCATCAAGCACCTACATGTGTCTCCTGGAGATGAGACATCACTGGAATGAACTGCTTTTAGAACAGCCATATGAGTCATTTGGAAAACACTGAGTAACTGCAGTAGTTTCGGTACAGGGACTTGTTGGACAGCCCATTGATTCATCTCTATTTTGTTTTGTTTTATTATTTCTATTTTAACTCTACCTTTCAACTGTTCACTTTGAAAAAGGGGCACAAATTGTCATAAAAAACTGGTGGTCCAAATACCACAAAACAATAATAAACATTTACACTGTGATTTTAGGCAGTTACATAAACTGATATTTTTCCTGTCTGAGATGTGGGGTGTTTTTATATTTACATTCTGTAGTGAATGTATGAGATGTGTTTAGATAACATGTCTGGGTCCATGTAAACCTTGTAAAAGTATGTGGTTCCTCATGTTAACACGTAGAGTGTCACCTTGCAGACTATGGCAAATATCAGTTATGTAACTGCCAGATGTGTGTACATCATGGTTGAGATGTGAAATTGTCTCAGAAGATGCAGGTGTAGGATCAGGAACATTGTGTGATTTAGATATTTCATGCCCGTGTGATTATCTTTCAGTGAGTAAAAGTCACCATGGTCTGTTTGGGATCTGTTCCCCTAAAATCCCAGCAGAGCATGGCTGAGTAATGCTCTTATGTTTTGGTATGCATAATCTCATTTATTCATATTGTGAGTGTGATACAGCTGAATAGCACTGACCCCTGTGGTAATATTTAGTCTCAAATGTTCACATCACATACCGATACTCAGTAAACATTCCTTAAATGCTTTCTGTGTTCTCGTTTACTCAGAAGGCATTTTACTGGGTCACAGCCAGCCAGCATTGATCATGATTGGTAACAGCATGTTCCCACTCTTAGAATAGCCCTCTGTATCATTCATTTTTCAGCTGAGTGAACCGAGTGAAAGAGTACAGCAATCAATCATGAAAATGATCCTCATAAGTTCAAATAATTGCTTTAAAATCCTAAATAATGTAGCTGTAAGAAGCACTTTGTCCTCCTCTTGTTAATCATGAGTCATGCATTGCATGCCTCAGCATTTATGAGTGTTTTGTTATAATAAAGGAGTGGAAGCTATTAGGCATCCATAAAGCTTTATAAGCACACATTCATCAGCAACTTGTCAAAGCAGAGACTTAAATCTGCTGTTAAACAATCCTGATTGAGCTGGTGGTCAAATATTCCACAGCTGTTCCCCAAGAATGTGCAGTGAAGCAACAGCCCAGCGTCTCAGCCTCCCACACACCCAAACTGTATACACATGCACACAACTGTTGCTGGAGATTTACAACAGGGGGGTGTTTTCCAAAAAGACTGTACTGTATCATGCAAAGACCAGCGGATCCTGCAGTCAAAAACATAAACTAACCCTTACAGCAGAACAAGTGTGTGTTTTACTCTCCACTGTGCATTGTGATGATTCTTTACCAACAGGGCACAAGATCATGTTGTTTTTTTTTACGTAGGCTGAGACAGCTGCCTGTCCTGTTAATGTCAACATCCGAACAACTTAACCCATGCAGGAACAATCCATACTGTGCAGCACTGTGTGGTACCTTGCTGTTTTGCTGCCTTGGCAGGAGAGGACTGACTTAGATAGTGTAATAGGGCAAAGTGCAAAGGTTCACTTTGAGGGAAGGATAGCCTCACATAACTCTTAATAGTGAAGTAGCTATCACTATTATTCACTCTGTTGAGGAAAGATCTCCGACATGCTCTTGTCATCACTGGCAATTCCAAGAAAAGTCAGACTTAAGCAATGTCAACTGATTAAGACCTTTTCCATAAAGAATACAAAAAAGATTTTTATAATGCAAAATATTATATAAATATATATAAATAACAAACAAAAAAAGACATCTAACAACTTATTTTGCTCATAAAAATTGATGATTTGGGTTTTTGTTTTGCTTTTCTGAAATACTACTACCACTACTGATAATAATACTAATAATACTAATACTACTAATAATAATAATAATAATTATTATTATTATCATTATTATTATTATTAGTAGTAGTAGTAGTAGTAGTAGTAGTAGTAGTAGTAGTAGTAGTAGTATATAACAGAAGAAGAAGAATAAGAAGAAATACTGAATAAAAATGACCTTGTAAAGGACATTGCACGCTAAATTAAAAGACAATAAATCAGACTTAATTCAATAGGATTAAAAATGCTCACAACATGGCAGACAATAATGTGTTAAAATATAAATGATGACTTGCATATATTATATATAGATGCTGTGTCATGCCGGTTGCTTATCCTTATCTCTTTGGATGGGTGTTGTTACAGTACATCCGTTCCATCCATTTACAGCAGGATATGATAAATGTGTCATATGACAAAGGTTTTCATGCAATATTCACAATGAAACTGAAAAAAAACCCAACAGGGACCATGATATCAATACAAGTGCCATCACATTATCTCAAACACTGAGGAAATGATGGATTAGTTATTAGATAAACTACTGAACCAGGAAGATCCTAGATATGGTGTTATTGCTGTGTAGTATAAATGTATACTACTTTGGCTTTCTTGTTTGAAATGTGTTACATCAAATGCTTACAAGGAATAAAAAGAATAAGATTTTATTGGTTTTCCCCTCGTGGATCAAATGGTTGCCTTGGGATATTGTTGTGACATCTACATAAGTTTTACATTATCCAGGTTCCAGTCTAATAAATAGTTGATCTACGTGATCCAGTCCTAAAAATTACCTCTGCATTTTTCTAAGTGACTAACTTACTAACTGACAACAACTGACTTACTAACTTATCCTTATCACTGTCACTGGAGCCAACCCCCACTAAATCCTCTCTCTAAGATCAGTTGAGAACCATGCTGTCACTGTAGTTGGCCAGTAGATGGGGTCATCTACCATAAACTCACACTACTACTGCATCACATCAGCAACCGAGTCAACAGAGTGTGATGATTCACAAATTCAACACTACTCTACGCTACTCTGACTGGAAGCTTGAGGAAAATGTTATTTATGTTTGTAGATTTGTTAAATTCATTGTTCAAAAATCCTTAAAAAGGTTTTTGTTTTTTTGTTTCAAGGGTTTTCCCTTTACTACTAATGACTTACCACCAACACAATCAATACTTTTACACGACATTTGACCAATAATACTTAATAGTTCAGGTTTCTGAATGCACTATTAACAGACTGCTCTGACATTACTATTTATAGTGAAGAAAATTATACTTCTTCCAACACAGTAAGTCTAAGTGGGAGAAACCTCCCAGAAACCTTTATTAGTCAGTCTAGGAGCCCCAAAATCAGCATAAATACAGAATACATCAATGTTACAATGCAACTGAAAATGACAATACTAATCAGAGATTTCACCACAACAACACTCTTCTTTGTCAGTGTTGTGGTCAAGTGTAACACACAGGGCCATTTTAGGGCCCTAAAAAACTAAATTGTTATTTGACCATTGGTGAAGAAATGTATACTGTATAGCTTTTATTTACATATAAACATAGCAATACCACAATGTAGAAATACTCAATTACAAGAAAAAGTAAAAGCACAAAAGTATTAGCATCAATATGCACATAAAGTATCAAACATTATGCAGAATGGCCCATTTCAGAATAAATGCCTGGGTTATAATTATCAATGCATTCATGTTAATCACTTTAATGGTTCAGCTATTAAAGGTGGGGCTAATTTTAATGACTTAATATATGATGAGTAACTTGAATTTCCCCAATAAAAAATATATATATATTATCTTATCTTAATTTATTATAATTTATTTAATGTAATTTATTAATATGAATGTATTTGTTTATTATGTATTATATTATTGGTTAGAATTTGTATCTGGTAACTAAAGTTAGCAAAAAATGTAGTGGAGTAAAAACACAATATTTCCCTCTGAAATGTAGTGCAGTAGTATATATAAAGATACTCAAGTAAAGTACAAGTACCACTGGAAAAACATGAATTATGACTCACAACAATGCAATTCGTGGAGGCCATAATAGCTGATTGCTGTTGCGGTCTCTATAGCTACATATTTCACTTTTGCTGTTGTACTGGGTTAAATACAAATTTATTGCTGTTGCACAAAGTACAAGAAGACACGATATGAAGAGTATGCACAAATATATAAGGGTAAGATAAACAGTAAGGACTGGTTAGAAATAAGTTAAGATACATTATGATCAGTATGAACAGTGTGATAATTATATGCATATATATATATAAAGTTTGAACATGTGCAGCAGTGACTTTAGGCAAAATATGCAGTATAATACAAGTATATCAATGATTATAGAGAATAGACAGCTGGTGTATGATGGATTATACACTATAGATCAGATACAATATGGACTGTAGTATAAATATGGGTATGTGAGAGCATATAATGCAGTATAGTACAGTAGTGTGGCAGTAGTGAGTAAGCATGAGGCAGCAGTCAGTGAGGCACAGTTAGGATAGTAATGTTCGGTCACTGGAGGAAGGTGTGTGTGGTTGGCGATATCACCATGAGAGCTTTGACATGGAAAATTAAAACACTTGTCATTACATGTAATCTTCATAACTGCTGCCTGGATAGCTCTAAACTATCTCTGCTGCTGCAAGTGAAAGGTTTTGTTCTACAATGGGATTTCCATAACTGACACAGCAACAAAAGCGCCCCTTGATTGATTTCTGAAATTAAACAAATCATAACGAACAATCATTTTGATTATAACATTAAATATGGTTAAAAATGGGACACAGACACGTTAAGTGAACCTCATGTAGGCTGATTGTCAGTGTGTATCTGCAGTATTTTGGTACAAAACCTGTCACACTGAAATAAAACATTCAACATTCATTTAGCTGTGCTGAATTTTTATTAGATCCCATTCATGTTCCATCATAGTTCAACATGTGAAGTTGATATGGTGTCATACAGTGGAAACTTATGACAGCAGCTTCTATTATAGGAGATTTACATCCTATAAATAAAATGATGGGTATGTGAAGGGAGAAGTGTGCAGCTCCGTTATGTCGTGTTTCATTATCACGGTGGGGAGCTGGATAATATAACGGAATGCTCCTCCACCCCCACCCTGCCTTCCCATCCCAGATCAATGCAATGCAATGCCTGGTGGGTACTGGAGTCTTCACAACACAAAGAAGAGCCGTGTTCGCAACGCCTACAGAGGAGCTGCAGCTTCCAGCGAGAACTACCGGTACCGAGATGCTCAGCTCGGGATGGTTTCCGGTAAGTGCGTAAAATGTTTGGACCGGGCAGTGGAAGAGGGGGAAAGTGTGAGGTGAGGAAATGACCGGGCTGCTATTTTTAAACTAATTTCAAAGGAGGAGGCGGAGGAGGGTGAGTCAAGAGAGAAAGGTAATGTGAGTGCTGAGGTCCTTAGGGAGCAAAGAAGCCACAGTGGCTGAGTTTGGAGGGAAGATTTCTACGCAGACAATAACCGAAGTTGTGCTCCAACTTAGCCGATACAAAACAAGCCGGCATCGCGAGTAAAATGCATGTTTGCATTACAGTACTGCGTGTAAACATCTTGGTTCAATGCACACCTTGGGTGCTATAGGGTGAATGTTTTTGTGCTCCCCTTTCGCTGAAATCACTGCTGCTGTTTCACCACCTGAAACTCCATTTTCCACTGATGTCTGCACAGGCGTCCATGCACAACAAAGGATGCATGTGATCTCCGGCATGTAGATGGTGTGTGTGTCGATATTTGTAATCGGGTGACTCTGTCAGTCGGATGCACCTTTTAAGGTCTGTATGTCGAGTGTTTTTTCCCCATTCAAGTGCGTCATGTTGTGTAGAAAAAGCATTTATAGGCCTCTAGAAACGCTGTGAGAATTTGTCTGCAGGCACAGAGAGAGGATGCTGCTTTCCAAATCAAAGCACTTGGAAGTGTATTCTCATTTCTGAACGCACATGATTGGTTTTAAAGACAGAAAGCGAAGGCCTTTGCTTCAAATTATTAATCAGCTAATTTAAAGGGTTGACACATGGATAGATTATCTGATTCATGGCCTATTGCATGTGAAAGCGAACTAAAATATCAACAACAAAAATGATATCGCATAAGAAAATGTTGTAAACAACAACAAAAACAACAACAACACTTTATTGTGTCATATTTTAATTGTGTTTTATACAAAACGACGTTTAAAAAAAAAAAAAAAAAACGTTCATTTGCGGCGCTTTTATTTTGAAAGCTGTGGCCGGAAGTCGTCGTCTCCGCTGTGGCAGTTGGAGCCGTTCACTCATCAGCATCTTGAGTCCACTGGCGCGAGATCCGCTCTCGGAGAAGGAGGCAGGTCGACGCAGACACACACACACACACACACACACACACCTCCTGCCTGGAGTAACGGCTGTTTTTTTTTTTTTTTTTTGAATATATTTTATTTTTTTAATTTGATGCTTTTCACACGATAGACCGAGTCAACCTCTCAGGTAATTTGAATCTTGCCTCAGGAAAGAAACAATGTCGGCGATACAATTAGAAAAGCGGCGCTACATTTAGATCTAATTAGGACAGGAGGTTGTTCGGGCAAAGATGGAAGACGTGATACACTTGCTGCTGTGTCTTCAGTGGCGTTTATTTGGGAGATGCTAACCTAACAAAGCTGCTTTTTTAAACGTGTTGTCGTTTATTTATTAATTTGTTGTGTTATTGACGACGGAGAGTAGATTTTTTTTTTTTTCTTCAAGGACATTAAAATATTGGATGTTCTCTCATTTATTCAGCTGCAAGTGTCAATTTAAGAGTAAGCGAGCACATTTCTAGTCAGGAAACCTGATGTGTAGTAAAAGTGTGTCATAATTATTGTTTTATTGTCTTGTATTTATTCATTTAGCACGTATAGAGTCAAATAAGGCTGTTTAATAGTCTGGTCAGGTGCCTCCTCTCCTTCTTGAACCTGCAGCTCCTGTACAGTAACATTTCCTTTGGCTTCATCTGCCCCTGGTGTGACAACTCCTGAAGTTAATGTTCTCTTCCAGGAAAAAAAAATGCTGCCTCATGGCTTGTGTTGTAGCTCTTTCCACTTCCTATTGGAAGTCCCCCCTGCTTTAATGGACCATTAAGAGGCAACCACGATGGTTAAGCTGTCAGCTGGGCCTGATTGATTTGGTCAGACCACAGATGAGACTGATGTGTGCCGAGATTCCTCTGGAGCTCTCAGCTAAATGTCTCTCCTCCTGCCTCCACCACCACCACCACCCTGCTCCAGGCGACAGCCTCTGGCAAGAAGCAGAAGTGGACATCCTGGTTTCAAGCTGGAGATGCTGAATGTAAAGTGTTTGGTGTGTGTGTGTGTGTGTGTGTGTGTGTGTGTGTGTGTGTGTGTGTGTGTGTGTGATCAATTCCCTTCATTGTAGTGTAGCTGCATGGTGGTATGTGATGGCACGTCTCCCCTGCAGTGCAGTCTTCACACAGGTGGAGGGACTGAGGAAGAAGAAAAGTTTAGCAAAGGCGAGGAGCGTTTTGGGCTCCTTGTAAAAGTGGGCCACCGGTCCCTGTGGTGAGTGATGCTTTTCTGGGGCAGGCTCGGTGATGACGCTCACCCGGCCCGGATAGGGAACAGACACCCTCGTCCATCCACTTCGGAGAAGGGTGCGGAAACTGCGCTGCTCGGATACACACTGCAAAGAGACTGCAGGTCTAACTTTTACTTTCAAAACAGAAGCCAGCTTTTTTTCTGATCTACACATCTATTGATACTTCTCTGGAGCAGGCCTGTAAGTATGCTTCAGCTCTGTCCCCCTGACTCAGGACCTTTTGGTCCGCTATACACCATATTTTGCAAGAGTGTAACTTGTTAGGATGTCTGTTTTCGACAAAGTGTGGAGGTCATGATTTTCCTCCACCGACTTGGCCGCTTTTTATGCCCAAAACCCGAGCCCTGGAGTGAGGAAGCGCGCTGCTATTTAAAGATGGCATAACTCAGCCAGCTGCTGCCGTTTCCGCTGCCATCATAATTGAATCAGCGCTAGTAGAGTGCGCCAGTGAGGGTGTGTGCGCTCCACAGAAGATTATAAGGTCGCATCTTCTAGGCGGTCTATAACGGCTACTTTCGCATACCTGATTGGTGGCTTCTTTTCCTGGTGAGTGTGTTTGTGGGACGGAAGCTGGGAAGAGTATCCCAGTCGGTATCATCCGTGGTAAAGCTATTATCCATGAGGAGGATGTGGGTTTGTAATGGGAGTTTATAAACAAGGTAGTGCATCCTGATTGTATAGTTTTATAGAAAAGATTACAGTACAAGGAGTGATTGGTGAAATGGGAAGGTAACTTTTAACTCATTTGTTTACTCCTGTCAGAATATTCGAACTGCAGTTTGGTGCGTCATGTCTTCTTTGATCTGTTTGTCCAATGCTGTCAAGTGACTTGTGGTGACTGTCAAAATCTTCAGAGAAAATACAATAATCTTTCATGACGGTGAAGACAGTGAGCGACAGAGGTCCTGCACAGTTTGGACAGTTTCATATTGATCTGTTGTGCACGGCGAGCGAGCCCAGAGAGGGTTAACAACTCAAAAGGGAACTAGGCCATCAACATCTCTTTTTTTGTGGGCACATTCTGAGACTGGCTGTGAGCGTGACAGAAACAGCAAGTGAAACAGCAATATTTGATCGTGGAACGTATCTGCTCAAGCTAGATCTTTTTTCTTTTCTTGGATCGTCCATGTTGTACTTGACATGCAGCGATGCGTACAAGTGTTATTCATACATAACATATGAGGCTGTGGCTGAAATGGTGGAAAAAATTCTGTGTTTGTAGCTCTACCCCCTCAATGCCTCAAATCCGCTCTTACTTTCAGACACCAAAGATATTTTCTCTTTCCCTGGATAGAGCGAAACGCTCACCACTCAGCTCGATTATTTTGAGTCATCCAGCCAAGGCTGTGGCACTGGGCGGGAGTGTAAAAATTTTCATCTCCGACCACGGATACATCTGCCTCCTCTCAGCGGTGTCCGGGTTCTCCTCCAGTCTGTTTGTATGGCTCTACTATGAAAACTACAATACTTGAAACCCAACTTGATGTGGTTTTGTGCAGGATTACTGACCTGGTTTGATGTATAGGTGCCGTTACTCAGGCTTCTTCTTTTCACAGGGAAGTTTAACTTTGAACCTGCCAGTAAAATGGCCTGGAAGAGGAACAGAGAAGAATGCCAAAATACGGTACACAACCGTATGTAGGAAACTGTTTCTGTGTATCACAACGCCACACATGTGCCTCGGACAGACACTGATCATTGATTACATAAATAGTCTTGTCAAAAGGCCTCCGGTGGCCTGGGCACAATCACAGAGTCGAGGGCCGTTTGCTCTTATCTGATGCTGCAGTTTGGTTAGACCAGTAATTCACTGAAATGTAAGATGATACGGCGCTCCATTAGACCACCAGAAGGATTACTTTGCAAAGAAATCCATCAGTAATGTCGAGAAAGGAACTGAAGGAATTTTTGTGGCCTCGTTTAGGGTTTGAATTTAGGTCAGATGTACTTTTTTTCAGCGATAGTTATAGCATTTTCTCTTCGTTATTTTCTTTTGGTTTCTCCTGCAAAGCAAATGTCAGTGCTTGTTTTTCTCAATTGCCACAAAAGATGTGGCTTTTATAGATGTTGCAGCTATTTCATTACAAAGAATGAACAGTGTGTCATGATGCTGGTCTTGAACTGCAAATGCCGTAGTTTTCTTTTTAGTATAGTGCCGATGACAGTTCCCTAGAATCCAAGGCGATGTCTTGAATATTATATTTACAGTGATATAACAAAAGGTAGCAGATCCTCACATTTTAGAAGCTGTATCCAGTAGATGTTTTGAATTTTTAATTTATAAGCAACTTAACTCGATTAACAAAATTATTTGGCATCTTATTAACCAGCCTCGTATTCATCCTCTTTTCTCGTGAAGGACAAGTGTTGATATTTACGTTTTCAACAAATGGGCGTATGCAACAGGTGCAGGAAAGTAAGTTATTTTATGAAAACTTTTTGTGTCTCAGTCTGTGAGATGTACTAGAAATTCACTTCCTAACAGCCTCAGAACGGAGTGAAATCACAGTTGACTGTTTTCACCTGCTGCCCCCTGCGGCTCCTATCAGTCTGCTCTGTCTTTTTCCAACATATTTCTTTTATATTTCTAAAATTAATTAACCCTGTTTGTTAGGTATTTGCTTTGCCAGCTCAGTCAGCTACAAAAATCAACAGCAAAATCATAAATTGCCCACTTCAGGTACTTAAAAGGGTTGGTTTGTGGTTATGAAGTGATGCACTTGGCCAACAAAAGTGTTGTAATGACATTATCGAAGTGTTTCAATGACAGCGTTTTGATTTTTAACACGTGAGTAGTTTGTACAATGGCCAGCTGGAACCAAAGGTCTGAGTGTATGCCAGCGAACTGTTCTCCCACAACATTTTCACACCAGCATCAGTGTGACGCAACAGAAGTCAATTCATGTTTCAGTCATCCAGCTTTGGGGATCAATGTGGCATCATTGTCTGGAGTGGTTTTCTGCTGTAGTCCATCTATCTAAGTCTTTCCAAACGGTGTGTGACACACTCAGCTTTTATGTTTTGTCTTTTTAAGTGCCTTTGTTGTTTTCTCTGCTTCATGCTGTATCCTGCTGCACACTACTTACACGTTTTTTGTGTACGATTTCACAGATTCACTTTCCTTCCTCCATGCTTGCATACTTTTTTGTCTGCCCTTTTATTGTCCTGAAAAAATATCATAGTTACAGCAGGTCTGCTCAAGGTAGCCTCACTAAAAATAAATAGCAAACGTGTTCGTGTTCGTTCCTGAGGTTTAGTATTGTTCCTCTGGCTATGATGCCTATACATAGAGCTGCAGCTTGAGGTACTGTGTGACCTCAACTCTGATCGGACTAAACATGTATCTGGCGTTGACACAGTTTAAAATGGCGACTTTGCTGCATGATATGCATGGAATGTGTTGCATCTGTGAGGCGAAGCTTGATGTCATCTTCATGCAGTGGGGGTTTTAAACACCCTCTATCTACATAAGACATCAAAATGTAGATCACACTTTATGTTTTAGTGTAAATGAGGTCTTCGTTCTCAGGCCTTTTTGTGGATATGTTGTGTTCTTTGTAGTGATGATTCATGCGTCTTCGCTGCTTTCTGTTTGTGACCAACTTCGTTCTAATCTTGTTTGTTTTTCTCTATCAGAGGGGTTAAGATGGGAGGAGCTGCCATCTTAAGCATGCTGGAGACCTGAGAAAATACTTCTGAACTGCTGCTGAGGACCTCAACCACCCCCACCCCACCCATGACTTTCAATAGTGTATGTCTATTCCTTTTTATATATACCCAGATCCACAATAATGATGCTAAGGTCATTAAAGAGTACAATGCCACAGATTATAGATAAAATTAAAAGGATTGACTAGTATTAGTACTAGAATTTTGAAACTTTGCCACTATAATTTGGAGAATAAAATATGAAGATCAGAGATTATTTTATTTGTTCATAAAAAAGAACACAATTTTACTCTTGTCATTTTTTTAAATGAAGAATCAAGTAAAAACACATCTATATATAATGATTAATATACTGTATTTAATGTGAGATTTCCTCAGCTAAGTAACTTCATATGGTTTGATTTTAAATGTGGCTTGAAAGTGGTCAGGGATGATCAGATGCTTGAGATACTTTTATAGTGAAAAGGTTCATTACGGCTTTTAAGGAATTTTAATGAAACATTTTAGACTAAATATCTCATGAATCCAAGATGTGTTGTTTCTTTGAGCCTCATTTGCAAATGGGACTTTAAGGGGAAAATCGAATTACTACTTTTACTACTCTGGTTTAACTTACTTACAGTTCACACATCGCTTAAACTGGTGTTGATGCTCCAACTGTTGTTTTTCAGGAACCGTTGATTGGTGTGCCTCAAACTCTGTAATGGAAAATCGTGGTGAGTACCAAGTTGCTCGTTGTGGTTTGTTAAGTGCAGTGTTAATGCTGTGGAGAGAGCTGTAGATCCACTCATCTCGCTGTACATCCACTGTGTTTATGGAGTCTGTCTAGCCTCTGCTCTTTTTATGAGCGACTCAGGGCTCCAGCCATACATCCTCTCAACCTCAGGGCCTGATCGAGGATCAGTTTCCCTTCCCAAATCTTGGCCTTTCAGGATTTTCCCTGGTCGGCGTACTGTATGAGTGTGTGCTGTGTTACCGAAGAGATCTGGTGTTGTTTAAATTACGCATGTTTTTTCAAGTTTGACTTTGAGAGTTCGAGATGAGCTGCTGAACTGCTTTTTTCTTCTCATATGGCAACAGCTGACCTTTCACTCTCTTCTAAACCGCTGTACTGGAAAAGGAAGTGTTAACCTTTATTATGCTGCTATTACTGCTGGCCTTTGAATCACAATCACCTGTAGCTCTTCAGTCAACCAGTTCCCTTTTGTAAAACCAAAAAAAAAAAAAAAAACAGTTAAATGTCCATAGGTGCATACGCTAAGCCAACCCTAGTGACTATCACTGAAGACTTCCTGTGGCTACTTCATAATAAAAGTCTTACACCATTCTCATCACTACAACACTGGAAAACATCTACAGGTGTTTTGGGGTGTTGAATTTTCATTAAAGGAATAGTCTTTTTTTTTTTTTTTTTTTTTTTTTTTTTTAAATAAATGCTTTCCTGGAGAGAGTTAGATCAGAAGATTGATACCACTTTCATGAAGCGACAGTACAAGCAGCCACTTAGCTAAGCATAAACACAGGATACAGGGGGGAAACAATTAGCCTGGTTCTGTCCAAAGGTGACTAAATCTGGCTACCCACAGCTCTAAACCTCATTAACTTTGTTTAATCCATTGTAAAAAAGGTAATATTACAATATTATCACTTACCCTATTTCCAGTCTTTGTGCTAAGCTAACAAGCTGCTGGCAGTAACTTAATAATAGCCTTTCAAACGTGAGTGGTATCGATCTTCTCGTTTCTCGTTTCAGCAAGAAAGCCAAAAAGCATATTTTCCAAAATGTTGTTAAACCACATACTAACATTTATAAATAACAGCTGTTCTCTCTCCTGTCCTCGTTTTATCCCTCTTATGCTGCTGTTCATATTTTCTAACTCTGTATAGATGAGCATAAACATTTAAAAGACTTATATAAAATACTTATTTCTTATCATGAATGAGCCTTACAGTAGTGGCACAGAGCTTTATTGCACCATCCATAGGGCACGCACTTTACTCTACCCTTGTTGTGTGGGCTGTGGGTGTGTGTGTGTGTGTGTACCTGCCTCAGTCTGCCTGCCTGCCTTCCTGCCTGCTGAAGTGGCCTGGCCCAGTCTGTTATCCAGGTCAGGCCAACAGGTTCTGGGCTCATGCGGATTGGCTCAGCTCTCTCTGGAAGCCGGCCCGGTGTGGAGGCTGTATGTGGGGCACAGGGAGAGAAAAGGAACGCTGTCGAACACACTAGCTCTCCATCTTTAGAAACGGCTCAAGATGCAGCCAAACACTCTGATCTATCCAGGCATAATGACACAGCTCAGTGCTCTGGATCCCTCTGAGGAGCAGTAGGATGAGGTTTTCTGAAGACATACAAACCTCAAAAGGAATCAAAGCACTAATTCAGGGGGTCCAGTCCGCACTCCTCTTTTTTCTTCTGGTTTACAGAAAGCGGTCTCTTTTTCTTTCCTGCACTGCCTTTCTATATTCAGCCCCCCAAACAGGGCAGTTCCTTGGCCAACTTGTTTCAAAGTCATGCTAATGCCTTCAAGACTGTTCAAATTGTGATAAGAGACTTGGAGATGTGTATAAAATTGTGTCTGAAAGGCATTTAGAAGGGTGAGCAGCATGATAAACACCCTCTGAACAACAGTAGCAGTAGCTTAATATTAGCGGGCAAGCATAGAAACGGCAGCAACACATCTTCCTATTTATCAGATTACTTTGTGATCCTTCATTCCTCCTTTAAAAGTTCACTGTCATCGTAGCAGCTGTAATTCTGCTGATTCTTGTCTATTGTTCATGTTTAAATGTTGAGGGAGCAGCATGTCAGGCACACTTGACCTTTACACAGCTGCCACTAAAAGTCTCTGATCTTGTTTAACATTTCTTCTGATTGAGGGCATTGATTGAAATTGCTCTCTTTTCTTTCCGCTCTGTCCTTCACATCTAATTAAGATTTTTGTTTGTCAGGTTAGATTCATCACTAATTTGTGAATGGCTTATACAGACACTGTTTATGTATACATCCATTTTCTGTGAGAAAATACTGACACCAGTATGTCAGACAGAGAATAGCTTTCAGGGCACACAAAGTGGTCAGAGGTTTTAAGACTAGTTTTTCTGTTTATTAAATCTTTTTTATTGTAATGTTTTGTCTGGATCAGAGTGCAAGTTCTTTGTTCTCTTGAGACCCACCGCACCACATAGCGTATATTACATTGTACATACATTACTGGATGCTCGCTTTGCACCGCATACCGCAGGACACGCATCAAATTGAAAACATAACTCGTCCTTCTTCCAGGAATGGTAGGCATCTTTCAGTGAATGCTGACCTGTGCTTTGAGCCAAGGAGGGAGGGTCAGTGAGCGAGGGGAGAGGGAGTCCAACTCCTGGAGGGAGGGAAGGTCTTAAGGAGATTGCAAGAGGGAGGGACGGGGGAAGGACAGAACTGAAAGGCGTAGATGAAGGATAGACGGGAGAAACACAGAAAGAGGAGACGTAGGGACTTTGTTGAAAAAGGAGGAAGGCAGGTGCAGCTACTGATCTGTCCACGGTGGTGTGCACGTTTCTGGGTGCAGGACAGGTAGAGGCCCCTCAGGGGCTGGATCATGGGACAGAGCCTTCGTGTGGAGACCCCATCTCAGGACCCACAACAACACAACAATGGCGGTGAGTTTTAGGACTCACTCATGCACTCTGTGTGAACACAGTTGTGCATTCCTCATCAGCAACATACACGGCATGAAATCAGTTTACTATTCTGTAGTTTGTTTGTTTTTTTTTTCAATGGATCTTGTCAAGGAGAGATAAGGGTTGGAGATTGTATAATCAACTTTGCACAGTCTCCTCTCTCACGGGCCCCCCTTCACTTACACCACCACAAGGAATGTTAAATCATGGAGATCACATGGATGAATCTCAGCTGTGTTTTTACACAGTCATGCATGTGCTGTGCACTTATTCTCTCATGTTTGAGTTATTTGTGCTGTAAAGTTGAATATTGCTAAGATTATTATGGAAATGGAGATTGTGTCTGACTGTAAGAGGTTTTACATAATGCTGGATCGATTCCTCATTTTTTGATCACAGCTTTTCATATTACATAATCACAGACCAACCAGATCTTTTAATTATAGCTCTTGACCTTGAGCATTGACATTGTACCAAGTAGTGAATTCTTAGGACAGATTAAATCATATCCTTATACCCTTTTAAAGAACACGCTCTAAGGCTATTTATTTCACTTATGCTATTGTTTATATGGTCGAATGATTTTTAGAGCACACAAGAAGCAATCACTGTGAATATTACGTCTTTGTGCTTTCAATTAAGTAGATTAAAATTCATAATCTGGCCTGGCAAGGGTTATAATGAGGTATTTCCCAACTATTGCACCCTGTGTAAGGAGGTTCTTTATGCAAGTGATCAGGACAGCTTGGCTAGCAGGTTGGCTAAAGGTCCTTTTTTTAAAACAACAATCTCTTTTAATCACTTGCTCACCTGACCAGGCCTGCCATGACTCACTGAATCATGAGGTCAGTGGGTAATCTGGCCTCTCAGAGATGTCTGAGAGAGTGGTGGGCGTGGATTCAGGATAGGGGTACGTCAGAGGAACACGCGCACACACATACACAGATACACAGTGTCACCCACCCCCATGTTTCCTGACTGGTATGCCTTATCTTTGCTAGAGCTCCTGATTACCAAGCATGACTACTAGTATTCTGGTTCTGGCTTTGTCCTGAATGGAAATGTGTTTCGTATCATCTCGTGCTTTCACAGTCAGAATACTAATTAGTTTCACTGGTGTCACTGTTTTGTACCTTGCAGCACTGTGTTTCCATGAGCAGTACAGTGGACTGTGTTATTGAGTGTGAGGGGAAGAGGTTGTCTTTGTTCTCGGTCACAGAATCAGGGTGGAGTGCCGTTTCCTCCCTGTGTTTCCAGGCTGCCCCCCCTCCCTCCATAACTCCTGTACTTTTGCTCTCTTTGTAGCTTTTTTTTTTTACTCTTTTACTCACATTCCCAGACCCACAGTCACACACAGCTGTAGTGCCACCACACACCAGACCTCTTCTCACTACAGTTGAAACAATGACATGTTGGAGTGTTTTTCTTTGTATCTGTGAAGAATAATTTTTGAGTGGATCCACAGCTCTCTCTGGAATGTGATAATTGGATGTACTGTACTTTTTTGTGTCTTTTTCTTTGTGTCGGTGGATTGACACGTTTTTATAATCTGGCCTCGCTGGCTGATGTACAAGTCTCCTAAGGATATGGTCAGTCAGATTTTTCAAATAGATGCCTGCTGCATGGGCTGAGTCCTCTGCGATCGTCATCTCTGCAGTGCTTTGGAGTGTGCAGGCCTGGCACAGGCAGCTCTTATCCTGCTTCACTGGCTTCAGCTGAGCCACTGTGATAGAGGCTCCTCTGACAGAGCAGTCTGCTGTGTGAGAACCTCAGTTCTGGTTCACAGAGAAGCTGCCTTAAGCAATGCTTAATCTGGATGTTATGGCAGCTGGTCTGAATCCTCAGATTTCTACCTCGCCAAGATAAGCTGGATTTCCATGGTGCGGACATGTCTATTGAACCCGGACCCCTTCTGCTGTAGTTTCAAACAACTCTCGGCAACTTGTCCTTCTGGCATTTTCTGTTGGAATACACACAGGAGAGTTAATTTTGGGGTTGCCGAATGCTCCCTGCATCCCCATGGCATGCTGTTTCAAGTCCCGCCACCATGGAAGCTGGACACTTAGCACCCCTACTCCAGGTAGACTAGTGTCTGTTTTTGAAAGGCTTGTCAAAATTGAACTTTTTAGGATAAAACATTGGCAGTAGTGCATGAATTTTAAAGGTTCAGGTTTGAACTCTTTTAGGAGCTTTTACTGACTGTCGGGCTTTTAAACACTGTGTAAGCATTCAGTTCAAATTTTACCCCGCCAGCAGCATTGAGGTAGCCGTGCGGAGTAGCGGTTAAAGACTCTGTCCTTCAGCTGCAAAAATGGGTTTGAATCCTGTGTCAGCAACCATCCACCACGCTAAAATGTCCCTTAGCAAGATACTGAAACCCTGCCAGCTCCAGGGGCGCTGGTCCATAGCTAACCCTGACGGTTCCCACTGTGTGTGTCAAACGAAGACTCAATTTCTGTGCAGGAATGATATTGTTGTTGTTATTATCTTCCTACATTCTTTATTGGACTGCTAAGTATGCCACATCAGTATTCTAGGTATTGTGTGAGAGTATATTGTTGTGGGAATCAGGCTGCAAAGAATTGTTGTCGCTGAGACATCCTGTGTCTGTGTATGAGGCTGGATGTTTTTAAATCGGACCCTATTCTCTCTCTGCTGGTAAATATTATGTCTGCTGAACACAGCAGCTGCAGCCTTTGAAAGAGCTAATGTTTGAAACTCTCTCTGAGCTCAGCAACCTGTCAGTTGGCCTGTCAATCACGTAACCCAGAATATGTAACCATGGCTGCAGAACGCCACTTAATGGAGTACTTTAAAGCCCTAATGGCAACGCATAATGACCAGCATTTTCTAGACCGTTTTGTTTCTTGATTGTTTGCACCATGACAGCTTTTATCTTCTACTGTATGATGCATCTGTGTGTGAGCCGCTCTTTACTACAGAGGCAGCGAGGGCTAAAAGGCTGATAAGGCACTAGTCTCCATCCAGCCAAGGAATGTGAGCACTTGACAGCAAGAAATCCTGGCCGACCGCCAGCGTCAGACCTCTCCTGTTAACTGTGGATATGTGGAGGAGTCCATGAGCTCTCAGCATCACCATGCCAAAGCACACTCAGTCCCCGAGAACTACCAGCTAAAGATAATAACAGTCATAATGAGCAAGGCAGCAGATGAGTGCAGTTAGAACAGAAAGAGCCTCTCTTCTTTTTCCATGCCCATGTGTTTTGTTTAAAATCTTTCTTAAAACTGTTGTTGCTTTTATTTTAGATGATGAAGCTGAGCAGCACCACAGCACAATGGTGGGAGAGGGGGGCAGCACGGGGGACAGCACCCCAAAGCGTAAGGGCAAGTTCTCTACCCTTGGCAAGATCTTCAAGCCGTGGAAGTGGCGGAAGAAGAAAAGCAGCGAGAAGTTTAAGGAAACTTCAGAAGGTTTGTGATGTGAACTCATTGTGTTTGTAGCGTGAGTTAACCTACCTCCTTCCTTACTGGTCCTATCAGTTACATTCAGCTTTTATCAAAATTCCTCAATGAATGTGTTCCTGCTGAATTTTACAGGCCCCTTTTGGCTCTCCTCGTGTTTTCAGTGCACCTACAATAAGACAATAGGCTGCTAACAAAATATCCTGTTGACTGAGGAGCTCTAAACTTGAATCTTTGTATTCTGGAGCATGACGTCACGTGCTAAATGTGAACAATTTCACTGCAATATTTTTTCCTTGTGGAGCTCTAGAAAAAGAAAATCTCTCTGTGTGTAACGTAATTTCGCTTTATTGGTGACAGAACTGGAGAGAAAGATGTCGACGAGGCGAACACGGCAGGAGCTTATAGAACAGGGAGTGCTGAAGGAGGTCCCAGACAACGGTATGAGTGCTTCTCTGATTCATCTGATCTCACTACACAACGGTGTCTGTATCTGACAGCAGCAGCCGCGAGGCTATCACACCCACACAGACAGTACAGTTAAGTCATCAGTACATTATGGCAGGAACATTGTCCTCCTAACCAGCAGGAGCCTGAGACATATTTTAAAAAAGGCAAATTTACTTTCACCTTGCTGGTTTTCACAGTAATGTAATATCTGTTTAAAATGGCATGCCACTCTCCAGAGCTGAGGGAAAAGTGGAACGAATTGCGCCCTGCAGCAAAATAGCTTTGGGGGGCGGGGTGCAAGCGTAATGTGGGACCCACTACTACAAGCCCATTTATTAAACCTACAGCTGTTCCTTCATCACACCAACAAACACAGACTCTGTCTACAAGGCTTGGGTTAAGGGCTGTAACTAAAGATTATTTTCTTTGATTTCGTTCTGTTCAATGTTATTTCTTTGTCTAATAAGAAAATAGTGAAAAATGCCCATCACGATACCTCAGAACCCAAAGTTTTGACTAGATCTGTCTGACCAACAGGTATTCAAAGCAGAATACAATATAACGCAGACAAAAGCAGCAAATCCTCACATCCAAGGGGGAAAAAAGGTAGAGGAATTAATGTATTAATGTATTATTAATTGATTAATCTTTTCACCACTTATGTTGTTTTACATCTAGGTTCAAGAGGCAGGGAACAATAAACTACCAAAGCAGTCCACAATATCGAACAAAGACATTGCCAGCATAAAACATTTTGAATAATTTAGATTGAATAAATGTTTAGTTTTCTGTTGGTGCATTTTTTAAAATCATTTTTATGCATCATAGTTGTGTATTCACCAAGGATTTCTTGCTTCTTTATTTCCAACTTTTTCAGATGCAGATCCAGATACACAAAACCCGAAGCAGCCTTATGTGAAGAATGGCCACACTCTGCCTGTGAGCACTGGAGGAGGAGGAGGAGGAGGTGGTGGTGGTGGAGGGGGAGGAGGAGTCATCAGTGGTAGCAGGAGCCCATGCAACCAGGGCAAACCCCCCTTAGAGTCAGACTTTAGGATGAACCCGGCCTGGCTCCCCCAGCCAGATGACCGCAGGATCCGCTCTCCCTCCAACGGAGACCGCCGGGGAGCACCGGGCTCCAGGGGCGCAGGAATACATGAAGACGGGTGGAGAGGGGGAGGGATGGGGTCACGTGCACATGTTGAGGGCGAGTGGAAGCCTAACATGGCCTGGCAGGGCCAGATTCACGGCCAGATGGAGGAGGGCAGACGTGGGGGCAGACTTCACCCCGAGGATGGGCAGAAGAGGCCCGGGCTGCAGAAAGCCCCATCGGAGGATGGCAGGAGGAGTCGGCCTGCGGAAGCAGACTGGAAGCCCACACTCCCTCGACATGCATCTGCTGAGGAGGGGAGAGCCCGCAGAGGTCAGTCCTTAGTGGTGCTTTTTCCCCATGCCATCTGACGTCATCCACTGATTTTCAAAAGATGTAATCACAAGATCCCACTTGAGTTTTCCTCACTGTGAGAAGTTTATTTTACATCTTGACCTCTTCCACACATGGTTGAAGATGGTAAACGTTTCTTTAGTCTATGTATTTTTTTTTCACTCCCTCTCACAGTCTCTTCCCTGCTTATGTGCTGTCCTCCCAGATATAGACGGGCTCCTTGTCGGCTCCCAGGGGCCCTGCTCCAGCTACGCTTCTTATTCAGGAACATGAGGGAATAGCTCATCCTCTCTTCTCTTCTCCTAATTAATGTGGCACAATCACTATACCCATTATTGCCCTTTAACGCTGACACTGTCAGCTCAGTGAAAATTGGTGAAGAGCCACAGCTAATTGATTTTTACTGAAACATTACACTTTGAGAAATAATGGTGTTTTCTGCTGTTTTTAGATCTCAGTTGTCCAGTTATAAATGATCTGACACATGAACCATTTTCGTTCTATAATACTCTGTACTTGTGCAGAAAAGTATGTCAGTAAGTTGAGAGGAAACCTAAATGATCCAAATTAAGACGAATACGACAACGTAATGTATTATATTGAACAGCTAATGCAGATTCTTTCTATCAACAGTTTTGCAGGTGAACCGATATTTCCTCCTACTTTCCTTCATGTGTCCCTGCTTGTCTCTTTTCTCTGTCTCACCTTGTATTTCCCCTTTTCTTTCTCTCTCTGATGCTGCTTTTTTCTCGCTCTCCCACTCTCATTCTATCTTTATCACATCTCCTGCTTTCTGTCCTCCTTTTCTCTCTCCCTCTCTCTCTGTCCTCTCTGTTCTTCGTGCTCACTTCCTCCTTTCCTCTGGATTATTTCCTCTGGTTGTGTGACGACACACTGATAAAAGCTCGTCTGTAAATAAATAACCCTGAACATCAGAGCTGTGGCTTTGAGGAAAGGCGTGGGAGCAGCAACGTGGGGGCCGCTCGGGGGCTGCGGTGGGGTGGGCACAGGGAGGTGGGGTTTTGGTGGTAATTGCAGCCGCCTACTCTGTTTATCTTCACAGCTGATCCCTAGATAATGCAATTCTCAAACAAGTGTTATCACAGAGAGCGCATTGAGTGGTGAAGCAGCAGAAAATGGCTCATTGCTCAGTCCCTGAACTGACATTTATAGCCATGTAGAGGAGTATTTTATAATGACATATCACTAATTCAATAATAAGAAAAGAGAAAGGTATACTTTTGAAATGCTTATCATGCATCCTGTTCTGTGTGCTTTTATTTTATAACTTATCCTCATGATGCTGTGTTTTCACAGAGTCAGACAGCCATTTTGTCCCTGACCCAGAAGCTCTGCGGGACACCCTGCGTGAACCTCTGCCACCGAAACAGTCGGTCATGCCTCCAAAATGGCTGATGAGCTCCACCCCTGAATCTGGCAACAAGGGTCCACCTAGGACTCCATCCAACCACCCCACAACCCAGTACTCTTCTCCCTCCGCCCCCGCGGCTACGTCCAAACCCGTCCGGTCCGTCTCCTCTGCGGGTGCATCCACTCAGCAGTCATCTGTAGCCCCAACCTCCACCTCTCAGGGCACCAAGCAGCCCCCTCTGCCCCCGCCCAAGCCTGTGAACAGGGGCAACGCCACCATGCTTGGTAAGTTCTGCTCAATCGTGGGCATTTCTGTTAACAGGGTGATGCTGATCAACAGCCACAAATGTGCGTTCTAAACAGCCAAATGTCTGCTCAGTTAGCACGTTAGCTACACACGCTCAAACACACATACCCTGGTAATGATGTTATCTGAACAGCTTGAGCAGCTTTTCCCCAGATAATTACTTTTTACGCCTGGACTATTTTAGCTGCAACTTTTCCCCAGTATTTTACACTCTGAAGATAACAGGGACTCATGTGGCTGTGGGATGCTGCTCGCACAGATGCAGAGTGGTGGTGATTGTTGTTGTTTACTGTGGGTTCGATTCATCTGGGGTTTTGCATTAATTCCCACTCGGGCAAGGCTGTCTACTTTGATTCATTTTCATCTTATCAGCAGGTCTGATGATTTCTGGTACCTCGTGTGCGCTTCCTCTTCATGCATCAGTCTGTGTGACTGAATTATGCAGGGTTTTCTTAGTTATAATATTCTGTGCGGTGTTTGTTTTCTTGTCATGTCATCAGATAGTGAGTGGTAGTAGATGTGACTTGTCAAATGGGGAAAACAGATTACAAGATGTCTTATTAATTTTTTACTTGAGGCTATATTGGTTATTGTGGATTAAAATCGACGCATTTTCACAAACTTTTGACTACAGAGTGTAGGCCAACCACGAATCAAAAGTCAAAGTTACTTATATATTATAATATTTAGATAAACTAAGTACACATATTCCACACATTCCTTCTGAGAGTTAGATGAGAAAATCAATACCACTGTCTCCAGGCTGTAAAATGATATTTAATGGATAAATATGACAATTAGCTTAGCTAAAACTACAACTTGTTGGTCAAGCTGGTTGACAGATCGATCTTCTCATCCAACCTAAGCATATTTCTCAAATCATTGAATTACAGAATGATGAGCATTTAGGTCAACAGCAACCCTCATAGCAACGACAACATAAACACTGCCACCATGTACATGCATTCATTAAACACTCCAGCTGAAGGCCTCCGTCTCCTCCCTGTTAGTCTCCGCCCTGCAGGGGGGAGAGAACGCTCAGCTTCCACTCTACTGGTCCTGCTGGAAGCGAGAGTGCGACTACGATGTCTACCTGTCCCTGCCCGTCTACCTGTGCCGGCGGGCCGGAGGCCTGCGCTCAGGTAAAAGGATGCCCCCTTGTATCTCTGTGGCCAGGGGACCCCGTGTCTGGAATGCCCCACCCCCCCTTCAGAGTCTCCGTTCTTCATCGTGTCGCGTCCTTTTCAAGCTGCCAACATATTTCCCCTCCAATGCCTTTGACTTGTTGACTGGCCTTGATTGCTTTTCTTTGGATGTGGTATAGAAGAGCCGCATGCACATAATGAGCTGATAATGTGTGTGCTGGGTGCTTTGTGTATATGAGAGGCTACTACTGTGTGAGAATGTTTTTAACACTGTACTCTCTTATTTGGCATGTGAATGAGGGGAAGCCTCTAGCAGGTTCCAGCTGTGGCCTGCAATGCATCACGTGAATTTTATAGCGCTAATCCACTCAGCTTCTGCTCAACTGGGATGGATGAGTGGATGTGAATGGATGGATGAATGGAGGGGCAAAAGGGTTCCCACATATGGGCTTGACTTAATTTAGAGAGGAAGTAATCCAGTTCAGTCTAGGCTACTGCATGTTTCAAGTCTAGCAGCACTGATCTCTTATAGCGCCTCAGTAGCACGGTCATTGCTTTTAACATTGATGTGGCTTTAAAGCTGTTCTACAGAGTGTTAGGATTTACACAGCAAATATACAAATGTGCATGCAAAAATTTGTAGGGTTTGCATTTGAGCCTTTTGTTTAGGAGCTTTTTGTACTTGAAAGAGGCTCATAAACAAGGTTTGATGGCAGGTTTAGATCTGGCTGTGTAGAGCATGTTAGGCTGTGTGTTATCTTCTTCGTCTCTGTGACCTGGGGCACATGCTGCACACTTTGTTAGGGCAGTGTGTGCATTGATGTTGACACAGTCATGTGACGTGACACACTGTGTGTACGCAGTAATGCTCAGTCAGACATGTAATCCCAGTGTTTATATTTGTTCATGTGTATTCTGTCATGTTGGGTACACCATACATGTAGAGCTGATGCATGTGCACTTATGTCACAGCGGCAAACTAGATAGAAAAATATAGCAACACATTCAAGGACTTAAGCTATACCTTTTTAATGTATGATTAGATGTATTAACTGGTTTCCCATTTGCAGGTGACTTCACCCAAGCCACTGGTGGTGCCAGCCTTGTGCCAGCCAAGCCCTCTCCACCGATGCCTCCTAAGAGGACCACCCCCGTCACTAAGCGCAACACAGAGGACTCCTCTGCTTCAAGCCATCTTATTAACCCCTCACCGCTCTCTCTGGAGGACCACAGCAACCTCCCTGTGGGCTTCCAGCTGCCTCCCCCTCCTCCCTCCCCTCCCCTGCCAACACACATACCACCTTCACCTCCCCGCCAACACATACACACCCACCACCTCCACCATCAGCACTCCTACCCCCATCCACTGCCCCAACCCATACCAATGCTGTTTGACCCACCAAGCCCGACCAACGAGTCTCCTCAGCGCCCAGCTCCTGTCCCGCTGCATATCATGATCCAGCGAGCCCTGTCCAGCCCCGGCCCGGCACAGCCGCATCCAGACGGGTTACAGCGTGCACACACGCTGCTTTTCGAAACCCCCCCGGAGTATCAAGGAGATCGTGGTCGCCCCCTTCCTGTCAGCATACAACCACTAAAACTGTGAGTTTCTCAACACATCACGATGCCACAAGTCAGTGCAAGCAAAATACAAGGTTACATGACAGGCTTTCTGCGGTATTGATCCCATTTAGACAAAATCTTCCTCTGATCATTACAAGATCAAGTACGATGGTGGGATACGTCTCCCACATATCCCACCATCAAACTAATATACATGTTATATTGAAGGTTGGACATACATGCATTTTAATTTGGTAAAATTAGTTTAAAACGTGCAAAAACAAATTATTTTAATTAATTAAATATCATACACACTAATGCTTTATCTGTATCTATAATGCTTACGTATGTATTTTCCCTTTCCATTAGATCTGAAGATGACTACTCAGAGGAGGAGGAAGAGGAGGATGACGAGGAGGAGGAAGAGTACGATGGGGAGATCCCCCAGCCAGAACTGGAGCCACGGAGTCGCAGATGCTTGATCGGAGACGCCGGTGTTTGTGTCATCTCAGGTGGAAACAGCAGTGAGGAGGAGGAAGACGAGGACGAGGATGAAGAGGAGGAGGAGGAAGAAGAAGAGCATGACATGCGCGGGGAGGACAGCGACTCGGATGGCCCTGTGCTTTATAAGGATGAAGACTCAGATGAAGATGAGGAGGACGAGCCCCCACCCAGTAAGAATAGCCATATTTTCAGAAAGGTTTCGTTGTGATTTATTGTTTTTGTGCTCCTTCACACCTGACCACACCTCTGCTTGGCTTGTATCCAGGTGCCCTGGCCAGCAGAGTCAAGAGGAAGGACACTTTGGCTCTTAAGCTGAGCAGCCGTCCCTGTGCCCCAGACAGGGACAGGTTCACCCAGGAGAGGAGCAGCAGAGACGACCAGCCACCAGGACAGACCGGGCTCACCTGGCAGAGCAGGGAGCAGTGGGAGGCCATCCGCGCACAGATCGGCACTGCACTGACAAGGTAAAGACGGAACTCATCACACCTTTGTGCATCTTCCCTTTCTTTTGTATCTTGTAAACCAACTAGAGTGCATCTCCTGAAGAAATCACAAGATCACTTCTTAGATCTTTGTCCTACTTATTGCCCGAATGACAAAGTGATGAAACTGTGTAAAAATAGTCCTCCTCTATTTTTTTTTTTTTTTCTCTCATTTCAGGCGACTTAGCCAGAGACCCACTGCTGAGGAACTCGAGCAAAGAAACATCCTTCAACGTTAGTATCAAGTCTTTTCTTTCCTTTTCACCTCTGTCACCCGTTATTGAACTGATCACAGCTCAGTTCAGATCGATGATTTGTCTATGAATTCTTATGTTAATGTAATGAAACCCACATTTTAACATTCTTGTGAGTAATAGCAAGAATTGACTAAAGAAGACTGTTTGAAATATGGATTACAGTTCTGGTGTCTAATTTTGGAAACTGCTTTTACTATAGCTTTGGTGCAAATCAAGTCTGGCTTTCATGCAGCATCTAATTAAAGTTCTGGTGTTGTTTTCTTTTCTCTCTTTTTTTTTTTCAGCCAAAAATCAGGCTGACAGACAAGCTGAGGTTAGAGAGATCAAGCGGCGGCTGACTAGGAAGGTGAGGCAACACATCCACAACAGACACCCGGATGTCAAATCCTTTGCTGGATATTAAATTGACATAAAAACTCTCTGTTTATTGTAGCTGAGTCAGAGACCCACAGTTGCAGAACTACAGGCAAGAAAGATTCTGCGGTTTCACGAGTATGTGGAAGTCACAGATGCCCAAGACTATGATCGGAGAGCAGACAAGCCGTGGACGAAGCTGACTCCTGCTGACAAGGTACTCACTGAGTTTGCCATCTTCAGCTAGCACTTAATAAACCTAATCAATGCACCAAACAGTCTCTGTGCACTGGATTGTGTTTCACATATAAGCAGCAAGCGTGATGTATCGCACGTTTCCTTTTTTAAATCCACATTTCATTGACACTCTCTTTTCTGCTGCTTCATCCAGGCGGCCATCAGGAAGGAGCTCAACGATTATAAGAGCACTGAAATGGAGGTTCATGAAGAGAGCAGAATCTACACGAGGTGTACCTTTTTATCTAATCTATCCTTCAATTCAATGCCTTTCAGTCATGGTTGACTTGGTGACACCCGTGGTTACCATGGTAACAGCAAGTGTGGTCTTACACTACTGCAAATACTCTGCGTGCAGCTACTTTTGTCAGAAGGACAACAGAAGAATATGACTTTTGTCTTATTCTATAGATACATTTGTGACAAAGGAATGCTGTCAGTGATAACAGATCGCAGTGACAAGTACATTGTGCTTGCTGTGACTGCTTCACAATAAAAGCCACCCATGATTTGCCTAATTGCTTTTATTTTGAGACGCAGCTGCAGAAGTGTTGGCTTTGCATTAGCAGTAACTTAATACAGCTCTGATACAGTGTTAGGATGCTGAACAGTAAACAGTGATGCTGATATCAATAAGATTACATTAAAAGGAGTAAGGCATGCATAGGCAAACTGAATCCAGCATGAAAGTGGCGCATCTTGCCACTGTCTATGAAAACTACAATATAAAGATGTAATTACAGAATGTAAATAAACTGAATAACTATTGCTGGGAAAAATTGGCTCACATGTTCAAACTTAATGACTTGAAACAATATGTTAATGTCTGTTCATGCCTCATGAGATTTCTGTGTTTTCTTTAGGTTTCATCGGCCTTAAACCCCCCCCCCCCCTCCTCTTCATGGATAATGAAGCACTTAAGATCTGTGTGGCAAGAAGCTGCTCTCTATGCAGACAGATCGCCCTTTTACGTTTCCCGAATGTAATGTACAGAATATCAGGGAAAACCTGGAACTGACTCAAAAACAAGAATGCTTCTCGCTTGCCCTCCATCGCCCTCCCACTACATTGCTTTCACTAAACTTGAGGTGGTGGTGGGTGAGGACCAGATGCAGTATTTCTCCCGGGACGCCAGGGGGAACCACGTGCCAATGAAGTGGAGAAGTGACAAGAGGACCTACAGGGCTTACTCTCAGTCTGCTGTTATGTGGTACCCCTCAGGGACTTGGATCTAGTTACAACCTTTAATGCGGCCTCATTCTGTGTTGCCTTTTTTCTTCTTTACTGTATATGGAAAAGCTAATTCATCTTGTTAATGTAATAACATACAATAATAATAGTAATAATAATGATGATGACTTATAATACTCCACACAGTAATAATAGATAATAGAGACAACAGGCTGCAACAGGAGCGGGCTGGAGGATGAGGACTGGGATATTCTGTTATAGGACTGGACATCTCTGGGATATTGTGTATGTTTTATATAAATTGTGTACAGACTGCTATTGTTATACCTTAGAATGAAACTTGGAAAGATCTAATTACAAAATATTCTGTAATGCACAAGATATTTTATATTGTAATTTTGATCACATGAGTAGTGACAGCTTTTATTTGAGCCTTTTTTTTTTTTATTTGGCTTGCCTGTATTTATGGTTGTGATGTGAGGTGGCCATTTAAGCGTCAATCTAGATATAGAAAAGGGAGCAGGTCAAGAGGCTGTTGGTGTTTTTATGTGTGCCAACATACTCAATGCCTAAATGACTATAGGATACTGGTTTTCATATGACTGATTTCTGCAACCCACTGCATGAGCCGACACAGAATCCAAGCCATTGGATCTGGTTAATCTCTCTTCATTTCTACTTTTTTTATGAGTTTTTGTACTTCCCTTTAAAAATCAAACATGCAATGCATTCTGTAGCCATTTTGAATAAGGTCATGCTAGTAGTGTCAATACTAAGAGTTAAATGTAAGTTGCTGTGAGTGTAGATCAGGGAATTATCCAAAAAAAAAATCAGAAAATGTATAAACGGTCAACAGGGAGTCATTTTGGCTGGAACCTTTTGAAACTGCAGAAGTGTTTTATCTTGTAATGTTGTCTGGCCAGTAGCTTGCAGGGTTCTCTATGCTGTGTACAGGTTGATATAGGTTTAACTGATGCTTGTGTATATCTTGTCTTCCTTTCATTTGAAAAGAAATTTTAAATATAAAAGTATTATAGGTTGCTATTTTTTTAAGCACAGAATATTAGTTGATGATTAAATGCTACAAAGAATGGGAATATGAAAGTGTACCTTTTCTGTAAAACTAAGTTCATTTTTAATTGAATGTGGAATTGTATGGACTGACAGTTTTCTTTTTAATTGTAAATACTCACATCTGGATCTAATTAAAAACCTTACAATTCCTTGAACCTTCTGTTTAATGCCTCTGGACTTGACTCTTTAACAAGTAGACCTCTCTTACATATCGACCGAAGTGGAAATTCACAGGGAAAATCGTAATCGAAACCTCAAACGCAGTGGTTCTCATCCTTTTTATGGCATGCCCACACTTTTATCAGCCATTAACAATGATAGGAGAACCAACTAATAATGACCTGCTCAACGACTGGTCACACAAACCCAACTTTCTCATGTCTCTGGTCTACAAGACCACAAATGTCATTGCCAAGGAAGACGTGATCTACAATCTGTAGTGGAACAAGAACATAGTGCATTGTTTTGTCTTTTGGGTCATGTTTGTCTGTTTAATAAAAAGAATCCAAGCTGAACTCTAGTTAAATAAAACTTTTGTTTGTATATTTTCCCTACAGGCATCATATTGCTGTGCAGTTTGAGAATCAATGCTCTAAAGTAAGAATATTGGGCTGCAGTGACACCTGGTGGCAGGGTAAGTTTTATGACAAGCTAAACCTGGAGCTGGTTTTGTATGCATCATACATAATAAAAGTGACTGAAAACATTGGAGGATTTTTTTGTGCAAAGACAAAAGCTCATCAGTGACCTCATGATGAGATGATGCTGTCAGTGAGCAGCAGCAAAATAAATGACAAATTAGGAAAAAAGAATTTGTAGATTGCAAAACAACACTAGAGAATAGACTGAATGAATAATGAAGAAAACCAGCATCCATCAAGTCGCTACAGGTATACAGGGAATGTACTGAGTAATGATTTAAAAAAAAAAGAAATACCCGAGCATAGGAACATTCATGAAATATTTATATTTTGCAACAAATGCACAGATTATACAGAGACATAAAAGATACAGTCACACATAATTTAATATAGAAACAATATTGTTGTGTTCACAGTGATGGATATGAACAGAATACAATAAACAACCTTAGAACAAAGACTGAACTCAAACTAGAACCATACTCTACAGTATATTACAAGTGGAGTACATCGAAGTTTACGCAAGCCACAATTCATAATGTCAAGGTTTTGCAAATTGTGTTTTATCTCAAATACATTTACATTTACATTTGGTCATTTAGCTGATGCTTTTATCCAAAGTGACTTACAAAAAGGGAAACTATCAAGGTACAGTGCGGCAATGACATATTAGTGCAGCAATAAGGACTACTCACACATCACAAAAAATATTATAAATATCATAAAAGCAATAGAAAATGAAGGTGAAAACATTCAAAAGACAGAAAAATCTGAAAATAATAGCTTTCAATTCAGTGTTTTAAATTGTGGGGAGACCCTTTACCTAGACTAAGTAACTAAGTTATCTCATTTTGAGGTACTTGAACATATTTTTTATCATTTATAACATTATATAATCATAAGTAATAGAGATATAAATCATAGAGATAGATTACACTACCTAATAATAATCACTACATTAAATTACATTACATTAAAGGTCCAGTGTGTAGGATTTAGTTGCACCTAGCAGTGAAGTTGCAGATAGCAACCAAATGAATAGCACCCTCTCCTCCCAAGCGTGTAGGAAAAACTCTGGCTACAAAATTCACATAAAAAGCAGAAGGCCAGGGTGTTGTTTAGCTCAGTTGGTAGAGCATCTGCCCCATGTACAAAGGCTCAGTCCTTGCCGCGGCGGCCCAGGGTTCGAATCTGACCTTTGGCTCTTTCCCGCATGTCATTCCCCATCTCTCTCTCCCCACATTTCCTGTCACTCTTCAAGCTGTCTCTGTCAAATAAAGCTCAAACTGGCCAAAAAAATATCTTAGTAGGAAATACTCCTAAATCTTACACACTGGACCTTTAACATGATATTTAATACATCAGCAAAAACAATCAAATAATAATATATGATATGGTTTAACACTCACTGGAGTCATTATGCTGCATAATTAGTACTTTTACTTTTGTACATTGGTTGTTGTTGTAAATACTTAAATCAAAAAACTTCACTGCACTGCAGGATCTTTAAGAAGGGATTTTTATTTGTTGTGGACTATTTCAAGTTCCTGCACCGCTCAGAGATTTGAGTGCTGCTGTCTCTTTAAGGAGGCAGGGGCTCCAAAGAACGTGACGTGGTGACGTTTGTACGTATCTCAAGACCGGGAACAGGCTGTGTGCACGTTCACTTCTAGGCAAACTGCACCCTTGTACATATCACAGGTTAGTAAATTATCCGCTTTTAAACTGTCCACTTGGAAAAGACGAGCAGTAGTGAACAGCACACAAGTAACGTGTGTGTAACTAATTCAATGAATGATGTTGTTTTAGTTCCTTCGTACAAGAATGTCACGCTAACGCCGCTAGCTAGTTAGCGCTGGCTAGCAAACACAGCTAGCGTCACACAGACTAGCTGCTCTTTAATGTCGGACAACTAACATTTACCAAATGTGTAAAACATGACTCAGCTTACATTCTTACTATGTAAGCCAGTAGCTGACTGTGTCATGTATTTAATTTATTAAGAATTAGACTGAAGCTCAGCTCAGCCATGTATAGCTCGTGTGGTAACCTAGCCCTCTGAATGTTAGCAAGGACACATGGGCACTGCCAGCGTTAGCGTGAGATCACGCTGCCTATTTTAAACTACGGTATGCATTTAGCTTCCGTCAAATGTTAAAGCACTGACTGCACACACGCTGGACGTGTTGGTGTCTGTCATAGAGTTGTGGGGACTGAGAGCTGAGTGTAAGTTGTCCTCACTGTGCGGACGGTTAGTTTCATAATGGGAGCAGAGGCAGAGGAAGCACAGCTGTCTGTGGGGTGACACTGTGCCGGCCACTGAAATGTCTTCCTGACAGCTGTTGGGGTTCAGCAGCTCCTGGTTGATGTCTGTTGGTCAGCTGCATTTGCCAGTATGTTTGTGAGTGTTGATTATTGCTCACCGCTGATATACCTTTCATTCACACCTCCACAACATCTCATAAGCTTTAATGGTGTTCAGATCTGCATTAAAGAAACCATGGTGTACGTTTTCATGTCATCCACATGTTAATAAATCACTCGTTTTTTTTTTGTGTGTGTGTTGAAAACTTTTAATTATGATCAAAGAAACACCTTTTCCATGCAGTTCTTCACCAGCAGTGCAGCTTGTTAAGTTATTAATCTCTTCTTTTGTTTTCCTAAAGCGTCGCTGTCATGCCTGCTAAAAAGACAACCACCAAGAGAAAGTCTGAGGCTGTCGTAGAGGAAGAGAAAGATGCCAAGAAAGTGAAAGGTAAAGCGCTGACCTTCTCACAAGAAGAGGGGTTGATGAAGATAACCAGAATGAGCTAAACCAATCTCTGGTCACTGACAGCTAAACAATGTGTGTTTGTATTTTATGTATTAACGTGTATGCCTTGCTGAAAAACACAATGACACATTTAAGCATACACTGTAGATGTATTTTGAACAAACACAGTTTGTTCTTGTGAGACTTATAACATCTGAATTAAATTAACAACATGAAATTGTGTGAGAGACAAAAGGCAAAACAAAAAAGTTTTAATGATGGTCCTTTTCCCATTTGAAGTCCCAGTTCGCCAATATGCACAAAAGCTTTTGTTTAAACTGATCCTGAGAGTCAGACTCATGATGTTATGATGACATTTTTCAATTCAATTTTTTTTATATAAAACAATTATACTGACTAAGTGTCAGTTTAGCTTGCAAACACTGTAAATTTGGATCTACAGTTTAGGAGCTGTGAATTTTGGAGTGTCTGAATTATGTGATTAAGCTTTGCAGCTGCAGCTTGTAATTATGATATAATCGCATCCAAAATAACATGCGTCTGTCTGTGTGTGTGTGTAACAGTTTCCCATCGGAGTCATGGCAAGGAGGCAGGCCAGGTTCTTGTTTTGGGCCAGGGTGATGTTGGACAGTTGGGTCATGGCGAGGACGTCATTCAGAGGAAGAAGCCGTCCCTTGTTTCCCTGCCAGAGAAAACTGTGCAAGTGATAGCAGGAGGCATGCACACTGTGTGCCTCAGTGACACTGGCAATGTAAGGGACCACCTGTCTTGTTTGTTAAATGAACACTGTATGGCTAATGCTGTGCTAACATTTCAAGTCAGAGTCTAGAGTTTGAGAATGATTTCTTTCTTTTTCTTTTGTAGGTTTACACGTTTGGCTGTAATGACGAAGGGGCCCTTGGTCGGGACACAGCAGAGGAGGGGTCTGAGACAGTTCCAGGAAAGGTGATACTGGAGGAGAAGGTGGTCCAGGTGTCTGCAGGAGACAGCCACACAGCTGCACTCTCAGAAGAAGGGGCAGTGTACATCTGGGGTGCCTTCAGGGTTAGTTACCTGCTGTTCTCTACTACCTAGGTCTGTGTGTCTGTGTGTCTGTGTGTGTGTGTCTGTGTGTGTGTGTCTGTGTGTGTGTGTCTGTGTGTGTGTCTGTGTGTGTGTGTGTGTGTGTGTGTGTGTGTCTGTGTGTGAGAGAGAGAGAGACTGTCCCTACATCCAGTCAACTAGTGATTTTATAACTTTTTCAATGCCTTCAACACACAACTTTTGAGCACCAAAGGAATTTCTCTGTACTCAAGTTCACCTTTAACCTAACCATCACAAACATACGTGCCGATGAATTTAATTTCAGGTTGGATATCAGCACCATTTCATAGTGTTCTCCGAGCCTCTGCTTGACAATTGTTGCGCGCAGAGTGGCATTTGATGTGGCGAGCTTTGGTCAAAAGGCGCAGCAGGCGGTCTGCAGTTTATCTTTGCGTTTAGAAGTTTGATTTGCTCGTTTGTTCTTAAAGACTTGTAAGAAAGTTAGCACAAACAGAGGATTGCATAAAAAATAAGCAGTGTAACCTCACCTTTGCAAAACATTAGTGTGTCATGAACACACTGTGTGAGTTGTAGCCTGAGTTGAGTTGGATGCTACATACAAAGTTCAAAACTTGAGCAATGCCTTTGATTTAAACACTTCTGATCATAGTTTGTAGGGATTGTACATCTCTACTCCATGAACAATGTCAACAAACTTGCAAAGGTTAGGACATATTTAAACATTTCCACTTGCTGGCACGCTGAGAACTTTTCCACAAAATAGAAAAACAAACTCCGTTAAATCCTCCTGTTCCTTCCAGCTCACTCTAATGTTGAATTCCTCTCTTAACATCAATTATCTCCACTGAGAGCTTTAATCGCCACAAGTTAACCCCCATTTTCACTAGCCCTAACCCAATTCATCAGTACTTTTAAATTTCATGACTAGATAATGTGTCCACGCTCCCCTCTTTCACAGAGCTCCATCAAGAGATCTGGCACAACAATACCCCTGACCTATTATGGTGAACAGATAAATGACTGACATCGCTTCCATTCCACTCACATTTTATTCTTCCTTAATGTGAGGTCAGGAGCAGATTAATTTCCTGTAATAATGTCTATTCTAATCATCTCGCTATTATTCAAGCACACCGGGTCGTCTGTATCCGTCAGCTCCTCAATTATCAAACATGTAGCAGCTCACTAAAATGTCAGATCTCTTACTGTCATGCCCCTTAGATTGGAAAAAATCCTTTTCACATCTGTTGGTTGGTGTACTGGAGTATCACAGTTTCTATAAACTCTTGATCTTTTTGATGAAGGTGACATATCCTGCTCCTCCCCCTCTGTCATATCCTCGTGCCACCCTCCATACCATAACATAAAATCAAGATTTAGTGTTTATTATTTTTGCTGCACTCAGATCATTTCAGGTGATATCAGATTTATAATTACTATTTTTTATTATTATTATAATAAATACTGCTCTGTTGGTGGTCATCACCCACTTCTCATGTCAGTTCAACTGAACAGAGCTTTAACAACAAACGTCATGTTTAGACCACCCACCTGCTTTGCTATAATAACGTTTCTTCTTGTCTACTGTAATCTCACTTCAGTTTCTTTTCTGCATCCTGCAAATATATTTGTCCCCGTTGGCATGTCTCTCTGTCCTCAGAGCTCTCTAATTGCTTCTGCATAAGACAGGTTCCTCCTGTAGTCTGAGTTTTTGAACTTTTCCTCATGTCCATCGTTTTGTCCTCTGTAATCTCTGCTTCATGTTACACCATTCTTTAGTACACTGATTAGCACTCCTGCTAGATTACTCCTTGGTTTTGCATTATTAATACTCAAAGGCACGCTGGCAATTAAACCTCCATTACCTCTGCCTGCCGTCTGCATTCCCACGTGATTTTTGACAGTTTGAAACAAACCGCTCTGTTTTGAAAAAAAATCCTTATTAACCATGTTTTTATCGTTATCCAAGATGTGATGTCAATATTTGTGCATTGTGCATCCCATCAATTCAGAAGAAATGTCTCCAGTTGCAGCACTCGCTGATGTTTGTCTGCCTGTTTATCCGCCATTTTCCTCTTTTAATCGTCTCCACTATGTTCTGTTGTCGTCGTCGTCTTTCCTAAGGCAACTCACGCTTTGAAATCTCCTTCTAACCACCAAGGTTTTTTTGTTTTTAATCATCCAAGGGAAATCAAGGTCGTTATTAATTAAAAAATAACAATAACATTTAATGGAGTAGGCTCAACAATCCAGTAATTGTTTGAAATGTTTTAGTTAACCGGCAGGCAGGTTTGGTTTTTTGATTTATCTCAGTTCAGTTGAGTGGGCGAGACTGTCAAGTAGACGGATCCAACGCTGCTGTTAAAGTATATATTCCATTTATCATGGTCAGAATGCAAACCTGTCGATTAATGTATCACTGAAGGTATTTTAGACTTTGTTCAATGGGCATCACAGTGTGCATAAATGTGACATTTTTCATAATAAAATAGCAATACATGGCATCTGCTTAGGTTGTGACAAACAGTGCAGTATTTTCCATACTTTGTTAGCTAAGTATTAACATTATGCATCTCTGTTTTTTCTTCCCAGGATAACAACGGTGTTATAGGTCTGCTGGAGCCGATGAAAACATCGACCGTTCCACTCAAAGTCCCCATGAAGGAACCTGTTGTGAAAATTGCGTCAGGTAAGAAACGATTCTCGTCAGTGCCGTATGTTTTTATTTGTACGCTACATATTAATGTTATATTAACAATGTTTCTGTTTACTTTTCTTTAATCCTTCAAAAGGTAACGACCACCTGGTACTGGTTACACTGGAGGGAAATCTTTACTCATTAGGCACTGGAGAGCAGGGGCAGCTGGGAAGAGTGTCTGGGTTTTTTACAGACAGAGGCGGCAGGAAAGGCCTCGGTAAGTAACACAAAGCATCAACTTTAAGTTCTGACTTTGGGATTACATGAACACTATTGTGGGTTTATTATGTTGTGTGAGTTACTGTGGCATTCTGGTTGAGACTGTGTCCTGTGATTTCAGACCGGTTGCTGGTACCACAGATGGTAAAGGTCAAGGGGAAAGTTCACTTCACAGATGTCTTCTGCGGGGCGTACTTCACTTTTGCAGTGTCAAAAGAGGGACATGTTTATGGATTTGGCCTCTCCAACTATCACCAGCTGGGTACGTGGGCACATCAGTGTAATCTGTTTAATAATGTGAACTGATGAAAATGTGTTATAATTTTAACTGCAGTGATATTTGACATAATTGAAAGGTTAGCTATGAGCTCACATTCTGCTCAAAGGTAATTGCATCAGACGTTATTTTATGTGTAATTGAACCTTTTTTACCTTTTCTTTTTTTTTTTTTTTTTTCTCTTTCAGGCACTAAAAGCACCAAGATGTGTTTTTTCCCGGTAAAACTGACATGCTTCAAGAACTCTACCACCTCCTGGGTGGACTTCTCTGGAGGACAACATCACACACTCTGCCTGGATGCTGAAGGTAAGCTCAGAATTGATAATTGCTCTTTCGGGCCATGTCCGATCCAGTTTTACAAAGTGTGGCTGGTAAAACTAAACATGTTTTTAACAGGTAATAAGTTAGTACACACGTAATATACAAATGATATTACATTTCATGTTTAAGCGGTCATGTCAGTGTTGACAGTATATTAAGGCCACTGAGAGCACAAATCCACTTCTAACTATGTAGTTGGGGGTCTTGCATACTTAATAAATATCTAAAAACAATTCGGAATTAGTTTCTATCCAAATTTGAAATAGACATTTCTGATATTGGGCTGAATTGGGAATGATTATGTTCAGCTATTTATTTATTTATTTATTTTCTGTATTCAGATCTTTAAAAAATCCTTGTCAGTTGTCCCACAAAACAAAATCTGTTTTCACTCAGTCTGCCAATCTGCCTTTGCTATAAATACATTCAAACTTTTAAGAAATTCATATTGGAATATTGTTTTCCCTATCAAAGAGAAAAATACACTTTCTAAATTCAAGGTTCTCTTCTTTCAAGCTAATATTAGCTTGACTGTCTTGTAAATTCATCACACTTCATTCAACAGAAACAAAACGTCTTGGTCCGTCTTTCCACTTATCAATCATCAACTCTGTTTTGATCAATATAAATCCTCTATTCAACAAGTGAGATATATTCTGGTAAAATGACTGGGTTTTTAAAGGCGTGTAGTCTGGTGTCTTTGAAGAGAGCGTAGATAATGCCTTCAGTTCTCCGTCAGAAAGGACTCTGTACTTTGCCGTCGGCACCAATATTCCAAATATAGTGACTAAAAGATGTTTTGCTGCTCCCTCATCCACAGCAGTACATTGTTTAGCTTCTGTGTTGGTACTCCTGAGGGAGAGACGTCAATCAAAATGTGTTTTGCCACTCCTACGCAGTCTTGAGAAATGGTCTGAACAGTAATGTGACCTCCTTTGAACTAGGTTTTCTAATGGTTACGTACTATGTACTCTGACAAACAAACAAACAACTAATGAATCTATTCTCTCTTCATCTTGTAGGACAGGTATATAGCCTGGGCAGAGCAGAGTATGGTCGTCTTGGTCTGGGCCAAGGGGCTGAAGAGAAGAGCGAGCCCACGCCTGTGACGGGGATCGAGCTGGCCAGCAGAGTGGCATGTGGGGCGACTGTCAGCTACGCCGTCACCAGAGAAGGTAAGAAACAGAGCAAACGCAGCATTGAGTGGTCAACTTCTGAGTATGTTTCATAAGAGTGTCACGTTACTCGCTTTTAGTCATCATGCCACTCACTTACTGTTGACTCTGCTCATTCCAGGATCTGTGTATGCCTGGGGCATGGGCACCAACCTGCAGCTCGGCACAGGAGAGGAGGATGACGAGTGGAGCCCCGTAAAGATGACAGGCAAGCAGCTGGAGAACCGCATAGTACTGATGGCCTCCAGTGGAGGGCAGCACACAGTCCTTTTGGTCAAAGACAAGCAAGAGAGCTGATGTCCATCTCAGGCAGAGAATGATGGGGGGATCTGTTGCTCTGATTCGATGTGGGGCCTTGTTCACGATGCCTAAGTCTGGGGATGGGATTAATCTATGCGCAACTTCCTGTGCTGAGCTGAGGTGGAGGTGAGATTCAGGCCCTTTTCCTGGGAACTCGTCTCTTCCTGCTGTAGGGAAAAAATGTTCGTGGATGTTTGGTAGATCATGACAAATGAGACTATTTTTTTAAATCTAGATTTTGGTGTTCTTTGAATTATTTTCATTAAGAGTCATTGATATGGCTGTCAGATGATATATGTAATGTTTGTGAATGTGACTGTTGGCATGTACATAAAGGAAATGAGTGTAAGCCTTTTAATGACTTCCCCAAACGATAGTCTTTTTAATTTTGTTTTTCTTTCATTTAAAGCAATAATTCCATTGACTTTGGTTCAGACAGGACATTTATACTCGGTGTGTTTAATCTGTGATACTACTGTTCATTTTACCCTGGACACAACTTTGTTGTGAATATTTGGACATTTGGTAACACGTCATACTGTATCCTGCAAGTTGCTTTTCCTGTCTGCTAATAAAGTGTTTTTTTAAAATAAGTTTTTAAGCCTTTTTTTATCAAGTGCATGAAATATTTTGATAATTGGTTAATTTATTTTTCTGCAAAAATACTAAACATTTCAGGTGTAAGGATTTAAAATTTGACTTTTGGAAAACGTGATGGGAATTTTAAACTTTTCTGACATTATACAGACAAAACAACTAATAAATAAGCAAAATAGTTGACAGAGCAATAATGAAAAAATTGTCACAGACCTGCTGTGCAGTAACCACAAACATGATGGCAGGGTGCTAAATCTAACACTATGCCTGCAAAAAAGGGGAAATCCACATTATTCCAATAAGGCTTGACATTTTAATCGATATGAGTTCTGTTAACTGACATGAACAAAAATGAGCTGGACTTCATTTAAATGGGGAAAAAAATGAAATACTTTATTACCATAAAGAAATACCTTAATGAAACAAATGTAAGACTAAATAGTGTCCACTCTTGTTGACGTTAAGAAATAAAATTAAGTCTCCTGTTTAACAGATAAAGGGTTTTGTAGTCTGAAGGGTGATGTAGATAAAACTACAAAAACGTGACAAACATTAAACATCTGACACACAAGTAACCATCAAATTGATGCAGAAATCACACTCAAAGCCAATTTTGCCATAAAGCAGGCATGTTCATAGATTTGCAGCATTATTCACAAGATGTAGACACTAAAGTGATACATGCTTATAGTAGACAAGTTCATGGTAAATATTGTCACATCGGCCACCGCTCGTTTATCGATCCAGTATGTACTGGTGTTGCAGTCCGTCAGTTGTCAGTATAAATAATTTCATTACAGTAGTAGTAGCTTTTAGTAATGATAAAAGCAGTTGCACTCTACATTAGCCGCTTTATGTCTATCGTGTATGCAAAAAACACATTCCATACACATGGAGTCATGAATGTGAATCAGAAACACTTAAGGATGCAAATGATGGTACAAGTGCATACATCAAAGCTACATGCTTTTGTGTTTTATCTGGGGTGAAAGGCACGGGGTCTTTGCTCGTCTCATCTTGCTTTCATCTGGCCAAAAGGACCGGAGCTTTGAAATGCTAAAGTATCTTTTATAAGCAGTTAACTGATCAGAGTGAGCCTCTTCTTCTCTTGTTTGTTTTGCATCACTGTCCTGTGATGAAGAAGAAATGTCAGGAATACGTTTGAATCGAAGGCGCCATTCACTGCTCATTAGTAATGGCTGTACAGTGGCTGTTAAGACACTTTTAAAAGCATGAGTGATGATAACTCGGTGTTAACACTTCTATATATATATATATATATATATATATATATATATATATATATATATATATATATATATATGTATAGTTGAAGACATATCTGAAATAGTTCTGGTATTTAAATAAATCATGTGTGCCACAAATGTACACAAATATTATTATTTAAGAATGATCTCTTATGATGAAAATAGTCAGTTTGGGCAGCGACTCAACCAAAAAAGATAATTTAACATTTCACACTGTAGCGAAACTGCAATTTTCTCTGATGGGCCAATCTTGAGTATTTTTTCATTGCAACATTTTCTCTTCTGAAATGTTTCCTTAGTTCAGTAATGAGCTGTTTCAGTGTCAAATACTAAGCAGAATAAATTATTCAGTCATATTATTATGACTGATAAAGTGGCTTTCAGACTTGCACTCATTATTTTTGTCGTCACTTGTGCCTGAATTTTAAGCAATTTAACATTTTTGTTTTTTCGACTTTTTTTTTGTGAAACCTCCAGACCATTTAATTTCTTGAACCTGTTAAAATGCAATTGTTGAATATCTGTTCTTTAGACCTTCAATCTAATAAAGCTGAATTATTTTAATTTCTTAAAAAGAAAAAAAGACAATCATTGTGCAGGTGTAGGTAAATGGCACTGATTTAAGCCCCAGTGTTAGAAAAGGCTGTTAAAAGCATCCGTCTTTGACAACCGTTGACATCTTTCCACATGCTGGAGCATTCAAGGCTCTAAAACCCAAAAACCTTCGCCTATGTTTCCAGCACAAAGAGAAACATTCATACAGGAATGCAGCGATGACATCCTGTGATTAATTCCTTTCACTCGTAGAAAGTATAACTTGATTTTGCATAATGCATGTGGGCTCTAATCTTCCTCGTGTTAAACTAATCACAGGTGTGTCAGGCACCTGCATTGCCACATAGTCAAACTAATAACGGAGGGAGCTAAATAAATCACAGCAATCCGCTGCTCCGCTGAGAGCTGTACATGAGGCTTTTTCATAAGCTTTTGTTTTGGCGACACTGTCTTTGCATGTGCTTTTATGCTACAAATCTGAAACAGGCTCTTGACAGGCTGCATGATGCATTCAGAAACATTATAATCTTACAATGGAGCGAATCATGCATCATTTAGCTCTGCCTTGATTGGGATGTGGCAGTTCTTGAGTCACCCTGCTGCTTTCTTAATTAACTTGTCATTTCAAGTGTCAAGTGCTGTTTCTCAAGTACGTCTTAATCAGGAAATCCGAAGTTTTGTGATGATTTAAAAGCTTCGGAGTGGCATTACTGTGATTTGTTTTCATCGAGCAGTCCATCAGAGTGGGAACCTGTTGAATGTGGTGCAGCAGGAAGCTGTTGTCCAGATTATTCTTTTTATACTGGACAAAATACCTAAAAGATGGATTAATAGAAAGCAAATGTAGCCTCAAACACTTAATAACATCAAACCCGGCTGTCATTAAGTGACGACATGTATAAAATACTGTACTTAGCTGTTGCTAGAGGAGATGTTTTGGCCTTTTTCTGCGTGCATGCACAGGAAACCAAGTTGTACATTATCAGCAGATGATTACCTCTCTTGCTGTTAAGCTGTTGGTACTCCATCGCCTGCAGACCATACATGTAATTACTGGAGATTGCCTTGATGGATTGGACCCCTCGTCCAGTGGGTTGATGGCTTCTTGAGAGCCCCACAGCAGAGCACTAACAGCTGTGCAGGGGCCTGTAAGAAAGGCCAAGCTTTTTATCAGCTACATATAGATCTGTTATGGTCACCAGATCACAATGGGTGTCAAACTGTGGTAATAAAGCACCATGCTGTATGACTCATCCCTTTAATGGACTTTTCTTGGTATTCATTTGACTACTTACAGAAGTCCACGTGACACTATGACCATATAAATCACTTTTATGGTTGGCAAATAAACTGAAAACAGAGAAGTGGTATCCTGAGGGACACATCTGGTACAAAGGGATGTATTGTGTGAAGGAAACTAGGTCTGACTCTTAAACACTGTATGTAAATTATTAGTGGAGGAGAGGGGGTCAGAAATGGGGCAGGGTATGTATAATTCTTATTTTTGTTGAAGGAAGGGGAGTAGTAGTATTCCAGCCTTCCTTTACAATGTAATTAATAGTTACATCAATAATGCAGAGGACAGCAGTTCTGTATCAGAGTTTAATTAAAAGAGTACTTGACCAATTTAGCTTTGCACTCCTATAAGATTGTTGAACTCCACGCATTCAACTTCTGGTGCCCACAATGCAACTCGATTGCCAGCAATTTGTCAATATGCTAGTAGCAGCTAATGTAGCTTCAAGTAGAGATGAGCAGCACTCCCCAAAACATTTTCATTAAAGTTACTCTTTAATGTACTTTGGTGGCGCAAGTTCCATCAAGATGTTAACAACAACAAATTGTACATATTTAACACTTTGGTATCATTGGGACATGTTTTAGGGAGGGTGTTTTTATCAAGCGGCAACATCTGTGGCTGTGAAGTGAAGCCTGTGTGGAAATGCCAAAAACTGCAGTTCCTCAAACGTCCACTTGAGGCTGGCTACAGAACGAGTCAATCTCCATAAGCCCTCATGTTAAAATGAAATGAAATAAACATGTTGACAGCCTGGTACAAAAATAGTTTTTATCTCTATAGCTAATTTCCCCATTTATAAGGCGTTGAAGCATTATTCAGCCCGCCTCAGGACCACCGATGATCCATGTCTTTGCTGATCTTTAGATTAACCGGGAGGTGGAAGAGGCAGGACTGCCAACATGGCGGCGGCCAGAGCCACCACACTCAGACCTATGGGTGACGTCACAGATACAACATCCATTCTTCGTGCTGTCAATGTTTTTTATATGAGGAGGGTTAAAGAAAAAGGGCCTTACTTACTATTATTTATTAATAAAGTGAAATATAACGTTCATCCCCCTTCACCATCCCAATACTTTTCATGCAGTCTCAGCTAGCAGATGGCACCCAGTTTGAATCCCTGTGACTGCTCCTCAGCAGGGTATACCAGAGTATTTTCTGCCTTTTGAAACATCCAGTAGAACTGCTTCAGAGCTTTTTTGTAAATCTCTCATTTCATGCAAATCTCAACACCCTGGGCAACCAGGAGGTCTGATTGTCTGGATTACTGCAGGCATCTATCACACAAAGCAGCAGGCCAAATTGCCAAATCCAGAATCTCTGTGTAATCATCACAGCAATAACTAATTCCTTTTGGGTGTATTTTCAATCTTCAGTTTGCTGGATTATATGGTTTTGATTCAACGCTGATAGATCATGCAAAAATGCTGTGTTGTGTGAAAAACCTCACTCACAGTATGTAGGTGTGTACTGTCAGGCCGTCTAGACATCTGTTATGTTAAAAGCAACACTGAGGTGTAATGTAGCCCAAGTTGTGCTTTTACCCAAGCTGTCAGACAAGATAATTGTGCTCCATCAGGCCAATCAAGAAATCTGTCTTCATCATTGAAGCGAGGAGCAGGACATCTCTCTCATTCACATACAGTAGATCCCTTTATTAAGTTTTCCTCGTACAGTAGCATCGTCCAGATGAAACAGAATCTCGCTTCATGACTATTGCTCTGAGCCTTTGATGCTTGCAAGGGAATACTAAGAGCAGTTATGAATGCGTCCACAACATTCCCTCTGTTCTTGTTTCCCTGTTAATTTGTTTGAGTGCATGAGCGGCCATTAGTTAGGGTGAGAAGATGAATTTGTTTAATTATCAGTGTGTCACTCTGGAACTGGCATATCTCTGTGTGTAACTGGACGTTTGATAGCAAATGATAAAAAAGCCTCTGAGAGAAAACACAGGATAGATTTCAAACTGAAAAGTTGTTGCAAGTTGCAAAGATCACAGTGACACTATTTTAACTGAATAAAGCACTTTGGTATTTTAAAATCATGCTGTCTAGTCAAGCCTGTAGCCGGCTCATGGTGTTTGACTAAATTATTCATTTTGTTGCTGTGCCGTTTGTTTCTTTTACACAGTGACCATATAGGCAGTGCCATGTATATTTCATAGGGAACTTACTGTATGCACTGCTGCTCTATAGCAGACAGCGAGCCCTGCTCCCCTACCACCTACCCCTCAATCACAAACGTCTGTCTGGCCTCCTGCTGGGAGCTTTGTGATGTCTTCTACAGGACCTTCTGATATCTTTCGAAGTCTGCAAGACTCTGAAGGACAAATAATTGTGACTGATGCCTTCAAATCAAGGTTTCTATTCTCTGAACACACTTTCAGCAGAGAATTACTTCAGCCCTTTAATGTATGCAAGACATTAAATGAAAGAGCAGATGAACATAATACATGGACCATATTACAAAAATAGCCAACATTACCAACAACATCGTCTGTGGGCCCCAGTGGTATGTCTCATTTGAGTGTTAATTGCATCTGTAATAATGTCTCAGTGGGTATTGCCAAATCATGACCATACTACAAGTCATACTCGACTTGCGCTCCAGTATGACCCACATGTACACAACCTACATTCAATGAGAATCTGAATTCTTTTAAATAAATCGTACATTGATTTATTTTATGACTTTTTTCTCCAAGGTGGATATACAAAAACTGTGATGAAAGTGGCAGTCTGAATTTTTTATCAGGGCTTTTGGTGATATTCTATATTTGTCTTATTGTCAACAGATCGTGAAAAGAAACAAGAAAGAGTTGATCCTAAAAACAATGTTCAGCATGATATTACTGATCTCTCTTTACCATAGAGCTTCAAAAAATGATTAAAAACATGAATGACTGTTGCACTGGGTGATTTGTTCCTTCATTATCTTGAATACACATACTGTAGTTTCTTTTAAATCAATCCCACATACATCATTCTGCTACAGTAAATACTCACTACAGCACCAACAGGGCTGAAAATAATTAAATAAATGCACAGGTTACTCCTCCTTGAGTAAAGTGTGCTTAAAAATGACATCGCCTAGCTGTTTACAGAAACTTCAAACTCTAAAACACACTACACCCTCAGAAGCAAACAAAAATCTCGGGTCTGAGAGTCACAGACAGGCTGAAAAGACCAAAAACGGCAATGCATTAGGCATTGCCGTTTTTGGTCTTTTCAAAGGATTTGTTGGCAATAAAACAAACACCACTGGCTTTGTGGTTTATATGATATGTTGTAAAATGAGCAAACTCTTCTGGTGGCCAGAAACCTTAATATCATCCCTGACTTATTTCATATTGTGCTTTCATTTATTCACTCACATTTACACACACTGTTTCGATGTGTTATATTTGTCCCTGTGGATCTGGCCCCCGTCAACATCACCCACTGATCAGTAATCCATCCTTGATTGTACTACCAAATTACATGTTTACTCCCACTGGCATTTACAAAAGAGGAGTATAAAATGTAAACAACATCTGTAATAACAACCACAAAAAAACAAAATATTGGCTCAAAACTGAAAGCTATTTACAACAATATTTTTCAAAGTTAAAGCACTTACAAGATACAACCTATGCTATAATATGTGACATGTTTTCAAAAGAGTTACTAGACTGATACGATAAGGTTCTTTATACACGGTATTTGCTGAAACACAAAATGCAAAAACATTTAAAGGTCAAACACTTTTCATTAACATAATGCTGAATAAGGCAGTACGGTTCATATTTTCATTCAGCTCAACATTTTGTCGACCACTATGCAGAAAACATTTATAAATGCTCTTCTTACAGCGATGGAGATTAAAAAAAAGTTAGAGATAGTCCAGACAGGAGAAAGGAACAATATGTATAAAGTTATATATATGTTGTTTTTTTAAGATTTTGAATGTTTCACCTAACATCTATAATCTATAGCACTTAGTGTAAATATATATTATGTTATATAACATTAGAATTGGTTACAAGTGAAGCTTACAACAGCTTGACGGCACATTGAAACAAAATAACTCACATTGTCACTTGATATGCTGTTACAGAATAATATTATCATAACACTTGATATATGGATACCTTTTTAAACAAAACTGCATTGCTGCAGTGGCAACATAAGAGGCGTTGATTCTCAAAATGTACAAAAGATATCTTCTTACTGATCGTACAATCTCCTCCTGCAAGTGTCCACATCATCACTGGAAATGTATCCATTAGCTGTAATATGTATAGGGAGCTTTTTGTTGCTAGCTAATGCATTTTATCCAATTCAGATTTGCCTCTGTGCCAGTTTGAGGTCATTCAGTCACAACTTAAACAGCAGTGCCACTTCCTCATTCATTTCCTTAGTTTACTGCCAGCTGAATGTTTGGGTTAGCCAAAAAAACCTAACAGCTAGAGGAGTAGAAACAATGATTCTGATGTTCATGCTGGCAGTGCCAGTCGTCTCTGCTTAATCTTGAAGGCCATATTTTAATGTCTTTCACAAGCGTCTTTCATGATGCATCTGATGGATAAAAGTAGAAAAAAAACTGCTGAAACACGTCGCCGTGGTCATATAGAATTTCCTTTCAAATTGTTTTTAATCACGTGTGTGGCCTCCGTCTGTTATCATTTCTTCTCTTACCATCACAAGAACAAGCATGAAAAATTAGATACATCCTTTCATTTAAATAATACAGAGATAATGAAAATGTAGTCTGAGATAAACATTCCCATTATTAGATTCCCATTATCAGTTTAGATGTACAGTTCACTCGGGGAGTGTTAGTACAGAGACACATTTTTCATTGAGTTGGCTCTGCACTCCAGCACATTGGACACTAAATTAAACACTTTGAGGTTAAAGTCCTGGCTTAAAGTAAATTCAGCTTTAAAGCTGCTATAAAAACTATTTTTATATTAACAAATGATCAGATGACTTTGTGTAATGTCATATCACTCCACTCAGTTCCCCTCAGCTCTATGATAGCGTCTTTCAGCGTATTGTTTTGGTTTTCGGGCACACGACTTCACTGTTTTGGTTCACTCTTACTGCTCTTGCGTTGTTTTCTCCCACAACAGTCAGCTGTTTTAAGCAAAAGGCTCTAAAAACCGACTATACACTACCTTACCAACACCAAACAGACACAGATTGGAGCTAGCAGGTGAATGTAGAGGAGCTAAAGAGTCAGACATTTTCTTCAGGAGTTGTTAGAGTGTGCTGTATGTTGTTGTGTTGTATTTACAACTATTTCCTCTGTCCACAAGTGGCCAAAAAAGTAGTTATCTCAGGTCCATTTTGAAGATGTCACATGAACAGTGTAGAAATTGCAGCCCCTCATATATTGTCTCCCAAATTTAGAGAATAGAAAGCGAACATATATCTGTATATAGAGTCATGTAATATGTAAATAAATGACAAGCTGAATGAAGTCTGTGCCCCACAGACATCAGCAGTATTTCTCCTGTTGATGCTCTGGCAGGGCTGTACTGCAGACATCACTTCTTCCTGCTACAGAGATTTTCAGAGTCAGTCTGGTTTTCATCAAGTGAAACACACAATCTGTTGGACTGAGGTCAGGTGGGTGACTCGGCCAATCATACATCAGCCACTGCTTCGCCATAAAAAGACTCTTTGGTGGCCTTGTCTGTGTGTTTAGGATCAATTGTCCTGCCTGACAATCTAATCATTGTGGGACTATGTAAGCACAGGGCTATGAGCCCTACATTGTTCACCTAATATGGATGTGAAGACCTACAACCCCCCCTTAAAAGCTTGGAGTCAGCACTTTAACTTTTTTTTTTTTTTTTTTTTACTATGACAACATAATGACAACATATCCGAATACTTTCTGACTGCACTGTATTTGTGTTTGTTCATATGGTTGTTTTATGTTTGTATGTAGATTTGGAATCCATTTCCTAATGCACAGGCACACACAGGCATGTTTGTGATCATCCTGAAGGACAGTCCTGGTTGCACAGCAGACATTTTTACACGTCATAGCAGGAAACTCACAGGTCGTTGGTACTGCTTTGACAAGTCAACATGTCTGCTGTACAACCAGTCCATTGTGTCTCACCAACCAACTGCCACAAGCTTCATTGTGTGAAACCAAAAACACAATCAATCCTTCACATAAACAGTAAGTCAAAAGTCTACATCTGCAGAATCAAACACCTGTCGTGGTGAACTGTGTGATCTCAGTCTGAAACTCATCCTGAACTGTTCTTCCATCACGCTGATCCATGCCTAGTCAGGCCGGTGGCCTCTCTGTCCGTGCAGGAGCACAAACAGACGCAGGCTCCCGTGTGCTGTTTCGCGCTCTGGAGAAGCTGCTCTGATCCAGACGGGATCGATAGGGCAGGCAGAAATCCCTGAAGCACCTTTTGAAGTTCTCATCCAGGAAGGCATACAACACGGGGTTGAGGCTGCTGTTGGTGTAGCCGAGCGCAATGCACAGATGCCAGGTGGCCATAACCAGGAGGTTCTTGTGGTCAATATCCACCATGGTCCTGATGATGATGAAGATGTGGATGGGAGTCCAACAGATGATGAAGGCTGCCACGACCACCAGGACCATTCGGGTGATCCGTCGCAGGTTCCTGTCTTTCTCTTTGGAGCCAGAGAGCAGACGAACGCTCTTGAGCCGCAGGATCATCAGGCCGTAGCAGATGGTGATGACCAGGACGGGAACCACAAAGGCAAAGATAAACACACAGATTTTCATCACTGTGTCCCAGTACCACTCAGGTTTGGGGAATCTGAGTGCGCAGGCAGTCTTTCCTGAGGAATTAAAACAATTAGAGGTTTAATAGAGGGCCATGTGGAGAGGCCAATTTAAGTTAATAACCCAGCTCAAATGTGTTCTCTGTTCTAGCGTGATTACTCCCTCAACATTTGCCACTAAAAGTGCTAAAAAGCTTAATAAGTGAAGTTTTTACACAATAGTGTTCGGCATTATTTTTTCTTCAATATCAACAATAAAAAATCCTTCACCTTTGTCTGTCACTTTGGTAATGGCCATGATCATCACAGGGACTCCAACAGCAGAGGAGAGGATCCAGATGCAGACGTTGATGAGCTTGGCTTTGGCCGGCGTACGAAAGTCAAGGGCCTTCACTGGATGACAAACAGCGATGTAACGGTCGACACTCATCATGGTGAGTGTGAAAATGCTGGTGAACATGTTGTAGTAGTCGATGGCGATGACCACTTTACACAACGGCTCCCCAAAGGGCCATGTGCTCATCAGGTACTTAGCGCTCTGGAAGGGCAGGGTGCTTGTGGCTAGTGCGTCGGCGAGAGCCAGGTTGAAGATGTAGATGTTGGTGGCAGTCTTCATTTTGGTGTACCTGAATGGTTTGAAAAAAAGCACTAAGTACTTGTAGAGCAACACTGTGTAACTTTTCTACCATAAAATAACAGATTTTAAATCATTTTGATGCTGCATTGACTAATCACTAATTAGGTGCACCCCATACGTCTGTGTCTGCACTATTTCACTTTGTGGTCCTGCAAAATGTAACGCTTTACAGCACAAAGTCACACATCACCAACTGTTTCACATATTTTATGGAGAATGCTTTCTAGTTTCCCTCTGATGACCTTCAGCTGCTGCACATCAACTCTTTGTGATTTACAGAGTTTCCTGATCGACAGTAAACTGTTGTGAACTATAGCTACTGTTAGCTAATGTTAGCTCAGTCTGTTAGCTGGGCTGTCCAGACTGTGAGCTTGGGGGAAGTGTTTGTACCACAGGCATTTTGGACCACTGGGAAGACCACTGGGAGGTTTTGTGACCTGGGGTGTGGGGGAATGCTGACGGGGAGTGGAGCCAGTGTCGTGTTAGAACTGGAGCTGGGCAAGCAGGCAATGAACATAGTGCCAGACATGAAGAGACCGAAGAGAACTAAGGAAGCTAAGAACAGTAAAGGAGAAAGTGACAGAGCAAGATAGGACTGACTTTTAGTCATTGGTGAGAGCTTCATAAAATAAAAGGCTGAAAGACAGATGCCATGGGTTGGACCACTAAGTAATATTAGCTTGCTGCTATGTCTTGTGTTGTTGCACTTGCTTGATGTTTGGCTGTTAGCAAAGTTGTTGACTTTTTGACCATGATTAATATAGTTTATAATAAATACATGTGTACAGCTGTCCATTTTTACAGCAGTGGTATTGTACTCTGAAACTGGGGGCCGCTAAATCACAAAAATACCAATTTCTATGCAGCGTCGTCTGACTCAGTTGATGGGAACAAAGTTGGGTGGAAGAGATTTTTTTTTTTTTTTTCAAGGTCTGCCTACTGCTACAAAGACTGACTCACGGTTTCCATTAAAACGTTTCATGGTTAGAAACCAATTTATTGCTCGATCTAATCCATTTCCTTCCTAAAACTAATGATCTACTATTTCCCCTTGACAAATATCAAGCTAATGAAAGAGCTTTTTAGATGCATAATGTTTTTTTTTATGGCACTACACTAAATGCATAAGTGCTTCTATGCCTCCATTAAACTGCACTTGTATGTATGAGTCACTGGAAAACCCTCCAAAACTGTTTCTTTTTTACCAATGACAGTCTTGTCTGAATGCCAGTGGAACAGTTGTCTGTTTAATGATGGGTTCTTCCACGTGTCCACAATATGACAGTAGTTGTCACATTTAATTAAATTCCAGCAACAGGCTCTAAAGGGATAAGGGAAGACAAAGGGATTTCTTACCTTTTTACTTAATCCCTCACATAAAGAGATGTATTGCACACCATGCATTGATCTCTCTCTTTAAATGCTTTGCCAGAGAGAGAGAGAGAGAGAGAGGGGGCACAATGTCTTTTCATATTCACTTTATTTGTTTATTCTGAAATTCACAAACCAAATATTTCATCTTCCACACATTTCACCCGGGGTTTAAGATGACACCCATACTGCTTTCTCATTTCAGCTGCATTAGTTCAACAACAAATCAACATGAAACCTCAGGATCTTCAATATAAGAATTAGTGAGATATTCATTGCTTTTGATTTGCAGGTGACAGGTTCAACATGTTACTTATTTCCCAAGCTACTTAATCATCTGAGTTTACAAAATCATTTCTGACAGGAATAATTGGTGCAGTGAAGTAATTTCAACACTGAGCTGTATGCACACCGCCCTCCCTCCCCTCTTGTGTGTAGGAGGTGTGTGTGTGTGTGTGTTTGTGTGTGGGTGTGTTAGAGAGTGGCTCTCAGACACACAAAGTGTGGGCAATTACAAAGAACCATAATAAATTATTTATTTTTTCTTTTCTTTTTTTCTTTTACACATATTCCTTTGCTTAATTATAGTCACACAATATCAAACATTTCCATGAATGAGGTTTTATGGCAATTTAAAAACATTACTTCATTATTACTTCACTTTTTTGCGCTTTTACTAATTAGTTTATGTATCTTTGTTTATCATTTCTTACCTGACCACTCCATACATCACAAGCACGTTTCCCAGCAGTCCCACCACACAGATGAGAGAGTAGAGAGCCGTGATACAAACGGCGATGATGAGACTTGTAGCGTCTCTGGTCGCAGGTCTGGTCCCATTGCCACTTGTAGACACAAGCAGCAGATCCTCGGAGGATGTAATGTTGAAAAAAGGAGTTATGGAGACCGAGAAGCGCTCATTAAAATCACCAAGAGCGTCGGGAGGAAGAGTAGGGAACTCCATCTCTGAAATTCAGGTGAGATTATTGCGCACGGAGAAAGTCAAAGGAAAGGAAAGCCAGACAGCCAACACAGGAGCGCACGAAAACCGGACTGCAAATTAGTGAAGAGGAGCTTAGAGGATTTTTGCGCTCTCTCTCTCTCTCCCTCTCTCTCACTCTCCCTCTCACTCTGTGTGTGTGTGTGTGTGTGTGTGTGTCTGGTGTGCGTCTCGGCGCGCTCCCTTTGGCAAAGCGCACTGGTGCACAAAACAAGATGTGAGGAAGCTGTTTTCCTGTCCAATTCTTGCCCTGCCTAAAGGGGTACCATTTGTCAAAATGCTTTAATTAGCTCGGGCATATAATAATGCTTCATCACATCCTCTTTTTTATTGGCTGCTCTCCAAAATAACAGCATCTTGTTCAACCTGACACCCAGCAACTCATCAAACAATGTCTGTCAAACTTGACCTAAACATCTCTCATTCTTATAGCTTTACAGCTCAATTAGACACGTCTTTATTGAGCTATTCTTCATATTGCTGCCTGCCTTCAACCCCGAGGTACTTCTTCTCTCACTCTCAGTGGCCTGTGTAGAGCTCTATTAGAGGACTTGCTGTTCCCACTAGGCAATCACCTCCATGAAATTACCTTACTAAACCACAAGAGTGACGCAATTACCTGCAGTAACAAGGTTGATGAAATATTTAAGAAGGTTTTGATAGGATATAGCAGTATATAGCAGCAAATTGTCATGTTATACCCGTGATATCCTATACTGGTATCAATTACATCTGTATGAGCAAACATGCAGGCATATATGCATGCATGAAGGAACATTCATATAAAAGATCTGTATTTGCTGTAGGTCAATATTTAATCAATTCAGCTGGGTAAACATTATTTTCTTGTCTCGATGATTCTCAATGCAGGCTGGAACATTTCCCATCACCAGATAAAAGAGCTATAGAATATGTTTTTGGAGTTTTTACGTGTTGAATTTCCAACACTGCTTGACCTGTTCAGTTCATCTTGTGTCACTTAACTCCTTAATTACACAAATGTTTGACTTTTTATGCCAAGCAGGTGTTTCTCTTGCCAATTTTCATCAAAGCACTCGTTTATCTCTAGCTGCCTTTTGTCTGAGCCCATTACTGTGAACATCAGAAAGCATTAGGAACATTCAGGTGCATGTGATTATGTCTGAGTCTGCTGATATTGGTGCAGGGCTGGGTAAGTATGTTTGAGAGCGTTTTTTAGGGGTAATTGAAGATATTAAAATCTTTGGCTGTGTCTGTAGTGTTCATAACTGCAGCAGTCTGTACGCACTCTGCAATGTGACCTTTACAAAATACGCCTTTAAGCAACCACCATCAGAGCTGGGACAGTCAGAAGAAAAAAGACAGCGTGCTGAACAAAAGCTTGCCCCTCTCTTTACTCTTCTTTCTAAAGATAGATCATGTGTATCTTCCTAAGATGAAGAGCAGTAATTAAAATTATCTGGCTCATTTTTGGAGTACAGCGAGTTCATTTCTCTTTCATTAATGGAGGATGTTTGTTTAAAGCTTCTGATTAGATTCATGGCCGTCCGCAGGTGAGCATCATTCTCAACAGGACAAGAGTTTTTAGCCATAGCAGCATTGCTCCATAAGAGGTAATGTCAATTGTCGCATAGTCCACTATTTTGGACTGAAATATCCCAACAACTATTGAACTATTGGATTCATGGTTCCCAGAGGATGGATCCTAATGATTTGGGTGATCCTCTGACAACTCATCTGGCACCACAAGCAGGTCAACGTTTCCACTTATCCTGAGAAATATCTCAACATAAGATATAACTGGCACAACATTTGAAAACATAGTTTTCATGCATATTATGTCCAACTTCTCCCATATACTAGTCCACTAAATTTTAGACACTGCATCATTAAGTGAAAGATATTTTAGGGTGAGTGTAAGATGGCGTGTGGGAAGCAGTGTGGGCGAAGAGGTCGAAGGAGGTTATCAGATAGACACCACGACACCTCCAGAGGGCTTGACAGTAAATTCTGGTCTCGACTGTTATCTAGCCTACACAACTCTGACACTGAAGCCCTGATCAAAACACTCAATCTAGACAACAACAGTCCAAGTGGGACAGCACACCCCCGCTGGCGTGAAATGACTTACACAGCAGTCCGGGATGTAAATTCACCAAGTTTAATTTCTGTTCCAGCTGGGTGGGAGAGCAGTATCTGACACCTGCTTCTGCTGCAGGAGCTAAACACAGGGTTAGAGTAGATGATTATCTATCCCTCTATAGAGGACTAAAAACACTGTAATGTATGAGTGCAGGGTGCTCTTTGGAGTCTATATGATGAGCCACATCTTTCTCTGCACACAATTTTGAGATCAGGCCGACACAAACAAAACTGCTGCTGATGCTATTGTTGTGTTTATGATTTCTCTTCTCCTCTCGGGGAGGATCACTCATGATTAGTCTGCACAGACAGCTTGATTACTCGCATCACTCATCAGTCCAATGGAAACCCTGGGAAACATTACGCTGCCTCGTCGGAACCCATCACATTCATGGCAGGAAATACAGAGTGCAGACTATTTAAAGTGGGCTCCACGTTGGGTTTTGGCGTGATGATGATGTATGTTTGCTTTTTAAATGATCACACAAGAGAAGATGACTCCTGTCAGCTGCTGATTGGTTAAAACTAAACGGATCAGTCTGATGCACTGACATATCAGCTTATATCGATTGTCATACTTGTAGCGCTTGCAGTCACTTAATACTTTTTATGTTGCTCCCGTTACGAGTGGATGTGTTTTATACCTGCTACCAGATGGCAATAATTTGTGCACGGCAGCAGCTCTGATATGACCCGGTACTTCATAACTTCTGGTAAAGGTCAGAGGAAAAAGGAATACATAACATATTATATGTTGACATTTTATTTCTCTGCGTTGCCAGTATCTCTTTGTGCATACAGCATGGAGAGGAACTATGAGAAAACACATGTGCTGAGGCTCACCTGTCAGAGCTGAAGCACAGTGGAGCTTCTGCTGGCTGTCACATTGTATTGCTATCTAACAACCACACATACAGTGTATCAGCCTGGCCTGTTCAACCTTTCAGTGTGAACTTGTGTTATCGTCTGACTCCCAGATGGGCAAGGCCTATTATCAGTTTCTATAAATACACTGAAGTTATAGCGATTTCAATGTGATATGCTTACATAATTTTGTCATCATTTCAAGATGTTATCGTTTTACCGCTGCAGTGACATGTAGATTGATAGCTGTGTGAGGGTGATCCTTCATTGTTATTAATGGTTGTCTGTAGGAAGATAAATTTACACACTGAAAAAACGACAAGAAGTGTCACGGTGACACCAAGAAACCACTAAATAAATCTGACAGGCTGACACCACATTTCGAGGTATTGTGGTCGTTTTCTGTGCAGCAATCCTCAGGGGACAGGACATCCATACTATTTACCGGTCACACTCTTCATGAATGCACAAGACATGTCTTTGTGTGATCGATATTTCCTGTGCTTTTGATTGAATGAGCAGCAATAGTGAATTAAGAGAGAAAGTGTGCGGAGCAGAAGAAAACAGCAGGCTCCTGTCCCCTCAGAGCACTGAGAGCTTGTGCAGCCAGCAACCTGATAAATTTTGTGAAAGCTAATACTTTATGGCAAATGAAAAGTGTGCACGTGTGAGTGTGCATGCAGTGTCGACAGTGCTCAGCCATTAACGGTCGCAGTGACAGAGGCATGTGGAGAAAAACAAGAACACAACGCTTGAAATGTTGTAGTTTTTTGTTTGTTTTTTTATAAATTAACTTCTTCTTTTATGAAACATGGCGGAGCAGTCTGTACATTTATGTGTTATTAATTTGTGGAGATGCCTGCTGTGGTATTATGCAGTCATAGACAGGCAGAGCAGAACAAATCATGCTGTGGTTTACAAATCAGTCTCATACTGATTAAAAACTATGAAAACAAGTATCTCCAAGCTTGAGAAATACCATATATAGATTATAGAACTGCAAACCATGGGCATTAATAATACATACACTCCTGGTATGATGGTTGTGAAGAGCTGGTGATAGCTGGATTTGTTTAAATTTTATGTTTAGGGCCTGTATGAAAAAGGGTGCCAAAAAATGTGAAGGTTTGGAGAGTGTGCTTGAGGGAGGGTAGTCTGTATTTGTCAGAATGGGAGGATTTTTGTTCAAGTTCACCATCATCTTTTGTTATGTTTGTCATAAATATATTGTTTTGTGACCATATCTCCTACAAATTAAGTTTACATAGTACTACATTTATCTTTTGATTACTTTGTGGCACATAATTGCTGCCTGGAGGATGTTTTTGTTTTAGCTGTCAGTGAACATTTTACTTAATTGTTCAGTATCAACATTTTTCCTATTGCATTTCTCTCCTTATATTAATAGAAAATCTGGTCAGCAATAAGATTCCCTCAAAACATATTTGCTTTTGCAAATTAGTTGTGTATAAATGTAATTTCCAGGAGACAGGGTTGTGTTTTGAGATACTGCGGCTTAAAGTTTTGCAATATCTTTCGAAGTCAGGTGGATGGTCCATAAAAAATATGAATAAATCTGTGGACGGCTTTGCTTTTTTTTAAAAAAAAAATTATCAAATAATTCTCACTCATCATTTTCATAGAGCCTTTTATTTGAGGATAAAACTATTCACACATATGCTTGTTATTCTTGTCCTTTTCTTTGCTTTTCCTCTGCATAAGGTTTATGTGATTATAACTGGACAGTGGAAGGGTTGGATAGAGATAAAAATAAAATAAAATTTTAAATAGGCAACCATGAAGATTAGGTACTTGGGTTTGTATGAATCTGCAAACTACTGAGTTGTCAGCACAATGAAACAATCACCTAGAGGATATTATAGTACTGTTGTTTGTGAAGTGCTGCAGTGTCCTCAGAGAGATTTCAGGCTTCTTCCTGCACTTTTCACAACTGCACACAGGATGAATGCCGACTTGGAATCAGACTGATACACTGACATTTAACTGTAGACAACTTGCAGAATAAATCAATAATATTATTATAAACATAGAATTAATTTAGAGTTGGTTGAATGGTTTGTACAAAATTAATTAGTCACACTAATAGTTTATCACCGAACAATTCTCATGGCGTCAGTGCCTCTGATTGCAAATTCACTGATGCTTGTCAAAGCCATTTAGTGTTTTTTTTTTTTTTTTCATTTCATCATTAGCAAGGTAATAAATCATTACTAATGTAAATTGTGAAGACTTCTCTCTGATTGTAGTGCTAATAATTTTGGACATGAGACCTCCACAGACATGAAAGCTACGTGACGGACAGCTATTTACATTCAGTATCTGTAGCTGCTAAAAGACAAATCACACAGTTCTCCACTCTAGATGTTATTTGCATCTGTTTTCATTTTTTTTCTTTCACAGCGGCACCTGGCAAAATAGGCAGAGGTTCAGCAGTTTCGTCTGACAATTAGTTATGCAACAGCGATTTGTCTGGGTCTAGGACTTGATTAGTTTTCTGATTTTTTTCTGTTTGGCAGAGGCAGCCAGCACAATTTTGATGTGACAAGACAGAGAGAGCATGCATTATTACACAAAATGTTTGTACCTGTAACACACATTGTAATAACTGTGGATAATACAAGACTGCCTTTAGAAATAAGGGGCTTAGTGTCTTAGTCATTGTTTCTATTCAAGGGGAGTGATGTCATGTGATGATGACTGATTGAAGGCAACAAAACAAAACATAGAAGAGGCAGAGACAGATTACAGTGTCGAAAATTTCACATCTACTTTTTTTCTGTTGAGGTTCTTCTTCACTTCAAGGTCTGAGGCAGCTCTTCTTCTGAAAGAGCAGTGTTAGTCATCGTCAACATCCACTGAGGGTTATGTGCGATGGCAGAGCTTCTGTCCTTGACCCATACAAAGCCAATTCATGTCTTGTCATACTGTGTGCTTTCTGTGCCACTCATAAATGACAACAATGTTGAGCAACTGTGAGCCCAGCAGTGATGCAGCAAAGACAAAATTTCATATTCAACCTGCTTGTTTTATCTATTTAAATTATGCTTGAGGAGAAGGAACAGGGAAAACAGAGGGTGTCTTTGAATAGACAGTAGGATGAGAGGTGGTGGTTTGAACCGGTTTTCTAATTATGACTGTTTTAGTATTGATTATAGTATTCGTACATTTTCTGGATCAGACCTTTGGAGCATTTGCAAGGAACGAATGTGGGACTTGTTAGATATTTAGGTTGTGCAGGTACAGAAATATAGAAAAGCAGAGAAAATAAGATGATATTCGTGTAATTCTCTTTTAATTTCTCCTCTGAATCACATGTTTTTACAGTATGGTTATCCTTCACATGGTAGAGTTTCATCTCACTGACATAGCAACTGTCCTTATTATTGTTATTATCATTGCACACATCTTCCTCAGGGACACTGGCTATCTATACTAATTCATAGTGAAGGTGCACTATGGGGGTGGGTGTCAGAAAGGTGTGAAATGAGATGGAAGAGAGTACAACATGGCAAAGAGCAGCAGCGCTGGCTCACACACTTACAAAAAAACATACAAACACAGTCATTACCTAAACAGAGAGTGGGAAAAAAAATGCTACACGCATGAGAAAACAAGTGGGGAAAAGGCTTATGTAACACTGTGAAGAGTCACAGATCAAATCTAATTATACATATGACTGTTGGAGTGGCAGATGATCATCAGCGCTCGCTGTGACTTGCTAAAAAGAAACCTGCTAAAAGAGTGAAAATGCATTTGACTGTCATCTGAAAAACTTTTTGTTTAGAGAGGTGAAGTGAATGAGTTTAAGGATGACAAAAGCCTGAGAGAAGAAAAATAACAAGAAGGTATGAAGGAATGAAAAAAAACAACCAAGAGAGATGAGTTTGAGAGCAGACTTTAGGAGAAAAGTGCCTTTATAGAAAAAGAGGGAAGGTGTTAGTTAAAGGATTTCAGTGATCAGTGTGGCAAAATAACAGTTCTACGTTGGTAAAATGTGGTTGTCAAGGAAACAGCGGCCTAATTTCCATTTGAATTCCCCCTGAAAGAGCAGAGGCGACCACTTCTATAATTCTGCCTTTTGTCAGTGTCTGGGAGGTCTGCTGCCCTCACTGTAACACCTGAAGGACAGGTGTTTGCCTCAGCATTCAGCCGGTAAGGACACAAAAGAGAGAGTAGCATGAGAAACTCTTGTGGGAGTGGACAGATTTGTGTTAACAGTTTGACCAATGGGTTGCTTTTTGCTCAGTGTTGACCCTTGATTTTAGTTAAGTAACAAATTAAATGGTATTTAATCCCATCAGTGGTGGATGATTAGATCCTAAGTGTCAAGCAAATGTCATGTAAATTTTAAATACTATTATTCCTGTATCAGCCCTTATCTGACCTTCGCTTCTGTTGTGAGTATTTCCACCATTCACTGCAATTTCATATAATTACCTCTCTGTAAAATTTGTCAAGTTCAGGTGTCACATACTGTATAATCATACAGGTGCAATCATAGTGAACTGTATTTGCATATGCATCTACAATTAAAATCTGTGTGAAATAGAACAGTAATAAAGAATAGAAAACACAATAAATAGTAATGGTTATTATGAAAGTAATGTGAGTATAAATAAATAAATAATAGTAATAGTAATAAGTATCTTCATTTAGGATCCTCATGGATTGAAGGTAGAAGCTCCCTCCTAAGTCTCTCAGTGCTGGACTACTGTATCTGTATCTTCCTGATAGTAGCAGGGAGAAAAGGTCGTTATCCGGGTGAATAGAGAGATCCTTAATAATTCTCTAAGACTTATTGTTGCAGCTTCTGGTATACAGTAGATGTCTTTAAGACAAAGTAGAGCAGGGCAGCACCACTTATTGTATGTTCAGCTGAATGAACTACTCTTTGCATGGCCTTGAGTTTTTGTTCGCTGCTGTTTCTGTACCTAACAGTGATGTTGACCGTCAGGATGCTCTAGTTGATGCAGGTGTAGAAATTCCTAAGAGCGTCTGAGGTGAAAGTGTCTCTGGCTTGCTTTCCTCATCACAGACTCAGTCTGTAGTATCCAAATCAGGCCCCGATTACTTGAAGCTGTCCACTCCTTCTAACAAGGACCCGTTGATAGTAAGGGGGGCGTCATTCCTCCCCAGCAGTCCACTGCCACCTTCTTAGTGCGGATTCACACAAGATCAGGCGCCGCGGCAAAAACGGAGGGTTCTTCATTCATTTCAGTGGAGGTCGTGCGTTTCCGCACTGGCAGTCTGCAACGCAGGGGTTGCCTAAAAAAAAACGCACCAGCGTGCGGGAGAGAGGATGAGCCAGATCCAACTTTGGGAAAAATGGAGCCCCACGTCACGTTCCGCAAGTCTAGTCTTTCCAACTTTCAGAAGCTGATTGTTCTCTTGACACCAGCAGGTCAGGTTTTCTACTTCCATCAGACTGGCTTCTTTGTTGTTTTTTAGTCATCTGGCCCACCACAGCTGTGTCATCAACAAACAAGTCAAACAAACAATCAAAAGTGGCTACACGGTCGTGTGTGTACTGAGAGTACAGCAAGGGACTGAAAACACAGCCCTGGAGTGCGATATTAAGGATGAGGATGGATAAGGTGTGTCTGCCTCTCTGGCTCTCACCACCTGCTGTCTGCCTGTCAGGAAGTCAAGACTCCACATGCACAAAGTGGTGTTTAATCTCAGGTCCTTTTGGCTTTATAGCCAGCCTGGGGGTGACTTAGGTCTTAAATGCTGAAATGTAGTCAATAAAAAGCAATCTCACATAACTCCCTTACTTGTCCAGGTGGGACAGGGTGGAGTGAAGGATGTTTGCTATGGTGTCTTCTGTTGATCTGTTGGGATGGAAACCAAACTGTAGTGGATCAAGTGTGCTGGGTAGTGAAGAGCAGATGTAATCCTTGACCAGCTGTTAAAAGCATTTCACGACTGAGTGAGTGCCACTGAGTGGTAGACATTCAGGCAGGCTGGACTTGGTCAATAAAGTTCTTTATTTGCAATAGCTATATTTACTTCCTGGTGTTTTGTTTCCACCTGCAAATGTTCAGTTCTTTATGAATGGTTAATATATAATTTACTAAAGAGTCAAAGATCAGTTATAAGCCATTAATAATGTAAGATGAGATTTATTTTTGTGAGGATTTATTTTATGGATTTCATGATTTTTGTTCAGGTTGAGTTAGTGAATTAACATAATTTAATTAATAATAAGTATTTGTATTCTGTTCCTTCAGTTAGAGGAGGAACTATATTTTATAGTACACCCTGCCTATAATATAATTGAGGGTTTATATTGGCGGAATGATATGAAGTGAAACCTTGACGTGATCTATCACATTGTTGGTCAGTGCTGAGTTGTCCTACCGTTAAGACGGACATTAAAGTATTCAAGTTACACAGAAGAAGCTGTCCCACAGCCTGTAACTAATTTAACTTAGTAAGAGTCAAGTGTATAGTTAACACTAAGATTAACCAGCGTTACAATAACAACTTTCTAAAATCTTATCAGCAAAACTTATAAAGTTATCTTCAGTTATGCAGCCCTTCTCAAGAAGGTTAACGGTCAAAGCACTGCATTGAAAGAAGGTGTTATTTTTATGTCAGTGTTGGTGTGATTAACTAAACTGACTTTTTTTAAATCACTATATTGAACATGATGTGGCTCCACTGTCGAGAATTTGTGAGTAAAAAGATTGTAGAGAGTCACTGCAGCATCGATAATGAGTGGATGGCCTGGCAGGGTGTTACATATAACACTATTCCCAGGTGTGAAAGGGAGCAGCATGGAGCTCAAATGGAGTCTCTGCTCACTCCTGTGATCGACTGGGATCAAGCTAATGAGCTGAGGTGGAGGCTGTGACTGTAACTAGTCAAGAGGGCGTTTGAAGGTGGGGTCAAGAAAGCAGGAGAGTTGATAAGAAGAAGGAGATAGGGAAGGTGGCGTTTGACACCTATTTATTATAAATAAAATCTGATTTCTCTTTGAGAGTATTTGCCATTCAGGGCTTCTCTTTTCATGCAGAAGACCTCAGTCCCTCGCTGTTTAAGATTGTCACTGGATTATAGCATTTAAGTTACAAGGGTCACATTGAGTGACATTTGCAGCTGTCTAAAGGCCACAGCGCCATTCCGCCTTAACAACGTCTCCCTATTAAGACTTACCAGGCAATAACGTGAGGGTTTATCACTTGGTTCAATGCCCACGCACTAACAGGTAAGTGAACTGACAAGTACTGTTGCACAGGTTTAGCAGCAGTCTCCATCTTAAGTGCTCAAAACCAATACAGCATTAGGCCACTTAAATAATTCAACAACTTTTTAAGATCACTGTGAAGAATACGTCTGGTTCAAGAGACATCTGCCTCTGAATCAGACAAGGATTACAGGTCTTCAGGTTTGGTAAAGCTGGAGGTGGTATTAGATTTAATGAATGTCTGATGCAGGGAGCAACTCCCAGTACCGGAGTGACATATAGCTGGTTTAAGCTCTAGAGAGAAGAGAGTGGATTATATGATTGAGCTTCTGCAAATCTAGGATTGACAGAACTGCTCAGAGCGGTGAACATGAGATGAAACTTTGATGATGAGTGTAAAGAAACCAGGTTGTTGCAGCATCAAACAGTGACATGATACAGAAAAGAGAAACAGAAAATTAATATTTGATTTCAACAATGTCAACAGCACAGCATGCATTTGTTAAAAGAAATGAATAATTGCTGAATTGTAGAACAATAGCAGTACAGTAACTACCAGAACTGAATGTTGTTATCAGCAAATAATTCAAATTATTTGTGGTATGAAATGGATTGATGAGATTCCTAGGAAAACATATAGCTGCATGAACAAACATGTGCATTATATCCATATTAAATTGTCCAGTGAAAGCCCCCAAGTAGCAATACAGTAAAAGAAATTGTTGAAAGCTGAAAACAGAGCATCTAATTACAATCTAAGCTTCCTGTTTTCCTTCAAACACTAATGTCGAAGGCAAAGCGTTCAATGGCAAAAGGCAGGCAGCAAACCAAAGCCCTCATTAGATCCTCATTGAGCGACAGAGTGTTGTTAGCCAGACATCACAGTGAGATTCATCAGCCAAGAAAACAGGATGAACACTGCAGCTGTCTCCTCTCGCACTGGCTTTGCCTGCTGGTCCCTACAATAACAGAGGACAGTGAGTAGCAGTGTTGTTCCAGGTGCCACAAGGCTCTAATCGAATGGATCAAAGCTCTGTTGGCTCAATAGAGACGGGACACATCATCTGATTGTAGGGATGGAGCTGTAAACAAGGTGGTATCACTGCTGTTTTCCAAGAGAAATACTGGTACATAGAGAAATAGTGGTGACATTGACTACACACGTGTGCTGATAGTTAAGCACTTGTATCATTAGTAACACATATAGATTAGCTTCCTCTTGTCCTCAGGGAACTGTGAAGAGAAGGACAAACAAGGTCCTCCCAAGGTTTCTTATAAATGTTATGACTTGTGAGGACGGTATAAAAAAAGTACAAGTGTGGATTGATCTTCTGAAGAAATCTGATATTATTGTTATGCCAGGCACATACACCTACAGGCGTATTGTATTGATGTGACTTAGCACATCTTATATGTACTGCTGACAGCATCACATCCACCACAAGAGCATTACAAATTCAAAAACTGTTGCAATTAATTTCTCCAAGAGCGAGATAAAAGGGGGGAACACAAAGGAAAAGATCATTGTTCAACACTTTTGAACTGTTGACACAGTTGTGTGAAGACGTCCCTGAGACAGAAGTGCAGCAATACGTACTTTAACAAATTTTGAAGCAGAAAAACATGAGCATTTCATTGACCTTGTATCATTCCTCCTGCTCCATTGAGGACTGACGGCAGCGTTCTGCTGGCTCTACAAGGCTCATCGCATAATTTCCAGCAGGACGGGAGAGGGAAGCTAAATTTCCATTAGAATTAGCCTCATTACACATGATAATGGTGTTGATAAGGACAATCTGAAATGGACATGACATTTGGGGCATCATTCAGGAGCATTTCCATATTCATAAAAAGGTTGTTTTTATTTGCGGTTCTGAAATACCGTGTAAGATTTAGGAGTATTTACTGGCAGGAATGAAATACAACATTCATTAGTGTATAATCACCTGAAAATAAGAATAGTTGTGTTTTCATCTTACAATGAGCCCTTTATATCTACACTGAGAGCAGGTTCTCTTCCATGGAGTCCGTCATGTTGAACGGCCATTTTTGTACAGTAGCCCAGAACAGACAAACCAAACACTGATCTAGATATGGCCCTTTGTTTTATTGTGAATTTGGCAGCCAGAGTTTCTCATGCTTGGAAGGAGGAGGTTGAGACGTGGGAGAGTATTCATGTGGTTCTTCACTGCTAGGTGCCACTAAACCCTACACACTGGACCTTTAAGTTATAATTTGAAATTTAATTTACACTAGCGGTGGGGCTCTAGGAGTGCCAGCGCTGGTCATTCAGTTGGTCAGTCCGTCCACTTTGATCCAGACTGAAATATTTTGGATTGCTTTGAAATTTTGATCCAGACATCAGAGATGCTCACGAATAATTTATGGTTATAATGAGCGTTCTATCATCTGCTGCATGCCAACCAGTCTGCTTTGAAAACTGCAGAGCTACATCTGAGGTATTCAAAGCATGTTCTGTATTATCATCATCGTTGTTTTGTATTCAAGCAGGTTATTGCAATGCAATATGAAAAAAACACACACAATGAAGAATTTCCTTTCAAACATACATTGCATACAGCCACAGTATAGACCAAGGTCCCACTGAAAGAAGCTGTGACAGGCCTTGTCCTTTAAACTGCTGACTCAGTGGACCTATAAGAACAAATATAGAAAATGTTCCACCTCACACTGTCAAAGATGACATAATACACATCCTTCTTATTAGTGAATCTAATGTTACTCAGGGTGACACAAGGTAATATAAGGAAGGCAAGACCAACAACAGAGTGCAACTGTATTTTATAATTACACTGGGTCTACTGTAAATCCACCCTCTAGTCTCTCAAACCCAGTGTAATGGTAACCTAACAAGCCTGTAACATTACGTGGTGAACAATAAACCTCTGACCAGCTTGTAGCTGACGTTAATAATTAACAGTCTTAGTCTCAGTGTAACGTTAGCCAGCAGACGATGGCAGTAGAACGTGGATGATTAAGTTACCCGATCATTTCATGGCAGAGCTAGCACTTAATACAAGAAAGTTTAGCAAGCAAACAAAGACTTTAAGATTTTTTAAATATAAACTAATTTAACCTCAATTAGCTACGAAAGGTAGTTGCAAGCTAATGTTAGACAGCTGATGCTAGGGTGAACATTACCCTATTTGCTATAGGTGCTAAAACTTTTTAAACTTTTTAATTGACTTACCTGGGTGCGTTTTCAGGTGCCTGATAAAGTTTGATGTTGTAATATAAGGATTTGTGTGTGGTGTTTGGATCAGTCTTGATGTAAAGAAACAGCAGGATGGAGATGGATCACTTCTCACGCAGCACTTTGCTGATTTTCCCACTTCATCGGCTTCACAACAACACTTCCTTGTTCTGACCAATCAGGGTATAAAAGTAGTTAACTGTGTAACCACTATAAATATATTATTTAGTAAATTAATTCAAAATAAATTATATTTATGTCCAAGCCTTACATTTCCTCTCAAATACATGACTTAACATTACTTCCAAATCTTAAAATGTGACATAGCATCCTTTATTTTAAAGCTACAGATGGTGCATTTAGTTTTTCTTTTGTTTGGGCCTTGTGATAGCCAAAGGTTATGACTAATAAAAGAGCAGCAGGTGTGCTTACCATGGTGTTGCTGCCACTTTATGTCATCCATGGCTGCGCGCACCAGATGTGCAAGTTTGCACATGATAATTATTGTGGAGGATTTTATTCATCAATGGTCAGTTCAGGCAATGGAGAGAACACACAGCACAGGAGTCCAAGATGCCTAATGCTGAAAGGTTTACTGAAGTTGGTTTACTGGCCAAGGAGAATGGAGGATTTATCAGTACATGTCATCACATCCTGCTGCCTCAGTTATGAAGCTGTCCTCTCTGGCTCGTCTTTCAACTATTCTACATCTATAAATGAACAAACTCAATCCATCTACAGTGTAAATTATTTGTGAATTGGTAATTAATCTACAAACAAGGAAATATGTTTCCCCCTAGAGGTCTGACAATGTTATCTGACTCTGTAGATGTTTCTATGTTATGTACCTATCTGTTGTGTCTAAGAAGTGAGACACCTCTGTCCTCTGTCCTACAGTGATAAGACAATAATAAGAGATGGAATGACATTCACCTCACCAGCACCTCACCTCCTTTATGTTAATGTACCAAAAATATAAAAAAAAATATATAAAACATAAATTAAAGTTTGTTTACGAGTTCCAGAGTCTCAAGTCTGTGTGTATGTGACTTGAATCCAAGTTGCAGCCTCAAGTTGTCGTAACTTGGTGGTGATGGTGATGCAAGAACTTTTTTTGTGCCATCAATGTTAAAAAAGTAAAATCCAAATTAATCATATTTCCATCAGCTTCATGTGTATATTTCTTAATAGCAAATGTCCTCATGCTAACAGTAAACAAAAATGGAGAACATGCTGTAGTAAACATTATCAGCTGGACAACAACGTGTTATCATTGTGGGACCACAATGCTAGTGTGGCTGTGGACTGTTAAGTGTTCATATCCAGCTATACATTACTTCTTTCATTAACTCACATGTCTACAGACAGACTGTCTTGTCCAGCTTATTGCATCCTGTAACACTAGTCAGTTTTTATTGTTTAGTGTTGTCTCACTGTCTCCATGCTTTATGTGTTCCCTTCAGACAGTGTCTCATTGCCTCTGTTTAAAGTCACATTTCTCTGTGCTAACAACTTTAAGCACTGCAGTTTGCACATTTTCATCTGGCACAACTACAGACAGCATGCCTGAAGGATCTTTTTGATGAGGTGGAATTTTTTTTTTTCCACATCCTACCTACACAGTCATAAAGAAAGCAGAAAATCAATGAGTTTTGGTAGCTGCAAAAAATATTTCATTGTAATTTGTGTCCAGTTTTCAGCAATACTAGCAATATAAGGTGGATATAGCAGCATGTCTGCTGCTGCACATAATGGCATTACCAATTATTTGGCAGTGCTGAGATGTGATCTGTATAGGACTCTATTGTATAAGAGAGCTCTGAAATAAAAGCCAGCTAAAGTTACATCCAGAAGCAACCTTGCAGAATCCAAACGGAGTCCCGCAGCTTGTCCTCAAATGCTCTGGCAAACCACTGTGCCCCCGTCTGATCCAGGTCATTTCACCCAGCATTACTCAACCATGCATATTATATCTGGTACTATTTGAACGTCACTCCCCCGACTCCCCAAACATCATGACAAGTTGCAGGTCCTCAGAGCATGTTTCAAAATGTCAGACTCTCCAGTTGGTCAGACATGTTCAGTTTGCCATCTGTTTATTTCCAGTCAAGTCAGAAGTTTGCACAGCCTAAGATATATATAAAACAAAACAGGTGTCATACCACATTCAAAAACTCCAACATCCTGGAAACATGTAGGATAAGCTCCGGGCTAATAATCACTAAAAGGTTTCCCTCTACACTATACATCCTATAGGATACAGCAGATCAGAAGGCTTGAATACTTTGCATTGCCTAATTCTAAAACAAAAAGACAGGTGTATATACTGGATGTGAATGTTTCTTCACAGTCTGTCAACTCTCGACTTCAAATGCGTCTCCTCCCACCACTCACGAGTAAAAGCAGTGAAGCGACAGTTGGTTATTTGAAAGCAAAATGCAGGAGACTGAGAACGAGGCAGTCGGCTCCACAGGAGTCCAGAGTTATAGATCATCTGTTGCCTCTCTTCCTCAGTGGATTTTCCTCGCAATTTAAAAAGTCTCAACCATGACGCTTTCATCTGACACAGCAGCAGTAAAGGTGAACATTTAACATTTTACGCCCACTCACAAGGCTATTAAAGAAGTCTCAAAACATTAAGCATCAAAATTACTGAAATGCCTCTACTTCTCCTACAATTAAACACAGATTGAAAGACATTCCTCTGTAGTTTGAACAAAGGCTTGTTTTAGTTTTTAAAAGAGCTAAGCTGAGGATGCAATGCAATGACATTAACCTACAATTTAAATGGACCATTATATCCAAAAGAAAATTATCTGACGCAGTTGACGCAAAACAGTAATCGTGTTTCTGGGAGTTCATCAGCATCACAGGATTTTCAGAGGATGAGACAGTCGCAGAGGTTGAGAGACTCCAGCAGGTCGCATGGAGTGCAGGGATGGCACAGTTTCAAAGGCTGGAGACAGTTTGGATGCTTTAGACACTGCAGATGTTCAAAATTGAAAAGCTTCATGGGGAGATAATCTCTCCTTGCACCAGGTTGGCATGACACTACAGCTTTTAAGATACATTACTGAGGCAGGAAGAAATCACACATACAAGCTTAAAACCAAGACCTTTAGCTTTGAGTCATTTCTAAAAAGCTGGAAGAAAAACTGAAGCGATGATCTCTTTTCAAAAGTACGCAGCAGAGTTTGCTTCAAGTTGACGCCGCTTGCCTCAGTGTCCAAGAAATATTGAGCTTATTATTGTGTAACACTGATGATCCCCAGTAAACCCTCTCCTTTTCTTTGTGCAGTGTTTAGCAGGTTTACTTTTGTTTCAGAGTAATAACTGGTGTTTATTGTGTGTCCCAGGTTGTACACAAGGGGACTGTCTTTGTTCTTTCTTTTTCAGAAACACAAGTAAATGTCCCGTTGGGCTGAAAGCCCATTTGTCCGACAGCCTGTTATCTAGAAAACAAAAGCCCACTGCTCTGAAGGATGGTTCAGAAAATACACACTCATCCTGAAGTTTTTTTTGCCCTTAATAACTTATTGTGTTTTGATGTGCAAACATTAGGTGACTTTAGTTGTCATGGTAACAACAATAACAAACAAAAATGGTTAGATTGGATTTAAGCATCAAAACTACTGGGATGAGGAAAAGATTATGGTTTAGGTTAAAATGAATACATCAGTTACATCAGTTAAGTTATACAGTTAAAATATGTTACATGAGTTACACCAGGCTGATATTTTCAGAGCAAATGGCCTTCGGAGCAGAGGGTATTTGTTTTCAGGGCTGTCAGACAATGGGATTTCAGTCCAATGGGACATTTTTCGGACTATTTGTGTTTAAGAAAAATGGTCTGTCAGAACAACGGCATAGCACCGTACACACAGGCACAAACCAAACATCATTTTCAGGTGACACGGGGAGCATCTGCAATTTACTTCAACACAAAACATTTGTCTGGGATATTTACAAAATGGTAATGCTTTTATTGGTTCATTTGAGCTCAAAGTCAAAGTCTCTGGAGTATGCTGAGCTGTCAGGATGGAGATGAATGATGATGCTTAGTGGCGTACAGCAACGTTTGCATCGCAACTTCTGGCCTGAAGTCACTCTCGTTTCTCAAGATCTCCCATCTACATTTTGGTTCAGCATGTTAGCATGCTCATATGCAATATGTGCATGCTATATTATATATGCTATATTAGCATGCTAACACAACAAACCAAACCACGCTGATGTTAGCATTTAGCTTAAAGGACCACTGACCACAACTGCAACATGGCAGTCTCGTGTGTTTGAATGATTAAATTTAATTATGAGAAAAATGATCGACTATAAATAAGTGCAACAATGTTGTTAAAAATAAAATTAATAAAAAATAAAATTAATTTCATAAAATAAACACTTCTCTACTGCTCCAAGCATATTTCTAGTTGCAGGGTGAAGGGTTTAGTAGGCTACATTTCATTGCTGAATGGTTATGTTATGTAGGAGACAGTGCATACCTACCAAGTCTCATTTATTTCCATTTATAGAAAGGCTTCATGCAGCAACAACAGGAGGCTGAGAGGTTACAGACTCATCATAACACTACAGAGAACATTTCACACAAAGAAGACTGGGTAAGCCACATGATTACAAGAGCTGAATATGTTCAAATAATCAGTGTTCCTCCTGTGTAACTTCAGTTTTAAGCTTTATAAGACAAAGCAGACTGTATTATGCAGTATTTAACCTGCCATTAACATGCCACTGAGTGCAGTGTTAATTTGACAGAGATGCAATTATCCCCAAAATGCTCTGCTGCGTAGTGAAGTAAATCCATCCTGACTGACAGTCACTTCGACTTCTGATGTCTGTCTGATGTTCTGAAGCAGATGGAGAGTTATCTGATTGGACGATGCCTGCATGAAGCTGTCAGTGATGAACTGGCATTCATGTTCTTACATCCCCTTGTGTGTTTGATTTATTTGAGATGGCATGTCAAGCCATGACGGACATGTATGGATTTATATTATACGTCACATCAGAAACAAAGACACGACCAAACACCGAACAATGTCTCATTTGCACCTGAGGAACAGAGATCCTTTGCAATTTCTGAAGCATATGGATATTTTCCTGGAGAATTACTTAGTATACACTGATATAATCTACTAAATATAATAATAATAAACTGCTTGTATATTAAATGCAGCGGTACTCTTTAAATGTCATTTTACATTGCAGTTACTTCATCAGATTGTTGGCCCTGAAGCTACAAAATCAAACACCGGCGTAGAAGTAGACACATGTACTGTACACATGTGAAAGGCTATATGAAAACAAGACTATAATGACGAAAACATGCACAAAAAATGTAACAATAAATCTGCAATGACCTTATAAATTATTTAAATTTGCATGAAAACATTTGGCTATTATTTGAGAGCATTATTCATTTGGGGTGTAGTATGGAGGGTGTTACTGTTTCAGCAGCTTTCATTTTCTCACATCTCTGTTCACCAACTGTTGTGATACACACAGGTCACAGAGCAGAGCAGCTGCCACTAAGGGAAAATATGGGGAATTACGTTGCAGAATCCATTAACAAATTGTTACAGAAAGAAATGTGGGGCTCTGCACGGATTATTTATTTTTAGTTTCATTTGTTATACACCTGTTTGTGTTACATTACATTCAAGTTTGAACTATAGGTGACATTTTCCTGCTTACGTTCAGATTTAAGGCTGAATGAGAGATGATGATCATAACACCAATGCACCAGTGTAGAATAACATAGTCGGTGTTGATGCTTTTTGAGCCCTGCCTGCACATCGACAGAGGAGTTTTAATGGTGGAAATGATGCAGAAGAAGTAAATGAGTGTGGTTTCAACTCACAGGAAACCAGATGGTGGATACTAAGCCAGAGGGCAGCCGGGAAGCTTTTACTTTCTATCATTTCTACTGACATACACACCATATTTCTCATATTACCACAACATTTAATATTTATATATTGAATTTACTCTGTGCAGTACAATTTCTTCAGAAACACACAACTGATGGAGTGTAATTTGCTCGAACATATTTCTCATAAGGATATCAAATATTCAGGAGAAGGTTTGTTTTGTTGAATGCTTTAATCTTCAGTAGCACTTCCCTCTGGCTTCACCAGCCTGTTGGACTGGCACTAACAAGCAAACGTCTAATTTGTGCTCAATAACCTGAAGAGAGAAAAATTCACTCGTGGGGACGGATGCTGCCTGTTTTTGACCTATGATGAATTGTTGCCATCTACTGTGTGTGTTCAGTGGTGCAACAGAAAAACTTCATACAATCCATCCACAGCTACAACAAGCATCCATCCATTATCTGTAACCGTTTATCCTCATCAGGGTCACAGTGGGGCTGGAGACTATCCCAGCTGACTTTGGGCGAGAGGTGGGGTACACCCTGGACAAGTTGTCAGTTCATCACAGGGCACACAAACAATCATTCACACTCACATTCACACCTACAGCCAATTTAGAGTCACCACTTACCTGTTAAGTGCATGTTGTGCGGATATGGGGAGAACATGCAAACTGCACCACCATGCCGCCCCAGTTACAACATTTTCATTTAAAATATATTTAAACTGTGTAATGAATTCTGGATTTACTCAATTAATAACTTGATTAAACTCCTGAATTATTAGTGCAGATTGTAGATGCTGTGTGTTTGTTTTTTTACTTCAGTTAGAAGAAAACTCCTCTCACCCACTGCATGAGACTGTGGAGGCCTTAAACAGCTCCTTCAGCAACAGACTGCTACTCCCACCACGTAAGAAGGAGCACTATCACAGGTTCTTCGTTCCAGCAGCTGTCAGACTCTTTACCACCAACGTGACTTAATGTAGCACTGTTAGATTACTCATTTACTTTTTCCTGTGTTAATTATATTTACTGTTGTATATAGATATATATGTGCATAATACAAATGATCCAACATGCACATCCATGTATCCATATACTTAATATACTTCTTATTTATGATTATTTTCTTATAATCTTGTGTATTGTGAGCAGCTGTAACAAGTGAATTTCCCCAGTGTGGGATCATTAAAGTTTATCTTATTTTATCCTAACCAGACTTAAAATCAGACACTAGTGATACATTGATGGTGATAATGTGGGAAGTAACTCTGAAGAAGACAGATTGTCAATGTTTTTTATTAAATGTGAGTTTAAAAAGCCATCATACTGATGATTTATGCAGTTTTATTGGATTTTAATATATACAAAGTGAACAGCTGTAATATGTCGTGGCATATTAAACTGGACAGCACCGTGATCATCACTCATTGTTTCAGTAAACAGTCATCAAGCTGTCGTTCATGCTCAGTCTTCAATTCCATATAAAGCAAACCCTGATTATTAGCACATGCTTACACATCTCAAAACTTAAGTAAAAATTGTAAGAACACTTCTCTGTTTAAATCACTAGCTGCAATAATTTATAAACTTCCTCCCATTATAGAAAATATCCATTTCAATATGTTCAGAAAAAAAAACGTGGTTTCACCAGGAAGGCATCAGCAGAACTGAAAATCAGAGAAAAAAACCAATATTTTATTAAATGCTTCACGTACAAAATCAATGAGTTATTGAAACAAAGGAAAAGGACAGACTTACCTTCCAGCGGTTACCACACTCATTACACAGAACAAACGTGGTCATTGGCTCATCAGCACTGCGTGTCTGCACCTAAAACACACACAAATATACACATGGGGGGTTTTAAACAAAACACTGCAATGCAAAGAAGTGAGGACACAATGTGTAGAATTAAATAAAGAAATAATAAATTAAGGAATTAAAATCTCAAAATTACAGACTGGTCCCCTCTTCTGTTCCTTTAATAGATGGAGCTTGAATGAGCACATTCAAGAATATTCATAGCATATTTAATAACTAAACTTTACATTTCTCAATTTTCTTTTGTACTCACACAAACAAAGAAATACGTGTACATGCAGTACATACGAAATATGACTTAACTTGCTGATTATGGATCTGTAAAATGGTGCGTAAGAGTAAAGGACTCCTTAGTATGAGTCAGCAAACAGCTGAGGAAAAACTATTTTATCATAGTGCGCTATATGTGCAAAAGGTCAGCAATCATACTGTTGTAAAGCCAAAGCAGAAAATAAACAAACATTTATTTCAGACAGCCCAAAATGTAACCTGACAACCATCATATAAAATATTCCTTCTACCTTCTTGTATGCTCCCCTTCTTACTACATTTTATAAAAATGCATTTAAACTTTTTATTTCGTCATTGATTTTTTTTTTTTTTTTTTTTTTTTTTTTTAACTCGTGTCTGTATGTTCATGCTCATATGTCTGCTTGTCATTGGTGTGTTTACCTGGTTGTAGGTGCAGTTCTTCTTCTTGCACTTGCCGCACTGCAGCAGGTCGGTGGTGGTGCCACCTGTTTTGGCCATTTGGTGTTCCCTGATGGCCTCCTGGGTGAGAACGTTCCTCAGCTGCTTCAGCTCGTCGCTGGCCATTTCCTACATGAAGACAAGAGATGTGAAAGGAACAGAAGGAAGGAAGGATATGAAGTAGGAGGAGTTCATCAGTGGTTTAGTATGCAGCTACAGCGTTCTGTACCTCAGCAGACATAGAGGCGATGCGGCTTAATTCGATGCTTCCTGCTAGAACGTTTCTGCGAAGACCAGGGTTCTTTGGGTCCTTTAAATTGCTGATGCGGCTGCGGACTCTGTTTTTGTATTTCATGTCCGTGGCCTTTATCTCCTGGTAGATATGTGCAACCATTTAGTCAAGGGAGATCTGATCATGATAATAATGCCAAATGAAATACTTTGCATTTGGATCATCATTGAATGAACTACAAATGAGTTAAACCAGAAAAAAATTGGCTAAATTAAAGGATATGATCTTCAATCTCTGCAGCCATGCTGTCACAGTTAGTTTCAAAATCTTTGTAGTGGTCTGTGAAACAGAGAAAAGAGAAAATATTTCATGTTAATCTGCACACACTACAGTGACATATATGAGTGTTTCTTCTCTAGTATATTGCTGTAAAGTTCCACTATGCAGTCTTTGTGTCTCTGTCAGCACATATGCTCTTAGTGATACAGTGTAATCTCAGGCTCACTGTCTGTGCGCAGAGCAGCTGCCAGCATCTCAATGCACTTGTCTCTGACGGAGTCTCCGGTAGCGAGGTGAGGGGGCAGCGGACCCCCGGCAGAACTGAAGCTCGGAGACATGGGGCTGGTCGGGGTGGTGGGAGATTTAGGAGTATCGGCTTTGCCCTTTCTGCAGAAAAGGACACATCACAACAATCGCTGAGCAGAGTGAATTGTCTCATCTGGTGTAATTAGTCTGATTTAACCTAACAAAGGAGAGCCTGGGATTTAAACTAGTGGTCTGCGTTGAATTTTTAGACCTTATTTAAAACATATCTGACAAAAAAATCTTACTAAACACAAAACTGAGTTGAAATTCAAATTTGTCACGACTTGAAAGTGTGTAATGAACATGTCAACTTAGCCCCATTCAGCATAGTTCAAGCAACCATAATTGATTTTTTTCATCCACTTAGGGACAGCCGAACACAACACTGACATATTGGCACACATACTGACTGACATACTGTTATGTTAGCAAACATTTGCTTAGTTTAACTAAGTAGACATAAGCATTGATTTGTGTTTGTGTTTTTGGCCATTTGCAGAATCTAAGTTCAATATTTACTGTCTTTTAGCTCTACTTTTGGTCTCCTCCAACTCCTGAGTGAAATATCTGACTTGTTACCTGCTAAATCCTCCACTATGTTTTGTGGTGGGCAGAAGGCTTACTGTATATTTCCAAAAAATGGCAGTCTTTACCCTCTGAGGTTCTACCAGTGGCCCTTTGAATTGCTTTTGCACTCGTGGTTGACTGCTCGGACCACAGAGGGTTAAAAGAAGAGTACTAATCATGAGGATCATCAGTACAAATAGCAATGAACGTACATTGACTTTCATTTTGTAAAAGAAAAACACATTCAAATACCTTTCAAAGCTATCAGTAGAGGGTTTCCTCTGTGGAGGTCCAGGCTGAGAGGTCTTGGAGCCATGAGACTCTCTCCTATAAAACAAAGCCAATATAATCGTCTTCATGCTTTCCACTAAGACGAAACTGTGAAATTTTTCCACATGGTCAACAGTTTTTTTTTAATTTTTAATTTTTAATTAATCAGATTTTTTTTTAATCAATCAACACTTATGTCTGTTTCATTTACCTTTCAGCGGTTAGCTTCTTTGCTGGTGGTGAGCTGCTTTTCTTTGAATCAGTGGATTCCCTCCTACAGTAAGTAATTTGACACTTTGAGTAAATGTGGTTTTATCCACAATGTTTATTTCTGTTTCATTTCCAAGTATGTATGAGTTCTAAGGTAGTGCATACCAGTCCTACCTGTCAGGTTTGGAGTCAGTTGATTGACGTTTCACAGGTTGGCCAGGCTTTGAGTCACAGGAGTCCTTCCTGCAACAAAAGAGATGTACACTTGTGACACTGACACCATGTTTAAGAATCAAATACACACTTATGTCAGACAGAGCAGGTTGAATCAAAGTGCAATGTACAGTGCTCCTGCACACCTGTGTTTTTCTTTTTTGACATCCACACTGGGCTTTTTGGGAGGAGGCGGTTTAGAGTCAGATGAAGCGTTCCTGACAAAAGGAAACATTTGTTTGATTCTTAAACAAATCCACTTGTGAAAGTATAAAAAGGCGAGCTCCTCATGCACTGAAAGCCGACAAAGAGCTGTTTGCAGAAGCTCAAGTCGAACCACGCAACCACAGTGTATCACGCCCACAACTTAACAAGCATTTTCACACTTGCCAACCTTTCTTTCTTGCCTTCATCGGCGTGTTTTTTAGACACTTTGCTCTCCGATGAGTCTTTCCTGAAAAAATAAAACATTCTTTGTACCAACAAAATATCTGCTACTAGACTCTTGTTACAGCACAACAGCACTACACACTGCATTATTATACTGACACTATATTGCGTCAATATTTCGTGTAAAACCAGCGGAAAACAGAAATTAAACTCTAAGTGCACTGATCCTGCAGAGACAACAGCAAAGTAATTTTCAAGGATGAATGATCCCGGACCTTTCTCTCTTTACATGATCTGACGTCTTCTTCTGTGAAGGAGGTTTAGACTCTGATGACTCCTTTCTGCTGTGGCAAACAACACAAGGATTCAATGCAGAGAAGAAAACGGCCAATGAAATTACGGGTTATTTTTCCAAAATAACCAAGGCAGTGACTACATGCAGTCTGTAATGAGAACTCATCTGATCCAGACCTCTCCTTTTTCCCGTCCAGTGAGGGACGTTTCACAAGAGGCGGAGGGTGAAGGTGAAGAGGGAGCGGAGGAAGAGGAGCGTTGGGGTCAGGAGGCTCTTTTCTAAATGAAAATACAGCGTTGAGCAGAGCTGAATCACTTCACGACGAGAGTGAATATTACTGTGCATGCAGAGCCTGACCTTGGTGGAGGTGGATGAAGGTGAAGAGGAAGAGGAGCAATAGGAGCATTTGGGTCCGGTGGAACTTTCCTGATATGAAAATCAAGATTTGTTTGAGCTTCCCTTAAAATGTTACACTTCTCTGCACTAACTGAGAGAATTGTTTCACAAACATGCACCAGAGCATGCCTGACCTCTCTTTCTTGACTTCCAGTGAAGGTCGCTTGGCCGGAGGAGAGGCGGGTCGGGGAGCATGAGGACGAGGATGTCGGGAGGAAGAGTCTTTACCGTCCTTCCTGAACAAATGTCACAACAGCACAGATCAGAGCGCTGAAACTCGAGTCCCCGATGAAGCAGCATGCAATTCAAGCTAAATCCTTTGAATAAAGACACACCTGACTGACCCATCACAGCATGCATCATGCACAGCGGGTATCCTGTTAGGCCGTGAGTCCTGTTATAAAACTGCAGGAACAAATGTCAGTGAATATGTGTGACTCAGAAACGGTTATGTCATGCAGGAACATTTGAGTCAGTCATGCTCTTCAGCTCAAGCGTTGTGTCCTGACCTGTCTTTTTTCAGGTCCAAAGAGGGGCGTTTGATCGGGAAAAGAGGCCGAGCGGGTCTAGGAGGAGAGGGGAACCGGGTAGGATACAGAATACTGCTGTCCAACACTCCTCTCCTGAAATAAATAATTCATTTTGAAGCTCTACTGGATGCTTCTGATGTGAAATAACCAATTTTTGGAGGCACTTTCCTCTCACCTTTCAAATATTGATTTGTGAGCGTCAGCAGGTTTCTCTCTCTGGGGTTCACCCGGCGGTCTCTCTCGTTGTGGTGTATTTATCGGCCTCTCATGTCTGTTTTCTTCTCTGTGTTTGTCCTTCTTCAGGTCATCCATGTAGCTGTGCTTCTTGGGCTCCTCGGGGTGTTTCTCCTTTTTGACTTCTTCCATGTGTCTCATCTTTTTTGGTTCTTCAAATAACGGTCTTTCTTTCCTCGATTCTGGCTTTTGTTTCTCACTTGGCAGGTCTTGCACATGCTTCTGTTTCTTGTTATCTATTTCCTGCTGGGCATCTTCTACGGGTCGTTGATTTTTGGATTCTTCTACATGCTTCTCTTTTCTGATTTCTTGGGGATGTTTCTCATTTTGGGGCTCCTCCAGGTGCTTCTCATCGCTGAGGTCATCCGTGTGTCTCTTTTTGTTTCTGTGCTCGTCATTATGTTTTTCTTTTCTGTTTTTACTGGAGTGTTTTGTGTCAGGATCTGAGTCCTGTTTCGGTTTAACATCAAGTCTCCTGTGACTAACAGAAACAAAGGAAGTATCATTTTTACCTCTGTTCAAGAGCCAACGAACACTAACCAGTTTCACCTGTGTCAGGTTTGCTGTTGTAATGCAACTTAAGCCTCATTCAGACAGGATTAAAATAAAATACAAAAAATCAGTCGCCACAAGGCCCACGATGAGCTTGCAGAGTGAAGTTGAATATTTTCTTTTATTAAATGAGTTTAAGAAATGATCTAAATTTACATGTCTTTGGTACGCAGCTCTATGTGTAAAGCTCAGAGAGACTTTTTTAAAATGCAAAAACCTCTGCAGACTGGACATAAATTAATAAGGACAAGCGGGTAGTTGGGACTGCAATCATCACTGGGGTGAAGGGTAAAAGATCACAGACATTTGTGGGATTAAATTCACAGACCAGCACTGGTAATACTAACCCACAAATCCAATCTGAATGGGGCTTTAGAAGAGAATTCAATGCTTTAAAACGTCATGCAAAAACACATAGAAATCTTCTATTTTTAAACCACCAAATTACAACCTCAGTAACAGAAGAGTCCGTCATCACATGTGCCTCACAATTGACTTTAAGTTCAATTTCTGATGACCTAATCGTAGTGATACCTAAACAAGCACTTACACACTACAGAACCATATATTAAAATTCACTTCTTACATAGTTTCTATTTAAATTCTGATCACAAAGCGTCGTCCTTGATGCTGAATATTGTCTTTGTCCAGGGATTAACATATTTTCCCTGCATGTAAGAATGACGCAAATCCACTTACAGCTGCTCGTGAGTTGAAAATTGTACTTATTCAAAATACTGATGTAATACTACTTAAATGACAAGGAGGTGAAAATAGAGCCATTTCAAAGCTTTCATGGCAAAGAAACAAACAAATGTCTTTACATCATTTTACATCATCCTGGAACAATTACTAATTTACTTTGGATTTGCTGCTACAATGCTGCCTTGAGTGCTTTTTGGCAGAGCTGTTGTTGCATCTGGGGTTGGACCATTTTCAGGTGTTATAATGTCCAAACTGTGGGACTCGTGTGGTGCATAATGTTGTGTGTGACAAATAAAATCACCATTTCACCAAATGTCTATAGTATTTTTTTTTTAGGCAAACCTACGTCATATTTGCACTCTGGGTGTTACAGGCATGCTGGTATCTAACAACTTTATTTTATAATGTTTCTACTTCTGTGTTATATATCATGTTACCTGTGAAAGAAGTAGTACTGACCTGCTCTGTGTTTCAGATGGTGAACTGTTTGGAGACGTGGCCGTTTTGCTGGAGTCCAAACCGTTCTTCATTTCGGACGGTTTCTCAGAGTGAGAATGTCCAGAGTCTGTGAGAGTGAATGAATAATATCATCAGTTCACAGATGTATTTATTGACATAAACTAATGTTTACCTGAAAATCATGCATGTGTGTAAATCAGGTATCAAGTCAAGTACCCAGAAGTCTTTTCCAGTCTTTAATGAGAACCTTTGCCAAAGCAATGACTTCCTCGTCAGTGCAGTGCTTCCTGATACCGTTCACAGACATGCCGATCCTCGTTTCCTAAATGAAACACACCAATGATCATTGACAGCTTTAACAAACGTGTATTTGTGATGGTGGTCTTCTATTGTTTTTAATTAGTTTATGGGTTGAAAACCACTGACAAAACCGCACTCTAATGTAAACTAACTATAAATCTAATACCTACCTGGAGAAGTTTGAGTGTCATATTGAAACCTTTCAGTTCCCTCAGCAGGTCCATGGCGCCCTCCTGCGCACACGCACACACACACACACACAGACAACAGAATTTAGACTTTTAAATGATAAATCTTGAATTTGTTTATTTATAAATGTGTAATGACAATGTAAAGTACAGATATGACAGCATGCAAATGTAAACATTTCAAAACAGAAACTGGTTAGTAAGCAGTAACACAGCTTTCACTTCTGTTTTTTTTTCAACAGAATTTTAAAGTAAATATAATCTATAATCGAGAATAAAAACAAAACATCACAACTGGTGTTAAATCAGCAGGTCTGAGACTTTTTATTCTGATCACACGCTGAATAATCGTAGTTTTCGTAGTTTTTATTGACTGCAGTACTCTGAATGTACACGAGCGCCATCGGTACAACGTCCTGTTTACACAATCCCACACACACACACACACACACACACGACCTTGCCCACAGGCCGCGGTGTTTACTTTCTGTTGCATGAGTCACTGGTCAACATGAACAACAGCAAACGATCTGCAAAAAGTTATTAACAAGTGGACACAAGTTGACTCATATGGCGGCTGGACACTCGGGGACTAAAACGTCCTGCGAGATTGAAGTCTGCAAAACCGCGCCAAACACCTGTTGACCATTTGTTACAGCACAGTCAGGTTCATATTACAAGTGTGAACAGTTTCCAAATGCAGAAATCAAACATATATTCGACAGAAACCTGGTGGAAAACATTTCATTTTCTGTAGAGACATTCACGGGCCTTCTGCGCAGCACGCGGTGGCAGGACAACGCGCCACCTGTGGGTGTCAAAATACAGCCTCACCGTGTTATTTCTAGACACCATCTTGTCCAGTTTTTTTGCAATCCGAATGAGATCTTCCTCTCGAGTCATCGCTGCATTTACTCGACTGAAAACGAACCAATAATGTCGAGTGGATAAAAATCGTGAAAAATGAGTGGAGAAAACAAAAAGTTTGGATCCGCTGCAGGTCGGACTTTACGCACGGCGCGCTCCATTCAGCACAGAGGCGTGTCCTGCTGCTGCGGGGTCCCAGCTGACCAGCACGACACATGACAACAACTAAATATAGACGGTGAAGTAGACACATGGCACAACACAAATATACAGTGCTCAAAGTGGTTCGTGTAAAGTTGTATCAAAGTGTCAAATACTTCCTCATTTGTACGATTCAAGTAGCCAATCAGCGACTTTAGATGGCTGTATTTTATCCCCAGTGAGTGCCAAAGAGCAGCCTGACACTGGATCAGTTTATAACAAGGTTATTACCTCACTGTGTTACTTATTCTCTAAGAAACACAGATATATCTAACATGTATAAAGACATTGGAGTTTTAGCGTGGAGCTGTCAATTCACTTTCGTTTACAAAATGAAGTAAATGTGATTTAAAAAAAAAAACCTGTTCCTTTGTTTAGACGTGTTTGCCACCAGAGGGTGCTGTAATGTAAGTCTACACAGCTTCACAAACTAATCAAATCCATCCATGAGAACTAACCTAAGATTTCCTTCTGCTCTGAAAACACTGACCTTTCACCAACCATCATGTTTGCTTCTGTTTGCTACTTCCGCATTTGCAGTGCAGATTTTCTGTCTTTACACTCCCTTTGAGCTCAGTAATATTTCATGAAGATTGAGCTTCATCAGCACTATTTGTTTCTCTTCTTCTTTCCAGTGAACCTGTTACGTCACTGAGGGAGTATAAATGTTGATAGTCTGGGGGGAGTTGTCTTCCAAGAAATGCAGACAGGCTGCGTTTGAAGTGATACTAAACTATTCTACTATTGAGCTGGAATGATATTATTTAAAATGACTTGAGCCTGTAATTGCACGAGTCTGCAGCCTTCCTTTGAGTCTTGTGGTATATACAGTGAGTTAGCCGAGGTCAGTTAGACAAACATTCAGGAATGAAATTACTTGCGATTACTCGAGCAAGTGCTTTCTACAAGGTCCTCAGTACCCTTTAAAAAATGTGTTTATAGATCATCTCTGACAACTTCTTGGAAGCAATCACTTACAGACTGTTTTCATAGAAAATCTCTTCCAGGGGAAACACACTCCCAGAACTGAAAGGCATGAAAGCTTACTCCCACAGTCCACCAGGAGCTGAGCCTCGCTGCAGTTCAAACCTCGGAGACGTCCCTGCTGCTGGTTGTCTCGACGTTTGTGGGAATGGAGGACATGAGAGATGAGGAGTTGCAACAGCTTGTTTTTGAAGTTAGATCAAATATCAGTGGGGAAGACTTGAGGTTTTAATTGGTTTGGATTTCTCTGTCTAGAAATGTACTCATACCCAACAGTTTACATGGACACAGTTTATGTAGACAGCCATGCTCTCTAACATAATTGTATATCATTACAGAGTACAGTATTGGCTGGAAAACTTCAATGTCTGCCCCAAAGGTAAGTGTTTGGATTTTTCATACAGTAGTGTGCTCATATTTTAAAACATTAAAATATGATCAAACTGTGACGGCGTGGGGATTTGTAGCTAACTGTGTTAATGACAGCAGGTGAAAGTACAGTCTAAAAGCTTGTCTTGAGCAAAGAGTATTATCTCTTTACGCTGCTCTTACACAACAGGCTGAGCGTATAACTGCCTCTGCCTGAAGACACCAGTGTGTCTGGCAGGTAGAGATAGTGCCGGACAACTCGATAAGTGGGTCAGCTCAACGAGAGGAAGCAGGCCAAGAGGAAGAACGAGTGATCAAGATCAACCTGAAACATCCTCTAAAGTCCGAGTACTAAACCCTTCAGCTTGGGGCTGAAAAAGAGATGCTCTCACTTCTGCAGATCTCTGACCCACTTCCCAGATGCTCAGACTAAATAAACTATCTGATCTCTTCATTGTTAGGAAAAGAACTCACCAGCAGCAGGAACAAGTTGCAGACACAACACTGACATACTCATTTAATTATTTATTGACGTGACAATTCATAAAGTGGAGATTGTTAGCACATAACTTGTATGAACTTGTTAGCAAACAGTTGCCTATTTACACATCCAGCAGTTAAGGTGCAACATCGTTCATGTGGAGTTGTGTTTATGACCACTTGGAGAAATCCAGTATTGACTCTTTTAGCTCTGTTTTTGGTCTCTGCCATCTCCCGAGGGAAATATCTGTCTCTTTAGCTGCTAAATCCTCCACTTTGTTAACCAGCTAGTTCTTAGAGCTTGTTTGCTTCTCAAAATGACATTCATGACAACAATGAGACTGAACCACAACAGTAAACTTGTGGTCTTTAACGGGAAACATTGCCAATTTTCAACCAGCTTTGTATCATTACAATGTGGGTAGTATATGCAAATGAGAATGTTGCCTGCATCCAGAACTCTGCACTCATTTGCAAGTTGTAGGGAACTACAAATTGTACTGCTGTACATATCATACATAATACCTGGTGACAAAATCTGGTGGGTCACCAAATACCATGTAACACCTGCTCATAAAACTCAGATCAAACTGTCAAATTAGGCATTGCTGATCAAATATAAAGATTCTTGCATTGTCCATTTTTCACCCAGATGTTTTCACACGTTTTAATACGGGAACGTTTGTGACCAGGCTGCCATTTTTTTCTGCTTACAAATGCCAAAACCAAGCAATGCCCAACTCGTAATATGTCCCCCAACAGCAGGAGCGTTTATGTTGCAGTCCATTGCAAGTCGTAATTCAGTAGTTCTGAGTGGATTTTCCCAAATTTCGACTGACGAGTCGAAAACTGATGTTTGTACGGCAAGCCTCTGATCTGCAAAAGAATCTACTCAGCACACTGAAAAGAGATGAGAGGCGTAAGCTAGTACCACATGCTTCCAAAGGCATTCATTTAAGCACAAATCAACTGAATGACAGTGGAAATGTCAACTACAAAGTTGCTTCAGCACTTCAGCACAACACAAACACTACATATAGCAAATTTTGATGACAACTGTTACTGTGCGCCCTGCCATATTGCTGCGGCATCAAGTGTGTTTATGTTGGTGAACTCAGGTTAGACAGATCGTTCCCAAGTTTCCGACTACTTTTCCAGAAATCTGACCATGATGACCATTTCATTTCATTTCATTTTTTTCAGTTCCAGGTACATTGAGTTTCAGCATTTGTGATCGAGTGCAGCCCAGTGCATTCTGGTTGTTCTAAGTTTTCTATTTTTTGAGTAAAAAGGGAATACAACAGCCCCTTTTCTCTTTTTCTCTATTCATATGGCACCAATTTCAAAAGTGTTTCCATCTCTCTACAGCATAGACATCCCCGTTTTATGAAAAGACCATCTTTCCAAAAGTGAAATACTCTTTTGAAGTCAAAACAAGAAGCTGAAAGACACTAAAATGCTCTGTAGAGCTGAAGGAAACGGCAGAGTTGTGACCCCTCATGCATTACACTCAGTTATTTGATCCACTGAGAATTAACCTTTAATTTTTAAAACTGTGCATGCAGCACTTTTACTTGGAAGAGTATCTTTGTATTGTGGTTTTACCACTTTTACTGAAGTAAAACATCTGAATACTTCTTCCAACACTACAAAGGAGACATACTCATCAAGAACTATACTCATAAAAGAAAGACTGTTATTGCTTGAGACAGCAAAGATGTGGACTTTGTTGAAAGGATTAAGTCCCTGATGTTTTGTGCAGTCGGTGAGTCTTCCCTCACTCTGGATTCCTGGTGGCTCTCAGGCTCTGCATGGTTACATAACTACATCTGTGCGCATTCCCATACACTGCACTGAAGTACCCTGAGCCTCTGCTGCTGGGTTTTAGAGTCTGTCATTAGCCTCTTGGATCTGACCACATCAAGTCCTTTCTTGTCTTTGCTTGTTTTCCAAGCAGACAGAAGAAAGTGGTCCTACAGCCCCCTACTGCTCTGAGCATCCCACATGCTTTAATAGACAAAGAGTTAACACAGATTCCAACAGGGAACATCCACCAGTCTACTTTCCTCTCCGCCGTGCACCTCGCCCAGAGTTGGTGTCTCTGCCAGTCACAGACCAGAGACGCCAGGCCTGGGCAATTATGGCAATTTTTGGATGACATCAGACCAGAAAATGAATGATTTCATTTAGCTGTCAATTTTTTTTTTGGGATCTGGTGTAGGATGCAGAACCTGTAATAGAGCATGTCAAAACAGAGTGGGAGAATTGTTTAGACGTTCACATCTGCAGTTGGCTGGAAGGTAATCCCAGCCTGGTGGGGTTGGTTTGTCTGCTAATAATGACCACTGTTCGGTGTTGGCACTTGCAAAAAAATAGGCTGAATCTCCTTGAGTGGTTGGACCACCCAAAGACTTTAAGAACATCCTTGTATCTTCAGCTGTCTCTTAAGTCTCTATTTACTGCCACACACACACACACACACACACACACACACATACACCAAATCTGCCATATCCAAAACAGTTTTGGTGGTGCCACTATTTTAGGCTCCCTTTGACCAAAATAACCGGTGGTGCCACCGTTAGACACAATCCAACCAAAATAACTAAATGACTAACCGAACTAAATCTGAATTATGCACTGAGCAAGAGATGTTTAACCCCACTCCTGACTACAAAAAGAGCCTTTAGTGTGTGTCACCCCGACTGCAGATTATGAAGAAATGAGACAGAGAAAATGATTCACTCGATAGCTGCACAGTAAATACCCCAAAGATGCCTTTAAAGGCGGAAAAAAAGCTGGAAAGGGATATGTAAAATATGTACTATAACTTATCCACAACCGTCAATTACACACTGGCACACTGGGTAGACACTGAGTCATTTGTGTAGTGTGTCTGCAAAAAGATCCTGTGGTTCTTCCCAAGGCTACGATTTGATCTCTGAGCTCTCTTCGTTTGTGCTTGAGCTTCGGCTTTATGCTGACAAACAAGTGCATAACCCCTTTGGCTCGAGACTGAAAGGGAAAAAAAATCCTTCAAAATAAAGGACCAAATCTGTCTGTCGTGAATGGAGGAGCATCTTAAAAGAATGCTGCAGTTTTAGTTTGTCTCCATATTCAATGAAAATAGGATTCAATTATTGCACTAATTAAGATAAAACTTCACACAAACCCCTCACATCAAGCTGTGTGAGTGGATAAAAAACAGAGTTCCTACGCTAACGAGATCAATTGTGTTAGTGTGTAAAGCCCCACTTACTCTCATTTCCTTTTCAACGACCCACAAATCCAATTAGAGCACCGTATAGTTCAAAACCTGCGATAACTACCTTTCCCATCTGTATTAGCAGCTTTTGCAGCGCTTTCTGTAGGAAGTGGATTCTGCACAGGTTAGATATTTATATACTCGAACCGCAGTGATTTAAGAGAAGCAGGGATTGGACTCAATGCTAAATGATCCAGTTAGTTGTAAACACTACTCAAAAGCACCTAAATCCACAGATGTCAAACACTTGTGAGCTTAGTTTAAATTGAGACTTCATTTGGGCTCAGTTGGAAACTGTGTAATTGTTCTTGTAATTTAAAGACACAGACAAAAACAGAGTATATAAAACCAAATGGAAACCAGCCCTCAAAGTAACAGGAGAAAGAACTATTTATAGTAGCTCTTCTTGCTGTGCACATACACTGCAGGTTTTGAACACTTGAAATAACGTGTTCACATATGTCTTGTTAGAGGATACAGCTGATCCACATGACTAGACAAAAGACAAAAGTTCCTCGGCAATAACCTGGTGAATTCATGAATTCACTGCTGTCAGGACCGTAACACCAGGCCTGTGAGAGGTCATGATTTTGTCTCAAAGTTCCTTGTTCTTTTTACAACTGATCATGCCTCTGCGCTGGCTGGGCTATTGTTTTCCTGTGGAGAGAATAGTGACGCCCAACTATGCAATGTGCTTCCCTCAGAGGTGCGCACTGCTCAAAATTGACACAGAGAACAGCGCTCAAAGCTCAAATTATTTTTGGTTTGACTTTTGCCACTGATTTTTTCAAAGCACAACCAATGAGATAACAGTTGTATGTTATGTAGCCTAGCAATGACACATGCAAGAGAGCAGAGAGTGAAGGAAATTTAACTCTCCCCTGAACTCAACATTATAATACATTAAAAGCATACCACCAAATTACCAAGAAAAGTAATTCATGACTAAATGTCAGCGGTCAGGTGTGGCAACTACTAGATTTGTGAATGGGCATATAGTTTACAGACTTAGCTTGCTAAATTCAATGCTAAAGCGAGCTGCTTATGTATGTAGCTATGCAAGGTATAGAGTGACAGTGGATGTGCTTCATATCACAATCAGTCGCTGACCTGAAAATGTTTCCTAACAGTATATCCCATCATGTTGTCACAGAAAATTGATTTCTTTTAGGAAGAAAAATATATTTTTGCTGACCACACTGCGCCGCTCGTTGAGTAATCTCTAAGCATGAAGGCTTCATGCTCAGCCTGTGAAAACAGCTGTATGATGTCTACTGCATAGGCCTTTACCAGGAAGGAAGTACCTGACAAATAAAAAGACAAGTTGCATTGTGGGAATTGTATGAGTAGTTTGGACCCTTTTTTTAAGCTGTCTATCGAAAGTCTCACAACTTTATGCAAGTGCAATACTCAATCAATGGAGTACTCTTTTAAGTCCCAGTGGCCAATATTTTACCACTATTATTGCTAGTATTCTGCCGATCAGCATATCAACCAAATAAGATATGAACAAGCTTCAATGAACTGAAAATGTATTTTGAGAGATTTTAAATATATATATTTGGTACATTTAATGCACTTTGAAACATTTGTGCACAACGATTAAGAGAAAAACAGCTCACACAGACATAGTAACCAATGCTGTCATGTAAGAACAACAAAAATATGTATTTCAGTTTCTTTCTTTTACAGTAATGAACTGCAAATGTTTTATCCTTTATAAGAAGCTTTGTGAATCTTCTCTCAGATGAAGCTTTGGGCTATACTGTTGCTGTGCTATGCACAATAAAGACTAGGCAGCTTATTTGTAACTCCAGGCAATGAATTTTCTTCTCTCTTTGAGATTTGTCTGACTGACATATTGCATTGCGCTCCAGTTGTTGGCACCTGTGACTGAAGATCAGATGTTTTCTGAACTGACATACACGGTTTCTTTAAGCTACAGCCAATGGCTTTTACTGCACGTCTAGTCACCTGCAGCAGCTCTCATTTTGACATATGTACTGTATATACAGTACAATAATACAGACATATAATATACATATACACAGTGAATAAAAACGACTAGGTGGAGCAAAGAGCTTAAACCTTTGCCTATATAGCTCTGGGCTCTGGCCCAAAAAGAGAGAAAAAGACAGCAAATTATCTCCACTTGTCCTCTTGTCTATGTACTGTACACTTCTTCCCTTAATCCATGTAGGAGGAACTAAAAACAGTGAAATGGGGCACAAAACAAAAATAAACATCCAAAAGAAAGAAAATCAGCTTAAGAAAAAAATAAAAAAAAGCTCAAGGGTCTATCCAAACATCTTTCTGCAGTGTTCGTTTCAACTTTGTGGTGGATTTATTGATACCGCATGAGACTAAAACAGCCCAAAGGAAACGGGGAATTCTGTCCAAGAGCTCCAGGCAAGAAACCTCCTGATGGCCCTGGAGGTCCCCCCAAGGTTAACTCAAGCAGACTTGTTAATGCATGGGTGACGTCATGACCGAGAGGTTTTCGTGCGGTGATGTCAGGATGTATACTGTTGCCCACGCATGCATGTGTGTGCCTGTGTGTGTTTTAAAGAGAGTAATTATATACTGTGGGTGTGTTTGTGTCCTTTGGGGCAGGTGGGAAAAGAATGATGTGTGTATTTGTTTCTGGTTTAGTTCACTGACACCACACAGACACTCTCTGTCTATGTGGGGTCCAGGAAGTCTCAGAAAGTCTCAGAGCAGAGGAGGCGTCTCCTCTGAGGATGGGATGCCTTAATGCATCTGCTCAGACTTCCTGTGAGTAGATCACATGACAACAATGTATACATTCAACCTGATTTATGAAAAAAACAGACGTCCAGGATATCTGACTATCCTCAGCAGGAGATACACAAACAGAAGGAAAACAAAAAGATTATGAAGATTAACAAAAGTAATGTTATCCAATCAAATCATTAATGCAGGCTATCTGTTCCTGCAGGTCTGTGGAAATCCGGTTATTGTGTTACATCACTTGGGTGAATGCCAAAGGCTTCAGTACACTTCAGCAGGGCTGTGTTGCTCCTCTGTAACTGTATCTGAAGTTAGCAGGTGTTGCAGTCTTTGGTGTAAATGTAGAAAACAAGTAAAGCTGCTTTCTCTTGAAACTGTTTTGTTGTTTAGTCAAACTGAGAAGGTGTATTTCAACCAGCGGAGTCAAGTCCTTTATAGATTTAAATCTATAAATCAACAAGTGTTGACCAAAGTTCTTTACAGAAACATTTTACATTTGAACAACACTAAAGTAAATTAATAAGATAAATAACTGTTACAGACCACTGGGAACAGGGAATGGTGAGCAGTTTGGATTAGTATGCTGGTGCCAAGTCAACCAGTGAACCAGTGAAGGGAGGCCAGTTAGAGTAGGTTTGGTTTCTTCCTAGTACCAGTGAAAACTTGATATGCTACATTTTGAACTATGACTGCAAGAGTTAGGGATGTCTGACTGATTCCCACACAAAGACCTGAAGTAACAAGAGCAGTGAGACAGTATCAAGATACCCAAAGGAGACAAAAATTGTACTTTTACAGCCTAATGTAGAGAAAGCTCATATTAGGATCTATGTCTTTGAGCTGGAGAAAATATCTGGCCTTCCAACATTTGACATCTTCAACATAAATGTCAAGCATAGCTCTGTCTTATCAGTGTAGCAATAGTATGGGATGCTGTATTTTCTTTTTGAAAAGAGGCCAATGGAAGCATATATAATGCAAAATCGGGCCTGACTGTTCCTACATCACATACAACTGTTATCTCATTGGTTGTGCAGATTGAGCCTTGGAGAACGCCACAGGAGGCAGTCGCAGGTAGATATTGTTAGAGAGGTTAGAGAGCAACTGGTAGAGAAAAATCACCAAATTCGTATTTATTCTGCCATTTTGTCATTAAAATTAAGTCAACCATTACATAAAACACTGCAGGAGAAAAACATGAGCTCAGTATAAACAGGCTGACTAAGCTAAATCACACTGAAGCCTCGTGTGCCCTGTATTACTCTCAGATGTCCAAATATGATAATTCTATCCTCGGGAAAAGTAGAGGTTTGTATCCGATGTAGGTTGACACAAGTGGAGCTCCAAATCCACACATTGTGGTGCTTAGCTTCCAGTCGGTCAGGATAACACTGGTGACTGGAAAATATACTGGCCAAAGCATACATCAGATTGACCAAAGTCAACACACCATTTTGAAGAACTGAGATATATAATCGTTTTATTAATAAGAAAATATTGCCTCATTTGGGTTTTTGAAATAAAATAGTTAATGATAAGTTACTGGGGCTATCAAATGAAGGAAAAAAGCTTATTTTTTTTATTATGATTCCTGGGGTCATCGTGCCTACGCCATGTCTTCTGACAATAAACTTTAAACCTTTTGGTAGACAGACAAAATGATTTCATGAGAAAAGGAACTGCTCAGTTTTATATCTCACTATAAAAACTGACTGACAGTACAAGAATTTAAATTATCAACAAAACAGCTGGAACACACCATTGTAATTACGCACCCATAATTCACTCCCTCTGACTGTTTAACAAGCACAGTTTAATGCTTGGAAATGCATTCAAGTAATTAATTGGAAAATCCATTGTGTACGTGCTGGGGACCAGAAAAGTTCTTATCAGAAATGTTTTTCCTAAGGTTAAACATTTGGTTTGGTTCTTATTATTTATTTTTAAATTTGATTCAAGTGAATTATGTGATGCACCTGGAATCAATTCTTCTCGTGACATTTGCTGCCAATTGGGAAATTTATGGCCTGTAGCGAACATGGATGCATTTTTATATTTTAACAAAAACTATGATGCTAAATTACTTCACAAAAGTCTGTCAACAATTGGTATTTGTTTATACTTTGGATCTGAATTTAGAAGAAAGAACTACAAATGAAAGGTTTTGTTGAGGCTGCAATGATCTTTTTGACAGTTCCCGATGTTTGATGTTGATACAGGCTGCAGAGGCACATGGTTTGGAGCAAAAAGCCTACGTTTCAGAAAAGAAGGGTATACTGGCAAAACAAATCACTGATTTATGTGTTTTGATGAGGCCTCTTTTTCCATCTGATCTGTTTCATAGAGAGGAGAGATGCAGTTTGACAGAAATGTTAGGTTTGAGACGGGAAATTGCCATTCTCCAACGTTCTCCAATGACCTTGGAGCGACATCAAGACATGGAGCGTTTAATGATTTAGCTCAGATTAATATCAACACAAAGCCATGGAGTTATTATAACCAGATTGAGCTGATGTGCTCAGTGAACTGGTAGCCAATAACCCCAGTCACTCGCAGCAGGAGGCAGATTGTGGGGGGGTGAGCAGCCAGCAGACGGCGGCAGCAGTGGGGGTGAAGACCAGCTCTGAGACATGTGGAAAGTTTGAACTGTGGAACAATGACTTTTACTGGACCCCAAGTAAACAAACCCACATCAGTTTGGACCTAGGTCCTGGGCGCATGAGTCACCACCATCAGTCTCTTTAAAAGCCCACATGGAGATCTTCCACAGTCCTCTCTGCACTAGTGTTGATGAAGAGCACCACCAAGCCCTTCTCTCAACATTACGCTTCCTGTCCTGTTCCAGGAATGCAGGAAGGGGGACATCAGTGAAAGGGGCCTTGGTGATGGGCTCCACGTGATGTCTAACTGATGAGACAAGATCCAGAGAAGGCGTTCACATGGTAACCATAACTTGAACCCCCTACTGAAACACACTTTTCAGAATACTCTATCCTGGAAGAGAAACCCTGGGTGACTCTTGAGGATGGAGATCCAGATGGAGTTTGCCCAGTTGTCACGGGATTGTAGATGTTCAAATTTCCAATTTTTTTCCTGAGCACATTAAGGACTGAAAAAAGTTTAAAAGTTCATTCTTGACCTTGGAAACAGAAAATCAAGAAACTTTTAATCTAATCCTTTAAGTCAACATAGAGGAGAAGTCATTAAAAAGCTCAGAAAACAATGGAAATTTTGACTGACTGTTAGCCAAACCTTACTCCCGTTATAGTCATATGTCTACATATACTACCTCAAATTCTCAGTAATTTTTGAAACAGTGGGACTTTAATGTCACACAGAGGTAAACAAAAGCAGTATTCTTGTTTGTAGACATTGTGAAACATGGATTTTTAGCTAGTAAGCTAAAAAATCAAGCTATAGTGATTAGATTTACACTTTGACATTTATATTTTCACACACATGGCAAACATAACACAATCTATAATGCCAGTTTGGCTGCAGCTGCTGGAGACAGAACCTCTACATTAGAGCCTCTATCATTATTCTGATATATTAGCATCGTGTCCCCACAGAGTGGCTGTCTAAGTCCTAAACAGGTATTTTTGTAACGCAACCTGTAACGCCACAAAATACTGAAATTAGCTAGTAACGCAATGTTGCTTCTGCTATCATGTGAAATGATCAAAAGCTCCAGAACAACTACTAACAAACCTTATGGAGCGCTTGTTTCTGTCAGCTGTTGTTTCTCTTTGTCAAAAATGAACTTTTGATCTCCGCTACATTACTTTCATCCTGACGAGACAACAATATTATGTGCATGGTTGAAGTGTAAAGTTTATACATGTGCGCCTGTGGGTGTATGATGCTAAAATAACAGGCAATAGTTTGATCTTTGGCACAGAGACGAGGTTGTTGAGCTGTTGTGTTCTCATAAAATCTCTTTTATAGCTGAAGGAGGCGGATGTTATTTTGTACTTTCAAATCTTTTTATTCCCAGCTGACAGAACTTTTTTTTATTCATACAAGCAGATGCTTATGTATCTAGCAGAATTTATGAACGTGTTTTGGTGTATAAATCTTAGGAGCAAGAAAAGACCATCTGGTATTGCTATAATGATAATAACAATCAAACAAAACAAAAAAAAAGAATTACTTGTTTACTTCCAAACACTAAGGATTACAAGATTTCCGACACTGAGTTGACAGCTCCACTAGCATTATGCGTTTGGATGGAGACACAGAATGGAGGACCGGGCTGGGCACTGCCCCCCTCAGTGGGTAAACTCTACACACTGCAGCCATTCAGTTGGCCCAGCTCACTGGATAAAGTTAGGATTGTTTGTCAGCGGGCTGTAATGCCAGGAATGCTCAGTGCTGGCTCCCCCTGTGTGTGTGAGCGTCTCTCACACTTTATTTTGCCTCTCCAGCAGCAGTTTGGATCTGTGGTAACACCCCCATGCTCCCTGAACTCTGAAGTGAAATAACAGATTCTATTTCTCTCCTGCAAGCTATTTTGGTACCCCCGACACACACGTCCACCACCTCGAATTACCCCACCCTCTCCCACCATCCCGGTAGAGACTGTCCCATCTGTGCTCTGGATTGGCATTTTCTAGCATGTTCCATCCGGCCATCATGACATCACTTTCTAAATGAGCAGACACATGAACATAAACGCACACACGCGTTGGTCTGATGATTTAAAGCTTGAGTCAAACCAGTGTCCAGCTGCATATGAGTCCTGCTCAGCTCTCAGATCCAAGTCTGCTGAGGTTTCGATAGAAATTAATGATGTTTGATCTTAAAGGAGAGAAAAAGAGAGGATCTTTTCAACAATTCATTCTCATTTACTTTTCATTCAATCTGGTATAAGTTTACAAGTTGCTATTAATAGATTTATTAGTGGTTAATACATGACTTATTAAAGCCTTTTACTGTCATTGTAAAGCAGAAATGAAGCAAACCATTGTGGGTTGCTCAGTAATCCCAACTTTAAAGGAATAGTTCAGCATTTTTTGTTGTTTTTGTTTGTTTGTTTGTTTGCAGAGAGTTAGATGAGAAGATTGATACTACACTTGTCCATGAGCTAAAAATAGTTACAAGTTATAACTTACAGCCAGCAGTCGCTTAGCTTAAGCTGGCTCGAATTGCGTCGAAATTGGTTTTGGCTGTTGGTTTCAGAGTGCAGTGCCACTGTCATAAATATGGACAGCAGTCTTTGTAACGTGTATATTAAAATTAATGAGTCTACAGCTTTAATAACACAGCCAAACATCAGTCAAGCGCAACAACACAAGACATAGCAGCCAGCTAATATTACTTACTTGTCCAACAGCAAGAAGCCCAGCTTGGCATCTGTCTTTTAGACTCTTGTTTTAAAAAGCTCTCGCCAACTGAGTGGTTTCTCACTCAGTCACTCTCTCCTGTTCTCTTTTCAGCTGCCTCCATCAACGTCCCCTTCGGCCTTTTTGCCTGTGGCATTATGTCCATAGAGGCTGCTGAGCCCAGTTACATGTACACTTACTACTTGTACACTTGCCCAGCTCAGGTTCTGGCACAACACCGACTCTGCTACAGCATTCTCCTGTGCCCTGGGCCTGAAAACCTTGTCTTCCCGGTGGTCCAAAACACCTGTGGTACAAACACTCGCCCGATGCTCTGAGCTCACAGTCCAGGCAACCTAGCTAATAAAGTAAGCTTACATTAGCTAGCATTAACTAACAGCAGCTATAGTTTGGTGTAGTTTACTTTACTGTCCATCAGGAAACTTAATGCACACAGAAAGCAAAATATGATCCAGTTTGACCAAAATAAGTAAAATAGTTGGTGGTGTGCGACTTAGTGCTGTAGTTAGTTATTTTACCATTTCATAGGTTAATCAATAATAACGCCTCATATTTGGTAAAGTGATAATACATGTTGTTTGTAAAATCTTGAAGTCCATGCACACATAGACCAACTGTTAAACACCTCTTCTCAGGACTGTGTGGGTGTACAGACTGTGCATGATTGATAGCTCCATCACCTTTTTATTGGTTTTGTTGCACCTGTTAGGGCAGGACAACTTACCCATTTACAATCTTATCAGTACAAGGAGTTTGGCAACATCATGTAAAATCCAGCATAGCTCCACCCAAAATTCACCTGCCTGGAGGTCTAACCAGCCAGAGTAAAAACACATGTGTGGGTGTGCAGTGCATTTAATATGCAAACTAATGGAGTACAACATCCCCCTTTGAAATGTAGTGGAGAAGTGTAAAATGATAGAACATGGAAATAACATGAGTAATGTAAAAGTACCTAAAATTTCTAGTTAAGTACAGTACTCAAATAAATGTACTCAGTTACTTTCCACCACTGGTTGATGTACATGTACAGTTTATAAGATTTGTTGTGTTTTTAACCAGCCAACCAGCCACAAGTTATTCCATGGACTGTGTGACCTCTTACTCAGTGGAAGAAAAGTTTTAGCACTTCTAGGCCAAAAAGCGTTTATTGCTTTGTTGCTGCTGTCCAAATTTTCATTACTGTCCAGGGAAAACCTTCCCAGTTTTCATGTTTTCAGACATGTTTTCATGTTTCATATTTTCAGATAAGATAAGATAAGATAAGATTAACAGACCTTTCTGTGAGATAAGAAATGTCTCAACCTCTTATACTCATTGCTCCCATTCACTTGTGTCAAAAAACCCTAAAGGTTTACATTTTGGAGATAAAACTTTGCAACTTTTGATTTATAGCGCTGTTATTTATAGCTCAAGGCTTTATGAATTAGTGTAAAGTGTGGTTTTCCTCTTTATCGTACACTAGGTGATAGCTATGCCACAGTTGTTTGGAGTCTTTCCCATCGTGAAGAACTTGTGATGAACACTCCTCAGTTCTGTACCCCGGCAACACATCAACACACAGATGACAACCCACGCATCTCCTCCAGCTGAAGCTTGCACTGTCAGCTTGCTCCAATCATGCAGTTCAACTAAAACATGTGTTTCCCCTTTGCACCCTTAGGATGATGTCACATCCATAGAGTCATGTGCTCCCCAAGTACGGCTTAATTTAAAACATCTCCATTTCCTGACTCAGGTCAGTGTGCTCTGGAGTGAGTTTGTCTAGCATCAGGAGAGACAGCATTGAGAGAAAGTATGCACCAAACAGAGGCACAAAGTGAGAAACTCCCCACGGATAATGGGTAAGTGGGACATTATAATCGCCCCCTTTGGTGAATAAACCCTTTTTCAGGAGAGGTAATAGCACAGATACCAGACCAGGGTGAGTTTGATTTGTGTTGTGGCAAGAAATTCTGAAATCTCTGTCATTACTGCGTCTCAGTCCTGTCATCACTATGCTTTCACACAGACGTGTGCACAGAACCTCAGCCCACACACATACTCTCCAAATTAAAGCCCAAATTAAACGTCTCAGAAATCTCACACTATTATCCTTGGGATAAAATGTACCTCTGAGATCGAGACAGGGTACTTGATAGAAATCGTTTTAATCAGATGTAATAGATCACATTCACACATCAACTGCAATGACTTGTTTTTCTGTTCATCAGCAATCAAGTGTAACTTTTCTTTATTTGCACTGATGTTTTTTCAGGAGATGAATAGATCAGGGTTCCAGCCAGAGGGCAGTGACAGTGAAGACATCTCTCATATATTTTATATGCACCAGTCCTAAGATTTAATATTGACCTGATGACCATCCGGATATTATATTTCATCTCATCTTATATGCAAACATTATGAGTAAGCACACGCCGTGGGATGGCTGCTTGAAAAACACACAAAGGGAACAATTTACCAGCACACTTGAATATTGAGCCAAAACAAGCAAAGCCAGTGATCATGACAGATTACCAGGATGGTAGATTAGGGGCGTCTCTATCAGAAAAGGCCATGAACCAGCAAGAAATCATTTCCAGTATGTTTGCTGCTAATTTGCATCCAAAAAACCCCCTTCAGCTCATAACATCTCTGTGTTTTCTTTTAAAGAAGCAACATGGTGTTATTTTACATGCTAGGAGAAAGGGTAATCACATTCAGGGATAACCACCTAAAAGACAATGAATAACAGGTAAGTCAATATAATCATCAAACACTGAAACTTTCCATAAACTGTTTGTCTCAGAGGAGGCAAGCAAATAGGAAAAGGGCATTTGGAAACATGCTGTCATTTCGGAAGCATGCACAGAGCAGCATGACCCTGAACATGCATGTGGAATCCTGTCATTTATCACCATCTGCAAAGGTTCATGTCGGCACCAATGAACTATCCAATCCATTAACTGCTGATTACACTGAAAGACTGCATCTCTTCTTGATTAGTTACTCTATTGTAAGACCCCCCTGGGCCATAAAAGCACTTTTGAAGTTTGTATAAATCAAAATTAACCATCTTGAACCAACAATGACTAATACTGTAGGTAAAAACTTTGCTACAACTGGTAACAGTGTCTGTGCAAGCCAACTCTGAGTTGCTTCAGAATCCTTGGGCTCACTGCATGGCACTTGGCTTTGGTAATTTGATTAAAGGCCTACTCCATTGGTTTAACATTGCAAGTTGGAGACTCACACAAGTCCTATCAAAAGAATAATGGTGAAAATCGGTGAAGCAGAGGCTGAAATATTCTGACCTTTTTTCCTGCAGTATGAGTCAAGATCCCAAAACACTGAATCCTGGAATTCCCATCATGCAAACTGATACCATCATTTGTTAGACCCTTTCAAACTCCTACCCCCAGTTTGTAACACAGGCTTTTTGTTAAAATTTTGTAGTACCCGAGCACAAGCCAAGATAAAACCTGAGAAAAAAAAACTCTGAGATGCATGACATCATCAGGGTTATTTTATATAGTTATAGATATTTAGAGTTTATAAAGCTCATTTTCCAACCATTTCACAGGTTGAGTAGCACTCCTCATTGCAAGTAAAGTAATCTTTGTGCATACAATTAATTAAGTGCCCCTTTAATTACTAATTTGGTGGCCAATTTGCACAAATACAGAAGAACATCAACTAAGGAGAGTATCAAAATGTAGTTTTTTTTCTTTGTATTGTGCTCACATCATGAAAACTCCCAGTTCACATTACCACAGACCAAGCTTTATCCCAGCATTGGAGGACCAGTTGCACTGGACTTAATGGTAACTTGAAGGTAACAGGATACGCGCACATTGCAGTAGATGGAGACTCAGGAGGGGCCCATCAGCAAATCTTTGCCCTGGGTTCCCCTAACAGGTTAATCTGTCCATGTGTGCAAGAGAATATCACACAAAGTGCAACTGGAAACATTAACTGGCTTACATTACTTTATACTGGCTCCAATACTCTGACTGTTGCCAGTAAGCTGACACTGTGGCCACCAGTAACCCTGTCTTTAACAGATTTAAGCAAAGATAAGGCAGTGCATGTATATAGTCTTTAATAATACCACATCTCTAATGTGGTGTTTCAGCGCCTGGCTTAAAAATTGAGTTTAATATGGAGAAGGAATGAACGGCACATATGGCAAAATAAACTTTTGTTCTCAGTTTGCACAGTGGAAGTAAATATTGGCGCAAATATGACTAGAGAGGCTTGTGAAGACCCAAGGTCTGCAGATAATCTATATGAACTGCGTCGTTTCCACCATCTCCATCTTTTGACAAACTTTACCATTCTGGCAATGGTTGGAAAGATTTTTAATTCTGATTCAGATAAAATGACATGGATATGGTATCAGTCAAGCAAACAGAACTGGGTTTCCAGTGGTAACATGGGTGGGAGAACAGGCCAGCCTTTGTTAAAAAGCTTTAGTATCACTGAGGAGAGAGAAGCCATTGTGCTTTAGAAAAGCCTCCTTATGGTTCATGTCCTCAGATTGTAATGGATCCCCAGCCTCGGTTAAACAAATGCAACTCACTCCAGACGACAGTATATGCATTTCAATGGGCCTGGTCACTGGAAATGAGCTGCCTTGTTGTCATCAGCTTATCGAGTATAGAACAAATAACTTCCCATCTATCCCCTGCATCCAGAGCAAGATAGGACAAAAGCCAGAGTCAAAGCTAGTAGCAGGTTCGATGAAAACCGGCTGTTTATGATGGCCATGTGTGAATGGTGAATCAGTTTCAGATAATGAGCACTTTAAACTAACTGCAGCCCTTAGAACCAAAGATTAAAATGTCAACAATCATTATAGGCCAAGGTTAAAATAAAATAACCACAATACAAAAAACAGTAGTTTTTCCTTTTTTTAATCTCACAAAAATGAATGCTTCTGTTCCTGAAAAGAGAGACGGAGTAATCGAGAAAACACTGAATGCACCATTCTCACTTTACAGATGTTTTTAGAACATTTCATAGTTCATTTTAGGCACTTGGAATCATAACAACATTCCCTTTCTGAACAACAAATACATCTTTGGTCCGGTATGTAATTTTAAAAAAATAAAGCCGGAGTATGAAAATAACACCAGCTTCAAAGTTTGTTTCTTCAAAAATGTATTTTTGACATATATAAAGCTTCATAAAGACTTTTTTTTTTTAATACTTAAACAAGATATTATCGCTACATCTCAGAAATGACCAGCAATCTTACAGATGTTTTGCAAGACAAAACAAGTGAGAAAAATTAACATGTCGGCTCAATCAGATGTACAGCAGTACAGGATTGTTTAAGTCAAGTCACATTTGGCAAACATGAGTTTCTTTTTTTTTTTTTTTTCTTCAGTCCACTTCCTTTGAAAGATGGAGCGATGGTGACATGTCCACCTCTCCTGTTGTGACACTCAGTTCAGCTACAGGGCAGCCACGTCCGATATGAGTTATTGCACGGTGAAACCTGCGGTGGCTGCACGTGTGCAATATAGTAATTACTGAAGTTGATGTCCTGCACGTACGGAGCTGGCTGGTAGTAACACGTGACATTCGTCACAGTGGGGATGGCGTTCTGCTCGGCCAGCACCTTCAGCGCCAGCATGGAGATGAGACTGAGTGTCTGGCGCCGCTCGTGGCCCATCAAACAGACGGTGCTCTCGTTCACTACTTGGTGAAGAGTCATCAGGCACTCGTACCGTTTGTGCTCCATCCCAGCAAAGTGGTTTTGCAGGTAGGCCTCCAGTTTCCTCTGCTGCTCTCCTATGTCAGAGAAGTCAATGAAGAATCGAGAGCACATGTAGCGTTGCATCTGCTTCATGTCCGCCTCCGAAGAGGGTCTGAACCCTCGCACCAACAGGTGGCAGTACTTCAATAAGCCGCCCCCTCTGATTTCTTCCGGGCTGCGTGTAGCTATGGTCCTCTGACACAGGTGGTCCATGGCCTCCTTGAAGTCCCCGTACACGCTCTCCCCGATCACAGTTGGGTGAAAGCTCTCAGACATGGGCGTCTCTGAGCAGCGGTCAAATAAGAGCAGAGAATCGAGGCAAATCTGGAAGGAGTCCACGCTGAATTCGAACTGCCGCCGTAAAGAATCCACAAATTTTAGCTCCACATTCTTGCCCGTGTTGTTGGACAGCGAGATGAGGCTCCAGCGGTCCGTGTCATTACAGACTTTCACCAGTTTCTGTACATAGGCCTCTTTGAGGGTTAGTGCCGTGATGCGCTCCTTAGAGACCCCGGCTGGCAGGAAGTCAAACAGGCAGTCCAGCACGACATCCTTAACCAGCCGGAAGGCCTGATCATCTTTCAGTGAGACGCCAAAGATCAGGTCCAGGTCCTTATAGCCCAGTCCAGTGTCCTGATGGAGCACATGGCTGGCAGCCGAGCCGTTCAGCCTCACGTCTTTTACACACACACCCCTCTCCTCCAGCCTTGCCCGCACCACCTAGAGAGAGACGAGACGGAGAAACAGCATGTTATTAATGATTATGTGAATTTATAAAAAGATTTAGTCAAAAAACTGCAGAAATGAAGAACATACTGACTCAAGTTAAACTTTTGAAATATGTCCAAATAAGCTCCACAGGAGTCTCGTGGAAATCAATAGTTTGTGGAGGCAAGATCAATACCGTCGCTCACAAAAGTCCATTTCATCACCATCAGATGAAATGGACTTTTGTGAGCGGCGGTATTGATCTTGCCTCCACAAACTATTGAAATAGTATGAAATCTAAAGAGTCCAAACAGAGAGTAGCAGAGCTGGTGAGCCTGTACTCCAGTCCATCTCCATCTGGGTCAGATTGTCCTATCTTATCACAGATATAAGATTTATAATCCTGAACTGCAGCCAAAAGAAAGTGAACAGCAATGTGGCGTGCAACAACAACAACAACAAAAAACCTTGCTTTCGGCTGAACATCACAACCTCAGGTCAGTAAGAGTCAGCAGCACTCCCCTTCCTGTGTCCCAGAGGACTACATGATGTTTAAACAAAGTGTCTATTAGCATTTCCTCTGAAGGGAAACGACAAATGTTTGTGTCATAAACCCATAAACCTGTTCATCAAATATTTGTCAGAGATCAAATTGTTTAGAGCTCAATAATATGACATCTCACCTACTGTAACTGCAGCTTCCTTGTTAGATCGGGCAAGCTATTTGAGATGTTTCCGTGTACACACGGTCACACTTGATGCTTAAGCTGACACATGCAGCAGACTATAACACAGTAAATAAGATGAGCATTTCCGCTGAGCAAATAATAAGTCTGCAGCACAAATTAGTTGTTACACACTCACATACAATTCTAAATCTCCCTCCTTGCATTGACCTGTCAGATTAGTGTCTGTTAACTCTCTCTCCCTTGTTGATCAGATAGCAAGCCGGCTCTATTTATACACACACTGGGTCAGGCTGCAGACAAACAAACATTTGAAGGCAAGTCAGTCCCTCACACAGGAGTGCTGCAGGGACACAATCATAGCAGCATAACTTGGCAGTAATGGTAATCATTCAGCCATAAAGTGGTGCAGATTGGGTTCAAACTCCAGTCAGAAGCTATAATATTGCGGGTTTCGTGTGCTTCTGCGGTCATCCAGATATGTCACCTCAGTCAAAGCCAAATTCCAGGTCAGGCCTACACTTAACACCTGCATACTTGAACACAGGTGAGTGTTCAAGTATGTAAGTAACACACCAGTTATGTCTCTGCTGACTTAACAAACCCTGCCAAAGACACAACTCTCATGTAATCAAGTCTATCTCGCTTATTGAGAAAGAAGAAATCAATGAAAAGGGAGTTGTGTAGTATAATAGCTCAGAGATTAGAGGGTGTTATCTTAGATCTACAGTTACAGCTGTAACTCTTTGAACTGTAGAGCTTCGTGATGCTGCAGGGCAAAGGTTGACACTCTCAGTCGTGTCCCCTGTGATGCATAACAGAAGAGGGCACAATTACACCATCGAAACCGGATAAATATACATCTAGGCTAAAAAGTGCCAATTTAGGCTGTCGTGACAGGAGATTTACTGTTGATCAATGTTCAGCCAACCGCTAAATGAATCTATGTGGCAGATGGCAGATTTTAGCTCAATAAAATTATATGGGGTTTCCACAAATCCAGGGGAAACAAGAGTCCCCACATTTGGGGCTCAAACCTGCATTTAAGCCTCCTACATGCTCAATGGACCATTCATCTTTCCACAACCACAAGCATGAAGCTCTGGGAGGCTTGTTGGGCTCATCTTGAATATGTCAATGTGAAATTGAAATGGGGGAATAAAAAAGGACAGATTACCAGACCTTGACTTTGCCGTTAAGATTTGGCTATATGTTAATGTTGAAATTTTATCGTGACATTTACCTTACCACTTTGAATCATGGCCAACTGTCTAGAGACACCGCAGGAGAAGTGAAACATGATCCAGCCACCATGCATGAGAGGCTGGAAATGTGGAGGGACTTTCATAGACTCTCATAGATTTGAGTTACACCAGGGGAGCTGTTATATTCCTCACTATCTGTCCCCCTAGTCTGGCTATAAGTGAGATAAAATGAATAAATAATTTGATTAAGCATCACCGGGAGGAAAGATATGCAGAGGAGTCATAGTTTGGCTGCAGATATTTTTAGGGGAAGGGATACAGAGCAGTCCTGGGAAGAAATTAGAAGAACTTGCTCCAGAAAGAAGAAGCAGACCAAACAAAATTATGATGTAACTTCTCATGAAAATAAAATTAAGCAAGGAAGGACCCAAAAAAGAAAAAAAACTTTCTATCCTGGGTTGGTCACTGGCTCTCAAATTGAGATTTGGAGACCACCAGGGGTCACAGAGAGACAAGACAGACAAATAACGCCCAGTGTAATTCTAACATTTAATTTCCCAGAGACTGTTTGATCTAAAGGTCACTGAATTCACCACCTGTAACAAGTCAGCTGTAATATTCAATTTCGCATTTATGCATAGGCCTATAAACACATGGGCTATAAATATGTCCTAACTCGAAAAAAAAGGGATCCCGATGCGCAAACTTTAAAACTCTTTAAGTACACAAGTGAGTAGCCTTTATGTAAATATGTGTGCTGGTTAGTACCTGGACGATCTGGCGGGGTTGCACGGACAGTGTGGGGAAGTTTCCTCGGCCGTGGATGGGGACAGCCTCCCCCAGGATCGAGTCCAAGCGCTGCACCTGATCCCAAGACAACACGCAGAACCGCCGGCTCTGATCCGACGCGTCACCGCAAGACATGGCGATAAAAGAAACCTTTAGTTCCCCCCTTCCCAGAAAAAAAGAGAAATCAGCAGAATGTGAATCAACGCTTCCTCCCAGCTGATCTCTGGATCTTCAACACAAGTTAAGATATTCCCGTGGGGATGTCAGCTGTGAGCAGGTCCGGTTGTGGATGTTGAGGTGGAGAGTCTCAGAAAAGTTAGTCGAGTCAGAGGTGAGAGTTGGATGAGCCGTTTCCTCCGGTGTGCGCCGCTAAAATCCGGTCAGTCTGGCGAGGACCGATTCATAACGGGGTTTAAAGCGTCCTCATTAGCATGCGTCCTGTGATTGGCTGCTGTGTTTGGTCATTGATTATGGACGCCCTGTCTGCAGGGAACACCCTTCAAGTGACGCATTTGACAGCCTCCTCCCCTCTGCTCTACTCATGGACACCACCTGCATGCTGACAGGGTTTTCCTTCTGAACAGCCCCTATGAACCAGTGATCTTATGATCACTCTAGCTGCAGCATTATGAGGAATAAGCTAATTATGTGTTATTTAGTCATTTGTGTCAGATTCAAACAGATAAAAATGACCACAGAGATAAGGTTACAGCTGTACAAACACAAGCCTCACTTTTATTTGTCCAGGAAATGTTTGCACAACATGCAGGATGTTTTTCTTTGTTGTTTTGTTTTTCAGCAACACCCTGCTTCACGATCAAACGCTTCGCTGTCATACAGACCTATAGAAACCCAGATAAGACCGTAAGCACATTAAAAAAGGAGAACAAAGTTAGAGGCCTATCTGGAGAGCGGTTCAGCAGCAGCTACAAGTTAACAAGATTATCCAGAAAACTAACCATCTAGTCACAACAAGCTACTAATTTCTACATCAGTCTTGGCTTGTGACCATGCTGTGCCTGCTAAAAGATTTTAGAGTTTTTTATATAGGCCCCAAACACAACCACACACACAAACACACAAATAAAGGGATTATACATGCAAATGTAGTGACATGGTGGAGTGAGCAGGAAGAGGTTTGGTGACTTCCTCAATGGTAGCTTGGCACTGCCCAGAAGGTAAACTGGCACCTCTCCAGCTACCAATCCACACCATCAGCCACCCTCTGGTTCCTCAAGCCAAGTCTCTACAGACTGAGCTACTGACTGCCGCTCTACAGAGACCTCGGCAGGCCAAATCAACCAGTAATTCACAAGACAAAAGGCAAATGATAGAGCAAAGTCAAAATGGACATAATTTTGTGTTGCAGAAATATTTTTGTTTTCTACTTCATATTTTATGTCCTATTTGTTTCTGCAACTTTTTAATACATGGTCCTGTTTATATCGCTTTACAAAGGCAGGAAGCTCAAACTGAAAGATTTGAAGTTTGCACATATTTATATATTAGCATTATAGCAACAGATTTAAATTGTAAAAACTTTTCGGCTGTAATTTAAAGGGTAGCTTGACAACATGAAATCACAAGAGTTTCATGAGAGTCTGCAGGGAGCTAGGCTAATTAGCATTTGTCAGGACTACGTCATCTGGTGTAACTTTTTTGATGATGTTAAGATGTTTGGCCATCAAGATAGATTTTTGAATCACAGGAAACATGCAAATGTGGGTAAATTATCTTTAGCTACGGCTATCTCACCATCTAACATAGCTAGCCAGAGTGCAGTCAGTGTGCTTTTGTTTTAACCTCTACCTGTTTTCTCGACACTTTTACATGCAGTTTTTGTTTTCCACTTCATCTATGGCATAGTGTTTTGAATCATATAAAAAAATAAATAATTTTATGGTATTGTTGGTATTTATGGTATTACGTAATTTTACTGAGATCCAGTCGCTAATTATCTAAACCATGATAGCAGCTATTAAAGCTGTTCAATGTTGCTTGCTAATCACACATTTTTATAGGTCCTTATCATTTTTAATGTGAGCATGTTTAAAGTGGAAGGCCTTGTCTGTTTATTCAGTCAGTGGAAAGTTAAAGGCTACAAAAACACAGACAATCATTCATTCAATTTGCTCATGATTGTGCAAGGCTCTGATAACCTGCCCTTTAAGATTTCCATTTACGTTTTCAGAAATCTCACTGCCACTTCTTTCCACTCTGGTTCCTTATCTGAGGGTTTTATTTTATTTGTGTTGGTGCAGACACAGAAATGTTCCTGTGGTTTGAACAGAACATTGTCAGATTTTTATGCCTAATAGCGTATGTAATGCTCCATCTGGGGCATAAAAGATAGTTATATAGAGAGGAGTCCTGCTTAAACAATGCACTCATTTTAGATTGCTTTATTTAGCTGCTGTCAGATATACATTCAACGTCCTTTAGTTTATTTCTTGTCTGAATTTTCCAAATCTGTCAGTCTTCTCTGCATCACTTCTAACAGGAGTGGACTGTGGTCACACCGTCACTGTCTTATATCTCATCCTGTCCTGCATGCAGTCTATTATGTGTTTAAATGCACTAAATATCCCTTAGTGAAGGACCTCACACAATGACAGACATTACTCACAATAGCAGACATTACTCTTTCAGCGGTGAGAAGATCCTGCCAATGTGTAATTTCCCAGTGAACAATAAAGGTGAAATCTTCGGTAATTTCCTCTTTTAAAATGACCCAAATATGTCATCATTTATAAAATCCCTAACCGCTCGTACCTGTCTACAGAGCATGTGAGCGCACCTGTAAAATGTTTACAAGAGAGTAAAGGTCATTTCATGATTGACCCGAGTGGTGCAGCAATAAAACACAGACTGACAGACAAACAAACTCCTATCTACATCATGTCGTATTCAAGCATATGCATGTGTGTATTTAGTTCACACACGTACACTCTCCACTACTCTCTACAATGCACAGCTGGAGGCTTGACAACGTCTTGTGGATCCCGTGGGTCTGGTCTCCACGGAAGATCACTTCAAATCCTATGATGTCAACATAATCTAGTCTCCCTGGCAACAGCATCCTCGGTCGTTGGGCAGCAGGGCAGAGGCGTCTCCAGCTGAGGGTCCTGCCAGGTGCCGATGTGAGACATCTGCGTCATCTGACTATAAATAACCCCACCATGTGGCAGCTGTGCATCCTGGGAACAGAGCCAGCCTTTACCTGAATGTGAAACACTTGGGGAAAGACAGAACAATGACGGCAGATAGGGCTAAATGTCAGGCCATTTGACATTCTCAGGTTCCCTCACAGCTACATGTCAGAGGGAGTCAGCCGGATGTGAAGTCAAGACATTCATGGAGTGGAACAAAACAATTATTAAAAAAACTCCTGAGATGTGTTCACTGCTTTGTGTGTACTCCCTCTTTCACCTTATATTATTTCACACCGGTGTCACTGGATCCTGAGGGATGTTTATCCCTCAGTTGACATCCTGCTGCAGCCATGACAACTGAGACTGTGAGTCTAGTAGGCGCGGACCAGTATTTAAACACACCTTAAACAAATGATGCATTAGACAGGCGTATGTTCCTGTCCTAACCATGCTCAAACACTGTGGCCATAAACAAACAATCTGGTTGTCTCAAGTGAATGACATTAAAGACATTCAGTCTGGTCAATACATCTGTTGTTTTTTTTTCTCTTTGTGCTCAAAGACACACATCGGATTAAATATCTCTCTATCTGTCTTTGCCTGACGGAAAGAGGAACAATGCAGGACTAAAGTGTAGGGACATGATTGGACGTCACGGTGTGTTGTAAAAGCGTGGGTGAAAATCGATGTTGCCAAACAACTAGCAGTGAAGTGTCACAATGATCAATTGTGTGAAGACAGATAACACTCCGTCTGTCACACAGGATGAGTTGTGAGGCTTTTTTTTCTTACCAGCCTGCCCAGAATCTTACAATCTAAGTGAATTATCCCCAGAAGACTTTAGCTCATCTGTCACTGAGCACATTCAGTCGTGTTATACTAGAGGACCAAGTTTTAGCTATTATTAGAGCATGCACCACGTGTATTGCCATAGCTAAAATAGTGATGCAGCTGCTGCTATTACATTGCATGTCCGACATTACACTGCATGTTTAATTTTGGAAGATCCACTTGGATTTTGTGAATGAATAACAAGTCTGTATCAAAGTTTCAGGCTGAGTGTGCCATGGGAGCAGAATAACTGGTTTGTACAACCTGGTTAAGTTGACCAGTCAGGCTGGACACTAAGGCCTACCTACCTCTGATATAGAGAGAGTCTGTGATAAGGCAGGTAAATTTACTTTTCCGGGTTGCTTCAGATGACAAATCTATGGGACAGTGGAACGAGGTTACGCAAGCAGCCCGTGCTTCTGACGTCAGACACCCTCCACTGCCTGCTTGATTGATTACAGTAGTGCTTGGCAGAGCAGACCAGTGTGCTACTGGAGAAAATAAACACACCAAAACACACTATAGCTTCAAGTGGCATCATACATCAGCTCCCAGCTCCGTGCACACTTCAACAGTGAAATGGAAAAACACTAAATTATGAGGAAGCAAACACATATAATTTGATCTTTTGTAAGCTTTGTTACTATTGATTTTTGTCATCTTGTTGTTACCTAACCCTGATTTTAGGTGTATGATTAGTGATTATACAATAGGCCCTTAAGATTATTAGTACATTAACACTGGTTTAAGTTCTAAACATGATCCCATCATCATTTTTTAAATGGTTTTATGTTATCGGAGGAGATCTGTTTTCTCATCTTGTTTTTTATAAGTTGAAAACAAAACGCTGAGAGCTGTGGTGTTGTATTCTACCACTGTCTACAGGCTCTGCAGGTCTACAGTTATGCTATAGCCATAAGGCAGTTCTCTGGATAACAGAGGTTATTCCATAGTTGAAGTGCCCTGAATAAACCTTTGACTCACACTGAAGTTGCGTGGAATGTCAAACACATTATAGAATGAGAACAGATGTTAGTCAAATAGAGGCTGAGTGTTTAGCAATATTGATCTATACAAAAGTATACAACAAGGAAAGATAAGGAATTCTTTTAGAAGGTGCGATTAAGTCTCTATTTCCTCCAAAAAAAAAAAAAATTCCCAGCTTATGTGATATAGGTCTGGGTGAGTCATGCACATATTTCCCTCTCTGTATCTATACTAAATATTTTGGCTCTCTTTTCCTTAAACTCCCAGCTGAGCACATGGATTTCTCAAATGTGATTTATCCCAGCTTATAGAGGAGCCCGTGTAGAAGAGAGGAATGTATGGCCCTGGTAATAAAACACCGCCGCCTTCTTCTGTATGTCTGAGACGTTCTAACTTGGATCGCTTCCTTAACTGGAGCTTAAATCATGTTGTGCAAGGGTTCCACCCCCACCCTTATAGGACATTTAGGGGTCCCTGTTGAAAATCACCTTGTGAAATGCTACACAAAAAGAAAATAAACTCAGTTTAGTTCACTTCTTAGTTCACTTCTTTAGCTAGAAAAATGTGTCTCTGGGTATTATTCTGCACTGATCAAATACTCCCAACTACTCCGCAGGGACATAGAAACAAAGATGACAGCTGTCTACAATGTGCAGATACCGCTGAGTCAACAAACGCAACCATAAAAGCTTATAAAATAAACATGTTCTGTAATTTTCTCAACACATGTGCCTGGTGTGGACATTGCATATTAAAAGCTACCAAAGAAAAGAACTGCCTCTTTCTGCTCTCTGGAGCATTTACCAGAAGTGAGAGGGAACCCCTATTTAGCAGCGAGCTCTGATTTCATTCCCAGAAATCCTTCTCCTCAACCTGAACCAGTAGCTGAGAGGAAAAAATTAGCCCCAGGGGCGATTAGGAGTGCAATACTTCGTAGAGGAATTGTGTAAATTCAATGGACACCTTTGGGGTTAAGCACAGCAGAGATATAGAGCAGGCCCCTCAGATACCACGTCTGTTAAGGTCATGATCATACCAGCGCAGCTTGACTCATGTAACCGATATCTGAAGACAGCAGAGCCGGTTTTATCCAACCTCTCAGTCAGGTTAAAACGTCTGTCCAAATGAGCAACTAATAAAAATGTTAGCAGCACATTTCTCAGATCAATGTCCAGATATCTTAAATCCTCCTCCTGGAAGGATTACAGGATTGGGAAAAAGTGAATCCCATCATACCTCAGTCCAGATACATTTTCCAAGGGCTACAAAAACCTTCACGATATCAGAAGAACAAAGTATGCTTATTAGATTAATATATTTTACGATTTCCAGACATTTCTATAATGGTGACAGGTGTTTGTGAATATTGATAACAAAACACGCTTTTAAAAAAACAACAAACCTGGCTTGTTTTCCATAGTTTGAACGTTTCATGTGAAGCTTTTCTACTGAAGTGTTGAAGATTTATGGAGTGCTGTAACTGAGCACAGGCAGGAGGCAGGCATGTTGCACACATGGCCAAAAGCTGCTCTGAGTTATATACTGTAGAGACACTGGCAGCAACTGGTGCTCGACAAACAACTCGGCATTCGCTCTGTAGTCTCAAACATTTTTACTGTACGATTAAAACCCCTGTGGCATGTGTTTTACCATATATCTCTCTGTGTTCCCTTGCTACCGTTCTAACCCTTACATAACCTGTAAGTAACATAGGCAAACATGATAAGCATGACAGAGTATATAAAGCTGTACTGTGGCCTTTGCTATAAGAGACATGCTGGGAATATGTCCGGTCATGTCCTTTCAGTGACTCGGCACCCACTATCTATCTGTCTCTCACTCTGTCCCACCTCTTTTTTCCTTCTCACTTTATTGTAGTTGCTGAAGTTCACTGGCTTTTATTGGTTATTGCACAATCATCCTCTGTACATAACCACTTTCTTACAATATATGGCTGCCTAAAGAGCCATACACTTATATAACACAGTGATGGAAGATGTATTTGGATACTTGAGTAAAAGTGGCCATACTATACTGTAAAAATACTCCATTACAGGTGAAAGACAGAAGAATAAGGATGAACTCAGATAACTGCAGGAATGCGTGTACAATTGTGCTTTAAACATGTAAAGTAAGAAGTGTCTGTCTGCTTGTAATTTGTGTACTAAGGTGTGTATGCTTTGAGATGTGCGCCTTCAGATTTTTGGAGTTCTTAACAGAGTGAATGGTTTAATCTGAGAAAATCATCCTCCTCCCTTAGGAGACAATCAAAGTAACCCTAATGTTAATGTTGTAGCTGGCTGCAGCAGAGCCTATTTTACCATATTCATATCATTTTAGGTGGTTTAATTTACTGTATAACAGTGAAATGTATCTTATGTGTTCATAGGTTCAAAGTGACTACTCTAGCTGTCAGATGAATGTAGGGGAGTAAAAAGTCTAATACTTCCCTCTGGAATGTAGTAAAGTAGAAGTAAAGTAGCATAAAATACTAATACAAATTCATTAGTATTATTTAGAACATAAGTATATAAATGTAGTTACTTTTGATTAAAACAACCATCGAAGCAATTAATGTGGTTTAACCAAGATGCACAAAAATAAACGTCAGTATAAAACGTCCAAATATATAAATATAAATATTTAATTTACAGATTTTGTACATTATATTAGTCATACAGTCCACTCAGAAAATGATCATGCATTTCAAAATCAACAAAGATACAAAAAGAATTCGACTCACCTTCAAAAAGAAAAGAAGCATCACTTCAAACTTAAACTATTTAAACTATTACGGGGGGGGGGGGGGGGGGGGGGGAAGGGTATTTAAAGAGGCACACATTTTAAGATTGTGCTTAATGTGATGACATAATGTGGGTGTGAGTGATAGATGTTGACAGATTAATTGTTGAAAAAGTTGTTTATGTTACAGAGAAATCTGCCTTCTGTAGAAGTTACCTAATTTAATTTTTATTTTTCATGTTGCACAGAGTGTGGACATTTTCATTGTCATAATCAGTCTGGCCTCAAAACAGCGTTGAGTGACAAAAACAAACTGGTTATCAGTCGGCAGTCGAGCTTTAATATTATAAAAACGATCTGTCAGCAGCCAAAGCATTGTTCAGCAGATTGATTGAGGCCATATCAAACAGTCTACATGATAATGGCTGCTGTGATAAGGTCTGACCCTGTGGTACCCTGGTACACTAATCCAGCTCCATGGCACATATTCAGGTTTCCATGGGGAGCTCTTTCCACTTGACCACGCATAGCCGACATGTTTCCACTGCAAAAACCGAGGATATCTCACGTCTTTTTACTTATTCGCTTATCTAATCTGTACTCTGAAATAAAACATTATACCAAATACCAAATGTTGCAGATATGGTATCTTGTAAAAGTGGAAATTGTTTTTATGATTATTTAAGAGATATAGGAGGTCAGGAAGTCATAATCAAGACCCACAAATGAAGATAAAAACTTTTGTGTCTAACAACAGTGATAGTTAATAAGATACAATAATTAAATAATAATATATGTTACTGACCATCCCAACCTAAAGTAACCTGTATACAGTTAGCTGTATAGCCATATCTGTAACCCTGCACTGACTCTTCTCTAATATTTTTTTTTTCAGTCAACAAACTTAATACAAAAACCAACCAAACTGATCTATAATGAGCTTTATTTACTAAAAGGCTTCAAGAGCTTTATAGGTGCAACCACAAGCCACCATGCCCATGCCAAACACATGGACATCCTACCCACCCAGAAAAATCCTAGGAGAAGCAGTGTACAAACATATGTTTAAGAACACGTAGGCACTTCACATAACTATGGATCTTATTAGTCTGCTTTGACCTTTGTTAGGAGGTCAAACACGTCCTGGTTTTGTTGTGGAAGTTTTGCAGCATTCATATACTTTTAGAAAAACACAAGCAAGAATGCAAGACAAACAGGCTATTTGGCTGTATTACAATTCAACATCGAGGATTGAGAAATCTTAACCACCATGTGCAAGTTAGCCACAGGATTCAGTTGTTTGATGTTCCACTGGCAGTGGCAACAAACTATGCCTGCTGGCAGCTGGTTTGGTTCTGCTCAGTTCAGGGTTAATTATATCCGGCTTCGCTGCCTGGCATAGAGATGCACTTTTAGCTCTTGAAAATCACAGCAACAGGGGGATGTTGACAGCAGACCTGACCGTGAGTCACCTGTATTGTTCGCAGAGGTACTTCACTTCTGCTCTGGTCAGACCAGCGAGCGATGAGGAGAAGACTTGTGAGAGTGTGACACACTCCTGCACACATGACAGAAGGGGCCAAACGTGGCTTGCTGAAGAGGAACGAGCATGCTGAGTCACAGAGTGGATGACAGAGGTAAATTGGTTTTGGGTTATTTCTTTGAAGAGCTAGAATATATTAGTTTTAAGTGAAATGGATGCCTTTCCCCAGCTGTTTTTTGACTATGTGTTGCTTATGTGTTTCAAGGAAAGAGATCACATCAGACAATGAAATTTCCTCTTATCCTCTTATTCTGAAATAAGAAATTCTAGCAGGAAATAGGTTACTCTCCCCGACTGACTGGGTGGCCTTCTGTCTCTGTCTCTGTGCCACACCAGTTGGGGTTAAAGAGCATAACACACTCCAGCAAGCGAATAATCACCTGCAGCCAGCGAAGACTCAAATAATCTGCACGTCAACACTGGTGACCTGGTGGTACCTTTGCTGCTGTTTGTTAAAGGGACCTCATCTTCTCATTTCTTTTCTTTGGCAAACAATTTTCAGTCTTCTCAGCGATGGAGGGCTGTGGTCAAAATGCAACACAGCTGCTGAGGCAGTGATGCTTTGTCTTTCTTTTTTTTTTCTTTCTGCAAAGACACTGAGCCAAAGGAGTTTTGTGCGGTTTATGTTAGCTTAAGATATATAGGTTGCTATACTAACATGCCACAGCAAGGAGTGTTTTGAAGTCCAGGGTTACAGATATATCAAAGATTAAAGGAATCCATTCAGATGATCAGATATCATGGTAAAAATGCAGCTATGTTATGTAATATCTGTGCCTTGCAGTCATGATGGCCTTTATCTGAATTCAGTCATTGCTTTTGCACAGATTTATGTCTTCTAACTTCTTTTTCTATTTGTTTTACTACTGTTAAAAACACTCAGAAATGTCCTGAAATTGCCTCCAAACCAACAAATACAACTGTACATTCAAAGCATCATATTTAAAAGGTGAATAAGATCAGCATAGAGGAGACACCCCTTCAAAAACAAAAGAAGAAGCTTCAGGAAAAAAAGGGATTTTGAAGGAGCTTAAAGCAACGCTCTTAGTTTTCTGCACATAGTAGTGACAGCTGAGTGCAGTCAGACTCTAACCTCAGCTGCCACAGTCCATCCGTTGTGATCACTGGCCTTCAGGCTATTTTTCTCCAGTTTTCAATTTCAATAATTACAGGCAAAACGGCTCCTTAAAAAGGATAACCCTGGGCACAGAATACACATCATGTCACCAGCAATGCCAAGGAAACAACTTACCACACTGTGAAAGCTGATATTCTATTCTGTATGGCTATTTACAAGAGGGAAAAAATCTCTAAACCGCAGTCCAAGAGGCTTAATGTTATTAGTTGGGAGTGCAGATAGAGAGAGGATACATTAGGTAGCTGTTTATTTGTTTATGAGCTAACAGAATGTGTCTTCTTTTGATTTAACTGTGCATATCTGTATCCACCACACGCACACACACACACAGACCTTCTTTTCTTCATTGCTGGGTCTCTTGACTGTCTAAACACATGTGGTCAACATGCTTCATCTCTTCATTGTTTCCATGAGGGAGCTGTCAGGATGAACCTGATTTACTGTACATGCATTGGTCTGTTCAGTCATTGCACGTGAAATAAAGTGAACATTGCTCTGTGCTTAGTTCCGAGAGAAATCTATGTTGTGAAGTGTGTAAATTTGATAAAAAATTAAACCAACCTTGAGGAAAAAAGAGCCACAAAAAATCCCAAATCAACAAAACTGATCATTTTTATTGATCAAATGTTACAGTTCCACTGTTACATCCTACAAAATACAAACAAACAAGTTTGTTCATACAAGCACTGCTTGTAATCGTTCACACAACCTATGGGTTTTTGATGCAGACTGACAAATGAACGATTATGGCAACGCAGCTCTTGACAAATCCACAACCTATGTACAGCTTCAACAAAAAATAAATAAAACAACAAAAGGCCTTTCTTTCATGGTTTTCTTTACTAAATTGTCTTCAGACTAGGCTGCAATCCTTGTTCACATGCTGCCCCCTAGTGACTCCAACTAACTCCTGCCATTTCATCTCGAGAAATTGTACTCCACCATCACAGATGGAGGGTTAAGTTTCGTACTGTAAGAAGAGGAAAAGGTCACAGCCATTAAAATGACAGCTTGGCCTGCACGTAAAGAGGCCTCATCAACATTCCTAAAAGATTACTCCGCTTGACACAATCCATACGTGCCTGTACCGTAACAACAAACACACTCATGAAAAAACAGATGCTTACTTGTACTGTAAGCATTCCTGCAACTCACATTAATAGGAAACAGTGTGTCTGTGATAAATACTGCATTCCAAGTCCCGGTAGGCAGCAGCAAGTAGGATTGTAAATGAAATACTCCGTTTTGACATCCAACAAATTAGATAAAGCAACAAAGTGAACAGAAAATATGTGGAGGAACTATTTTAAGTCGGTCTCCAGTCACACATGAATAATGCACAAATTCACTCAGTTTTACATGTTAAGTATACTTTTCCTAAAGTGATACACTTCACAGAAAGAAAATATATTTACCATTTAGCCTAAAAGCATCTGATGTACACGACATGATAAACTGATTACAGGAAAATCCATGATATGCATACATTAAAAACAAAATAAAAACTCCCTCTTCAAACTCATTGCTCATTCATCTCAATACTGTTGCGCTGGATCCACCTGATAACATTGGGATGATGTGGGTCTCGATGACACGATGTGACGGGACGTGAGGCTAACTCTTGAGTTCATAATCCTGAAATGGCTCACTATCCAGAGCACGGCAGTTCAGTGAATCTAAACGTCTGTATTCCCAGATATGAGAGCTGTTTGCATAAGGTATTAGCAAGAAACTTAAACACTGCGGCTGTGATGTATGGCTTGAGGTTCTGTGGAAGGTGTGGAGGCATGTTCTGGGTGTCTTCATAAAAAGGTGTTAAAAAAATATCTCTATATTGTGCTTCCAAGTATTACTAAGATTTACCTCCATCGTGAAGGAGACATGTAGTATATAGTAGGACAGTGTTGACACAGAACATAAAAAAACCTCCAGGTGATGTTTGATCAACTCATCAGAATGACATCTTGATACCAAATGGCAACACACGGCATGACCACCACTATGAAAGAGTTTGTTTGTAGCCAAAAACATGACATGAGCAGCATTGAGTGCACTGTAACTCCTTCTCTTCTCTTATGGTTAATGGGTGTACTCAGGGTAGCGGGATAAAGCCGATATCGGGTGCATCACCCAGAATCAAGGTGGCGCGGCTCAGCGATGGCGAGGGAGAAGCCAGGCGGAAGGCTGGGTTGATGGAGTGCAGCGAGTCCCTCTTGCTGCTTCTGCTGAACAGGGGACATGGAGCGGCCGCGGGCTGGTTGGCGAGCTGCGGTGAGCAGCCAGCGGGGGTTGAAGCTTCTGGGGAAGTTGCTGTCGTGCTGGACACCTCCATGCCCAGGGGACTGGTCTTTGGGGTGCCAGGGGGGCACAGGGCATGAAGGTCAAAGGAGTGGACCATCCTCTCCAGCACGTCCTTGGTGCTCTGAGTGCACTGTGTGAGGAGGGAAAAAAAAAAAAAAGAGAAGTCAAGAAAAAGGAGGAAATGATCATCATCAGTTTGTGGCATGAAAGGCCAAACAGTAAAAACAGGACAAACAGGTATAGAAAACTGCAACGTGATTAAAATGATTAGTTTAGAACTCAAGCACAGTGAAAGCAATGATAGCACTGATGAAAACACTGTCAAAAGATTCAAATGGAGAAGCATGGAAGAAGTGAGTTAGATGCGCACAATGCAACACAGGAAAAGAGTCAAATATGTGTGGAAAAGCTGCTTCTTCAAGTGTTTCTTCTGGCTCTGACAAAAGTAGAAAGGGAGAAACAGTTTACACAGACTTGTATTTGCTTGCGTCACCATGCATGCACAATAACGCCGCAGACACGTGAGGAAAAGAAAACATCTCATCTAACTAGAACAAGAGGAAACTCATCAGCCTTCAAACACGAGCTCCATCCCATACTGAGTGAGTGAGCGGAGAATGACAGGAGAGTGAGTGGTAGTGAAGCATGCACATTCACAAGCACCACAGTGTACCCATCCACACCATCACTGCACACCAATCACAAGATCTGCCCCAACTGTGTTTGGGTTTAAGCAAAAAAAAAAAAAAAAAAAAAAAAAAAAAAACATAAAATATCATAGAAAAGAACAGCTGTTAAGGTGACAGAGCTTCCAAACCTAAACACAAACTATGTTATGAAAAAAGACACGCTGAATGGCACGTGAAGAGATGGTGTGATTGGTTCAACGTTCGACCCTACTCTTACCATCAACCGTCTACATGCAGCAGTGCCCTTCAGGCTGTGCAGGACAAAGCAAAATCCTGACAGTTCTCCTCCTAGCAGGGTGGAATGGATACAGTACAACACTGAGTGTCAGATCTTTCATCTAAGCAATGACGTTTCAGACATACGAAGCAAATGTTCATCACAAATAAACCCGAAAATTCAACGTTTCTCAAAATCTACACATGAAAACATGAAAAATGAAGAGGCAAAGTAAACTCAAACACAGACCAAAATCCCAAAATACAAAAATAATGTTTATTTAACACATAAAAGAACACTTTTTATGTAAAACCAAAATATGTACGTAAAAATAGAAGTAGATTTGAGAAAATAAAGCAATAATATACTTAAAACATTTGATATGTTGACCATATTGAGTGACAAATGTATTCAAGGCATGTGACACATGATCTGTGATAAAGTGCTGATAAATCAAATACAAAATATGACCTAATACCATTTGCATGTCCTACTAAAGAGCAGTAATTACGCCCTTTGTGTGCATACACCTTCACCCCAACATACAAGCAAACCCAGTAGTACAGTGACAAAGAGGTAGATACAGCAACAAGTTGAGTTCCTAAAAGTGTAAGCAAACATGATTACAAGTCAAATATCAAATGGTGAAACACGTTTACTGTCCCACAGCACCAAATAACAGCTGCAGCAGTCTGACGGGTAACTCCACAAACTCAACAATAACCTGAAGAAATGGTTAAATATCTGGCTGTAAAAACTCTCTGCCCTCTTTCGTGCATTTTTAACTGCTCAATGATGCCAAACAGTGTTACAGGTGGCTTCCAAGACATTTTGTTCTGCAGCTCAAAGAACAAATGGCACAGCAGTATTAATTCAGCATGCTGCATGATGATATATTACCTCTTCAGTAGAGGTTTCTGTTGAATGCCTGTAATTAGCTTGCTTGATAATAAAAAACAATTATATACTGTGGATATTTGGGTTGATATCAAAAGCTGAGTTCTAGTAATGTTGTTCCAGTCCAGTCAAATAGGCAGTTCCTTATTAAAAATCCATGCTTTCTGGTGTCATAAACCATACTCATAATATGTGCATCTTTCATAACACTGGGCACAGATTCAAAGTACAGTATGTTGGCAACTCTACTCGAAGGACTGAATCTGGAAATCTGGAGGATGTAGGAGTGGACACAGAGTGGAGAAGGCACACAGGGGGGCAGCCTAACAACACAGCGGCTATGGGACAGTCGGGACATGGGAGGGACCACATGCTGGTTCATCCTACCATGTGAGCGTCGTTCTTGGCCAGGAACGGAGGCAGCTCTATCTCAGAGGCAGAAGAAGTGGGGATTGCCTCATCAAGAGACAGGAAACCTCTTCTGTCTATCAGACTAGAGAACAGAATAGAGGATTATGTTATCGTGAGCTTAAACATGGACTGTACATTTAGGGTGAGACACAAATTTATGGGAAATTAGAAATGAGTGAGAGGGTACAAAGATTCAGCTTATATCACTCACCTTGGGGGCATGGGGCCACATAACGTCACACAGCAGTTGGTTATAATACTGTTGTAACTGTACGGGTTCCCAGACTCCTCTGCAGCCCTTTTACTTGACCAGGAGCCCTTTATCTGCACGGTAAATAAATAAAAAGTAAGCTGTGAGCTGGTGGTCTATTTTAACAATCATGAACTCTATCATATAAAAGAGGCACAAGGACTTACATCTTCATTTGTAGTGAGGTTGGAGGCTACTAAGTAAGTATGGAAGCCTGAGAGGCCCAGAATAGACCAGATGGAGAAGAAACAAATCACCAACTCCACCACAGTGCACGAGGAAGAGTCAAGGCATGACAATATCACAATTACAAATGATTAATGAAGACAGGCGGCAATTAAAGCCAATGATTAAAATCTATGACACGAATATGTGTATCATCATCATCATCATGTATACAAGGTTGTCCTTCATTTGGACAGCATAGAATAAATTATTTGCAAATTTAATACACAGGTGATATTAAAATGAACTACAAGCAGCACACAGCCATTTCACATCATAGCATACTATTTTTAAATATTAGAATATTACATACAAATAATATAAATAAATGTAAATAATATGTAATTTTTCTGTTATTATTCTTTATATTCTGCATACTGTGAACTCTTACACATTACCTGACAAAACTTGACATATTCCTGAGCAAACGTGTAGCTATTTTCATCCTAAAAACATATTGTACATACATTTATACTGTTAATCAGTCACATTTTAAATTTAAAGCCTGATCGTCCCTCCATGAATTTATTGGCTTTTCACACAATCGGAAAAGTGATTCAGGGACACACGCACAGACTCAAACAAGATGACATGACGTCATGCATATCATGTGTACCACGAGAAAATTACCCCACACCCTGTCTGTGAGTTACAAATCGCACTACTCTGTAGTCATGCAGTCTATATTTGTCCAGCCACTGACATCATCTCACAAGGACATGAGGCAGCAAACCTTCTGCTGGAAAGCCATCTGCCTAAAAGCACCGCTTTGCTGGGTGCTAGCTCACTGATCCTATTAAGCATGAGCTTAGGCTGAGGAGCAGCGGGAAATGCCTTGTCAACAGCATAACTTGTGCTATTTCTTGGCACAAAACAACAGCTAATTTAAAAAGATCTCATCCATCCCATGAAGAGGTTGATTATGTGACAATTTGTGTGTAAAGGATATCTGGCAGGGCTCTCTTGGATGGCTTGAACAAGGCTTTTACCTGCTTGAGAACCTGAAGACAGAAAGGACAAATCAGGAAAGTTATTTTTAATAGCAGTTCTTGATAACATGACAGGCACATCAGACAACACTGAGTGCATAAAGTGAGAATACTTACGCAGGGTAATGTGTGTGATGACACAGCCAAATATGAAAGATGTCAGAAAAGACAGAGAGATGATGAAGCTGTAGAAAAAGCGGTAGTTGCGTTTGCCCACACAGTTCCCTACCCAAGGGCAGTGGTGATCAAATCGCTCTGAGGGTGAAAGAACAGCAATTATATCAGAGATTAGAGACCCGTTTATAGTGGTTGTTAAAGTATAAGAGTAATAAGGCTTAATATCTAACATGTTGTACATTAAACTACTGTTAAGCACACTCCTAGACTGGAATTAAAGTAGCATTTCAATGATTTTCCTGTTCCAGTTAAAAGGAACACAGTTCTCACTGTCAGGTGTCCATATCACTGAAACAGTTTTGCACTTGCTGTAATCATTCCTCATGTTCACACCGGACCATAAAGAGATGCCAATGGAAAAGTTTAAAAGTTTAGCTAAAATCAATGTGAGATTTCGGGAGTCTGTGTGAGACTAATCAAGAGGACATCTTCCAAAGTTAGTGCAAAAGTGCTAAATTCCCTCTTTGTGTCACTGGCCAGCAAGTAAACACAGTCATGGGAAACACAAAGATGGGGTTTGTGCTAAAAATGCTGTAACTTTGTTAGAAATTCACCTGATTTGATTAACTGATTGCTGAGACGTCACACTGACTTCGGTTCAAATTTGGAATACATTTTTTGCACTCAAAGAGGTCTGTGGTTAGTGTGGCAGATTCAGGGGGATCTATTTACACAATATGGCAGTGGAAATGGAATATAATATGCATACCTCTGTTTTCATTAGTGTATAATCACTTGAAAATAATAATTGTTGTGTTTTTGTTACCTTAGAATGAGACTTTTATAACTACAGATGCCACAGGTCCTCCCAGAGCAGACAAACTAAACACTGGCTCTAGACAGGAACTTGTGTTTTTCACATGAGTGAGCCCAGATGGTCACAATCAGCAATCCTACACACTGGTACACTAAAAACTGGAAAAAAAAAAGTGAATCTGTCCTTTAACAGAAACAGCCCTTTCAGGTTCGTAAGAAAGACAATCTGCACCACCCAGTTTATGGCAAACTACCTCGGTTTGGCAATAGTTCCCAGGAATTCAACTAATCTGAAGAAGTGTAAGGTAAGAGTATTGAATTATAGTTTCATTTTCAGTGGGTTAACATAAGAAGCGTGAAGCTAACTAATAGAAACCTTCCAGCCGAGCATATGGTATGTTCGTCTTGGCAGTGATGTTACGCTGGTAAGTTTTATCAGTGCAGCTGGAATAAGTGATAACTTCCTGCCAAATCCTTACCCACACAGTTGTCACAGAGGCTGCAATGGGAGGTCCGAGGAGGGCGGAAGGTTTTACAAGTGAAGCAGTATTTGAGCTTTACCACCTGCTGGTTGATGAGGATCTCCTTGGTTCGTGGAGGGGGGCGATATGTTGATGATCCTGAGGTATCTTAAAATAGAGAAGTACAAGGGGGGGGAGGGACTTACTGAAACTTGCACATTTGAACAGCCAATGAGAACTTAAATTATACAACAATGAATGAACAAGCATGTCTGGCTCTTGTGCTCTTCAACCATGATAAAGAATAAGCTGCTTAGGTCTTGGTCTGCTGTTTAATGACAAACACGTCCCTTCAGAGATCCCCCATATGGCAAAGCTCTTTTACCCCCATCTGTCCCACAACAAGTGTCCAGGATGTGCCTTACCTATCTGCTTCTCTATGTCTGCTGCTTCATCTGGGGTGGCCCTAGGTAGGATGCCTGGATCTGTAAAGCTGGTTCTCAGCAGAGAGATGACTACAAACACAAAGAGCACCCCACCGATCACAGGTATGAAGACGGTCAGGTGTTTCACCAGGAATGGGCAACTGTAGAAGAAAAGGATGAGTTTGTTTCAGTCTTCCCTGGTAGGAAAAAAAACACCTTTAATCCCTAAGTACATTTAAAAACACACGAAATGAATCACTGTGTAACTTCCACATGCATGTTAGTAAAGACCTCTCATGTTGCGTTCAGGGCTCACTGGGAAAAAAAAAAACACATACAAAAGGACATTTCTGATTACTCACTCAAATGCAAAGAAAAGGCCACAAGTGACAACAATAAGGCCCAGTGTCAGAGGAAGGACACCGCTCTGTCTGGCCAAGATGATCCGTCCATCGCAGAAAAACCTGTTCTTCCCCGGGAACACTTCCCATTTCCTCCGCGGCCGCTGCGCTCTCTTCTCGGTGTGGTTCTGCGCGGACGAGGGCGACACCGTCAGCGCCCTCGGGTCGATCTGCTGGTACTCGCAGTTCTTCATCATGTAAACAGTATCGACACGGTTCGGAGGTAGCTAAAGGCACACACGAAACTCTCTTTTCTCGCAGAGACAGTCCCCTCAGGATTCACTCATTGTACGCTGATATTTTAGCTTGTTCGGTTAGCGCTCATCCTGAAAGCTAACGCTGGCTAGCTAGCGGACCAGCAGAGGCATTCTCCTCCTTGTACGAGCTGAATCAGTTCCCGAGTTGACTCAAGGTTAATTACCATCTTTGGTAGTTAAATAATTAAAGCCATTCATAAATATGAGTACTCATTTGGTCATATAAACTCGCCTTTTATCAGAATAATCAATACAAACAGACGGGCTTCGGCTCAAAGCTTCTTGCGGCAGTTCACATTTCCTTTTTTTTGTCAGCCAATGTACGTCACGGTGAGCACGCTGACGTAGAACCGCACACACACACACGCACATCAGGTGTTCAGGACATGATTTGTAGATCTGCGCATGTCCGCACCGCACGGTGATTATCTGCGTGGGTTGACATACATGGGCAGCTCTGGGTGTTTTTTCCCCCCCCACAGTGATTAATTAATTTACTGAAAACAAATGAAATCAGTGAAACTAATATATAACACTGATGCTGCTCTGTTGCAGGGCCGTAGCTGCTAAAATACTGTAGACAATTTATCAGTATTTTACAGACTTCCCCAGGGGTCCCAGTGTTACCAATAAATGTGTGGTAAGTTTTTACAAACAAATAGGCAACTCAACCGTAACCATGTGTATGTGTATATATATATATATATATATATATATATATATATATATATATATATATATATATATATATATGATGAAGAAGGTTTACTTTATTGATCTTAAAGTTTTTTGGGTTTTTTTTCACTTTTTTAGGTCACAATTTTTATATAAAGGCCCAAAATACAGCCACACACAAAGGGCTCATAGACATGCAAATGTGTAAGCCATGTAACAGCACCCTGGGAGCAGTTAGAGTTGGTACAGAAGGTGAACTGGCACCTCTCCAGCTACCAGTCCATCTTCCATACTTTGGTCCATCCTGGACTTGAGCTGGCCTCCCTCTAGTTCCGAGGCTGAGTCCCTATGGACTGAGCTACTGCCACCCCATATGTATATATGTCCAAAGACATGCACTTAATAGGTTAATTTGTGATTTTAAATTGCCCATAGGTGTGAATGTGAGTGTGAATGGTTGTCTCGATGTGCCCTGTGATGAGTTGGCGACTTGTCCAGGGTGTACCCCGCCTCTCTCTGGCCCAAAGTCAGCTGGGATAGGCTCCAGCCCCACTGTGACCCTGATGAGGATAAGCGGTTACAGATAATAGATGGATAGACATTCTATAGTCTATGAATTACTAATTAGAGCAGATGGGGTGGGTGTACACTTCGTCTACTCCTTTTTGAACATGGAAAAAAAGGTTGAAAGGTTTAATTTGTACTGCTTTAGAGAACTTAATGATTGAGTTTGTGTGTGTACAGGTTTGTTCTGTTTTCTTGTTTGTATTATTATTATTATTATTATTATTATTATTTTTTGCTTTTACATGTTTGAAATAAATTTTCAATCAAATCCAAATAGTAGTGAAAGGCATGTACCTGAGTAAAAATAAGCAAATAGAAATATATATAATTGAGTTACACAAAATACATCCATTCCCTGTAACTGCTTATCCCCATTAGGGTTGCCCAGCTGGCATAGGCCGAGAGCCGGGTTACACCCTGGAAAGTCACCAGTTCATAAGACATAGAGACAAACAACCATATCCGATCACATTCACACCTATGGGTAATTTAGCATCACCAATTAACCTATATTATTATTATTATTATTATTATTATCATTATGAGCCCAGGGACTATTTCTAATCTGTGTTTAGGCCTGACTAGAACAGATGAAGTTGAGGAGGTTCAGCTCCTTCTGTCAACAGTCCTTGAGCATGACACTAGACCCCAAACTAGTCAGGCCAGGACATTGCATTTTTGGCAATCAGGCAAACAGAGACCTCTGCAAACACATACAGCTGTTATCTAATTCGTTTTATCAAAGCTCTTGTCACTTTTTGTTACTTATTAAATTGTTTCATGTGTAACAGTAGCCTCTAGTTAAAGCAGTGTCTGCAAGCATCAGGGGTAACTCTAGACTTGACATGTCTGTACCAATTACAATGCAGTAAAGAATCTGTTTTGTAAATAATCCATGAAAGACCAAAAAACTGTTTACACTCTGTGTAGAATGACATAGAAAGAAATATATATGTTTCAATTTGTAGTTGCCTGAAGAAACTACATTCAGGATCATTTAACAGCGACAAAATCTTTATTTTGTTCATTCACATCCAAAGATCCCAAACCATAACTTGAAATAAGTCCAAACATGCAGTGCAGTTAAACAGAATAAATAAAATGTAATGCTTCAGCAGGAAATAAAAATATATTTTTTTCAAGTACGACCATAACCTTCCCAAGATTTACAACCAATGTTCAGTGAAGTTTCAGGTATTATGTACACAAGTTTGATCTAAAGCTGTTACAAATGAAATTACAGGTCCAATGTGTAAGATTTGAGGGGCTCTATTTACAGAATAAGACAGAAATGTAATATGATTCATTAGTGTACAATGACCTGAAAATAAGAATGTGTATGTTTTTGTTACATTAGAATGTCCTTTTATATCTACAGAAGTAGCCTCTTATATGGAGTCCGCCATGTTGCACCACCTTGTGTCTACAGTAGCCACTAAATCCTACACAGTGGTCCTTTAACAGAGATTTGCAAATCAAATAATTGAATATTGCATGAATCAAAATTGTAATCATCTCAGTAAGTTTTATGTAGAGCTGGACTATAATGTTTTGTTGAATGAATGTGACATTGACAAAATATTGCATTCAAGTAAACAATTATTTTCACGATTACAACAACTAAAATGGACTACTGATGATGTACTGTAAAAGCACCTGTGTGTGGATTCATATCATGTAAAATATGGTATATAGCCCAGTCCTACATAGAAATATTGCATTTAAAGCTCAGAGTAATGTTTTAAGTCATGTCCATGGCAAAAAGTTACAATGCATTGCGAGGCCCAGCACCCAGTACGAGAGGAAGTATCCCAAGATGCTCTGTGTTGTCGGAGAACAGGCTGTGAAGTGGGGCAGCAGAGCAATGATGGGGTTATGAGGTGTGTGCTTGCATCCATTTCTGGAATGTGTCTGCAGCTGTACGCTGGGGTTTGATGTTTTCCTTCGATGAAGAAGCGGTTCATTGAGGAGGAGCAGATGAGCACTTATCCAGAAGGGCACGGGAGATGAGGAGGCCATGAATCTAGTCAGAACCTAGAAATGGAAAAGAGTGGAAATGAACAGTTGTTCCTCGCACGCAGACTGATTTAATGTTCCACATGAAAGTGGTTACGTGATTTACTTACCTGCACATGCATGCACAATGTTCCAAACACCAGAAGTACTGTCGAATGTACAACATACACAAACACTCTGGGGTTGAACATTCCTGGTATGGGTTTGTCGAGCCCTTTGTGTGCACCCGTCTCCCAAAGTCCGAGTCTCAGACATAGTTCTGGGTTCGCTTGAAAATATGCATAAGCTGCCATAATGCCAAGCGTGGCCATAGGTAGAGCCAAAATAAAGTTCGGTATCTGCTTCAGCTCAAAGTAGCGGAGGAATCCCACATCCCAGTACACATCCTGGATATGAGAGTAAAGCAAGGGGAGGGGTCTCATGCACCAGAGAGGTGGTGGACCATTTTCATCTGGAACCCGGTAGCCCTTCCGTTCAGCCAGCGTCAGAAGAGCAGGCGGGATCCGTTCCAAGGAGAAGGAAGGTGTGCAAAACGTCCTATACCCATAGTACTGGAAAGCACAGAAGGGAAGGGCGATAATTGCAGTTCCCAAAAGGGAGGTGAGCAGGAGACGGATGATGACCCAAATGTAGTGGAAGACTTTACTGTGGCCTTTTGTTGTCGTTCGATAGACCCGAATTTGGGAAATCGCATGCAGTGATGGAAGATACAGTAAAAAGCCAATGTTAACGAGTCCATTGGATCGTGCTGCAGTGGCTATACTGAGGGCCAAGCAGGCTCGGAAGGTGAATCCTTTCTCCAGGAGGAACAGACCACCAAATGTGAGCGCAGCAAACAGGCTCTCTGAGTACCCAGCGGTCATGAAAACATTAGCAGGTGTGATGCAGTAGAGCAAGCTGGAGAGCAGAGCAAGACGTCTGTCCTGAAGAACTATTCTACTAAGCGCATGCAAGGCGACCACACTCAGCAGGAAGAGTGCAGTGTTCCCCAGAGCCACTGCCACCAGCAAACGCCCCCGCACACTCAGCCAGCTGCTCAGAGGCCACAGCAAGGTCTCTGCCAGGCCGCGGAGAACGACGGGGTAGAGGGGGAAGAAAGCAAAGTTGTGCTCATAAAGGTATCCTCTCTCGGCGATGAAGAGGAAATGCTCAGCGTCCCAGTGAGAGAGGCCACCCAGCAACCACTCCACTGCAGAGTCGAAGTACAGAGGCTCCTCTGTCCGTGGGGGCCTGAACGCATCAGCATCATGGTCAGGGATGGCAGCATTCAAGACAGCCTGAGGAGAAATATTTCACAATATTAAAATAAACAGAGTTTTGCTGCATAAACAAACCACACAGGTGCACAGTCACTTTGTCTGTGACCTACTTAACACGCACAGTATGCATGCCCACTGAGCAGTATTCATGAGTTAGTTACCACAAAGTTAACAGCCAAGGTGATTAAAAAAAAAACAGGTTTATAACTAACATAGATAAATAACAAATTGTCAGATTTATCCACATCCCAATTTGACCAAAGCTTACCTGTAAAACCAGTGACAGACCCCTGGTGACTGTGGCAAACTCCAGGACTGCTCTGACATCCATGGTCATTGATGTGATGGACAAAATCTGAACAAACCAATGATGACAGGCCTGAGCATTGTCGCTGCTACGAGACAGTCACTGCTGGATTCCTCATATTTTCTATCAAACATAGCTGGCCAGCAAAGAACTATTCACCAAAATAATATTCTGTGAGTTTTCATTGGTTTGATAAATTTAGAAGGATAAATATGATTTTATTTGATCGCCAACCCTCCTCGAGCAGCGTTTGTTGTCGCTCAGGTGCAATCTTTGTCCTCACATCCTGCTGCAGCCTTTCGAATGGAAATGTTCACTTCCGGGTCAACCGCAGAACAAATTTCAAAATAAAAGCATGAGCTCAGATGAGCAATGCAGTGCAGTTTCTCTTAAATACAGTGAATTTATTTAAAAATGAAATAGCTTAGTTGCTTGGTGTAGTGAAATATTATCAATAATAGTTTAGCTTTTATTGGCGTAAGCTTTATAACCTTGCATCTCTTTTTGGATGTTATTTAGTCTCGTCATCATTGAAGGGTGACATTTTTTTCTCTCCAGCAGGCGGAGCTCCATACAGTCTTATGAACTGGTTTTTCAAGTTGCGAATGGTAATCTTCATTCAAAAGATGTGTAAACATTTTATTTTCCCATTTTTTGTCTCTTTAGTCAATTAGTTTTATCTGTTCACGTTTAAGATGCATGTTTTTACACATGCCTTTATAAATAATCTCGTAAATATGGATTTAAAAGAAGATTTTCTTTGTTTCTGTATCTGAATGAGCATTGTGTCTGGCCCCTGATGATGGTACAAGCCAAAGGGTTTAGTACAGATGGAGCAGTTCATTCAAAGCCAATGTGCAGTCCTCCTCCTTCAAGGTTTGTCGGTGACAGGGCTCACTTTTCACTCAAGCATGCGGTTATTTTAGTTAAAGATATAAACAGTGATAAATCTAATGCAAACAGTGACAGTTGAGTCCACTCAGTAGGACCACGTTTCCTGCAAGTTTCCTGAGAGTGAAGATACTTTTGAACCTCATTTTGTTTGATTTGTTTGTCCAAAAGAAGTAATTATTCCAGAAGAACAAAACCATCAAACAGCTTACGAAGATTTAATGTACATTTATTCTTACCACGTGGAACATATAGTATAAAGATTTCATACTGAATAAATGATATTCATTGAGCCAAAAAAGGGAAAGGGAGGAATTTACATGTTGTCTTAGCTACATAGTCTGAAATACAAATATGCAGAATCCATGACTGAAGAAAAATTGTCAAATGTGTACTTCATCTAGTTTATTTTTGTTGTACCAGGAGATAACAGGTTTGAGCCGTGTCTGCCGTACTACGGAGCTGTGGAGAGACCAGAGGAGTGGGTCTAATCAGCGGGGACTGGAGGTCACGGACCAAACTCGCATGTCAGCCTCAATCCCTCACCGATAACAAGTGTGAGAATAGTGACACAGACAGAGACAGACACAGAGAAAGGAAGTGTAATGTACAACATTATATATACACCACAGCAAAGCTGTATTTGAAGTTGAAAACCAGTCCTAAGAGGTGATTTCTTTTCATAAGGGTATTCATACAATCAAGGGATAAGAGGAGGTAAGGGTGTTGTAGGTTCTTGATACTTTGGGGAAGAAAGCCATTTTCTGTTTAACACCAAACTAAAATGACCTCAAAACTCTAGAAGAGCTGCATCTTCTGCTTCTGTGTGAAACGTGTGTTACAGAATGCTTACACTCAAAGAGCAGTACGGTACAGAAAATGTCCTACAATCTACTGCACACTGCACAGGCCTCCCCGGTGAAGGTGTCTACTGACAGCACTTTGTCTACCGTCGGGCTGACTGGTGAGAATCCAACTACAGCAACTATAACCAGTAGGCCACTTGTCAGTCTGCTTCACCTCTGAACGTCAACCACTTACAGACTCATTGTGCCCTCGAGGGGAGAGCTAGGGCACACTGTGTCTCCCAAACTCACTGTAAACGAGACAGCAACTTTGGTTACAGTTTTTGTTTTTCAGCTATTTATTTTATTTATTCATTTATTTATCTTTATTAAAAAGTACTTTCCCCCAAGTGCAGAACAGTCTCCCAACCGTGGTGCTCTGCTGTGTCATCCTGTTGGCATTCATGTTGCAAGTAGTGTCACTTTATGGGCATCTCTCTGGTTTGTAATCCACCACAGCTCTGTGATTACCCTCCTCCAGCAAGGACGGCCTGGGGAGGGCTCAGAGAATGGAATCTGAAGGATTTTCATAAATTAAAGACAGTCACTTGAACTTTCCTTGCCCTGTTACACACACAAGCCAGGCTTCCAGGGAAGAGGGGATTGGGGATAAACCCCCCAAAAAGTGGAGCCACGGCTCCCTACAGCTGTCATGACTGGCCAATCAAAAAGAGTACATCACAGATAACATGGGAAACCAGCGAGTTCATTAGGGGAGACACTGAAAGGTCGAGGAGTCGGGACTCATGTAGTGTGAACTCTGAGTGGTTCTCCTCCACCTTGGCTAAGGCGTGCAGAGCCCGGGCAGCTCGCCGCATCATGTCCGGGCTTGTGGGCTCGAAGTGCATCCCCTGCAGGTGTAGTAGAGAGCTCTGGCTCTGCTGAAGCTGTGTGGCAGCCAGACTATCCTCCAGGAAGCCCAGCAAGTTGCCCACGCTACCTTTCTGAACAGCGATTGCTCGGGCAGCCATAGTATCACCCTGGGCCAGGTTGGCCAGTAGGACAACGGCCATCTCCCTGCAGACTGCGATCTTCCTGTCACCAATTAGCCGCACAAGGTTCCCGTATAGCTTCTCCAGCCGACTGAATGGCGGAGTGGCCAAGATGAGGTCCACATTGTTGTCTTGGATGCTTAGTTTGCTTAGCGTCTCCAAGACCAGTCTTTGAGGTGACAAAGCACTGTGGGGACCCAGGGTGGGGAAGGGGTCCTGAGCCTCTGCTGAAGGGCAGACAGCCCAGTGAAGAAGACCATCCAACAGAGGCAAGCAGATGCTCTCAGGGTAGATGGAGAGGTTGAGTTGGCCTGAGATGTTCGCCAAAGTGACCAGCGTGTTCTCCCTCAGGAGCCCCAAGCAGTCCCACCACCATTCATCCCTTTGGCCCATTCCCTCGTCTGAATCCTCATCTTTCTCGTAGGTTAGCGGTGCCTGTTTGCGCTCAGGGTGCCTGTGGTGGAGCAGGATCAGGCGTCCCAGCAGCAGTAGCAGCCCTGGATGTTTAGACATCTCGTGGTCATTGCCCGGCACAAAGGAGAGGCTGCGGACAATATTGGAGATACAAATGCAGCGGCGGGCTAAAGAATCCTGCCAGTTAGCCAGTGCAATGAGCGGCCCCTCGTCTTTACTGTGAGGCTCATCCTCCAGGATGGTGCCAGTTTGCTGTGCCTTCTTTGTTAAAACACTGCCGGGGAAAAGAGGGGATCTATTATTCTCCTGTCGACTTTTAGCATCTTTCTCAACTGTCTTTGCCTCAGAATCTGTTTTCCTCTCCTCCTCACTGCTGAGTGAGGGGCTGCCTTTCTCTGAGACTGCCGATTTCTCTGAGGAAGATGTCTCTTTGGGCCTTTCTTCTTCTTCTTCTTCATCCTGATGCTTCCTTTTCTCTTCCTCGGTTGGCAAACAGTTTTCCTGTATCTCTTCTTCTGGGACTCGTCGCCTCAGCAAAATTGGGGGCACAGGTATTCGTTCCCGTGGTTCCAAGAAGTCTTTGCGTGGTTCAAAGTGAGTCTGGATGTGTTCTGTTGAGTCTCCCCCTCCAGCGCTCCAATGAAGCAACCCGCTGTCAAACTCTTGCAGTTTGCCATGATTATTGGACTGGCCAGCCACAAATGAGTCTTTCTTTCGTACCACCTTTAGGGGAAACTTGTCAAACTTACTAGCTTGTTTGGGTCTCTCACGGGCAGTTAAGGACTGCGATGAGCCTGTCTGTTCAGATGAAGAACCCTTGCTCTTTCGCTCCTCATCCTCTGTCTTATCTTGCCCCCGAGACTCAGAGCACGGTTCTTGCTCTTCCTCCTCCTTCACATGAAATGGCCCCTCTGTTTCCCGTTCCTCCTCTTCTTCGTCATCTTCCTCCTCTTGTTCCATGTCCTCAGCACGTGGTTCCTCTTCTTCTGTGCTGTCCCAGTCTCGTTTCAAGGCATCAGGATCAAGTAGTGTCCTCTGGCCAGGGTCTCCCACCTCGTACTCCCGCAGAATGCCAAAGATTTCAATGAGGCAACGTCTGAAATACTCAACCACCAACTCTAGTAGGCCAGGCAACTGAAGAAAGAGCATAAATCAAGAAAAAATTAGACATGATGAATTGCAGTGGGTTATAAAGAATCATTAAAGGCTCAATATTAAATCTCACCGTGTTGAGATCAAAGGTGGAAATACTGCTGTCATCATACAGGAGAATGTTGATGGTATCTAAGGCCCACGTGCTCTCAGCCAATAAACCAGACTTTAATGACATCATGACTCTCCAGGCCTCCGGAGTTCCTAATAAGACAAAAAACACAATTAGTATCGAAATTCTGTATCAGACACAATATAGGTTTATACCACAACAGTGTCAGTATCAGTCAATGCCACAAGATTGTTTCGATATTTATAAGTCATACCGATATCTTTTACGGTGAGTCTCCGACGTGGTTTCAGGACGGGATGGGAAGCTTCTATAGAGCCTGGGGGAAAAGGCATGTCTCGCCTTATTAGAGGCGACTGCACCGGAGGGGGCACTATATGAGACGCAGGCACTGGAGGACCGGCCTTCTGCATCTTCATTACTCCGTGCATATAGGGAGATTTACTAGGTGATGTCCTGCTCTCCATGGGGCGAGGCATGGAGGCCGGGCTGGACACCTGTGGAATGTGGTTCTGCACACCCTGTGGGGGCTGGTAGTTGGACTGTACTGAACGAGGCATAGGTTGACCAGGTCCTGCTGGACCATAAGGAGGCTGCCGTGGGCCCATTTGACCGCCCCACTGGCCATCATGATTCATGCGCTGTTCTGATGACATCATTTCCTCTGAGCGGTTCATCCCAGGGTAACCGGGTCCCTGGGGTGGGCCCCCAGGGCCACCCTGCCGACTGGGGTAGTTTTGAAAGTTCATGTCTCGGGGCCCCTGCCACATACCTCCCTGAGGACCCTCAGGGCCTGACTGCATCATCTGAGGTGGCATGTTGGGCTGAGCGTTGGGCCCTGTTGCACCCTGCATTCGCTCACGACCAAAGGGAAAGGGGAACTGATTGCCTGGGCCAGGTGGACGGCGATCAGGGCCGGGGTACGGCCCGCTGCCGCTGTACTGATTGTACGTCTCCTGCTGTCCTGAAGAGGGTGCAGGGGCACCTCCTTGTTGTTGCTGTTGCTGTTGCTGCGGTGGTTGTTGTCCACCATGGAAGGGCCCACTGTACTCCGTCTCGTGCCGCTTTGATGGAGGGTAACCCCCTTCCACAGGACGCTTGTAACTCTACACATAACAAAAGGTACAGAGAGACACAATTATTTCACATTATTACAGTAGAAATGTTGTAAAAATGAATACATACATTCATAACGCTGCTAAAAAATGAAAACCACAATCCAATACATGACAGCAGACAGGAGAAAAACACTTTTTAACGTTGATTATTTGGTGTATTGAAAAAACAGTGAGCGTTAGTATGGTGCAGATAGATGACCTGTTGTTGTTGTGGGTACATTCCAGGCTGCTGATTTGGGTAGGAGCCAGTAGGGGGCGTTCCCTGTCCAGGATACTGATTACCATAGGAATCATGCCTGCAAACATTATGCCTTGTCAGTTTGACCATGAAAAGTATACGCATCTCTAACTCACTGATTTAAGACAGTCACACATGTACAAGCACACACAGTCAACATTACAGCATACAGTTATCTCTATATATCCGTATCGCCATATATAGTAATCTCCATTATACAGTTGTATCATGAGAATTCATTATTTTCCCCAATCTATAAAATGTATTAAATATAAAGGGCAAATTATGAATATACAGTAAATACTCCACTCTTTTTGTAAACTGTACTGCTTATTAGTTGGCAAATAATAACAGCCCCCAGACGATGTAAATGGCATTCACACATTAAAATACATTTCAATCAATGCAGCTCTGTCTGTGCTCACATCACCTCCCCAAACCAAAGAGCTGTGAAGAAGAAAACATTTTACCAGCGAAGGAAGGCAACTAAATTTTAATGGTTATCATGTTCTGATGAAAATTTGTCACCATAAAAAATATCAAAATAATGTGATGGTGTCTGATTATATTGTACAACCAGATGAAATAGTTGTCTTGTAACAAAGAACCCTCACAGTTCCAGCATTTCTGAAAGTACAACAAAAGCAATACATTTGTTTTATATGAAGAATGATCAGTTTCCATCAACAGTAGCTTTAAGCTGAAGAAGCTTGGCAAGTAAGTGTTATGTGAACTGACCGTGGCTGCTGTGGTGGAAAGCGATTTGGCGAATACATCCCCGTGTCGGCGTTGGCAGGCATCATAGGGTTTGGCTGAGGAGCACCGGATCCCATGTTGCCCTCTGGGACCATTCCTTGCTCCGATCTGGGGAAATCAGAACAATACACATGACATGTTTTTCCATATTTTGCTATACACAGACATAAAAATTATGCAAAAGATCATCAAAGAAAAAACACAACAGGGTAACAAATGTTACAATCAAAACTTTAACATGAATACTTGGGTTGCAATTTAATATCAGCCTCTAGACAAAACTCATTCAGTTTTTTTTTTGTTTTTTTTATCCGGCTCCTCTGCCTGTGACTACTGCAGCTTTTTAAGTCTGTCTCAAATCACCAAATTAAATCACTCAAATATCTGATCCTGAATTTTAAATGTAGTTTTATTAACCTTATTTGTATTGATTTATTTTTCAGAGCAGCAAAAATCCAATGTCCCTTTTCTATCACAAAGACAGAGTATCAGTAGCCGCATGTCCACATTACAAAGTAAAATTAATAAATGAACAATAAAAGTAAACAAAAGAATGCTTACTATTTTATGAACAATACTAAGTAAAGTAGACTGACAGGACGGACAGAGCCCTGCTGCAACATGACACATACACCACAGTCAAACCACATCTTCCTTGTATGTATAAAGATGTAGGTGATGTATTCAGACTGAATTTGAAGAGTATAGAGTTCTTCTTCACCCAATCCCATTCAATTCTTGAAATTCAGTCTTGAAAGTTATTAATTATACTCTTCCTGACCTACACAGGAACTTTCAGGCTTGACTGATCATAAAAATAGCTGCTGGTTATAATAAGCAATGTTCAATGACCTTGAAAATGCCATCTTCCATTTAGTGATTCTTACCTCCTGTCGTAGCCTGGTCCGTAAGGATACGGCTGTCTGGGCCCCATTGGCATCGTGCCCATGGCCCCAGGCGGTCCCCTGTTGAATGGAGGCTGCTGCTGCTGTTGTTGTTGCTGCTGCTGTTGTTGTTGTTGCTGCTGCTGCTGCTGTTGTTGCTGCTGCTGCTGCTGTGGCGGTTGCTGCTGCTGCTGGTCACCAACCCCGCTGTTAGGGCCCTGGTTAGCAGGTAGAAACTGCTCCCCAACTGAAAATGCATTCAGATATAAAGCTCATTTAGAAATGCTAAACTGAACGGGTAATTAAGCGAGTACTTTAGATACTAGAATAAAATGATCAATTCAGCACTTGTCCATTCACTGTGCCCACCTTTCCGCATGTTACCAAAGGGGTCCTTGTTGGGCTCATAGGCGCCCATGCGCCCTTGCATGTCTGGTGTGTTCATGCCAGGCTGATAGGCGGAGTTGGGCGTCATGTTCTTCCTCGGGAAAGCAGGGTCATTTCCTTCAGAGAAGGGGTCCTGCAGGTTAACGCTGCTCCTACAGAGAAGCGGAGGTAAGAGGGAGGGGGAATTTGGACAGAAAAGTGTGAAGAAAGGGCAGAAAGAAAGGCAGAAAGAAATTAGTTCCTCTGATTAAAATGTCTTTTAGAAGCTAGAATCAAACGGTAACGGTGTTTTGAGAGAGTCACCTGGATACAGGTGGCATGGGGGGCATCTGGGAATGAGGAGTGGAGGCTGGGGTGGGAGGTTTTAGGTCTCCCCCCTCAGCCATGGAGCTACTGGTGGACTGGGGTGTCTGAGGACCCTGTAGAGAACCTGACCCAGCTGTGGAGCAGAGGGACGCTACAGTTTGAAATAAGAGAAGAGCAGAGAGAAGATGGTAAATTAATGACACAGACACACAGCAAGTTATGTATTTGTGTTGCGTTTAAAGTGTGTGGATGTGAGTTAAACATGTTCATTTAAAAAGAGGGCATGAGTGTGACTCTAACCTGGAGATGGGGGCTGGACTTTAGCAGCTTGGTTCTTTTTGTTGTCAGTGAAAATTTCAGGGGGAGGGTCCTCACCACGCTCAATTTTGCACTCAAAGGCATACAGACATTGGATGTACTGTTTCTTCAAAGAACTGGCAGCACTGCTGGATGTACCCACATTCAGGGAAGTGGCCAGATCACGCCATTTCTTATTCTTATTCACCTGGGACACACACCGGAAGACATATTTAGAGATTACAGAGATTACAATAGGGGGCAAGCAATAAATGGATTTTAGAATTCTTTGTTACTTAATTCCATATTCACCTGTGTCATGCCTCCGATCTCTTTAACTGACATATATAGCCGGAAAAGGTCGAGCGGTTTACGTCCTACAGCAGGCAGGTTGGTCATGGGCATGGCTTTCTCTTCAATAAAGGCCAAATAACGGTCCACCCACATCTTCCTGTCCGGTTCTGGTCCTAACTCGTACAGGCGTGTTATCTTTTCATTGGTTGTTGTGGAAGAGTTGGACTTCTTCTTATGCCAGAGAAATGAGAAAGTCATTTTAAAACAAAGCAGAGCCACTACAGATGCACCAACAGAAGACACCAGACTTTCAAGGATTTTCTAAATACTGTTAAATCATATTGTGGACTGGTTACCTTAGATTTGGGCTCTTGCTTGGGTGTTACACTCCCATCTACTTTGTTATTCATTTTATTGTTCACCTCTGGGCTGGGGGCCATACCTAGACACAATAATGGGGAATAAGTGGTTAAATTGCCACAATTAAAAGACAAAGCTAGATGAAGTAATGTCTGTATAACTTACCACTTGAGTTATTGGCCATGTTTGGCCCCATTGGATAAGGTGATCCACCTTGAGTGTTCATCATTCCAGGCATGTTGTTCATGGGAGGGCCATAGGGAGGGCCGGAGCCCATCATACCTGGAGACATGTTGGGGTAACCAGGCATCCTGGACATAGGAAAAAATATATGAGCATCTAGCATTCATAAACGTGTGAGGTGAATAAAGGTAGGCACTTGAGGATACAATATAAACCAACCTGTTGTGCATGGAGTTGGTGGCAGGGTGTTGCATGGCCGTTGAGTCCTGGGGCTTTCTGTTCATGCCTGGTGGAGGACACATTCCTGAGCCTACCTGCGGTGGCATGTTACCCATGTTAGGAGGCATGTTTGGACCCATGCTGGGGCCCATATTTGGTCCCATATTGGGGCCATAAGGACGTGCCCCCATTTGATTAGGAGGCATCCTTCCTGGTTGCATGCCAGTATATGGCGGTCCCCCACCCTGTCCTGCCATGGGGTTCATTGGGCCCATGCCCGGCCCAGGGTAGTTTGCGTTGGGCATGTTGCCATAGCCAGGTTGCCGGGGATAACCTAAGGACACATTGTCACAGAAAAAAATTAGATGAAGTAATCACTTGGCTCTAACTATTTTCTTGTCTGTAAAAAACATAAAATACTGCAGAACCACAAAGAAGTTTATGTTCAACATTTAAAGTGGATTGTTATGAGCCCTGAAGAGCTGTGCTGAGGCAGACTTTTCCCCTACAGTCTGTTAGCAGAGAGCTATGCACCCTGAGCAACAAGCCTTCGTCACAGTCTCAGCTCTACTGACAGGAGGCTCTGCTACGTCAGCTGACTCTCTGCTTCACAGCTATAAATAGCTGCAACAGAGTCAGAGGGAGGGACCAACGATAGCATGGTATTCCTATGTGGCAGGCAGATATACTCCATATGTTTGTCTAATGGGACAGGTACATGAGAAGACATCAAAAAAATAAATAGTAAATTAAGTGGAAAACCTTTATAAATCTAAACTTGAGCTGTAACATTTAATTTGAATGAATCTTTTCACAACAGAATTTAAAGACAAACTAAAGCTCAACTCTCTCTTCATGTCAAACCCTGACAGAGACTATTTGAAAATACATACTTTGGGGGCCGTATTGTCCTCCCTGCTGTCCATAGCCACCCATGGAGTTGTTCTGCTGATATGGGCCCATGCCAGGATGCATCTGTCCCCCTGAGGACTGACGCGGCGACAGTGCAGAAGCTGACTGAGGGGAGCCATAAGGGGGCATCTGGGGGTTTCTCTGCATAAACCCTGAGAGGGGGCAAGAAAGGGAGACTCAGATGCTGTGGCAAACTCTCAAATGTGAATTTCTGTTAACACTTTGCATTTAGACTGCTGCATACCTCTGTCCTGGGCCATAGGAGACTGACTCATTCCAGGGTGCAGACTCCCATCTGACTGCACACTTGATGGCCTAGGAGGCATCTGGGTCCCTAAACATCAATTTTTAAGTCAAGTTAGAGATTAAAAAAAAAGGTATAAATTCTGAATTTCAAGCCATGGCTGAGATTTTTTTTTCCGCAAATGTGAAAACCAGAGCTGGTAACACAAATATGAGTTAGTATTTGGCTCTGTTTTATGGTTAGACTTTTGTCAAACAAGCCCAAGTTGTCAAACTCCCACCACTCCAATGCCAGCTCTTACAAATGCATGTTTTCTGAACAGGCGTTCACCAAGTGATAGAACTTGAAACATTTTAAAGTGTAGCCAAGACCCCAAATACACATCAGGCTCAGTTTGAGAAAACGTGTGATTACAGGGCATATTTTATGTTGCCAATTGTGAGGGTAAAATAGCAGCAAAAGCAGAGCTTCACCATAGAGAGCGTTTAGTCTGGTATTGTCAGTCTGAAGGATTAAAAATCAGGAAAATAATGTCTGTTAAGCACTGTATAGTTTTGTTATTGTCAGTGCATTTTCCCCTTGAAATGCAAAATCAACACAAAAACACTGAAATGACCTAAAGCACAAGTAATTTGATGTCCAGTTCACATTTGTCACAACTGCGTTACTGTTTATGTGTGAGGGATCAGCCCACCTGGCATGTTGGCGGGTGACAGCGGTCCTGTGCGGGGTGTGCTGGCACTGGCGGGGGAGCCAGCTGGGGAAGGTGAAGGCCCTCGGATGCCCGGCAGGTGGGGAGACGTGTGAGGAGAGAAGGGCGACTGAGCCTGGTTACTCTGCTCGCCCTGGCTGCTCGACACACCTGACGTGCTCACGCCAGGACTCAGGGCGCCCTCTGCACCTGTGGGCAGGTCATCGATGGACCCTGACAGGTCCTGTAAACACATACAGAAAGAGCAGGAGAAGAGTCAACAAACATGGTATATGAAGCTCTTGTGCATTTTGACAATTTTACAAACAGATTAATCATAACTTTTATAGTATTGTAATGTTTTAGTCATATACAGGTTGTAGTATTAGGATGTTGCAGTTCCCTCTCTGTGGTTTAGATATGAGTGGCACACATACAAATACTCTCTCTCACACACACACACACACACACGCACACACACACACAGAAGACCCGGAGGCCTTTGTCCTTATTTATCTTTTTCAGAGGAAAAAAATGAGTGCGCATTAGTACTGAAGGTTGTCATGGTTACCAAGGTTTGTAGGATGCGAGCTGAGTCAGCATGTAGCAGCAGCCTTGCCATGTGATTTCAATACAATAACAAACTCTCCTGTATTCATCTCAGATTTACCCATTTACACAGCACCCTTTTCCTCAAGCAAGCACCAGCCACATGGCCATCTCTCAACAACAACTAACCCGCAGCAGCGCACAAAGTCTCAAAATGCACGGACGACACAGCAGCCATAATACAAGCACGCAGAAAAATCTAAGATCTTAAAAAACATTAATACCTGAGATTCTAAGTAATTTAAAATGAAATGAGCCTCATATTGTCCTAAAATTAATGTGCTGTGTATTAAAAACCAGACGACACAAATATAAATTAACACTCTTTCATTACATGAAGGTGAAACGCAAAAATCACAAAATGTGAAAATGGCTTTTTATATTCCAGCAGTGACATAATAACAAGCACAACTGACCGGAAGGCTTGAGGGACGGCCTTGGCTGTCCTCTGGGCCAGATTTAGGCTGAGTGGATGGAGGGGCATTGGACTGAAATGAGTCCTGGGATACCTCCTAAAAAGACACCAGAACACATGCTTAAGTATACTGCCAGAGACAGGGGAAAGCATGGCTGTGAACACACACACACACACACACACACACACACACACACACACACAGAAGGATAATTAAGTATGATGAATATGATCTTAGACTGAGGGTAGTACCTGCTGTGGTGGCGGAGGAAAACGCTGATAAGGTGACTGTTGTGCTTGCTGCTGCTGCTGCTGCTGCTGAGGGTTCTGCCCGTACGATGCAGGCTGGCCCTGTGGGTGTTGGCTGTGTCCTGGTGGCTGCTGTGGAGGCTGAGACTGTGCCTGCTGTTGCTGCGAGGGAGGCTGCTGAGGCCCCTGTGTGGATCCTGGGTAGTTGGGCTGGCCCTGTGATCCTGGGGTATCCTGGGAACTTGGCTGCTGCGGGGCCTGGCTGGGAGGACCCTGCTGCTGGGCGTAGAGAGACTGGCCAGACTGTGGGGCTGAGGCTTGGGAATAAGGTGGCTGAGACTGTGGGGGCCCTTGGGATGAACCTGGCAGTGGCCCCTGGGACTGTGGGGGCATGTGGGGCTGCTGATAGGGTGGTCCTCCCTGGGTGTGTGTAGCAGAAGTTGGTGGAGGGTGGGGTTGCCCTGGGTAAGAAGTCTGGCCACCCGGTTGTCCTTGTGGAGGCTGGGAATAGGGGGTTTGCTGCTGGCTTGGGTGAGGAGCCTGGCCAGGCTGGCCGTAATACGGTGCTTGGCCTTGGGAACCATAGTTTCCTGGTCCCTGCTGTCCATAAGATCCCATCTAAATAGAACACACAAACACATAAGACTACAAGCACGACTGAATATAACACTGAAATGATAAAATTAAGACAACAAAGGCTTATTTCCGAATAAGATTAATCATGTAAAATACCTGTTGACCATACGGCATGCCACCCATGCCTGCAGGGGTACGTCCTTGCATTCCCACTGGATATCGCTGGGGACCTGGAGGGCCATAACCCTGGCCAGGGTAACCAGGGCCCTGTTGTGGACCTGTGGGAGGCCCTTGCTGCGACTGTTGACTGTATGGACTACCTGCTCCGTATGGTTGACCTCTCATTTTTCCCATTGGGTCCATGGGACCAGGTGGCTGGACATAGTAAGAACACGGGGAAATACACTTAGTCAACAACCAAGCAGCACAGGAAAAATCTAAATAGCGTGTGTGACAGTGAAAGTGTGACAACTTACATGCAGCCCACCTCATTCATAAACAAGTAATAATTATACCATTACCAAAGTATATACACCTGAATAGTTGGCTACAGTGTGTAACTTCTGCTGCACTCAAGTGTAGAAACAAGCTTCAATGAATGAGGAAATTGTGCTTTCTTCACCTTATTTCCCACGGTCATTACCCTGAGTTTTTTTTCCATCTCACTTTGCCATAGTTTCGGAAGTCAGAGCTATATATATCTACTTTCGAATGGAGGGCAGTCTGCCCAATCTTAAACATATCCCAGCTGTGCTCCTGTTTTGAGCCTGGTCCAAGTAGCTTTTTTCCCCAGAGAAGGCAGTTTGGCTCTGGATGAATGACACTAGAAATGAAGGAAGTACTTTCACATCAGCCAGAGAGTGAAAAGTGCACAAGAGTGTACTCTGTCAACAGACAAACAGTTGGTATAAACATGCGTTCTCAGGTAAAAACTTGGTGCTATGTCTAAATCAATGACAGAACATCATCAAGATGGTGCTATGTTATGCTCATGCCTTACATTTACGATCCAATTAATCTCTCACCTACACCAACACTTTCTGGCACTATAAGGTTAGGGATTTCATGATAATTTAAACTAAAGAACATCCACTTTAAAAGCATCCCCTTTCATTACATCAAGTGAATTCCCGCAAGTGCACTTTGCTGAGAAGAGCTACCTCAGCTTAACAATGGCCCTTTACAAATAGCATGCAAAATGCCTTACATGACATTTTGCAGATCCAAGATAATGAAGTGAAATAAATAAGAGCAGCACATGGCTAATCTGCATAAGACAGAGAGGAAACTCCCTTGGCTGGTGAGAGATGGTGGACTGCCTTCTGATTGGCTTGGGGGGAGGATTGGGGGGAATTCTTTGCAGTCACACAGTTAAACTTGTGTGGCATGCCAGACACATACGCACACGCGCACACACACCCTTACAGGCCGAGGTCAAATTTGCCTTTTGCTTTTATATAACAAGTTACCTTATGAAGAAACAAAGGGTGACTATCAGTCTGTCATTTGTTTATCTAGGGAACATCAAGGATGACAAATAAGGTGGTATGTAAATCAATAATAAGAAAACTAATACAAGCGGCAGGTGTCGTCTGAAGCCATTGTGTTGTTATCATTTAATAATTGCAGTAATCCTATTATGTGGCTTTTAAGTGAGGATGTGATACATGCAACACATCACTCCGTCATATCCTATGATACAGACTGCAGTTATTGTGCAAGTTCATACTTTAACCATCAGTCCAACATATATGACACGACTGGATCTGGTGGTATTATAATAAAAATCCTGATGCATGCATGTCAGAGCAAACAGCTAATAATTGTTTTTGTTTTTTAATACATTACACAAAAGATCAAATTAAACATAAACCCATATATGATTTATGTTCCAGGTGCATGTTTTGTTTAAAGTGTAAAAGTGGAGCAGGAGCGAAGGAGTAATACCTCTGGTGACCCTGTGATGACTTAATGCTGTGTGTTCTTATCAGCAACTGTTGCCTTGCATCACATGTAATTATAAATGGCCATGAGCAGCGGATGAGGAGCCAATCAGATTTCAGCTAGCATGTCAACCAAAGACCAACTATCTCCTGGCTTTGACAGCAGGATTTTACCTCCACAATTCAAATCCCAGTGCAAACTGCAATCTGCAGGCTGCAGTCACTCACTCATACATGGCTGAACTGAGCTGTTTACAGGCACGCATGCATGGGAAGCCCAGCAGCTTTTCAACACAGGGAAACTCGTTTTAAATCGACGTATGATTAAAATAATAAATTACATAATTTCCTAACATCTTACAGGTGATTTAAAGGATCTAAACTGAACCTACACACGTTATTTAACTAACCGTGAGAAGCTAATTCAGCATGCAACACATTCCTTCCGTCGCTGCCACAAAATTATAGCTTACCGGACAAGAAAACAATACAAACATGAGCTCAAAGGCGACTACCACAAACTAACATGCATGAGGGCACGTTAACCTTTACACACGCGTATAGTATAAACACATTTCTGACAGGACACAGTGTAAATTTAAGGTATAACACACGTTGGGAAAAGCTAGCCGAGAAAAAACGAGCCGCAGCTCTTCGCGGAGTATTTTCGCCCCTTTTCAAAGTCGGGCCTTCTTGGCTCCCTGAACGTCCTTACATCGTTTCAACAACTTATATCTCCTTCAAGCGGCACTCTTGTATTGCTACATGCCGCCACAGATATATTAAAAACAACAATTATTTAACGGTCTGGTGTAAAGGAAAAAAACACACACGAGAGGCAGCCATTTTAGAGTCTTTGCGAACTAGTATCAGACAATGGCTGGCCTGCTACGTTGTGAACTAGCTAGGAGGAGGGAAGGAGACATGCTAAAGCCCACATCATGTTCCTGTAATAATGTGACTTTACCTGGTTTCTAACTAGCGGCTGCCCGGCACTTCCCGGGCTCATAGGCGACGGGAGATGGCTTCTTTGTTGCCAACCCGGATTGCTCCCTCCATACAGACCGCTACTGCCCATGTCTGCTGGTCCCTTACTAGCTCCTTCTTGGCTACTGTAGTCACTAGACGGGTAGCTTGGATATGCCCGCGTTGAGCTGGGGGAGGTTAGGAGTTTGTTGAGTGTCGGTGTGGATGTAGGCTGAGGGTTTCCAATGTTATATCTCTGATTATTGTAAGATCCAGCCATCGCCGTGGGTCCTCCCGCTGGTGGCTGCTGCTGCTTAACGTTAGCTGGCTGCCCCCCAGCTGTCGGCGCCTGGGTACTGCGCGGGGAGTTCATGGCGTATGCCTGGCCGGGATAAGGAGTCCTGTTCGGGAATGGGTTGTAATTGTTAAACTGGTGGTTCGAAAAGCCATGGTCGTGTGAATTAGGTTGATACGGGTCCATCATATTGCTCGACTGCACGACCGGACCCGCAGCAGCTGCCATGCCAGGGCTTTGTTGTCCGCCATGTTGATGAAAAGGGGCCCGACCGTAGTGCTGACTGTATCCGTACGAAGGTGGAGGAAACGTGGGGCCGTGGTGATGCACCAAACCGGGATGGTTATTTCCCTCCGGTCCGACAGAGTCATTCTGGTTATTATTGTTAGCCCTGGGCGGGTTCCCATTCCCGTTCTTCATCTCAGGTTCCCCTCCTCCCCCTGCATTTCCACCGTCGGCCCCGTCCTGCAGATCCCCCCGGCCCGGCGATCCGCTGTCCAAGCCCGGCTGCTTTTTGTCTGACTGCTTCTCCCCCGGTACCGACTCCTCCTTGGTGTCTCGATCCGGCTTTTTGAGTTCGGAAGGCGGACTAGTGTTAAGAGTGGCGGCGCTAGCGACCTGAGCGGCCATGATATTTCCCCCCCCCCACCTCTCTCTCCCTCTCTCGGCGAGTCAGTCACAATCAAAAGCTAGCATTGAATATAAATAATTGTTTATAACCATTTATCCTTGAGCCGATTCATTCCCACCCCTTACACCGGACCGAATCCGGCTTCCATCCCCCCGGTTCCGGTTCCGTAAATGGGTTAGAGATATGATGGAGGCTCCATACAATGCGTAAAAAAGCGACAGAAATTGTTGTGGGAGTTGTGTTACTGAGCCCGGGTAGAGGCAGGGAGCAAACCCAACCAACACGAGGCTCCGCTAGATACAGCCATTTTACTGAGCCGCACGGATGGCTGCAAAACATGGACTGGATCGGCTCCAATGCGGAGTGGACTTTTTTGTCTTACAACCTCACATTGTCTTTCTCTCTCTCTCTCTCTCTCTCTCTCTCTCTCTCTCCACATAAGTGGAATATTTTCTCCACATGAAGACACTCTACTGTTCACACAACTCATTAATGTTACAAAAAAAACATGAATTTGGGGGTAATTGGTTAATTAAATATATATTAAATCTTCAGAGCTGTCTGCACTCTGCAACTTTGAATGAATGAAACACAAACAGTTATCATTCTTACTAAAGGAGGGGTGGGGAATTAGTAGTAATAATCATATCTATAAATATAATCATCTGCCTTTGTAGGCTGGTGCTTTTAGTTAATTCCACCAGTATCTCTGAGCGGTACTAAGGCAAGCAAAGGGAGCACACAGGTTTTTCCAGAGAAGGAGGAAGCCTTGCAGCAAACGAGACTACCAATGTACATTCCCTCTTATTCCCTCCCCTGCCTGCTCTGCTCTGCTCTGCTCTGCTCTCCTCTCCTCTACCACCCCCTCTCTCCTCTCTCCTCTCTGTCTGTCTCTCACTCCAGCAGAAACACTCCTCTGCTGAGTGTGGGGGGATGGGTGCACAGGCTCCAGCTCTCTCTCTCTCTCTCTCTCTCTCTCTCTCACTCACCCTACTAACATTGAACTACGCTGTACAGGAGGAAAAAAAAAACCTTATCTAGCAGACAGAGGATGCATGAACAATTTCAAAGTCTCCCAACAATTAAAAAAAAATGGAGCATTTGCTCCCCTCCTTCTTCCCCTCTCCTTAGTCAAATGAAGCAGACATTTTTGGCATCTACAGGGTGTGTGTGCAAAGCATTGAGCAGGGGTGGGATGATAATGAGAAGTGTGTGTGTGTGTGTGTGTGTGTGGGCTGAGGGAGTTTTTATTAAAAAGAATGAAATAGATGACAAGCTTAATGAGGCGTTTAATGGTTCGATTGGGTATTGATTAAAAATTCAGATTTAGGGTGTAAGATTGGCTTTTGGTTTCTCTTCTCACTCTCCACACACACACACACACACACACACACACGCAAACTGTCTCTCGCGCTCTCTCTCTTACACATACACACAAATGCGCGCGCAGACGCACACACACATCTACCTCTAGGGGGCTTTGGGGGGAGGAAAAAAAAGACAGGAAGTACCAGTGAGAAGGCATACTTGATCACATGTACAAACATCGGAACACAATTTAACATTCAGCCTGACACACCCCCCTAATGCACGGAGAGCAGAGAGCTTTGCAGACGAAGAAGCGTGTCCACATATAATTTCACAGCCACATCATACCACCACGGGGTTAATGTGATTTCCCACATCAATGCGAGCTCGCAAAGTGGATCACGCTTTATTTTAGTCTGACTACGGCGGTGCATGAGAAATGTATGCACGCAACACCAAGCTTCATGTTTAATGTGTGCGTGTGTGCGTGTGTGTGCGCGCGCGTGTATGAGGGCGTCTAGACTTTTAATTTAGGAGGTGTTTTTCAAATGCGGATGTTGGTTTTTGAAACAGTAAAAGCAGAGGACAGCAGCAGTGGAAAAACTCCTACAAGTTTCTTTAAAAACCAGAGTTTTAGTTGCTTTTAGAAAGACAGAGGGTCTTCCATCCCAGAGACCAGACACAGGGCCAGTTGTGCAGAAACAGATTTAATGTAGCTTCCTCTCCCCGCCTGACTTAATTTTTCTGTTCAGGCTGCTGGGAAAAGCTGGCGCAGATTTTTGTGGATCTGGGTGGAGGATTTGCAAACACATGTGCCACCTGCTGGACAAAAGACAGACCCAACATGCAAGGACTCGCACTTGAGCCAAAGTCATTACTATACTTCTGATGTGTTGATGTTTATGATTCACCTAAAATATGCAGTTATGAATGCAGGACAGAGCTGGTCGAGAGGGCCAGACTCTACAGAGGAAGTGGGGGAGAGGAGGATGTTAGCAAAGGTGACATCCATCATGAACAACTCCTCTGACCCACTGCATGAAACTGTGGGGGCCTTAAACAGCTCCTTCAGTAACAGACTGCTTCTCCCACCATGTAAGAAGGAGCTCTACCACAGGTCCTTCATTCCAACAGCTGCCAGACTCTAACACCAGCGTAGCTTGACTTTTTTCTATATATTTTCATATTTATTAGTAGAATATTATCTGATCAACCCTGTGTATACAAGCTGCTGTGAGAAGTGAATTTCCCCAGCGCGTGATTATTAAAGTCAGTCTTATCTTTTCACTCACTTAATCAGCATATTGCACAATGTCCATTTTACTGAACATAAAGCTCTGCAAATATATGATTCTGTTATAATAGCAGTATCATAGTCTGTATTGTTCATAGCACCCAAATGCATCTTACATCTTATAAATCAAATTGCTTCAAATTTGATCGATGCATGAGCTTATTACCATTTGTTCTACAAACATAAAATATGTAGTCTTCATGTTAATATTTACCCATTCACAGCACACACACACGCTCAAATTGCACTGCATCTCTGAGGCACTGCTGATGTCAGTTTCCATTATATTCCGCTGCATATCGAGGGAAATGTGCTGTCTGTTCTCTGTATCTTTCTGTCAGACCCACTCCTCGTTAATACATTCACGACAGGAGGAGAGTCCTCCGTATGATCTTTGCCAGAGCACATTTTACTTACTTAATTTATACACCAATCATCTAAAATAAGCAGTACGGAATATCAACGTGAATGTTAAGATTTTCAGCCGAAGAGAAGACAAAAACAATGTCTGTCTGAACTGCAGTCACTTTATTGTTTCAGAATGAATAAGACTGTATACACTTGCGCCCATACCGCGTGGTTTCTTAGAAATAAGGAAGGTGTGAAGATGTAACAAAAGATTAGAGCCTTTACATTGACACATTACAAGCAAATGAATCAGTATTTACTGAAAACGTCCTTGTTGTCTTCTTTAGAGAAATACGATCAATGACACCACTCTCACTGATAACTGAAGAAAAGCTCTCATTTACTCTCTTCAGTCGTCCTCATTGTGATTTTTTTTTTAACCTTGAAGCATCTTCAGCACCCAAATTTAGTTCCCATCTCTGCACTGCTTTTGTAGAGATGCTCAGAATTCAGGCCAAGTGAGATGGATGTTGCCAAGACTCCTCGAGTATACTGGTGCTAAAAAGGCAACCAGTTTTGTCCTTTTATTTAAGCTTTTTCACTTTACAGGTCCATCATTTCCTCTTCCACAGTCTGTCCACTGGTTTCAACGTACCGCTCTTGCACTCCAAGAGTACTGCAGTAGTGCTAAGGAAAACATAAAATCACACTTTCAAATATATTCTAGGTTACTTTTAGCACAATCCACCTTAATTCATTAGAAACAAAAGAGTACTCTGTACTTCAGCCTATGAATCTTATGGTTTGATTTTAAACCAGATGAGTCACAGTGAGTCACCACAGCTATTAGGAAAGGATACGAGTCGAACTGGAAGTCTGCCCCCACAGCAGCTGACATCATGGCCTGCAGATTCCTCTCCTCCAGGTCTCCAAAGCAGTAGCCGTTGGCCTTGTCCACTGCTCGTAAGACCTGAATCATGCTCTCTTTGTCCTGCAGGCAGAAAACAGAGGCGTTTTATCAAGGGGGTTTTCCCTATAGAAAATTACTGAAACTCCCCAATGGCCAAATATTTGCTGAAAGAAGTCTCACTGAAACATCGATAATGTGCTGTTTAAAAGAATTTCATTTCCTGTTTCTGAATATATAAAGTAATCTTATCGGTGTTAGATTTGATGTGTTTCACGTCCTCATTCTCTATTCCTCGTGTTTTTTCTACCAGTCAGATCTGCTGCAGCATACAGGCAGACTTTGTCAAGGTTTAGTGTGTTTAGAGATAAGCTACACATGCACGCAAAGCAATCAAACCCAAAACTTTCTCCAACGTTCAAGAGTTTAGCATCTTCTCTTTCTCAAGGTCAAAAGTGTTTTGCCCTTTTAAATGTGCTGTGTTAAGTACTATTGGTAACCAAGGTAACTCGTGGGTGCTTAACTTAAAAGGCGGTAGAAAACAGAAGCAGAGCATCAAGCCTGCACTTTCACCCTGATGGAAACACAAGCGCCAACCTGCCATTTGTATAAATTACTAGTCCCATATGCGGTGATGGCAAAGCAGTCTAGACTCCTGTCTCTGGATGCACACACAGGATCATATCAGTCTCCATAAAGAAATAATGTCAGGGAATGAATGCAGTGTGCAGACAGCCCACTCCCAATCCATCAGCAGAAAATTGATCCAGTGTTCAATTTAAAATGCTGAAAATGATTTATGATTAACCCCTCTGAAGAGATGAAATATGTGGTGAGTGATTTTTAGAAATTCATGGATGAGAGCCATTTCGGCATAGATGAATTAACGAAGGAGTTTAACATATTCGGGTCCATTTTACTCTGTTATGTGGCTAATAAACTCCTTCACAACCCGTCTACAAACATATAATGAAGAAATCTTTTCTATGCCATCGACTCAACATCTCTCGGTGGCCCTGCATCATTATTTTAGTAAGAATGAATCCATATTCCGCAGCAAATTTGACTTCAGTCAAAACACAAAATTAGTTTTAATAAGTTACTCTAAAAAAATCATTCAGTCTTAAAACCTTGCAGCGATCTCAAGGTCTCATTCACGATGTTTGATAAAGCTGGTCAGGCTACGTTAGGTCTGTGGGTTTTGGATTAAGCTCAAAGGAGACTTGACATTTGGTAGTCAGTCACCGATGCAATAACTTATTAAAAAGAGGAAATATTTGAGTGTGGCTGATTGTAATACACAGTAGCTCTGTGTTAACATTCCTGCAGCAACAACAAAACAGATAGCAAGAAATATTTTTCTTTTTGGTGTCACAAAATGGCCGCAGAGTATGCATCCAAGCTCGAGAAAATATGTTACATTATACACCCGAAATAGCAAACACTATATGGATTACATTTAATCATTCAGTTATACTCAGAAGGCTGACCTTTAATTTACTGTACCATATTTCAGTGGGGACATGGCAATATTAAGTCCTAGTAGTTAGACTGTACCAGCAGCAGTATAAAATATATGGAGTCACTTCTTTTAAAAGCAGCAGACAGTGATACCTGTACGTTGAGAGGCACAAAGGAGACAAGGCTGTAATCTTGAATGACCTCTGCCAACTTTTCATTCAGACGGTGGAATTTTTTAAAGAAGGGGTCTGCAGCCAGGTGATCGAGAAGATAGGTCAGATCCATGACCTCTGTGTAGAAGTCAAGGTTGAAGGCTGTGCAAGAATACAGATGGGACAAATGTTACAATGGTAAATGAAGTGTAAACCTTTGTGTGTGGTAACGTTTGCTTTGAAGCCAACAGCCCTCAACAAACTTACCCAGTTTGCCATACTGCTCAATCAAGTCCATCTTGGAGAGGACGTTGACGTGGGGAAGCTCCACGTGCAGCATGGTGGACAGGGAGGTGCATAGCACAGAGATGAACTTGGCTGGGTCAGCGCAGTAATGAGAGTCCACAAGGTGCACCGCTGTCAGCTTAAACAAGCGAGAGAAAGAGTGTGAACGACATAAATGCAACACAGAATCACTTAAATATTGTGCTAATGTTGTACATGCTCAGTGACTAAGGGCATGTGACACCCTTCCCATCTCTTAATTTTTAAGGAGCTCACCCTGAAATTCCACTTGGCCAGCTGGGAGAATATATTTTTGACTGAACTTTGGTGGGTGTAGAGCTCCACTTGTCCAGGGCAGTCAAACAAGAAGTAGCAGTCACTGTGTTGTTTGAGTTTATTCTCTAACCAGTCCAGATTTGCTTCAACATAGTCCATACAGTACAAGAGCCCACCGTTGGGTCCAAGCTTCAAGCCCTCCATGACATCGTCCAGAGTGACCAGCTCCGAGATATCTACCGCACAGGAATAAGGTAGTCCTTCATTGGCAGGGTCCATATTCACCACAACTACCTTGCGTCCCAGGTGGGTGAGGAACTCCTTCATGCCTTGGCAGTAGGTGGTTTTTCCAGAGCCTGGAGGTCCGATGACCACCTGGCCGAAGCGCAGAGAGGGAGTTACTCCTTTCTGACTGGACATGGTGTCAGTGCAGTGAAGGAGACTGGAGAGCTGTGGAGGATCACATTAGATGGGACCAGGATGGGACATGAGTTGTCCTATGCAGGGTGTCAGCAATCCAGGTTGTCACCTGACAGGGACCACATCGGTCAGAGGCAGATATTAGCAACAAGTCACCTCGATATGATCCATACACTCAAGTAACTACTGAATTAATGAATAAAACTGTAATAAATTCAAAGTGTGTGTGACAAACAGAAGCGTTAATTAACGTTAGCTGCAATCTCTATCACGACATTGTGAACTTATATTGATAGATGTGATTGATGGATAATTACCGTTTGCCGCCGTTTGTTTGCATGCGCACAGCCGTTCTCAGCTAACTGGCTAAGCTCGCTAGTTAGAAATACTTCCGGGTTGCGTAACAGACGTGTCAAAATAAAAGCGGTGTTTTGGTTTTTTTTAAACATGGCGCTCCACGCCAGCTTCAGAGCTAAACGTCTCTGTGGTGATATTCACATTATCACCTTGTGATACATCATTAATAGCTTCCATTCAAATGTGAATTATTAACAATTATTATTAAGTTTCTGGGTGATAGTGAGTCAGCAATTTTAGACAATACACAAACATGTTAAGACAAAATCAGCACAAGTGGAATGGGAGTTTTTAAAACATATTTTAATACCACAGTCAAACAAGTAATTAAAAATGATGTAAAACAGTAATAATTTAATTAATGTCATCTTCGTGGTCCAATGCTGCCACCTGGCTGCCAGCCTCTGTACTTCATACTCGTGTTTGGTTGACGTCTCAGCAACGTGTCGCCCTCATCTATGTTTTTAGGTTTATCATACACTGTAGATATGTGAAAATCTGTTTTGGCCTTTTTTACAGAATGAAAGACCAATTTCTCTCCATGATACCTGCAGAAAAGAAATACAATAGCATCAGGAAAGTGCTAAAATAACAATCCACGCAAGCAATTATATTTTGATTATTATTTTGATTTCATGCCTACCCAAAGCCTCTTTTGCAGTTGGGATGTTGGCCCTCATTCTCAAGAGCTTCAGGAATTCCAACCTGACTGTGTCCCAACCCTTCACCATCCTTCCATCCCTGCTTTTCCATCACACGACGACCAAAGCCCTAAACAGAAGAAAAAACATTATAAAATTGCTCATATAGGCTGTGGTAGAAAAGATCCAAGCTGACTCCTAGGCCAGTTCCTTACCTTAGTGAACCTTTCAAAGCTGCCAATAGTCTGACTGTGTCCAGATCTATCTTCAAGACCCTCCCTCAGCCTTTTTTCATAACGCATTCGGACATAATCCCGGGCATCCATGTCACCTCCATCTGTGAAAGGAAGAGTTGTGTTAAAGAAAACTGGACTCTGCAGAGATAATTCACAGTTTGGTTCACTTCATCGATCAAAGTAATCTCAGATGTAAAACAAAGCTGAAATACCTTTATCATAGTATACACTCATGTCAACATCCCAGTCGTCTGCCGTTTGTTCGTCAAAATCTGAAAAAAGGACACAAGGAGTCAAAAATGTAATCAACATTCCACTTCATTTAAAGTACGGGGTTCATACAACCTTTTTTTTTTTTAAGATTTTTTTTTTTGGCCTTTATTTGATAGAGACAGCTGAAGAGTGACAGGAATGTGGGGAGAGAGAGATGGGGAATGACATGCAGCAAAGGGCCACAGGTCGGATTTGAACCCTGGGCCTTCTTAAAGCTATAGTGACAAAAAAAAAAAATCATATAATTGTGCTTCGAGTCAATTATATTGTGCACTCACTAAAAATTACCAATTTGACTTCTCATAACCAACATCAATCTGATCTTAATCTTAAGATGTATTTTGTCATGTATACACATATATCATGATATACCGGCTTCTTTACGCAAATATGGAAAACTATGATCAGTGTTTTTCGTTGTATACCTCCTTCTTCCTCCTGCCAGTACTGAGCGTCAGTGTAGAACACGAGGCCTGAGCCGCCCTTCTCCCACTTCAGCTCGATCTCCTCCTCATACAGCCTCTCTTTGCTTCGCTCCTGGCTTGTAACATCTTCGTGCAAAGCCTCATGGCGCTCCCACTCCTCACAGCAGTCATCATCCTACAACCAACAAGATTAATAATGGGCAAACCACATGATTAATATTCAGACAGCCCTATATCACATTAATAATGCGTTTATGTTTGACATACTAATAAATGTAAACAGATTTAAACCCACATCATCTGCATTTGACTCTGCATCCTCTTCCTCTTCTCCCTGTGGCTCATCAGTCTCTGTTGTTTCTCTGTGATCAGCTAACTGCCTCTTTCTTGAGGGTGGAGCAGTAAAAGAGCCCGGTCCTGATATTTCATGTCCAGCAGCTGTAAATACAGTCTCCTCCGTGGCTGGAAGTGTCCATGTGTTCCGATACTGGAAAGGTACATTGCCGTAACGGCGGTTGGAACTGGTCTTGGGGAAAGTGAGGCCCAACTTCCGAATGAGGCGCGGAGGCAGTCGGCAGGACTGGATGAGCTGTAGGAAAACTTTCACCGGTGTGCCCACATTCCCATTCTGCATCAGAGCAGGTGGATTCAGCTCGGATAAACTTTTGAGGTCAGCCTCTGTGAAACACTCCGTTAAGGACACCCGGTGGCGCTGCTCGTACTTTGTTTTATACGGGAATGACCCGTCATCTGTAAGAATAAAAAATAAAAAGAAATGTATACACTGATAACACAACACATCATAATTAAACAACAACAACAAATGTCCAGTAATAAACAGTAAAACTTACATGAAGAAGCTATAGAACAGATGACAGAATTCCTAAACCTTTTATTTAACTGAGAGGTTTCCGTTTAGTGTCTTAAAAATGCAATTTGAATTAATACTTTTACTGTTCAAGTGACTTTTCATGAAAAAACATTAAGCATTTGTTTTTTTGCAAGTCACTTTACAAATATCAAGAAACATTTGCATTTATTTTGTTGATATAAATACAAACTATCGAACAGGGAAATCACTAAGAGGGCAATTTGGGCTCTGAGAACTTCCAACAGGCATGTTTCATTATTATTGAAGATAAGAATCAGCTGTGAAATAATAATTAAAATCAAAGCAGCAGCGCCAAGATATCCTGTCTGTTGGCGCTTTGATTGGGTCCAGCTCCAAATGCACTTGATCCTACACTTCCCATAATGCAACCAACAACATAACCCGTGAGTAATGCGCTCTTTGTTATAGATTTGTAGTCTCCAAACTCAAGACGAGATAACTTTATGTTATCCATTTTGTTTTCTCATGCTTTCCACGGGTTATCACAGGCTGAGACACATTTTGAGCAGCACTAACCTTTGTCATTTGAAACTTTGACTTTTTTAATAACACAGCGCCTGGACAGCCAGTTCCCCTTCGAGTTAATCCAGTGATTCCCCGCATACATCCGGACGAATCTCTCAGCATCTTTAGCATGAACTGAGACGATACAACAGCACGACTTGGCCGTCTGCTTCTTCACGGAGCTGTTTTTTGTTCCTTCATCGGTCTCGTTGGAGCTGCCCTCGTCGCCGTCACCACCCGCTGTGTTTTCGGGCTCCTCGGACTCCCGGAGGACCTCCGGTCGATGTCGGTAGTGAAAACAGTGAAAAGCGCCGCTCTCTATGAACTGACTGAAGTAATTTCTCAGGTCTGCTGAGTGAAAGGCTGCAGGGATGTTACTGACAGCGAAATACACAGGAGCGACGTTTTCAGCGTCCGCCATGATTGTTTTTTTTTTGTCTGCTTCTTGACGGCATAACGTCATAACGTCATCAGAACGCCGGACATGACGTCAGATCCACTTCCCGAGACGTTACTAAAATAAAAATATACAATTGTCTAATTATTATATTATATTATATTATATTATATTATATTATATTATATTATATTATATTATATTATATTATATTATGCACGTTTCTGCACAAAGTTACTGCACAGAGAGTTCATGTGTATATTTTTCTTTTGTATATTTTTTCTACAAGAACCATACGTTCTTTCTTCCTTACAGTTTATGCTATTTATACTGTACTCACTATATTCTTATCTACCTCATGCCTTTGTATATATCGTGTGCCTCTTTGTATCTATCTTACAACTGCTAGTATGGGAATATATGCAGGTGCTCAAATTAGACAATCCTTAAAAATATAAAATTTAAAGCAGAGACATGACTTAAAACAGGGGCATATTGGTGTTAAGGTAAATAAAAATTTAAAATGATTCAGATACCAGGTATTATGATTTTACATTTATTGTTTTGTTTTGTTTTTCTTTCTAATTTTTTATTGATATCTTCAGTTACATTTGAGAGTACACACAACAAAAACAAGAAAGGAGCTGTATTCTTGAAAGAGACACAGAAGATTACATTATTTCTATGTTCAAAGATACCAGAGGTCTATCTTTAACTTTCATGGCAATATGTCACCTCTAGTATGAAAACACATATCCTGTGGGGGGCAACAAAGTCAGGTTTATAAGAATAGCTTTGACAATAGCCGATAAATGCATAGCTCTCAAATGAAAGAGTGAAGACCCACCTCCACCTTCTCTTTGGCTTGTGTGTGTATATATATATATATATATATACAAATCTGGACAAATTTGAGGGAGTATGGGATAATCTGATTGAACAACAGTCTCTCTGATGGTTTTACAGATATCCAAAGAATTATATTTTGCAGAGATGAAAATGACAAGTGACAGTGGACTTTCAGTGATAACCAAATAGCAGCTTTGTCCATACAGTGTCTCACAAGGACACAGGCCACCATTCAGGTGTATCAGACCCAATTCAAACTCTCTGGCAAGGAAAAAAAACAACCAAAATCCTTTGTACAAAGGGGAAGAAAATCAAAGGGGATATGTCTCAATTCTGCAACTTTGACTACATTCAAAGTTAAAATACTAAAAGGAGAAATGAAACCATGAGACTAAAATGACCGTTATTACACACAGTAAAGTGCCTCAGTTTCAGGCTTTACATATCTATTTTTGATTTAGGCAAAAAGGCAACAAGTTTGGTATGAGACTGTTTGCCCTCACTGAAAAGGACAAAAATTCGGGGGGGAAAATAAAAATAAAAAATATGAAAATCTTTAGCACTATTGTTTTAACCTTGTTTAGAGAGAGATGACCAATCAGAGTTCATTAACCCAGAGGCTAACTGTTCTTTTGGCCTTCAACTGAGCTTTTATCATTGTGTTTTGATAGTAATAGGCAGTAAAACTAGACTCAGGCGTCTGGACCCTGACATCACTTTACACATCATATTATAAATGAGCACTGGTCATATCCATTGGATTCTATTCTAATTATAAAAACATATATGTCGGTGTCAATTACAGATAAAGACTGGAATATAGTGTCAAATCTACCTTGACTTTACAAACATGATTACACGGGTAATTCAGAAATTCAGTCTTACATTTGGGTATATAATCTTACAAGATCAGTGCTTGTAAAATACTGAAAGAATAAAAGTTATACACACAAACACATATATACAGCCATACTAAATATCTGTCTGGGCTGGAAGACAAAAATAGTCAAATAAACCAAGAGTGAGTCTAAAAGAGAATACATCTTTCCACACACATTCCAAAAGTACTGTGACACCCAAAAAGACACGGTCATTGTGCTTGAGTTGTTGGCTTTTTGAACTTTCATAAAATGACAATAAAGCTTCATGATTAAACTGTAGAGCTCTGTACTGTTTTCTCTTTTTAATATAGTGTATAATTTGCTATAAATATCACTTAAATCAGGAAATATCTAAACAAATGATAACTAAGCAAAGCAGGCCTCTCAGTACTTGGTACTCTTTGCAGCAGATCTCTGGCCAGTATCCAAAAAGTTCTGAAGTTTAGCAGTATGTTAGTTTAGTATGTGTGCTTTTCCTGATACTACTGGGTCAACAGAGCACAGTCTAGCAGTACAGTATGTTATTGCAAAAATCCATACCATTTGAAGGGAGAAATTGTGCTGCAAAAACCTTGAAATAGTCTGGTGCACAGATGATCAAAGGTTGGCGATGTAGTTTACATTTGATGTGTTTAAAATCGCTAAATGTGTCTCAAAAGTCTGGAAAAGGAGTTGAGCTGGACCATGTAATTAGTATATCTGATTTCTTTAGTTAACAACATATCATTTTATATCTGATATGAATCTATAAATGTGAATTGAATTCCTTGAATTTAGATTCCAGGATAACTATGTTATTTTTCCCTGAGGTTTGAAATTATCTCGCAGTGTAAAAATAACTATTACCTTTGGGCTGACGAACTTCTGATGAATTAGCAGTATGTTAGGTGTCCATCACTCACTGAGAGTTCAATGAACTGGGAAAACCAGGAGGAATGATTAAAGTCAATATTTGAGGGGGGTTCCTGCCAAGAAAAGCAAATTATAGGATAGTATAATATACTATATGATTTGTTGCTACAATTCTCTTTAAAATTATCTAATTGTCCTATTAAATGTTGTTATTACAGTCTTAACTTGATAATGCTGTTACAGTCAACTATCTTGATACATTTTAGAGTTTGTATGTATTTTAATAGTAGTAGAAAAAAAAATTAAACAAGGCTTAAAGACTCTTCAGGTTTAATGAGCCATTACATCATGCCTCATCAAATCTGGACTGTTTCCCTGGCTCGATACAGCAGTTGTTCCACTGAAGGGATGAAGGACATTTCATTTTTACTGTCTTGGTTGGAGATAAGTGTCTGTCCTCCGTGCCCGTCTCTGCCTGCTCCTAGCCTATAAACACAAGTCTTATCACAGGCATTTACAACTGTCAGCATGCTTCATGAAGCTTGAGGGCTGCTGAGGGCATTACAGGTCACTTCACTGAAATTCACAAACACAACATAATGTGTTTCGTCATGTATTCGAAGCCATGGTGCGTTATGATTCACCTGCTGTGAGTATAGGATATGTCACGTATTACATGAGTAATCATCGTATCAGACTGAGATCACGCCAGGAAAGAATATATGGCTATGAAACCTATTCTGGAGTATTCATGAAGGAGTGAGTAAATAGACTGATGAAGTAAAACAAACAGTCGGTGACTGGTGCTGCCAGTAGTGTCTGGCTTGTAATCACTTTATTGCAGTCATTGACTTTGTGGACTGACCTTGACTCCACTGCTTTGTGGTTCACATTTTGCCCTGGAACTTCCATCCTGTGATGCTTTGAGGAATCTTGGCTTCTGCAGGCATAAAGAGCATAATATGTCATATATATTGTGTCACTGTCACTGTCACTATACAATGTCTTAAACACTTTGAGTTTGTACATCGTGCTAAATGTCCAAATCAAAGGAGCTTGTCATTGGAAATGTGCTGTTTGTTTATTTGTGACAATAATAAAGCAATTTGCTTATCAGTGTCAAACCTCCGTGCCAGGCACCAGGGAGATAACGAATTAGGGTAAACTTATTTAAAGTGGATCATAGTACTACCTGTTACAGATGCCATAAATTGGAATTCCTCAAACGTTAAGTCAATCTTAACATCATAGAAAATGCAGCCGGATGTGAATGTAACTAAAATTGCATAAAAACAACAGAGGAAATGGAAATTACACTTCACACTGACTGATGTCAGTCCATCTATTCATCATGCAGGCCACTTCAGTTTTTTTTTATTTTTTATTGTGCATTTCTAATTTTGAATTTTGTCAGACCACCACTTTGAATGACTTTGACTGAAATATCTCAACAACTACAGGACGGATTGACATAAAATTTTGTACAGACACTCGTGGTCACCGGTGGATGAATCCCGCTGACTCCGATCTCCTGAATTTTTCTTCGGTAACACCATGATGTTGACACTTTTTGTGAAAGTCTCAAAAACTGTTGGATGGATTGCTATTAAACTGCAGACATGCACCCATGTGCCCTTCAGGATGAATTATAATAACTTAAATATAACAACTAAATATAATATCCCTTGACTTTTTTATTCTTGTGCCATCATCGAAGTGTTTGTTCAGCACTTTGATTAATGACATTCCCATGATCCTCAGCTGTAACTGCTTGTAACTACTATATGAATATCCGAACATGCTAAACTCTACACTTTGTGAGCATGTTAGTAGGATGACATTAGGTTTTAACTCAAAGCACTACTGTGTCTAAGTACAGGCTCACAGAGCCACTAGCATGGCTGTAGACTTCATATGATGAATTTTTATGGGGGAAATAAAAATGACAGAAACTGTGAATGAATAATAAGCTAAAATAAGATTTAAAAAAAATAAAAATAAAAAAAGTCCAAACATTAAAAAAAAAAAATTCTTGGTCTCTGGTCAAAATATTCAGTGGGGTGTGTTTTCACAGACTAATGCCTTCAGTATTTCTAAAATCCTGGCTGACGATATCAAATTAAAAAGAGGTTGGGTTGAGCAGTTTTATACCACCAAATTAGCTTTTTAAAATTACAAAAAAACACTACAGTTAAGTTACATTATTTTAAAAAAAAACAAACAAAAAAAAACTGCTACACCTCATGGGGACTTAACTTACAGGTCAATGCCCTCTCTCTGCTTTGGCCTCTTTCCAGCTCTGCAGGTGTGAGCTGGCAGTGTGCAGGGACACATGTAGTGTGGGGCTGATTACCTCTGCAGTCCTTGGTAGCTTGGTACTGCCTGGGTTAATGACACCGACTGCAAGATAAGGCCCAACCCTCATGATATCCAGGCATTACTCCACCAGCTTCTTTTCATTGAGAAAAGCTTATCAGTTTCCTAGGGTTATTCCATCAGTCACCTGGCAGAGAACATAGTTGTTTTTCACAGAGTGTATTGACAAATCAAGGTCCACCCAGCAGGGTGGGTTGGCCTTATAAATACAGGGTGCTGGAGGAAGCAGCAGTAGTACTCACAAGCTCATGAAGAGTCCATCCTGTGGAAGGTCACTTAACTTTTGACTACACAGATCTCTACAACTCAAAATGGATAACAGGTGTCATTGTTCAGCCAACGTTGACAGGCTTTCGAATCCTATCCTCTTCAACATCCTGAGCCAAATGGATAACAGCAAACCAAGACAGAACAGCCTCAATTACAATTCAATACCTCACAGATGCAACTGTGAGCTGCGACGGACAGTGTGCTTGAAAAGGCCGTCTGAGATTTGCAAAGAAGCTTCAGCAGTTCTAGTTAAAACCATCCAGTTCATGAAGAACTTACCTGCTTTTAACCAGATGCCACCAAACGACCAGTTCTCACTTCTCAAAAGCTGTTGGGCACCACTCTTCATTTTGGGTCTGGCTCAGGAGCATGTGGACTTTGAGGTGACGGACACACCTGCCGACAGCATGCTGAAAAAGATTCTCCTAAATCGTAAGGAGAGCCCCGGGATGGAGAGGGAACAGCCCACCATGGCTGGTGTCAGCAAACTCAAGTCCTGCCTCAAAAAGTTTTGGAGTTTGGATTTGAGTCCAAAGGAATACGCATACCTCAAAGGGACCATGATATTTAATCCAGGTGTGTATTCATTTCATATTGTGATTTCTTAGTTCTCAGGGGTACATTTTTAATCACAGCTGAAAGAATACTTAACTAAAAACTGCATAATACATATATTTATGTATATTTAACCACTAATTTCTTGTCTTTCCATTCAACAGATGTTCCAGATTTAAAGGCAGCTCTGTTTGTTGAAGGCTTGCAACAAGAAGCTCAGCACGCCCTCAGTGAGGTAGTCCAGCTTCTACACCCGGGCGACCAGGAGCGCTTTGCTCGAATCCTCCTCACAGCCTCCATGCTGCAGAGCATCACACCCAGCCTCATCGCTGAACTATTCTTCCGGCCTGTGATAGGCCAGACTGATCTGATGGAGCTGTTGGTTGACATGCTCTTCTGCAGATAGAAGAGGATGGGTGGACGTAACTGTCTTGGAGACAGCTGAATCCAATGCCTTTAACAGTGGTGATGCAGAACAATGACAATAGCTAACGAAAAAAAATGTGAACTGGTGAACATGAGACTATGAATTGCTTATATTTACACTGAAGCTAAGGTCACTTTAGCCCAGACTGAAAAGATTTTATCGGCTGGAAGTGGAAAGATTTAACTTTCCAGACTGTACCCACTGTTTATATACTGTATGTTATGTTGAAGATCCTTTATGTGTCCTTCATTGTTGTAAATAAGTGTAGTCTGCATTGACAAAACATTTCAATAAATATATTTTTGTACATGAATGTAAAAGTGAAGTTCTGTTTCTGTCTTACTCATGTTAAGATACTCACTGTAAGCCAAACCTGACACAATATTTGTTAAATGTACCAGGTACTGCACTTGATAATGACTCATGACAGGTCCATCTTCACTGACATGTCGTGCAGCCCAGTGTTGCTCAAACCCATTTATGTCAAATTCTTGTCAAGATGCCAAAGTTTTCAAAGTGGGTAATGTGTCAGAGTGAATTCCAGGGAAAAGTGTATGAAATGATGCAAGAGACATGTCTAAAAACGGTAAAAAAAATAAAAAAAATAACAGTGATTACGGTTGTGGAAAGTTTTAATATGTAGTATGGCTTCAATGACAGAACAAGCAGATACATTAGCAGAAATATTATGGCGCTGTCTGTTTTTTTCTCTAACTTGAGGTGAATACTGGGTTTCAACAGAGTAAAACGACCAGTTTGCCGCACTCAGTATTGCATAAATCTCATTGGGAAACCATATCTGACTCATGCATGCTGTGTTCACTTTCTTGTTTTACCAGATTGTGTTAAAACCAAAGTTAACTGACAGTGTCAAATATCAGTAAGTGCTAAGTATTTTTCAGGCGGTACATTTTATAATCATGTGAATGTCTTATCAAGGTAAAGAGATTGATACAACTGGGAAAGTAACCCCCTTTCATGTTTTTATTATGTCCAGTATTAAGCCTATGAGTTTTTCTTCTTTTGTGGTAATTTGTCTCCCTCTCATGGAAAATAGTGGCAGTCACATTGAATCTGAGAAAGTCACGTAGTCACCTAAAAAGAGTGTCAAGAATAATATTTCTTATGCACACAAGTAGGTAAAAGAAGTATCTGAATGCTGAATCAAGTGTCCTTAAAAAATGCTTGCTGTTAACAACCCGCAGGCTATATTTGATACAGAACAAACCCTCTTGATTCATCCTAGCCTGTGGTATGTTAGTTGTGAAACAGTGAGCCTTTGCATGACACCTCATACAGGTAAAACAGGAATTTGCTGGTGGGGGCAGAGAGCCAGAGGAAATGGGGTTACACAGGGCAACTGCAACACACAACAAACAGAAAAGTCTCAAAGTCTAAATGTGCAACATTTGGCACTGGGGAATTCAGATAAATTGCTCATTTGTGGTTTACTCAGCTTTGTTTTTTTCTACAAACAAGTGAACAATCACCTATTTTCAGTGCAAATCACATTGTTTCAAGGATGACTTGCAAGCTTTTCTTGATGCATGTGCAGCTATCTGCTTTATTATGTGCAGTTTCACAGTGCTGACAATATTTCTGAAGTCTTCAAGGCTTAAAATTACTTATCATTGGACAAGCTAGCACCGTAAATATGACTACAGCTGAAATAAAAACCTGGAAGCTGGAGAAAATATGCCTAAACACGTTTTTATTTTGTCTTTGGTGCTCATTGAATGTGTACTATGTACAAACGGCAGACTGCTTTGAGACTCACAAATATCTTAAAATAAAAATTATTGGTTAGCACAGCTCAATTCATGCAACCCAGCAGGACTTCAGGATAAGCTCCTGAAATCAGGCTGATTTTCTGCACTGCTTCTTCCCTTTGCAATCAATGACAAAGACAAACCCCGGGATTTTATTTCCTTTTTGTCAGAACCAGCCAAACAAGTTTCTTCTTCTGCTGAGGGCGGAAAAAGCCTGCCTGGTACAACACAGTAACCTCAGGGAGATGAGCTTGACAACAATAATCCAAGAGATAGAGAGAAACTAGGCTAAAGAGACAGAAAACCATGTGAAGGAAAGACTTGTTGACATACAAGAGCAAATAAATAACTGAGCTGCTCCCATTCAAACTACATGGATATATTAATTTGGCTTGACACAAAGTTCTGTGTCACATTTTCTGTGAGCTAAAATGAGAAATATAGGACATCATTACTATACGTAAGGACACTTTCTGATTGAATACACATGAAAAGGTTATAAACAAGCATGGAGATTTTTATTTTGTTAAAAACAGGACCTGTGAATAAAAAAAAACAAAACTGAAAACTAGAAAGTAACATCGACTTAAAAATATGTACATCAAAATATGGCTTAACAATGCAGTTTTCAGGTCAAAACATGCCTTTAAGGAGTCTAAATGGCAAGAGTCAATAAACCCATACAGTGCATGCACAATGGCTTGCATAAACAATCACAGACAAGAATGAGGACGGTTATGTTCTACCATCAGTCTCTTTCCTCTGGCTAAGATTGCATGGAGTGTAGTCATATTTCTCTTTCTGGCAACAACTTTAAACACTGCGTACAAATACAGAAAAACATTTCCTCAGTGGAGCATTTGCTGGAAAGATAAAGGTCCATGAATTTAAATGACACTCCAATAGCAAACATTAGCCAGACCACTAAAAGGAGAAGTACAACGGCCCAGGGTAAAAGGTGCTCCAGCTAGTAACAGCACAAAAAATAATAGCAGAATAATAACAATGTCCATCTAGTTGGCTACATCACTTTGTCAGCATAGATACTTTTGTTTCCTCCCTTCAGAGAAGCAGAGGAGCGCCTGAAGAGTCTGTTTCTGTGTCATGACGGTAGGGCGAGTAGGCTGTGGCGGTGCTGGAGGAGTACGCTGTGGGAGAAAGAGCTTTTTTTAATGCACTAAAAAAACAACGAAGAAACATAATAGAAAATGAAACAAACAGTAGATATTTTGTGCACAAAACGTGAGACATGACACGTTTCAGTTTAAGCTTGGGACGCTGGCACATTCTCAGGCGGTTATGTTAAAGTTGTGGAAACACAATGTGGTGCACCCTCATTCAAAGACGTGTAACAGGACACCCCCGTCCTCCTAACAGCCTCTTCACAGTACAACAACAACAACAACAAAAAAAGAAGCTGCTACGCAGTAATCCATCTGTAACCCAAGTTGTTCACTAAAATTACATAATAAAAACCTGGGACATTATGTGGCACATATTTAATGTGACTTGATCTGCTGCTCTTGCAGGTGGTGTAGCATGACTGCTGAGCTGGAGGGGAGAATGAGGCAGATTGATAGGTGGGTGTAAGGTGGCAGATGAGGGGAGGAGGCAGCTAATGAGTAAGGGATTGTAATATGTGGAGGAAAAAGGGACAGGAATGCAGGGCTTTCACTGCTTAAAGAGCGGGACGTTAGTGGAAAGTAGAGAGGAGGTGAGAAAATGCCTGCAGCTGCAGCAGGTACAATGAACTGCAAAGGCTGAGCCTCACACTCAGATTCACAGGGGTAATAATTATACCTGAATGACCAGGACGAATAACGACTGCAGCTCTATTAACACAATGAATGCAATTAATATTAAAATGTGCAATATTTCTTACCACTAATCACACACTTGCACACACTGATTGATTCTGGATCTTATTTAACTCTTAATTTGTGCCTTTGCGTCGACCCAAAAGAGGGTCTGTGTTTGTGGAAAATTCCCCACATGTACTCACTTCTCCCGCTGTAATGTCTCATTTTCCTCGCCAGCTCATCCGATGGCGTCTGCTCCGACACTTTCACCTCTGGATCTGCAGCAGGGGACAAAAAAAAAAAAAAAAGACAAACTGAGCACAAGCAGACGTGGAGCTTTAACAGACATTAATCTGGTCATCTCTGCTATTGTGCAATATGTTTTAGAAGACAGTGTGTGCCTGTATCAACTTGCCCCAGATTAACCAATTATTATTAGGTCATTGACTGTAAAAATGCCTGCCGTATTAAGGCTTAAAAAGTATGAGCCAAACAAAAGAGCTTCAGCAGCGTTCCAACAGACACTATGAGTCATTCAGGGAAGACAGATCAGATGATTGGTATATTTGGTATGAAGCAGCCAGGTGGTGGTGAAAAGAGTTGTCAAATGGTGTCTTATAAATATTTACACAGCTGTAATTATTCACGTTAATTGTTTTAAAAAACAACAACATTCTTACAGTCACTGCTAACGAGAGTCATGGTCTCGTTGCCGCTGTCAGGGAGAGTCCCGTCGCTCCTCCCATTCGGACGCTGTCCTGTCGACTGATGACTCTTGTTTCTCTTGCCCTTCCTCGTACTGATGCGGATGACACCGTGCACCAGCTTGCACTCGGCCTCCTGCTCCTCCAGGTTGTAGTCCTGGGCGATGCTGTAGATGAGCTCGCTGATCTCGTTGGTCTTGCGGGAGAAAGAGGAGTCAGAGGTGCACTTGGCCAGCTGGTCGATCTGGTGCAGGGCGTAAAGCTCCAGCAGCTTCTTGGTGATAAGAGAGTCAATGTCTGTGCCTGTGTCACTTGGGTCATCTAAGACATAGTCCTCACGGGATAACAGGCTGGTGTTGCTGATAGGTCGCTGGCTTTCCCCCTTGCCAGGCGTACGGTTCCGTTTGGGGGCAGCAACTGGATACTTTATTCTCTCACCTGCAATGCGCACATCCTGGTAGCGGAAGCTGTCACTCGCAGGCAACTTAGAGGGTTTGGAGAGAGACTTGCTGGGCTCCAAAGGGATGCCACAAGTGGGGTTGGTCACAGCTATGCCATTAGGAGGGTGAGGCTCGCTACCTGTTTTAGGAGGATGGTCTGTGGAGCTCTCGTTTACAGGCAGGCAGGGTTCTCGGCTGCCATAAAATCCACAGGTCAGTACACAGCAGATAAGAGCCTTGCAGCCACTCCAGCCCATGGAGGCACAGGAGCCACAGGCATGTCTGCTGGCAGGAGTGCTGTCTGCTGACCCAGGAATAAATCCTATAGTCTCCGAGCCCCGTGCCGTGCCATTTCGTGGGTGGCCTCTGCTGCGACTATACTTGTTCTCCGAATGCCGTTCAGCGCTTCGGTGCTCATGTAGATGCTCCCCATGAGGGTCCTTGTAGGAGTCCTGGCTGGTGTTGCTCTCCCGGGATATAGTCCGATTGTGTCTGTACTTTTCTGACCTGGAGCTGGAGCTCTGGTGTTTGTGGTGGCGGGACGCCTGAGGAGCCCCTGTGCTGTGGCCAGGCATGGCTCAAAATGCCTGGGACCTGGTAGTGGGAGAGACATGTTAAGGCATAATAACCAGGTGTAACCCCCCCCCTCTTCTGTTTCCACACAGGTTTGCAGCATTAAACACACCATGGAGCATGAAAATCAGCTGCATTGAAAACTTATGCAGTAAACAAGTGTGTTTCCAGTAAAAGTAACCTCCCATAAAAGTCTGAGAATGTAAATAAAACTGAGTGCATTGATTTTTGGCCTGATAATAAGTTGGCCCATTTCGTCGCGCCCTTAAAGGCTTGTTTGGCTCACACAGTAAAAGTGCAGATAAACAGCTGAGCGTAAAACTCATTTAACATTTAACCGTCTTTAATTTGACAAAACATTCACTTACCGCATAAGAGGAAACACTTGTGGCTGTCTTTTATCCCAGATAACTTGTTCAGCGAGCAAACCGCGGAAGTCTCAGAGAGAAAACTTGTGCTAGCCCTTCAAACTCAGAAAGAAAGACTTCGTTTTTTCGACCGCCCACAGATTTCCAGGTGACTTCACCTCCACGGAACAACAAACTTTGCAAACATTCAAGTCCGGCGCCTCGACCGACGACAAAACTCAACTCATTCGTGTCGTCTTCGTATTAGTAAAAACTCAGTCTTGTGTGGACGACAGCCTCCCAATATTTGGCTATTACCTGCGGCTACAGCTAATCCCAGATCTTACACCCACCCACAGGTGAGTCGTGACGTCACGCGAGGCGGATATTATAGCAGAGGATGAAAGAGAAGAAAGAAAAGGAGCAGGAAATAATAACAGATAATACGAGAAGGAAAAAGGGAGAAATTACTATAAATATGATGAAAAGCGAAACATTAAACTTGATCTATCAATAGTCTGATTGTAATTTGCTACCATGTGATACCTGATGGTGAAATCTTACACTTTACATCCTTACAAGATGGACATTTTTTACATGCACACACATATACAGTACAAGTTAAGTCTGACAGGCACACAGAGGTGCACAGCTGCAGAGCCAGCAGGTGTTTTACAAACCATATCTTTCATTCTGCCCTATTTTTCCCTCTACGGAAACACTTAATCACCCCCTCTTTGAATTGAAATAGTAGGGCCACTTCTCCTGGAGATATATGAGTCTGTGTTGCAATGGTGTCTTGTGGTTTCACAATAAAAGAGGAGCACAAGAAAATGAAATACATCAGCAATTTTATTTTATTTAGAACTTATGTAAATACAAGTTTAATATCAGGCAGTAGCTTTAACATCTGTTCCTTTGAATATTGTACTACAGATCACATTATGGAGTCTAACACAATAAAGACACATGAATAATTCAATTTAAGGATTGTTTTAAGTCTTACAGAAACACATTAAATCTTATACAGACCTATTGTAAATTCACTGTGTGTCTATGGATTATATTTTCTTAGGTAAACATACATTTTCCATGCCATTGATCTACCATCTATGTAATTTATCTTTCTGGCAGTCTCCTGCAGTATGTTAAGGTATTTAAAGTCATGACACTATTATGAAAAAAAGCAAAGACACAACACAGAAATTGGCAGGTTGTTTAACACGCTATATCACTATAATGTTTTCATTGTAGCCTATGTATTATATTTCTATAAAAGTTATGATAAACACACAATATTGAGGTAAATTTACAGATACAATGCTCCAGTGCCTCGACAACAGAAAGGCACTTTTAAGGTGAGGTTTATAGAGTATAACTGCAGTATGTACAGACAGCTCATTATAGTAGATCTACCAGCTATTCACATCTAACTCATATTTCTTTTCTAATTATTCAAGCTACATTAAAACATCATAGCTTCATAGATGGAGATGTTGTCACCGCTTTGACATGTGTGTTTGTAGGAACCTGGATAATACAGGTGTCACTTGGCAGCTGCTGTGACAGACCTAATCCCAGACGTCCCTGTGCCCTGTTCCCACAGTTACCAGTTGCGATGTGCCCCAGCCGAGGGTCCGAGTCAATCTCATACCTGTAGTGATATCCCTCCAGAACATCATGACATGCGTCTCTTGTTTCAGTGATCCACTTCTTCATGCCTTTGCGATTCAGGTACAGCACAAAGAGGAAGACCATGCCCACAAACCCCAGCACCAGCCCCAGGAAGACGTAGGATGTCTGCAGGGTGAGGTCAGCCACCTCTGGTTGGACTGGAACAACACATCCAATGGCCTGGACACCGAGCCCACGCAGCCGGGTGTCACTTAACCCTCTTGGTGAGGCACACCTGACAGCATCTTCATCTACTTGAGCTCTTGATTCATTCAGCCAGGCTACAAAACTACGGATCTCACATGTGCAGGTGTAGGGGTTGTCACCGAGGAGGATACGGATGTTTCCAAGCTTCTCCAGCTCTTGTAGAGCATCACCCCTGAATGTCCTGAAGGCATTTTTGGTAAGGTCCAGCACCTGCAGATGGTTCATGCCAGAGAAAGTTCCACTGTAGACCGCCACCAGAGAGTTGTTTGTGAGGAAGAGCTGCTGCAGGTTAGGAAGGTGGGAGAACATACCCGGGGGCAGCAGGGCGAGTTGGTTCCCGGAAAGGTCGAGGCGGAGGAGCCCTCTGAGTCCACCCCAGCGCAGAGATGTGGTGAGGTCTGTCAGGGCAGTGAAGTTGTACAGCGAGCGGCTCAGGTTGAGCTCCTGTAGGGGACTGCCAGGTATGTTGAGGGCTTCTGGATGGATGAGCGCAAGTTGGTTACCGCTGAGGTCAAGGAAACGCAGGTTGAGGAGGGCAGAGAAGCTGTGGGATGCCATCTCTGTAATCCTGTGAAGACGACTAACACTGTAACATCTATTCTTAGACATTTAATGTCATTTTCATGCTCAGATATAACTACATGCATGCCACTTTGCTGTAGGTAAACAAATATACACAAACCACATACAGATAAATTGTATTTATTAGATACACATCAAGAAAGTTAGCCATATTATCCAAATATGGCTTCATATGCATGAATGAAACAAAACAAAAAACACTAACATTCTCACCTATTATTGCTTAAAATGATGTTGGTAACATTCTCCAGCTCTGCAAATGAATCAGGTCCAATCTGGTGTATACTATTCCCTGTGATGATGACAGTCCTTGCATATCCTGGGATACTTTGTGGCACCGTGAGTAGATCCTTGGAAACACATTTCACTGTGCGAGTGACAGCAAAACACTCACAGCCAAGAGAACACTCCAAACACTGGTACGGTGCACAAAGAAGGATTCCCAAAAACACTCGGACTGCAAAAACGCACATCTCTAAAGTATAACCAATTTAAAAAAATACAAATACAGCAACGTGTTTTGTTAATGCAACAGAAAAAAACTTAAGTCCATAGTAAAATTATAAATACAGCTTTTGTTCTCATAAATCTAATCAAATGCTGCCGAGGCGGCAAAGAGTGCTCCAGCATCAGCCCCTCCGAACGTGCTCCACTCAGGGAATAAAGACTCCCTTAAATTGATGGGAGTTCATATCACGCAGAATCTGCTGGATGAAAAAGGTACGTGGTTCCCTTAAAGGTACAGAGGACGATTAGGGCATCGACAGCCTGTGACCTCCAACACAGTCTGCCAGGGGAGACTTCGTACGCAAGCATATCCAAAATGAAGTTACAGAAACAGAAATATTAAACAGATAAATATACACATAATAAATAGTACCCATCAAAAAGAAATAAATCAAATAAATAATACATAGTGTGATGTAGTGTTTGTAGTAACACTCCAGCCTGAGGGTGCACAGTTAGAAAGCATTCGACTTCTGTCCGGAGAAAAGCAAATAATACACTCATGTTAAAGAAAACACTTCACATGTTTGCACACCAGAGGAATGAGGACTGAAGAGGGAGGAGGGCATTTTACAGCACAATACCACTATTTATCACATGTGGGGGGTTCTACATCATTCTATCTTTGGTAGTGTGGCTCATATCTCTTAGACAAATAATTGATGAATACTTTCAGCATTAAGATTTCGTGATCCGATTCATCACTAAAATGTACATTAGCCAGCCTGGAAACACATTCGTCACTGCCATGCTTGAAGAATACATCCGTGGACTCAACGCCATCGCTCTTCTGTGGCGTAATCTGGAGAGGATCATCTGCCTTTACTCTTTATGTGGAAAACAGTAATGGTCAATTCTGAGGAGATGTTTTGCAGATACTGTCGCTTATGCACCTTACTAAATCATAAATACTTAGTAAAGAAAACAACCGTTAAATCGTAAATTAATTATGTATTTCAACACTACCCATAAGCAGCTGGGTGTTGCCCTTAAATACCTCCAAGAGACTAGATCACTGACAGACAATGAAGTCTTTCATTTGTGATTTTCTGTACAAACAACTGTCCCATCAAAACACATCATTCAACAGCCAATGATAACGTGTAAAGTATAACCAAAGTCTATGATTATCCCGTTGATCTGCTCGCTCCTCTACTGTAGGTTCAGTGTCAGGATGAACGTGGCGAGGACTCCGCAGAGCATGAAAAAGGGAAGCCAGGTCTTGAGGAACGCTGCCCAGCTGAAGGATACAGAGAGGGTAATGTGTGTTAGAGTAATTATCAACTCCTGGATACTGCGAGGGTAAAACACCGTATCTGGTATATTTTTGGACAGACAAGGACGTGTGAGGTGTGTTCAACTATCACATGGTCCAATCCCTTTACTCCCATGGGTCCACATCTCGCTCTCTCTCACCCACCCTCTGAACGCACCCCATCCTGTGTCCTACTGTCCTTTCCACCCAACCGGCACAGGGAGCCCCACCGGAGAGGTGACCTTCAGTAGTGACACAGAGGGGGAGCGCTGCTGTCAGTGATGAATTACATGACTCCCCTTATTTTTAAAAAGTCTCCCATGCCGTGGGAGTGTATGTACAGAGGCAGCACAAACTGTGACGCCAGCGCTCTCTATGTGGGTCAGCGGAGAATAATGAGGGGGGTTCTCTGAGCCATATGTCTCTTTAATGCTCACAAGCATCCAGCAGCAGAGCAATTTAAAAGTCTGTGTACACGTTTGTGATGAAGATGTTTCAGGTGTGTTTGGCCCAGCAATCATACCCATCATACAAATCAGAGTCTAATACAGAGGGTGTCTGTTGTTGTAGAGGGTATATGTTGTACAGATTGTAAAGTAGTTTTATGCAGATTTGTGATTCAGGAATTTTGGGCTATATAAATAAAACCATGATTTGACTAAATAAACCATGTTACAATGTCGTAACAAATAACACAAATACAAACCAGAAAGACCAGAAGTTTTAGAGCTCAAATGGAAAAGTAGGTTGTGGGCCAACACAGGGATTCACAGTGGAGTGCTAAACACTTGGATGAGAACATGTTTTTCTATTGTGATGTGAGCCAAATAAAGAAGTGAAATGTGAGTATTTAGTCCTTGACTTGAATTCTGAATTGAATTTGGGAGGCGCTACCTTTTCATATTTTTATAAAGATGTGTTAAAGTGCTGCATGCACTGCCATGAGGTTTTGATAGTGTGCCTGTAAAAAGCTGTAATACAAATGGTAGAGTGGATAAACCATTAGGGTTGATGGTTTAGCCCCAGGCTCCTGCAAGTGTCCTTGACCAAGAAAACCCCAAAAGCATTTCACAAATGATTGCCAAGTAATTAATAATGTAATGGGAGCTAAATCCGTGAAAATGTTTGTTTAATGTTAAATGTTGTTGGATAAATAAGATGTGATAATCCTGCAGCACAAATACAGAAGTAAATACAGATAAATAGAGAAACTTCCAGAATAAGTTTGATAAATGATAAGGTGTTTAAATATTACTGCCTATTATAGTGGTGCCACCAAAGACAGATAAGAGAATAATATAAATGTATTGAAAAACCTGTGAATAAGACTGTTAACCTGGAAGTGCAGCAGGACTCTCACTCTTCTTAATGTTAATAGAAACGGCAGTCACAAATACTGACCTCACATGTTTTCCATGAACAAGAGACAGCATACACAGGTTCACCATGTTCCAAGACGTGCTGTTGTCGTAGTGCATTAGGTTGAGGGCCATGGCAACGTGGGAATGGCAGTTATCTAAGCACAGATTGTGCTTCACCAACACACAAAAAAATAGTTATTGATATATGAATAACGGTGTTGAAATATGTGCATTAAAAATCCTAAACATTGTCTTACCGGTCTACATTTGTATTCCTCAGATGCGTCATGTACTGCTTTGTCCCATGTAGCAGCACCGCTTCCACACACTTTGTCCACATCAAGCTTCCAATACCTGTGGTAATAATGAACATTTAATCAATGTGTTTAATTTAAATGTGTGACCTACTTGTTAAAATACTATTAAAATACAATATTTTTATTAGTAAACTCACTTTGTTGGTCTACCAAAGCCCATATTGTCCTCCTGGGAGGGAAAAAAACACATCTTTAAATAATTCAGTGAATCATTATTATTGACTTCTGCTCTATTTGAGTGAGGGGATAACTTTATTACTCAAAAATAAAACAGCATAAAATGCCATAAATCATGATGAATCAGCAGCTTTACTCTCCATGTCAGCATGACATCTCAGGTTACACGATTGCATTTTCACTCCTATCTCACTGGACTGTTAAAACTGCCTATAGCAGATGATAAATACATGTATAAACTGATTTTTCTTTTATTAAAAAGGAGATACTGACCGAGACAAAGTATGATCCTGCAAAATCTCGAATAATCCCAGAAGAGGTGCAGATACCCATGTGACCAATGAAGGGGAGCACCCACCTGCAGGATGCACCCAGATAACAACAACACATACAATACATGGGTCAATTCATGTACGTTTAAATGTGATAGATACAGTGAAGTACATTAAGTGCAGTCATTTATTAAGAATAAACAGTCAACATGAGGTTTACCCAGAGGCTAACATAGCTTATATCTGCCCGTGCGTGTTAACGTACACGCTGAGCTAGCAAACACCACGGTAATAACGCGATAGCTTCTTACGATAGAATAGGAATAGGTGTCCAGACAACGCAGTAAGGGTAGCGGCTGTTTTTTCTGTCGCTTTTTGTGAAATCGCCGTGGTAATTCATCATAACATCGGTCTCATCCACCTCCGCCATCACTGCCCGGAGTGACAGATGACGTACGGCTACGGCCGGCCAGAGCGGAAGCGCGCGCGTCGCTCGCCTCCGCGGATGAACCAACGGTCGGTCAGTGAACGCAGCACCGTTCATTTGTTTGTTTATCACATTTTAATTGAATGTAATACGTGCTACAGGGCTCCAGTCATTAAAGTGTATACAAAAACAACAATATACGTTATTATTTTAAATTTGTATTTATTTTTAACCCTTTCTTATTGTTTATTATCATCTCTGAACTGCTTACTCCTTGTCTCGTTCTGCAGTATAAATCATGGCTACTTTATGACGTTTAATGTGCTAAATAGACATCATTTTGGCAGTCTCTTATCAAATCACTAGTTTAAAGCCCTATTTGGCACCCAAACTCACAGTCTCAGCCAAAAGCTTTATCACTATAACCTCCATTACTCTACCAAAGCTGGGTCACCTCATTATTGTACAGTATATAGGCCATGAGACGCTCCCCAACTACTCATGTTTGTGATGTACTGTGCCCAGATTTGTTGCCTAATAGTCAGCGAAAACGGGGAGTAAAGCAGACACTGATGAATGAGCAGTTCATAGCGTGCCTTCCCAACCTAGTTAGTCATGTGAATACTCTTGTATTTCTTGTGTAACTGTTACACTGAAAAGGTCAAACAACTCATCACTGATTTTTATCAGTTAAGAAAACAAAAGCGCAGACAAGAAGGTGTTCAACCATTTTATTCTTCACTTTGTTTGCAACAAAGGATATTATAGGATTCCTCAAAGAAAAAACACCATATCTCAAATTAATGAACAAAGTAAAACACATGGAAGCCTAGTGTTGCATGTTGCTGAAGACCCATTTCTTAACGTTTACCCTAATCGAGGGCAAAGAAGACCCAGTGAGCTGTTCTCTGAGCAACAGATGAGATGGCTTGGTGTCCTTTTTTTTTTTGACCCACAACTATGGTCAGAGAAGCCTCGTGAAAGCAGAACTGAACACCCGACTGCAGCAGGTGCTAGAGCCACACAGCTAGCAGCCAGGAACACCATCACCACCAAATACTTAGTGTATCAGTTGCCGTATTTCACACATTAGCATATGTGTCCCAGTTATACCCAACAGAAGTTTCACACTGATATTTCATGCCAAACAACATTTGCAATCAATGGAATTTGATTTAAAACGGAAAAAACTGTATTAGAAAATTATTATTATTTTTTACAAATATTTCTTTGTTGTTGATCTTGTCAACAATCTATTGTAGTAAAACCTCTTAACTAAAAGGAGCACAGTATGCCAAAAGTATGTTTCAATGAAACAAAGAACATCAACATTAATCCTTGGCCATTGAAATGGTCAATGACGACCTTTGGCAGAAGAAACCACTTGTTTTTTTTCCGACAGTTATAAACTAAACAAAGCTCATAAATACATTTCATCAGAGCAACACTTGCAACTTTCACAACTTGGCAAGTGACAATTAATTCTAGGCTTCCTGTGACCAAAAACCCCAACTGAAAATATGATCAAGTCTAACTCAGAATCAATGACTTGGGTGTGCAGCCTTTCTGTGATGAGCGGGCACTAAGACTCGTAGCTCCAACTGTAGAGCAGACCGGAGATGCAACAAAGCACCGTCTTCTGGTCTGTGATCCAATCCTCCACGGAGGACATTGCAACTAAGTGGCCACGCTAACCTGAAAATAGGTCGCCCGACCGCAGGATGCTCCTTCTACATGTTGTGCGTCTCTCCAACATAAACCTGAGGAGGGATAAGTGCTGAACTCCTCCTTCTTTGTGAGAAACTGTGGAGTGGCGTGGAAGGTGCTCTCCTCAAAGGTGTCCTCCCTCCCTTGCCACCACAGGGTGGAGGGAGAGGCTGAGGTGTTGTTGGTGCTTTTGAAGGGGCGAGATGGGCGTCTTCTCCACCCTCCATGAATTCCTCTCCCCAAAGTGGTCTCCACCAGTCCTCTCTTTGGACAGGGGAGGGCGATGCATAGTGCAGAAATGTGACATGACATTCACTTAATGTTTCTGTCAAACAGGGGGGGAAATAATGATTCAAACAGGAGCTGGGAGAGTGCTTTACTTCCTACATCCATTCTAAAGAATGGCTAACAGTTTGCTTAGCTTGGCCGACACTGCACTTGTCCCTCTGTGCTGTCTTCATCATCCGAGCCATCTGGGCCGACACCACGCAGGCCTGTGATGCGATAGCCCATGTTGAGCAGCATAACCTCCAGCGGATCAGCGTTCATACGCCGCTGGTTCGCCTGAGCAGCACCGTCCATGTCCTCTACCACTCGCCCGTTCTCACACTCTGTCTGTATAATGAGAAAATCACGGCAAGAAAGAGATGTTTTGAACATTGTACTGCTGCCAAATGAAGAATCGAGTCAAATAAAACAATAAAACATGCCAAAGTTATTTACCTCTGGTCTAGGGTTCCATAATCGGACCACAGGGTCAATGCCACTGGTAGCCAGGAAGCAGTAGCTGGGGTGGGGCTGCAGACAGTTGACTATGGACTCGTCCCCCTGTAGGATCCTCACCAGATTAGTTGTCTCCTTTTCCCATATAAAGAAAGAGCCGTCGTCTGAGCCGCTAACAATGTATTGGCCTTTACTATAGACAGAAAGAAAACCATTCAGACCTGCCCAATGAGCTGTGTTCAGTGGCAATCAGAAAATTGCGCCACTGTTTTACGTTTCCTGGCACAAGTGGGTAACCAGGCCTTTGCTGGAAATCCCTGGTTACACACCTGTACCAGGGAATCTTTAGAGAGACCTGTTTGATTAGGTTAATCAGAATACATGTTGGCAGACATGAATTGCTATGCCCTACGCACATATAATATAATACTGTTTATGTATGTAAGCGGTTGTTTTAAACTTAAGATACAGCCTACATTTATGAATGAAAGTTTAGTTTTCGCTGTACTTATTCTCCACTGTAGATTTATCATTCTGTCTCAAGCTACAGAGCTCATGACTGCCCCCTAGTGAGCTCTCAGCAGACTGGGAGGGAGGTCTACCGACCTTCCAAAGAAGTTGGCCTCTTTGATGTCGGTGGTGGTGTTGCAGTGACCACAGTATCTGTGCTTGTAGTCAAAGCTGCGCTCTCTCAGCACTAACTCATCCTCAGGGATGGACTCCTTCCGACTGAACGAGTGGAATCGAATGGAGCTGTTGGCCTTCTTATCTTCCGCTGGTGAAGAAAAATAAATCATACTCATTACCACAGAGACATTCAGATACATTCACAAATAAACAATGGCTGTCTGTTACTCTTGATATGCAAAACTCATATACACATAGATACACATGCATGACACAGCTGTTTATTTAGAGTACAGGTTTCTCTCAGCTGCATACCCAGAGTTATCCAGTGGCAGTGTGGCTTGCATGTTCATTTCAAGACTGTGTACATTACTTATTTAACAAATGGGATCTACTGCACATCAGCCAAGTACCGATGAACTCTTTTCTACCTGTTTCTGTCTTGGAGAAGAGAGCAGCCTTGATGTCTTTATCCAAAGCATCACAAGCACTGCTGTGCGCCTGCTCTGGAAACTTTCCTTTGAAATCATCCAGACACTCCAGAGCTTCAGTGACATACTTCAGCTCAAACAAACACCGTGCCAGCCTGAAATGAGCCTTCAGATGAGCCGGGTTTAGAGTCAGAGCCTTCAGACAGTCTCTGAGGGCATCGTAATGGTCTCCATCCCTGTGAATTTGATGTAAACAAACTTTATATAAATGCTTTTATAACCTTCAGGAGTATGTGATGAATCCTCTCTCATTAACGACACGTACCACTTGCGTTTCATGTAGGCTGCAGCCCGGTTCCCATACAGCATGGCGTTGCAGCTTGCCTGATGAATACCTAAACTGTACAGCTGGATGGCCTGTGTCCACTGCTGCCGTGCAAACGCGTCATTAGCTTGTTGCTTTATCTTCTCCAAGTGTGGAGGGAGCTCAGTAGAACTACAACAAAGAGAGCAGAACAAACATAACTGTGTGCACGTTCAAATCTTTAAACAGTCGATCTGTGTAAATAAAACAAAACTACGTTATTACCTTGACTGTATCTTGCTCCCAGCAAATCGAATATGGCTGGTTGGCAAGTGCATTCCATTGGAGACTCCATTGGTCGTCTTTCCATTCTGTACATCTGCTGGAAAGCCAAAGTTTCAGAAACCAACAATACATCTATAGATTTTGATTTTTTGTTAATACAGATAGCACAAACCTACCTGTTGATGATTGGCACTTTTTTGGGAGCAAGAAAGTGTATGGCCTCTGTTTAAACGTCAAGTCAAACAGATACACCTAGAAGAGCCGTAAAAAAAGCACACATTTAAATACTTAAACAAAAAGGAACTCTTTTTTTTTAGAAGTCTTTGTTTGTTTGAAGTAGCATTACCTGTTCCCCACCCATGTTAACAAGTAGCTCAGTGCCATCTGGACTGAAGGTCACGTAGGTGGCCACCAGGACCCTCAGGCGGTTATTGTAGTCTGGGAGTTTCACTGGTAGGTGCCCTGGCGCATTCAAACAGAAGATGTTACTCAACCACATCCCTCACCGTCACTTTGCTGCAACCTACACATTTCCTGCTGTCATTACTATACAAGTAGGATACAAATATACCCATTAAACAGACATATATGCACCTGCAACATAGTACTGCCCGGCTCCGTCTGGGATGGGTTTCTGCCGATCACAGAAAGTGTGCACTGCTGCTGATGTGCCCTGATTCACAGATTTCCTGCATAAGGAAAAAAAAAACATAGCTGAGTGTGTGTATGTCAAAATCTGGAATGGGAAATGTACATACATACATACTATGCTAATGTACTTAGCATAGTATGACACCAAGAACTGAACCAACCTGTAGTTGTGAATCATCCTGATGTCATAAAGGCGAACAAAAGGCCCGTTGGCGCCCACTGCCAGGTAGTTGTTGTCCCGTGGGTTGACAGCTAGACACTTGGCCTCAACCAGCTGACCGCAGAACTCTGTCAGGTCAATCAGCACCTCAGAGCGTTTACTGCTCTCCCTCAAGTCATATTGTCTGTAGTGAACAAGGAGAGAGTAAACACATTACCTGTAGCAGGTAAGTTAGGCATTACCTCTGATCTCTGGGTGGTCTCTAACCTGATGATGCCATCCTCCGCAGCGCTCCAGAAGGTGTTGGGCCACATGGGTGCTGTGGCAATGCGTTTGACTCTATTGGTGTGATCCGAAAACATATGGATGGTTTCCTTCACTGACAGGTCATGCACATGGACCTTAGTGTCGGCTGCACCTGTTACCAAAATCCTGTCCCCGGAGTGAGGGAGGAACTGTATGGACAGACAAAAACACCAGAATGAACTGATGAGTAGAGACACAATGTTTCACAACGACTTCTCTTTAAATCCCATAGCAAGCCATATAAAAAAATAAAACCATGCCTTTAACATGTACAAGGATGGTTTTCCATCAAACAACATGTCACCTATTAAATCATTAAATGGCTAACAGTGCCACCTAATGTGCAGGAAGTGAACTTGTATTATAGAGAGCATTTGTTGACGACTAAAGTGTGAGGTGAGGCAGCCGAGCATTTTTGCATAGTACATTCAAAATTTGGGTTGTTGTTTGGGATGAAAATTGTGATGGTGAGTCACAGTTAGAAACATGTTTGTGTGGTAAAAATCCCCTTCAACAAGACAACAATATTTCACTTATCTTACTCTGTTTGTACAGTGTTTGTTTCTTTTTTTTAGATATTTTATTGGCTTTTTTCAAGCTTTATTTTTGATAGAGACAGCTGAAGAGTGACAGGAATGTGGGGAGAGAGAGTTGGGGAATGGCATGCAGCAAAGGGGCACAGGTCGGATTCAAACCCTGGGCCACTGTGGCAAGGCTTCATACATGGGGCGGATGCTCTACCAACTGAGCTAACCGACACCCCCCCCCAGTGTCTGTTACTTTAATCACATTATGACTCAATTAGCAATGTGTATGTAAACAAAGCCATTATAAATTATTGCAGCCCACTTAACCTCCTATCATTTGATACATCCATATTAAAGTCAGTCCGCCTTACCTTTACGGAAAATATATTTGCTGCATGACCTGTGTGCATAGTTGTAAGCTTCTTGTGTCTGAATGGATCCCAGATGACGGCATGTTGATCATCCGAGCCCGACGCCAGTAAACTGAATACAAAAAGAATCACCAGGACAAATCAGGCAACATTTAATCATTTAAGCTTAAAATCTTCATTAACTGATGTAATTTATATCAATCCCTCCATGAGCACTGAAGGTGTCAAATGTGACGCAAACTGCTTAAAGAGCATCTGGAGGCACACAGATCCCATAAAAGAGGAGTGAAACATGGTGGGCCTGGTGTATCATTTTTGGCAATAAGCAGAGCAGCAGTAACATACAGAACTGAAACATAAGTAGAACAACATATTACTTGTATTCAGACATATAACCCAGCAATAAGAGTACATACAGTGTGTATCATGTTATATGTAACTATGTAACTATGTAACTCAGCTAGTGATCCCAGGTCAGACACTGTAATTGTACGTAAGGTGAAATTTTAGATTTTGAAGACTTACTCTCCTCGTTCATTCCACTCCAGACAGTTCACACAGCCAGTATGACCCTGTTGAGACAGACAATAGTAAGACAATGTGACAGCAGACATAGAAATATCCTCTCAGTTACCCTCTCTGTTCACAACATACACAATTGCTGTCACTGACCTGCAGCTCAGCCTCCAGTCCAAGCCTCTTGATGAATGGGTCCGTCACATGATAAAACCTTTGGAAGCCTGATGCTCTCTTGTCCTGAAGACATGAATTAAAGTCTCCATCACACTTTTAGATGTAGATGTAAACAATCCTTTCGGTTGGGTTACCCCCGTCAAGATCATTTCTACACATGACAAACACACATGTCTGTTTACTGGTAGACTGAACTTCTGGGATGCTCTGGCATTTGTTTACTCACTCTGATCTGCCTGTGCAGGATGTCTCTGGTGATGTTGACAGTAGTCATGGCCTCACCACAGAACATAAATTAGGGTCAGGCTGGAGGGTCCAGCTGTATTTTTCACGAGAATAAGCTGGAAAGAAAACATAAAGTCAGGGGAGATAATGCAGGAAGCAGGCTTCGCACAAGGCAGTAATTTCATGTCAGCTAGAGAGCGAGGGTGAGGACAGAGTAGTCAGCACGTATTTGAATGAATCACTCATATTGGGCTCTTTAAAACAGCTGCAAGATAAGCATGTCACATCACATCAGCTGGTCTACAGACAGTAGCTCCCGTCAACGAACACCAGCAAGGCGAGCTAACTAGCTAATGCTAGCTATACGTGTGTGCCAGCATTATAATCGGCTGACTGTTTCCCAAAACACTGACAAGTGTTTAAACGGGCGCTGTTAGCCTGTCAGAGCCGCTATCCACCTCTGTATCAGGCCTTTAAGAGACCTGTCGTAGCTGCCGTTAGCGTATCTGCGTTACCTTGCTAGCTAAACAAAACGTCCACTTCACGTAACGTCAACATTTGCAACACGTCGCTTGTTATTTACGGCTGCTAAAGAATTCTCACCGCTTTCCTTGAACCAAAAAGGTTTCTGTCAAGAGATGTCCATTTAAAAGACGTGATGCATTACACTCTGTGGGTTTGTTGACAGCGTTCACGCTAATAATCTGAACACAGACCTCCTCCCACTTCTTCTTCTGCTCCTTTAGAGTCAACAGACTGCACGCCACAGCAGCGCACTGCTGCCCTCTACAGAGCAGACACTTCCGCTCCGGGTTTATTTCAGAATAAAAGCATTCTCCCTACAAATTAAGGCTGACACTAGCAAACATTTCACAGTACAGCACAAAAGAAATGAAGCTGCAAAAAATAAGTGTAATATATTATAATAAATGACAATCCTCCTCTCTCATTTTTTAAAAATATTTTTAGTGTCACTTTTTACAACATACACAAGCAGTATGGGGGGGAAAACAGCCTTATTGTAAATTAAGGAATAAAGTAAGACAGTTATATTCATGTACTGGTCCCAGGGAATTAGAAAGAAGAACTTGTTATACAGAAAACAGCCAGATGGACAATGGATGTAGCTCAAAGGGCTAATCGTTTATGAACAGTGGCTTAATACACCCCTGGATTTGTGCCAACAACATAGCAATTTTTGTACTAATTTAAGTTTATGTAACTTATTTAGATGTTGAACATTTAAAAAAAATACAAAAGTTCAAAGTAAGAGTATCTGCTCTTTATGTTTCTCTTGTGTTGGTGCAAACTCTGATTAAATCCACCTTTTTATTTATCTTCAGACTTCAGTAGCAGTTTATGGATGTAAAGATGAATTGAATAGGCTGAGTTAGATTAAAGCACAAGAGCAGGTTATATATGAGCACACATATTGCACTGATAGAGAATTGTAAATGCTTAGTATATGATAAGATTCATCATAACGACAGGCAGAAGTCACCTAGTGAGGCTGTTAGGTGCATTTAAAACAATAGTGGAGGGAAAGGGCATCAGACACATGGTTTTATTGTTCTATTGCATGTAAAAGCAGGAAAAGCTGGACTTGCCACTTCAAAATATAGAGGTTTTATATTTTTATATTTATATATTGTACATATTTACATTTATGCAAGAGACAGGACTTGACATGATAAATCATTAACACTGTGGATCACAAAGTGACTGAACAAAGTGGACAATTCTCTAATATGAATCCTATTTCTTAATTATAACCTTTTCAAATGTGTTATTTTCACTAAAGACCAAGGCCCAAACTCGTGGTTCAACACCTTGGACTACTTTCAGTAATATTTTACACTTTAAATGTCTTGTGTTTGTAGTAACATATTAATACTTGGTGACTCAGAAACTCCTCCTGACGATGACAGAATATATTTTACTAATAATATATCAGACAGAACCCTTTTGCATGCTCATAGCATTATATTTAGTTAATAATTGTGAATAATTCATTTTTGTTTTAAGTAAAGCATGCACATCATGTACCAAGATAACAAAACAGATGTGAGTTTGTGATGTAAGTAGCTATATTTCATTTGCTGGAAAAGAAAACCCTGACTTGCAGCTTCTGTGTCACTGTATGTTAGAGGTTAGGTGTTATGTCCCAACTTCCTACAACAAACGTTGTCAGCATTTGTGGTATTTTCAGTTCTTAGTCATCCAAAACGGTTCTGCTTGATGTTAATCAACAACTTCACTCAAGGGAAAAAGCATTTAAAGTGTTTTAAATGAAGCCAACAAGATCAGCAGAATATATTTGACTTTGTATAGCTAATGAAAATTAGACTGTTTCCTCATGTTGTCTATGTCGTCTCTTGCGGGATGCATGCCACCTCTGCAATAAGAAACAACAAAAGAAATGCATTTTACCATATCATATTTACACCAATGCCATATACTATGTTTTAGAATGATTACATGTATTTTAAAGCTGTTAATTATGTTCAAATACTTTTGAACCCTTGCGAAAGTCGTGTTTTCTAGGTTATTCTAGTGTTCTCAACGTATCTCGGTTAGGTTCGTTCGTTTTGTTTGGCTGTGGAGGTTTTCGGTCATATGGCAGAATGTACCCATTTTTGTCAGCAGTAACTTTTTAATAAGAGCCTTGAAAACGTCGTTAACCTCGTTTTTCAAATGTAGTCTGTAAACGTAACCATTGCGGACGTGTGTACCTTACAGACAGGAAACCCACAAACAGTCTCTCAGACAACACGAAGCGTCACCATGAGGCGGGCGGCGCTGTGACATTAAACAAGCGGCCATTGTGTCTTTGATGGGTTGTCTCCCAGCAGAGGGGATCTGTTCAGTTGGCTAGCGGAACAACAGCAGCAGCAGCAGCAGCAGCGGATGGTACAGATTCAGCTCCGGTTACCAGCCTCAAACCGAGATTTGTTACAGCATTCTGTGTTTATGTGAAACAAAGGTAACGTAACCTCTTTATGTTAGCACCTAGGGTTGTCTTATCTATTGTAATGTAGGCTTGAGAGCCAGCAGAGATTTGTTACTGTTAAGAGGCTAACGTTACTGCAGCCTTGTGTTAGCGGTTAGCTAGCTTGTTAGACGGAAACGGATTTGTCGTGGATTAGCCAAAATGGTTAACGGTACACAGCATCGTAGGACAACAATAAATAAACAATATTAAGAGGAGCTTATAAAGAAGTTATCGCTTTAAAACAGCCCTCATTTGGGTAGCTATAAATGTCGCATTGAGCTGGCATCATACAAATTTTATAAATGCAATTTAGCGATTAGTCACGTTTAGCTGATAGCTTGCCTCGGTTGGTTAAGTGTCAGCGAGTCATTTCCTTTATGAATTAGCTACTGAAGAGGATTACTGAGACGCAACCAGCAGTAATCCTTATATACGCTTGCCACAAATAATGTATAACTTCCTGTGCCCTGTTAATGTTTGTGTAACACATTATGTAACGCTGAGACATGTGCTCATGTTGTTATTTCTGTTGTTGCTACCCAGAAAAGTGTGTCGAGGTTGTTTGTGGCACGCTGAGGGGCAGATGAGTTTGATAGGTGAGCAGATCAGTCAATGGCTAGCAGCTGTTTGAGTCCCAGGCCATGGACATTGAGTTCATAATCTACAGTGGGCAAGAAAGGAGCTTTTGTTCAGATGTCAGTCTCTGGTTCATCATTAAAACCTGCTTACCAGCTTCTTTCACTGCTTTCTAATTAACTAAATCTAAAGATAGGATGTCAGGTATTATGCGTATTAACTTACTGCTGTATTCCAAGTGTTTGGCTACTTTGTCAAGTTGGTTATGTGGTTTAAAACATATTTCCAGTGTGTCTGTGCTATATAATAATGTTATTTCTTCTCATTTCAATCAGGTGACATTGTCTTGTATGGAATGACAACCTCACACAGATACATCGAATCCAAACCAGCGGGTAAGTTGACACCCCGTCGACAAAATGCATAAACTGTGTGGTCATCCCATCCCGTGTTGATAAACTCATCCGTTGCCGTTGTCCTGTTTCACAAATACATCAGCTCGGTTTGCTGACATGGAGTGGCAGACACCAGCTGTGTCAGAGAAGTTTCAAAGCCGTTTTGGCCGCCGGCCTGGAACATCGGACAGTGGGGACACTGGTCTTGGCACCTCCGCCTCTGACAGCACAGAAGGTGATGACTTTTGCTTGTTCTTCCCCCTGCCTGTCACATGTATTATGTAACGTTGGAGATCTGTGTTGTCACGGCTGGAGCTTCAGTTTGCGCTCTCTACAGCCAGAGTTGGGTGCATACATTCACTTTACAGGATATCCAAGTTCTCCAACATGTTTGTTAATCATTAAACTGATATACAAGTAGAGAACAGTCATGTAATTTATAATGTATTGTGTTGTTGTTGTTTCTTTGGCTATTTATAGAGTGAGAGAGATGTTCATGATCCACTGTGGGTGCTCAGGAGATTTGCAGAGGTAGATTAAAGCCCCAGCCAAAAATGCCCCAAGGCTCTGCTGTACTACTCTGACGTTAAGGTTAATTGGGGGATGGGGTGTTGGGGTGCTACGACTGGACTGCTAAATGGAAACTGGACCTTGACTGTAGAGCAGAATGTCACATTCTTTTAATATAAGCATACTTTTTAAATGGGAGTATCCCACCGGAGACGATGTGAAATCTCACCGGAGATCGTGTGTGTGTGTGCGCGCTATATTTGTACGTCCATACACACAGTGGAAAAAATAACAGGCACGTATTATCAGAGACGTTCCGTGTAATTGTTGGCACACAGGGCGTGGATGATCCCATGTGCAACAGAAAACACTACAGAATAACTGGAAAATGATCAGAAGCAAAGCTGGTATTCATGGCAGGGCTGCCTGTTGGAAAGTATTCATAACAACCGCAACAGGTTCTGCTCCTTACGTCTAGTTACATTTAATAAGTTGACTTCCCTGAGGGCGTCCTCAGGATGTCTTTAACACACACACACTGTCTTTTAGCAGTTGTTAAACATAGCTGCAGATGACACTAGTACCCATAATCACCCTGAATAATTGTGTATAAGCAAAGGTATATGAGTCCAGGTCGTACATTTTGTATATTATAATTTTTTATGCACACTTCTACATACATTTCTGTGTGTTTTTAAGCTTTTCTGATCACTGCACACCTCCTGTCACCTGTCCAGTCCAGACAAACATCACTAAACCTGAAAGGGAAGGTGTAGAGAAGAGTTAGCCGAGTAATGTCACGTGCGGCATATCTTCTACATCTTCCAAGTAACTGAACAGGCTTAATCTTAAGGTCTCCAGTGTTGTCTAACAATCCCTCAGGACCTGTAAGACAACATTTCTAGGAATACTGAAGTTTTTTTTTTTCAAGCCTTTATATGTTTGTTAGGCGTGCTCTTTGGATACATTTCCTTTTTTTTATATAGCTATTGTTGTCATGGGCTTTTTTTTTTTTTTTTTTTTTTTAATGAATGCAGCTACTTTTTACAGGCCTGTCGTGTTTAGTTACAACTGTTGAGCGTGCTACCGGTGCTTGTATGGCTTTGTCTGGCACTTAAACTGACAGCCATGCCTAGCAACATGACAGTTAGTGGATTTAGCCACAATAAAGACCTGTTGTAGAGATACTTTCTAGCATATTTGGAGTGTAACTTAAGCAGCACCAGAAAATAAGAAAGGAACCTTGTTTTTTTAATTTGAATTGCTGGACGCTTATCAAAACCTTCTGCTTTACATCTGCAGGTAATTGACACTGTTATCCTCCTTCCAAAGGCAGGAATGTCTGTTAAGCAAATATCCAGCAAATGTTCATCTTGCAGAGTAGTTTAGACTTGTTCTAGCCAGCCATGAAGCAGCAGAGCCTGGAGGCTACTTTTATAACGTTTTCGAACTTCTATCTGCCTGAAAGGTTGACATTTTTTTGATAATAATTCTGACTTTTTACTCATTATTGTGAAACGTTTCTAGTTTAACGTGGTTTTGGGTTAAAGTGAGCAGACTATTCAGTCTTTGACTTTGGAAATACACTTGTGCGTGTGTGATGTGTTTTACAAGTGGGAGGAGGCAAGGTGCTTAAATAAGCGGCACCCACAGATCAACTCTGTAACTCGAGAGGTGGGCTATAAATACCCCTAACCTTTCCTGTGTATGCCTGTTTGTGTGTGTGTGTTTGCTCAGAGCTTGATTCAGGCCGGTTTAGCTGCTGGAGGACAATACGGCTTTGGGCACGGGGCCGGTCCGCTGCGACGCTGTCAGTCTTAGCTTCAGAGGTTGATTCGGTACCAAGTCCAGAAATGCAGAGGACGGACTGCTTGCATTTAAAGCTTTCTGCCGCTCGGCTCACCTCGGTTCAGCTTTAGAAAAAATGCCACAGCTAATAACATGTTTGTTGCGTTGGAGTGAACGCCAGATTTTTAGACTTCAGCAAGTCTCTCAGGTTTGTAATGGTGTTGAAATGTGTTATGTAACTCTGAATTGTGTTGGGGCTTGTGGAGGTATCTGTAGGCCGGTCGTACCGTTCTCCACTGTGTTCCTGGAGTAAGCATAATGTGATCTCCGAAGACAGTTTACATTTCTGTGCATGTTTTAATGGAGTAGATTGGGTGTGTACTCTGTGGAGTAATCTGAGGGTGCTTATCTTTGGAATAATTACAGGGGTTTGTGCTAATTAGAAAGGACGAGCCTTTAGTCAGCAGTTCTATCAGAATAATCGTCTTACATGTACGCTCTGTGTCATGGCCGCTAACTGAGCTTCATCAATGTTAGACATGTTGTTTTTGTTAATCATGTAATCAGAGCTTTCGGTTTAAGTCTATTCTAAGCCTATTCCCTGGATTGAGTCATTCAGAGTCAGTTAATTCTTTCTGCGGTGACACCTCATCGTCAAAGTAGGCCACCCATAAACCCTGCTGCATCCACTTTACATCACTTACTGAAAATAGAGAAAATGGCCTGCAGGATTGCTCTAGATGTTCTGCACTAATTTAACAAGGTCTGTCTGTCTGTCTGTTGAATAGTGAGATAAAACATCTTTTAGTTTCTAAATGGCTCTTTTTTTCTTTTACTCTTTAAAGATTTCTGCAGTTCCGGCAGCAGCCCCCCTTTCCAACCCATCCGGAGTCAGATCCCCATACCCACTGCACATGTCATGCCATCCACGGCCGGAGCCCCGGCCTCTAAGCCCAAGTCCTGTCTCCAGGAGGACTCCCTGTCCTCTGTCGAGGGTCACAGGTCTTCATCTGGGTCCAGAACGCCCAGCGGCTCCACCTCCAAGTCTTCCTCTCTCTCCAAATCAGCGTCTTCGCCCAACTTGGATGCTCAGACCAGCGTGGGAAGCGATCTTGTGGGGCCAAAGACAGACTGCCTGAGCCGCTACCGCAGCCTTGTGAATGGGCTGGACCACTCGCTCTTCCCTTCGGATCACACGCGGGTGGATGAGGGCCAGAGGTTTGACACTCCTGCTGTGGAGCCTACGCTAAATCAGTCAGCCCTGCTCGGGGGGTTTTGCCCTGATGTCAGACTCCGATTACAGACGACCGGGATTAGAGACACCCCAGACTGTGTGTCTGAGGCCTACAGAGGAGGCATGGAACACAGCTATAAAGTTCTCCCTGAAACCAGGCCTGGGATTCCCGGCACAGCAGAATCCTCTAATCAGAGGGGTCAGCCCGGTGCAGCCGGATCCCCTGGAGTATACGCAAACCCTCTCAGCCTGCAGACTCAGGCTCTGCTGAGGGAGCATGCAGGCTCCAAGGGTTATGAGCCATTGCGGCAGGACAGATGTAGTGAAATATCCAGCTGGCAGCAACAACAGCAACATAAGCAGCAACTGGAGAGTTTACGACTGCAAGTGGAACAAATGCAGGTAAAGATTTCTCCTAAACAGAAAATTACACTCCACTAGAGGTGAAGGAACCGCTGTAAGCTGTATGTGTATGTTTAACAGCTGTATATTACTAATCCAGTGTGATTGCTATTATTGTAGCTCAGGTTGAACCCTTTAAAACAACTCAGGATAAATGCCATAGAGGCTTCTTGTGTTTCTTTTTATTAGCTTTCTTTTATCTAATAGTTTTCTGACATGTAGCGAGCTCTGGCTAACATTACATTACTGGAAATCAACTCTTCTTGGCCGCTCTAAAACAGCAGTTGCCCAGTGGCAACACAGCCCACATGACCCACCTTATTCTGCCTCTGATTGGCTCGTATTCGTTGCCTTCGTTGGTGAGTTTAGGGTGAGAATATTAGTCTGGGTCAGAGCAGGTCCATGTCATGACTTCACCAGCTTGGGGGAACAAAGGCTAATGGGACACAGCCCCGTTTTGGGGCTATTGAATTACGAGGTATTGGATCGGTGCCCAGACACACATGTTCACAGATCCCGCATTTTAGGCAGCATCAGAGGCATTTCCCAAACTGGTATCAGAAATCTCATACATATATAGGTCAAGATTGGAAAAATAATATCTCACTGAATAAAGCCTGAAGCTATACAGACACTGTGTCCTATTTTATAGCAGGACGTGTCAAGTCAATAAGCGAAATCAAAATTGAGAACTTCAAAAGGTTTTCTGGTGTGCTTGAACAACACTAGACACCTTGTCACAGCTTCCTGTTAAAGCTTGTAAAACGCTGTGGCACAACTCTTTTTACTACTTCAGCAGTGTTTTCAATTTTCTTCACCCCACGGCGGATGTTGAACACTCTGGACTGGCTGCCACTTCCACTTACCGTGTGCTGACTCATGAACTGACACAATTTTAAAAAAAACTTTTTACTTATTTATGGGCAGAATATCCTCATGCAAAATCCGGCTGCACTCACAGGGGTTGTTACTGTGTGAAGAAACTAGAACAATGATCATTCAGACATTGCTTCATAAACTAAATGATTAGTTGTTAAAGCTGTAAATGAGGGGAGAATCCATCCATCCATCCATCCATTCATTCATTCATTCATTCATGGTGCTGAATGTATTCTTTAGGCCACCAGAATACACTCAGTCATTTGGTCGTGTTTTCAGTGTGTGCTGGAAGAAAGACTTTAAATAGTAACAGAGATGGAGTTACATTATATTCCAAAGAGAGAAATTGGCACTGCTTGATGCTCATCAGGTTTTATTTCTCTTTTGTGGCAGCCATTTAAAACTGACCAAGTTGTTGTCAGAGTATCTGTTACTGTGTATGCACTATACACTATTTATACTGTGCTGAGGTAAAGTGTAAGGAGGTCAGCCGTACACACAGTTTATTTATTTCCAGGGGTAAAGTTGTAAATCTCTCTACCTCTCATTACCGTTGCATATTTTCTCCTCGTGCTGCAGCTCTTAACCACAAGGTCTTTTTTGTGTCTTTGTTACAGTTGATGAGTGCTGGAGTGGGTCAGTACCCATCTCTGTACTCGACGCCCACTCACTCAGAGTCTGGCAAGTGGGACGCTCTGGTCAAAGCCAGTGAGAGTTTGCTAAAGGAGAAAGAGCTCATCATCGAGAGGCAAGTACTTCTAATAGTTTTACTACTCGTATTGTTTAAAATAATGATATTCTTAATGGTTTGTCATGCAGCTCATTTAAGACTGTTTTGTTTGAGTGGCAGAGAAAAGTAGGATTTAAATAGTTGTTTGTCCCCTAACCTCAAGGACTGTACAGTGCTTTTAGTAGATTGTTTTTCTACAATGTTCCTGACTTTGTTGTTCTTTTGGTGATGATGATCATGATGATGGATGGACCCGGTCCTGATGCAGACAAAAGCAGCACATGACCCAGTTGGAGCAGCGACTGAGGGAAAGCGAGCTGCAAGTCCACGGGGCCCTCCTGGGCAGAGGAGCTTCTTATGGAGATATGTGCATGCTGCGGTTACAGGTTGGTGAAAACTTTGAACTATACCCCGTGTTATACTGGCATCTGCTTTACAAACGATTTATTCTCGATAACCTTCATTGAAACCTTTCGTATCACACGGTGGCTTTGCAGGAGGCTCAGAGGGAGAATGTGTTCCTGAGGGCGCAGTTTACCGAGCGCACCGACTGCGTCGCCCTGGAAAAGGCAGAGGCAGAGCGCAGGCTGGGGGCGGTTGAAGCCGAGACTCGCCGACTAACCGACAGTCTGAAGGAGACCTGTGAGAGACATGCAGAGGAGATGAAGAAACAGGAAGAAAGGGTTCGTACTTCCCGCTACAACTTTGTTCTTGCTGACATGTAGCGATGCAAGCAAGCGAAACATGAAAAACATTTTGATTCAAATTTCCTGCCGCAGTAGTTTCAGGTAGCTTTTAGAAACAAAACACTGTGCAGGAAGCTTTTCTCTCTTCATGTGCTGAGATACTGTTGATAAAATCACTGTTAAGCCCAGAACATAACTAGATCCTCGAGAAAGACGTGATAGTGTTTGTAGGAATAGTTTGTCACAAGTTATCGCCCTGAGTTGTCTCACTTTCTGTGAGTGAGAATGAGTGTAGCACCTATTACTTAATATGTTTTGAGCATATTATTCTATTTGTGCAGATCCGCAGTCGTGACAAGCACATCAACAACCTGAAGAAGAAGTGTCAGAAGGAGTCTGAGCTAAAGAGAGAGAACCAGCAGCGTATTGAGACTCTGGAGCGCTATCTAGCTGACCTGCCCACGCTGGAGGACTACCAGAGCCAGAACAAGCAGGTCAGGACAGTTTCATCCATTCTCACTGCGTCTGCTCTGATTCACGTGTGTAAATCATTAACCCTGGATGTGTGTTTGTATGCATCAGCTTCTAGAGGCCGAGCAGCAGGTGGCTCAGCTCCAAGAGAAAGTACGAGAGCTGGAGGCCTGTGTAGAGACGACACACTCACAACTGCGGGAAAGAGACGCACATCTGGAAGAGCAAAAACGCAGGGAGAGAGACCTGCTGACCACCATTACTGAGTATGAACACACACGCAGTCTGACAACGATGTAGCATCTTCTCAGTGGGCACGTTAATTCGAACAGTCATAACTTTAATCAACTAATTATTTTTGTCTTCATCAGAATGCAGCAGAGGGTACAGCAGGGCCTCGAGGATGGAGCCAGGCTGCCATCCCTGGATATCGAGACACTCAGAGGAGAGAACAACACTTTGAGAGAGGAGCAGCAGAGACTGAAGAAGGTCTGCTGCTATTCGTCAATAAAAGCTCATCTGGAGACTTGAAATACTCACAGGACATCTTTTATTTGATTACTCTGCTTTTATTAATGAAGTACAGTAAGGAAAAACATTATCACTAAACAGAGTTAAGAGTGAATTGGTTTGATTTTAAGTCTATCAAATATTATAATACATGGAATCTAACTAGTTTTATAGTTTATATGATTGACCTCAAATTACTTCAGCTTCATGTGGCACAGTGAGCGTAGAGGAAGTGTGTGTTTACTATTTTAACCAACAAGAAGTAGTAATTCCTCTGGAAGTAAGTTTCTGTATTTTGTGGTTAAAGCAGCAAGCTGTCCATCAGAGTTGAACCTTTTCTCAATATTTGTCGTTGTTTTCAGAGCATAGCTGCTCTTTATTTATTTCTTTTTTGTTGTTTTCTCTGTAATGTTTACCGTGCTAGCTGTGCTGCTGTGTGCTTAACCTGCAAAGTCAACGCTTCTGTCAACACCATGGTCATAAACACATTCACACGTTGCACAAAACTTAGGTCACAACCTCCCAGTCACGCAGAACATGGAGGAGGAAGAGTGATATCATTTGATACTTAAAATTAGAACGTGTAGGAGTGTACTGCTGCATTCTGTCCAAGTATAAAGTTTTTGTTTTTGAAGCTCAGTTCTTCTTTTTGCAGGTCATCGAGAAGCAGCATCGGATGATGGAACAGCTTGGCTCACAGATCCAGGTGCTTATCATCAGTGATTTATGTGGTCAGTGTCCAGCTTTTATAGTCTATTGGCATCTGGGAGTCATTAATTGTTTGTGTGTGCAGGCTTTGGAGGAGCAGATATCTCAGGAAGAGAGCAGCTCTCAGGCTCTCAGAGAGGATGCGTTGGCCAAAGAACAGAATGTGTATGAGCTCCACACAGCCATGAAGGAGGTGAGATAGGCTAATGATCCTGTTTCTTAATATGATATGCCCAGAATCTGTGAGTTTGAAATTTCGTGACACTTTGACTGGATAATGTTGATCACTGCTACTGTGTTTCAGCTGTCAGCCCAGAACCAGGAACTGATGGAGCAGAATCTGACCCTGCAGGAGCGAATGAGCGATCCAGAGCAGAGGAGCACTAGCCAGGCATCCTCTGCCCTGCAGCCGGCTGGGGCTCGCCTCACACAGAGGTTACATGTAGAGATCGCTTCCTGCCTCAGTGACCTGCGCTCCCTGTGCAGCATTCTGACCCAGAGAGCTCAGGGACAAGACCCCAACCTCTCCCTGCTGCTTGGCCTCACATGTAAGCACTACCTGAATTTTACTCTCTGTCTTGTTGATAACTAACAAATTGTTCGCACAGCGTTGATCAGAGTTTTGTTTCTCCAGCACCGCTACCGGTGACGGAGCAGGCCGAGGACTGGATGAGTCCAGAGGTGCTGCAGAAAAAGCTGGTCGAAGCTCAACAGCTCCGTCGAGACGTTGAGGAATTGCGCAATGTGATACTGGATCGTTACGCGCAGGACATGGGAGAAAACTGCATCACCCAATAACCTTTCCACCCAGGTGATAATAGAAACTTGCAGAAGCCCCACTTCACCTCTGACGAATCTAAAACGGGCTCGTCTTTCAGTTACTGAATGTCAGAAAGAGGACTGGAATTTAATTTTCTTAAAATGAGGACAGAGGAAAGCCCAAATGGTTTAGCTTCTTCTTCTCTCAGCTGACTGTACGATGATTCTCAAGCCTGCCTGTAGCTCATATCCCTCCCAACCCCCCGGTGAGTTCATCTATTTCAGTCCAAGGGCTAACGGAAAATAACTTACCTCTAATACTTGATCCTTAAGCATTGTGTGTGAGTGTGTGTGTGTGTTTTTTTTGTTGTTTTTTTTTTTTTTTAATGACATGATACTGTCAGTTACCAAACAGTCTTATACTTTTTGTTCAAGTATTTGTGTAGAAGTCCCACAAATATAATTTATTTAAATCTTAATTTCCCTCTCGAGGGGAATTATTCAAGAAGTGGTTGACAATCAACTGAAACTATTTTTAACTTTGCTTTTAACTGAATTCACAACATGTTACTAACACGCCATTATTTAAAATGGTGAGCACTGTAACAGTAGACTCTGCTGTGGGGTATAAGACAACCGAAGGGTTTAATACCAAATCAGCTTCTCGCACCAACAGGCCTCCAACAGTCGTACTACCAAAGAAACTCTGGTCGAAGCAGTTGTGCAAGTCTGTGAATGTTTGTGAAAGCTTCTCTCTGCTGCAGGCCTCGTTCTGAATGAACACCAACCATGTGCCTTTCTGTCACGTTTGCAACCACAATGCTAATTCATTTTTAGACCAACCACAAAGGGCTGTTTGCAGCTGACTCTTCCAATATGACCTTTTCTCTCAGCGTATCAACCAGTAGGATAGTCAATACATTCCCTGACTCTGAATGTAGCAGATAACTTTGGGCCACATCGCAGAGCATGTGGAGGCCCCCTACACTGTTTTTGTTTTGTTTTTTTTGTTCCTGGTAGATACATGAAGTTAGTTGAAACTCTTCAGTCTGTGTGACGTTTGTTGAATCTGCTGCGCGTAGACGGATAACTTCACAGTATACTGTGCATTTCAGGTTGAAAATGGCTGACTCGCATTTGACAGTATTAATCTTCAGTATTATTTATTTTCTTTGTTTGCATTGACAACTCAGTGAGTCTTTCTAATGTGTTGCTGTAACAGTGTGCTAATGCGTCTGAGCAAACATCCACAATGTGTAAAGGTCCCATGAAGTGGCTTTTAGATAGTACTTTTCTCCTGTGGTTTGATGTGTGTCATATGAGGTGAGATTTAATGTCAGGAGGGACAAAGATTGGCAGCAGTCGTTGAAGATCCTTCTTCAAGTGGAAGGAGGACATGTTTTCATCCACATGATGATGATGATGATGATGATGGGTGGGGCTGGCTGGATCACCCCGAAATCCCCAATCGCATCATACTGGACGAAATTTTATATTTGCCATGAGCGCAGGATAAGCCATTAAAAAAAAAAAACAACAACTTGACACTTTACAGGAAGAGAAAGGGATTTTAATAATAAAAATATGCAACAATGACTTCTTTTTCTGGACGAAAATGATACAGAACACACCCAGGGACACACAAGCCATTTTTCATTTCATGGGACCTTTTTTTAAAAAAACTCAATTAGCACAAGATTTATCTTTGGAAAGTCAGGCTCCGCATGCCTTAACATCTCAAATGTTTTTGCAAAAAGGGAAAAGATGTTTATATTTTCATACTTTTGTCCTTGTTTGTATTTGCATATTTTAGAAATAAAGATTTTCAATTTCATTTTGTTTCATTTTAACTTGTTTCAACTGTCTTTTGATCATATGATTAACTGCAGTATTTTTCTCCCACGAGTACCAGCCGTCTGCAACTACGATTCACGATTTATCAGGTATGGACCATGACATTATCGATCCACATAAAATACAGTTTCTTTAGTCATTTTCATGAAGGTTTGTGCGTCCGTTATCAGTTACCTTCATTTAGTCAAAGTGGACCACCAACTAATCCCTGTCCTCGTGTTACGTAACATAAAAATGATCCCAGTTTTCTGGGACAAGGTCTTATCTGTACTGCGTTTCTCAGCGGGTTTTCACAGCAAACATCTCTTCACATGTCACGTATTTAACTGCTTCAGTCTCATGGCTCTGGTATTGCTGGGAGACGTAATAGAACAGAGCCATTGTCATTGTTATGAGTTATACTTTTTACCTGCTTTCGATACTATGACGAGTCAGTGAAGGCTGATGTAAAACAAATCCCTCATACGACATGTATAACCTTTCTATAAGTTTATTTATTTGACTTCAGTCAGTGTTTGAGGGTGTTTCCTCTTTCGCAGCAGCAGAGTAACGTTACTCGTGAGTCCACATGATTGCAGCATCTGGCTGTCGTCATTGTAGCTGCACTGTGGGTACACACTGATGATGTCATAACCAGGGAGACCGCCCTTTCTGTAACGCAGCAAATACAAGCAGCCATTGTTACATGTTGTAAAGACAGAAAGACACTTTGTCAGAGCAGGAGGGTGTGGTCTCACCTGTGTTTGTCCAGATACTGCCGCAGGTGGCCGATTGTTTCTGAGAAGCACATTTTCAATATGAAAGTATGATTCCCGTCTTCTGACTTCACTTTAAGTGTAATAACATCGCGGGCAGACACAGGCCGGTCAGAGCTGGACGTCTGCAGTCTGCAAGGCAACAAATTCAAACACATAAAGGACTCGGACTGGGACTGAGACTCCTTTAGGAGGTCAGATCTGATCCTAGTCATCTAGAGCTAAAGAGAGCTAGCTGTGATGATGACTTGCCCTATTTTTCAGCGCAGTACATACACTTTAATCTCCACAATCGTGACAATCAGCCATTGCGGCCACAGCAGCATTTTAATCAGCCTTTACATCGTGTAGTGTGTTCTTGGATCTGGTAATTCCTTTAACCCCTAAACCCTGTTTTTTCTGTTAACACGGGTGTAAAGCTAGATGATGATTTGACGACACACGTTCAGTACATCCATTTCCATTTCTATGGATCTGAACAATGTTTGTCTGTCCAACATGAGCTTATAAGGCCGACCACCACTGGTAAGTCAGTAAATTGTCAGAAACAACAAAATAAAATGTAAAATTACCTCTCTTTCACTGCTTGCAGTGCCGGTGTGTCGATGAGGATCACTGAGTTGCTGCTCTGGTCATCAGATGAACCCTAGTGAAAGCATTTGGTAGATAATGAGCGTACTGTGGTGAGTGTACAAGAGTTTATACAAAAACACAAAACCTCTGCTCACCTGCAGGTCAGCCTTCAGAGAGTACCTGATATCAATAACACGACCAGCCTTTACCACAGACTTTGGTAACCTGCTCCAGAAACGATCCATGCTCTGCTTCTTGCCTGCGGCCAGAAGAAAACACAAGAATGACAATGAAGATGGGTGAGACATTTGGAAATCACGACGTGATGTTTTCAGGACAGACCAGATTCATCTCTCTGCCCACGAACAGCCTGTCCTTCACCAGGAAATTTGTTCCACGTTAACCTCGAGATGAATTCCTCCTCTCGCCTGTCATGAACCTGCACAAAAAAGTATAATAAATAGCAAACTTGCACATTTGCACATTTGCTAAAACACAAAACAGAAGCAAACCTCAAAAGGGACACCATCTGGAAATCTTTCTTGAAGCTCAGAGGGAAAATACCCGTCCATCAGGTCTTGCATGCACCACTGCAAACCCCAAAGAAAGAGGTTATGAACCACCAAAGAATCCAGTTTAAAATGTTGAATTTTGTGCAGTTTTAGTAACCAAACCTGAGTGCTGTGCTCCTCATAAGAGCGGAAAGGACCCTCAAACATGACAATCCCGTTGCTGTAGAGACTCAGTTGAATGGGATCCTTCTTTGCCAACTGTGCCCCCGTGGCTGTCGACCGTACAAAACACTCTCCCTCCCCTGCGAGGATGTTCAGCTCCTTGATCCTCTGCAGCACGAGGTCAAAGTTCATGTGGAATTTCCTGACCGCAGAGGCATCTGCACAGGAAATGTTAGGAGTCATTATAGACAGAAGAGTTGAGTTCAGGGAAAGCTTGAAGCCTATAAAGAAGACAGCCGTCGGAAAGTACCTGGCTGCGAGAGGCTTCTCTCCATGTTAAGTAGCTGCTCACTTTCAGCTGAGTCACTGCTCTCACCATCTCCCACCCAGATCAAACCGTAGTCATTTAGAAAGCTCTGAAAGATAGAGATCAGCCGGATTCAGTGTGGTGCAATCACAACATAAACACATGAATGAAATGTTTAGTTAAATGAACTCACCTCCATTTCACACACTTGATTCTGCAGTTTTTGGCACTTTCTTTCACGGTCGTCTCTGCTCAGATCAAGTGTGCTCTCTAAACCCATACACAGGAAAGATACAGCCACGGTCAAACCCCTTGTATCCAGAGATATATATGCATTAAACTGAGGTCTGTAGATGTTACCTGATTCTTTCAGGTGTTTCAGCTTTCCTTCCAGAGCTGAAATCTTTTTATCCTTTAGAGGAAAGAAGAAATGTGAGACATGTTTTGATAATGTTGCTGTTCATCTGCAGGAGGCGTGTGTTCACCTTGCGATCGATCTCCTGTGCTTGGCTCTTCACTGTTTTCTCCAGCACGGTCACTCGCTGCATCATGGCAGACATCAGCTCAAAGTCACTCGGTGGAGTGCCTGAATATCGGGATGTTAAAGTACACAGAAATATATTTTTGATATATTAAGTCAGCAACAATCAAAACCTACAATGTGATTGGATTTAGCAGATAGCAGATATACTCAGCTTTGGAATAAAAACATTGCATGAACTTATACCTTTCTTTAACGGGGCTTTGGACTTTGAAGTGAAGGCATGAGCAGCATGAGGAGGATGTGGATCAGAGGATTCATCAGCTGCAGCCAATTCTGCCTGAACCTCTGGAAACAACAACCAGAAAAACATGTGAAAGTCAAAAAAGGGATTAAAAGTAGCACTTATTGCTGCGCTAACATGTCCTTGTCGCACTGTACCCTTTTTTGTAAGTCACTTTGGATAAAAGTGTCAGCTAAATGACTAAATGTAATGTATGTAATGTAAATCTATAATGAAAATAATCATTGCAGTTGCAGCCTCATAAAATATTAATTGTTTACACATGAATGAATGAGTAATAACAGTCACAGCACAGCACTAGATTTGAATACTTCCCTAACCTCTACTGTTTTAGTGATCTATCAGTGCAGTGTAGTGCCTTTTTTGTTGACTAGCAACATACCTTTTAACAGATTCCTCTTGAAAGGCACCTTTTGTCTGCCCCTGCAGGTCAAAGACACATTTAACACATGATCCCTGCACGGTAAAGTATATTTCACAGTGAGTCACACTCACCCAGGTTCATTCAGGGGGTCGTGGAGGGGACTACGCCTCGTTTTCTTCAGCATGGACAGAGGTGAGCTCATTTTACCTGAGACAGGAGCGCTTCAGTCCGATCAGAGTGATTTCTCGAGTTTCTTTCAGTTTGTTTGGAGTCTGTTGCCATTAGCAACGCAGAGGGAGAAGTTGATACAGTGGAACGATGGCGTGTTTCCTGTTTGATCCGCAGGAGGTCGCTGTTTCCACCACTCACTCTGTCTCTGTTATACACTTAACATGTTTGTAATATTATAAACTTATCCTCTTCTTATTTTTTATGACTGACGGACATGTTACTGTTTTACTGATGCACGAAATAAACAAAAACCCGTATGATATTCTGCTTTCATACTTTGCAGTCTGTATTAATAATGACACCGTTTCTTGCAGCCACTAGTCGGCCCGGTGCGGTGCGGTGCAGCCATACTGTCCGGTTCAGCCTCGCTCAGTGTGGGAAGTGAGCGGGCATTCAGAGAGGATGCTGAGGCCTGCCAGTCCCGCAACACATCCAGCATTAACCCGGGGCTATTAGGCTGGTCCGGGCTATGGCTGCACCCATAGCGCATTTCGACGACGTGTGGCCGGTTCTCGGTGATCTGAGCATGGTTTCAGACCAGAGGCTGCTGCCGCAGAAAGGCCGTGTGGTCGCCGCGGGGGAAGCGGCTGCAGCCCCGCAGCTCCTCCCGGATAATCATGATGATGATACCTCGGACAGCAGCTTCTCCGGTGCTTTCAGATCCATGGAGGAGCTGGTAAACGATTTTGACGAGAAGTTGTCAGTGTGCTTCCGAAATGTTAACGCCAGGACGGACAACATCGCTCCTGTGAGTGTGATCGCCGAGGACTCGCTGCTGGAGAAAGACCAGTGAGTGTTTTTGTGTCTGGCCTGTCCGGAGGATTGTTGTTTTTAATGTGGATGTGGGGGCTTTAACTCACTGCTGCAGGCTGCATTTAAAACACACACACATAAATGTTATCTGCTGTGGGATGTTTAAATGTCCTCATCAGGCTTTCCTAGAAAGGGTTGTCCTGGATGTGATGGGGCGATACTGACTGCTACAAACACACACTGCCACCATCATTTGTCATCATAGTTGTGTTTTTACCACAGTGATAACACAGACTGCAATTATAAGTTAAATTATTGACAGATTCAACCAAACAGGTGCTCTAACATCGGCATACTATCGGTATCTGCCCCGAAATGGCTTTAAAAAACAGATATCGGCCGATATGAGTGCACCGATAAGTTATGTTTTTGTTTTAACGGCCGATATTTATGAGAAAGTGGCACTTTGTGCTTTTTTGTCAAGCACTATTGTCATTGTTGGCCCATAATTGTGTTCATCTTATTGTCGTGAATGTTGTTATTGACACCAAAGACACCAAATATTGTCTGGTTAAAGCTTCTCAAACGTGAGGATTTGCTGTTTTTGACTGTTTTACACACTAAATAATTTGATTAATCTAGAAATGAATACAATAATAATTCATCATTAGTGAAAATGATTGTTAGCTTCAGCCCTAAAATCATTTTAATGCCATGTCATCCTCCTACTACGTTGGTCAGTATCAGTTGATAGCTGGAGAATATAATGGTATTGTTGTGTGTTAAAACTTCATATTAACAGTTGAATGTTCAAAAGATATTTTATGTGTTTTGTTAACAAGTATATCACAAAACATCTCTGGTTTAATCACAGTCACAGGCCTAAAAGTGGATGAAGCAGAGGCTGATATCCTGACTGTTAGTTCCTAATGTGGGTCAAACTATCATAACACAGGATCCTACATTTCCCATAATGCAATTCAGCAGTACCTTTTGTTAGACTTCCTCTCTCCAGTGCCTCTGTCTACTGTTTTCTATGTTCTGTTTGTAACTCATGCTTCCTGTTATACTCAAGCTGACATCATTAGGACTCCCACATGTTGTGAAGTCTGACGTTTATTTTGGATTTTTTTAGATTTCATTTGTCTCTTTCCTCCACAGGATCTGGAACGTGTTGACCACTAACTATGGGCAAGTGATGCCGGTGGACTGGAGACAGTCTCGAACATGCTCCCTCCACATCCACACATTCAACCTGGATGAGAAACCTGTGAGTGCCCTTACCCCTCCCATCCCATCTCTGTCCCACTTTCCCAGCTTCACCCACCCCCTGCCACCCCAAATCTCTCTTTACAGTTCATCTCTCAAATCTCAAATATTCATTGTGCCAGGGGTTTAGCGCTTTGATTAAATTCCCTCCCCCTGTTCTGGCTCTGGCTAGGGGAAGGCTGATGTCACGGCGGAGCTGTCAGACGATGAGGAGCTGAGGGAGCAGCTGGACATGCACTCCATCATCGTTTCCAGCCTCGCAGATGAGCCGCTTTTCACAGCAGAGCAGGTGAGTTACATGTACTCCTCCAGTCCTCCAGCAGCAGCTTAACATGGCTGAAATCCCTCTGTGTTAGAGATTTAATAACTGATGTCTGCTGGGTTACTTTGTGCAGGTTATTGAGGAGATAGAGGAGATGATGCAGGACTCTCCTGACATGGAGGCAAGGCACAATCCCTCTCAGTCGGACCTCTCGATGCTCTCCCTGGACGTCCGGCGGGCCACCAGCAGCCCCACCTACGAGACGAGTGAGTGTCCACTGACTGAGACTTATAATCAGTAATAAATCATGATATGCTCTCTTGTGATATGTTCTTTTTTTATAACTTTGAGAATGCATAAAAAGTCTGTGTGAGGTTCTTTACATGTTCATGAACATTAAAAGTTAACTTTGGTGATACTACCTCTACAAACAAAGTGTAGTTTTTGTCATAAAAACACATCAGTGAGCCACACTGCTGGACTGGCTGACATATTCTTTATTATGATGAACATGGGCACTGTAGTTTATTTTGTCTCGATCCTACATACACCTTCCTGCTGCTGCAAATACCCACTAGATCATCAACTGCGTGTAAATCCACCACTGAAGACAGTCCAACAAAATACATTTCGCTTTTGTTTGAGTAACGTTTGCTAAAAACTCCAGTGCCCAGCTGTTTTAGGAAATGACTCACACTTGTGGCCAGTGTTTTAAGATTCATGTCTTCAGCAGGAATGAACAGGCTTAGGACTGAGAGCCACAAATGAGATTGTTAAATTATTGAAAGACATATTTAAACGTTATTGTTTTTTTTCATGGGAGTTGTTGACCATCAGAAAAATATAAAATTATGCCAAACATAAGCTCGAATGTTATCAGTGCTCTTGAACAGATGTTTTTCAGTGTGTGGGCTGTGATTTTACATCCTAATTTGATATTTTTGTTGTAAATGTTAATATTAATTTAAATGTAGTATATGATTTATCCCGAACAGTTTCCTCTTATATAATATAGTAATCGAGATATCGAGATGTATCAAATGTAAAGTAATTAAGGCTGAAAGGCCCTTATACTGTCCAAGCTGCATCTCACAGTCTTTATTCATATTGATGTTGTTATGGCCGATGGATCTATGATAACATGATGTCATAAGTTACCCTTTGACCCTTGCAGGTTCGTCTGTAAAAAACAATGAATAAAGGCTAAAAAGCATGGGTGTGTGTGTGTCTGTGTTTGTCTGTCTTCCAGGGGTGAGGACCATGACTGTCGCAGAGCTGAATGAACGTCTGGAGGAGACAGAGACGAACATCAGGAGGTATTCAGAGGAGCTCGTACAGCAGCTGGCTCTCAGAGACGAGCTGGACTTTGAGAAAGAGGTGAAGAACAGCTTCATCTCGGCGCTCATTGATGTACAAAACCGACAAAAGGAGCACCGGGATATGCTGAAGAAGAAGAAGAAGAAGCATAAAGGTGGAGCCGGGACATCGCACAGCAACGTGGAGAAGACGCTCGGACAAGTGAGCTCTTTCTTTTTTAGATTACCACATTGTGTGTTGATGTCTTGAAATGTGAGAAGAGTCTTAAGATCTTTCTTTTCTCCACTGCTGCATTTCTTGCTGCATCTATTGTTTGATTCTCCAACAAACTTTCGGAAACCTCTTCCCATCTCTTCTACTTTACTTCCTTACTCCTCAGCGCTTCAGCATGGAGGGACTGTCTTCTGTCATTCAGAATGGTTTCCGGCAAACTTTTGGGAGCGGGTGCAGTGAAAAACAGGTTACTTTGTACTTTCTCAGCTGCTCTTCACTTTCTGTTTTCTGCACTGAAAATCTACACTTTTTTCGGCATGTCATCCCATAAAAACATGCACTACAGCACCTTTATACCCTGTCTGTGTTTATGGTTTACAGTATTTGACTACAGTCATCCCTTATGAGAAAAAAGGACACCCTCCTTCGCTCGAGGACCTCCAGATCCTGACTAAGAGTACGTTTCTTCATCTCTACCAACAGTACTTGAGTTTTAGTGTAGCTGTGATCGATTCATTCACTCCTCTGTATCTGCTGCCTTGTAGTTCTACTCGCTATGAGAGACGACAGTGACAAGGTGCCCAGTCTCTTAACAGACTATATTCTCAAAGGTGAGTGTTCTTCTTTTTAATACTTGTTGGTTGATGTGATGTGTGTGTCTGAATTCAATTGTGATTGTGCTGGTGACGTAAAGTTAAAGTACCATAAGAGTATTTTTGCTGTGATTGACTGATGCCACAATCCTTTTTCTGCAAATCATCTATATTTAATATTTACTTTTGGCCATTTTGTAACCCATATTGTTTAGATTGTATTTTCTACATCGCAGTCATTGGATTCTGGTCATTAATACTGATTATTATCTGGACATTATGGGTTTGTCATATAAAAATTCAGCCTCAGCACAGTTTTCATGGACGAGAAAATTAGCTATAGAGACCAAAACTGTTTTTTGTACTAGGCTGTAAACGTGTTTGTTTCTGCTCTCCTGTAGCCAGCCTCGAGTGGCTGTTCGAGGAACTGCAATTTTTAGCACTATGCATTGGCTTTACTTCACAGCCACTGAGGTTGTTGCTTGCTTGAAACATGCACAGGTTTCTTGGTACTGCTGTTGAAAGTAAAGGGACCCAAAAAAATGTTAAATTTGAGATGGCTGCTATAAAAAAATCACTTTTATATGTTGAAAAACACATGTAGATGAAAAACAGTTTAAACAGTGTAAAATGCACAATCTGGTAGTTTAAAAGTTGCAGCTGATTCTGAGGTCTCGAATGTTGCCGTTCTGGTGTGTAAATGCACCACAATCCAGCTGTAAAGCTAAAATTTACATGTCAAGCAAGCTTCAACAGCAGATTAGCTTTCAGGCTGCACTGAAATCAGCTGTCTGAAGGCAAGAACATCAGCCTAATAGCCATTATTGTAACTGTACATATGATTTACATCAAACCAATGTGGTCCTGCTGTGCCTCCTCTGGCTCCTCTATCTTTTTTATGTCCTTCCTTTCACATGTTTTTTTATTCTTTCATATTTTCTTTCTCCACTTCTTCTTATGATCTGATTTATTGCTGCCTTAGCTCTGGTGTGAGCGATGGACGGAGAGGTTTGTGTGACACATTCACATGTGATGTGCACTGTTGTGATGTTGCCACTCACACTGGGAGAGCGCCCCCTCTCCTCCACTAAACTGTAGTCCAGTCTGACCCCCGATGTTGTCCTTTTCACGTCCTCTCTCTCCCACGTGGTGACTGGCTGCAGCATGTTTGATCCCTCTTACTGTCAATGACTCACTGCCCACAATTTACTCTGAGGTTAATGTTTAAGACACAGTTGATGATGATTAGTTACCTGGTACAGCTAAGACTGCGATTATTTATTCTCACCCACCCTACTTCAGAGGTATGTTTGTATTCTTCAGATGTTTAGCACTCACTGCTGGGCTAAGATTTCTCCTACATTGTTGTTCTGACCCTTTTATGTTGAAGCTTTGTCCGTGGTCTCTCGTATCTCTGCTAATATTCATCTCTATTGTTTTTACAGTGCTTTGCCCGACGTAGACCACAGGGATGGTACCTAACACTGCAGATAGTTTACCATGGCAACAGAAGAGGAAGAGGACTCATTGTTTTTTTCAAACATGAAGCACACTTAATTTATTCCTGCATGTTTTTACCTCAAATTTGTCTTTTTCTGTCCTTTCATTCATTTAGTTGTGTTTATTTTGTGTTGAGCATTTTGTGATTTTGCAAACCTCGTGTGATCCTGTGAAGTCTGACTTCCTTTCATTGTTTTTTTTATTTTCTTGAACGGTAAAAGAACATCATAAAAATGCTTAATTCTATGAGAAACATACCCAGATAGATAAACCAGCATAGGAGTTGCACTGTTTGGAAGCTGAGCTTTGCTTGCTGGTTATAAGTAAGAGCAGAGAGACAATGCAAAGGGCTTTGTGTTTACTGTATGTGAAGTGCTTAAGTATCCACTGAGCGATGAACAAATGCACGAAGCACGTCGAACACAGAAGAAAATTATAAATAACAGAGCATTAAAACTTTAAAGTGTAAACAAAAGAAAGATTGTATTGATCCCCAAGAGGAAATCATAAAGTATTACAGCAGCACATGAGATCAGAGAGGTGCAGGATACAGATACATATAAAAATATGTAATAATAATAAATAAATTAGTAACCTTGTGCTTAATAAAATAAAAGTGTAAAAGCATCATATAATTCAACACAGCTTTACATGTAGCAGCAGACAAACTGTGTTATCTGCGTTCATCTCAGCAGAACAATGCGTACATTATCATTATTATTCTATGGAAGATAAAGTGTTAAAGACGAAGGTGATGAAGTCTGGACTGAAATTAACTAATTAACTAACTGACTATGCATTTGACTGAATACTGAATTGTGACCCTCGCACTGTCTGTACTTTTACTCGTGACGCCGACTGGAATCAGAGCGTCGACGTGCCCGCTGTGCACAGGGCAGCGTTCACCACCAATGGGCATTATTATTATTCTCTGTGTATTACATGAACAAGCTGCCTTTGCCTTTGCCTAAACTTTTGTACATTATAAATGACTTATTTTGAATGAATGTCAAATTGCTGGACTACTTACAGAACCTGCTTCATTGTTAATTTATTTTGTAAATATTTTATTTCAAATACATTGTTAAAATCACTTACTGCTTTGTCTCAGTAAATTTATTATTGCTTAATACTAGACATGCAAACATGAAACACACAAGAACGACAATAAGGAAGACATACAGTATAATATAATATCTTTGATCACATGCAAGGCAACATTATGAAGTAATAAATAAAGAGAAAAATAAGGAATGAATAAAATAAATAACTTTAATTTTTGGCTGTAAATATATAAAGAACAATAATCTCTCATATCATTTAATTTTCTATCATCCCTTTGACCTACTTCCTGTGTAAAATTATAAAAGAATTTGATGCATATTTTAAAGCTAATTGGTCATTTCCAGAAAAAAAGTTATTCCCAGTGCCTTGTGGGAAGTGATTACTAAAAGAAACGATCCATTCATTTTACATAACTGCTTATCTTCATCAGGATCACCAGGGGCTGGAGCCAATCCCAGCTGACATTGGGTGAGAGACGGGGTACAGGTACCCTGGAGAGGTCGCCAGCTCATCTCAGGACTGACACATGGAGACAAACAACCATTCACAGTCACAGTCACACCTACAGGCAATGTAGAATGACCAATTAACCTATTAACCTGCACAGGTGGGGTCTGAACCAGGAACTTTGTTGCTGAGGCAGCAGTGCTAACCACCGCACCACCAAGAAAGGATCCTATATATTTTATTTATTTTATTTACTCAACCCATTTCAATCATATTTGTGCACTTCTTTGCAAAACAACTTTCCTTAGAGGTTTAAGTTCAGATGTATTTAGGTCTAATTCTATTTTTTAAATATTGCAAAAAAAGAGGAGGAATGAACAGTTACAGTGTGTGGGGAAATTGAAGTCATTTCCAGTGACACACCCTCCACAAAAGATTCAATTACAGGACAAAGCCCAATACAATGGATACAGGAAACAGTGTGTACACTGGAGGAATATGGGAAATGAATTTGCTTCATATTGAAGATGTAATGTGGAGTCTACAAAGAATATAATACACCTCTTTATAACCAAGCTGTTTGTCTTTGAATACAACAAGGTGAAAGATATTATTATCTCATGATTGGACGTGGAACATTGTATCACTTAAATTAGTTATTTGGCTGTGAGCTGTGTATCCAGAGAGTGAAAGGTAGAATCACTGAACTTTTAGAGGCACGAGGCTGACAGCGTTCTCATTGTTGGCAGAAGTCACTGAAACTCTCGAAGTGCAGAGATGAAATATAAACAAATATTCAATTCCCAGCAGGATTTTTTCATTATATAACTCTCTGCCATGTGTCAACTGCACCCTGTCCAGCTCACTGAGGAGATCCAGATGTGGACTGTGGGACAAACCCCAAAACATCTCCAACCTCTAGCCTGTTGGAGCCCTCTGCAAAAACATAACAGACCGTTTGACAGGAAAAAGCCACAGTTCAATTAGCGAGCAGCCATGAAAAGGCTCTCATAAAAATGTTTGTAGTTTAATATTGGTTTGATGTTAAGTGGCACAGACAGATGTAGATAATTGATTAAGATAAAAATTATTCAAAGTCTGTTTGTTCTATGTGATGAAAACACAACACACACACACACACACACACACACACACACACACACACACACACACACACAGATAAGGTCCTGTTGTAATTTACTGGTAACCTACAAACATATGGAACCAGAGTCATGCTTGTCTGAATGCTAAACTCTCCACAGTCCTGCTCTCCATCCATCCCCCTTCAGCGTTTCAAAAGCAACACAAACATCTGTAAAACATCTGTAAAACATTTCTTCTTTCTGAGATAAGATTTCCTCATTCAGCTCGGGCGTGTAAAAACACAACAGTCTGGCCAGTGCTCAGAGCTGCGAGGGAGCTTTTGGTGGGGCTGCACCAAAAACAGTTTCTCTACAGCGGATTTAAAGTGTTTTCCCAAGTATTATGGATGTTCAAAGGATTTGCTTGATGTTTTGCCTTCTCCTGCTGGCACACTGCACGTTCCAGCAGACGACAACCCCCGCAAGGAGAAAAAATGGCAAGAAAGGTAGGACTTGAATTTAACTTTGGAAATCAAAACAATGTCCTCATTTGGTAACTAATAACTTTTACAGTGTTAAAGTTCTTGGTTATGTGAGACTTCATGCTTGATTTTTTTGCCCCATCAACAGACAACGCTGCCATTGAGGAGCTGAAGAAACAGATTAATGACATTGTTCAAGAGTTGAATTTGCTGAAAGAGCAGCAAGCTTTACAGACAGGTATATTTCCTGCTTTATAAAGACCACACACTTAGATTTAACACAGTACCAACATGCTGTATCTCATATTCCAAACACCAATTTAACATATTTTCTGTGGAGAGCCAAAAATAGACAATAACACCTGAGCCACACTGACTTCCCCCTAATTTCCCCCTCAGTTTGTCTGCGAGGCACCAAAATCCTCGGCAAGTGTTTCTTGGCTGACCCAGTGAAGAAGAACTTCCACGCAGCCAGTGATGACTGCATCGCCAAAGGTGGCAGCCTGAGCACTCCTCTGACAGGAGATGAGAACGACCAGCTCTACAGTTATGTACGTCAGAGCATCGGCCCAGAGGAGCACATATGGCTGGGCGTCAATGACATGGTGACCGATGGCCAGTGGGTGGACCAGTCAGGCTCTAATGTGCGCTTCAAGAACTGGGAGACAGAGATCACTCTGCAGCCAGACGGAGGGCGCAACCAGAACTGCGCCATCCTCTCCACCACAGCCAACGGGAAGTGGTTTGATGAGAACTGCCGAGCTGAGAAGGCTTCTGTGTGTGAGTTCAACATCGTCTGAGGGATGTCCTCTGACTTTAACATCACTCTGTGCAGATATGAACATTAAATGCTTGCAGAAAAGAATGAAATATGTAGAGTATCAGGTACATTCATGCAATATATTGAAAAAGTAATATTCTGCATGGTTTTTTAACCTCACATTTTCTTGAGCAAGTCATTCAGATGTCAGTTCACAGTGGGGTGGGGTACAGTATGTCTTTGCATAAGCTAAACTCACTGAGACAACAACAGCTCTCAAATGCTCCCGCAAATTCTTATAGCATATTCATGAAGGTAAACACCACTGGATGGCTTGTCTTTGTTCTACCTTTCACTGAAGAGCATCATGCCTTAAAGTTATGCTGCTCATGTTACATTATATGATGTTAATAAACATGTCTCCTCAGTTGTAACCTTCTTGTTCATTTCTTGCTCATGATAAAAATTCAGCACATGTAATGGGAATGGGATTTCGTTCATCAGAGGGAAAAAATGCTTATGTAACTCGTAAAAAAAAAAGAACTAATAATAACACCCACAGTGTAGTTAAAAGTTTTCCTTTCAAAATAACACCAGATGAAGTGTTTCATACCATATGTGTTGTCTCCATGCGCTGAAATATCATAATCTGAACACAGGCTGTCATCTCTGCATATGAATGATGTGTTTTTATAATCAAGGAATTAGTAAAGATCAACAGAGATGACAGGACTAAGGTGACCAATACAACAAGGATGACATTTTTTCTTTTTCAAATGTCACCACTTTACATATTCCACGGTCAAAGTCAGCCTGGAGGTTGTCTGGTGCTACATTTCTAAAAAAAATATCTGTGACATTAACAACATCATCAATAAGTATCATATTTTTTTCATCGTGAAAACCTAGTTTCTGTATTGGCACACTTTACGTTACACACCCAAATGAATCAGATCAACATGTTGATGTCAGCAGCAGCAGCAGTGTGTGAGAGAGCATGTTCTCATCTCAATATGAGTCTATCAATCTGTAATACAATTATGGTAATATTTTACATGGCTTATAGCCAAAATAACTTCACATTCTGAGAGTTCATGCAAAGTTTCCAGCAAGCAAACACTTTATTTCCTCAAGACTGATGGCAACTTTGAACTTTTGTCTCCCTCTGCAGTTCATTTTCTGAACAACATCGCATTAAAGAGCAAAACACACACAGTGACTGACTGTAAAACTTGATCAACATATTTCCTCAGATCTTCTTGGTCAGTATAATTTCAAAATTTAAAATGACAATAACATAAATAAAGATTTTAATATGCTGTGTTGTTATTTTCTATCCCTGTTAATGAACAAACTGACTAAACAAAAACTGTAACTTCACGTTAGGACTTAGTTTGAATGATGACCTTTTAGATTAGTACACAATTGAATCTGTCTTGTCGATTGTTAGCACTCATCATACATGTTAAATTGTATGCCTCACACAGTCTCTCTTTGAAAAACATCCTGTAACAAAATTCAGTCAAACAACAAACAGATCTTTGTGAGATGTAACTTTTTGCTCATCGTGTATACCATTATAGCTAAGCAGATGGGGTGTGTGGTCCTCAAAACAAATAGTAAAATATGTTTCTGATTTCTGATTCATCATGATACATAAATACAAAATGAAAACATAATTTAGCTATCAGCAGATCAGTCTTGAGATGGCCAAAAGTCTGGGTCCAAGAAAGAACAAAAGCGCTCAATTTTTATTCATCCCTGGACCAAAAATGGCTGAAAACAACTCTAAGATCCTAAGCTGTATTAGCAGGAGTGTATTGACCTTTCTGTAAGGCACATTTGTGGTGTAATGTATCTAAAAGTCTCCATAGCAGGTGCAAAAGCAGTGATAAAAAACAGAGTACTCCATGAACATACGCTGCTGTTGCAACATCCTGCAACACAGGCCATCATGAAGCCATCATGTTTGATGATGCTATAAAAGTGCAGTGTGTTGCAATAGCAGTGGAGTCATCTCATTTTTAATGATAAAAATAAAAAACTCAGCATGTAAACAGCATGTTTACTCCCGTATAAACATCAATAATATGTACAAAATATCTCAAATGTAAAATATTCATTGCCTAAAAGCAAAACAAGATCTCTTTAAAGTGGCAAAACTGGTATAATGAGGGTGATTATGTACTGCTTTCAAAACTAAATGCGCCTTCATCTGAGATAAAACAAGGTAACAGCTGCAGGCGGGTTTGAACAGGGTTATTTCATGTGACTGGCTGTGGTGCAAAAGTACACTCAGGAGAAAAAAACCAAGGCTTCTTGCGAGAAGTGAACATTAGATAATCACACAGATGCCGGGGAATGAATATCTCAAAGTTCAAGTAGGTCAAGTGAAGCCAGAAAGCCGAATGCAATCTCCTCAGTTCCCTCCTTCTGGCTCCAGACGAGGCCCCAGAGTCGGGGAATGTTCATCTTCACTTTGGCCCTCAGCCTGGTAAATCTCATTCTCTATCAGGCGTTTGCCATGGCTCAAAGGCCTGATGGGAAGTGGAGGCCCCTCCTGAGATGAGCTCTGTAACTGCTGGTGAGCCCTGTTTTGTATTTTTTCGCCATCGCTGTTCTTAGAGACCAGCGGCTTTGTTGAGTCTGTGTGTCCTGTGAACGGCTGGTACGTGTCAAACTCTCCGTACATGCCAATCTCTGTCCCCCTTCTCAGCAGGTGTGTGTAGACCAGCGTGTCCTCAATGGAGGCGTACTCATGATCACTGTTATCATCACGTGTTTCTGGTAAACCGTTTTGTCCTGGCAGGAAGACGGTGCCATTTGGATTGTAGATGGACACCTGATGATTCAGCTCCTCCTTTTTCTTCCTGTTTGACAGGCAAGACAAGATGGTGCAACATTTATATACAGCATCTCTTACAACATCACTCAACAATAAGAAACTTTAAAGGTAGGGGGAAGACCTTTAGCAGATTTGAATAGATGTTTCGTAAGACACTACATTAGCATCTGTATTATCTTTACTAAAATAATAAATAAACCATTTGAAAAGAAAAAAACACAAAACAGATGCACACACCTGATCACCACACAGACCACTACCAGCACAATGATAAAAATGACCAACAGAGCAGCCACCACACTCAGGATGATCGTCAGCAGAAGGTCTAAATGAGAGAAAACATCATTAACAAACACAATCTTTCATTAATACCATGTCATACACTCAATTAAGTGTACAGTCTTTGTAAATAAATTAAATATTGTCCATGAAACTCTAAAAAGAAACATATGAAGCATGGACATTTACAGATATTGATTGACTTCTTATACTGCACCCCTCCAACACACCTTTAAAAGTGTTTGTAGTGAAGTATGCTAGCATGCTTTAATTTGGTGATGATCGTGAAGGAGAAGAAGTCAGATGAACAACAACATTTATTCAATGAGGACGAACATGAATGAATGAGTGTACCAAATTTCATGGCAATTTATCTGTAGTTGTTGGGGTTGTATGGACGCTACAACGGACCGAATAACTGTTTCCGGCCATAGTGCTGCGGTCTTATGTTATAACCATGCATGAGTTTGTTTCACTCTATCAGCAAAATCAGGGTGGTTTATGTTTTAGCAGAAACCTGCTCTGGTTGGCATAACCTTTACAGTTTTACAGGAAGCCAGATGAAGCTGTCATTGTTTTAGTAAAATAGAAATAGTGATGGATTGCTCCTTCCTGATTTCCTTATTAGAACTTAACACAAAGTACAACTGAGGCTGATGGGAATAACATTACTTTTGCAGATATTTGCAGGTCATCAACTGAACTAATGGAAAAATTGAAATTTTGTCCGACAGTGACCAGGATATCTGTTCCAAATTTCACAGCAATACATCGAATAGTTGTTGAGATATTTCTGCGTAGACCCTTCATGGAGCCACACTGCAAGCATAGTTAAAAAGTCTTACAGTTTACACAAAACTATAATGTAGACAATGTGTCCCTGCAAAGTGGCCTCTTACTCTTGCTCTTCTGCAGGGTGATCTTGGTGACAGCGCTGAAGTGTCCTCTTTCAGGCATACAGTTGGACATGTTGAAGTAGAAGGTCTTTGACACTGTGATCTCACTCTCGGCCTCCTCGTCCTCCCTGCGGCTGTAGTCCTCCTCCAGGCAGCCTACTCTCTGTATCTTGGTGTTAGTGTGGCGGATGCTGCACTTGGGCTGGCTAATGTTGGCAAACACCAACCGAGCCTCCATCTTTGGGGGAACAGAGATGATCCAGGAGGAGGTGTAGTAAGACTGCATACCATTTGGCCAACCAGGACTTGCCAAAAAGACAGGAGTGTCTCTCTTTGGAGATACAGTGAATATATATCTTTCTGAATAGGAATTAAAGGGAAAATGACATTAAATAGCAATAAAATGTGCATTTTCTTGCATTTATCCATTTTAACAGACGCTGCTTGTTACCTGATATCTCCTCTTTCAGTTTGGCCATCAGCACATTCTTGAAAATTAGTGCTTTATCCCCAGTACTAGACACAGTGACAGACACGTTGTGTGTGCGGATTTGGACCTTCTGTATGGCTCCCTGAGGGCAGAAGTGTCCAACAGTGGTATTGTCTTCTTCGACCAGTTTGATAATGAAGCTGTCATTGCATGGCAGCCAAGGCAGGGACTGCTTGAGGTACCCACTGGGAGAGGTCAGCTCCACTGTGCCGGGCTCAGGAGGACGGAGAGTCCAGGTCACACTGCTCAGAGGGGCAGGGAGGCAGGTCGGCAGCACAGGCACCGTCAGATTGACTGGAGTCTTTGGGCAGTCTTTGAGCTGATTACACCCTGACAGGAAAGCACAGATAATTTAAATCAAGAGGCGGTCATAAATGAGAATTTCAGCTTTCAGAAGCAATTAACTTTCTAAAATAATCCCAAAAAAAGCATTTTCTCACTCCTACTAATTAGAAACACTTTACTTTAACCTTCCATTTAGCTTTCATGAGCAACAAGATTTGTATTTTATTAATGTATTTGTAATAACTATAACTCGTTCTGGGTCGTGTCTAGATAGTAACCCTAATTTGCAAAGTCTCACACATGTGCACTTTACACAGGAGCACTTTACTCCACAGCGGAGGATATACCGGGAGCTGGTTTTAAAATATTTTTGTCTCGCCAGTTTTGCGCAACAAATTGTTTGGAAATATTGGCAAGTTTGACAAAGCTTTCAGGAATTTAGGTAATGTAGGATAAAGACTCAAATTCAAGGAGTTTATGATCAAACAGAGATTGGGTTTGTGTCCCATGTGAAGCTTAAAGTCAATTATAAATCTTCAGACTTATTAGTTTTCAGTTTCCCCCAAACAAACACCACCATCTGTGCTGATCCCTTTCTGGTTACCAACATCTACCACCGTGCTCCTTCATGTACAACTATTACAGCTACGCTAGCTGCATCAATGAAGACAAGATGTAAAATAAACTAAAACAAAAATAGACACAGAAAATGATTCGAGGGAAGGTCAATACAACAAATAAATAAAATAAGCACTGCATTAAAGAGATAATTTGTTAACAAATAAAAAGATTAAAAGTAATAATAGCAAAATAAAATACATACAAAAATAAGAAGACGCACTGTCATGTATTTATCCACAATTAACTGAAAACTTGCGTCTCTCCACTATATAACCCCTTTCAGGAGCCTTTTAAAAATATTAAGTATTTGCCCCACTTTGCTTCATATAGATCCAGTCTACCCAGTTGTTTATATGACAGTTTTTCGAATACTGCAACTCGTGCCATCTCCACAGCACACTCCCCTCCGTCTTCCATCCCCTGACAAGTATTTGTCTGCCAATCATAATACTGGTTTGGACAAAGCTTTTAATATGTTAATCCTGTCCTGTCAGAGCTGAATGGTCACCCAAAACAAATAATCTAGGACTAAATGGAATTTGCATCTCTGTAATCTCACATAGATTATCATAAATATTGGTCCAGAATTGTTGGACTTTGTCACATGACCATAAAACATGAACTAAATTACCTTCCTCAGACCTCAGACAATTTGATGTGGGTAATAATCCTAATCTAAATAATCTGGAATGATCCAATAAAAACGATGTATAATTTTGAATTGAATAAGGCGTACTCTTGCATCCCTTGAAACTACTTTAACATTTTTACAAATTCTGTTCCAATCCCCATCACTGAAAGTCAAATTCAGATCCCTTTCCCATGTCTTCTGCATAGCTGAAATGGGCCCATTACCAAGAGTCTGAATCAACATAGAATAATAGACAGCTGCCCCGTGTCGGTTAGGTTCAGCAAGGTCTTTGTTACTCTGGATAATAAACTAGAATTTGTGAGGACCATCTTTGTTAGGCTGTAATCACACCAAATCAGGCTATATTAGGATGTGATATATTAATCTAAGTATCAAGAGCTATAAAAATGACTCAAGACATATTTCCCAGGAAGGCCTGGCCCTTAATACTGAAATCTGGATTTACCTATGACTCTCAAGGCGGTGACTCTCACATCTTCAGGGCGACAAGCCTGGAAAGACAGATCACTGTTTGATGTGACTGTGATTGTCTCCTTCACCACAGAGTTTATTTTCATCTCACAGTCAGATTCCGGTCTCAACTTCTCAATGTGAAGAGTGAGGCCCTCCATTTTGCTCACATTCACTTTACACGACACTACAACAACAAACAGAAAAAGATATTAACGTTTCTTCTTGTCCTTACAGTATCTTCCAGCTAAAATCATCATCAGTCAAACGTGTCCAACAGGAATTTTCGATTTGAGAGTTTCCCCAGTTGTTGAAAAAGGTGTTTCCTACTGACGTGCTACAGTTACTGTCATGCATTACTCAGTGATGAGGCAATCTTAGAGCTCCCCTAACCTGAGACCGGAGGGAGCAGATAAAGCCCACTCACCATGTCAGATTCATTACTCATTCACACTGAAGCTAGAGTAAACTCTGTCACACCCGTCTAATGCATCTGAGCCTTTGTTGTAACAAGAAAAGATGATGGAAAATAAAGATTATTTATATTTAGTAATCACATGCCTGCTATGACATGCAGAGGAGACCTCATTAATCCCTGACACCACTCTCTTTGAACAATGGCTCCTGTATAAAAAGACACACCTGCTTTCATTGATAATATGATAAATTTAACGGTGGATCGATACAAATTTTAGCAAATATGCTGTACTTAAGACATGATGTATTTTAGTTAGTTAAAAGGTAAAAATCCAACATTTGCAAATATTATAAATCAGTATCTATACTGAGTGGTATTTCTGGTCACCCGTAAGTCCAATATTCACTATCTTTTAGATCTGTTATTCTTTATATCTTTACCAACTCTCGAGGGAAATGTTGGGCTCTTTAGCTGCTAAATGGTTCATTATGTTCAGCAGCTAGTCGCTAACCGTGTCTGTCTGCTGTGCTGTTTGGTGCTGAGCAGGTAATATACAGTGGGTTGGAGCTTTTTTGTTGAAAACAGCTGACTGCCACGGTCGAAAGTGATACAGCTGAGAGGGGTGAGAGTGAACAGAATGAAAAAACAGCAAAGTTGTGGGCTGAAAAAAACAAAACAATGAGCTAAAAGATGCTAAAATGCTCCCTAAAGATGAGAAGTCACTGTAAGTTCATCATTGCAAGCAATATCTCTTGTAATATAAAAATATTGATTAAAGCAGCTTTAAATTTCAGTTGAATACACTTTTGACCCGTTAAATCATCCTTAGAAATGTCTCTGTTAGTTTCAAAGTTATCGTATGGATAAAAACAACATTCTTCGAGATGCAGATCAGCCCAAAACTTTCAAAACTTTTCTCTCCCTCAAGATCTATCTGACCACTTTACTTCCTAAATATTTGAAATGTATAACAATCAATCTTCAGAAGGCCAAATATATAACAATCTTAGCAAAGATAAAAGGGTAAATCTTTCAAAGCCAGACAGCATCAAATGCAGATGATGTACAAACCTGGTGAACTAATGCTTGAAGAAAACACCTTGAGGTTTAGGGACAGTCCAGGAGATCCAGCACGTCTTCTGTCCATCTCACAGTTCCTCAGCGTCAGGGAGAAATGACCCTGATTGTGTTCTGGCTGAGGGTCCGTCAGCCTCAGCAACACCCCTCTCCCTTTGTTGTGGTACTCCACTGCTGTGTCCTTCTTCAGACAACTTGGCTGCGTGAGCTTTAAGAGCTGAACAGATGTCTTATGTTTGTCCGGGACGTGAAAGTACCACTCCATCACATCGTCGTCAGGAAAACTGTCGGGGTAGTTTGGAGAGAGCAACTCTGAGGACGAGGTCCCTTTTGGTAACGTCAGTGTAATTTTGGTGAGAGCTACAAGGGGAAAGAGATAAATGATGATCAAAAAAATGATGTCTGACACATAAGACATGAGACAGAGAAGAGGTTATCAGAAATTTAAACTAACTCACATTTGATTTCCTCCCCGACAGACACATCAAACTGGCCACTTTGCAGCTTCTGCCCTGCTGGGACATCCAGAGAAAAGCTGCCTCGATTCAGTATCTGAGCACTACTGATGGGCCCCGTTTTACAGTATTTCCCTACGGCCACATCCCCTGTAGTCTGGAAAGCCCAGAGGGTGTAGCTGTGTCTGTCTGCACAGCTATCCGATGCATTAATCTGTCTCAGACCCGTGTTGCTGAAGTCTATTTTAAACGCTGTGGGCGCAAGGGCCTTCAGATTCCAGGTGAACTTGCGGTTAAAACCCAGCAGAGGAAGCGAGCCGGAGTCGGACTGGATGATGTGGCTAGTGCATGACTTTGCGTTGCATTCTGAGAAGAGATATTAACAGATTACAACAAATAAACACACTTACACTGTCCAACAAGATAATTACATAAGCATTCAAATGAATTTATGCAGCGCTCTTACCTATGTTTTTCACAATTTCCACGTTGAATACATCTTGAGGTTTGGAGCAGCCAAACTCCACTGAGACAGGAGTGTTGTCTTTAAGCAGAAGGGATGCACTACATTGTCGTGAGCGGGCCGCCCCGGTGCACACTTTGCAACCTTTGATATCACTATTGCTAATGTTGAGGGTGGAGCCTCTGTCAGGGGTGATTGTCAGCTTAAGGGCCCCTGGAAGAAAAAACACACAGTATGAAGCTTTGAGAGAAATATAGCTCTTTAATAATACCTGGAAATCTCACAATTAAACCACCACTTAGATGTCACTGAACATCAGAATAGAAAGATGTCTTGCTAAGTACTAAATAAGCTTTTATTCACAGTTAACAAGTCATAATGACTAACTGCGTTGAGAGATGAGGCAGACAGCTTGGCTTCAATCCTTCTGTGACTAACCAGGCCTGTACTGAGCAAACACAGCCATGTTCATACACACACAGCAACACCAAACGTCAACTCTCTATTGTCTCACATATCCTGGTTCACACTGTATTATTTCTCTTTCTATATTTACCTGTATATGTTTCTCAAGTGGACAAAACAGACACAACCTATCATCTGACACATGACACATCAGATTAGCTCCGCGAAGAATGTGGATGATGAGGTTTCAGCTCAGTCATGAACGACAAAAACTCCACATTGAGGCTACAAAGTCTTTCAGTTTTGTCCTTAACAGGTCTGCCAGTACTGATCAATACACTTAATATAATGATTCAGGTCACAATAATTCATCAACAACCATATTAGCAGCAAACAGCACAATAATAAACAGCTTAGAAATACTAAAAACAGAATAATAAAGTCCTATCATTTGAGGATTAATCAGTAAACAGCAGATGTTCCACCTCAACAACATTTCAGACTAAATCTGTGCTGCTGGTTAATAATTAAGCTGTAACTTACCTGATACAGTGTAGGCGATGGCTGTAAGAAGTAAAATCTGAAGAGTGACTCGTGATAAGGACATGCTGCCCTACAGTGTAAATCTATAACTTTGATCCTGAGGGAAATCACTGGACATCTGCGCATATTTCATTTCTTCTCGTCCAGTGCTGCTGCGACCTTCATACACCACATTTTCCTCTCAATTGCGCAAAAGCTCAGCTCGTAGTTGTTAAAAAAAACCCAACTCCCCCACTTCCTGTACGTGCGGAGTGTGTCAGCGGCGAGAAGGGAGTGTTCAAGCACCAGGTAATGCAAAGGCGTGGCCTAGGCGGCCATTTTGGCAGGTACAAGAGTTCATTCATGCAACGCAACATCCGTGATTGAAACAACTGAGAATTAAAAAAAAAAATCACTGCTGTTGAGTTATTTCTGCAAAATAAAGTTATTTACATTCATGCATCATGAATGGAGGATTTATTGCAGGACTGTTGTATTAGTATTAGCTCTAGGCTACTGGCAACTGAGTGTATTTTTCCATAGTAATGAAATGTTAAATGTGCTATATATTAAACGCTATTTGCAGATAAACATCCTCTCTGACTCTGACTTTAGGGCTGAGTCAGTCTGAATTTGTCATCATCACAAACTGGTTAGTCAGCTCAGCAGGACAGTCTTGACCGGGCAAGCCACATAACATGAACTGTAGGAATTACACATTTAAATTGGTATGTCCTACTTTCAAATGTAAATAAGCTATTAAGCTAGCCTGGTCACTAGTTATGTTCTCAGATGGATGCAGATGAGCCCTTATGCTCATAACTTATGTTTTCTGATCACATGTGTATGATCATTCTGGGGGGTTGGAGTTTGTAGCGTGGTTGAATTATAATACATCATACTGTCTATTATTTTGTCCATCAGGATAAATAGCAAACACATCTCTGGATAATGCACTATGATTAAACAGCAGCTCAAGCTACGTCCTATAAAATGATCATGCAGTTGAATGATATAAGCTTCATTAAAGGGGGATTTATTGCAGAACTGCTACATCAGGTTAAGCTAATGGTACCTAATAAACTGGCAACTACTATAATTACTTCGTGTTTGCTCCAAGCCTTTACATTTTTCATTTGCTGTGTTCACTTGTCTGGATTAAATTGATTTAGCCTACAGAGAACAGGTCGGAGAGGATCTGAGTTATAGCCTATAATCAATTTTATTTCATTGAAACTGTTGTAACATGAATACAAATAAGCACGTATATTGAACTTGACATTATAAATCTAACAATATAAATATTGAAACCCTCTCAGTCAGTCATAAACAACATCTATTGTTTGTATTGGAAAAAAAATGTATTACATTTACTTTGACTATAGGTTATATATATACATATATATATATACTGTATGTGACAGCACACTTTAAAGTTTTCAGTGCAAAAGTCCTACACATGTGATAAGGCAAAAACTTTCTAGAAAGATTAAAAACTATACAAACACTGCTTAAAGAGAAAAGTTTGCACAGTTTACGCTGACATAATCTATAGGAAGGCCTACGAGGGTATACAAAACACATTGGTGTTGGTCCCAGTATAGATTACTATTGGCTATGGTATAATCCATCATACTTTACCTTGGTTGTCCTAATGAGGAGGCGATCTAATAAGGGTTATAAACACCCCAAAACTAAATCATTTCATCAAAAAGTTCTCCAAAGTTCCGCAATCATTCATTCAGGTGAACAGTTGAATGGCTACAATTATAGTATAGGCAGCACAGGCTAATTATAATAAAGATTATCTCAATTATCTCGGTCTCCTCTGCTCCATCCCATTAGGCAGAAATCCTGCAATGATCGGGACTGGCCATATGAGAGCAGCAACACTCCACACAATGATGACCAAAGTCATGAAACAAGCCACAAGTGTCGACTCGATGGGCTTTCTGTTCAGCCTCCAACTTTTGTCCCCCTTCAGCTCATCGAGGCTGAAATCCACGCAGCAGAAAGTGACCTGATCCCCGGTCTGCTGGCCCCTCGCCCTGCCCTGCCCAAACTTCCTATACCGGGACATCCCGCATCCCACGCACAGCCGCAACTCCTGCTGACCCCCGGTGACCCCGAGATGCTCGATGACGACCGGAGAGATCACCCTGTTGAAAGACGCGGAGAAAAAAGCCCTTCCGTGGTTGTTGGTGGTGTAGATGAGCACATCACACTGGAAGCCGAAGCTGCTGTCCCATCGGGCCACCAGAGAGGTGGGCAGTAGTCTCTGGACGCTCACGTTGCACTGGGACAGAGTCTGCAGAGAGGAGGCGTCGGGCGAGGCTTCGCTCTCCTCCACAGACCTCTTGGAGAAGCGCACGTCCACCTCCAGGTTGGCCAAGAACCTGTTGGAGGAGTTGATGGGCGGCAGGAGGAGGTCTTCGTCGCTCCAGCTTTGGCATCGCTGTAGAAGTCCGGCCACAGCGGTCAGAGCCAGCAGGAGAGTCGGGGAGTCGTTCAGCATGGCACAGGGCGCGTCTCTCCTGCTCGCATGGTGCTGTGACGATCCGCAGGCGACGGAGGAGCCGTGCAATGTTTAAAGACGCCAGTCACCGGTGGATTTTTAAAAACGCAGCTCCCGGTGGAGAGATTCAATCCCCAGCGCGACTTGTATAAATGGAAACGTCCAAAGCCTGTTACATGCGCGCATCCCCCCTCCTTTTCGATGTTTCCCTTCTGACTTGTTCTCCAAATGTGCCCTGCAAACGCTTTACATGAGAAGCAGCACTGTGCGCTGCTTTCATCACAGCTCGGAGCTCCACTCCCCTCTCTCTGTCACTTCAGGTGTGAGCACGAAATCACAGAGGAGTGGTGGTGAGCGAGTGGTGGAGAGCCTCCGTGCGCAGAGACAGAAGCTCCGAGTTCATCTCAAATCTTCCAATCAGCAGTCCTAACACACACACACACACACACACACACACACACAATGAAAGTTTCTCAATGAAAGGAAATTAAGTGATTTGAAAACACAGACTTAGTCTGACTGTCCCTGTTGGTCACTCCCTGTCGCCACCACGAGAAAGGGAATGAGGCAACCTGTGGCACCATCATGGACATGTTTATCAAGCTTTGAGACATGACCATGTTCAAGTTAAGTTACCATCATACTAGGATCTTTAAAAATAGTTTTTCATATTTATGTGATCTGTAAATTAACGGTTAAATTAAATTAAATTAAAATAAATTAAAAACCCTCTCTACACTGCCAGGAATAATCCTCTGTTGGATATGTGAATCATTTATATGTGTATTTATTTTGATGGCTTAAAAACCAAATTAAAATATGGTGTAACAAAAAAATAAAATCATTCAATAAAACATGAATTAACTGTGAAACACCACCACGTTCATAAAACACACTGTGTTGCAGAACAAATAGAAGACGTGAACTCAGCTACAGCCCTCGATATGAGCCATAAGTAAGACATCTGCATAATATTCTTTGACATTGCTATGCTATGCTTTGAGGTCCCTAAAGGCCACAATAAACTGAGAAACTAGATGTGATTTCAGGTGACAAAGGTCACACTAGTGACCACTGTTTCATCTAAGTGATAGAGCTAAAAGATCAGAAGTTAATCTACATTACATGCAGGAAAGATTAACGTCTAAACCTTTATGTAACCAGAGTACATTCACAGCTCAGTGTGCATGACTGCCACTGAGTACAGGAGCCACAATGGGCCAACAGGGGCTTAAGTGCCTTACTCAAGAGCACCTCAGCAGTGGTGATGAGGTGAAGTGCTGCTCTCTTACTTCCCCACCAAGATTTGTCCTACTGGTCCAAATTCTGTCCAAAACACCGTAAGATATGAGAATAGTCTCAAAACACACACAATTCATGATAAAACACCTTGATGTTGTCACATCTTACAGTCACACACAGATTTCTGTGTTCAGTCTGCAAGAAAGCAGGGACAAATTTCAGACAAATGTCATTCTTTACTTGTCTTTTGTTTATTCAGTTATGAAATCAACTCCTCTTCTGGGTGCTATATACATAACTAGTTACTATGGTTACACATAGTGACGTACTGTGGGTAAACAGAAAAGACTGCATCTCTACACTTAAAACCACTGAGTTAATAAAGCACCAACATAACAGTTTTGACCCAGTGTCACTTTCATATTACTGATGTGACTGGATTAAAACAATCCTTCTGCTCTGTACTTTTCTGACCATAGGCACTGGGTAAAGTTAACCCATCGTTGCATATCACTTAAATGCATGATATATATAACACAATAAATAAAGGGAACTAGTAAAAAAAAATCAATAAAAACCTATATTTTGCTTGTTTTATTTATTGTTAGCTGATGAAAATGTGAGTGAGATGAACCCAACAGTCTGTAATCCTTGTTTGTTCATCTGTTTTCTGCTCGGAGAGCTTTCTGTATGTTGGTGTTTGTTCCTCTCAGCCATATTGTGCACTCTTGGGCAGTCAGACACATCAATAAACATGTGCCTCCACTGTGCTGCAGCAGCAGGGGTTTTGTAACGCAGTATGTATCACCCGGCTGCCGTATCTGATGCTGAAGAGGACACAATCACCTCCCATCCCCTCCCTTTACCCTCCCCTCTTTGTGTTTTGGATCCAACACTTTATCACAAACAGCAAATCTGATTACAATTACAGCTCAGGACGCAGCTGCAGTTAATCTCAATTTTGCGGAGTTCTAATAAAAGTTTAAATATTAGGACGTGTGGACAAACACCTGGTCCATTTTGGCATAGATGGTTTTCAAGCTGAGGTCTCTGTGAGCCAAATCACAGAGTTCAGAGTCAATCCTGTCAATCCTAAAAAAATACGTTTATGCTACTCGGAGTTGCACTAAACCAGGACTGATCTTTCTCACCGACAGGACTGGACATGTCAGTTTTATAACTTTTTGTTTCATACATACGTTTGTTCAAAACGTTGTTGCATTTGTTCAACAATACTTAATCATATTATTATCTCTAAATATATCCAGATATATAACATATTGTATCTGCCTGTAATAGTTGTGGAGTTGTTTAATCCACAGTGTCAGAGCTGTTATTTCTATGTATGTATGTATATATTTCTATCTATGTACTCTTGACCTCATCTGTAGCAAAATATTAGGTATGCCTTGTAACATAGTACATATTTCAATTATTTTACAGGTGTTGCTCTTATTGTATCTCATACCCTGAAGATGCTCTCTCTTCCTCACAGAAAATCTTCCCCACCTGTCAATCACTTAGCTGCCCATGCACCTTTCTTCTGTTAACAACATTTTAAAGGTTGATGTGGCTTTAATGAGGAAATAATTCTGCCTTTTACCAGTACGTCCTTCCTAACAATGTCTACATAATGCTTCAGAAAATGTAATAAGCTATTGGCTGAATTAGGTCATTGACCAGAGGCAAAATCGTGATGAATTATTCTCTTTCATCTTTGCAGGCTAGGAAATATGAATGCTACTTGTATGAATTGTTTTCTTCTGTGCTGTTTAAATGGTATAATCTGCTCTAGAAGCCTGCTTCTGTGTATTTGATGTGAGGGCCAGCTGAAGTGAAACACACTTTGGCCTTAATTTGCACCTGAAAGCCCTCGCCCTCTGGTCCCTGTTTGATTATGACAGCGTATTCTACTCAACATTTTTTTGCTTTAAAACAATCATGTAGCTGTTTGGTTTTCTTTCTGCACGCTCAGACCTCTCTCTGGTGCTCACAAACACTCCCACACGTTTCCAAATGCTGGTCTCTCCACATCAGATATGCTCTAGACAATGTAGTGGTGAGCAAGAAAATGTAAATGACTTTCTTGTTCATTAATTATGCTATAAAAATGTAAATTGCTTTGGTGACAAAAATGCAAATTGGACTAAGATAAAAGTCTCTTGTGCCAAAGGAGAATGTATGAAAGATTTATTTGCTCAAAATGTGGCTCTTTATTCAGGAAAGCAAAAGGAGGATCTGTTAGTGGCTTCTGGCTGGCCTTCAGCAGCTCTGTGCTGGATCAGACACCATTAGTCTGACCCACCGGCTCACACAGACAACCGGCTTAATTAGAAGTTGAGGATCCGGTACATGCATCCTCATAGCCGCAATGTTCAAGCTCCTCTTTTACATCTGAGCCTGGTGAATCCCCCTGTCTGTCTCTAGTAGTCCTGTCATACCACCAATCACTGCCAGGACTCATCACCACGGCAACAAAACGGCGGTTTCCCTAGAAGCGGAGGAGCAGCAGGGCATTGAGGAAATGTAGTTGATAATAAGAATAAAACTAATATCATCATCGTCATTATTATCATGTTTGATGTCAGTGCCAAGGATATTGCAGGAGATCAGGACAGGCACAAATATTCATTATGGTGTTTTGCGTTCACTTCCTGTCTATCAAAAGCAATCTACAGGGCAGCAGCGCTCTCAGTCAGAGTGTATCACACAGAGTTTCCTCCTCTCTTCTCTCTCTTCTGAAGAAACAATACTAGACAGAGTACGAGCTGCTCAGGTGGTCTGCGTGGAGTTGGAGACAAACTGTCAAATCTGGGCAGCACTGTGACTCAAAGTGATTATAAGATACATAAATGTACGAGATGCATCTATTAAATTCAGGTTTTGAAGCAGGGACGTTGGAAGTCAGGGGAGAAACTTAGTCTATTTAATGTCATACAAAATGCTGAGTGGCATTTATTGCTATGTGTATATATATATATATATATATATATATATATATATATATATATATATATATATATATATATATATATATATATATGTACTGTATGTCAAAGGAGCCACAGCAACAACACAGGCAGGAACACTGAACTAATGCATGAAAATTGCATATCTACTGAAGTTACTGTCTAGTGTTAATAGAATGACAGGTGAGTACAGTACTTTTATACCTCGGAAAATCAGAGCAACTCCAGTTACTAGATATATTTCAAACTAAGATCTGTAATGAAATCACATCTCCTGTTACTAATGGCCTATATACGTCTCTATACATGACAGTAATTGCAGTTACCTTATGTGATCTAGCTGTAGCTGGCTGAGTTGAAGTCTCTGGGTCTGTCTGACCATGTGTCCTGACATCTTTGATCAGTCACTTTGAGTCAGTGGGACGCACTAAACTCCCTAAAACACCTCAGTGTGCTCATGTGTGATAGATACAACAATACGCTTCTGAAGCCCTGAAAGGAAGTTTCTAGAGTCTGAAAAGGATTATCTTGGAGATATTCAAGAGAAATCCTGTGTTACAGACTTACATTGAATTTTAAAGATGTGGGCATTTACCAGGCAGGGTGGGGCTAAAAAAAGATGGTACAGAATTGCATTATAGGAATTGAATCCTGCATCTGTGAAGCTTATTAGCATGTAAAAGTCAGGCCTTTCTGTGTGGAGTTTGCATGTTCTTCCCGTGTCTGCATAGGTTCTCTCCGGGTACTTCCTCCAACAGTCCAAAGACATGCACTCAATAGGTTAATTGGTGACTCTAAATTGCCCATAGGTGTGAATGTGAGTGTGCATGGTTTGTCTCTATGTGCCCTGTGATAGGCTGGCGACTTGTCCAGGGTGTACCCCGCTTCTCGCCCAAAGTCTGCTGGGATAGGCTCCAGCCCCACTGTGACCCTGATGAGGATACACGGTTACAGATAATAGATGGATATGTGTGCACTTTAATGTAGTCCTGTCTGCACTATGTTTTATGATTCATGTAGCACCATGGTCCTTGGCGAAACACTGTCTGGTTTTACTGTGCACTGTGAATATGGTTGAAATGACAATAAAAACACTTGACCTGACTTGCTGCTCTGGTTTTGATGTGTTTTTTAATCTGTGTCTTGTGAGAACTGATCACTGTAGATCTCCCTTTAGGTAAAAGAAGCAATATTACACTGTAAAACTACTTAATTAAAAATATAGTAAAATACAGTGAGTAAAAATACAGACTTATCATAAACATAATGTACCTTAGTATTAAAAAGGAAAAAGATTCTTTGTCTTATTACAGTGTTATATTAGATATATCACATCACTGATGTACAGCATTTTAAATTTAACTACTTATACACTTTTTACATTCCTAACAGTGCATCAAATATTATAGAATTGGGTTAATCAGAAAAGTAACAACTAACCCTAACTATTATTATGGAAAATAATACTGATGCTGTAAGGATTATTCCTGTGAAATAAAGTACATTTTATTAAATTGAACAAGCTGTCAAATAAATGTAGCTAATTAAAGTGCAGTGTTGACTCTCTGAAATGTAGTGGAGCCGAAATATAAAGTATAGCACCAACTGGAAATGAAAAATTGTGATTTGGTACTCTGCTGTACTTAAGTAAATGTACTTTTAACCACTGAACATTGTTTCGTCCTCATGTCCCACTCACTCCTATATTATAAAATGAGCCTCTCTACGTCACTGTTAACCTTTATGTGAGAGCAATTAAAACACTAATGAACACGTGTAGAAATAAATCTTTCCGTGGGACACAAGAAGACAATTTAAAAATCAGTGTATTCGTATCTTAATAAGACTGCCACCCGAGCCTCTCTTACAGCCGGTTTGAGTGCATTTAGGAGACCACAGAGGGATCTGCAGATCTGAGGAGTGGTACACTAATTAGTAACATTAATTGCCAAGGAGCTGCTCTGAAATCAAGCAAAGTGGATGGGCAGCTAGAGAGAAATGTGTGTTTTTGTAGAACAGCTTGTCTGATGAGTGAAAATGAGAACAAGAAAGATGAGGATGGAGAGATGCTGATGCTGCCAGACACTTCATTCTTTAAGATCCTGTTCCAGCCCTCCTCATCTCCGCTGTACCGTCATGTTTCTCTCTGAGGCCTTTGTCCTCCATGAGAACAGATAAGTGAAGGACACATGGTGCTGTCAATGTGAAATAGGCCCCGGAAATAACATCACACTTATCAGGCTCTCCGAACCACGGTCAGGGGCGTACAGAGACCCATCAGCCAACCTAGCGCTGGTTTTGGGGAGCCGAGATAGTGTGAGATTGTTTCTCTGTGGCACCAGCGGTCTACTCATTGAAGCAGATGTAAATTGTGAATCACACACCCATCCATGAAAGGTCACCTTGGACAGGTGAAGACAAGTCAGCCCCCCACCCTCATCTGCTTTCTACCTCACCCACTGCTGCTCTGGCTGGGCTGCGTGGTCGTTTGTCATCTGGTTCTTTGCTGGTGAAATGCAATCGCCCTCCGAAACAGGGAGAGAGGGGGTGATTACCATGGGTTGTTTGTCATGGTGGGAACGGGGAGGCGGATGTGGGTGGAAAAGGAAGATGATTGGTTGCTTTCAAAAGTGATTTGTTTGAAAAACAACAGAGGCTGCTCATACCTGGACTCAAAGGCAATGTAGCAGTCCAAAAAATGCAATGTAACCAAAAATAAATGATTAAAAGACTTTGTCATTAAAGTGAGGAATGATGCCATGTAGTTTTTTTGTAAAATACAAAGAGGTGCACAACTAAGACAAAGCTGGCAACTAAAGAGAGAATAAGACTTTCACAGAACTGATTCCATGTTTTATTTCAGTGTTTTGTTTCTCCTCAGATTTCCAGCAATAAACTGGCTTTGCTCACTCAGACGCTCCCTGAGGACATCGAGCTTCCATCTGCTCCTGTTATATGATACCCATCATTTTTCCTTATATGTCACGTTGTTAAAGGACCATTATTCAAAAAAAAGTGTTGACCTGGAGGAGACTTCACAGCATCAGATGCGTGTGTTTGTTTTTAGATTCTTGAGTTCAACGTATTTGTATCAGCGTCTTAATAAGAATAACGAGATGCAGAATAATCTGATAAAGTTAAAAGTGTTTTAGTTATGTATTCACGTGGGTTTGTGTCCTTCTGACTGTTTTTTTAAGCAGGTGGGCTCAGATCTCAGAAACAGATAACATTCTTCTGTGCACCAACAATGATTATTTCATAGCGACAGTAAAGATACAGACAGGAAGTGCAGGTAGAGATAGAGTACAATATGCTACAAAGGCCCCTGACTGGAGTCAAACCAGGAAAGTTGTATGCAGTTATATGATATATATCTTAAGTACTATCACCTGGCCTTTCAAAAGTTAGCAATATTCAATCAATCCAAATCTGATGACCGGATGATGTAGGGTTCATAAATGTTGTCGGGGCTACTCAAATCATTGTCAATTAGATCTGGTCAAACCACACCCACACAATCCTGATGAGTCAGATTATCTGAGCTGTTTTGTTTCGATGCCATTTCTTGTTAGAAAGTTGACAGAAAAATACAGAGAGGAAACAAGAAGAGAGAGAGAGAGGGATGGAGAGGTGTGACATGTGACAAAGGTTCACAGCCAGAATCAAATCAGGCGTGTCGCAGTCATGTGGCATGTGCTGTAACTATTGTCTGAGTACACAGTACACTGAAGTGTGAACTTGGCAAGATGTGTTGCAACATTTCTTGGTAGGGTGCAGTGGACGGCCAAGAAAATATCTGACCCATAACCTAATTTTTACACTTTGGTTTGTGTACAGGTTCAACAAATGAGTTTGTAGGAGGATATGTTAAGCTATTGACAGAGCCAGACTAGGTGTTTACGCTAAGATAAGCTAAGCTAAGCTAAGCTAAGCGAAGTAAACTGGCTTTTTAGTGGCCGGCCCTAGGCTTTTGGTGGCTTCAAACGAGATTTTGTTTGTGGCCCCAAAACACTCTTAGTGCAATTAACAACTCACACACACCGCTAATAACTGAGCACACACACACACAATATAGATAGACAAATCAATTCACATCAAATCTCTTACTTTCTTTGAGGGTTACCAAGTAGCTAAAAACAGTAACATTATGTGAAAAGTAAGAGATGCTGTGCTGCTGCCAGAAGAGCCACTGAATGAAGTTGTTTTTACAGATATACTCCAGACAAAGTCCACACCGTGCAGCACACAACAGGAGATTTTCCACGTCAGACACATTCTCTTGTGTTGACAAAACTTTACAAACCAAATCTCAAAATAACAATACAGAAGCAGTCAAAAACTAATTGATAACTGATAATGTTGCAGGCTGATGCTGCGGATAGGACACAGACAGCAGAGAGACAGGCAAGCAACACTGTATAGCAGTGAGTTCTTCAGACCATCAGGAGGAAAGCGACAAATCAGTAGGATAATACAGGACGTGGAAAGAGTTAATTGCGTGGTTCTCATGGTCATTGCCTAAGAGTGAGTCAGTCAACTTAACACCGTAGAAAGTGTGAGGAGCTAGCAACATAAAAAGTCACACTGAATGTGAAACAACTGCATAGACTGCTTATTCCATATATGAGAGTGATATCAATCTTGTCATCTGATTCTAAGCAAGAAAGTAAATACTGTAAGTGTAACTATTTGTTTAAGACACCTACAAATGTTTTTTACTCAAACTTTAACTCTGATTTTTCCCTATGAAGTCAGAAATATATAATATTCACATCACTTAATATTCACTTTAATAGTGAATATACAATAGTTATGAAGAAGTTTTGCTTTCTCTCTCAAGATGCTCTTAGTCTTTTTCTTTCTCTTTCTCTTTGGGCAGTTAACTCATCCTTTTTGTTTCTCAGCATTTGTCTCCATCACAAAGAAATGAAACCATTTACATTTGTATGTTTTGAAACATGTCAGTGTTGTCAGATGTGTAAAGGTAATGTCCTTTCACAGTATTTTTGACGCTCTACTGCTCTTAGATCTGCTCCAGTTCAAACAGTTTGTGCTGACTTTAAACATGAAAGCTTTAATTGAAGCCTGACCTTCAAGCTCACCTTCTTTTTCCATTAGTTCACCTTTTTCATCCATCATGTGGGCTTGATTTTCTTTGCTTTGTAAGACAGTAGTTATTACTACATGTTAGACAGGAGCATCAAAATTACATTGAGCTTTTTTTCAGGATGTTTTTTTCAGCAGGAATTTCAATTTTGAACAAATAATAAAACAGCATTCATGAGCGCCTGCAGTCCACCGTGAAATACTGTACTGGATGAGGAAGTGAGTATCAGATTCATTCATCAGGGAGCCTCCCTCTGTATCTGCAGACAGATCTTTAGCTGTATGTGGAGAGTTAGTGTCTCAACTGTGTCAAAAAGCCATTTCCCTCTCTCATTCCTCCTCTTCAGCCACATCCTGTTGTGCCCTGAGCGGAGGCGCCCATTTAACTCTGATATACGACAGCAGGTCGGAGCAGAGCCCCAGGTTTAGCTCTCTGACGTCAGGCTGAGGAACTCTCTCAATCTCCTGCTAATGATACCCAACCCTCCTTTTTCTCTTCCCTCGTCGGCTGTGACTTCTTCCCTCCTTCCCTGCTTCTGTCTGCTTCACGTCAGATCAAGGGTGAGAGCCACAGGGAGAGTTTGTAGAAAAGAGGCTCTGATGAGACACTGCCTACCTCCTCCTCATCTTCCTCCTCTGAGCCTCTGAGCTCTGTGATGAAGATGAGAGTGAGTGGAGGTGCTTTCACAGTCAGCAATCACTTTACACTGGAAGATGGCATCAAAGCAGTAGCGCCTCTCTCAGAAATCATGTATAATGAAAGCTCGTCCTTGGGATACTTGTATGCTGCTGGCATTAAATTGGTGTCATAGAATTATTTCAGTTGCACTTTATGGCAATTCACCTCATGTGGGACTTTCTTTGGTAAATACAAAATAAAAATTATATTCACTTGATCTGAAAAGATAAAATATACAGTTACACTACACAAGTCTCTGTGGTCCTTGATGAAAGATGAAAACTGCAGCGACACTTGACCACTCACCATCTGCAAAAGCGCTGCAGAGCATCTGGACCAAAATCCATTTATACACAGCTTATTAACATTTATAATTTCAGTCTTGGTGACTTATTGGAAAGCAAAAGACACGCGATTAATGTTTTAGAGGACACCGTTATCTTTTTTCACAGGGATTTTCACAACCTGACAACCCAAATGTTTGTTAATATCTAAATAGTTAATAATGTATTGAGCATTAATAAAGGCAATAACAAATGAACCATTTATAAAGGATTATTTGAAGTAGTACCATTAAACAGAGTTACAAATAAAACTGGGACTAACTGACATTTATTCTGTAGAAATCTGCATATTTGTGTTATTTAAGCAGTAAAATAAAAACTATTTCCTGTATTTCCTTGGGCAGTCATTTTTACTGAAATATATTACATAATATATAATTTAATTGGATTTTTAATGAAAAATGTAAAAAAAAAAAATTATAACGAGAGAGGGAGATAACAGGGTTGCTAAGGAAACAAGCAGAAACCATTTCCCACTGAAATCACTGAAATCAAACTATGAAGCGCGCGCGCGCGCGCACACACACACACACACACACACACACACACACACACACACGCACAACAGCCCGTGTCGATAAAGTTTATTCAAATCCAAGATGGCGGCGCCTATGTCGGAGTCGTGATCCATTGAATCAGGTCACTCACGTCGTGTTTTAAAGCAAAGCATGCCGTTTATAACATGGACTATTGGATTTATGTCATCACGATCATAACGCCGAAATAAAGGAGCCGTAGTTAAACAGTAAGTAACTTTATTTTGAAGGTTTTCGTAGCTGAGTGTGTGTCAGGCTGAGCAGTCAGCCAGGAAATGAAATAAAACAATAAAATCCGAGCATAAACAGGTATAACAGGGTTTCTATTGAAGGTGACTCTGCTGTGTGAAGACACCATGAAGATTCATTTAGAAAAGAAGCCACTGTCATGCTAGTCGTGACAGCGTGAAGGATATATTTACAAAAATATATCACCACCATGTATTTAAAAGAAAGCGTGGGCACAGTCATGTGTTGAGAAGTTATATTTGTGTGTGTTCCTCACTATGATGTCACCTGACATTTAAAGTAAAACTGATCTGTCATCAGGACTATTACAGTATTACGAAGACTTATATAATATTATATAAACAGGACCAGTCCTAATTGTAAGTTTATGGAAGAGGAGCTAATTTTGGATAAGCAAATGTACCATTTTTTTTGACATTTTGGCGCTTTCAGATGCTTCAGCTAATAATTATTTTACTTTTCTATTGGTCTGTCAGTTACTTTTTCATTGTCAAGTTATGAGTTATGAATTAACTACTGATACTTAATTGGTACACCTGCCTGTGTTTACCCTACTATTTCATGTCCAAATGGCTGCTGTGAAAGGGGTCTATTGTAGCTTATGAAAGAGGAGCTATTATTGCACCAATATGTTTCACCTGAAGGCACCGCAATATGTGAATATCAATATTGTGGTGCTTTCAGGTGTATCAGGGCTACAGCTAATACTTATTTTATTCTTCTATTAGTCTGTCAATTACTTTTCGATTGTCAAGTCATGAGTTGGTTTTGAACATGTCAGAAAATGGTAAAAAACTCGATTTTAAAAAATGATCATCTTAATTTTCTGTCAATTACTCAATCAACTTATCCTTTAACACAGTGACCACAGAGGAAGAAAAGATCAAGCTAATTCTGTCTGACCAGAAGTAATATTTGACACGTGACTGTTTGTAATGTGGATATCATGACCAAGCAAGCATGACTGACCGTCTAAAAACTAATTTAGCCTTTAAGACCAGAGAGAGAGCGATATTTCACCTCTTTCACAGTATTCTAATAACCAAAAGATGATATGTAATCACATATATTACAGTAATGTTATAGCTGGTTGTGGGTAGCATTTGACTACAGAGCTAAACAACGCCAAGTTTTGACCCAACTTTGATGCCAACCTCCAGCACTTGATAATTTTTGACACATTTCCATTGGCACCCAAAAAGTATTGAAGTTCATTAGTAGAAGTACAGGTCTTTAGGCGAAGCATTAGCTTTCATCTGCTGTATCTGCTCTCGTGGCAGAACCAGCTTGCTGTTTGCAGAAGTTTTCAGTCACTCGTTACAGGAGACACCCGAATGGATGAGACCAGTCACCATAGAAACATTTTTCTCAGTCTCTCGCCTCAGCCCACTCACTTGCACCTTCAGAGATGCACACAACCTTGAGTGCTCGGCTCGCCCAGCCTCAGCCTCGGGGAGTAGCATTAGCCGCTGTGATGCTTAGGTTATACTCCAGAGAATTTGGTGAAAAACACATTACCCACAAACAGGTGGGTGGCTCAGAGGAGAGGAGCGGAGAGGAGGGAACACTTTTAGCTAGTTTTACACTCATTTGGTGGAAAAAGCTCAGAGTTATCCCCAAAAGATCTGTCCTCCCCAGGCAGTGAAACCTTCAGGCTGGTCTGATTCTTACTAAATGATGTGTTTTCTTAAAGTGTAAGCTAAAGGACAGCTAAAATCCTCTGTCATGATGTCCCATTTGCTAGTAAAAGAAAGAGATTATCTTTTACTGATTTAACCATACAGGTCTCTCTCCTCAAATCATCTTTATTTGACCTGTTTCTCTGCAGTCGTCTTGAATTTTCTCAACATCATGGATATAGAATCACTTCATCCACAGCTGTGGATAAACAGTCTTAATTTTTACTTCCCTTGTTTATGTCTTCATCTCGGTCTGGTGTGCATATTGTCACTTCTTCCACTCAGCAGCTATAAAGGTCTCGCTGTCAGAGATCCAGATGCGTCACTGCCGTGAAAATATTCTCCTGATAGGTCAGGTTAGCAGCAGTTGTCCTCCGCTGGCAAGGAGGCAGGGACTGTATGGATATCTCAGGTTACCTTGGAAACTGTGTTTATATACATGTCTGTGGGTGGGTGTGTGTGTTGTCTAGAAGAGAAATTTAGGTCAAATTGTTTTTTTTCTTACACGCAGTTGACTGTCTGACCTACATTGAGCTACAGGGAGGTCTCATCTAACTGCTGTGTTTATGTAAAAGAGTAAAAGTAGTATTTTTCAGAAATAGCACACATTAGTTGTCACTTTTTATCATCCATAAATCCTCTGAATAATCCTGTTTGTGACATTCCTACAGTGCAGTATTTTTTCTTCTACCTACAAATAATTGCAAAACTTATTCTGGGATCAGGATCATCCATCCAGGTGATGATATCTGCCATGAATAGGGCTGTCAGAGTGCTTAACATCCATAAATGCAAAGAAAATATATGAAGTTCAATTCAAAGCATAGAAATCAGTGAATAACTACACATCAGTTGATTGAAAATGTCAGTCACACGTCTTACCGGCAGGCGGTTTAATAAGAACAGCCTGTCCAGAGCTTCACAGAGAGGCAGAGCGTAATCACATCTCGCTGAATAAACCTCTTATTTCACAAAATCATGCTGTTGCGTGAGTGACATAGTGCGAGGAACACAGACTGTGAAACAGCAGTGGTGAAAGCAGATCACGTGGAGAGATGCAGAGCCGAGCCATCAGTCACTCTGTTCTCAACAAGTGGACTCACATGTGCCGTTCATGTGCCGACTCTTGATGTCAAACGAGTTTCAAGGCCTAGTTGCATTTTTAAGCATTTGTGTCGATATGATGTTGTGACTTGGAGGAACTTTTTTGTGCTTATTATGCCATGTAGTGATGACGGTTGAGCGAGTACACGGCGTGTCTGGGATGGATAATGAACTGTGTCGAGCATCATCAGAGTATTTGCCTAATTAAAACTCAATCAACCTTTAAAAATATATGCAGAGGTATTTATTGACATGAAGATGATAGACTGAATAGTAAAGAGGTAAAACTCTGCTGCTTTTTTAATATGCATTTTTTGCTACAATAAATCCATAATAAATCATCAAAATAGTTATCAATCAATCAGTTAATCAACTACGTTGTTTGAGCATTACATCAGTTAAATGATTTTATGTTATGAGTTTGATTGCTCTGTGTAGTTTTATTCTTATTCTATTCATTGTTTATTTAGTTTTATAATTATTCATTTTTTGCTCAGTTCTCTATGTATTTGTACTTTTTTCTGCCCTTGTGCTGCTGTAATTTTTCCTCTGGGGGATCTATAAAAGATTATCATATCTTAAAAGACACCTTACCTGAATTTGCCATATCAGTTTTGGAAAAACATTTTTAATTATAATCTTAATCCACCCAATATTGAGGAAAACCTCACTTTTTCACCTACTTACCTCCAACAGCACCACCATCCCGTCCATCCGCCTGCCAGTTCACTGTATCTGTACCTGTTTTGCTTGTTCTGTTTTAGGTGACAGAACCATGCAGGTGTCGGTGAGAAGGCTGGCTCTTTATCCGCTGGGCGTTGTCCGGTCTGGCCGAATCAGGTGTTCCCTCCTGAGCCCAGTACCCCGCCTCCTGTCCCCCAGCACCCGCACGCTGTTCAGTGAGACGGGTGTATGGGAGAAGGACTATCGAACCGAGACCCGACGCAGAGTGGAAGAATGGTGGCACCCACGAATTATGGCACAGTGGCAGAAAGATGCAGTGGAGCAGGTAAGACGGTCTTTAGCTTTATTCAGTGTTTATCCTGCTGACATCAGGATGACTCAATGGACTGGTTGCACAGCAGACACTTTGGCATGACATAGCAGGAAACTCCCTGGTGTATTCATGATTGCTACATACTACTTAGGAAAGGTATTGTACGTGCTGGTTTACTGTTACCGTTCACTTAATGGAACTGAGTCATTGTTACTGTTACATCCGCCTGTGTTTTTTCAGCTTTGACAAGTCAAAATGTCTGCTGCTTCCATGTGCCAGTAACGTCTTGTGCTATGAGTGTGTAACAATCTGGATACTGTACCATGTAAACACTTCTTTCTTTTTTTATTTTTATTTTTGTTTTTTTATTGACAACCTGCGTCAAACAAACATTTCCATACATTTTTTTTCAGATATAGTACATTATACTGACGTTTGTTACAGGTCCTGAATTATTTCTTTACAAAAATAATATTAATAAAACCATGAACAGTGAACAGCCAGGGAGTGATCATTTTCCTTACACAGTCATTGATCCTTAAAAACAAAATCAGGCCTCTCATGAGTGACCCAGCCTTTCCATCATGAGGCAAATTGTTCCATCTTATGGTTAACAAATGCTGTTATTTTCTCCACTTCGTAAATGTCTATTATGATTTCCATTCATGCAGTCAGAGTTGGGCTCTCCTGCGACGTAAACGCTATTTCAGGTTTCTCATGATTCTCTGCCATCTTGGAGGAGAGTTAAATGTGGGGCAACTGGACTTGGTTGTCGATCCTTGAAGACATTTCACCTCACATCCAAGAGGCTTCTTCAGTTCTGACTAACTGGTGGGGAAACAAACAAGGAGCACTAACCAACCAAGGGGAAACAGTGGTCTGGTTAACGATCCCACCAAGGCTGAATACCTTTGTTTCCCCACCAGTCAGAACCGAAGAAGCCTCTTGGATGAGAGGTGAAATGTCTTCACTGATCCAAGTCCAACTGCCTCAGGTTTAAATCTCCTCACAGAAAGATGACCTGGATGAATGCGAATAGTCTTGTTTTGGAATTCAGTTTATGATGGTATGAAACTGAGAAAAGCAGCTAATCCTCATATTTCAGTAGCCTCGATCACCAAATGTTTGGCATTTCTGCCAAAAACGACTTGAGTGATAATGAAATTATAAAATTAGTTGCAGAGAACTTTATGTGGATCCACACGCAGGAGAGTTTAGACAGCCAAAAGTTAATATTCTCAGCTGGTACGAGAATGAACGATCAAGGCTCACCTGGAGGCAGATGATCAGAAACCTGGGTACTGTTTTGAACATGTACACACAGATATGAATACCCAAGTTTTTTATGTTGAAAATGTCACATCCCAAATACAATGAACACCAACACGTGCATGTAAATGTCCCGTCAGCCATAAACTAAACTATGAACAGCTGTCAATACTGTTGAATGAGTGAAAATAAGCGTTTAATCAAGTGCACTCTTCTATGTGTTAATGTGTGCATTGGAAACACCTTTAGCCTTTTCTGTAAGATCGATTGATTAATGGGTCATCAAGCATCCTTCCACATGATTCCCAGCTATTACTGGCCCTGGCCCTGGAAGCTCATCTCAGACCCAGAGCTGATTATATATCCTAATGGTCTGAACGTGTGGTCGTCTGGGACAGGCTGACAATGATTAAGTGCATCATGACAGGCCTGGTCCTAATTAATTTACTGAAAAATTCATGACTTAGGTTTCCTGTAATCGCGTATAGCTGGGTGTAACCAGTACTTAGCGTGTGTTGCCGTGGTAACAGTGTTGTGACTGTAAACCATCCATCAGCGCTGCCGCAATTCAGATTCTGACACTATAATCAGACACAGTTTAGAGCCTCATACAGTAATGTAGAAGTCAGTCAGCGCTCTCGCTCTGTGTGCGATGAGTTATTACTCCTGTCCTTACCTCATCAGGTTAATGCAGTGTCTTTTATACAAGACACATCTAAAAGCCAGACTGATAATGGAGACTGTTATTGTCGTCTCTCAGGATTAAAATCAAGTTTTTTTTCTTCTCACAGCTCTGTGCATTATCAATTGACTATTTTTCTGCAGGGTTCCAACAGGAAGAAGTTTTATGTCCTCTCCATGTTTCCATACCCATCGGGGCGACTGCACATGGGCCACGTGCGAGTGTATACCATCAGTGACACTATCGGCCACTTTCAGAGAATGAGAGGCCATCAGGTATGTCTGCTTTTAGTAAATGTCTCCTTACCAGTTCCTACTATCCTCCCTGAGTCAAGCAAGGTCACAACACTCTGCGCTGGTATGAAACAAGAAATAAACCTACAATATTTTTATTTAGACTTAGGTGCTTAGAAGGGAAAGTGCAATAGTTTGAGGAAGACATTTTGACAAATCACATTAGGGAGAAAACATAGTGGCTTCACTTTCAGGGTTCTGGTAAGATCTGTGCTCTTCCTGTTATGACAAGTCAAGATGTCTGCCACGCAAAAGGCCTATTAATCTTTAAGCTACTGTAAATCAGGGGCCGATGTTTGAAAAGTTGTAATCTGGATCAAAATTATTGCAGTGGTCCTGATGTGATCAGGGATTGGGATTTACAAATCTCAAATCCCTACCCCTGGATCTGAACAGAAATAAGAAAAAACAATGTAAAGCTTGTACAAAGGTACAGTTTATCTTTATTTATTTATGCCGAATTGACAGGAAGACTAAAGGAGTTTGGCGTAACGCTTTAGTTTAATTCAAACCGCTAAGATGTATATTTCTTTAACGTTTAGTCACCACTACAGAAACATTGTGTAACTGCTAAAGTATGATCAGGTAGTCATTAACTAGTCATTGGTTTCATTAAAGCTTTGTGATTACTGATGTGGATGATTGGGATAATTATCAGTTAACTGTGCTCAGTTTCTCATGGCAGTATGCAGTAAATGCTTGCCCTTTGTGTGTGTGCTTTCCTAATTAAACACAATATGCTTGATGGTGTTATTAATGACTCTTGATGAAGTCACTCATAAAAAGCTAATATTTCTCTCTGCGTGTCTGCAGTGTCCTTACTGATTTCACACAGTTGGAGTTAACCAAACAAACATATATAACCACTGACAACAGGTGGCCGTTCCTTTTTAAAATAAGCCTTAAGCGTTTGTTTTATTGTTCACTATCTACCCCTCACCACAAGTGCTTCTCTGTGGTTTAACTGTGCCTGTTTTACTGACATCCTCAGAGGCACTTAGAGGAACATATTTTGCACTTTGCAGTAAACTACTAGTGAGACATCTGCTCTCCTGTCTGGGTTAAATGTTGTGAAAAAAACTGATTCTGGCTATTTCCATAATGTTAATACTAATAAACCACCCATTCTCTTCTGGGACTGTGAGTCAGTCTTGGAGATAATGGAGCACTCGGTATTTTGTACATAACATGATACAGTATTGACTAATAATGCAAGATATTAATACAATAATACAACAGTGCTATCTGCATAATAATACCTCCACTATCTTCTAAATACATGACCAAAGTTTACACCATCCTGGGAGCATTTAATTAGATTTTTCTGTGTTTGCTGTACTTTACTCATACTGTGTTATATCAATATCTGCCAATACAGTGTATATTTACACATTATGTTATTAAAAGTGTCATCTTTTTATGTCTAAATGTAAGTTAAAAAAATAATGATTTTGGGTGTTTTTCCTCAGATTTAATGATCCCAAGATCGCTTAAGACATTTTTATGACACCTATAGGGCCTATTTCACTCTTTCAGAATCAGTTCAGATAAATCCAAAAATATAGTGAGCTGCAAAGCAAGTAAATGTTTTCCCTGTTCTTGTAAAAAGACACTTGGAGAAAGTAGCAGGTTTTCAAGCTGCTGCGATAAAGTACGGTAAAGGTAAATCCATAATCGACCCAGTTTCAAATCAAAGCGTTTTGGTCGATATTCAGCACTCCCCTTGAGTCCAATAAACGGCTGGTGTTGATGAATCTGTCAGACGGATCAAACACACTTTCCGACATGATGGTGACAGCTTAAGTTCAGTTCTTTTGTTAGACTTTGTCCTCGCACCACCCGTCCTTGTCTTTACTCGTTTGTATGACAGACCTCTCCTTTTTCTTTTCCCTGGAGGATTTTACACCGGGTTTTTGTGCAGCTCCCTCACCTGCAGAGAGAATCCCCTCTGCTTCTGTCTCGTTTCTCCCTGAACAGAAACATGGTTTCACATGAATGGCAACTACTTCCTGCCCACGAGTGTACTTTCTCTCAGCATCTGTCAGAAAGCAAACCTTGTTCCGCTGAATGCACACAGTCTTCTCTACTCACTAGTTAATTAAGGAGGGTACACACTGTCAATTGTACCCTAAAGCTATTTTCTGGCTTTTAAAGGGAATTTCACGTGTGACACTTTTTTTTAAATCTAACGTTTTTATGAAGACTTAATATCCCTGTTGTTCTACATCATATTAATAGATTGTGACCAAACTCTCATCAAAAGCTTAATAAAAGAGCTTCTAATTCATACTATTTGTCATTATGTGTATTTTTTTGTAATTTCATTACTGTTAAAAAAAAAAGGACTGCTTTCTCCTGAACAAGTATCCACAGGTCACCTGGCAAAAAAAGCTCTGCTTGTCTTTTTTATACTGGAGAAGTTGTACCTTGAACTTTGATTCTGGAAAGACACGTTGCTGTTTGACAACGGTGTGAAAAGGACAAACCTCAGAGACATCGTTTTTTTTTTTGCATTTTTGAAATGAAAGGAATGACTTGACCTGAGGGACGACATAAAAAAACACACTTACTCACTTTTGCGCTGAGAGTTAGCTGAGGAAGTTAACACAAATATCTAATGTCTGAAATACAAACCCAGAGCCAAGAGACAGTTAGTTTAGCTTAACATGACCGGGAACAGCTAAAGTTAGTAAATAGCTAAGTTGTGTCCATCCAATCAATCTTTGTACGGATTAAATGAACAAGATATAATGTGTTAATTAGTGAGCTCTTCTTGTAGACACATTTTGTTACCTTTGATCAGAGTCGAGCAGGCTTTTTTACCATTTCCTGTCTTCATGACAAAGTAAGCTAACAAACTGCTGGCGGTAGCTACTTATTTACTGTACAGACATAAGAGTGGCATCTTCTCATCTGACTCTCTGCTAGGGATGCAGCGATTAACCGGTTTCACTATTAACTGTAACTGTAAAGGCTCGGCTGCATTTTTGTCACTTACAACCAACAAAGTAGAGAGTTACGTAGTAAAGAGTTAAGAGTTTGGCTTTCAGTGAAATGTAACCAAACGGCAACAAAGCAGGAAAAGGAGCATTGCACAATTTAAATGTAAAAACAAAGGTAAAAACACCTCCTTTAGAGATGTTCTCAATTTCTTTCTTTCATTCTTTTAGCCCGAAAAAAAAACAATCAAAATATAATCATGTGATTTTCTGTGTCCTCAGGCTACAATTGTACCATCAAAATCTATAACGATTGCATCTGTGATCTCTGCACAAATGTTTCCCAAAATGTCAATTCATTCCTTTAAACCAAAATTAGGTGCATGACTCGATAACACTAAAGCTGCAGTAAATGGAAAAATGTATTTCCATAATTTGGGTGAAATAAACCTTTTATATATGTAAATGATCACTGATTTATATGTGAGGCACACTCTTCTTCTTGTCTTCTGGTCTCTAATTACTCGTGCTTCTGTGTAAAATTGTGCCTTAAATTACTTAAACGGCAAATGTTGTTTCATCATTGAATAAGCTGAATTTGTCCAATGAATAATAAATACAGAAGAGTCGAGTATTAAATCCATTACCAGAGTTTGGTTTGTCATCAATTAGTGTGATGAGAAAGCAGACAAATCCTAGAGTTTCATTTCAGTGCTGCCATGGATGAAGAGAAGCTTCTAGCTGGAACTGTGTGGGTGGACACTTGCATGTAGCTGAGTGGCTCCACATTCACAAAATCAGTCTCCCAACACTTCTGTCCTCCTTGTCGCCAGCTTGAGGAGGCTGGAGCTGTCGATTGATGTATCTGTCTCAGGTTGGCACTGATATGCTCTGCCTTACAGTGGGCAGATTGTCATAAAATGTGCCTACACTGACTCCCACGTTCATCTTCCACTGCCTCTGAAATGTACTCTGTCTGATAGCTCTCTGTGATAACAGGTTAGTAAAGAGTCAGGCTAGTAGTCACGCTGTGTGTGGACATAAGGGTAAGAAGAGCTGAAGCTATTCGCAGTGAAAGGATAATTTGCCACTTTGAACGCCTGTCCGTCACAGCCTGTAGCATCCCCCCATGAATCCTGTCTCACCTTAATAGAGTATTTACATTGAATAAATGATATAGCAGCATATGTAGGCTGATATATTGGCTATCTTTTGCTTGCGCCAAGCTCTCAGTGTGCCTGTATTCCTCCTGAGCAGTCACAGTGGTCCGCCGTGCTGAGCACTCTTAGCCTAATACCATCCAGCACTCGGCTTTACAAATGAGGCCCATGCAGTTACCAAGGATACCAATTCGTCTGAAACATCAGACCCGTTAGAGTCCGTACAATGATCCTCTCCAGTCCTCGACTCCTTGTCACTCTGCTTCTCCTCTACTTTGCTCATGCCTTCCACTCCTGCGCTTTCATCTCGTTTCTCTCAGCGAGCAGAAAACATAGCTGAAGAGATAAAGGGGAAAAGAGGCGTCGTCTTAAGTAGACAACGTTTATGTCAAGGAGGGTGATGAAGAGGGAAAATCATGGCACATTGTGATGTTTTTAGTAAATTGTGAGTAAAACAACTTGCTAAGTAATTACATCAGGCGTGCTATTGTAAAGCTGTCAAATCCTGATTTCCCAAAGCCTCACCTTGCTTTCCACTTGGTTTTACATTATATAACTGCCGCAGTTACATGAAAATTGCAGTTAATCTGCATGCATTAACCACAATGTGTTGAGATCACAGCAGGGAACAACACATTATCATATAGGGGTCAATTGTGCTGCGCTTAGGGGAGCACAATAATGTTGTGCTGAATAAATTACCTCCTACAATGGAATAGTTTCGATTTTACATCATATATGAGATGAAGTTCCCCTCCAGTGAAAAAATGAGAAAATGCTGAGTGTGACATTTAAATTGTGCTTTCACATCCATCTGCTGAAGGAGGAACATTCCTCTGTGCTCACCTTAAATCTGAGTTTAACACGTGAATGTACGGGCATGATTTTGTGACATTAAAACTAGTTTTGAAGCCAATCATGGTCCAGTATACAACTTGAAGCCTCACGAAAGGAATTTTCAGTGACAGAGGAGACATTTATTCTTCGCTTCTGAAAAGAGAAAGATTCACATACTCGGATAGAAGTAGTACATAATGTTCTAGTGGTAGAACATATCAGAGGCAAATGATTATTCAAAGAAGAGTTACTGTATGTGTTTAGGTTAAGCTCTTGATAGAGGGTCGGGCTGTAACTGTTTTTTTTGTCACTGATTAATCTGTAAATTACTTTTCCTTTCCAATTAGTTAAGTAATACAATGTCAAAAATAGTGATAAATGCCTGTCAAATTTCCCAGAGCCCATTCAACCAGTTCAAATAGCTTGTGCTGTCAATACATTTCATTTGCAAAGGAAAAAGAAAACAAAACAGAAAATAAAAGATTCATTCAAGCAAGATTCAAGAAGCTTGTGTGTTTGGTATTTTGGGGTTATTTATTTACACAATAAATGACTTGAAATGAATTAAATAGCTAATGCATTTACTGTTAAATCCTGATGATGACCTCTAACACAGACCTGACTGCGTCCACAGGTGTTGAATCCGATGGGTTGGGATGCTTTTGGACTTCCAGCAGAAAACGCAGCCATTGAGCGAGGCCTCGACCCAGAGGAGTGGACTAAACAGTATGTGAAACATCACAACTGTTCTCATTAGAGTCCATTGTTTTTACATTATATATTATTATATTATGACATATACGTCGCTGCTCTGCGTTGCCTCCACAGTAATATCCAGTCCATGCGGGAGCAGCTGGACAGCCTCGGCCTTTGCTTCAACTGGGACCGGGTGAGTAGGAAGTGAAGAAGAACTGAGCATCACATAGAGAGATGGATAGCTTTTAGGTCTGATTTGCTCTCTTGTGTGTAACAACACGTACTGCTGACCTGACCATGGCTTTTCCTGACAGGAGGTGACCACCTGTCTTCCAGACTACTACAAGTGGACGCAGTATCTGTTTATCAAGCTCTTTGAAGCAGGGCTGGCGTATCAGAAAGAGGTAGGTGGCCTTTGGGCTGAAGTGCTAATCCTGGTTTTCTTTTGAAAGGATTAATATGATTGGTTTAGGTATGAAGTCCCTGACAGAAATAAGTGAGGCAGCTCACCCGGTACTCTTGGACAAAATGAATGAATTGAAACGAGGAGCGCTTGGTAGAAGGCCTTTGATTATGGTTAATGAAATGGGACGACCTTGAAATAAGCCTTTGGTCTGCCTTTAAATCCAACCTTCTTCCTCTGCTTTTTCATTTGAACTGTGTGTGTGTGTGTGTGTGTGTGTGTTCTTGTGTGCTCTGTGTACGTGTCATCCAGGCTGTGGTGAACTGGGACCCTGTTGATCAGACAGTGCTGGCTGATGAGCAGGTGGATGAAAATGGTCGCTCCTGGAGGTCTGGCGCCCTGGTGGAGCAGAAGCTGCTCACACAATGGTTCATCAAGACTACAAACTATGCCAAGGTACATCTCTTTGGTGTGTGTGTGTGTGTGTTTGTGTGTGCGTGACAAGTGGCCTCTGAATAGCTGGCCAGCAGCTTCATGCGGGCCAAAATGAGCAGCAGACCCCTCTGATAACAATCATGGCTGACACTTCAGTAGCAGCAGCTGCAGCGCTGCCTCTCTCGTTCTGCAATCAGACCCCTGGACACCGTCGCTTGTAGCCTTGGCGTCCCTCGATCAAGGAGAGTCGGCGTAATACCACCAGGCGGTCTGGCCGGCTGATGAGAAGCCTCCACCTTTTCAGCACAGAGCACAGGCCTGCTGCAGGGCGAAATGACCCCCTTTAGACTCCTATGAATCACCATCAGGAAAGACAGATCATGCATTATACATACAGCTCATGCATGTGCATTGTTGGAAGTGTGTGTGTGTGTGTGTGTGTGTGTGTGTGTGTGTGTGTGTGTGTGTGTGTGTGTGTGTGTGTGTGTGTGTGTGTGTGTGTGTGAGAGATCACGCTGCACAAAGTGATCCTAAAGGAGAAAGGTTTTTCTTGAAAGGCACTTAACTTACATGTGACTTGCAAAACTCAACATAAACCATCATTTAAACTTTCTTTCTAAGTTTAGGTAAAATTAAAGCTACAAGCAGCAATGAACAGGCCATTGCATCTAATACATGTTGAGCCATGCAGCAATGTTGTTAGCAGAGGTTGGTCGACACGGCTCTGAATTTTCAAGTCAAGTCAAACTTTATTGTCAATTGCTGCTGTATGTACAGGACATACACAGAACTGAAATGGCGTTTCTCCCAATCCCTGGTGCAAACAGCAATAAACTGGAATTATAAAATATAAAATATACAAAAATATATACAAGTTAAAAAGATCTAAGAAAAATATGGCAATCTAAGATATAAACAGAATGGACAGTATAAATATGGTAAATATAGCAGTATTAATGGAATGAGCAGTATAAATATAAATATGGCAAATATAGGAATATATAGGAGATTCAGCAGTGTACACAGAATTAACTGTATAAACAGTTAGATATATATATAAAAAATAAGAGATGTATACAGTGAAAACAGTTTGTGTACAGCAATTGACTGGACATAGTGCAATTTAGGTGTATAGAAGAGTTTTTAGAGTTTGTAAAGTGGCTGGTGCCATTTGGTTGTGCATGGTGGTGGTGGTGGTCCAGAGTTTGTGGGGGCAGAGGGCAGAGAAGGAATGGGGGGGTGCTGGGAAGGAGTTCAGCATCCTGACGGCCTGCTGGATGAAGCTGTCCCTCAGTCTGCTGGTTCTCGCCCGGAGGCTCCTCCTCCTCCTCCCGGAGGCAGTGGGTGGGATGGGTGGAGTCACCCGCATTGCTGAGTGCTTTTCACTTCCTGTGTCTACCATTTAGCGCAAGAGAAGACCCGCTTGTCACACAAGGTTTAATTTCTGTTGCCATTAGGTGGCACGATGACTGCGAATATTGGCCTGTACATGAATTCTCAAACCTGCACAGTGTGTGGCAGATTGAACACTGTACAATAAAGTTACAGCTTCTTCAGTATGGCTGACTTCCTGTTGGGCATTTCTGCATATGATACGTGTGTAACGATGTTCAGACATATTGGTGAAACAAGCTGCAGGGAATGCTCTTTAGGGGGCACAAGTTAGTTATGTAGCCACCCCCATGCACCCATAAGTGATAGCAGCTGCTGCTTTGGCTCTAATTATGTGAATATCATAGTTCTTGTTTCTTGGGCTGCAACTAAAGATTATTTTAATTAGCAATTCATCAAAATAATTTGCTCATCAGGATTTCCTGAAGGTGATGTCTTCAAATTTCTTGTTTTCAGTCAAACTGAAAGACACAATGGTATAAAACAGAGAAAACGCTCATGTTTGAGAAGCTAAAACCAGAGAAAGATTGACATTTTTGCTTGACAAATGACTTGAAAGGATTATGCAAAACAGTTGCTGATTATTTTTCTGTCCATCAAAATAATGAGTCAAACTGATGCCTTCCGAAGGAAAGGCAGAGCAAGCTGAAATTGAATAGAAAGCAAAGCTGGCACTGGAGGTGTTATTCTGGTAAACTTCTTTTGTGTTAAATAATGGTAAATGTGATTTCTGATAAATTGGCTAAAACTTGCAGAAACACTAGTTTGTCCTTTGAGGGTTTGTTAATTCATTAGATAATTTTGTCAACTGTCCACAGTCAGGCGTCGCCCAGTTTGAGCCTCGGCGCTGATGTCGCCCATGCTTGTCCATGTCAGAGGTGTGAGTGGAGGTGGAAGCAGCCTACTGTGACAATGTGTTCCTGCATTTTTAATTTTCTCTGACGAAGAGAGAAGTGGGAAGGAAGGAAGAGGAAGGTGTTAAGGAAAAGAAGTGAGAAAGACAGATTGAGGGAAAGAAGCACCGTCTCAAACTGCAGCGTGCCAAATAAAAAGCGCTGTAATTGGACTGTGATTTCCTGCGTGCTCGCCTGTACACGTGTTCGGGTCTGTTAGACAACATTAACTTCAGACAATATTTATTCAGCGGTCATCAGTTTAGCTGTCAGGGCTGCTCCACGCTGCACCAAAGGAGTTTCCTCATGAATTGTAAACCATATTGTTTTTTCTGGGACACAGATGACTACATTATTACTAAGATGGATTTTTTTGAAGTGGGGCGAACAGGATGCAAAATGATCACGTGGCAGTAGCAGACTTTTCAATTTCATGCATAATCACACTTGTTGCACTCAGGCACACATATCGCTTGCCTATTACACCATGCTGACATCTCAATGATTCACTGCGAGCTCAGTGTATTGTTCGACTATAATATTGCTCAGATATCAGCACAGCCTCTAGAGGTGTTTATGTCATTTAGGTACATTAACCACAAACAACTTGAACCACAAATCCCTGAACCAGCTTGGATTTGTATTGCGGCGTTGTAATATTTTTGTCAGAAGTGTGCTTGATGTCTCTTCCTCACACACATTCTTTGGTTATTGCTATACTGTGCTTTTTCTCTCAAGCTTTTCTTAGTTGCCATGGAGACCTCTGTCCTTGCTGTACATCTTTGAGTTTTGCTTCTGTGCCAAACTATATTTTCTAATCCAGGAAAGTGAAAACATGTTCTGCCTCTCTGTCATTGTTTTCTTGTTTTTTTCCTTGTTGCCAGTGGTAACATTGTTTTGCTGCGTCTCTCGGTCATGCTGACACAGATTCACTCAGATTTGTAACTCTTTTCTGTCACTTTGCAGAAAATCCATAGCTGACACACCTCGCAGTCATGCGAGTGATGACTATAGCGAGTGTTTATGTTTGTATCAGTAACGCTGTGATGAAGTACTGCATGCTGAGCGGCACAGTGAGTGGGGGGGCCGGTTGTAGGTAATAGATTGTGACAGACTGAAAAGGAAATGGAGAGTTATAACACCAGTGGCCTCAGCCCAGCTGTGGCTTTTTGGCCTGAGCCTCGTTGATATGCATAGCTTCTTTTAATCATGCAGAATAACTGTTGTCGCGTGTGTGAGACTGCGTGTGTGTGTGGGGGAGAGAGAGTGTGTGTGCTTTATAGGCGATTGCTTTGTGATATCAAGGAAAGTAGGGCGAGTGGAGGTCAGGATTTTTGAAAATCCCTCTTTGTCTGCATAATGTGACCTGGTCGGCTTTGCTGCTTTGTCAAAATAAATTGGCCAGGCTTTGAAAGAGGCCGCACTGAGTTGGAGTCAATTGCATTATTCTCCAGTACTGTGGACTTCCACATACTTATGAGGAACTGGTTGCCCCTTTTATAAAAAATATCTATTTTCCGCAGAGCTCTTTTCAAACTTGTGCAAAGTAGTAAACTTGTGTCTTTGTTTCTGTCTCCCTCCTTCAGCCTCTCTTGGACGCCTTGGCAGATCTTCCAGAGTGGTACGGTGTCAAAGCCATGCAGGCAAACTGGATTGGAGACTGCATCGGCTGCTACTTCGATTTCAAACTCAAGGTGCATTTCAGCTCCCTTCCCCCTGCTTGCTTTTTATTCATTCATCATTCTCGCTTTCTTCTAATCTTTCAACCTTTTTCTACCAAGTGTTTCCTCGTTGCACCTCCCCCAACCCCCAGCTTCTGTTTTTCATCTCTCTTTCCCCGAGCACTGATTGCTTGCTTTATTTTGGATTCCTCTGTTTATTTATATATTTCTATTAAAAATCATGTACCAAAACATAAAAATCTTCACTTTGTTGTTCGCATTCAGCGGGTGCATCCATCTGCAAGTGATAATTTACCCAAACAGATGATGTCACAGATTAGCTTCTATTGAGGTTTCTTAGAGCCGTATTTACAGTTCTTCACACGTCTGTCGTTTCAAAGTGAGAGGTCGCAAAAAGCCAGCTGAGAGCCCGATGAACACCCTTATTAAAGCTCTCTCCTTGAGTAAAGAATCAGAAAGATTGTTACTCTGTTTTTTGTGGGGTTTTTTTGTGTGGGTGTGTCTCTTTCTTATATGGCAGAATGCATAATTGAAGTTAAAACCATGGGTCGGTAAGTTAATTGGATGGCTGCTTGTCTTATATTACATCATTATACACTGTCACAGGAACTCTTTGCCGAATTATCTCCCCAGGGGTCTGAAGATATGTCTGAGTGTGTCATCTATAAATAATTACAGGATTAAAGACATTGTAGCCTTATTATGTATCAAAAAGTGACATACTGCACTTACATCTAAGTCCAACTGACAATATATGAGTTTATTTATTTATTGTTTATGCTAAAACATTTTTAAAACAAGACAAACGCCCTTCAAAAGGTACCGGATCCCACAATTCATCTTAAAACAGCTTTACTTGGTCTGATTTGAACAAAACTTAGTCTACAGCTACACTAGCAGCTCTGTGTGACTGTAGGTTCATGGTAGAATTTATTGTCATCCTATCTATACACATTATTTATTATACAGAGGCAAAGTGCAACTATAAGGGGGTGGGGTGAGGGGTTACGCTTGGTCATTAGTAAGCGGTTAGGGTGGCCTAAAAAGGAAAAAAAAAAAAAAAAAAAAGAAAGCCGTTCTTTGTGTAACTGACAAGTATTTTAGTTTTTTAGTTATAAATATAAAGTAATTAGGAATTCCGCAGTTCGATCCCGAACTCCTTCAGTCTGCATGTCGAAGTGTCCTTGGGCAAGGTACTAAACCCCAAATTGCTCCCAAAGGCTGCGCCATCGGTGTGTGAATGCGTATGAATGGTTAGCTAAAACTTGCATGGCAGCCAATGCCATCAGTGTATGAATGTGTGTTTGAATTGGTGAATGAGATATGTAGTGTAAAAGCGCTCTGAGTGGGCGGAAGACTAGAAAGGCACTGTATAGGTACAGTCCATTTAGCTGCAGGTTTACATGCGGTGTAATGTCACCTGGGAATCAGCTCTAGCCCCCGCGACCCTGATAAGCATAAGAAATATAAAATAATTAATCACTATTTCCAAAAAACAGATGCTTTTTCTGCCTAAAACTGTAATAAAATCTCTTAAAATGGCTTAACGTACACGGTTGACATCATATCTTAAAATAAACCACTTTGTGTGGCAGCCTGACGAGCCAGCAGGTCCTCCTCATTAACTCGGCCTCAGTGCGGCTGTTGACACATGCACGCTGAGAGGTTCCCACAAGCTTTCTTCTCTCATCTCACAGGTGAATGGAGAGGAGACGGGGGAGACCCTGTCAGCCTACAGCTCCTCCCCAGAGACGGTGTTCGGCGCTGCTTACCTGGCTATCCTGCCCTCCCACAGACTGCTGCACGGTAGTAGCTCAGTCCGCTCTGTCCTGGAGAAAGCCTTTCAACCTGGCAGAGGTGAGCTGCTCTGTCAAGGTGTATGATATGGAGGAAGATCATCATAGTGTGTTCTTTATTGAGCAGTGTCTAATTAACAAAAGTTCAATCTAGTGAAAAATCAATGATCACATGTTTTTTGACATTATAGATTTGTGCTGTATTTGTCTACATACTATGCATGCATGTTTGGGGAATGTCAAAGTATGGATGTAGTCGCTGCAGTGGACTGAGTGTTTGTTAATTGGGATTCCCCTGAGGTTTTCTGTGTCTCAGCGGTAAATGATTGTTGATAATGAGCTACCAGGGGAGACAGCACTGCCTCTTTCACACCTCCTGCCCTCTGCTCTCTAGACTCCCTAACCGAGGTCACTGCTCACAACCTGTTCACCGGCCACGAGGTTCCCCTGGTCATCTCACACAAGGAGGCGTTTGACGGCTATCTCGATACCGTGATTGGTGAGTCATTAGTATATATGCGTGTGGGTGTGTGTTTCAAAATCAGTGAGAAATTGTAGCTGGTTAGTGGTTGCATATGGGAGCTGATAGTATAGATGAACAAACAGAAACACTCTTCAGATTTAGAAGATCTGATGCAAAAGCCAGTGGACCCTTTACTGTGTAAACTAGTGGGTGTTTGTCTCACAGAGAGCTGGAGGTGGAACCCAAGGGAACGTTAACAAGTCACATCATAACATGCTTAACATCACCACAGGGGGAGTTTTTTTTTTTACTCTCTCAAGAGATCAGTTATGTGTGTTATGTGTGTGTCTTTGTAAGTTCATTTTTTCTTTTTACTCTGTTACGTGTTCATGCAGGTATCCCAGACTGCAGTGAGGAGGATCTGTCTGTGTCCAAAGCTCTAAACCTGAGGTGGACCACTGTGCTGAAAGGCGATGAAGATGAGACACAAACTCTGATTAACTCTGATGAGGTCCGCACTGTTAATTATGACCACAATGCGGTTAAAATGTGAAGTACTTGTGACCCAACTTTTTGTCTTTCTGTAGTTCTCAGGCCTCACCAGAGAAGAGGCATTTCACTCCATTACCCAGAAGGCCAGAGAGCAGAAGGTTGGGGGCCACCTTACCAGCTCCAAGCTCAGGGACTGGTTGATATCAAGACAGCGGTACTGGGGCACACCCATCCCCGTGGTGCACTGTGGGTCTTGTGGTCCAGTCGCTGTCCCTGAGGAGGAGTTACCAGTCACATTACCAAAGCTGCCGTCTCTCACAGGAAAGGGTGCGTCGCCGCTGGAGGCTGCTCATGACTGGGTCAGCTGCAAATGTCCCAGGTGAGAACACTAAGACGTATTACTTAGATTTATTTCTATGTTTTATTAATCTCACACAAACTGATAGATGTATATACTTAATCTATATGGCCCCCTCTCGTGTTAAACATAACATCCCGAGGAACAGCCGCAGGGATAGTCTTTACGGTTATTATATAAAAATGCTATATTTTACTTTTTTTGCAGTTGCTAATTGCAACTATGAATTATATCTCTCATGGGACTCTGTATGAGCAGCCCACATTGTCTCTTACAGGGACAGAGCAGTCAATAGTAGTAAATAATCAATGTGCTTTTATTCTATAATCAATACTATTTTCTTGTGATGGTGGTGGTGTCTCTCTCCTAATGTTAGAATTAGACACCAACTATCCTGTGTTAAGGTTTCAGACTACTAACATGCCCATCCAGTGAGCAACTTTCATAGGAATGTATGGGAAGCCGTCTTTGAGCAAAGCGTTGCCAAATCCACCAGAGAGACAATCTTAAAGATTAGTATTTAAAGCAGCAATGTTCTCCCCGATAGCATTCCCCCACCCACCGGGCCTGAAATCCTCCTCTTCATGGTGGTCCAAAACGCCAGCTAACATTAGCTAACAGCAGTTATAGTTCGCAGCAGTTACTTGCCTGTCCATCAGGAAACTCTGTAAATCACAGAGAGTTGAGGTGGAGCAGCCGGAGGACATTCGAGGAAAAACATTTTCTCCATAAAATAGTTTTGCCAGAATCAGTCAAATAGTTGGTGGTGTGCAATTTAGTGCAGTAAATGTTATGTACTTATCACGGGAGATCATACCTGGAGCACAAAGTTACATAGTGCAGAAACAGTCATACGGGGCGCAGAGTGACACCATTCACCTGATTACACGCCAGAGTAGCGTGACTTAAAATGTGTTATTTTATGGTATAAAAGTGACACAATGATTGGGAACCACTGGCTTAAATGATTTTGACAAATTAGAGTAGAGCTGTGTTTTCTACTTTTAAGCATTTAAATTTCACTAAACAATATCAAGTATTTGAAGTCTTGAAGTAGATGTGGGAATCCTTTCAATAATTAAGCATGAAGTCCTTGTTCAGTTGTAGATCTTAGACCCCGTTTGCGAGTCACCACCACCCCATTCAGCTCTGTGATGTTGATGTGATGCAGAAAAGGGTGGAGGACGAGGTTTTTCTCTATGGGACAACATGAGCGATTTGGGAAATGATCCTGTCCATTATGGTGTTTGTTGAGTGAGAATCGAATTATGAACAAACAGTCTCCATTTGTGGCCTCTCCTCTGCACATCCTGTGTTTCCTCAGGAGATCAGCACCGACAAAATGAGCCCGCTGTAATGCGGGCTGAGAGGACTGACAGCTTTACAAGAACACAGAGCACTGAGAGCGAGCTGTGAATTGTGTGATTAATACTTTGGTTCTGACGGGGTTATGTAATGAGTGGCATCTGTGACAGGAGCAGCATGAGATGATGATAGAGGTTACATAAGCCAGCTGTGCCCCCGGAGAGGCACACAACTACTGTACATGCATGCACGTGCATGCACCTTTCAAACATGGGCGTAATTACATGCACACTCACGCTCGCCAGCGAGGAGTGATCTCGGTGAATGTGTTTGCAAATGTTTGAGCATGCAGAAAGCCTTCTCAGCCAGCGTCTCCAGGGTCCCTCGCTGACATGGGAATTCCTCTCTGAATAAGACTAATCACCGTCATGGCACCATCTTGATTAAAACAATGGCCCACTCAGTCGCAGATGGCACAAGTCATCAGATTGTGTTCACTCACTTCCTCAAAGCTACTATAATTCCTCCCATCAGCAGTGATTGATGGCTATAAACGGCAAGACGCCATTATCTCCTCTCTTCCCATCTCCTCTCCGTTGTTAAGTGTCTGTGGAAATTTGTTCTCTTCACTCGTCGACCATGTCCAATTAAAGTTTGAGGGGAGCACGGACGAGCGGGGTGATGAGAGAAGGTTTTATTTGTCCTTCAGGAAGTCGTTTTCTGTGTGCTCATCTCGTCCCCCCCACCGAACCTGCGTAGCGCTGTAAATTGGTCTGCCAACTGAACCCTGCCTCAGCTTAGCCTGGCTAGGAAGGAGGTGTGTGGTGTTCCATGAATTCACAGGTAAAGAGAGGGACCACCTAGTTAGCACAGCACGCACACATCTGCGGGCAGTCACGCAGACACACACACGTCAGCAGATGGAGGGCTATTTTCCATGAGAAGAGAGCCTTCGTGGAGTGGGCAGCTGCCTCTCTTGCCTCATCTGTTTGAGAGCCTTTTGGCTCTTTCTGGCTCATCCTGCAAACACACACTCACACTCCACACACTCATGCACGCAGGTTGCTTCAGATTTAGTTACCTACTTTTGTTGTTGGGCACCTTTGATGGCTTAGAGAAGGGACCACTTCCAGAGAGAATACATCTGTGCGTTGTCTCATCTGGTCCTCAGTAGTCTGACTGTACCAGCTGTGTGTTAAACGACCACAAACTGGCCTTTGATTGGCCAGTCTGGTGTGAGAGAGGAGGTGAGAAATCTCACATTTATTTATTTGTTTGTACTGTTTGTAATTGTGTTTCTTCATATTATGAGGTTTCTATTTTCGGATTGTTTTGTGATGGAAGGCGCTTCTTTATACTGCTGGATTTTCATCATTTGAAATAACACCTGGCTTCCAAATATTACACCTTGCCACACTTGCTACACCTTACTCTTGTTGCTAGGCAACCTTCAGCTCTTACCTCATCATTAAAGCCTTATTATAGACTGGTATGGTAGGTGGTCGAGGGGTTTTGCCTCTGGATGTGTGTGTGTGAGTGTGAGATTAAAAAATCTGACTCAAAGAGAGGGTTAGACTAAACAGAGACATCCCATAAGGTCCAGGAAATGATACGTGCTCTGTTGCACATAGTAAAAGCTCAAAGCTGTGCTTCTGTTTATCTTTCTGGGACACTGATTTTAACTCTATTGAGACTCATTATAAAGTAAAAGACAGACGCTTTCACTCTTCCATTAAGTGCTTTAAATCAAATCTGAACAAAAAAACGCTTCCTAGAAACTCTCTTTTTTTTCCCCTATGTCTTTGCGGATGTCCTCTCCTCTACTGTGAAAGTGATGTTGGCAGATTTGCATCACGTATCCAAGTGCTGTTTGGCATGGATAGAAAGGGGGCACGAGGTGGCATTTCCAACACAAACACATGATCATGTGTTGGCCCTGCCAGTTTGTTCCCTGTTAGCACAGCCTGTTAGTCAGGGCAGAGGAACAGAGCTCTGGTGCCAGTCTGGCTTCAGCTGTGATTCTCTACAGGGACATGACCCCCACAGCCAGATGGAGCCAGCTTTACACTCACACACACACACACAGATCACATAATGTGCCATTTCACTAAGCATACAAACAAGGATCGTTTATTTGTTCGCTTTCTAATTTGTCAGCCTAATATTGATTTTTGTGCTGCTTTTGCCAACTCTCTTTGTCTCTTCTGTCAGATGCAAGGGCCCAGCGAGGAGGGAGACTGACACCATGGACACATTTGTGGACTCAGCCTGGTATTACTTTAGATACACAGACCCTCATAACCCAAACAGGTATGAACATCGTCCTCCCGAGACTTCAATGACTTTGACTCAGTGAAGCTGACTCTATTTATTTTTCCCTCTTGCATTTTTTTTCTCACACTGTGACAGATTTTTAGCACAAATTGCACAGGTCTTATTTACACTCTGTTTGTTCAAATGAAAATGAAGAGAAAGCTGCACAAGTGTCTCCGGCAGTGGGCGGATAAGCATATCTGCCTGTTTTTAGATATTTAAAAAAATTCTCTGTGTAATCTGCAGTGTAAATAGAAACTTCTCTCTCCTGCCTCACACACACACACTTTGTTCTATATGTGCTATTTGAAAGTTATACTCAAACACATAATTACTCTGACTGTAAGATCACCCACTCTCGCCCACATACTCGTTTCATGCGTATACTGTCCATGCACACACACTCTCTCTCTCACACACATACACACACCTTCATACACACTCACACTAGCCTGGAAGTTGCATTCACTGCCAATAGAGATTATGGAGCCATGGCTGTCACCTGCTGGGATGATGGCGATACCCTGAGCTTAACAAAAGAGATTAATTTCCCAGTGCCCTGACCTAGCTGTAAAGCTGCTTTAAAAAGGGAGGGGAGCTTCTCTCCCCCTCAGTTTTCTTAGCGGGACAGATTATGGCACAACAGAAAAAGCAATTACACTATTTGTGCATTTCAGTTAGCCTGCTGAGCCTCATGCTCACCAGGGGTAACGATGAAAATAGGAAACAGGGCATGTTGAAAGCAGTAAGTAAGGGAAAGGAAATAGGAAGAGGGTGTTATATGGAAGTGTGTGTGGTTACGTATTTGAGTTCTCTGGCCTGATGCCAGAAAACAGGCTAAATTATTTTCAGCCTTGTGAGTTCATAACTTTTTTTTTTTCCCCCCGGTTCAATTATCCGGAGACACCATCAGCCAGAGAGGTGTGGAGGAGAGTAATGACTGGTGTGAAAGGTGACACGCAGAGATAGCAGACTGCCCTAAAAAGCATCATTAGGTGGAATCCCTGCCTCTGCTGACCATCATGCCAGGCCACCACACAACCACATGCAGCTCTCCTGTTGAAATCTGAAAGAAACAGCCCGGGCTCAGTTAATCTTAGATGGACTTTTCTCCACAAATACTCAACTGTTAACATGAGAAGCTGAGTTTAGAGAAGTCTTCAGAGCTCAATTTGAAACACATATTGCTTCAGTACTTCCTTTTTTTTTTGGTGTGTGAATCCAGTGTGATAGAGGAGGCTTAAGTCACTGGGTCCTTGTGTATCAGATTCGGCCTGCCCCCTAGAGGATGTGTGTGTGCATGTTTATAAAGCACAAAAAACCCAATGCTATGTGACACATTGTTTTGTAAGAAATGTATACAGACAACAGTCTGCTTTGCTATAGTAGACTTTATATATACAGCACCTTTCAAAACAAAGTTACAAAGAGCTTTACATGGCAAAATCCATATTGATTATATCCAGATAAAGTCCAGATAATGAAGTAAAATAAATGCACCACAAAAAATGAATTACTGAACTGGAAAAGTAAAAGTACATTAATAAAAGGCTTGAACTCTAACAGCATATAGTGAGCCCGTAACTAAGTCACAGTGGCTGTTACATTTGCTGTTGTAAACATGTCTAAACAGGAAGTCATGCTTGTCATATTTAGTTGGAGTAGTTGGCATAAGCACCGGAAGCTTCCATGGATAAATAAAAAATAGAAAGAGTAAACAACATCTACATAAACTTCATCAACAGAAAATCTAAGGATGGAATAAAGATGTCACGGTACTTGACACTGAGTTTAACATTTGATCTCCTGGAAATGCATCAACCATAAGACTGCAAAAACGACTACTCAGACTAATTAAAGATCTTCGAATATCTTGTATCCTCCCACATTGAGACTTGATTTCTTAACTATCTCTTAATATCACTGTAGATGCATAAATTGACATTCTTACTCTTCCTTGCAGGCCTTTTGAGCGCGACCTAGCGGATCACTGGCTGCCGGTGGACGTGTACATCGGAGGGAAGGAGCACGCTGTCATGCACTTGTACTACGCTCGCTTCCTCTGTCACTTCTGCAGGGACCAGGGTCTTGTTGCCCACAGGTACAGAGCACAGTGCTTTGTGTGCTTTTGTTGTGCATGAACACGTTTGAATGTTAATTATAACCCTCTTTCTTTATGTCTGTCAGGGAGCCTTTTCGGAAGCTGCTGGTCCAGGGTCTGATCAAGGGCCAGACTTTCAAACTGGCAGACAGCGGCCAGTACCTAAAAAGAGAAGAAATAGACTTCACAGGTACACTCTACCTGAATCTGCAGCTTGCTTGTCAGTGTGACACATCTGTAACAAATTGGAGCAGGCTTCCCTCTGTGTGGTTCTGCCAGATAAAACTGCAAACAAATAAGTCATGACAACATTTCCTTTCTTCTTTTTACTGTAGTATGTATTGACATCAGTATCCAACCTCGTCCCTTTTATGCTGCAAATAGCAGTCCCTCTCTGTTTTGTGCTATATAGCTCTTCCCATCTGAATGACAAGTTAACCAGCTACTCTTGACAAAATTCAAATCACAAGACATCTTTTGAACAGAGCTAAGAGGTCTATCACAATTGGCTTCAGGCCCAAGGATTTTCAGCATCTCTCTATTGCTTGGTAACAGAATAAATAGGAGACACTGGTGGCTTACAGAGAGAGCAAAGCCTCTTGATCCTGGTGTTATAGACTCAAATTGACTAGGCTTTACATATTTTTCTTTTTCGCCATTACTAATTATGATCGAACAGGAGCCAATAATAGGAAGCAATGACAATAAAAACAGATGACTGAAAGAGTCTTTCACTTTGTCCAGTTGTCAATGACCTCTGACTCCTAACATGCCTATTCTAGGTAAAGAGCCGGTGGCATGCGGTGGTGGTCCTATTGAGGTGACGTGGGAGAAGATGAGCAAGTCTAAACACAATGGTCTGGACCCCCAAGAGGTGGTCCAGCAGTACGGCGTGGACACAGTTCGACTCTACATCCTTTACGCCGCACCACCTGAACAGGACATCCTCTGGAATGTGAAGAGTGAGCCATGACACCTTCATTTATTATTTAGCATTATAAATTCATGATGATGCCAGAGCATGTTTGTTTTTCGAGCTCCATTTATATTCTGTGAAAAGCTGTTTCTCCCGCACTATGTCAAAATATCCCTTTCTTCTGTGTCTGTGTTTGTCTACCACCCCAGCGGACGCCCTCCCTGGGGTTCTGCGATGGCAGGCTCGCCTCTGGCAGCTAGTGACCAAGCTGAGGGGGGCTCGGCAATTAGGAGATGTCCCCAACCCCTCCCTGCTGAAAAAGAAAGAGCTGGGCGAGACCAAGAAGATCTGGGAGAACAAGAACTACGCCATTCAGGAGGTAGTGACTCCATAGCCTCAGGTTGGCTGCGGTCTTGAATAAATGGCTGAAAATCTCTGATGATGACATTGTTTAACAGTTACATGTTGTAATAGTCATTACCAGGAGGGGTCAGTAATGTGTCCATATTAAAAATCCCAACTTTTTACAGCATGTTGGTGTTCATCTTCCTTCAATAAGACAGATGTCACCATGGTCTATGTATGTAATCATCTGTAGTTGATTTAATGTGCTCTATTAAATAATCTATTTCCTTTAGCCTTTTTTACACTGCAATGAATTGTACTTTTGGAAAGCATGACAAGATGTCTTTTCCAGGGTTCCCACGCATCCTTGAAAACTTGGAAAACACCTGACCAATTGTTTTTAAGTATACGTTTAAATCAGACTTCTACAGAGAGGAACATATTAGTTTATAGTGTGAATTGTGTCTGTCATATCAGCTTGATCATCACTGAAAAAAGCCCTGGAAAGTGATCTCTAGAGTAGACTGGCAACCTTGCTTTCCTCAGTTACAAGGCACTATATGATGTGTGGTTCAAGGTAATATGCACTACAATATATAGTCTTGAGTTCCAACCTGTCCATCCATCGTAACCTGAAACCCCAAGAGTAAAGAGTAAAAGAAAGAGGCGATGGAAATTGATTTTAAATCCAGTCTGTCTCCTTTCACACTTTATAAATAGCCTCCTCTGGCTGCCAGGTTTGATTCTCTCTCTCCACACCTCAGGGCCGGTGCTTTTAAAGGACCTCAGGCTGTTTGCCATAAGCCCCCAAAGCTGAGGCGGTCCTTTGATCCGTCCCTCAGAAAAGCCCCGGTGATCGACCTCCTTCTCCCTAGGGCCCTTCCCAAATCAGTTCTTCTTCCCAGAAGGCTAAGCAGGGGAATGTTGACGCAATGTGTGCCTTCAGCTGGTACACATAGTGATAACAAGAAAGAGCCTTCTCTTTTGGGCCTGACATTGTTTTCTAATAACTCTCCGGCGGCTGACTCAAAAATATTCCACAACACAGTCGACCCGTCTGGAAGCAACAGTATAGATGCACCCACCATATTTATGACACCTGTTTTTTTGTTGGTATTTTCAGGTGACCTCTCACTTCACAGAGGACTTCCTTTTCAATGCAGCCATTTCTCGCCTGATGGGACTTACCAATACACTGAGTGTGAGTGTGCCTCTCCTGTACCTTGAAATAAACATTTATCGTTAGCGTTTGGAAATCACATTTTTACTTCTGTGTGTGTTCAGAGTGCAACAGTCAGGGTGGTGCAGCACAGTGTGGAGTTTGAGGAAGCTCTGGCTGCGTTGGTTATGATGACGGCACCCATGGCCCCTCACCTGGCTTCTGAACTTTGGGCAGGTTGGTGACATGCATATCATTCACAAATAATAAATAATGCTCTCAAACACTCACTTACAGAAAAATAAACAGTTGACTCATGATATGACAAGAGGTGGTGCATCCTGCAATTAATGTACATTATGAATTTTTAGTGACATATGCATGTAAAGTGTGTGGTAGAATGTTATTTCTAATGTCTGTAAGAGGAAATTGCCTCAGATAAACGTAATTTCGTCACTCATCTAATACCAGTACCAGTGTGAAGTAATCAACCGCCATTAAGTCAATGAAACTGAGATTTTTTTTTTTCATTTGTATTGCTGTTAAATATACTGTTAACATTTCACCTGAAAATATACTCACTGTCCATCAAATGAAACTGAAAGCCGTGCTGAGAGCTCTTAACCAAGTGTAGAAAACAAACAATACAAGGGAAGATCTAGCGTCACTTTTCCTGCCTCTTGTATGAACATTTACCCCGACTCTGGCCTGGAGGACATCCCCTTATTGTCGATGACACACACACATCAGCCTTCTGCACACAGCTGAGAGAAAAGAGGTTCCGGAAAAAACACATTATCCATCTGATAGCTGCAGTCTGGAAAAACCTGACAGATGATCACTGTGAGGAAAAGATGTGAGAGGCTGTGTGTATTTTGTTTGTGTTCACGTACAGTATGTAGTGTTTTTTTTTTTTTTTTACAAGTGTGGAACATATGACCTCTTTTTGCACTCAGTCACGTTTTGCTTTTCACTCTCATGCGTTGTTTGTAATTCTCACACACGGCTCAGGATAGAGGAAGTTCACATCCTTCCTTTGTGCCTCCAGTGGGATATACACTTTAGCTCAGATTGGTTAGACAGGACAGGGGGTGGTTGTGGTTTTTTTGACCCTTCATAAAGATACTTTTACTCTGCAAAAAGGAAAACAAACTTGGTGAAAAAGTCAGCCCTAGCAATTTCCAAGGCTTGTTTTACGAAAATATAACCCATTACTGCAGGTCCTTTCAGTGCTGTTCTCCTGTGTTTCCTCCTGGGTCTCTCTCAGGTCTTTGCCAGGTGAAAAATCCCCTTAGCTCCCTCCTCCAGCGGGGAGGAGACATCCTCCAACAGTCCTGGCCCACTGTGGACCCCGAGTACCTGGATGTCCCCGACTTTGTAGAGCTGTCTGTACTGGTACGATCTCACACACACACACACACACACACAAACAATCGCATAGATGATCTTTTTTTTGTATTGTGACTTTCAGTCAGTCACACACACTCTTTGAACAATAATGGATGAATGTAAAAGAAAAAAAAGCTAAAACAATGCTTTTATTTTCCTTAAACATAAAGTTTCACTCAGCGTCAGCCCTCTGCTCATCTTTTATACATAACTATATTAATAGACATACGCACACACATTGGCTCTTGCACCGACTAACATTTCACTGAAATTCTCCACTCTTAAACCCAAACTCTTAGGTCCATCATTACATTCATAGTCTGTAATTTTCAAGAGAGGCTATGATTACCCTGTGTGTGTGTGTGTGTGAGTGTGTGTGTTTTTGCGTCTGCATGTCAAGTGGTGTGCTTTATGCTAAATAGACAAGTGGGTCAATAATTAAAAGCCAGGAACAGAACACAACGTGTTATTCCTGACTCACTGTTACTCTCATTTCTTGTGCCTTTTTTCTGCCCATGAGCTCAATCACATGAATAGCGAAAGCCCTCGCTTTGGCAAAGTATGTCATCATCAGGAATGAAAGTGTGTGTGTTTTGTGTTTGTCTGTTCGTGTGTGTGTGTGCGTGTGCACTTTCAAAGGCAAACAGACAATCAGAGAGAATATCCAGCTGCGATGAGAAGGTTCAGAAAATCAACTTGGATCAGATCCAAGAATCACACATGCTAACACTGTCACGTGAATGAACACACACACCGACACACACATACGTCAGTCTTCGCAATGTACTGAAAATTGACTCAGTTGAAAGATAAAAAGTGAAACTGCTTTAATCTGACCGTTTTCTCTCTAGAGGGTTGTATCTCCAGAGAGACCCCCTAATCCCCGCACACGCACACACACACACACACACACACACACACATACACATACGGTGTGTGATGACAGCAAAGGCGGTCAGCTGACTAACAGCACCTGTCTTTCCACCGGTTGGATTCTCCCTCTGTAGTCTGACAGAGAGACAAGAAACCTCAAGACAGAAATGAAACAAACCTGGAGTGTGCTCTGTGTGTGTGTGTTTGTGTGTGTGTGTGTGCGTGGAGGAGGGCTTGTTTTACTGTAGGACCAATTTCAGTTTTTAACCATCATTTTACTCATAGTTACTCTGTCTAGGAATGAAAATAAAACTCATTTACACATTTTAAATCTTTGTATTTTTGGTTTCTTCTTCTTCACTCATAAAACAAAGTCATACACCTACACACCCACTCTCCTCGAGCACACACAGCACATATATTTGAGCTCCCAGTGCTTGATGATGATGATGTTGGTTTTACTTCAGACTGAGCTCTCTGTTGTGTGCTTCCTCTGCCCTGCGGAGGCAACCTCACTCCCTCTGTCCTCTAATCATGTACTTGGGCTTGTCCCAGAAAGGAGGCCAAGGCTGAGCGGTCACAGACACACTCACACACAGAGCACTCTCCACACACATAGACGCCATTAATTTCCGACCACTTCCAGAGACATGATCACATTCACCATATGCACACATACATGCACTTGCTTCTAAACATTACAAGACTGAGTGCCCTTCCCATACCTACCACTAACTATGTGTTTTAAGGGTTCACTGTATATGTGGAAGCAGAGGTGGAGTCTTGTTATTTTGGGATTTTTATGTCAGAAAGGAAGAGTTTGGGAACTCAGATAGAGACAGGTTGAAAAAGGGAATATTTGACAGAACATATTAGTAACTTATCCCATCTATTCATCTATTAATTCTTACCCTCAGATAAACAACAAGGCCTGTGGGACAGTGACCGTGCCTCTGCAGGTGTCCAAAGATTCGGAGCGGGTGCAGCAGCTAATCCTGGCGAGCCCGCTCGGACAGAAGCTTCTTGGCGAGCGCATCATCAAGAGAGCCATCCTATCCCCCAGGACCGCCCTCATCAACTTCCTCATTGATGAGTGACATTTGAATGCCTGTCAACCAGTGACTCAGCAGGGAGAGACAGACAAAAGAGGTGGATTTTTATATGTCATAAATTTAGACAAAGAAAGGATGAATGTCGGTTTGAATTAACTGTCATAACAATGTAAATATGTCTAAAAATATTTTTATTTATATGTTCTTGTTTTTAATAAAAGCTTCAAGAAGCTGTGGGTTTCTAGTCTCTTTAAAAATTGCAAAGGGAGGGAGATGTGACCAGTCTTTTTCAGATCATCCCCCCGTTTATGAGCACACATGAGCCCAAACACCACTTTAGATTCCATTCGTCGTTCCCCCTTCCTCCCATAACACCACTTTCAGTATCATAGCCAAGACCTCAACTTCACACCTCTCCCTCTGCCATATGCTGTTCTGCTCAGCATCTCAGCTGAATCACACAGTCATGATCTGCCTTATCAGTGTAATAGTGTTTGTTTCAAACTGCTTCCGCTTTTAGCTGCAGATCTCTTCTGAACACCATACATGGACCCGCTGTTTGGCTCCTGGACGTGTCACTGTTCCCTGTGGGCCCCGATTTACCAGAAGGTCTATTGGAAGTGACAAGCCTCATGTGGTCGGGGATTTTTGAGCTTCGCCACCATATCACTGGTGTCCATTGCTGCACCGTGCCCGCCCATCAGCTTGGTGTCTCTGTCTCAGCATTGGATCAACGTGACTCAGCCATTAGCATTGTCCTGGCAGAACACACGCACCAGCAGCACTGAAATGTATCCATGTGTACACCCACTGGCCTATCTTTAAAGGCTTGGTGAGTAAGCATTTATTTGATGTGTGCAAGCACTTGCGGTACCCACGTCGCCTGTAAACAAGATTGTCTGTGGCTGCATAAGAAAAGTCTGATGTTTCGTCTGGTTCCAGTGTGTGAATGAACAATAAGGAATGTGATCTCTTTGAAAAGTGAGATACACGTGCCAGTTTTGCACGGTCAGCTTCTGTTTGAGGAAGTGCTTTTATTTTTATAGTACAACATGGTCAGCTTGGGACTGATAAAATCATGCTGTATCGTTATGTAACTAATAGAAAGTGTTTTTTGTTAAAATAAGATGAATAAAAAATGATGTGGACAGAAGGCAAAACGGAACATTCCTTGTTGATCCCCCTCTGACCTCTTTTCTCATATTTCTATGCTCTATCTGTGACCATCAGGTGACAGGAAAGGGCTCACAGGAGAGACAGAATAACAGGAAGAGAAACCAGGAATAAGAGGAGGGAAGCAAAGAGCCAAAACTGTGTTTGTTATCCTCTGTATTGTCTCAGATTCTGTGAATTTGATCTCAAACAGATGCTGTCACAGCACAAAGCAGAATGTGGGTTTTGCAAGTATTAGACAAAGATAGAGGGGCATTTTATCTTCTGTCAGCTCATGTTTGTGAGACATGTTTCTTCTCACACTCTCACTAGCTGTATGACATGATAATTAGATTCATTGGAAACAAGAAGATGGGTTAAAAACTACCCATCTTCTTGTTTTCACACCTTCCTTTGCACTCTACTTGCTAGTAACACCAGCTAATAAACAGGTTTGAACTTGAACAGGCCTGAACAATAAGCTCAAGTTGCTGTGTCATTGAAAAGGGCAACATTTTTGTAATTTCAGACGGATCAGAAATGGCAGGAAGCATTTCCCAGACTGAAGCACATGATTGAATAAATAGATAAGCAATCATATTTCTGACCAGTCTTTTGAGTAAAATGAGGTCTGAGCTGCGCTGATGCATTTCCTCTAATAATTAATTTTGTCACTAACAGCCCCTGGAGTCATTTAACACTTTTCGTCTGCTCTGCAGTTTCCATGACGACTGGGATTATTGAATAGGCAACAGTATTCCACTGTGACTCACTTTCTCTTCAGACCACAGTCATAGTCTTTCTTACACATGAGATGTACAACATGAATTGTCTCTGATGAGTTCACTCCCCTTCCTCTTGAGAAACTCTGGTGGTGGAAACTAAGGGTGGAGTGCACAGCGGTGCACTCACAGTCACCCTCTGCTGCACCAGTTGCAGAGTCCCTGGACTGTGCAGGGTATTCTCACAGGGGGACACAGTAATGCCACAGCTCATTATCTTGCTGGCCTCAAGGCTGGTAATTTGTTCATCCGTGGATATTTTTTAGGTGAGCTCACTGTATAGGCATTTTTTCACTAGTCCTTTTTTATTGTTTTGAGGATAAAGCTAAACTCTTGGTGTGTGTGTGTGAGAGCACTTGCCAAAATTCTTCATTTATTTACTGTACATCTCCATAGTAACATCCTTCTAGTCATTTTGGCCTTTTGAGGATGTGAAATAGACTGTGTCCAGTGCTGTGCACAGGAACACACATGCAGGTGTGACATGTTTTGTGTTTCAAAGGACTCTATGAATAGATTTTAATTGCCTCCATTGTATGAAGTCCTTACTATATATAAAGTTATATAAAAGTGCATGGAGGTGTGGACAGTTATTAGTCTCTCATTCATTCTTCTTAACAGCCGGAGCATTTTTTCAAACAAATCTATTAAATAAATGCTTTTCCATTGAGATAACAACAGCTGTTGTCATGCACTTAGCACACAGTGGTTGTTCAGTACTCAAAATAAAAGCCTTATAAAGTAAAAACTAGCTACTAGCACAATTTAAATTTGACTCAGTTTTGTAGTTGCATATGCTTTAATGCAAATTTTTGCTGAAACAAACTAGCTCCTAATGAGCAGTCTAAGGATAGAGTGGTTCGTATGTTGTGCAGATTGTAAAAGCCCTCTGAGATAAAATGATTTGACTGTTTGTTTCCTACATGTCAGCAGGAAGCCTGAAGAGATTATTGACATCATCCAAATTCCAGAAAATATTGTGAATGTTTGGCAAACCCTGAAAACCTATTAGCAGAAATAAATGTGTGGAGTGTTTGAGTGCTGGACATAAAGTTTTATATGTGCACTTTCTATTTTTTCTCCTTTAATGAGGCGCAAATCAGTCAATTAACATAACTTGTGAAACCAAATGATCTCACGTTTTCCAAAACCCCTGTTGTTGTTACCACATGTTTGAATTAACCTCACTTAGAGATGTTACAAGTACATTACAAGTATTTCAAATGATTGCAAAACACATGAGCATTTAAATATTGAGGGTGATTTCATACAGTTTTAAGCCAAGTTGAGCCTAAAGCTTGAAGGGATTGCTGTATCATGGTTTCACAAACATACAGATGGCCATGCCTTGTAAACCCTATGCTTTACAGCAGCCTAAAGGCCTGAACATGCTGCCTCCATTTTTTTTTTTTTTTACATCGACCGGGGCTGCAAACAATATATGCACATCCAGGATATAAATAAAATGTGTTCCTGTGTGATTGAGCTTTTTTTCCTCCCCATACACATTATGAGTTCATCGTATTGTATCCCTAATCTCTGTTTCAAATATTCCAACCAGGGTCAGGACATAAATATGGAGGGGTCACAGTGTGTGTGTGTGTGTGTGTGTGTGTGTGTGTGTGTGTGTTTTTCATGTGCAGGAATGTGTGATGTCATTCAACCAAAACAGAGGGGCCACATGCACTGTAAATAGCCCCCTCAACCACAAGAAAAACACACCCATACAGTAGTAGCACAGTTATATGGGTATATTTACTCTACTAGATTGTTTATGAGATGCAGGAAACATTGAAAAGTTGTGTCAAAATGTTACAGGTTACATATGCTGGTTCTGCAAAATAAAACTGGTATACATATCTTACATCAAGGCAGGATATTACTATTAAGTACACATTAAAGGGGCCAGCTTAAAAGATTTACCTTTCTTAAATGAACCCTAAAATAATTATTTGCTTTATTCTTCCTCCTCTCTTATCATAACTAAACTCACAAGTGTTGGTAGAAGATGTATTCAGATTATTTCCTGTAAAACACTCCAGCATTGAAAGTGTTACTTAAGTTAAAAAAAAAGGTGCCAGCTGCTCTATTATTAGCAGTGTATTTAAACTGAAGAAGTTCTCAATGCAGAAAAAGTCCCCTGTAGTATTATATATAATATTATTGGAATATAACATAATAATAATAGAATAATAATGCATAAAAGTTGGTGGATGTGAAGCTAACTCTAAATATTGCATGTGTTTTGGGGTAGTTTTAGAAGTAGATTAAATGCTCAAATGCTGATTTTTACGTAAAATCTTAAGTAGTAACATTATGTGGAGTTTCCTAAAGTTCTAAATGGGCTTCTATAAAATGAAGGCACTCAAGTAAAGTCAAATTTGTACTTATGTTTAGTAGACTGCGTAATAGATGTATATTCTACTGTCCACAGCAAAAGCCCACACTTCAGCCCTTTAATTTATGAAAAAGAAAAAGCTTTGCTGACTCAAAGAGAAGCGGCTGAGTCAACTAGCTCTGATATATTTATAAATATGACACAGCATGTGAGGGACAGTTTTGAGCTGAACAAGCTGAAAAATATCTGACCCCAGAGTTCGGCTATTTTAACGCAACTTTTCTTAGTCATGTGCAAGCTAACGTTACTGTTTTATTAATGATGCCAGAGGGGAACTAAACTTTTACGTGTGTCTTTAATCGGGCACTGTACCTTTAAAAACAAACTGTTCTCTGTTTTCAGTCTCAACTGTCGACCGGTGGCCACGTACGGCTGCGTGCTCCAACGGTTATCCCACGGTCTGCTCGTTAACGGTAGAGCAGTTTTAACAGTTAACCGTCGCGACATTTTAAGGACATATCAGCTTATTTGAACTAACTTTACCCCCATGTGAGTGTTTTTTCTTTTGTTTTAATGCTTGTCAGAGATGCGCTGGATAAAGTTTTGAATGAAGGTTCCCCGCTGGCACTGTAAAGCGGGAGGAGGGGGCAGTTTGTGGGGTCGTCCAGGCTATCGGATCTGGGATCTGCTCACATTTATAACCAGACAGACGGCGGCTTGTTTCGGAGCAGAGCTGAGCTGGACGACGTGCAGTTTCACAGAGGAGGAAGCCGAGTTTTAAACTTCTTTATCCCGGACGATAAAAACAACTGGAAAGTTTGGATTAACAGAAAAGTTTCTCCCCGGGTCTGGACCTTTCGAGCTGCTGGACTGTAAGCTAACAACTCACTCTGGATAAATCACTCTTTGACAGACTTTTGATTTAGTTAGCCTTCATAACACAACTCGTAACTTTACTTTTTGGAAGCAGACACACAAAGTATCTCCAAAATGGATAAATACGAGGATTTAGGACTCGAGGCGAGTAAATTTATCGAGGATTTAAACATGTATGAAGCATCCAGAGATGGTTTATTTCGTACCAGGAGGGATGCGGGAAATAACCCCGACTTTGAAGAGACGAGAAAAGTTTTTGCCTCTAAAATGACTAAAATACACATGCAGAAACACCAGGAGGAGATGGCAAGAAACAACCAGGCCATGAAAATGAATGGGGGCTACAACAGCACATATTACACCAAAGACAGACCGCCCATCAACAGTTACAGACAGCCGGGTGAGGCGGCAGCGAAGCCCCCGATACTCTCTGGCCCTGTGCCGGGCACCACGGCTGGGAACCAGTACGCACAATTTGACGGCCAGAAACACCACATTCAGTCTGAACCTCCAGCCGCCAAGGCATATGGCTACGGAAACAATTACGATAATAAGGAGCGTTTAGAGCCACATTCATACCAGCACCCCACCCCTTCTCCCCCAAGCCCAGGAAACGCGTCTCATAGCGCGCCCACACACGCTCGTCAGCCCGTCATTCAGCCGACTGCTTGGGCCCCATCCAGTGAGAGCCAGCTTTCCCCATCTCTGTCTGGGTCTGGGAGCAGCAGTGCATCTCAGCAGCAGCCTCAGCGCCAGTCTGCGCCTCCCACCGCCAACACTGTTCCACCCCAGCCAAATCAGACTGTCACCCAGCCTATAAACCGGAGTCCACCCTCCACTGCTGGGCCAGCCAGGGTATGGACAGGAGACCCCTCTGGCTCAGCAAAACCAGACCCCATCCCTGCTCTGCCACTCAGTGCCTTCACAGGAGGAGCTGACTTCCACATGCAAAAGCCCTCCACACAGTCTGCGGCCCATTACGCGCCACCTTCTCCGACTTCAAGACCCTCTTCCAACCATAATGGTCCTGTGTCAGCTTCCTCACTTCTACCTGCTCCCTCTGAAACAGCTCAACCCAAAGCTCAGGTGGCATCTGCTGCTCTGACCCCTGGCACTGTCTCCAAAAGCAGCAGCCAGATCCAAGGTCAGAGCCAAACACCCTGCTGCGGACAGGCCACCAGTGATGCTGAAGTCTCCCCCAAACCTGTCCAACAACTCTGCCAGTCTCTCCTCACGCAGCCCCCTGAACAGGGGCCTTCAGCAGCTGAAATAAAATTAGAGGCCCTCACTAAGCGCCTGGAAAAAGAGATGGATGCCCAACCAAAGGCTGACTATTTTGGTAAGAGAGTTTAGACTACCCAGCATCAACAAGAGGCTTCTGTCGGTTAGGCCACTGCTGTAAAACCCATTCAACGACAGAACCACCCACCCATAGTTCATTTACATATGCACACATTGTCACCATTCTTGATGATCTTTGCTGATAAATATCTTTATTAGGCAGATGCTGTGGGAGGCCTCTCTTTTTCTTCTGTGGAATGCAGACAGAATAATCTTTTAATTTGTTTCTTGTCATTTTTTTCAAATGATTCATTGTCTGCCCTCTTGGCAGCTAAACAAACCCTTCAGCAGTAAAAAAAGGTGGGGTCAAGGCCAGGGAGAAGAACGGTGCCCTCTTATCTCCTCCCAGAGATTAAATGGGTTACTATTGAGTCAACATTGATAACTAAACTCATTAGTTAGAGCTCCATTCACTCTGCGATTGTCTTAATGTCGAGCTTGTTTGATTTACATTGGCATTTAACAGTTTTCCAAGTGATGTCATTACTACAGACCTGAGCTTGCACATTTCTCATGACTCTTTTTGTGAGCATGCCTTGCATGCTTGGGCAGATGATGAACACATGCACACAGGGTGGTAGATGGTCATGAAAAACAACCTGTGACTGTTAGTTCTGGCATTTAGGGGAACATTTTTAATTAGTCTTGGAGATCATTTCTTGCTTGGTTTGTTGGCATTAGATATATTTTAAATGTATAGTTTATTATCAGTGCATGAAAAAAGATCAGTAAACTAAGATTATAATCGATAAACAGAGATAGTCAGGGTTGCTGAAGAATATCCATCATCAGCAGTATCAGCTTCTCTATCTGGATTGCTGGAGTGCTATCAGGAAAATGAATGCAACATGGAAAAAAACACATGCTCTGCAGTGAGGCCAGGTGACAGAGTGATGTCCCAGATGCAGACACTGTAAATAGATTAGATTTGCTGTAAGTTGCTGGCAGTGTGTTTGCTGTTGCAGAGAGAGACGGCGATCACATGTTGGCCAGGTGTTTGCAGCCAAGGCCATTCATGAAAACGGGATGTCCTTTTAGACAGTGAGAGAAAGAGAGTGTGAGATGGGTGATATATCGTGTTCGAACCCACAGAGCACACACAGCCCACCCTTGCCCCCTCGCTGAAGGAATTTCCCACTCGGATGTCACAATTGTAATTCACAGCCCTCCTCAGCCCCCCGATGTGCTTATATTGGTGTGTAAGGGAAGATGTTCTGGCGTAAGACACTGTCACGACACGGCTCATAAATAGCACAAGGACGTGAATATTACGGATGTGTGGGTGAGGACTGTGTGCAATCAGCTGAAGTGTAGGTTCTTAAGTAATGCAGTGTATGTCTTTTTTCACACACACGTTCCCACATAGCCCACACATGGTTCCTGTACGGAGTTTCCCACTAGACCGTGGCTCATCCTTTGAGTCATGCTTTCATGCCAGAAAAAACTTGTATAGGCTAGTTTTCTTCACAAAACTTAAGTCTTGTCATAAAAAAAACCTCATAGTTAAAATATATGTATATACACACTTTTGAAGTACGCTTGTATACTGTTATATTTGTAGATCCGCCTTGAGTTGAAACTGATGTTCCTTTGGCGGGACTGAATATAATGTGCCTCTAAAAGGTCCATGGCTGTGTTTAACTGATCCAGTGAGCTGTGTCCGTACACAAGACTGGGATCCATCAGAGTTCCCAACTGTACACCGAGTGCTGATTGGCACTACTGCAGCTGGAGGTTCTGGGAAAATAAGTCCGGTGCCAAAAGGCTGCACCAGGGGAACACTGAGGAATGTCTGAAGGAAGAGAGCGAGGAATTTTAGAAATGAGGGCTTAAGATACAAAGGGGAGGGGAGTCCCAGACGACTTTAGAGGTGCCTGCGGTGCAGATGAATGGACGAGTAGCCAAATAGAGAGATTTAGGGACAAGTTCGTGGATGCTTCTTTGTCCTTGACCACAAGAGCCTGAAAGGATGTGAGATTTATGTACAAGTTCATCCAAGAGGGGAGAAGTGGTGGGACATCCCAGTGTTCTGCCTCCCCTCTTCCTCATTTCACACACACACACACACACACACACACACACACACACACACACACACACACACACACACACACACACACACATTCAGCTGAACGTTCAGCGTTGTGTTAAAATGGAGGATTAATTTATACCATCTGGATGTTGAGTGGAAACCTTCATCTTAACTCTTCACAGGGATTCTTGGAGTCTGACTTTTATGTGTTTGTGTGTGTGTGTGTGTGTGTGTGAATGTGATATTCTCTTATGCACGTCTTTGTGTCTGTCTCTGAATATATGGCCTGTGGTACTTGACTCAATCTAATATACTATGTCACTTCTGGGTGTGGTGTCTGGCTGCGCTTTGGTAAAAGTTATAAAATGATGCTGTAGGTGACACAGCATTCTTCAACTTTTCCTACTTTTAAAGTTCACGTGGCGGATGTGGTTGTAGATGGAGTTTAGTCAAATTGCTAGTGAGAAAAAGTATCTTTTATTGCTCAGCCTTCTAAAAAATCTGAATACTAGGGCTTCATTGGTGAACTGACAACACTATTCGTGCAAGTTCTCTCTGCTACCAGCTACAATAGACAGATTGCACAGTACACACAATCTAAGTCAGTTGTAACATCTTAAAGCCATGTTTTGTTAGAGCAATAGTATGACAACTAGAGAGGTCAAAATAGCTAGCTAAATGTAATTAAATGTTAAATGTTTTAAACAATGGTGGATAAGCAGGTAAAATAGTGCACAAACATTTGAACTTGTCATAAAAGGAAGTGGGGGTACATCAAACAGAAAAAGACTGGGACACACTGCTCAACACAACTCCATCTATTAAAAGTTTAAGATACTTTTCAGTCAAGTCAAGGTTGTATCATGTTGCGGATGTGATATAGATGAATCTGAAACATTGGGCCTAACTGTTAAAGTCAGTGGCATATTGACCAGCAAGCAGCCATCTACTGAGAGTTTTGACAGCTGGGAAAGGTGAGGAGAGGGGGACTACATGTTTTGCTTCCCCTCCCCCCACTTGAAGCCAGCAGTCAGTCCCCTGAATAATCACACTGTTTTGGAACATGGGACTCTGGCCAAAAAAACAGATTTGTAGTGGCCCAACCGGCGAGGAGGTTACTACGAAAATAAGGAATTTTTGGTCACGGCTCCCGAATAGAAAAAGAAATGAGAAAATGGGCTTTTATTGCATTTTAGTTCTCATGGGGCATACAATTCAGAGCTATAAAAAATTTAACAGGAAAATGTCCTTGGCCCAGTGTTAGATCTTGAAAAAGTCCTGAAAAGGCACTGTGTGTAGTACCAAATGTGTACGTGTTCCTGAGAATCTTATACCTAATGTGTTGTTTCTTCTGCGACATGAAGTGTTTGTAGTCAACAGTCACAGAAGAAAAGTGGACAATGTGATTTAAAAGGCCCTCACTCATTCAGTTGAGTAGTTTGATGGCATGACTACTTTATTGTGTTTTCATTTAAACAAAATAGCTTACATAAGAGCAACATTCTTCAGCTTTCTAATAATATCCCTCTATTATCTCTAAATCTTCTTTCCAGCCGTTAGGGCCCCTGATGATGTGTCTTCTGTTGTGGCATTACGAGAGGCTTTACTTGAATTATATATAGCCCAGCTGTATATTGTATTACTGAAGAGAAACATTTGAACAGTGTGTTTTTGGAAGAGGCAGCTGCGTGATGTGCATTGGATACAGTGGAAACAGAAGTTTCTTTGTGAATGTTCGAGGAGGACCAGGCTGAGCTGGGCTGGGCTGGGCCACACTCTTCTACTGGGCTCCATTTCTCTGTCTCCAGGGAGGTTTTCTATAAAAACATACACACACAAATAACCTCATGCACACTAAAAGAGAAGCTTGACTTCTTGCATTCATCTTCCATCAATGCCATCGCCCTAACTTAATACTTCATGATTGGATGGTCATGTCATACCGTATCTGATTGATTTAGCAGCTAGGTGACTGCCCATTAGGGCCAGCAGTGATCGGGGTTGTCACTTGTCATAGCCCACATGTCAGTTGTCATATCACGCCGTGGCTCATAGGGAGGAATGGAGATTGGCAGGGCAGTGGAGCAATGAAAGATTGTCATGGCACGTCTCAGTAAAGTAGTGTTGTATCCTCAGCAGCTTCAGATAAAAACTTGTTACATATTGATCACACGGAAACCCCGTGTGTCATGAGATGTCCAAAGTCAAAGGAGATTATGTAATATTGCCTGACGTGCTTTCATGTGGCCTCACAGACTGAACTGGTATTCATCACCCAGTGAGGAGAGAAAACTTAATATTTGTGTGTTTACTTGAATTGGCTTGTGTTACAGATCTCACACACACAAACATCAGTATTTTTTTCTGCACATACTTTGCAAATCTAGTTTGGATGAGTTGATGGATTCATTTAAAGTACAATCTAGAGCCACATTGACTGTGTGCTGTTTAGGTAAGAACATTTTCATTTCATCAAAGACTTTATTAACAGACTGCTCAGTCCCCGAGCCAAGTCAAATAAGCAAATAGGGATATATTTCCCCCTTCACTGATACAGCCTGCTAACCAGCTTCCTGACTTCTGTGAAGTGATTTTTTTTCCCTGTTTCCACTGTTTCTGTCTGGATTAAATCAAGATCATAGACCCAAAGCTTCTTGTAGTGTATGACTATGTTTGTTGTATTGATATACCTGTATAAGTGACTTAAAGGTGTGCTTTCCTGTGACTTTTCTGACCTGGTCATATGCTGTGTTGTGTTCCAGGAGTCTGCGTTAAGTGCAACAAGGCGGTGTATGGAGCCAACCAGGCTTGTCAAGCTATGGGTAGCCTCTATCATGACAGCTGCTTCACCTGCAGCGCCTGCAGTAAGTACACACCAATACATGGCACATTTGAACACTTTCACAGACTGTCCTTGATTGATTCACGTATAAATCTTATGTCACCTCATAACTAACAGGCTGCCAAAGACCCCGTCCCTTGAATCAAAGTAGTACCTTCCTCTTCCTCTTCCTCTTTCTACCTACATTCACTGTCCCAAAGAAAGGCACACAATTATTTAGGGATTACTGTCCTCTGCTGCTGGTGTTTGGTTTCTGGGTGCGCCAGTCACTCCTCCAGCCCACACAAAGACACAAGCAAACGAGACTTATTGCCGCCCTAGTTCATCCATCAGTCAATAAAATAGCTCTGAGTATATATTAATACTCGGAGTGTATCCAAGTTTTATGTGAAGCTTGAGACTGAAAATCATTGACTTTTCAAACCACAAATCACACTTGAGAAAGACGAAGATTATAAGTGTCAGTGTGTACTTTGTGGGACTTGTGAAACAATAATGCCTGGTCTCACCTTGCACTGGTTAGCTACGGGGCATATTTGATTAAAAATACTTTAACAACGACTTCAAAGACAATATCTGTCCTTTGTTTGTGTTCTTTTGGTTTTAATTACATGAGACAGATGCAGTTATAACTTTGAAGACACCGTGAGTTTAAAGAAACTACACGTGGGTTGGAACAGTTAACTTTGAAAATTATATAGGACAAGTCACATAAAGTTTTCACTGCTCAAATGTGATCTATTCATCTGTCGTGTCAGTGTGACCTGCGTGTTGTGTGTCAGTGGACGGCTCATTCAGCGCTGCACTGGCCAGGTTTGTGGTTATACTTTGTCAGTTTAGACAGTTAGGAACAGGCAACTATCAGATGAGGTTCATCACCCTGGATGCACTGTCCCAAGTATGTGTGACCTGGAGCTTCCTGGCTGGACAGCGGAGCATTTCCCCCAGCCGAAACATGACCTGGCTCTCTGCTCCAACCAATTAAAATCTCTGTCCCAATTATGAGATGGTGCGTATGTGGAGTATTTGTGGCACTGCAGTGACCTCTACTCGAGCCCATTATTCTGCAGCACCTTTGACCTTGCTGGTTACACCCCCAAATGTATGATTAACATCCCTGTGTTTTCTTTTGCACTCAGTCCTGTGTGTGTGTGTGTGTGTGTGTGTGTGTGTGTGTGTGTGTGTGTGCAAGAAGATGAAAGAGGAGACACATTATGGCTCAGAGAGAAGCTGATGTCTGAAGTGGAGGGAGAGAGGAGTTTATACACCACATACCTCTCATAGCTGGCTCCACGTGAGGGCATAAGGGTTGTGTTCGCCGTGAGTGGCCCCAGGGAAAAGCATCTCAGCTGGGGAGGAATGCAGGCACAGGGGCCCTCTCTGTAGGTCTGGCTTCAGGAGGACACTGGGTGCTGTTATGTCAGCTGGGCACAACGAGATGGGAGTACAGTGCGGGACAGGGAGAGCACTCAGTGGGAGCACACCACCCACCACATGCAGGGGCACACTGATACATACAAATGCAAATATATTCATACATGAGCCCACACAGCAAACAGCACAATGCTGTTAAATATACAGTGCCTTTATATCTGGCAACCCCTCTCATCTTCCTCCAGAATCTGTATGTCAAGACAACTGTCACGCAAGCTGAGTTACATAACGAGTCTATAACTGTGAACTTCCTCTGTGCCCTCACTCCAAGGTGAGCGAGAGGCAGGAGAACATTCCTAGTGGCTAGGAGAGCTCAGGCTGCGTGTCTGGGATTCGGCACTTCACTGCAGGGGAGGCTTTCGTCCAGGCTAATCATTGACTGTTAGGTTAAGTTAATTCCAGTTGGAGATTAAGCTTGTGTCTGTAATCAGGTGAGCTAGTTTACACAGTAGCCAACTCAGATAACCTGTGGAAATCTCAGAAAAGAAGGAAATGGAAGGGAAAAAAGCAATCAATTCCTTATATGAGATTTTCTTCTATTTTTTTCCTGGTTTATTTATCTGTAAAATGAAATGCAGGTAGAAATAACTTCACAACTTTAGGTGCCTTCCCAAAGATCAGATTAAGTGTTTTTTTTGGTAAGAAGGCAGCAGATGGTGTGATTTGAGTTTGTAAGGAACAAACCCCTTCTGAGATTCTGCGTTCATAATATCAGCCCCCTTATCCCAGCCCATCTGCAGGCTTTGGAGAATACAAACAAGGATCTGATTGGTCCTGAATCGACTGGTATGTTAACATCTGGTAGGTAGATTGTCAGGACCTTGACCAAAAGTTCCAGGTGCTGTTCACAGTCAGAGAAATGGATTCAGATGACCAGAAAGACTTCTTGTAAATGCAGGGGGTGTTTTTCTTTGTCAGTTACGCATACATTGATATCTTTGGCAGGGTGGGAAATGAGTGAATCTCAGAGTGAACAGTCTTTAAATATGAAATTGGTATAAAAGAGACATGGCTCTTTTGCTGAGATGTCTCTCTTGAGTAATTTACTCACAGGAAATAACAGAGTTGAGGCTCGATTAGGAAGTCATGACAGGGTCATTGTGAATTTCTTATTTTCTGAATGGGATTACATAAGGGAATTCATAGAATGTTTTAATTAGAAAATAGCCTTGTGTTTTGTTCTGTCCCTCAGGTATTTTACATTTTTATGAAAGCGCAATAGTCACTGTTCTTTCTTATGCTTTTCAAATAGTTAGCCCTGACTCCTGACTTTAATTAAGCTCTTATCTTTCCGCAAAGCTCAGAGCCTTCCCTCTCTGACTTACTGGGGAAAAAAGACAGGAATGTGAAGAAGAGGAATGGCCCATATCTCACTTTTCCCCCCCTTCATCCTTCCCTCCTTCTTTTAGGGACACAGTTCCAAGATGGTCTGTCAGTAATTACCCAGGGCCAGTTCCACACCTTAGCCCCCGTCAAAATGACTGGTCTCCTCTTAAGTTAGTTATTGTGTAAGCTTTGGCCAGACTTGGGCTGCTGCGTGACCATTATTATTCTATTAAAGTAAGATAATGTAATTGTGAATAATTGGTTCAGAGAATTTCATGTGCCATTGATATAAAACGATGAGTCATGTGGTTCCAATTTATTTCTTTTTTTCTGATTTTTTTCTTTGTTCTCGCTCTATTCTATGTATTATTCATGCTTTTTGAAGGACAACAGAGTTTATTTGTGTATTTGACCCTTCCATACACTCAAATTATAACTTTAAACAATAGTGTACTGATTTCAAGACAGCATTAATGATTTTAGTAGATAATAGTAAGGTCTATCTCTTTGGCTGAGCTCCTTTTCTCCCCTACAAGACTAAAATAATACTTTTCTTTCCTTTGCAGTTTGATTGAAGTATGATAAAAATGATCAAAGCAAATGTTAATTATGGGAAATCTTGTATAAAATCAATTTATAAATTGTTTGGGGATGAAATAACCAGAAAGGGAAGAGATGCTTTTAGTCAGTCCAGCACATTAAATATCTGCCAAATGACTGACTTCATCACATGGATGCAAAACTAGTCATCAGACATTTGCAACATTGTCCTTGATGTGCTAATGCTCCCAGAGATATTAAAGGGGTAGATATAAATGCTGTGCCAAAACGGTGGATATAATGAATGGTCATATTGCCCAACCAAACTGTCCAGTGTAGGGATGTGCGAAACCCATTTCTCCTCAATGCTGACTAGTTGTTGACTTGTTGTCCATGTTCTGCAGAAATGAATCTCAAGAAAGCCCTGTATTTAAAATGTCCTGCACTGGACTTATGCCTATGACTGCCTGTGACTGTCTTTAGAAACAAAACTGTGCAATTCCTTGTGTAAATAAATGTGTTAGACTATCTGGATTACAAGTAATCAGGTAAACAGAGCGTGACATGGAGCATGGGAGATAAAGAGGACTCCTGTACACCAAGGTTAACCCCTCCTCTCCCCTGCTGCCCCCTCCCTCACCTTCCCACTCAGAAAATGTGAGGAATGTTCCCTCTTCCTGTGGGACCTGGACAGGAATAGTTATGTGAAGTGTGCAAAGAGGTTTTGGTGTGTTGTGTGTGTGTGTGTGTGTGTGTGTGTGTGTGTGTGTGTGTGTGTGTGTGTGTGTGTGTGTGTGTGTGTGTGTGTGTGTGTGTGCGTGCTACTAAAAGAAGCCAGATCCAGACCATAGATCTATTAAAGCACACAGACAGACAGGAAGCACATGCAGCATGTGGAAAGACACCAGAAAGGAACAAAGAAGAAGAAGAATAGCAGGTCGTTTTGGGTCTTGGCCTGTGGTTGCCATGAAATCTATCGTTTAATTCGTTGCACCTGTCCCATAATTGGATTTAATCAGCGTTTTCCCCCACATGTGTTTGATACAGATGTGTTCTTGTCCTACTGAAGCCTGCTCTGTGTCCCAGCAATATTATATTAAGACACCAGCACACCATAGATCCATTTGATTTATCTGCCTGGGATTCAGCAGGATATAATGAATATTGCAAGAGGGTCCATTACCTTCAAATGGGTATAATTAATCACCACAGTCTTTATGCATTAGTGCTGTAACTATTTTCTGAGACCGGGCTCATGGCTTGGCGATTGGAGATTTTTCACTAAGACGTTTCAAGATTCTACCATTGACTTACCTTTTCTTATCTGCTTTAATCTACTTATTGTTATCTAATTATTAAAAAATGATTTTTTTCCTTTACTTTTCTGTCTTTCTGCAGGTCGAAGGCTGAGAGGGAAGGCGTTCTACTATGTCGGGGGGAAGGTTTTCTGCGAAGAGGACTTTCTGGTGAGCAGTCAATACATGATGATCAATATCTAGTATAACCTCAACTGAGGTGTGTGGTTCTGTAATCTTTGTTGTGACTTCAAAAATGCATAAAGTTGAGATGACACACACAGTACCCTTCTTATACAAAACATCAGTCTTGCTGCTTTTATGTTGTGATCACCTTTTCTTTAAACCACCATTCATCAGGTGTCACCTTACACACTTAAATACAACCTATAATCTGTCAGCATTCAACTGAAGTACAACATATCAGGTGGAGACTTTGACCTTGTGGCCCAGTTTTTAGCATCTAATGCAACCTATTCCTATCAGTTTCCTCCCTTGGGTGGGACTGCAGGAGGTCAGTAACTGAAGAAGCTGCTTTGCTGTGGTTTATAGGGTGGAGGGCAGTCAGGCTGTTTACACCACTGCAGAACGACTTTTGCAAAAATGGAAAACTTTCAGTGTGCATAATCATAGGATGTTCATTAAACACAAATGAAACCCCTTGGTGGAATTTGTCATAATTTCCAGCATGCATTTTCTAGCCTGTGTGCATGTCTTTATAGGAAATCCACCCTTTTTTGTTTGCTGTATTTTCCCAACTCATCCCTATTCACACTGTCAGTAGCTGTGTGTGTGTTTACCCCAGGAGCACTTTCTGTATAAATTCCTCATCTAATTGCCTTTCCACCAAAACCTCTTAGTTGCTCAATTAAAATCAAAATTTATACTGAATTAAATTTGCTCTGGCTCTGCTCCCTCTATGTGCTGTTAATTATATCTGCTCTTCTGCCAGGCCTGTTAGTGTGGCTCCTCCTCAGTCACACTGTTCATACACAATAACACATAATAAAGCTGAGCTGACTGATTCAAATACTGTATGACTTAAATGCCAACTTCATGAACCACAGCATACTGATTTTTAAACCTTTCTAAAAATATATTCAGTGGTCCACACGCTTATTGTGAATCAGTGAAAATAGTGATTTTTAACAGTTTTAAAGACACATGCCAAATCTTATAGGCTACTTTGAATTGTGCCTGGGAGACATTGTGCAGTTGCTTAGCTCTCAGTCTGAAGCAGAGTCAGACATTTCAGTCATCCATTAAATAACTAAATAACCAAATTCCAATTACATCACTGTCGTCTTTTCTCTGTCTGTTTCTGTTGAAGTACTCTGGTTTCCAGCAGTCTGCAGACAAGTGCAACTCATGTGGACATCTGATCATGGACATGGTGAGTGTCTGTTACTTCCCTCTGGTTGTGTGTACTTTTGTGTGTATGTGTGAGTGGGTCCGCGCCAGGTGATCTCAGCAGAAACTTTAGAGTTACTTCACCCTAAATGAGCTTTCTGTGGCCACATCTGGATAAAGACTCAAGAGGAAGCATTGGCTCTGTGTGTCTCTCTCTCTCTCTCTCACACACACACACACACACACACACACACACACACAGATACACACACACACACACAAAGCAAAGCATGTGATCAAGGCAGGAAGTGTGAAGGATTTTTCTACACATGTTCCCCATCCAGCAGACAGAGATGGAGGAGATGCCTTTGTCTTTATTGTGCTGCCTAATCTGATACCTCTGCACATTTAACATGCTGTATCTCACACCCCTTGACACTGCTGGACTTTATTTTGTATGTTATGTATGTTACGTACATGTTTCTGTATGTAAAATAGCTTTCATTTCTTATCATATATTATCCAGTATCCTTATTCTTAGTATCGTACTATTCTCAGCTGCTGACCCAATGAACTCACAGGGATCATTGAGACCTCATCTAAAGAATTTTTAAGAACAATGTCTATTTTAATTTTATTCGATACAGATATTGAGGAAATGTGTAATAGCAGTAGCAGAATGGAAGAGTATTGATATCTTAATATTCTTCACTCATTTCTCTTTCTAGATCCTGCAGGCCCTTGGTAAGTCGTACCACCCCGGCTGTTTCCGCTGTGTCATCTGTAATGAGAGCCTTGACGGAGTGCCCTTCACCGTGGACACTGAAAATAAGATCTACTGTCTCAAAGACTACCACAGGTGAGAGACACTACGCAGTATTTCAAATGAGAGTGAGTGCAGGACCTGGATTTATCTGTGTTAAATTAGCTTAGCGTGACAATGGGGAAAAAATGACTAGGTGTTATATTCCAAGTTAAGTGACACCACAGTCCCTTAACTTTCCCTTGTTACTACTGAATCTGGTTGAGAAGGGTCGACCGAGTCTCTCCCTCTCTCTCTCTCTCTCTCTGCCACGTGTAGCAGACACATGAGAAGTGTAGTCAGGGATGAAAGGAGAAGAAGGGGGAGGAAGGAAAGATCGCTGTCCAGTTAGAGGTGTGAAGAGTGGTGTCCAAACTCAACAGTAACATGTGCCGTGGGGACAAAAACAGAGCTTAACGTCTGAGTTTGTGTGTGTGAGCCAACAGTAGCCCCTGTTGTACCTCAACAGTTCCAGCTTTCTTCTCCCTGCTGGGACAACATGTACAGCACATGGCTGATCACTGTCTGGCACCTCCCACATGTTCTCCCCACTGATTAAATCAGACAAACCTTATTGTGTATACAGTATGTGTTTGACTTTTAGCCACAGTCATGCCCATGCACACTGAGAGGCCCTTTGTTATTCCCTCAGACATCCAGGTGCCAGCCATGTGTGTGGAAATAATAAATTCATTTTGCTTTTTTGTTTTTCCTGCTCCCTTCTGGATTTGAGGGAATCACGTGTGTGAGGGGAAAGCCAGCACATCTGCAAACCTGGCATCTCCATAGTCGAATCAGGATCTTAAATCTAATCAGAGTCAGGAGGGAGAGAGGGGGGAGGCCCGACGGGTTTGAAGGTTGGGAGACGGGCTTCAAATATGAACTGTGACCTTTATAATCTTTGGATGGAGGGAATTTCATTAATGAACAGGTCTGTTGTTTCAGTGCAGTGCAAGTAAATCTATTAAAACATGTTTCTTTATGCATTTCACTCCGTCAGGGTCCTGGCGCCTAAATGTGCAGCCTGTAATCAGCCCATCCTTCCTTCAGAGGTAAGCTAACAGTCGCCTTTATTTGAGACATGACGGAATATTATCATATATTGTCTCTTCATTGTGGTTCACTCTTCTAACTCAATAATAAGTAAATAAACGTTTCCAAAATCTGACATTTGATGAGATTTTGAATACTTTGATAATTTAACATATTCTTGTGAAGATAATGCTCTGATAATTAGTGCAATACTACTACTCCTGTCACTGCTGCTTCTTGTATCATGTTGTAGGAGCAGTATGTGTTAGTTAAAAGTTTATTTTTTTTAGTTCTCTTTTAAGGTGTTCATTAGTGAGCTGACAGTGGAGAGATGACAGGAAATCAGAAGAGAGGAAGAGAAGGGACATGACATGCAACTAATGCTTTAATTTTCAGTTTACAGGTGACAGTGATAACTTAAAATATTAAGTGACACTCCATTCTAACCTTTATATACACTCTGTGGCTGCTGTTGACTAAAGGATAGGTTGTATGTTTGGGAGATGAATGCCAGGTTGTGACAGAAATTAACCTTGATGTCCAGTATGATCATAAATTTATATATTTTTTAACCTGGTTCTGGAGAAATAGCCCTCCCAGTCGTAGTATTTTGGGATCACGTGCTGTCAAAGCCCCTGAGATAAATTTTAATGTAGAGGAAGACAGTATGGTGTAAATGATTCAGCTTCATTACATCTCGAAGTAGTTCACTTTTACCTGTGGACCTCAGTGGCTCAGGAGATTGTAAATCCATGTCTGCCCATGTTTACCCAGGTATGACCCAAACACAGTAGCTGTGCAAGTAGCAGATAGTTCAATATGGCCATATTTCCCACCTGACTACAGGTCAAAACAATGTGAGGCCTAATATCTCTGGGCTTTGATTTGATGTGGTGTCAAGGAAGGGTTGGATAGTAGAGAGAAGTTCACACACAGACAGGACATGCTGGCAAAAGCAAAGAAACGTCCAAAATTAGAGTTGACTTTGCTGGAATGTCCCCTGCCCTCCCCTTTGAGTAAGCAGTGAGGCCGGTATTTAGAGGAGAGGTAGTGTGTGTGTGTGTGTGTGTGTGTGTGTGTGTGTGTGTGTGTGTGTGTGTGTGTTATGGTAGGGGGCTCAGTCTGTCTTGTTGTCTTGTGCATTTATGTAAGCTGTTGAACGGATGTTCAGGGGAGTTCCTTGTCAGGCACCAGACGACAGAAAAAGAAACAGCTTCCGTCTCTGTGGACACGAATAATCAGGAGGACAAAGAGCACAGACAATCTGAGATACATGATCTTTGTACAGATTTGTAAATGATTTGCTACAATCGTTTCAGTCTCCTAGCAACTATATTTGTGTTTATATCTATGTATGCCAGTATGATTTGGAAGACCAATTTACTATGAAGGTCCTGAATATGATTTCCTGTTTGCCAATAGTAAATTCAGAAAATATAATGGAAGTTCACTGAAAGTGCTGCTTAAAAAGGACGACTGACAAACCCTTGAGCTCCAAGGTTGTACGCAGAGGAGTAGTTTCAAGTACAGACAACTCTGCTCTTGGCTGACATCAGAGTGTGCACGCTTTTTATCGATCTTTTGAAGCTTTTGTCAGGCTGAACAGAATAAGACAGTGGAGAGTCTTCTGGCAAGATTGGCTTCAGTTGCGTTTGTCTGTCTGAATTTCTTTCCAGGGGTCTGATGAAACCATTCGAGTTGTATCCATGGACAAAGACTATCATGTGGAATGCTATCACTGCGAGGTGGGTCAAAAACATATCACGTATCTCTGTTAGATACCTGAAAATGAAGCTTTGCATTTGAAAACATGCATGTTTGACTGTGATCCAGGGACGCTCTGAATCGCTCATCAAGAGAAATCATTATGAGAAGATATCCAATCTTAATTACAGTCTTTCCGGTAATTATGTACTGCTTAGCAGAGCAGGTATGAAACACCTCATCATCCCTGTCTCATCATTTTACTCAAATGCCTCTTCGTTCTTTCTTTTTTTTTTTGCCAAAGGCTGATTGACAGCTGCTGTTCTTTCACTTCATGAAAATAAAAACCAGTGGGCTGTGAGGAGCAGCTCCCTGTTAAAATAGTGTTTAACTGCTGAATGGCTTTTTTTTGCTGTTTTTTTTTTTTAATATTTCAAGTAGATAAAAGAGAAGCATCTTGGTGTAAGAATAATGTCTTTGTAAACAGATGTCTTTCTTTAAACTGGAAGCCTTAAGGCCAATCAAAGAATGCTTTATAGATCAGAGCATGGCTTCTTTTCTCAGCATGCACAGATCTGATTTGCTAATAAAGACAAGTTTAGATCTTTGTGTAAATTAAATCTTAAATTAACCTGTTATAAAACGTTTATTTCTACAGAAGGTTATCATCGCTGCCCAGTCTTTCACTGGTTTGAAATGAGGCTAATACAGGGCAGAAACCAGTCTCTTCTTCTTATTCCTCTATTCAAGCTCATGCAACCTTTTAGTGGATGTGTCTCATCCTTGTTCCTCTTTCTTTGTTGCCCAGGAATGTAAGATGGAGCTGAATGACGAGGAGGGTCACCGCTGCTACCCTCTGAACGGCCACCTTCTTTGCCACTCCTGCCACCTAAAGAACATTGAACCAGGCTGCTCCTCTGCCATTGCCACCGCCTCCTCCTACTAACACTTCCATAGGTGGAGAAGGACACCTGGTGGATAAATGGAGGAACTTCCAAAGAAAGGAGGACTGCCAGCAGGAGTGGATTATGTACAATTCTTGTTGTAGAGGATTGATTAATGCTATGTGTCAAATCATACTGTGGTTTGATGTGTATTTTCACAGGAATGTTAATGAAGTTTCTATTACGCCTAGAGAGGTTTTGACCCGATAATAATGAAGTATTGTAATACACAAAATACAAAAGCTCTACTTTGAGTGCAGTAGAGCGTTGCTTTATACCGGCTACATACTGGAGTTTTTCAGCCCTTTTAAATGAAAATGTTGCTTGCATTGACTAAATATCAACACACATTCTTCCGCTGTGAAATTACAGTCCTTAATTGATCCATAAATCATCTGTCTAAAGGTTCTAATTAGGATAGAGACTTTTCACAGAATGTGCTGGACGCCTACTGTGCCTCCACAGTTTTTACATGCAATAATAACAGTTGTGTATTTACATAGGAGAAATACACAAAAACATTTGTGTTAAACATTATTTTAAAAACTCAGTAATTCCTTACTTTTCCATTTTTATCCAGAGTAACACGTTCATTTTCTTCTTAAAGTGTTTACTGGTGGTAACCAGAGTGATCATTGTTGTTCATTTTCCATATGCAAAATTCCAGTATGCATAAATTAAATCAAATAATCATTTTTTTAACACAACCATTCCATAGATATGTTAAACAGTGCAATTGTCCCAGAGGTTGCTAAGTCTGTGTGTGATAAAGGCGTACCATTTCTCACATTCTTATGACTTCTTTTTTTTAGTTCAATCAAGAATGCTTCAGAGAGCCAGGTTATACTGTTCTGTAATAAATGAACAGCCATTATTTGTTAAATGTCCTCTGCTCATAGATTTGTGAGTTCTCTATGCACCAATGAAAAGCTTGGTATTAGGCCTGTAGTTCTATGTATTTTGTTGCATTTACCAACATTGTATATTTAAAAAGAGATATATTGTAGGCCTTTACTCATTTATCTTTGTTTAATTTTGACTTTTGTGCAAAACCCCTAAAATACTAATTTGATTTGCAGTAGGAAGTACAGTTTTGATTGCCTGCTTTGCCATCCATATGTTATTCGTGTCTTGAGTTTACTAACTTATACAATACTTAAGTTGCTTGTCATTTGAGGTCCTTATTTTATAGCCAACTGTAGTTATAACGAAGAGCAAACATATACAACTGTTGTATGATTGTTGGAAAGAAAATATTTAATAAATGCATTACAATAGGCCAAACTTTCAATTTTAATTTGACTCTTTTTTTTTTTTTTTTTACAATAAAAAAAGGGGTAAATTCATCAAATCATGACATCTTGCTTTGGGAGACAAAGGCAAATATCTATTTTGTGGTACTTTTACAAGTAGATCTGCTTAATATTTATTAACATTAAAGCATTATTTGATCAATGGGCCCACAGTGTAATTCATGCATCAATACTGTCCATATTCACTGAGTAGTGGGGTCTGCAGATTGCAGTCAAACAGACAAAGTCAAACTCAACTTGCAGAATTTGTCATATGTGGTCCAGGAATTAGATTATACTTTATTTATCTCACAATGGGGAAGTTTACTTCTTTACTTTACTTAAGGGATGTTAGACTAGTAGTACTGAAATATAAAAAAAATAAAAAACACACACACGCACACAAACGACGGAAAAACGAGGTAACCATAACCGTATGTACAGCTACTAAAAAAAAAAAAAATTAACCGAGCTAGCCAGGAGTCGAACCTAGAATCTTCTGATCCGTAGTCAGACGCGTTATCCATTGCGCCACTAGCCCGATGGAGGACTTACAAACTGAGAAAATGCATAAAATAGGCAGTAATACTCCAGATCTTGCTCTACGATAACAATTACGAGTACTTACAGTAAGTCCGTCCCCTGGATGGATAAAACATGTTAAATAAGAAGAGAACGCGTTATCCACTGCTCAACAAACAAATCAACAGGCCTTGACGTATTCATGCCACATTTCACTGACTTCCTCCTTCTGTCTTAGCCATAGATCAACGAAATATACAATAGTTCAAACTAATTTTCTCAAAGTTAAATACGAAAACGAGACAAGCCACAGCCAGGACTCGAATCGACAATCTTCTGAGGAGTGTTAGTAGACAGTGACCGGGATGTTGACATCAGTTTCTGAAACGTCGATCATCTAACTTTCTATCAAATATCAGTCATATATGATCTTAATGTTAGCAGTTACTTACGAAACTGTTTCAAAGCTGATGAAAATAAAATATAAACAAGAAAACTAAATTAAAAAATAATACCCCCATTAGACAGCAGATGTCGCGGTCGGACCTTATTGCCTACCGCAGGCTGTCACCATAGAGCCTATAACTTTAACTCATATGTAAACGAATTAGTGACTTCGGGTGTAATGGTCAGCTCAGTATTAACAGCACTAGCGGAAATAGCAGCTCTAAACATATAAGATAAAATCAGATAAAGAGATATAATAAAATAAAATACAATTTTAAATAAAAAGTTTAATTATATAAATAATAACAACAAGATGAAATATGTATAAATGTACTATATAAGTGTACTATGTACTGTATAGGGGGTTGTGTGTAAAAGTGATAAGTGTGTACAGAGTATTGAAGAAGTATCACTGTATGAATAAATATTAAGTACTATATACATTTGATATAGTGCATTATATAAATATGAAATGAATTGAATGAAGAATAAAAGTTTTCAAAGTTAGCATGAAGTTAAATTTAACCTCCAAATCAGAACAGCAACATACTCCATCCATCCATCCATCCATTGTTTTCCACTTATCGTGGAGGCAACAGGTTAGGGTATTCCAGACGTCCCGCTCCCCAGAAACGTTTTCCATGTCTTCCAACATCAACATAAGAACAACAGGCTTTCCAAAGTAAAGTCTAATCCTAATCAGATGTCCAAATTATCTCAGCTGGTTCCTTTGATGTGAAGAAGTAATGACTCTACGCCAAACTACCTATGGATGTCCGAGCTCCTAACTCTATCGCTAAACTCATTCTTTCAGTTACCACCCAAAGCTCATGGCCATAGGTGACGTTTGGATCTAAATCAACTGATAAATCAAGCGCGTTGCCTTCTGGTTCAGCTTCCTCTTTATCACAACAGTACAGTACAAAATTCAAATTACAGCACACCAATCCTGACCATCGCATGTGTTGTGGAGAAATTGCTGGACTCAATGGTCAGTGGTGAGGTCAGGAGGGAAGAAAGTGTTCAGGAGCCTCTGATGTCTTATGCTGTAATATTTATTGACGCTTGGCCAAGGAGAAATAGAGACACTCTCAAAGTACATCAGAAGTGCCTGAGTCGGTCTCACATTCTGCCCAACTCATGCCGGTGGTCAGACTTTAAACCCCTACAGATAACACCACAAATACCATACGCCCAGAATTAGTCAAAGAGAATGTTTCATCCGGTTTCACAAAAATCAGTGAAATAGTTGGTGGTGTGTGACTTTGTGGCATAAAGGGTTATGGCACCAAGTGATTGTACGCAGAGGAGGAAGGCATTTCTCATGTGTGTGTATTTGAAAATGAGAATCTACATCAGCAGTAGGCAGGAGAACAGGAAACGACTGAAATGTAATCCCCACAGCTCACAAAGTGTCAGCGTGAGCCAAAAGAGAAAGATCAGTGTCCTCTTCTGTTATTTATTGAATTATAAAGTGTGTACAAGTCAACGGATGATTCAGTGCTGTTAAGGCCCCGCTATATCTATGACAGGGTGAAGGTTTTATTTTTCAAGCTCTCCAGTGTGGGTTTTGTCCTTGGTACTTTGCTTCTCAATACATACTGTATGTTGAGTGGCCATATATTCAGTATATGTAGGTTATAAACTATTAAACATTAGAGCATTCATAAAAGACCACTACTCTGCAGAATACATACAAACAAACATGCTTTCAGTGTAGCCAATGAACAGCCAGATGACTTCATCTGTCCTTGGTGGATGCGTTGGTTTTATGTTCACTTCAGATATACTATAGATACAGAAGCTTGTCTGTCTTCACATGTTGTGAATAGCAGGCCAATGTGCGTCCAGTTACTTTATTAAGATAATTACTTCCTGTACATATCATTTGTGAATTCAAATTAGTCTCAAAGATTAAATCCTGCATTCTGTCTTCTGTTTTTTTTATCAAAAGCTCCAATGGGGGGTAGGCTCTATGAGTAAAAAAAATACAGAAATCTACTGTCTGCTTACAGTATGTTGCTCACTTGATCAAAGATAAAAATTAGCAAGAAGATGTATGTTGTTTTGTATATTAGGTTAATCCAGGTACAGTCTATTTGCTCATTAATTTTCCTTTTGAACTCTGCATGCTATTAGGATATTTCAATAATGTATGATCTTTGCTGGGTAGGCCAGAGAGCTATTAGACTGACGTTTGTGGTGATCAGAGTAAGAGATTTATATCATAATCTTCTAACATAAAAAAAATGAAGACTTTTAAAATCATAACTATAATTAAATTATTTTTTATTGATGAATTTATTTTATTATTGAATTAAAACGTATGGTTTAGGTCACGAAATGAATACAGTTGTGATAGGACATTAGTCTTTTTTGTTTTGTTGCACACATTTTTGTGAGCTGTAAATTGTATTGCTACAATAACAATTTATATAGTGATCAATACATGCCCATCTTGCTTGATTTATAATATTTGCATTTTTGGAAGGAGATACATAGGTAGACAGGCAGGTGAATTCTCCTCCTGGGAATCAGCAATTAAATGTTCAAAATTATGGTGCACTTGGTGTGAATAAAAAGCTATCATTGATCCTGTTCACATCTTCAGTAGTTTTGCCAAAACAAACCAAAAAACCTCAGACCCAAACATCAAATCAGTGGGCAGAAGAGTGCTTCATATTGGTTTTGTGCCTTCTAATCACAAAAGCCTATTTCATTCATGTGTGTGTGGTTTTGCTGTTACATTAGTTTGCTTATTTGTTACACTGCATAGTTTCTGTTTCACATAATAAAAACTCACTTGAAGCAGAAATGTGTACAAACTCGACCATCATGATAGCTAAAATTACATCCAAAGGCCCACCCATCCCAACCCTTATAATACTTTCCCGGACCAGGCGGTGCATGAATCGAACGCACTCACTTGCCTTTGTAACCCCGCCCCTCCGGTTAACTCCCCCAGTGACGACAGCAGAGTCCTCCCAATGCGGGGGCTTTGTGGATGGGCACTGGCTGCACCGTGGAGAAAAACGTGCAGTCAGTGCTGAGAGCGTTGTCAGTGTCAGTGACAAACAAACCGAGAGCCACCGGGCTGTTTTTACAGACGCTGCAGCAGCGGATAAATAGAGGGATTCATAAAGGGAATGTGGCATGCATTAATTTGTGTGTGCAGATATTTGGATGTTTTTGAGGAATAAAAAGTGGACTGCTGCTGATGGTGGAGCTGCGGGCACACTGAGGCTGGGCTCTGACTTGTGACTGGCTGCATTGTTGCATGTTTCCTGGGATGGAATAATTCTCCTCCTCATTCATCAAAGGAATAATTGATAAACTCTTCTTTTCGCTCCTCATGGTTCTTGAAGGGTAAGCTGAGGTGTTAGTGCATTGTTTATTCTCTGAAATCATCACCGCGTGGATGCTTGCATGCCTTTGTTTTTCAATCAATTGGTTCCCCTTTCTGTATATTTGTCAGCTAGAAAGCTACTGCACAGCATTTTACTCATTTACTATTAAATAAATTTAAAAAAAAGCAAAACCTGAGATTTTTCCCAGTGCAGGATGATGTTTTTGTGTGTGACTGTTTGGCATCTAAAACACCCGGGGTGTGTGCATCTTATGTTAGCAGAGAGATGGACGGGATCGGGAACACCATGCAGAAGAAGGCTGCAGAGCTGGAGCGGCTGGCCGAGGTGCTCGTCACCGGAGAACAGCTGAGGTATGCCGTCCTGAAATCCCTGCTGACCCTGTGTCTGCTGCGGGTCACACATTGAGGGAAGGTTGTGTCCCATATAAAATAAAAATGCATCTGTGTTTAGTTGCTCAATCTTGCATGTTTTCGTGGCCCAGATCAGGGTGAACAAGGACATGACAGGACATGACACATAAAATGAGAGAAATGGGTGTTGTAGTCTAAGCATGGCAGCAGGTTAATGATCATGCATGTCCAACAGCTCTCTCTCTCACTGAAACTGGCAGCACAGCCAGTTTCAGCTCTGCTGCAGCAGCATGCACAGCCAATTAAAGGCGTTTCACACATGCACAACCCTCCCCTGCACACTGCTGCAGGGTCCTGTTTTGTTTTACTGCTTTTAGGACTTGAACACATGAGTAATCTTTGTTGCTCCAGTAATACAGTGCCCTTTGAGCTACACGGGGAATTATCAACTTACTAACCCTTTATCACTGTCATACCCTGCCAATTCATCACATCAGGCAATTGTATCACTAACCCTGGCAGCGTTGTTGACATGCTCTGCCCTTTGACCTACTGTACGTAAAGAAAGGCCCCATAACCTCTGGTTCACACTCCCAGCGATGAATAGAGGCTCAGTAGGTAGAGCATGGCATCAATGCCTGGAATTTCAGCCCCCCTCTGAACTACGAGGAAAATATCCCACTGAATTGTGTTTTTCAGCTGGGTGGGTTAAACCAAGTTTGTTGTTTGTGAAGAAGTTCCTCTGTAAACCATTGCCCTGTCAGAAGAACCATAAAAAGTAACAAACATCACCTCAGGAGATTAATAGTTTGTGTCTGGGTTTACTCTACTATATGCTCTTGCTTAACACCGGTGTGTGTTTTCCTGTTTGCCATTGTGTACCGTGTCTGTGCATGTGTCAGTGTCCCTGGCACAGCTGTATACCGAGGCTGCCAGCTGGCAGTGTGGCAGGGGTCAGTGAACGAAGGGTTGGTCGGAGTAGCTGTCCCAGAATCCCCTGCCTCTGAGACACTGCTGTTCTGGGGGAAAAGGACTTGAGGTTGTGGCATACAAGATCCCCAGAGGATGAATTATTTTGACTTTGGTGTTGCTCTGACATTTGACATTTTTGTTTTTTTAGTGAACTATGTCTGTTGGATAGATTGTCATGAAATTTGGTGCAGAAACTCCTACTCAAGATGAACTTGCATCTAGTGGCATCCGTTAAACCAAAGACATTCCCATCAGTGTCAGGTGTACTTTGTGTTTAGTGCTAATGAGCAAATGTTGAACTAAGTGAACATGGTAAAAATACATGCCCACTATCAGCATTTTCACTGTGAGCATGTTAGCCTAACAAACCTCTCTGTGCCTGATACGGCTGTAGAGTCTTGTCTTGTCACATTGTGCAGTACAAACACACACCGGACAGTTTAATGATTGATGCTCCTCCTCAGTGTTTTACCGTGACTCCCTGCTTTAGCCCTGTCCTTAAAGGTACAGTGTGTAAGATTTGGGGCCTCTATTTTCAGAATAAGGCAAACATGTAATATAATATTCATAACTATGTTTTGATGCATGTATAATCACCTGAAAATAAGAATCTTTTTATGTTTGTTACTTAAAAAATATCCTTTTATATCTACAGTGGGAGAGGGTCCCCTTTCATGGAGGCCGCCATGTTGAAACACCTTATTTATACAGTAGTCCAGAACAGACAAACTAAATACTGACTCTAAACAGGGTCCTTAAAGTGTTGTTTCTCCTTTACATTAGGAAGGTGAGGGTGATGTGAGGAGATTGCAATGCAGTGATTGGACCACTAAATGCAACTAAATTCTACACACTGTACCTTTAAGTCTGAATTGATATTTCAGAGGAGGTAAGAGGAGTCACAGTCTTTTTGTGAACAATAGTATTCCTGATATGAAACACTGCAGGTATAAAAGCAAGGAGTATACCTGATCCACACCTTTGTTTGATCATCACAAGCCAAGCTCATAAAACAAAAGTGATATAATTCCTGGTACTGATAACAATATGCTGTCTGTTTTTTAAATATCTTATCACACATTTGTGTAGACTACTAATATGCTCAAGCAGATGTGCTTCAGGGCTGAAAAATAGACAGAAAGATGGATACCATAGCCTGCAGACACATGCAGCTGCTGTAGTAAGTCCTGTGACCAGTTCATACTCGTGAATAGGCCGTTTGTTGCACTATGGCAGAGTCAGCCCGGGACTCTGCATCATTCGAGCCCTACTGGGAGCCAGAGACTCGTTCAGAATCAACCACTTCTCATTGTTTTCATTGTCCTACTTTTTTTTTTAAAGAATATATTGTTGTGCTTTTCAGTCTTTATTTGATTGAAGAGTTACAGGAAAGCAGGAAGAAAGAGAGCGAGAGAGGTGTGACATACAGCAAAGGGCCACAGGTTGGTATGCCAATTCAGGCTGCTGTGGTAAGGACTGAGCTTTAGCTCACCTGGTAGGTGATGCTCTACCAGGTGAGCTACCAGGGTGACCTGACCCAGCACAATTTCATGAAATTACAGAGTGAGAACACCTACAACAATGAGCAGTCTGACACATGAGACTCCTATAAGAACCAGCAAGATGGATGATTTTTCTTCCAGCTCCATTTGAGATGATTTATAGGCTGAAACCCTCTGAAGCTGAACAGAGGAGGAGGAGGAGGAGGAGAAGAGAAAGATGTTAGGACTGGTTGGAAGTAAAATCTGTAACTTGTTTGTCCATCTCGAGTCTTGGCAGAACAGTGTGTGTGGGTACTTAGTGAAGCAGCTTTGGACCAGCGCTGTCATTCCTAATCCGGGGTGATGCTAGCCAGCTGCACACAGAACCAGCATGGAGTGGAACTAGCTAGCTGCAGGAAGCTTGGCTAATGCTGTTGTGGACTATTTCATAATACTCAGGTTCAGGAAGAGGTCACCTTGATGATGTGAAACCAGCATCTAAGGCTACCATAGAAGCACGAGAGGCCTGTCATGTCATCATGCGATATAGTCACATTATGAATCCCTGAGGGCAGTGTTTGAATAGTATTTACCTCGAGCCTAAGGGTATAAACAAAGATTTGAACTTTTATCAATTTTCTCTTTGTTATTTAGATGAATCATGCTTTCTACTACTAGAAGATTATCTTTATGAGATAATGATATGCAGCTCACATAGATAACTAAAACAGGGAATGACAGCACTGCCACCTTATTACAAAGTGAAATTATTCAGTCTTTTATTCTGTTTTTCTCCTCTGTGGCTTGTTTCCAGGCTGCGGCTCCACGAGGCGAAGGTGATCAAGGATCGGCGGCATCACCTGCGAACTTACCCAAACTGCTTTGTGGCTAAAGAGCTCATTGATTGGCTAATTGAACACAAGGAGGCCTCAGAGCGAGACACGGCCATCAAGATCATGCAGAAACTTTTAGACCAGAGCATCATTCACCACGGTAAGTCTGAGCTGTGTGTGTGTTTGTGTGTTATTCTTGTATGTGTTTTCCATTTTCTAAAACAGCAAGCGTCTTTCTTTCTTTCTTGACATTTTCTGGGAACGATCAGCGGCCTTTAAAAGATGGTTCTTCGTGTCTCCAAGCCAATTTGGCTCACTACCTGTGTCACGTTTGACTAGACACTGACAACAGAGGCAGAACAAGTCGCCTCCCTCTTTCTCTTTAGTTGAAGTTTAGACAGAGCCAACTCAGTGTTAACTCATCCCAGCTGTAGATTAATGATTTAATGATGTTTAGATTTTAGTGACTGCTTTATACAAACATAATTAAAATTCCCATAATGCCATTATGTGAAACTTTTACTCATGCTGCTTTCTACCATCATTAATCATACCCAGATAAATGAAAAACCTCTTTAGCTGATGTTTGGAAGAAATTAAACTAAATTCATTTATGATTCATGTTATTACACGAAACATGAAACAGCTTGTATGTATTTTGTTTTTTTTTTTAATATAAGACTGATCTTGCTCTTGGTCATTGCTAATATCTTTGCCTTCCCTGCTTGTGATTCCTGCAGGTGATGAGCCTTTAACACTAACACTAAAACCTCTATACATGTGTGTGTTTTCAGTGTGTGACGAGCACCGGGAGTTCAAAGACCTGAAGTTGTTTTACCGCTTCCGGAAAGACGATGGCACGTTCCCGTTGGACAGTGAAGCCAAAGTCTTCATGAGGGGGCAGAGGATCTACGAGAAGTATGAACACACACTAACACACCAAATAACACAATCGCAACCACTCAGTCATGTGACTATGAGATGGACTGAAGGAAATGGCTGTTCATACAGCTGCATAACGGAAACAGAAATTCCCCAGACATTTCATTTCAGCGTTTTTAATTGATTTTCTCTTTCAGCCTTTCAGCGTGGAGCTTTAAAGGAATAGTTCATTGTAGTTTTCTTGCCAAGGGTTGGATGAGAAGATTGGCATCCATCTTCACAGTTGTACAATATGTAGGTATCGTTACTCCAGCAGCTGGTTAGCTTAGCTTAGCATAAAGACTTGAAACAGAGGGAAACCGTTAGCTTGGCTCTGTCCAGAATAGCAAAGTCTGCTCCGTACCTCTAAAGCTCACTTATAAACACGTTATTTCTTGTTTGTTTAACCCAAATGAAAACTGTAAAAGCCACAATTCTCATCTCCTCAGAGATGCTACTGTTGAAGCATGTCGAAATGATGAACACTGACCTATCTGACACTGTTTAAACTTTTACAAGTTCATGGCCACTTGGCAGGCATGTATTTCCTGCCTTCCTCTTTGAGAGAATCACTGACGTTCTCCACAGCATGCTGATTGAGTGCATTTGAGTGACGTTTTAGAAAATTTGTTTTGCTGGTGAATTTGATTCCATTAGTTTAGAAAGCATTGTATTGAGTTTAACTGGTTTTAAACCATGATAAAAGCCTGCAGGCATTGGAGATATTGGAAGCATTTTAACAAAGAGATGACTCATAGCATGTGTCCAGGGACAGGCTGGACTTAGAAGGGGGCAGAGGACACAGCTAATGGGACTGTTTTTGTTTGTCATCAGGTCTGTACCCATGATGCTGTTTTCGGGTAGTGATGCGACTAATTATTTCTATAATAACCCCAACGTGTTCCTCTGTGCCTGTCCATTTCCCTCTTTAGTTGTCTGTTAGAGGCATCTCTACAGTTTTACGCACACACTCTGTCTTTGCGTGTACAACCAAATAAGTGCAGGTACACACAACTTTAGTCTTTTTGTAGAAAACAGCTTGACTCTCCTTGCCTGTTTTCACACATCCTGCCACCTCTTTGTCACATGAGTAAACTGTATTTCTGTGCCTCTCTTAACACATACACAATGACACTCTTCTAAACAGAGACCTATTTTCATGTCTGTTTCTGACACAACACACACGCGCGCACACACACGCACACTCGTGCACAGCAGTTGCATAAGAGGAAGAAATAGTCCAAGGGGAGACATCTGTCGTCTCAGCTCTCAAAAGCTATGTGTTTATGTAATCACCATGGTGCAGCCCAGGACGCACACCCACCCACACAGACACACACACGGACGGACACACACACACACACACACACACACACACACACACACACACACACACACACGCACACACACACACACACACACACACACACACACACACACACACAGAAAAACACCCCTCAAGCTTGCTCGGGTGGATGCTTACTTGCGAACCAGAGTTGCTTCACGATGACACTTCAAACACAAGTAACACTCCTGCAGCATAAAAAAACATCTCTCTGTCCTGAGTACAAAGTGTAGATATCTCCATCCAGTAAGGATCATTGTTCCTACTGCTTGTTTTGTACACCACAATTGTTTTTGATAAGAGGATTGCAAAAATTAAGTTAAATATCATTATTTTTTAAAATGAATGAAATGTTTCTCTGGGTTTCAGGATACAGCAGGGGTAATAACCCATTAAACCAAAAAAGATAAAATATACATGCCAGTGGGGCAACGGTTAGCCTAGTTGGTAGAGTGTGCGCCCCATGTACAAAGGCTCAGTCCTTGCTGCAGTGGCCCTGGGTTCGAATCCAATCTGTGGCCCTTTGGCTGCATGCCATCCATACATAAATACATATTTATTTTATCCTTGAAATAAATTGGTGATGACTTTTATGGCTCTGTTATGTAGGTTGGTGCTCTTTTTAGCCGGGCTGGTGGTGTGGCACGTGGGATGGCAATGTAGGTCGGTCCAGCACTTTGGTCCAGACTGAAATATCTCAACAATTATAAGACGGATTGCCATGAAATTTGAAACATTCGCATTATCCTCAGCTGCACTTGTATTTAGTGCTCATTAGCAGATCTTGGCAGTCTAACATGCTAAACCAACATAATGAACATGGTAAACATTCCTGCTTTAACATTAGCATGTTAGCATTCTGATTTTACTATTTAGATCTGTACCAGTGTCTGGGTGATGGACATGTGCCTCCGCAGTCTTTCATTTTGTTGATTTTTATTGATTGACTGATTGATGTTTGGAAGTTTCCGATTTTCAATTGAATGAAAAGCCACTGTTGGTTGACAAAAGTGGATTTGAAAGTTTGGAGTTATTTTTTGACATGCAATCTCTAAAAAAAGGGTTTAAAGGATAGTAAATAAACTTCTATAAAGGTCGTAAACAGCGGATATAATGGATGCAATAGAATAATACACTGCAGCAGCTGGTGAAGCAGGACAGCGTGGCCACGTTGATCTGAGGTTTCTCTGAGTAAGCACTTATGTACAATGCAGTTACCACTTTGCTGTATCTGTGTCCTTGCTGGATCATCAACACTTGACTGTGCCCTGCAGCATAAATATTTATACATACAAAAACGCATACAGTATATGCTGTCCATTTCTATACAGTGTGTTACATAAGGCACCCTTTCCCTGCAGCCTGCATTTTCACATTTAGATTTTCCATTGGAAAAATAAACAGCCTTCCTCACACATTGATCTCTGATGCTGTCAATTGTCACTCCAATAAACAAACCACAGGAAGGCATTTCAAACAGTTATTATTATGACAGCATTTCCTAGGCGACAGTGTTAGTCAGAGAAAACAATGTTTTACAAGCCTTGTAAAGCATTGTTCACCATGTGGACTGTTTACGCATGTGTGCGTACTGTAGATTGTGCTTGAATTGCTTAATTAAGCCGTGCTCGTGTTAAATGGAAAAAAATATTAAATGGGAAAAAAAGACCTTTTGAATAAATGAATGAAAACGCATGCTCTAATCTTTATTTATTTGGGATGAATGGCCTGTTCCACGCTAACACAGTCACACCTACAGCAGATGGTCCATTAGCACCAGAGCCTTTTCCAGGGCAGCTGTGGGTTATGTGCATTGCTAAAGGGCATCTCAGTAGAAGCAATTATGAATTAGGTTCATGCTTTTCTCTTTCTCTTTCACACCCAGATTTATTGTGTCAGTGTTACCTTACCTACGGTAATATTTAAAATTTGTATACTCCAATTCAATCTTAGTTTACTTAAGTCACTTCAGACAGAGAGAACTTTCATCACTATCTTAATACTTGATGAAAGACAAGTTCAAATACAATCTCTGCAGGTACTTTTCTCTTGTAGTGTGCACACACGTCTTTATTTACGTTTGTGCTTTAGTGTGTGTGAGAGAGAAGAGATGTGTCCCTTTGTCTTTTCTAGTCTAGAAAACGCGTCAGTTTAAAACAACAAAGGCTCTCATTGTCCAGGCACCACTGCCTTAAAGGACCATGGACCATGAATGTTTCAGCCCATTTACTGCAAATTGCATACACTTAACATTATTGGCAACCATTTTTCTGCATTCCTGACTTTCATCACACACATTTATGTAGCCTTTGCTGTCAGATAAGGAAGATACATGCTGCCAAATCAAGAGAGGGCAACACAACCTTTCATTTCTCAACATACCACTGGTTTATCAAGTGTTACACAGATATAAACTTAAAAAAAAAATGTTGTTTATCACTGCAAGGCTAAGGATAAGTTGCAACAGAGAATGGCTGGCTAATTACATTAGCTGCTCTCCATGCTTGAGAGTAGATCCTAACATTTCCACATGACTAACTGATGACTGGAGGAATGTCTTTGGTTATTACAATAGGAAGTCCAGACATACAGGATTATTACCAAAGGGAGGTTTATAATATAAAGGCACATTAACATTTCATGTTATCTTAAGGCTATGTAATGCTAATCTGTGCTGAACGTCCTGATAAGTACTGTAAGTAATGTTATCATTCATGTGTCGTTCCATGAGGTCAGTGTAACTTAGATTAAACTGAAATAAAACAGATTTGACATGAGAAAAGGTCATAAAAGGTTCAAAGCTGCCTGTGTTTACAGAATATGTATTTCTGTTTGTGTAACAGAAATACAAAAAGAGTCTTTTTGGCTGTGAAGTGGCCACGATGCAGCTGAGATATAACAAATATGGCCTATTTTCTAAATAATGGTTGTGAAATATGTGTAGTTTTTCTCATATTCTTAACATTTGGTACAGAGACATCAGTAAACAATAAAAAGTGACAATATAAGCACAACCTTTGTTATGTGAAGTTGTAATGCTCAATAACGTTTAGCTGTGGGCCTCTCTCTCGCTTACGTTTTATTCTTATTTCTTAACGTGATAGTCGAGTCGCTGAATGGAGTAATTTAGCTGAAGGCAATTGCCACTAGATTTCCTCCACTTCAACTCTACTTACAAATCAGCTATATTTAGACATTACTTGGGTTCTGCATTAAATATTTAAAGATAATGCCTAAGGAAAAAGCTCACATTCAGCCTCCGACATATCATTCTCCAGGTCAGATGATTCCAGTCCTAGTGTTTTATATATGTTATATATAATTTTAATATATACATTTTATCTGACATCTTCTGAATACCTTTGTTATTATTCAACTCATCAGATAGTTTGGAGCTTCTTTCCCCAAAACTTTTGCCTGCTCCGTGACACAGCAACTTGCTTTCTGCACAGACCTCTCACAGGTCCCTTAAATATGCTTAAAGTCGAAAAGGGAGACATTGGAGAGAAGCCATTATTGTTGTCTGTTGAATCAAATAAGAAGCCTATTTATTTGTGTTTTGTTGTGTAACCCCAGAGAGTCATCAGTACCCAACCTTTATGCACGACCAAATCTGAGAGCACGAAAAAGCTTGGTGGTCCTACAATCATGTCTCTGTGGACAACACTCCAGCTCACTGAACAACTACACTGAGTACATATCCAGGTCAAAGCAGCTCGCCTTGTCTCACTTTAAGTTATCATAATATCATTTACATACTGTATATACAGTCTCATGTCATTCATGATATACTGTACTAAAAACACTCATGCTATTATTCCAAGCACTGTGCTTAACTCTGAGTACAATACTTTGAGTCAATCCCTATGAGCTAACATAACATGTTGACTTAACATGTTTACATGGATTAAATGGTATTGTGTGCACAGTCAAGTCTTTTAGAACATTATGTTCCAGTTTTCTTCCATCATTTGTATAATGATGTCGGTTGCTAATGTGGGTCATAGCACTTGTCCCACTGAAGCTCCAAATCCATCAAATCTTGACACCTATACAAGTCATGTTTTCTGCAGTGTGTTGACAGATTAGACTAAAGGACAGTCCTGGGTGTGCACCTCAAACTATTTTCTTTAAAATGGCATTTAAACTGCAGCTCTATTTTTTGCCCAGGAATACAGTTTCACTCTGCGACCAAGTTTAATGACAGAACAATTGTTGTCTTGAAATGCAGGCCTGCAGCCCTGGATCATCAGTTATAGTTGAATGAACCTAAGTGAGTGGATGTACTAGCAGAAAGAGGAGGCTTTCTACAGGCTGCATTTAGTGTAATTTCCCATATTTGTATCCGCATGTAGCTTCATAAAAGCAGAAGCTGTTTTCCATGAATATAAACAGTAGACCAACCTTGCCTGCTCCATGCACAGCCATAATCAGTAAGTACTACACACAGTGTGGATTACAATGTACACAAGGCTAGGAACTGTTGACAGGGAAATTTGCTTATACACTTTCTTTCAAAGTTAGATGACAAGATCAATACCTCTCTCAGGTCTTTATGACAAATATGTTGAGAATGTTGATAATGGGGAAACAGCTAGCCTGTCCAAAGATAACAGAATCCACCTACCAGCACCTCTAAAGGTCTAAAGAGAGGCTGATGGGTTAATTTTTGTCAGCTTCAGGCAGAGCCAAGCAAGTCTTTATGCTAAGATAGGCAAACTGCCTCCTGGCTGTAGCTTCATCTTTAGTGTACAGACACAAGAGTGGTATCAATTTCCTCATCTCACTCTCAGCATATAAGTCAATAAGCATATTTCCAATGTCTTTAACCTGTCATCCATCAACCTTTTCATGGCAAAGTCATATTTAATCTCTCGATTGACAGACTAATCTCGGATGAATCTGTGAAAAGAATCACCGCTTAAATAACACAGATTAAAATATGATCTGTTCACTCACAGATGTGCAGACGGCACCGGTTCTTCTATGCAGTTTGGAGCGGTCTAAGTAGGGCAGTGGTTGGTTGTTAAAGTTTCCTAGCCTGGAGCGTAAATACTTTCCCTATAGAATGCGTCTGCTGGTGCAAATATTGAGTGTCTATATGTGACAACTTTCCATTATTTCAGTTCATGAAATGCTCTAAGCGTTCTTACAAATCTGCAAGTTGCTATTATATTCATAAATGATATATGTCAGTCTGTGTAAAGCTGTAGAGTTGACAGTTTAGTGAGTGATTACAGCCATTAAAACACAATGTGGGAATATAATTCATGCTAGCAAAACACGGCAAACAACGATGTGGAAAGCGTCTCTTTGATGGTACAGTTCGTTGCTAGTACATGTTTTGACATGTACAGGTGAACCACAGAGCTCACTGTTTCTTTATGTTGTTTGAATGTTCAGACGACTGTGTTTGGGTGTGAGTGATGGGTGTGAATTTCATTTTTAAAGAGGGCTTCACTGTGAGAGAGTCAGCAATTCTGCTCTGTGCATGTGTGTACTTGTCTGTTTTTGTTTGTTTGAGTGTCATCTGGTGTCATCCAGAAAAGGATCACAGCACCAGCTTCATGTAATCCTTTAATAGACTATTGAGAAATACATACATCTATAAATAAAAGAGTAAAACACACGCTCAATTGACATATTTTGAAATTTTATCCACTGCTGTGAAACAGATTTTTACTTGAGTTGAGTCCACAAAGTGAAGCAGATCTCGAAGGCTTTTCTTGATGTGATTACCTTGTCATTGTGATAATCTGAGCTGTACTTTTGGTGTATGAGGCGCTGGGAATAACATTTAGTTTTAAGGTTTATTCTCATTGCCTTGATTTATGTGGCTGAAGTGCTAATCCGGAGACAGTTATAGAGCAGTGTTTGTACGTTTTGACAGATTACAGAGTGGAGAAATGGGAAGAGTTGATAGTTTGGAAGATTTTCCATGCTGGAAATTCCCACTGAGAACGCTTACTTTTCACAGTAACTCAAATTTGACTGAACACCTGTTTTAGATCATTAAACTGTTCCATATAGAGAACTTCAGATCAGAGAGGTCTGTATTGTATGTAACACCATTATAGTACATAACAACTGGGAACTATAGAGCCAGAGCTACAAAATTGGTACTTTAGTTAGGGGTGTTGCAATATATTGGCATAAAAGACATATGATGATATCATGTAAATAATCCAGTACCTCTTAAATCATTCCTGTTTCTCTCTGTCCTCGCTTTGTGGTTCACACTTCGTGTAATTGTTCTTTTGTTTTGTACAGTGGCCCTTTTAGACACTACGCAGCAACAGCAGAACTGGCGAACCGCAAATCGCATTGTGTCTGAAAGGGCCATTATAGTTACCAAGTCTCTCTACGTCCTACAAAAGAGGTTAAAAAAGAGACAAAAGACACAATAAAAGTTAAAGATGAATTTGACTTAATTTTATTGCGATAATGTCGTTACTGTAAATTCCTTTGGCCATGATAATCGTGTAGTGAATATTGATATCGGGTCCGATATCAGCTGTAGTTCCAGCACATTCAAATTGTTGTCTTTATGCAGTCAAGAATATTGCACTATAGATCCTAAATTGATTCAAAATCCAAAACCAAATGTATTCCAGTTACTGAATTTGTGGCTGAATGTTCTCACAGTTCCTATAAAGCTAAATGTCTAACAGGAAACTTAGTGGACTTAGCTGCTTAATTTTAAGCTTAGCTTAGCTTGCTTTCTGAATGCAATGGCCTATGACTTGACTGATCTCAAAAGGTTTTTCTTTGAAAGTAACAAAAGTTTGCTCTTTTTTTCTCTGCAGATTGATGAATACAGAAAACAACCTATTACAAACCAGGGAGGAGGAAGGGGGGGCATTTGAGCGGACGCTGGTAGCCTCTGAGTTCATCGACTGGCTGCTGCAGGAGGGGGAGATGGCAACCAGGGAGGAGGCGGAGCAGCTGGGGCGGAGGCTTCTTGAACATGGCATCATCCAGCACGGTGAGGAAGATTGGTCGACTGATCATAGTGTGTGCACGCTGTAAATGTTCATTTATGTGCTGAAAATATTTCAAGAATATTAAACAACACCTGTGTCATTCAGTTTACAAAATTGCGATCTCAGTCTCAAGTACTTAAAAGGTGTATTGCACTTGGCTGTGTCTGAGGGCCACATAGTCTGACTCATGGTCACACTATTGACAGATGGATGATCTCTGAATGATGTTTGGTGAAAGTAAAGGTTATAGCCTCTCGAAGTAGCTCCATCTGACCGCTACATGATCCTGTCAAAGAGCTCTGCTGATACAGCATAGCAACTTGGCTCTGGTGTTGCATTCTTCCATCAGTTGAATTCAGACCCCTTCCAGCTCCTTCTAACCTGGTGACCTTACCATTTATAACACTATGTTACCTTTGCTTTGCACTTTTGGGTCATGCAATCTGACAACTGCTGTAGACTTGGAGATTACAGCCCTATCTGCATACTTACTATACACACACGCTATCAACTCCTTTTTTAAAAAGTCCTTGTCAAAGTCTTGTGCAATGCAGTCTGAGAGCTAGCTAACCATTTTGACATCATATATATGTCTAGATCTAATTTGCATTGCAGTTACTCCTCTCTATTAATAAGTCTTAGCTTACTATTAAACCTCACACCCTAAAAAAAATAGGTTAACATAGTCTCAAATAAGGAACTGGAACTGTGTAAGTTCAACACCCATACTCCAAAAACTCATTACAGCCTGTTTTGGGCTCCCAGACGTTCTGGACTGACCTATATTACACCTCACAGTGTCTGGGATAGTATTTCACTAGTCTTAATTCTCTATGTCTCCTATGCTTTGCCTGACCTGTCTCAAGCTACGTTCAGGAATGACACAGAACGTTAATGAGTAATAAATATGAGGAAAATGTGACCTGTGGTCTCACAGGCATCACAAGGTCAACAAGTTCTTCTGGCTGTAGAGCACACACCCAGGGCTATCATGTTATCTCTGAATATGTGATATATACATACATGTGATTGGTTTGGCTTTTAATCTTAGTAGTGGTTGGAGAAGTACTCAAACTATTAATACCATTATGTTAAAATATTCTGAGATTTAGCGCCCTCAGTTTCACAGTGCAATACCACTGTCGTAAATATGGACAGCTGTTCACGTGTATTTGTTATGATTATATTACTTATCATCAAAAACTAGTTGTCAACTTTGCTGACAGCCAAACAGCAGTCAAGTGCAACAACACAAGACAGAACAACCAGCTAATATTACTCACTAGTCCAACAGCAAGAAGCCCAGCTCGATGTCTGTCTTTCATCCTTTTATTTCACAAAGCTCTTGTCAACAACTAAGTCAGTCCCAGATTTACATTTGTCTGGTGACTTCTTGTTCGGTCACTCTCCTCTTCTCTTCTTAGCTTCTTCTGTCAATGTCCGTTCTTTGGTCTTTTTTCGCCTCGTGAAAGGCTGATGAGCCTGGTTATACTGCCTGCTTGCCGAGCTCCGGTTCTGACACAACACTTGCTCCCTGGACCTGAAATCCTCCTCCTCCTGGTGGACAAAAAAGACACTCCTCCAGTGCTCTGAGCTCACAGTCCAGGCAGCACGGCTAACAAACTGAGATAACATCAGCTAACAGCAGCTACAGTTTGTGGCAGTTTACTGTCCGTCAGGAAACTGTAAATCAGAGCATGGAGCTGATGGACAACAGAGCAAAAAATATGATCCAATTTCATGAAAATAAGTTGGTGGTGTGTGACTTATTGCTGTAAAGCGTTTCATACTTACCTCTGGTGGTCATACCCGGAGTACAAAGTGATATAGTGCAACAGACGCACAGGGCGCAGAGTGGGTAAAATAGAAACACAAAAATCTTTCTGCATTAGTACATATTTACTCATAGTTTATTGGGAAGTTTAAGAGGAACTGAAAACCAAAGTGTTTTTCTCATATGTTTTAGAAGAGCATTAACCGTGGGGGTCAGCGATTCTAGAGGAAGATTGTTGATACTTGAACTAAACAGCCAAATAATTACACCCCTCCATGTGTAATCCTTCAGAAGCTCAAGCTTGGCTGCTTTTCTGCCATCTCTAACGTTAGCATGGGCCAGGTTTACCAACTCCCCTCCTCCACGCATTGCCCTTGTCCTGTAGGACAGGAGCATGAACGCCATCTGTTGTTGGCTGGAATCGTGTTGTGTAGCTCGGTCCGAGTCACTTTGTTCGTTTCCCATTTACAGAGCCAGGGCAGTGTACAAACACCAGATTTTTTTCACTATTCTATTCAATAATATTTGCTGAATTTGACAAAAAATGGATTAAAATATCTGACCCCACCTTTAATGCTTCTGCTTTGTACACAGTGTGAATGTGTATTTGCCGTCCCTCGTTAAATCAAGCCAGTTAAAGGCATAATTAGCTCCAGCTGCACGGACAGCCTGTTATCTTCTTTCTCAAAAAGTTTCAAAGATATTTTAATAATGTGGAGAACATGGAGTGAATGCTGACCCACACAAGGTTATAGTTTGTGTGTGTGTATGCTCCTGTAGTTTATCAATGGACGTACATCCTGAATGAGTCTCTGTTGGGTCACCACATGACATGAAATTTGATTTGACGCTGAGGTCTGTTGCTCACACCCAAGTCTTATTCAATTAGGATGTGTATTACTGCAGGGAAGTCACATGGCCTCGGTGCTGGAGGGTTTTCTTTTTTATTTGAACATTCAGTATTATGCAGATTTCATCACATGATAGGCAGCAGCTACACACATTAGTTTTTTTATTATATATATACACAGTGGAATAAATTATATTAATTGGAAGCATTGAACATGTGCAATATAACCTTCAACACAGCTGGGGGTTTGCATGTGGAACTACTTTGGTGTGGATTACAGACTGTATATGGCCCTAAGGATTGATACATCATAAAAATACCCTGCCACTTCACTTCATGTAATACACAGTCTGATCTGCTTCCTGTCATCCTCCCCGTGGAAATAACTAAACTAGCCTTGCACGGATATGATATGATAATATCATATCCATGCAAGGCTAGTTAGTGAACTTTGCACTGTACATATCGTCATACGCTCTTTTGTTACAGTCAGGAGAGTGATTCAGTTCCCATTAGAAACACATTATAAATATGATAGAGGAGGAGAGATAACTAGATAGTCTGCATTCCTGCTCTCTGCTCTGATGGGCAGAGGTCACACGTTCATACATATGATGTATGGAAGGCAAGCCTGGATGGATCCACATTGTGTCTGGTTATCATTGTTTGCTGTGGGACAATATGGTAGCTGTTATACTCGACTCACTGAAAATAGGGATCGCACACAAAGAGGCAGCTTTAAAACAGGCTCAAAGTAAACGTTAAAGATAATTTACACACGCAAATTAAGAATACAAATCGCACAAGCATAAGCATAAGAGTAGAGTTGCTCTATCACTGTGTCAAAGAACACTGTTTAAGAGACGCAGAGTTTCAGTTTGACAGTAGTTCAGTTTATTTGTGTGGTGAGGAGACTAAAACAGGCTGTTCCATCCTGTTTTTAGCTCTCCATATTTTTTTCTTTTGTCACATGTAATAAAAGGAATCTGTTAGGTTGACAATAAATGGCTTTGCACCCACAAAAGGACAATTGAACTAAATATAAGCCCAATGTGTGTTTCTTGTTTCTAGTTAATGACTTACTACTGATTGCTAGAATATACTAGATTACTACATATCAGATATCAGATCATTTTTGTTTTTTAGTTATCTATTTATTTATGTATTTTTTCTTCAGTCTGTACTGGTAATTGCATGCTTATTTATGTTAGTTCTGCTTAACATAGCTTCATATGTTGAATATTTAACCTTTGGTAATACTCAGAATGATTTGCATTTTTGACCAGGTTTGGTGATAGGTTAGGGGATGTTTGAGGGATGAGAAATGATGAAATAACCATTACATTCTCAGCAAATTACCTGTCAGTGGAATAAATGGTTCAGTAGCTCGGCTAAAGCATCAGTGGATTAATTTCAGCCATAGAATAAGAAAACTTTAAGAAGTTAACAACATTGATACATGATTTTAACTGGAGGCAATATGTATTTTTAATAAGTCTGAATCATATTATTCTAGTGCAACATGATCTTTTTTCAAATAGTGAAGGAAATTATGTTGTTTTAAAACCAATTTGATTAATGATTCAGGATCAGAGGCAGCACCATCGTTGATCTTTGGATCTGTAAATCCTTGTGAGGGAGTCTTGATAAGAGGAACTGCTGCTATTTTTAGAGAGAAGTGTGTTGATCTAAATTTCATTACTTATCCTGTATGAATGAGCCTGATCAGTCATTTAGAAATGAATAATGGGAACGCAGTCTTACTAATTAAACTTACATTACAGACACAGGCAGTCAGACTTCAGTGTCTAACCAGGTATCTAATATATGTTGCTTGGTGGTTTTTCGGCTTGCTTGTGCACTTCCTGTGATTTATGATAATAAGTGTAGTATACTTTTTTATTTATGTAACCTAATCATTTTGCACGAGCAAACAAAAGCATAAGTAGATAAAAAGGGGAAAATAACAGGCGTAACACTGTAAGGACAATATAGGGGAGTTTTACAACAATAAAGAGGCCAGTAGAAGAAATATATATAAAATTAGTTTTTAAGAAATCATTCAATAGATGACAAATTTAGCTTTTCTAACGTGGGGCCATTTTAACTGTGCATCTCAACCTAGGAAATACTTTTAAATTCTTTAAAAATTAAAAGCAGAGCTTGAATGTTAATTTGAAATAACTGTTGCATGTGATTTCTCTCTGATTTCTATCTTTTATTAATTTTTAAAAAATCGTATCCAGTTCAGCTGGTCTTATTGGCTCAGCTGACATGGCGAGGTCGACGCTCTCTGTGGTCACTTTATGTTTGTTCAGCTCAGATGATCTCAGCTCAGTGGACAGTGTGTGTTTAGTGCTGCTCAGCTGAGTTCAGAGTTTCAGGCTCGGCCGGGCTCAGTTCAGGTGAGACACATGAATCTCTGAGGATTTCAGACAAGCGTGCTGGTACAACAAATGTTTACATAATCTCTCAAAGTCAATATAGCCAATCAATCCATTTCCTCATACTTTACAGCTCTACCTTCAACATACTTTATCCTACAGTAAAGATATCTAGAAGAGACAATATAAAGGTTGTTTGGACACACCGCCAAGAGTTAGTTCTTCAGATCAGATATTAGTGAATATCCATCATAGTGTATAAGGAAGTTTATAAAGCCTCTAATGCTTTTGTCCTTGTCTTATTCAAATTCTCTCTGTGTCCATTTTCTTTGTCACCAGTCACCAACAAGCATCACTTTGTCGACGGGCCCCTTCTCTTCCAGTTCAGGATGAATTTCCGACGGCGACGGCGTTTGATCGAACTCCTTCACGAGCGAGGCCGCAGCATCCCTGAGAGTCACGACAGCCCCTTCTGTCTCCGCAAACAGAACTCAGATGGAGGCAACACCAGCTTCCTCTCAGGTAGAAACTGTACCACACACACACACACACACACACACACACACACACACACACACAAAGTAACTGAGCAAAGGGCAGTGGGTATCATGTTTAGTATATTGTAACATAGTATACCAGCTATTAATAGGTGTCAGTTTGTGGTTAACAGAAAAGCTGAGATTGCCCCTGCTTCAATTAAAACCTGACGGTGTCAGGGTGTTTCTTTACTCTTATTATAAAATGTAAATATTTTTCTTGGTTATTGGATTCTCTTTTCTAGGGAAAAACCACAGTGACACATTAACCTCTTTTATATTATCCTCTGTTGACACACACACCCACACACACACACCCACAGACATACACCCACACACACACGATACTGGCGTCCTTGCTGGTGTCTGCACCATAAAGATAATAGAGTAGAGCTATTTGCAATGCCAGGCAGAAGAACCTGGTAAAAAGTGCTGAATCTTGTTGTTCGATTGACTTGTACTCATTTCATTCACTTCATTTGATGCATTCAGCTCATATCATACTCATTACATTGTAGCACTCTAACAATGTCAAATATCTGCACTCTGTAGCAGATATTTCCTCTGAATGTTTAAATAGCACTCACAATTTCCATAATCTGTAAAATTATTGGACAAGAGCTGCAATTTGGGGGCCTCACTGTAATCTTAATGAAAGACCAGCTCTAAAATGCATGTACAGTGTATATTATTACTGAGATCCTCTCCTAAAAAAAGTCACATCATCTACTCAAAGAAGGTTCCCCTGAAAAACATGCACCACCTAAAGAAGCAGCATAAGCATAGCAGACAATAGTAGAGAGAGAGAGAGAGATGCACTCTTTTCAAACACACGTGCTTAGTGCAGAGTAGGTTTCAGAATGAGCTGTAAGTCGAAACATTAATGAGGTGAAGTGAGAGGGTTAGTACTTCTCATGCTGTTGATTGACCTGCAATAAACTCTCTAATTAATTCAAGACCTGTTTACAGCTTTCCCCTCACGTTCCTTCTCTTTCTCCCATCTATCTTTAGTCTAACGTCCTTCTGTGTCTCTCTCTCTCCGTCTCAGTGAGTCCCACTAAAGAAATAAAGGTGGCGGTCGGAGTTCGGCGGAGCAGCATGAGCAGCAGCTGTGGCAGCAGCGGTTATTACAGCAGCAGTCCTACACTCAGCAGCAGCCCACCTGTCCTCTGCAACCCCAAGTCTGGTAAGAAGATGTGGACACACTCATGCATAGAGTTTGTAGTTTGTGGAGGGCAGCTCTGAACGAGAAACAAAGAGGTGTAATAAAAGTTTGTTCATTTTTATTTAATCTGCGATAGATGATGGCAACCTGAGCAAGACGCGGTCCTGACAGATTAATGGCTCCAGGGTGAACCTTAGTGATGTTAATGTATTGATTATACCTTAAAAGTGTTCTTGACTGTGTTTTGCAGATTTTAGAACATCATTGAAAACACCATCCTTAGTTTCTTGTGACTTAACCCACATCCTGCTATTGTTTCCCTCAGAAACTGTAAATAGGCTTCCCTTTATTTTAGTGTTGAAGGGAAAGGTAAATGCAGAGGACGATAGATACATGCTGCTTGTACCAAGTGGTAATCACGTATATTATTCGGGGATTGATTGCTTTAACTCCTGAGTGGAGATCTAAATGAAGAAGTGGTGCCTTTGAGCTGTGTGTGTGTCTTTACTATGTGAGGTTTCCTTTGATGTGTCTAATCCAAGCAGAGTCCTTGACAGAGTGTCTTTGTAGCAGCAGAGGCCCCTCAACATGAGCACTCACACACACACACGATACACAATGAACAGGAAAAGGAAGGCACACACATACACAGAATTCCCCTTTGCCTCATATTAACCTTGCGGGAAGATAAGGAGCCAAAAAACTGTAAAACATTCAAAGTAGACGATACAAGTGAATAAGAATTTCTGGGTAGCGTTTATGAAGCCAGACAGTTTAAATAAAAGATGTTGGCCTCTGATTTGAAGTAGACATGGCAGATGATGAGGTATTAAAGAGACGACCTGTAGATTCGATCAAATCAGGATTTCCACAGAGAGATTATGGAAATGTCCAGATCAAGAGGATAAGAGGTCGCTCTCACTTCACTTCCTCTCTCAGATTAGGATCGAACACTACACAGACCGCAAGTGATTAGTCAAGAACACACACACACTGTTCAGTAAAGTTCACTGTTCAGCTAAGAGGATGTCCTCTCAGATTTGCGTGGAAGAAGCAAATGCAATTCATGTCATTTCAGCACTTTCAACATACTTTTGCAAAACATTTTTTTCTCAGTTTAAGCACAGTAAGAACACAAACAGCTGGTGAAGTGACTATACATAGACACTTTTTGTTCCTGATTTCTAAAGCATATGATTCTTGTTTATAGATCTCAGTCATCCCTTATTTGATTGCCCTTAATTGTCTTTTTCAGTTTTGTCTCTGTTTTATAACACCTATAGTTTATAGCTTATAGTGTCATTCATTATTATCACACAAACCTATAAACTGTAATCATAAGTGAGTCATCAAACCACAAAAAGCTAATAAATCTGTTCAACAAAGTGCATCATTTTTAATGAATAATAATGAACTGAGCATAAATTAATTAATGAAAAGAAAAAAACAAAGGCAGACTGAATAACAAGGATGAAGATTGGAGCAGTTAATTAGACATTTTATATCATAGATGAGTGTGTAGGCAGCAAAATGCATGCACACACAGACATTTCAGTACATTTCTTGACATATTTTTCAGTTTTATTTCATGTGAGATGTGTGCACATTCTCAGCACACGTTCTTCAATGAAATGACAAGTGAAAATGAAAGTTTATGTTTGGGAATTGTTGGATATGTCTGTGCGCATTGATTCTTAATGCATCTGGCTCCTGATCGCTAACGAGACAGCTACATATTCCCTGCTCTCTGTTTTGTTAAATGTTTCATCATTTGTTCTAATGGAGTGAATCAAAAATGAAGTTAGAATAATTTTTTGTCCATTTTGTCTCGTGTCGAGTCATGTTGAAGTGAGTAATGTTTAGGGGAAGTTGGAGGAGGGGAAGGGGAGCTATACTGTTTCAGGAAGCAGCAAGCCTCCAGGCACTGTTAGCATGTGACTGACATTAGCGCCGTCTGTTCACACATATACACACTTTTTTAACTAAAAGTATTATGTCTGTGTGTTTTCGTGTGTGTGCAGGTTCATGCCTGTTTGCCGTAACCATGTGTATATGGTCATGCCTGATTATCATGGTAACATGTATGTCTGTTTCTCTCACCAGTTCTGAAAAGACAAGTGAGTCCAGAGGAGCTGCAGACACCAGGAGGACGTTTTCTAAAGAAGACATTCACTGTAGGACATGCGCACACACGCACACACACACACACACACACATACATTGAGCTCTAACAAAGACTACTTCAGCATGGATGTTGTCACGCATGCTCATAGTCACACATTCCCCCTCTCTCTCTCTCTCTCTCTCTCACACACAGACACACACACACACACACACACACACACACACACACACACACACACACACACGCTTGTAGATGCACTCAGTCCTGTGCATGAGCAGGAAGCTCATGGCACGTGTGTGTACACACACTTACTGATGTCACTTTGCACATTGTCTGATGTGTGTGGTTACTGTGATCACCACATGGTACCAAATGAAATCACACTTTTCAGCAACACAACATTTGAAAAAGATAAGACCAGGACATAAATGTATGTATGTATGTGAGTATGTATAAAACGTGTATAGAGAGAACCTAAACAAAAGGTCAGCTTACAAGCTACAACCACAAATCTATAACAGATGTAAATGCTGGCTCAGGTGAATTAACCACATGCATTAAAAACAGCAAGATGTCGATTTGAGAAAATGATTTATGCTGCCGTTGTCATTACTGAAGTTGGAACAATGGTGCTATATGACAGTGATGGTTGATGACCTATGGGGAAAATAATATCTTATCTTATCCAGCCCTATGTATGTTTGGTATTACCCATAAACATTCTCAGTGAACTATGGTGCCAATTGGCTATGCTGATAGGAAAAAGAATTATTGTGAGACACTGAAAAGTGGTCACACCCTCATCGTTGCTGCACTGGATTGAACTAATATCCAACATATCAGTTTATGAACAAGTCAGATCCAGACTGTCAGGACGCCAGTACTTGTTCCTGAAAACATGGAGTCCGTTCCAGGACCGCATTAACAGCAGACATTGTCCAAGAAAGCCGTAGTTACTCCACTGTCCAACCAAATCCAACCCAGGCATAAATAATAACCATATAAACACAGCCAATCTTCTGCTCTTGTTTGTTTATGTAGGTCATATTGAGGCATCAGTATTAAATTAAAACTGTTTTATAGCCAATTAAAAACTCCTCTACATTGAACTATGAGTGGGTTTGGTAATTCAGGGGGTGTTTATGATATGAAAATGTTTTATAACCTTCATGTTATGAGACAATGTTGAACACCAATATCAGTAAAAATAAAACCGTGAGATGCAATTTTAAATCAACATGTTCTTCTTGTTCTCCAGATTGTAGGTGATGCTGTGGGCTGGGGCTTTGTGGTGCGAGGCAGCAAACCCTGTCACATCCAGGCTGTGGACCCTGGTGGACCTGCAGCTGCTGCTGGCATGAAGGTGAGGATGCATGGAGGGCTGCCTCTACCTCTTGATCTATGGGGTGAAAAAGATTTGGATAAAGGAAGGGTAGTTGCGTGTGTTGTTATGTCTTCACTTACACGCATACGACAGACTGCGAGTGAAGTGACAGACAAGTATGAAAAGAGAAGAATAAAAGGGAAGGAATTGAAAGATGAGTGGGGGGACACTTCCTGTAACTTCAGCTTGCTGGGGGAGGAGGATGTGTCAGGACAGGAGCAGAAAGTAGCTACAAAAGCAGGAAAAGAAGGAAAAACAGGGTAATGGTGGCTTTGCCACCACAGCTGGCATGAAGGTATGTAAGCAGAGTGGCAGCAAAGAATCCTGGGAATGCAAAGCACAGCGACTTAAACCACAACATGGAGAGAGGAGGACTGAATGAAAATAGCAGCAGGAGCCAGAAAGGAGGAGCAGAGAAACACTAGTGGGGTGTCGGTTAGCTCAGTCAGTAGAACATCCGCCCCACTTACGAAGGGTCCTTGCCACAGCGGCCCAGGGTTTCAATCCAACCTGCGCCCCTTTGTTGCATGTCATTCCCCATCTCTCTCTCTCTCCGCACATTCCTGTCACTCTTCAGCTGTATCTGTCAAATAAAAGCTTGAAATGGCCAAAACATGCCGCTAGTAAGCACATGATAAACTACTGGTCAGCTTTTAAATAGTGGTGTTGTGTTGTCGCTCATAATGGCAGCAAATTTAAACCCTAAGTGAAGTACAGGATGTTAACTCAGGCTGATGTCAGGGAGAAGACACATGAGCTGAAGAGTGAGGAGTGTGGAGGAGGCCAAGGTAGAGGAGCATATGTATTAGCACTGAAAGGGGAAATGGTCAGTCAAAATAATATCACTTCTGCTTTTGCTGCTGTCGGCAGTCATATTTTATCACCATGGAAACACGTCATGGTTCACATTCGGTTATAAAGGCATCCTCATAAAGCCTGTATGTTTATGTCTCTATGTGTGATTAGCTCGGTTGACCTTGGTGTGGACTGATTGTGTGACCTACAAGCAAAGTTTGGACTTCATGCAACACTTTAAATCCTGTCATTCCCACCTCTGTCTTCTTTTAGTTTTTTTTTTATTTAAACTGCAAAAATCAAATCAAAACCAGAATATTTGTTTAAAAATATGAGATTTTCACTCAGTATCATCACTGCAGATTACATTCCTACATGTAGTTTCCTAGCTAGGGGTTCGTTTCACTCCTCCCTGTGTTTCCTAGAAGGTTAGTCCTGTTCCATTTCACCTCAGTAATTTTATTGATGTGTAATTAAGCAGTAACACAAATCCAGGAGAGGGAGTGTCGTGCTGTGAGGTGTTGGCACTGCGGTCCGGGCAAAAGGCCAGAAAGAGAAACTTACTCTCATTGACCTCGGGAGGGGTAAAGCATTATGAGGCTCTTCTCATTAAGCAAGCATAATTTCAAACACCACATCTCCGTCTGTTTGTGTACAGACGTACACATCAGCATTGTCCTGACCATAATGGATCTCAGCACTTATGCCACTTCTAATGCACTTCTTCTATAAGGCAGCAGGTAGAGCAGGATGTGTGTTGGTCTCACTTTGTGTCCATTTGTACATCCTGTGTCTGCACACCATTAATGTGTGTGTACTAAACAATATATTCTGTTCAATGATTCGTACCACATGGCTGTAATTGAACCATTTGGGAGGTTTTGAACCGTAAAATCTAACGTTTTAAAGACTTGTTTTTGAAAGTTATAATCTTCAAATACTGTTTTATTTATACGATGTGTGAACTAATTTATATGTAGAATATTTAATCCCATGTTTGAGTATATTGATCATGTACAAGACATACAGTTGTGACCAGTTGAGACAAGCAAAAAAGGATCTGTAAGTCTCTGAAAGGATTATTATTTGCTCATTTTCTTTCTTGCTGAGACACTCCTGAAGTCTTGTCGTTTCCGTGAGGTTGCCAGGCAACTAGCATAGTCCAGGAAGTAATTGCTCCTGGCCAAGAAGTAGTCCGGCACATAACTCTCTGTAAAACCACAACTTGTCGTTTTCTATTTCACTTCTGTACAGTTCAAACTAATAAGGTATATTGCGTTGGTATTAGCCATTTTAGATTCGAGCCAAACTGTAGTGAGCCTGATTACGATTAGTGGGGTCGTATTTTACATTTCGTGGCTACTCTTGTCTTGACTGAGACCATGCTGTGATTTAAAGCTGAAAGTCGCTGAAGAACTGGCAGACCATAAAGTCTACTCTGCATCTTTCCAGCCATCTGTGGCTCCATGTTTTCAGCCAAAAGATGAATTACACCAAGTAAAGCTGCTTTTCTCTTTTGGTCTGCGTTGTTGATGATGTGACCATTTTGTAAAACTTTATTGGAACTGTCAGTGGACACATTCGGGGTTCTGTGTTCTCATTCAGCGTAACAGGATTTGATAAATGGACTTATTATGGACGTATTTATACAGTGCTCGTCTATACTGGTCTACAGACCACTCAAAGTGCTTCACAACACTTGTCACATTAACCCATTCACACACACAATGATAATGCTGCGTTCCAGACAACTCAAAACTCGAACATTTCCAACCTCCTACTTAGTTCCTCCTACTTACTGAACAAATCCATCTACTCTGTGTTCATGAAGAAGCTGTTGTCTGACATTTTTTGTATTTGTAGACTATAGAACTTGTATTAGACCAGTGAATAGAATATTTAGATATGTTTCCAAAAGAAACATCAGTTTGCCACAGTCAGCCATGTTTTTACACCTTGAACACTTAAGGTTGAGTTAGCACAATGTCTAGGATAATAAAAACCTACAGTGTATACCCAGCTTAAGAGATCCTGGGAAGCAGATTTATTTTTTTATGTTTGGATAGAAGCAGGCTAGCTGTTTCCCCCTGCTTCCATTCTGTATGCTAAGCTAAGCTGACTGTCTCCTGGCTCTAGCTTTAATCTAGAGCTAGAGCCATAAGTCATAAGTCATATATATTTGGTGTTTTCATTGTTTTTTTCCTTGCTTGGGCAACAAAATCAACCAGTGAGCCCCGGTGGGGAGGTTTAAATTTTATCAGTTATTGTTTCTCTGGCTTTCTGGTGACATGCATCCATCACCTGAGTACTTTTTTAAAAAACAAATGTCCTCTGCATTGCACACAGCTGTTACTGTTATCGCTGCATGTAAGTTGAATATCTCAGCATGGCCTCTTCACATGTGTTGTTTATCCTCTCTGTACGTCTTCTCTTTATGCATGCTTCGGCCTCTTTCCTTTCACCGTGTGAGGGTGGTTTTAACCCTCTGAGTGCAAGGAGCCATTCAGCTTAGTTGGGCCCCAGCCAAGACTAACAACCCCTCAGCCTGAAAAAAAAGAGAAGCGTCAGAGGGGGAGGTGTTGGAAGAGTGCAAAAGAGGTTGAACGGAGAGGTGGAACGAAGAGAGAAATGAATAGAAAGAGAGTGTGTCCAGAAGTGCATGAAGGAAAGTACTTTGACTTTGCAAGTAGAGGGATAGAGGCTGCATGTGATGACAGTGAGAGTCTGAAATTCCTCTGCAGCATGAGATTAACAGTCTGGGTTTTTTTCTTTTCCTTTATCACACTTAATCTCTCTTTCCCTCTGCTTATTTTGATCTCTCCTTTCCTGAAGCGTTTAGGAACGCCGGAAGAACATTTAGTAGCAATTGCTCTGAAAATAACCAAAAATAGTAACCTCTATCAGCATCACTATTCTCAGCTTTGCATGTAACATCAGTTTATGTGAGGAACAGGCAGGGTTCAAATAGCTACTAACTACTAGCCTGTAAGATGTTTCCTGAGTCAAGAGCCCATGAAACACATCTGTAAAAGTTTTTCTTTCATCGTCACTCAGCAGTATATGTCTGCACATTGCTGATTTACAGGCAATATAAATTTCCAAATCATCATGTGCTTTTGTTCCCTAACATGCAATAGATTTTTTTATATTTTTTTGGAAAACTTTTTGGGAGCCAATGAATAGAGTGTGTGTGTGTGTGTGTGTGTGTGTGTGTGCGTGTGCGTGTGCGCGTGCGTGTGCGTGCGCGTGTGTGTGCGTGTGTGTGTGTGTGTGTGTGTGTGTGTGTGCGTGTGCGTGTGCGTGTGTGTGTGTGTGTGTGTACGCCTGTAGAAGCGTGTAAAAAAACCAAACCACAGCAGCAGCAGAGACGGACGCATCATGTTGCAAGAACAGCAACTAGAAGGCAGCTCAGACAACAAGCCCTTATCTCTGGCAGAGCTGCCGAGTTGGAGCAGTGGTTAAATAATGATAAGGGAGGTGGGGTCCACGCGTGACAGGGGAGTGATTTGAGTGTGGCTGTGATGTTGTACCTGGTGTCACTTATGCCAGGCAACACTATCAGTGTTTACTTGTTTTTCTTTACTGCTGCAGCTTTGAGTATGCTGTAATTTATGTGTTGTCTTACTGAAGCGTTGTGTGAATTGTTAAAATTTTTTGAGTGTCAAAAGTGTCATCTTTTGACTGTCAAACACTCACACCTCTGTACACTTAAAATATGACTCTACCTGACTCTAGATTTGTTGTGTGGTAACACTTGTGTTACATTATGCAAAATGTAAGCAAAAAACTGAAATAACTTGCTTTCCTAGAGTTTGATGAGAAGATTGATACCACTAATTTCTTATCTGTCTTTTGACAGGCAACAAATGGAGACATGCGCCACTATAAAATGGCAAACTGTCCGTTTCTGTACAGATAAAACAAACAAGACACGGCGTGTTTGTTAGTTAGCTTTAGAGCTGGTAGGTGGATTTTCTTCCTGTTGGAAATAACCAGACTAGTTAGATTCCCCTCTGTTTCCAGTCTTTGTGGTAGCCTAAGCAAACCATTTACTATGTCCAACCACATGTTTACCGTACAAGCATGATAGTGGTGTTAATCTTCTCACAGAGCTCTCGGCAGGTAAGCTAATAAGCGCATCTCCCAAAATGACAAACTATCCCCTCATTACAGTCCCTCGTTATGTTGTTATATGCTTTGGTTTGGCGTATTCCCAAACAGCTTTCCACCTAAATTAAACAGTTGACAGACAGCCTTGGAAGACCATAGGAATCTGTTTAGATTCACAGCAGTTACGATGGATTCCAATGACCCAGAATTACAGTAGAAAAGCACTTAAATGTCTGTAAAAATGTATTACTACTGGAACATAATCCATATAATCCCCTCTACCACAGATCCAAATGTGGATTACAATCCAAACATTGCATAACATTGCCTCCTTCTATGTCATGCCATCGTCTTCCCATTGCTCATAAGTGAAGCAACGACTGACTTTCCCAAGCAACCCCTCAGGCGCTGAACATTTCTTTCTTCTTCTTCTTTCTTCAGGTTTGTCAGTTTGTGGTGTCGGTGAACGGACTGAACGTCCTCTCTCAAGACTACCGTGCCGTCAGCAACCTGATCCTAACTGGACCCAGGACAATCGTCATGGAGGTGATGGAGGAGGTATAAGTTATGAGCTATGACAGAATCCCTCATACGTAGAAGAGTAGTGCAGTACCGTTGGGACTAGAAGGTTTAGTACTTGACCTCAAAACTGCAATGACAGAGCAACGTGGACGAGTTGAATCACAACTCACACTCTCTCTGTCCTGACATTGTTTGGACAAGGTGCACTACTGAGAGACCGGGTGTGTCCAAGGATGTGGGTGATTCGACCTGTGGACAAAACGCACAGCCTTTGTACTTGATTTTTTCTCCTTGAATTTAAAGGCGCACACATAAAAGAGGGACAGTGCAAGAGCGACCATTTCTACAGGTAGTTATCCAACTGCTTCACTAAGCTCACAAAGACTCTCAGTACTAATGGAGAAGCCGCAGACTTCATGTGTGGAATAGGGAGACTTGTATTCTCTGTTTTTGAGTTTTGAAGCGACCTGTATAATGAATCTGTTGCTGAACATGAGAGTGTTTAAAAGATGTCAAAGGATCATTAGAACCAGACAAACAACTTGACAAACTGAAACGATAAGGAAGAATATTTCATGTTGACATATTCAGTGACCTCTCCCCCAGTTTGTTTCCAACCTGAAGCTCCTGATGGCTCAACGCTGCCCTCTGCTGTGACAGACGGGAAGACACAACAGCAAGGGAGCACTTATACTACAGTTACTTAAATCATATGTGTGTTTGGTTTCTGGGTGTTTTAATCGTTTCTTTTCTTTGCTTTGGCTACCACTGTGTTAAATATAAAAAAAGATCCTAGCCTCTTTGTGTGAAAAAAAAAAAAATAACAACTAAATTGATGCCCAGATAGATTTATGTGTAGCTGCTAGGAATAAATTAGTTTACATATTAAAGATGCAGTGATAAACTGTATGTGATAATAATAGGCACAATGTATATAGAAAAGTTACGAAAGACTTAACGCACAAACTGAAGAAGTCCTGCTTTAGAAAAAAATGGCGTTTATCGGATTAGTCGTATTATTGTACAAACTAAAACAAGCTACAGCACTGACCCTGATTTCTATTAGCATCTTTTTTTTTTTTTTAACGTGACCTGTGATATGCAGACCAGAAACTTCCACAATGACATAAGATGTCATTATTTGTTTAAAAGAATTTCTTTGTTATACTTACTGTAAAATACAATAAGGACATTTTTCTAAGAAGCATTTATTGAAAAAAACAAATGAAAAAGGTCTGGATGTGTGCTTCATACCAGTGGCAATGCCAAATAATTATAAGAGTCGTGTTATACCAAACAGATTTAATTTGGTAGTAACGTCCGCCCACAGTGGATTCAGTTGACTTTAGAAATAAAATTTGTATTTTGATGTTTGAAGAATATTACAGGGTAGAATGACTACATGGGCACTTGAGCTATTATACATTTGTTTTTAATATACAGAAGCACTTAGGTGACAAAGCTTTCTTATTTTAAACAAAATTTTCATGTATATGTACACACACACACACACACACACACACACACTGTATATATGGGGTTATGGACCCTGGGAAAAGCTCTTTTAATGCTGTGAGAACCATAAACAAAATTTATTTCACCTTCAGTGTACTGGAGAGGCAGCAGAGAACCTGCACACATTTTCTTGTCCTTTTAAAACTCTTAAAACTCTCCTTAAGTGAACTGCATTAAAGCAGGCTTGAGGTTTAGATTAATAGATTTGTATATCATTGACCTCCAAAATTATAACATCAGAATTTCCTGTATGTTTATAGACTGTGCCTCATGTGTTTAGAGATATTAGCATGAGAAAATCACATTTAATACTATATGATAATAAAAAGAAGAGCATGGATAAGTGATGCTCATACTGTACGTGTCAGTAATCCATGTTTGACTCGTGAGTAAACACTTGTTTACTTTGTTTTTAAGCAAATAACACTGCCTGATTTCATTGGACGTGTATTTAGTTTAGCCCAGAGGTGAATTATTATTACTAAAAGACTAAATGCAAGGTGAACATACTGTATATTCAGGAAATCTTTATTGCCAAACAGTAGAATGAACACACTATATATATATATATATATATATATATATATATATATATATATATATATATATATATATATATATATCACAGAAACCTGCCTTCACATGTCTGAAGTGACTTATTCAGTGGACTTCTTATTGTTTTTTCTCAGTGTGCTTTGATGTTGTGAGCAGTGAAATGCATGATTCCTGTTAGTCTGTGCTTATGTAGCTTCTAATCCAAAGCACTTCTTCAGTCTATTGACTCGTAGGACTGAGTTATCTGACAAATCATTTCCAAAGTAAAGTAGATATGAGCCTTTGTTCCACTTTCTGCACCACTCTCCCATTTCCAGGAGAAAGATAACAGAACAAAGAAATCCTCAACTGTGTCAATAAGAAGAATATTTTTGAGCTCCACTGACAGAGATTTTCTGTTAAACTTTCAAGACTCAAGATTTTGTCTCAGTTGTTGATCTCAAAACTTTCCACTCCTGTTGTTGGATGATGCCATACAATATACTGTTTTAATACTATCTATGTAAAGTTCATGGATATTTTGTTGATATATGTAATATGGACCGAAGATGCAAAGATTTCAATATTCTTTGATATTTTTTCAGATTTTATTTCGTTGGATTTTTCCACACAGACATTCAGCAGGTAACTTAACAAAAATCACTTCTTATCCCAAACATGCAGACATTTTTGAATAAAGGGTGTTCATTAGTCGACTGTAGAGATGTTACAGTCAATATATATACTGTACATGGGTTCAGTTTTCTTTAAAAACTCGTCTGCCTGCAGTTTTTAACACAGTATTTGTTCTTTTAACTGTGTCTGGAAGTGATCTGGCTGTGGGGTTTTGTGATTTTGTTAAAGGAGGTGGAAAATGTTGCCTGTTTTGCAAGGGCACACATGTTTGAGTGAGTTTTGGGAAGTAGAAATATGCAGAAGTGAGGCAGAAGTGTTTCACATTTATTAAAGTCGTGAAGGAGGTTTTTTTTTTTTTTTGTGGTCAGAGCTGGCTGAAATGGGTTCACTGACTGTTCAACAATAAGCTTGAAAGCATTTGCCTTAAGACCTTATTTTGCTGCTAATCACAGTTGGTGGTAATCTAATCTCTTGTTCTGTTCCCAGCTCTGTCATCTCCGACTTTGTGTATAAAACCTCTTTGTTGTATCCTGTGATCACGCCTCAGTTCTATTGACAATCAGTGTTTTCATGGACACCACCAGAGCAGTTTCAAAAGCAATGATCTGACAGAATGTATTTCACCGCCATCTTCTACATCGTGCTGTTGATGTTGTCAGTTTTTATACTTCACCTTTAATGATTGGTTCTCTCGTTTTAATCAAAGGGATTCTGCTTTATGTTCACCTCATGAGGCCGGAGTAACATTTTCAGCAGGTACATCTATCTGTTTATTGATTTCGCCTGTATCAGAGGATGAATGTTGGGTTTGACGACTATATAAGCTCACAGTACCACAGTCTGTTTTTGACGAAGCAGCTGAAGCTGATGTTCTGTTGTATTAAACAGTTGATTAAGTGTTTAATAAACAAACTGGTTATACTCTGGGTGTGTGGTTCCTTTTTTTGGACTGTTTGTCTTCTGGGTCTGATTTAATGATGAATAAGGATATTGTTAATGCATGTCAAATGGAAAACTATTGTTAACAGAAATATGATTGCAGACTTGAGAAATGGTAGTCTTTCTTCATAAGTCTGTTTAGTTCCCACTTTACAACATTACTGTGTGTAGTAGAAATGAAGCATTTTCAGTCTCAGTCTTCGTTACAGAGTGCCGTCATGTTCTTTTTCCATTTTCCACAAATTAAAGGTCAGCTTTCACTTCAGAGAGCACGCTCATACTGGCTCCCTTTATCACAAGGTTACAGTAACATGTAGCTTAATCTGTGAACATCTTGTCTGGTTTCCCTCGTTTCTCAGATTGGCTAAAAGTCAAAAGTATTCGCTCACCTGCCTTGACTTGCATATGAACTTAAGTGACATCCCATTCTTAATCCATAGGGTTTAATATGACGTCGGTCCACCCTTTGCAGCTATGACCGCTTCAACTCTTCTGGGAAGGCTGTCCACAAGGTTTAGGGAATTTTTGACCATTCTTCCAGAAGCTCATTTGTGAGGTCACACACTGTATGCAGTGGTGTAAAGCACGCCGCCACTGGACTCTAGAGCAGTGGAGACGCGTTCTCTGGAGTGACGAATCGCGTTTCTCCATCTGGCAATCTGATGGACAAGTCTGGGTTTGGCGGTTGCCAGGAGAACGGTACTTGTCTGACTGCATTGTGCCAAGTGTAAAGTTTGATGGAGGGGGGAGTATGGTGTGGGGTTGTTTTTCAGGAGCTGGGCTTGGCCCTTTAGTTCCAGTGAAAGGAACTCTGAATGCTTCAGTATACCAAGAGATTTTGGACAGTTCCATGCTCCCAACTTTGTGGGAACAGTTTGGAGATGGCCCCTTCCTCTTCCAACATGACTGTGCACCAGTGTACAAAGCAAGGTCCATAAAGACATGGATGAGAGAGTTTGGTGTGGATGAACTTGACTGGCCTGCACAGAGTCCTGACCTCAACCCGATAGAACACCTTTGGGATGAATTAGAGCGGAGACTGAGAGCCAGGCTTTCTTGTCCAACATCAGTGTGTGACCTCACAAATGCGCTTCTGGAAGAATGGTCAAAAATTCCCATAAACACACTTTGTGGACAGCCTTCCCAGAAGGGTTGAAGCTGTTACAGCTGCAAAGGGTGGACCGACGTCATCTTAAACCCTATGGATTAAGAATGGGATGTCACTTAAATTCATATGCGAGTCAAGGCAGGTGAGCGAATACTTTTGACAATATAGTGTATCTGAAAAAACATTCCTGATCTCTCTCACACACACCACACTCACCAGACAGAGTCAAGAATTGTTTTTTAAGTATATCTTTATGATTAATTATGTGTCACATCTTATTCACATATACAATTTTTTTTTTTTTTTTTTTTACATTTATCCCCCCCTTTGAGAGAACCCCCCTCCAAAGTTGAACATTTAGCACAGCACAGTCACAAGCATGGTAGAATATCATATGGCAATAGTAATGACAATAATTAATAATAATATAAAATGGAGAAATAAGTACACATTACAATAATTAAGAAATGAGATAGAAAATAAAATAAGAAATAAAAATAGTAATACAGACAGCAAAACCTCTCCTTTAACATTCAGCTGTTATTCCTTGGTCTGGGAAGCACCTTCCAAAATATGTTAGATATTCTAGGTCCCACATAATCGAGAAATTGGGTCCATATATGATAAAATAAACCAATTTTCCCTCTGGACCAGTATGTCAGATATTCCATGGGTAAAAGGTCAAATATTACCTTATGCCAATCTAAGACTGAAGGTGGCTTATTTGAAATCCATTTCAGCAATATAGTTTTACGTGCAGCAGATGTTAAAACATTCCACAATTTTTGACAATGAGATCCTTTTATTTGTGGGTGTGGTAATCCCAACAACAGACATACTGGGTCCAGGTCCAACTCCAAGAATTGTTTTTAATTCATGAATATTTTTTCTTTTTACCTCTTCAGCCCTATAAAAAACCAAACCTTGTTTGGTTGAACTGCTCACAACTCATGTCCAAAATGTGATGAGGGGTCTCAAGAAGAACCACTTTCTTAATGTATTATGATGAAAATGAGAGGAAAGGACTTCCAGTTGTCACTGATCACACAGTTAACACATTGCTTCCCTCTTAGATTGGCTTTTAATCAAACATGACACCCATTTCTCTCTTTTTCTTTTACATGCATTACCAAAACACTACCAGTAGGGGGAACTGCTATACTGTAGCAAACAGTCTGTTTTGCATGTACATGTTTTTTTCGTCCTGATTTTACCGTATGAGCACATCCATATTTCAGCCAGGGCTGCTTCAGACAGTTTTATAGATTTCATCAAGGGGACAATAGATTTTATAGAACATCTTGTCCTGCTCTGGTTTTTAGAGGTCTACGCGTGAATATAATCCACAGAAATGAAACACATCTGTATTCCAGTAGCAAAAGTTGCGAGACTGACATTGTTATTGTTGATGTCTGGCCATAGCTCTCTCACTCATTCCCATTCAGTCTATTTTTGCCTGTTCTGAGCTCATTATTTATTTATTTGGTGTTGATGACAGTACTAATCTAATCCTCTTAACTGTCTGACCCTTCTATAGGACATTCCTGATGTTACACACATTTACTATAAGGCATTATTATGACATATATTATTGAATATTTATGGTAAATCTGGGTTTGCAACAAAAATGTGAGTGCATGCTGTCCCTAATCTGATATAGCAGACAAACCACTTAATCATAATTTAGGTGAGTTGCAAAAAATGGATTAATGTTGACCTACACCGTACATTTTAGTCATTTTGTTGGTGACACTTTGCTCACAGCCATCTGGATCTCCTCTTCTTGTTCTTTTTTTTCCCATCCTTTTATCCTCCAGGAAGACTGACAGCAACACTAACTGGAATAGGCCTTATCAGACAAGACCATCGTCACCTTTCCTCCACCTATCCCTCCATTTATTTATCTGTCCTTGCATTCATGCAGCCATTGATTAGCTCAGCAACCAACCTTCACATTGCCTCTGTCCCATTCATATATCTGTCTGTGTGTGATACATACACCCAGGAAATTAGAAACTGTTGCACACACACAGAAACCTGAGAGTGACAGCCTGCTAGACATTTTTGCTTCAGGGCAAAATCAAGAGATTAGGGTTTAACATTTAAACCATCAGTTATAAGAAATGTGTTTATTGAACAGAATAAGTGCAAAGCAGCAGACAGTACTCTTACATACATTTTGTATTGTACTTACTTTAATTATTCAAAGTTGTGTGTGTTTGAACAAATGTGTGGCAAACAGTAATGATATTTTTGTAGGAGTGTTTTGTGCTTATTTATTTATTTATTGTGCATATTTATTAGTGAATTATGGGCCTTTAGAGAGTGATGTGTTGATACAACGTGATGTAGCTCGGTGCAAACAGAATCACAGTCACACTAGTTAATTTACTGTAGGGTCCAATTTCAGCTGGGGCCAACATGGTGAAAATGTACATGCTCAGAGAGGCCTGGGATGAAAGCATTCACCAAGTGGCATATTTTATAAGATCATATTAAGGTTTGAAAAGCCCAGTTGGTCCAATTAAAGCAATACCAATGCAGGCGGCACTAGCCAAGATCAAGTAATTAATACGCATAAAAAATTCCTCTCATGACAGTGACAGAAGCCAAAATAAGAGAGTCGAGGAGAAATATGAGGTACATTGAAATGAGGTGGGTTTTGGTTTCATTCAGTGTTAGACAAGGACAAAGAAAACACACTTTCTCACTCACTTCTATCCTGAATTTCACATCAGTGTTTCCTTGATTATTATTAAATGTGATGGGAATTCTCTCAGGTCCAAACTCAATTTAAATAAGTGAATGTTGTCGAGCCTTAAAACCTGCTATGCAGTTTGACGAATGCCACACAAATTTGATCTCCTGAGTTGGCATTCTTTGTTGAAAAGTTTGTTCCAGGATACATTTTGACATAGACGAGAAGCAGCCTTTACTTTATGGAGCCTTTGTCCATTATCTTCCCGCTTCACAGGGGGTCTGCAATTAAAGGTTGCAAATTTCACAGAGGATCAAAAATCTGTTGGACAAAAAAAAAAAATCTGTCATACACAATATTTATTTGGATGATATTAAAAATATGGTTTCAGACTATTATTGTATTTTTAGATTTTTTTTTTTTAATATTATGTCATACATCATATTGCAACAGAGCAAATAATTTAATACTAGAAGAATGAAATTCACTGGCACACAATATTCTTTAGTGTTTAATTAGCTTATCGACATTGTGTGCCAATAAGTGTGACTACTGCCTTGATTAAATTAAGATTATCACTGTAGGAAATATGGAGATTTTTGAATATAACCCAGAGAAAGAAAAAAAAAGCAAAACAAAACTAGACAAAAGGAAAGGAAAAACTTATGCAGCAGAAAAGAAATGTTTGAGGTTGATGGACTGTGTGAGTGCCTCTGAGGCATGATTACAGTGTTTTCAAGTGAATTGTCTCCTGTCCTCCACGTCCCTCCCCACAGGCGAGGAGCTCAGGACAAGTCACAGCAAGAAGAAATGTTAGCCACCTGCCAAATGCTTCTTGGACTGTGGCTGCCAGCTCTGTGAATTTGGCTAGCTACTCTGGCAGGAAGTCACCTCTTGTTCAGCTAGCATTTCCTTTTTTAAAAAAACTTATTTTATCAGCTAAATGGTCTGAAGGGCCTGGAAATCATAAATACATTTCATACTGTATGTGTAATGGAGCGTTATTATTCCAGATTTGGATGCAAGTCATGGGTGAGAGATGTCTAATTTACAGATGAAGTATTTTTCTGAAGCATTTTTCCAAGATACTACCAATAATCAGTTTTTCCCCCACAAAGTAGCTTCAGAAAAAATACTTTGACTGTAAATTAATCTCTCACTAATGCCCAGCATCCAAATCTGGATAATAACGCTCCATTACCCATACAGTAAGAAATGCATTTATCATTTCCAGACCCTTTAGACCATCAAAACTTTTAGTTTTTCATCCATACTTTCTCACCACAATGTCCTCCGGTGCTATTCCATCCAGATTTTACAAATGTGAGAGACGTGTCACATATCACCTGAACACACATGCAGGGAGACAGCTGATCTAAACTGCACACAATCCTCACATAAAAGTAAGTCTGTCATATGAAGTGGGTAGGGGTATCTTAGTTTTCACCTTAAACAACTGTACATATAACACACCTCAGCAATTTGAAAAATGTGAGCAGTTTAGATCAGCTGCCTCCCTGTGTGCATTCAAGTGATACATGTCAGATCTCACATTAAATCGTAGCTTCACTAATGGATGCAGTGGTTTCACACATTTACATTGCTGTCATCCATATTGCTTGTTTGTTGAGTTTTGCTTGTGGCTCTGTGAGGCTATACCAAGATTTGATCTTATTATTTTAGATTTAATTTAAGGATGAACCCTTTGAGATGCATCTCACTTTCATACCTAAATAGCGGCAATGATAAAAACGTCAAAACATCAACGTCACTAACATCAGAACATACATATAAAAGGGCTTTCAATCCCAAACCACACACTGATGTTAGCACTCTTACACATTTTGCTAATTAGGACAATTATCAAACTAAAGTTGAGGAAATGTCACTAGTTTTGTAGGAATTTAGTCATAAACCAATTTTTTTTAAAAAGAACTAAAGTTACTACTAAAGTTCATGTCACCTCCTGGTGGCACTAGAGGAAAAGTCAGGGGAACAACAAAGTCATTAGGTTCATCCTCTGGGGATCATGAAGGTCTACACCAAATTTCCTGACAATCCATCTAATAGGTGTTGAGCTATTTCTGCCTGGACCAAAGTCATACACTGACCGACTGACCCACAAACCAACATTGCCATTCGAACTATGCTGCTAGCGTAGCTAAAAATGGCAAATAAAAAAAAAAAAAACGTGTGTGTGTGTAACCTAGATGGCTCGAGTGAACGCACAGTGCATGTTAAAGATACCTTTCTGAAACATCAGCCTGTGGCCTTGAATGAGTTATTAAATAAATAACAGTATTCTCTTGAATAAATCACCTCCATCTGCATGTTCCACCATGTTAAAGTTGCATAATATATCATGACCTTAAGAGCTGTCAGGTTAGCAACAGTCTGAGAACGGCTGGTACTAAATGACACGCCGGCTAATAACTGTGACTAGTTGGACTAATCAGTAGGCTGCGGTCACTTCAGTTCTCTGCTGCCCTCATATTAACCTGCTGCTTGTTATTAACACAGTCCTCAAGAGCAGAGAGTGTGTGTCCAGCAGAAAAAAAGGTTGAAATTCACAACATGTCAGTGTATGCATGTGTGTGTACCCTTGTATGTGTCAACTCTATTTGAACTTGTCCAGGTCTTTTGCAAGACAAACAGACCATGATTCTTCTGCTGGCCTTAAATGCAGCTCATTGTGTGTGTGAATGACACGGTGATTTCACTTGTCTGTCACTGTGGCAGAGTGTTAAGCCCCACTCCCCGGGTTATCTCTGCATCTTAAAAATGTACGGCCTCAGGTGTGTGTGTTTGTGATTGTGTGTGAAAAGGGACAGAGAGTGAAAAGAGATCTTTGTTTAAATGAAATATTACGTGTGTTTGCAGATTGACGACTTTTGTCGCCGTGTGTTTGCAAGTGTCTGACTCGACAAACAGAATCAAATAAAAAAGTAAAAAATCACATTACTGAACGCTGCAGCTTGTGAACCGCAAGAGGTTGCAGTTTTTATTTGTCAATTTTTTGAAGATATGCAACTTTTTTTATATTAATAACAGCAATATGAGAGTCTTTTGCTGCTCTCTTACTCATGCTGATTGATACTATGCAACAAATATTCATCTTTCAGCCAGTTCAAGCTTAAATATGTGCTTGTATAAACACATATGAGGAGGTTCCTGTTTCCTGGGAGAAATCCTCTGCCGCATAGGAAATGATGCTTTCTGTGTTTGTCAAAGCAACAATGGCGGCTTGGTTGTAATAATTATAGGAAGGTAGAGGAAATACAAGAGACTGTGGGGCAGTTTGATCATTTTTATTATTACAATATGTTGGTCCAGTGCAAACACCAGAGCTGCTTATCACAGACAATGTCACCAAAATCAAAGAGACAGCTGTTATGTGGATTATCAATTCAAGGGTTCCTAAATAAGGTGCTGTGCAAAAACTCTAAAAAAGTTGCATCATGGAGGAAGGGACACGTATGAAAAACTGAAAAATGACAAAAGAAAAAGAAAAGAAATTGTGTTTTCTGTGTGCAACACTTCTCTAAACCTTATCACTGTCAGACTGAATATAATTGGCTGTCAAAGTTTTTAGTTTTTATCCATACTGTCTCGCCACAAAGTCTACCAGTGCTGTTCCATCCAGGTTTTACAAATGTGAGACATGTCACATATCACCTGAATGCCCACTCTGGAAGACAGCTGATCTAAACTGTGCACATTTTTCTAATTCCTGAGGTGTGTTATGTATACAGTTGTTGAGGGTGAAAACTAAGAAACCCCTACCCACTCCATATCACAGACTTGGATGTGAGGAAAGGCTGCTAGGCCTATAGAGTTTTTAGGGAGACATGATTTATTTCCTTTAGTATCAAACAGTTATTTCTTGTCTGTATAACAGTAATGCTGAAATCTAATCTTCCCTATTGGATACAATAGTACCCACAGTAAACAGATATTTGTTGCAGCGCATTGACTTTAAAAACTTTATGTAGCTTCACAGTTGGACCATATGGCGCTGAGCTAAATGACCTGTAGATCAACTCGACCATGTGACTGATGCATTTATTCAACAGAGCCACAGTTGGGATGGACAACGATGGGCGGAAGTGTAGACAGAAGGGGGATGAACAGATTAGGAGCAGGGTGAAAAGGAGAGAAAGAGGGAGAGAGAACAAGGGGAAAAATGGAATACTAATAAAAGGAGGCAGGTAAAGATGGGAACAGAGGGAAGACATCAAGAGAAATGAAGAGATGACACAGGGGACATGCAAGGAGGACTGCAGCGTGGTTCACCCATCGGGCAGGTCTTTAGGTCTGTTGGCTGGTGTGTCCGTAGAGAGGAGCTGTCAATTAAAATACACCTGGAGCTGCAGCAACTCCGAATACGAAGTTAAACCAAATATTATTACATGTTATCTTTTTATATAACAGTTTCAGTCAAGCACATTTACTGGATCTCCAGAGAGCACAACTAGCTGAGTTTTATTTCTTCTTTCTTCAATATTATATTATGCCAAGCTGCTCAGTCATTTCTCTCTTTACACTGTGCAATTGGTTTGTTTCCAGAATGACACATCACCATGTCCTTCTGCTTTAGTTTATCTATTTATAATATCAAACCTGAGAATATGTTATGTTATATTACTTTATTATTACAGTTAAATATTGCCAGTATCTCAGAGCTATAGGTTTACAGATTTTATCGATGTCTGCTAAGTCACTCACAATGACAATGCTAACATGCTGATGTTATGCAGGTTTAATGTTTAATGTTGGCCATCTTAGTTTAGTGTGTTAGCATACTGTCAGCATTTGCTAATTAGCACCCAACACAAAGTACAGCTGAAGCTTAATCTAATATTGTTGTTTGTTTTAGGATCACAATCAGAATCCAAGCATAGGTATTTTGTAATTGAACATTAAATTTTAAAATCAAATTTCATGGCAACCCATGTAATAGTTGTCCAGACAACTTAAAGGTCCAGTGTGATGAAAAGGCTCATCCTAAGGTAACTAAAAGATTATTCTTATTTCCAAATGATTATACACTAATGAAAATTTAGTTATGAATATTTATAACTTTTAATATTCTGTCCTCCTGCCATATTAGGCCAATAAATCACCCTAAATCTTACACATTGGACCTTTAAAACCAGAGGGACAGACATAGCTAAAAAGAAAAGAAATTTAAGTCTTGAGACATCTGCTGCACGGACGTGGTGATATTTAATTGTGTATAGGGCTGGACTATTGAAATGCAGATATAATGAATCTCTTACTGACCAAAGTTTACTCACGTCACAGTTTTCAATAAATGTCTGGCAACCGCTGCATAACCAATGACTAATCTAATTAAACAGTGTAAACATACCAATGAGAAAGGAAATACAGGAACTGTTGTTTAAAAATACAATTATATTGTAACCTTTACCTTTCATCGAAGCACATCTAATAATTTATCCTTATATAAATTTTAGGTCATAACGTCCGGCCTTGATTGCAGACGCACAGTGACACACAGCGTCTGCATGTGTTTGTTTGGTGTGTGGTCTGCCGCAAACAGGCAACAGATGAACGGACGACAGACGGACAGGAAGGGAGGAAAAGGCTGGAGGAAGAAAGAGGAGGAGAAGAGAATCCTTATCCACTTGATTATAGTGTTTATGGCATCTGGACAGTTGTTTGGCTAAGGCGTGCATGTGCGTGTGTTAAGAGCGTTTGTATGTGTGTGCGCAGTGCCCCAGGGACACACCTGGAGTGCAGCTATTCAGTGTTTCAACTCAGCCAGCCACTGGCACATTTCACCAGCCTCTGTTTCCCATGACTCCCATTCTTCCCCCCTCGGGGCAAGTCACAAAGTCTCTTCAAGAGCAGAGGAGCTGAGTGTATAAAAAGGATTATAAAGTGCACTCCAGTCTTTTTTTCTCAGTCCAACAGAAGAAAACGCTATGGTGACTGATCCAGTGTAATGCTCACTTTAGCCAAGATAAGAAGGAATAGTTTGGTATTTTGGGAAACAAGCTTATTCACTTTCTTGTTGAGAGTTAGATGAGAAGATCGACACCACGCACATATCTGTCCATTGAATATGAAGCAGGAGACAGTTAGCCTAGCTTAGCATAAAGAGCCTGGCTCACATAACCCAACATAAAAGCATGACTTGCCATATTTACACTTGGATTAAACAAATGTGATGTGACATGTCTGTGAGCTTTAGAGGTGCAGATATTGTTCCCTTATTTGGACAGAGCCAGGCTAGCTGTTTTCCTCTATTTCCACTATTAATGCTAAGCTAACCTAATCACTCCTTGGCTGTAGCTTCATATTTAATGAAAAGAAACAGGAGTGGTATCAATCTTCTCAACTAAGTCTTGGCAAGAAAGTGAACAAAAATATTTCTCAAAATGCCACACTACTAATTTCAAAATGTCAGCTATTTATATGATTTGCTGATGAAAATATTGGACCACTTGGTAGATTCAGCCATAAAAGCACTTGGTTTCAGCTGAAGATTTGTGTCATAAATAATCCTAATGGACAAATATCAGCAAATAAATAGAGGTTTAACTAAGCACCCATGAATCATCCTTATTTTAAGATTCAGTCTTGCTTTACAGCTACTGACAGATCATTTCTTGTCTAAATCGAACTTTTCAGCTGAGATGCAAACCTGTGTTATTGTGCCTTTAACATCAGAGCTCGCAGCGGAGCAGGGCATGGCCAGGCACCTGCTCCGTGCGCACCGAGCCATTTTCAGACGGACTTTTTTTTTCTCCAAGTCACACACACACACACACACACACACACACACACACAAATAACGAGTTTCAGAAATGACCATGTGTCTCCTTTAAAGCAGCTGATTCCGGATATGTCCCCACGACAAGTCCCGTCGTGACCGCGTAAGCGCACATAAAGGGCCCCGAGGGGCTGAAGCCGGATTGAAACCTGCAGGTTCTTGCGCAGCTGCACTGTGTCGCGTTTTCTCTCTTTCTCTCCCCCTCTCTCTCTCTCTCTCTGTGAGATGAACCGGGGCGAAGGAAAGGGCTGGGACAGGGTGGAATAGCTGGAGGGAGGGATGGCTGAATAACGAGCAGAGAAACACCCACTCCGGACTGACCGAATTGTATCCGGAGAGACGGAGTGAGAGAAAAGAAAGAGAAGAGAAAGAAGAAAGAGGAACCCACTTGGAGGCAGCAGTCTTTGGTGTTCAGAGGATTTTTTTCCTTTGGGAAATAAAAAAGGACGCTTTGAATTGATGATTGGAGAGGTATGAAAGGCGATTTCATTCATTGTGCGTGTGTGTGTGTATGAGTTCTCAGGTGTGCGGCGCTGGAGCGTTTGAACGCAGCGACTTCATTTGAATAAATCTAATAGTTTGACCCAAATCTGCCCGAGAAACTTAATTTAAATCAGTCAGCATTACTTTGAAATCATCATAAGACAAATCTTGGTCGTGCAGTCAGTGATTCAAACTTGTGCAGCCTCACAGGCAGGTGGAGAAAATTGTTGAAAATAAAAAAAATGTTGCTTTTATATGAGTAAAGATATTTTCCTGGGATAAAGTAAATAGTCTGTTTATTCCTCTGAAAATGTTTGCTCTTTGAAAACACAGTCTTGCTTGATGCGTGCGCGCAATGGTCTGGTCTTCTACTGTAATGAATTGGATTTGAGTGTGCGCGCAAACTGTAGCTTCTCCACACACACAGAAAAAAAAAAACATGCGCATTAAGCATTGAGCTTAATTTTAATGAGGGCGCCGCCTTTGCACTGGTTTTCATTAACCAATTAACCAGTTGCAAAGTTGCCCTTTGGATTGGAAAAGAAGAAATTGCAGCCCGAAGACAAGAGAAACTTTTTATGGCTTAATGTGATTTGGATTTGCCTGTAATGTTTATGTTTCATTATTAGGATCACATGAGTAAAGAGATAGGTATTTTTAATTGAACCTCACTCTGAGACGGTCTAATCTCAATTTAGTGTGATTAACTCTCATTTGTGTGTGTGTGTGTGTGTTAGAGACTAAAAGAGAATCATTTTCTTTCCTTCTCATTTCCCTCTCCATGTCCTGAGGCTGATCTATGAAAAAAAAAATCAATCCTATTTCCTGGAGTATTCTATGCTTATTAATATGCATTGTCATTATTCTGGCCTTTTGACTCTGTCTGAATTGAAGGAGCTGGCTGTTCTTTCAGTACCACAGGGTTACCGCTACATCAGAGAATGACTCAATCATCAACAACTTTTGTTGCACGTGTTGTTTTATTCATACGACTGCCAGCGAGTGTGTGTTTCCCCCAAACAATAAGACGTCTGTGTCCATCCTCAGTGTGTAATAATGTCAGACTGGAGAGGAGGTGGAGAGGTGGCAGAGGAGGGAGAGGAAGAGAAGAAAAAAGTGAAGCATAAAAGGAGGAGATGAGATAGGGAAAAGAGGAGAGGAGCTGTTGTGTTTGCTCTTTTGGTTGGACAATGGCGTTCATGAAATGTTCCGTCTATGGGCTGTCAATCAAACTGCTCACTCCCTGTCTGTCTTTCACTCTGTCTGTCCTCCATCTAATTTCTGTCAGCTCTTTTGTTCAGTTCCTCTCTTCTCCTCTCTTCCCTCAAACAAAGTCCTCCACTGTTTCTTCACCATAGGCCTGCTCTATGTAGGCGGGAGGCTTGACTGCTGCTCTGCGGTCAGTCTAGACTGTCAGACTACTGCTCTGTAATTGTATCAAAGTGGATATTCGACCAGAGTAACCGATTCCAGATCAGCATCTCTGGACCGTGTGGGCAACGTGGGTCTTCTTGACCCACAGAGCCGCTGCTCTGCAGCTGAATGGCATTCATGGTGTTTATGTCACTGAAATCCCCCTTTCTTTCTGGCTCTAACTGCGTTTTCCCTCTCTGCTTTGCCTTTTCTCAGCATAATCTTTCTTCTCTCTGTGCAGGTCTAGACATCTGGCTGTGAGGATGTTGTCAATGGGGCAGATTAGCTGGTGTTTGTGGGCTCCTCTGGTGTTACTGGCCATAGTTTCCCATGTCCCCACTAATGCACAGGGTCAAGGTAAGTACTTTTTCTTCTTCTCCAATCAACTTTCTCTCTTCTCTCTCTGCCTCTCACCCCTCCACCCCCTTATCCTGCCTTCCAAGCGAGCTCCTTTCCCCTTTGTCCACCCCATCCAACTTTTCTTTGCTTTTATGTCTTCCACCATTTCCCACCTTGGCCATCCAACCTCTTCCCATCTGTTCCCTTCATCACTCATCTCTCCTTCCTTCCTTTAAACCTCCCTTCACCTCTCTGCCCTCCTCTATCTCACTCTGTGTCTTCTCTCACCCTGTTTCTACATCATTCCTCCCTCTGCTGTCTCACTGTTTGATGTGCAGGCTCAGTCCAATCAGATCAAATCACGCTCATGATCATATCACCCCCGTATCATCATGCCATTTCACCCTGGCAGCCCGGCAACGATTGCAACCCCGCTGCCGATGCTGCCACGCTTCAGAGGGGTTTTAATAAATGTGTTGTAACGCTGTGCTTCAAGCTGTGATGATTTGCTGCGCAATGTGCCGCGCAATATACAACGCTCCAGTGTGCTTCGCAATCAACCTCACCTCAGCAAACCTGATTTAATCAAACTGATTCTCATCAAAACGTGGGCTGTTTTCTGTTTGGTGCGATGTTTTTGGTCATAGATGTTAAAAATCTGGATGCACTCTTAACAAGAAACACACATTTGAGTTGCAGTTGAACATACTGTATGTTAATACGTCAATATGTGGCATTATTAGCATATCATGTGTTAAAGCTGAACAGATGTGTGTTTTTCTGAACGAGACTCAGATATTCTGACACGCTTCCTAATATCTACTAATAGAGTCACTTTATAGGCTTCTGAGATAAAGTCCGATTACCCAGCAATCCTTTCTTATCATGTGATCAAGACCAGGAGGTCAGGTGATTTAGTGAAAGGTGCTGGATGTTATTATTTCCACTACAGCTGTGAGATGCAAAAATTTCAGCTTATTATAACCACCGGATCCAAGAGCAATTTTCTGAATCTTGACTGCAGTGTGTGTGTGTGTGTGTGTGTGTGTGTGTGTGTGTATGTGACGACATGTGTGTGTGTGTATCTATGTGTGTGAGTGTGCATGATTTTATGGGAGTCTGTATTTGCATTTGGCAGCCTATGAAGAGCAGCGGGTCAGACCTACTGTAGTTATCTGGATAGACATCATATGAAAATGTCCACAAGGGACGCTTAAACATTTAGCTGACCCTGCCTTGTGTGTGTTTGTGTATGTGCATGTGTGTGTGTGTGTGTGTGTGTTGCTCACATTCCTTCCAGGATGTGGGGTTAGAGGAGCAGGGAATCGGCAGGTCCTGTTTACAGGAGCACTACACACAGAAATCAAATAAAGATTTATTTCTCTCTCTCTGAAGTTGTTGTTGTTCAAAATCAATAATTCACATATGACACAAACCCTTTATTGATCTGTTTTAAAGCTAAATTAAAAAGAGAAATTACACTCTAAAAATGATTTACTTCATTATAGTTTAGAGGTTTTAGTTTGGGGTCCACTTTTTCTTTGAGATCTGGTCAGTTTGGGGTTACTTTGTGTCCATCTTTCTCTCACCCTCATTGAGTTCTCACTCTGTTCTTTCTTTTGTGCTCTCTCCCTCCATCATTTTCGCTCTGTCTCTCTTTATTCGTTTTTCTCCTCTCTGTTTCCCTCCTCATTTTATTCCAATTTTCATCACCAGCTCTGTAGGTCATGTTTTTCATTGCAGTCAGACAGAAACGAGAAGTGAGACAGAAGTGTGACAGCATAAATTAGGCTGTGATTTGATCCCAGTGACTCACAGCAAAGCATAGATGATCTCCCAGAGACTATGGGAGCATGGTCTGCTCAATCCCTTCATTAGGGACCATGTGACAGCCATTAATTTTTGCCTGGTCTGTCCCCTGTAAGCTGCAACATCTGGTCAGAGGGGATTTGTGCTTGAGGATTAGTGTGTGTTCTACCCGTGGAGGATGTTTGTATATACAACACAAACGTCTGGATATCATCAGGGACTCCCACTACCAAGGAGTGGGTCAGTTCATAAAGGGTATGCCTTCTCTGAGAAATTACTAACGTACCAAAAGATCTGGCATTCACAACTAACTAGTGTAATTAATACTGCCATTGAATTATTATGCAATAAATTTACTACAGGAAGTGAGCCATTACTTTTTCAGTATTTAGAACAATAATCTTTTCTTAACATTAACCAAAAATTTCCTTACATGTAACCATGAGTGAAAGATATTTCACTTCAAACCATAAATGTAAACCTCTTGGTGGTGCTAGAGGAAAAGTCGTAAGATCACTCAAAACATTAGGATTCATCTTCTGGGAACCATGAATGAAAATTTCATGACAACCCTCCAAGCGAGGTAATTCACTTTATAAGTGAAAATTGGACCACCTGGTGGTGCTAAATGAGAAGTCACCAAATTAAGTATAATTAATCACGCTGTGATTGTGAATGTCTGTGTAGAATTTCATGGCAATACATTCATTTGTTTTTGAGATATTTTAGTCTGGACCAAAGTGGTGGACTAACCACCTGACAGACACAGGCACACATCATTAGGGTGGCAAAAACAAAATTTAATCTCGACAGTGTTGGCTTTTCTACAAACCATCTTTGCTAATGCAAATTCATTGTGCTGTATATGAGACAGACTTCAGCTACACCGGATCCTTGTTCTTCTAGCTGACCTGTGGGAGCAGCTCTGATACTGTTTTTACTGCAGAAATTGAGCAGTGTGTAAGATAGTGGGTTGTTGTTGGGGTTGTTTTGTTTTCTAGCACTTCTTTGGCCTTGAAAAGTATTGAAAAAGGAAAATGTAAATTTTGTTCTCTGCTCGTTCCTCAGAGGGTGCAAGAAGTGACCTGGCTCTTTGTGTTGCTGTTTCCAATGCAGCAGTGACAGAAGCAGGATAGATAGAGAAAAGATACCCGTTGGTGGAAGTTTGCCACCGTTACATCTGAACCCAAAAAAGTAGAGTTGTCATTCCCTCATGTTAATTAAGCATTTATTTTTATAGTCAGTCCTGTTCCCTGGATGAGTCAGTTAGTCATTTTGAAGATGCTAAATGTGTTTGTGTGTGTGCTTACTATGTGCATAGTTAATTATCCTAATTGATTTTGTTGATTGGCTGACAGCCTCAGTCAATACTGTGTCTCAGGACACATCACAGCAGATTATGTGCTCAAGAACACATTTGCAAGATATTGCACTTTCGTGTTGGTGTGTGTGTGTGTGTGTGTGTGTGTGTGTGTGTCTGTGTGGTGAAAGGGCAGCCTGGTGAATTAGTATGAGTGAAAGTGTTGGCCACTAATTTCAGTTATAATGAACAGGGAGAGAAGCCAATGATGAGAAATCATTTATTCATAAACAAAAGAGAAGATGAGATGGAACAACCTGTTTTGAATTTAAAAATTGCTAAATTATCTGAACCCAGACTGCCGTCACCTTGCCACTCTGCTGCTGTTGATGGTAATCCAGCTTGTCATAATCATCAGCCACTTTGGACTAAATGGAGCATTGAATCGTTGGAGAAATTATGTTCAGGAGGTTCTCTAATTTTACTCTGTTGTTATTGTCAGGGCACTTAGATAATGCTCTTTGATTGTAAATAAACAAAATTACATTTAATTAGTGGGAACATGAGCTAATGATGATTTTTTTCTCAGGAAATATGAGGCAGCTTTGGCAAGGACTCAGACAGGGAGAAAAGGACTGCACAATGTAAAATATCAGGACATCCAGTTCACTATACATCCAATATGCATGCATATTCCAAATTACACAGTATGTACAACAGTGTAGGTAGGAATAATGTGTTCCAGGTGAAATAGTTGAAGTCTGAAAAGCATGAAATAGGCTACGAGCATTTTGAAACATAGGCGCGCTTCCCGAATAGCATGCAGAGCCTGGAGTCACTCAGGGTTGAGCAGATATTTGGTAGTACAAGGTTGTGAATTGGCTACTTTGGGACCTGGTTTTCTTTAAAGAACTGAGAAAGACTCACCGAAGTAATGACTGAGATCTGAGAACACGGCGCCATCACTGCAAAAAAAGTCAGTCAGGGCAAAAAACTAAATGATCAGAGAGGCTAGACCTAAAAAACACATCAGATTGTCTTAAACATGTAATTACAGATTTTTAGCCACTTGGGTGCAGCAGAGACAAGCTGTAAACACAACACTGACATATTACCACTTTTTAAGTTGATATTGCAAAAAGTTGTTTCCAGCAGCTACAGAGCAACATTGCTTTCATACAGAGTGATGTCTGTGTGTATCTGATGAATGTTGGTCCAATATTCACTGTTTTTTTTTAGCTCTGTGTTGGTCTCCACCAAGTCCTGAGGGAAATATCTGGCTTTAGAGCTGCTAAATGTTCTCGTATGTTCACTAGCTAGTCTCTGATTGTTTGTCTGCCATTTTGGAGCTGGGCAAATAGTGTACAGATAATGGATGGATGGAATTAAAATTCCATCCATCCATTATCTGTAACCGCTTATCCTCATCAGGGTCACGGTACGGCTGCAGCCTATCCCAGCCGACTTTAGGCGAGAGGCAGGGTACACCCTGGACAAGTCGCCAGCTTATCGCAGGGCACATAGAGACAAACAACCATCCACACTCACATTTATACAATTTTACTATTTAATTTTGTTTTCATTTTGAAAAAAAATAAAAAAAGGTTCAACTAACCTCAGGGTTTATTTTAAATTTGAATGATTGTCTGGCTGCTAGTGTTTCCTAGTCCAACACATTTTATTGATGAGCTGTTGCAGCTGAATACCAGAATTACTTGAACTAGAATGTAAATATTGTATTTCATTTTGATGAGTGTAATGTTATGATTATTGAAATAGTGAGCCAAACAACAAAAACAAGACCTAGTTGTAGTAATATACAAAACTACCCTTTAAATTATCCTGTAAGACACAAAATCAACCCAGTTGAGTATTTTAAAGTAATATTTTTTTCACTGCTGGCTGGCAGGCATGCAAAATATTATGACTTCCTTTACCAGGCTGCACATGGGGATGGATCATCCAACAGACCCTTCATATTCAGTCAGTCCTTAAGAGAGATTTGCCACTCACTCACACACACACACACACACACACACACACCGTGCACAGACAATGCAGCAGAGAGATAAGTGTTGAGGAAGAAAGTCATCACTTACACAGGTGAAGTGATGATAGAGAGAAAAAAGGCATTAAGCCACTAAAGGAGTGGAGTGCAGTTGGCGCACAAGAGGAGAAGATAGGATAAAAGCAGAGGAGAAGGGAGAAGGAGGAGAGGGAGAAGGGAAGAGTTTAAAGACAAGGACGAGAAGAAGTGATGTGATAAAAGAGTTAAGTGTTCCATGAGAGCAGCGGAGGAGATAAAAAGAGCAGAGAGGTGGAAAGAAAAAAGTCAGAGTGGATTTGGGTTAAGTGCTATCTCAGTGAGCAGAGTAGTTCTTGTACCGACAAGACGCTGGCCACATCAAACAACATGCGCTGCAGCGCCGGATTGGCGCACACACACATGTACACACACTTCCCCCATCTCTTTCATAGTACAGTACGGTAGCTATCTTGCGGTGACAGTGGAAGCCAGCAGTGGTCATCCATAAATCCTGTCTATCAGTGAAGCTACTGTAGCCTGAATACTCGCTGAGGAGTCAGAATGGGGCTAATCTGGAGAGAGGGGAGGAAAATAGGGAATTAAAGGATGAAAATGAAGAGGAAGAAGAAATGTAGGAACCGATGTATGGTGAGAATATAGGAGAAAAGTGGAGAAGACAAAAGCCAATGAAAGGAGAAAATGGATGGGAAGAAGAGATTGAGGAGATGGAGGATAGAGAAAAAGAGGTAAAGAGGGAGATGAAAGGCAACTGGCAATGGAAAGAGAGATTGAGGAAAGCCAGAAAGCTCAGAGAAGACAAAGGAAAGACATGAGGCGTAACAGAGCAAAAAAAAAGAATTGAATGTAAGTTGAATGGAGCGATTGTTGTGTAAGGAAAGAGGAAGCAAGGAAGAAAAAGAGAGGGGAGAGTAAGCAAGAGTAGCAGGATGAAAAGAAGCCAAGATACAGCTGGATGCTGAGCCAAATCAGGAGATGGGAAGAAGAAACTTGCAGAAGAAGTTGAAACAGAGACAAGGAACGAGGGGGGGGGGGGGGCATGGAGAGAAGGAGATGAAGTGAAGCAGAAGATTGGACAGCGAACATTTACTCATCTACTAGGAATCCCTGCTAGCTTTAACCGCTGCTAATCCTGGGACAAGTCGTCCCTTCTCAAACTGGGGCGTCAAGCTGTGCCCGTATCGCTCCAACCCAGATAACTCCGGTTCATACTGGGCTTCCAGTTAAAAGACTTTTCTAGTTCATGCTCCCTACAGAGTCAGGAGATTACTCAAATTCATACTTCAACTTGCACCCTTTTAAAGGCATCTCTGAATTAAGCTGCATTGAGTGAGAACATGTTAAATATGATTTTTGAAGGGATTACTATAATTTTCTGGCATTGGGGTGATTTTTTTTTCATTGAGGCTTCAGTGACTCAGACTATTTACTGCAGCTAAATTTTGTTGCTAAGTAGTAGTCGCCAAAGTTCTGCCAAATGGCTGGACTTGCATTTACTACCTGGCAAGAGGCTTTTGCAAGGCACTGTGGGGGGGCTCGCTGATTCCTGTGGTGTAATTCTTTCAGATAAATGCTCTGTTTTGTGTGATATACTGGTACCCTATGCATATATGTAAAAGCTCTGTAAGTTTAGGGTAGAGTTAAAGCTATCAAGTCAGGGTTTCTACAGCTTTTACACAAAGTATCTTATTGTGACATCCACAGCGAGGACGTCTGATGCATTTCACAAAAGCATCTTGGCACTTAGATTCCACTCTTGGATGATATTTATGGTCGTATGGTGGTAAACAAGAACAGACGTGGCCGTTTGTGTAGGGTAATTTATATCAGATAACCTCATGTTCTGTCAGCATCCACAGCTATTGGAGCTATTACGTCCATATTCATTAATCATAGTTGCTGTCTCTGGAATAGCCTCCAATTTATAGACCTTGACATTCATTCACAGAAGAGGCTCATAGTAAACTCATTCGCCTTTTTACATACAGTTTTTTATTATAATTCAGTGTGTGTGTGTGTGTGTGTGTGTGTGTGTGTGTGTGTGTGTGTTCATTGACATGCAAAGCAAATATCAAGCTAGTCAAGGCAATTTTCACCCAGTTATTTGTACCCTGTCTGCCAACTCAATTCACCTACTATCAAGCACACATGAAATGATACTAGAGTAATAATCTACCAGCTCTGTCACAGACTTAAATTATTCATAGATTCTTATTGTGTGGTGTAATTATACCGTTTCATCCTATGCATTTTGAGTATCTGATAGGTGGCGTGGTGATTACTTAAAAATAGGAGTGAGCAAAGTGTGAAACTGCAAAGTGCTGCACTGTATCTCTGCAGACCGATCAAACAGCATCATAAGATCTGGTGCTGAAAGGTCCTTGTTTGACATCTTGAGACTGGATCTTGTTTTGGCTTTGGGGACTTGACATTAACTGGTGAGGTAATACAATAGCCTACTAAAAGTTTAAGGGTTTTTGGCAGGAAAGGCTGGCTGAAATGATTTAATAGAGAGAGATTAACTTTTTAAACTTTTCTTTTTACCTTGATAATTGATTTAAGTTGAGAAAAAGTATGAACATAAACATTATTAAAAACATACCAGCATATCTTATATATAAAAAGAAACTAAATCTGCAGTTTAGTATAGTTGTTTGACCCATGTTGACCTGACTTGATTCATTTTGTCCCATAAACAACATAACAATACAATCATGCAATGCGGAAAATACACTGCTCTCTGATTTTGGCCTGAATGGGATTTTCCATTGAGAAAGATGGAGGTCTGTTCTCATCATCGAGTGAAAATCCTGCACAGTACCCCTCAGGTTTGTCTACATCATATCACCCATTTTTTTTCTCTACATAGTTTCTCCATCATGGCTGTTGTACAGTCTTTACATGTCAGCACTCTATAAACAGTCATCTTCATCAGCAACAGTTTCTGGAGCTTGTCACATTGCTAATGTGGGTCAGGCGTTAACGTCCTTCAAAGTTTATGACAGCTCAAAGGCCTTCTTTGGCATTTTAAATTGTAGTTCATTAATATTTTTTCATAGATACCTGCAGGCACAGAGTAGTTGGAGATTATACTGTGTTTTCTTATTTATACAGGCTATTGTAAAGTTAACTTCCTGACTGATATGCATCCAGAGAAAATAATCACTAGTTTTTATAAAATATTTTGAAATTACAAAACTGTCACACATCTTGTGAATTTCAGAAATATGGTAAAATACTATTTTTAAGAGCATGACTGGTGCTTTAAATTATTACAAAGAGATTGTGATTTAATTTAAACCTATTGAGTTTGTTTCCTACTAACAAAGAGCTCAAAAAGTGATGTGTCAGTCTTAGAAATCATGTGCAACCAGATATACTTACTTATTAGGTTTTAGATAATCCTGACCCCAAAGTTTGTTTACTTGCTACTACTTACTACTACAGTTAGTCAACGGTCATTTCTGTTTAAGGATCTTTTAGGACATGTTCAGCTTTCATGTTTTAAGTAGTGCTGACAGGTAAAGTGACTTTACATTGGCATCGTCATCAGATTTACAGATGACATTGCCTACTCATTGATAGAAACTTTGTAGAAACATATTAAAGGTGTGTTTTGGTGAATAGTTTGTACAAAAACTAACATAGAATAATCGTTGAAATGGTGATATGTGTCGCAGACATAAAGGTTATGTCTGTGACTTTTGTTTGCATCTGAGGTGACTTTGTAGTATTCCATAATACTACATTTGCTGCTGTCCGTTCTTTTCTTTAGTTTGTCTGTCTGTAGATTAAAACCAGTCAAATTCTCTTCTGTTTCTCTACCACCTTTTTCTACAAATTATTTGAAGTATAAGAAGCCACAGACCGCTCTCTCTCTCTCTCTCTCTCTCTCTCGCTCTCTCTCTCACACACACACACGCAGAAAATGGCAAAGAGAGAAAACTGCAGTGGCCTTTTTAACAGGCCACTGCAGTTTTCATTGACTGAGGGCCAGAAAGTATACTGCTACTGTAAACCAATCATTTGTCCATGATATTGCATCGATGGGAAATGTACACTCACACTGACACAGGCAAAGACATCTGCTTTTTGATTTTTTACTTCTCCTCACTGGTCTGTAGCAGAAATTTAAATCATCCCTACTCATATCACTTTTCTTTGGAATGTATCTTATATAGAGAATTTGGCTGGACATAGTTTCTTTTAAGCCTTTTTAAACCTTTTTCATGCTGTTTTGAGCTGAAGCAAACTGAAGCTGAGCTGTATGCCATGCCGACCTGCTTCATGTGTTGCTCTCACGGATACAGGAAATTCAAAATTGAAATTCATTCAGCCCTCTCTCTGTCCTTCTGTCCATCCATTTATTCATTTCCGCTTTGAGTCCTTTTTGATTTGTGTCTTTCTGGGTCAGATTTTGGGGTGTTTCTGGGTTTAACCACTGACTTGTTGACATGTTAACACATATTAACTGGTGGCTGGGAACTTTTAAATTAACATCTTTTCATTCATCAACATATTGTTTATTTCCAACCATTCCCTAGCTTTATTGGAGCTGATTTAAATGTGGCCAATTGTTTTTCAGTTCCAGCTCCAAGGAGGCTGCGTTTCAAAGTGCTGAGTCCAAGCAAACTCCTTGTTTCATGGAAGGAGCCCAAAGGAGACTTTGACAGCTATCTGTTCCTCTACAACAGTATACCAGGTAGGATAATTTTTCTGTATACACACACACACACACACACACACACACACACACACGTAGAAAGAAAATACTTATATGCCAAAGAGAAATAGGACCTAACTTTGACATTATTAAGGGAAGAATCCATTCATGACTTGATCTTCTGTCTGCTAGGAAGGATTATGTAATTTACTTCTTATCAAAGTTACTTTGAAGGGATCACACTCTTGAGAGATGTGGAGGACTCAAAGTTTGTTCCACACCTTTGCCAAGTTTGAGACAAAGGAGTGTTTTTTACTGCGTACATGGAGCCTGTCAGCAGATTTGAAAATGGGACTGATAGGTACACAGACAGAACAGTAGGACCTACACAGACTCATGATGGAGTTCAGTCCAGGAGAGATGAAAGACAACGCCAACCATAGTAGTCATTCATTCAACATTAAACTGTGTTATCACTCTCTGTGGTTGTGTGGGCATGATGGACGCCTAACATCCCGCTTTCATCCTGCATCTGTAAGTAGTTGATCATTGCACAGACATGGGGCATGACCTTGTCTCTTACTGGGCATGCAAAATATAGTCAGTAATCACTCTAATTCCTATCTCCTTTGTTATGTAATCACAGTGCACCTAGCTCCACAGCCATACATCTCCTTCACATCAATTCCTTAACTATTGCTGCACCGCTGCCTGCATTTGTTCCGTATTAATGCTGTGTTGAACACTGCAGACAATTCTTTTGCAGCCGTTGTTAAAATGAATAAGTAGCACTGAATAAGCACTCTGTAACATAAAACTTGTTTCTTGCAAACAACCCTTTGTGAGAAACGCATCGTCTGACAATTTCTCGCTGCCTCAGACAGCTGAAAAGAGAACAAAAACTAAAATTTATGGCCACTTCCTCGCAGGGAGGAGTGCAGCAGTAGCTCACTGGCATTCAGGAAAGGCAGTCAATATTTTCACACTGTCCTCACTGTGTCCGTACACTATATGGTTAATAAAGCCTTCTTTGGTAATTAAAAGGGATGAGGACACAAATACCTGTTATATGTCCAATGTCATCTGTCCATTAGTCCGTCTGAGTCAGATTGGGGTGAACAGCACCCGCGGTAAAGCTTGTTAACACTGGCTGAAGTCCTTTTGTTCAGTATAAAACACCATTCTAGATCACAAAAGGAGCTGTCAGAGTGGCAGCTAACCTTTTAGCTCAACATAATATCCCTTTTTTTCTTGAGAGGTTTTCTAAAAAGGAACAACTAAAGTGCATCTAGATCGGGATTCAGGCTTTAGGTCAAAGCAGATGAGTCATTTTTGCCGACAAAAGTGACTAGCTGGTTTTTCTTAAAGCTTTTACTCTTTAAAAGATTGTCCCTATGACAGCTTTTTGCCAATTATCAGCTTGTATCTTCATGTATAATGTAACCCATGTCTTAATGCATTTAAACATGTTTAACTATAGCCTATGCATCTGTGTCCACTGGCTTTATTCCCTCTTGTATGACAGTGCATGAATTACACTAAAATAAGCACTTATTGGAAGTCTGTTCAATAGCCTGCCAACAATTCTGAATTTCAAATAGTGTGGGTTGTCTGTGTGTACTTGCATATCTCTGTGTTATTTATCAGTGCCAGATGTCTATATTTACTCCCTCAAATCTCGACGGAGATGAAGCCAAACCCTGCAGAGAAAAGTTCCGGTTTTACTGTAGGCAACTACAACTTATTGTTACACTGCTGCTGCATCCAATTAGATGAATAATTTGGGTATTGGAAAGTGTGTTCGCTTTTCAAGCATTGGAAGGTACAAGAAGTGGTGTTACCGGTACTTGTGGTCTGAGCTTTAAAATAGGTTGTAGTATTTATGGCAGCTATATATGAGAATGTGCATATTTACTGACGTATTGATGTTTTAAAATGTAGGCTGCCAATCAGAATGAGGTGTTGTCACGACGGCAGGGGTAATTGGGGTCACTGGGCGATGCGGTCGGGCACGTTCAACATCGGTAAAAGCTCTAATTAAGTGTTAATTATGGATATGCAAAAAATAATCTCTTCTTTTGGCCCTCTGAAAAAGATTTTTTTTAAAAAAGCTATCGGCAGCACTTGGACTTCAGATAACAAACAAAGTAGTTGAGAATGCATCAACAGGTCTGCGGGGGGAGAGTCCCGGTGTTTCGGTTTAACGAGCGACCCTGTTCACTGGCGACCGACAGATGATAGCGTATGTGGTTGTCATAGTTACAACAGGTGTTGGAAACAGGAAGATACGTAGCTGTCCTTGTGAATGCCTCTTCTATTAACGTTACATTGTCAAAAAAACATACCCAATTCGTCTTCGCTGTCTTGTTTAACAGCTACATCTTCCTGTTTCAACACTTCAACCACAGAGGCATTCGGCTAACGGTCGCCAGTTAACACGGTCACTTGTTAAACCCAAACACCCATCGATAAGCTCGTGGAAAGTAGTAATGGGCTGCTCATTAACGGAAGTGTTGCGGTTAACAAGACGTACATTTACCAAACAAACAGTTGGTGCTCATCCCTAAAGTTTTTTCTCTTGTAAAATTGAAAAATTTATATATTTATTCTGGACTCCTGACTCCTGAGAAAGCGTATATCTCACCTTTGTGTCACTTGTTTAAAGACGTTTTCTAGTGAGCGTCTTCTTCGTACTGGCTGTTTTCTCCCCAACTGCCACAAGAGGTGATATTTTGGCTATTCCACATATCCACAAACTTTGACAAGGGACTTAAAGATGAGATTTATGCTTTGTTGGAAGTGTTTGCGACTTGTCAAGAGTTAAAGAGCAGTTAAAGAGCAGTGCAACAGGTCCTTTGGCTGCTAATGCTACCTGCAAACCGATGCTAAAAAGGCTAATGCTACAGTTGAAGGACCACAGGAATAAAATGGCGTCAATAGACTACTGGAAGGATGCTGAAGAAAGTTTTGGAGACTGGCTAACAGAGTAAAGCGCTATTAACATGTTTCATGAGGGCAAAGCTGGTGTCATTAAACATCATTAAGTTTGAGTTGAAAAGAGTGTGTGTTATGAGATTGAAATACACAGGTTTTTATCCTTCTTTCTCTCTTATGTTTGACTGTATGTAGAATTAATCAAGACAGCAAAGCCACATTGTTCTTGTGTGTTTCAGAGATTATGGTGTAATCTATTATTGTCAAATTTGAGCTAACTTGACATATTTTTATACAATATTTATTTGCTGTTGCATTAAACGAATGTTTTTGGCCACATTAAAATTAAACACCAGGGTGATGTGTGCTTTCTGATAAATGTAAAAGGCCTGTTTTGCATTTGTGATGAAGTATTCTTGATACACAAAATGACATTAAAAATTCCTGACAACTTTATTTTTATATATTTATTCTAATTTAAAGTGAATGCGACAACAGTTTAAAAAAACAGTCAAGCATCAGTTGTTTGCTGTAATTTTCCAAAACCTTGTTAATGAAACTTAATATGGAGAGATGATGATTTTTAATGGGTTTTCCACAATTGAGTCATCCCACTAATTGTAAGCTGTTTCAGATATCATGGAAACAAATATCATCAACTTTTGACTTCCAACTAATTTAAAGGAATAGTTCAACATTTTGGGAACTATGTATTTATTATCTTACTAAGAGTTGGATGGAAAGATCAATGTCATCCGTGTCTGTACATTAATAGTGCGTTCCAGTCAAAGTTGGAGGATGGAATTTCCCAGTTGAAATTTCCAACTTCCCACCTCTAGATGTACATCACCAAATGTAAACAAAAACATGGCTGACCATGACAAACTGATGTTTCTTGAGTAAATGTACACACAACTGAGCTCTCAGCAGTGCAGCCTTGCATATATAAACAAAACAGAGAAGGAAAAAAAAATGGCACATGAAGTAACAGATTCTACTTTTATATTTGGAAACATACCGAAATATTCTATTCAATAGCCTAATACAAATACTGTAGTCTACAAAAACATCCTACTCCCCACCTCCATCGATTGAAATGTACTTAAGTGTGTGACGTCAGACAACAGCTTCTTTGTGAAGTCCGGATAGATCGATTTGTAAACTCAGGGCAAAAAGGCTTTGCATGGTGTTCCATTGTACTCTTTCTTGAAAGAGATTGGAAGTTTTCAAGTTCCAACTTGTCTGGAACACTGTTACTAACTACTAACATTAGTATGAAGCCAGGACCCGGAGTTGATAAGCTTACCGTAAAAACTGAAAGCAGGGGGAAACAGCTAACCTGACTCTGTCCAAAGTTCACCTCTGGTGGTTTTATATGTGATAACTTCTTGGCCTGGCGCAGTGACTTCGCAGCATTTTGTTGTCACTCCAAGTTTGCCAGACAACCAGTGGAGATGCTGTGTGTGTGAAGTGCTGAGTGAATGACAAAACAAATGTTCGCCAAGAAATAAATCTGTCTAAGCCTTTAAGTCTCTAAAATGATAAATAGTACTTTTTACATTTCTCTTAGTGATATAAGTAAGTATTAAACAAATAAGATACAAGTGTTATTACTGAGCTTTTATGAGGTGTTGGCAGGCATGTTTTTGATCATTGGAAAGAGTCAAGCTAACTGCTTCCCCTTGTTCCCAGTCTTTATGCGAAGCTAAACGAATTGCCTGCTGGCTCTAGCTTCATAGTGTACAGACACGAGAGTGGTGTCAAGTTTCTTATCTGAGAAAGAAAGTGAATAAGTGTATTCTCCATAATGTCAAACTATTTAGTATTAACACCTCACACTTCATGTCTGTGTCATTTCCATTCAAAAGATTGATTGCAGGTGAAATCTTGGATCCCTTGCTGTCATCACCCAATAAATCCAGGAAAGGTCACCTAAAAAGTTTAAAGAAGGGTAGTTATCTCTGGGAAAACTAAGACATGTACTCTCAGTGTAGCAGTTGTCATAGTGTGCCCAGTGAATACCTACTCTGCACTTAGAGCCAGTTATTTGGTTGATTGACAGTATTTTTGTTGCCCAGAACAGACTAAATGTGGGCACTGATTCATGCAGTTACCTTCACTGACCTGCCGTCCCCTTCAGTAGGATTTATCTTCCTTCCCCTAAAGGCGTCATTAGTCATCACTCTGCAGGCATTGGGGACAGAAGAGCTGAGGAAGCACACACACAGACACACACACACCTTTATTGATGGCCGAATTGATTGCAGGGTCAAAATTGAAATGGGATGATAATGGGACCTGTTGGCCTGATGGGGATTAACTGCTAAGGAGAGGGCACACACACACTTGTTTCTCTTCGAGGATAGCCAATTTATTTTAGGGACAAATTGTATTTTCCGAAGCTCAAAACTTTAACCAACTCTAATCTTTATTCTTTCTGCAAGATTCACCTACCAGCCATTGAAATAACATTAAAAATATAATTAACTTTTGACCCACAAAATGTCCTGGTTACTATTACTATGAAGATATATGCTCTACTAACAAATCCAGTGTCAAATAAAGTATTTTGACCTTGAACGTAATGTTTGCCTGCCTACAGGATAGGAGAATGTTAATCAGCTCCTCTGCTGAATTAACTTCATATTGGCTTGGCCATGAGAATACTAATATTTTGCTTCCAAGCAACTAATTATATGAAAAACACTGAATCTAAACATTATCGAGTCTAACCTTTGCCCCTTTTGCCTCTTCTTCTCTCTCTCTGTCAGGTGGTCAGCAGAGGGAGATCATAGCATCTAAATCTGACACTAAGGTGTTGATAACAGACTACAGCCCTTCTAAGGACTACATCGTCAGTGTCATCGCTGTGAGTGGCAATGAGCAGAGCAGACCACTTCAGGGCAGACATAAAGGTGCCTTCATGCATATTGCTTTTATTTCTTCCAGTCTGTTCTTTTGCTGTAGTACAGCTCCCACATACTCTTTTATGCTTCACTGTACTATACTCTTCTACTCATGTACACTGTTATGGTCTTCACTACTCTACTCTGTTCCTCTGTTTCACTTGACATTTTACTCAGCTTTGTTTTGATATGCTGTAGTGTACATGTCCTCCCCTCATCTTCCCCCCCTCTTCTGGTCTCCTCTCCTCTCCTCTCCTCTCCTCTCCTCTCCTCCCCTCCTCTCTTCTGTACTGCCATACTTAAATTTGTTCTGTATTGTGTTATATTCTCACCTCTGCTCTATTTTAATCAGTTCCCTGTTGTAATCTCAACGTATTAATATATGTGCTTTCTTTATCAGTTTATGTAGCTTTTTATTTTCTGCTAACTTGTGATGAATGTGTTTCATGTGCTGCAGCTGAAAGAGGTGAGAGTGACGGAGGACACAAGACTGAGCCCCAAAGGCTGCCTGATTCAGTTGTACCTCCTGAGGATGCCAATGAGATCTCTGGAGGTAGGACAAACGCAGACAAACACTTGTTTCCAGGAGAGGAGGCCACATACAAAGCCTGTGCTCACATGAACGTATAAATAAAAAGAACTGCGCTGAGTAGGACTCTGGTTAAAGAGTCCCCCAGTCAGTTACCATAGTGATGTTTGGAGGTAGGAAAAACAGCCAGTGGTGTGGTCTTTAACACCAGCTCGATAGATCAGAAAGCCAAAAATATGAGTCCATGTCCAGTTGGATCTGACTGTGAAGTGTTTCCCCCATGCAGAGTTTGTGTGCAACTGGTTAACAGCAAAATCCAGACAGACAGACAGACAGACATCAGTCTGGTGGTCTACTTACCCACCAAGTGAGAGTTAAGATGCCAAAACCATCTATGCTTCAATGGTGAATCATTCACAGTGGTGCTTTGTGAAAACTCTTTAGCACATGCAATGTTGAGTGATATTCGATGACTGTGATTCCTGATATTAGGCGCTGAGTGACCCGCAATGTTCACTTGTGTCTGTGTGGTTGCCTGTTAATTTGAGCTCTCCTGCCCAACAAGACCGTCTGTCTTTAAGTCTGTTTGTTATTGTAACTAAGATGTTCTTTCAGTTGGCAGCATTAATGACCTCATATTTAAATGCCCAATATTTCAACCTCTACTGAAATATGAGAGAAGAAAAGAATGCATTCATTTTCATCTTTAGTGCGTGTCTCTGCTTGCATAGAAACTGCCCTCTGTTGATTTCTTTACCGTAACTGTGAGTTCAGCGGGGAGTCTTTTGACTATACAATAATTGATCATTCGTAATATGGATTTCAGTGCATGCTTATGTGTGTATTAGAGTAAGATGAAGATGGTAATTTGCAGACTCAGACATGAATGATGCTCATGGCAGTCTAACTCCTGCTGATGTGTGAATGTGATTGTTTTTAGAAGATTTAAAAGTCACTTTCTGTGACATTTGATTTCAAACCAGAGTCTACACAAAGACAGGATCTCATTACTTGGTAGCAGAATGCTTATTATTTATTATTATTTACACTTTCTATAGGCTCGCTTATTTGTGTGTTTCTGTGCAGGGTGATCATTTATTATACAGTGCTAAAAGAAAGAGATTCAGGAAGTTGCGATTATTGAGCGTGGTTTAAAGAGGTCCAGCTTCCAATGAACAGTATACTGTGTGTCATCATTTTTATGGACTATAACTAGTATATATTATTTGCTCAATATAATTTTACTCTGGAATGCTATATGTGCATTTCATATTTGCTGATGGAGCAAGACAGGGATACACACTCAAGCACACACACTCACACAGAGAGAGCAATTAACTATGTATATACGTATAAAGCTTATTTATAGACACTTTGCATCCATGAATACATAATAAATTGTCTCTTGGTTGGTGAAACCCATCGATAATAAATCAAAGCAAAATTCATATTGGCTGCAATCTCTAGGAACACTTAAAATGCTCTTATCATAATGTATTAATCTGCATTTCAAGCTACGGAAAAATATTGTTCATGATAAATAAAGTACGATTGTTAGACCTAGATTCTGTTTCTACAGAGCATATTTATATATTCTGCATATCACTGGAAAAAAAATACTGTGCTGTCACTATGCACTATGCCATCTTTCCAAAAAAAGTGATAAACAAGAGCTGAAACACAATAAAAATGACTTCATGAAAAAGTAAAATAAGCCTTGTTGTTTTACCGGCGTTGAGTTTTACTGGATTTGTTTTCAGCTCCCACTGATTGATTTTTTTTTTTGGCTCATCGGGACAATTAAAATCAGGTGCTGCAGTTAAATCTCATTTTTCATTTTAGCCATACAGAGCAATATTCTTCAGAATTAAGGCTGTTGTTTTGGTAACACAGCTGTTAGGCTGGTCCAACACATCTGGTAACGAAATCACCAAATGTCTTTTTAATGCAAGCTCGCGTGGTGAAACTGCCAACAGCGCACTTATTCATAGAAACTTAATAGAAACTTAAAACTGCAACTTTATAAAAATAAAAAATAATGAAAAACTATTCAGCCGTAATGACTCTCTCGCTTAAAAACACACACACACACACACACACACACACACCATGGTCTAGATCTTTGATGTTCTTTTCTTCTTCTTTGTTTCTCTCTTGCTCTCCTCCTCCCCTGCTTCCTGTCAGTGGGTAGATTAAAAGCTGGATTTCCTTCAGTCTGTTGTTATCAGAAGTGCTCACCATTCACTGCAGCAGAGGTGACCTTGATTGGTGTTCTGCCTCGTACCTGTTGGGGATTATGATAATATCCTGCTGTGCTTCAATAGAATTTGTGAATTTACTGTGTGTGTGTGTGTGTGTCTGTGTATTCAGCTTTGTGTACTGCAGAGATGCTCTTTTATGTTGTATTGTAACGTGTGACTGCTTCTCTTTCCTTCCCTCTCTATCATGCCCTGTGTGTGTGTGTATTTATATTCTGGAGTAATAATAATACCAATGTCCCTCAGTGCTCCAATGAGATGGTGTTGTATAAAGTCTCCCTCTGTGTGTGTGTGTGTGTGAATTAATGCTAACCCAGTCCATCACCGCTTTGTTCCAGAGTAGTAATCAGCTCGCCTTTATGTCAGGGCGGGTTGTTTACAAAACCTTTCATTAACAGCTGGCTCATACTCTCATCTCCTCTCTGATGTTTGTGTGTGTGTGTGTGTGTGTGTGTGTGTGTGTGTGTGTGTGTGTGTGTGTGTTGCAGACAACAGTCAGTTATCTTTTTGTTCCTTAGCCAGCCGTGTGCACAATACCTTTTATATGTGTGGGTGACACCTCATGAAGTCATGAAGTATTTGCACAGAAATTGGAGTGTTTTTTTCACTCTCTCAGGCAGTTTTATTATAGTATTATTATAATGACAAATTAGTTTGTACAGATTATAAATAAGAACTGATAATAAAACTGTCATAATTTTCCCACATGAAATATATTCAACACTATTTTGCATCTTTAGAAAAAGGAAATTCAGAAAAGAGAAATATATGCAGAAAACTTAAGCTTATCTTTGGGTGCCTGTATCAAAACTGTGTGTGTGTGTGTGTGCGTGTGTGTGTGTGTGTGTATGGCTGTTTGTGCATGGCTGTTTGTGAGTATCTATCTAAGTAAGTTGGTTTGAAGTTGCTCGGATGTGTTTTAAGAGTAGACTGGGGAGAGCCATTAGCTAAAGGAAGTGTTGCAAAACTTCCTCTGCTCTTAGTAAAATAACTACTGTTCACATTTGTTCTCAAAAAAACTCTACAAATTACTAAACAGTATCTTGCAGGGAATAAGCACAGGCTGCTCTGAACTAAATGCAGACTGTCCATTCCAGGAGCTTTGAATGAAACTAATTTTCTGTCTGCTCTTGAGGTGTCATTGACGGAGTCTGGCATTGAGCAAACAGGAAAGGTTTTAAAGGGATATTTTACTTTGGTAAAAGTTTCCCATATTGATGTCAGTCATTTGTAGGACTGCACCCTAAAAGTCGATGAGTCGAATCATCGGTCAGGGACTCCCAAGTCAAATCTCAGTTTGGAGAGTTGGTTTTTGCAGCCTCTAAATCAATCAATGCTCTGAGCACCGGATTCAGCTGCTTACTGCTGGAAGATGTGAAGAGAATTCCTTTTCTCCTTGAATGTCAGTGTCTGAGTTGAAACGTCTGACTTATTTTCTTTTTTGCTGTGTCATTGTCTGCAGGATAACTACCTATGAATGCTACTGTGCTGATTCATCTCGGAAATTTCTGAGTCAGATTGAGCCTTAGTCATTGACTTCTGTTAAATAAAGAGGTATATCATTCAAATCAAATCAGTTAAGTGTACTCTTTGTTAATGAGAAACATCAGAGAAACATAATTAATAGGAAACATAATTACCTTGTCTTAATCCTATGCTAAACCTGCCTAACTTTAAACACAGGAACGTGTGGAGTTTTTTTCCTTTACACTGTTCGAATAAAGATTTTTTATACGAGTCTGAGGACGGGAAGAGAAGTGGGAGAGAGATGCAGGTGAATCATAAAGCAACGAACACAGAGGAAGTGAGAAAATATGTCCCTTGTATTGTATATGCTTGTGAATCATTCATAGGTCTGTAGTGATATCTCAGCCTGAAAAAATGAGTTCATTGAGAGCGCTCTGTGTGTGTGTGTGTGTGTGCAGTTGGGTTACAGTAATCTACTCTTATATATTGAATTTTTGTGAACTATTTCTTGCTGATAAGAGTAGAATATTTGTTAACACTGTAGCCATCTGGCCTCATTTCTCTTCCCAACCACCTTTTTCCTGATAAAACAAAAACAAACGGTAGATAAACAATATTAATTCATTTCTGGACATTGTCGTAAATCTGCTTGCGATAAAATGAGGGCAGATCTATTTTAAACTGGATGAACAAAGACAAAGCCGCATAACAACTACATTATGAAAAAATAGAAATAATGATGAATGAAATAAACATTTTCAGATGTTTGCCAGCTGGAGGGCCAGTGAAGTTTGTCATACGTTCATTTTCCATTTGTTTCTGTCAGTTTGATCTGTGCCAACAAAACACTCGCTCTGGGCTCCTTAATAAACTGGCTGCATTAAAAATGTCAGTTTCAGTGTTTCACATTCTTACGTTTTTATTCTCAGAGTGTCAAAATACCAACATCTACTCTTTCCAGTTTGGACTGAGACATGGAGACAGAGCAAATACTGTGTAATGCTATTACATATGGGGCCATATGACGTCAGTTCAGGACTCTGCCATCTTTGTTCGCTGGATTCAGTGGAACCATATGTATATAATTATCATTTTTAACCTTTAACCATTTTTGGATGGATTGCCATTAAATTTGGTACAAATATTTATGATCTTCAGAATCTTTAGGATAAAACCTACTGACGTTGGTGATTCTGTGACCTTTCCTCTAGTGTCACCATAAGGAAGACATTTTTTCTTTATAGTTGAATGTCTTGATGACTTGGCTATATTTGGTACTGATATCGAAGGTGACCAGAGGATGAATCCAAATGACATTTTCTCTAGTGCCACCAAGAGGCTTACATTTGGTTTTGGTTGACTGACTTTTGCATTAGCCCCGGCTATACATTGTATTTAGTGCAAATTAGCAAATGTTAGCATGCTAACATGCTAAACTAAGATGGTAAACATCAGTATGTTAGTCTTTGTCATTGTCGCTAGCATGGCTGTAGTCTTTTCTTGTTTCTCTATGATGAAGATGAATAGACTGTAATTACTGCTTGCCATTTTAATTAGTCAGTATTGTTTTACTGGACATTGTGGTGACTCAGATATCCCAACATTCATTAGGTAGGCAATTATTTGCAAAGTTTGCTATCTGCTTCTCATTGTCTGTGTGAAGCAAAGGTCAGTGTTGGTTTCTTTTAAGCACAAAAAATGTGCTTTTATATGCTTAAAACTTACCAAACCTTAATCAAACTGTGACAGGCATATAGAAGGTATATGACAGATGACATATTTTGTCCTTGAGGTTGGAGGACTTGATTTATTTGGAAGTCATCCTACTTCTCCTGTTGTTCTTTACAATAAACTGTCCAATAAAAGCTATATTTATTATCTTTTGCCCTTCACGAAATAAACTTAAACATAGATTTTTGTTCCATTATCTACTGTATTAACTATTAGCAACTGCTGCTGGATTCATCCATCATGTTTCATTCAAGAAAAGTCAGTTAGGGATTCTGCAGCCAATAAAAATAAATGTTTGTGTTTTGCTTATCAGAGCAAGAATAAATGTATTAGTGATTCCTTATTCAAGATGGTAATATATATTTTCATTGGAGATTGGCCCTAAACAATGTTTCCTCAAAAATAATAGCTATTATTTGGACAGCTGCGTAACGTTAGATCAGAGGACATCTGTCTGTGTGTGTCTACTGTAGGTGTGTCCATGACTGTATTTATTACAAATGTGGGTCAGTAGCCTCCAGTAGTAAAACAAATGGTTGTCGCGCCGCAGACCATAAAGATCTAACAGATACTGTAAGTCAGCACTAGTTTCTCTAATCAAAGTTTAATGCTGCTTTGTTGGATGAACCACAGAGATTGAAAAAAATACTGTTTGTAATAACAACAAATTCACAGTGAGTTATCACCTGGCTCACTTTGAGGAATCTGAGGAAGTAAGCTATATTGCAACATATTTTAACAATTAGACTCTTTTGTGATATGCCATTGCACTTATTGTACTTGCCTTCGTTTAAATTAAAGTTGCAGATATCGACGAAAAGTACTGATGCCTTTCAAAATTATTCAGTTACTTAACTAGATAGACTTTGATGTCGATATATGAATGCACTCATTAAATGGCTGACTCGCTTTGTTCTAGCTTTTGTACATAAAGCAATCAGAGTGCCAGGCCAGCCGCAAACATAAACAAGTGGAAATCATTGAGCAATGAAGGGCAAAACCCTCTCCTTCCCTCCATGCTATGGTGCCTTTTTCAATATTACTTAACAGGATGTGAGCAGAGTGTTGCCTTCCTCGCTCCCTGTCTGAAGCTTTAAACCAGCGCTCACACACGCAGACACACACTCACACACACAGATTGAACCCAAGGGACAGACGTAGTTAAAGTTGAACTGGAGGCCAATGAGATTCTGTTGACATTCACCACTTGGATAGTGAAAGGGGGGGAAGGAGACCTCTAGTATCCATCACAGCTGCAGAGGGTATCACACACACCTGGAGAACGAGGTTTCTATATTTATAGCCAACCTTAATTCCTAACATTATCATTCATTTCAGCTTTGGCACACTCTGTGTGTGTGTGTGTGTGTGTGTGTGTGTGTGTGTGTGTGTGTGTGTGTGTGTGTTCGTCACTATATTTATCACTGTGTTAATTCCCAGCTTTAACATTCATTTAGTTCTCTCCATCTCTTTGTGCCCACATGTGCATATCTGTGTATCTTGCTTTATTTATTGGTCTATTAGTTCCCAGAATTACTAGTTATGCACTTCCTCTGTCATTGTGTGTTTTGCCCTTTATTTATTTATATGCTCGGTGGCTACACAATATGACAAAGGTCAGAGAGACCTCTGTCATTAGGCTGACAAATAGCTAGAGAGACTGAGTAAGGAGGCCAAGACTAATACCACAAATGAAAGGAGACAAACACAGTGAATATATGCAGCCTGTTGAAGTATGTGCAAGCTACAAACCGGTGAGTGATGCTATCAGTCCCTTTGAATGCCTCTTAACATTACATCTGTTCTTTCCATTGGAGAGCAAAAAGAGCCAGATATGTACGTCATTGCTGAGAAACATAAAAGGTTCAGAGAAATTTTAAATTGATGATGTCGGATGTCATTCACAAATGACATGGAAATACATAGTTTCAATATGAGCTGGTGTGCAGTGTGAAGGGCAAAGTAAGGCGAGTGTTAAAGAGAAAGTATTAAAATAAGCTGAAATGAAAAGCGAGGCGACAAAGAGAGGACTCAGGTAAATGTCCTCCAGAAATGCACGTTTCGTCTCCATTTGTCCTGTCTCGCTTAGCACTTTTTCCATCATCACAAAGTTGTGTTTTACATTTTCTTTTGGACATTTGCCAGATACTGAATTATTCCTGTTGAGAGGAACTAAAGAAATATAATCCTCACGCAAGTTGGATGTGCGCTCAGAGACTTGGGAGTAGATCAGCCATTGCTCACTTGGACGTGTATGTGGATGTGTGCGCGTGTGTGGTCTCTATGCTAGCCAGACTTCTGTCCTTGTCCTCGATTAAGTGAGAAGGTTCATGGCTGAGTTGAGCTAATTGTATGACAGTAGTTAACAAGTGCGTGTGTATGTGGATGTACTAATGGCGTTTTGGCCATTAGAGGCAAGGACTCCTTAAGTGCAGAGGTCAATTAGAATAATTAGCCTCGACTTCCTCCCTGATTTTCCCCTGCTGTAGCTCCTCTTCTCTCCCTCTTCATTTTCTGTGGCTGTAGTGCGAGCGACAGCACTTGGGCTTTTACCTGTTCTATGCAGAAACAAGTTTGCTGTAGGTGTAGTTTAACCAGAAATGAGCTAAAATGAAAAGCCATTACACACATTAACTACAATAAAGTTATTGTATTATTGTAGAAGAACCCGCTCAAGGAAATGCAATACCTAGCTTGATAATTATGTTTCATGAAAATTACCCTTTACTCAATTGGGTAATTTTATATTTAAAACCAAAACATACCTTGAAGACCTTTTCATAATTTACTAATTTTTCCGTCTGTGCTGTCCTGCTCTTTATTTTCTGTACTCACATTTTCTAGCCCTGCACTACCTCCTGCTTTATATGACACCTTTATTGCCTCCTCCTTTCTATACCCCTTTATGCATTGCCCCCTCTTCGTCCCCTCTTCACGCACCTTTGCCCTCTTTCTGTCTCTTCACTTTATTTTACTGCCTGACCTTCCTTAACCTATATTGTCCTCAATCCTGTCCTCCTTTTCCCCACAATCTTCCCCCTGTGGTTTACCCTTTGTGGATGACGAAGCACATCAGACCTTGTACTGTTGTTTGAAATGACACCAAATGCTCCTCCAGGTTGGTTAAAATTAACCACAAACCCATATTTGGAAAAGAAACTCATTCATTGCTCGAAACATAGTGGTTTAAAAACTGATATTGTGTCATTTGTGGAACATGAGCAAATCATAGCTTCTGTTTTGCATGCATTTCCATGATTTTTCAGTGGCTTATAATAACTAGTTGAGCTGCAGTAAATCCTCATCACACAGTTTCCTGTCTGCACCACAGAAGTGCTTCCAGTTACTGTACCTTCCCTTGAGTTGATGAATGTATACATCTGTCAAAGAAATAGCTGCTCGGGCATAACTAAGACAAACTAAAAGATAGAAAAAGCAGAGTAGAGAGATAAAAGAGGGGTGGGCTGGCAAGCAAACTGCACAATCCTGTAGAAGTAATAAGTAAGCCAGTATTGCACTGAATAGTGACACATAAAATGCTAGTTTAAGAGCCACACCCATCTGTAAGGTTCTTACAATGTGTGCATGCAGCTAAAAAATAACCAGACGTGATAAAAGGGACTCAACTTTTGAAACAAAAATGCACACAGTTCAACAAGTGTGAGTGTGTACCAGACAGAGAGATTAGGGGAAGACATAGCAAGGCAAAAGAGCAATGTAGCGACAGACTTTGAGAGAGACAGTTTTACAGGCCAAGCACAGCTTTCAGTATACATATAGTGTCTGTTTTGTGAGGGAGAACACAGAGAGCGTCTGTGTATTCAGTGAAGTGGAACAGAACAAGGCCGTGGATTAAAGATCAGGAGGCCAAGCAAGGAAAGGTCTCTGGTGGAACGACACAAACCATCTCAAAACAGCTGTCGGATTACACCTCAAAACCCGCTGGATCACACTACTTAAACACACATACACACTCTCTCGCTCTTTCATAGACACACTCACGTAGGCCCACAGGTCTCACAGATGAATATGAATGTTTGTGCCTCGCTGAGTTTATCTGAGTTGCTCTGAGGGCCGCTGAGCAAACGACAGGTGTATCAATCTGCTGCCTGTCTCTCTTGATTGAATAAACAAGCCAATAAAACAAAGAAAATCCTGTTTTCGGAGCTGGTGTGTACCAGCAGTGGTTTTAGGGAAGAATCATGCTGTGTGAAGGTTAAAGCAGCTGTCGGGATGATGCTGAGGATGAGTTTTTTTTTTAAACACTATGGATACTACAATTTTATTTTATCGATAAAAGATTTGTTTCCAAGCAGTACACAGCAGTCAGAGCTTTGTTTTACTGGCTGGTGTTTTGATTCTTGCCCGTGTCATGGTTTTTCAGCTTAAGAATTTTGACAAAAACAATCCCACCTTGAGGTTAATTTAGTAGCTGTTCTGGAGGTTTAATTCATATCACACAAATGTCATCAGCAGAAAGGGTATTTCCACTGCTCATGGAATTGTAGATGCTTAAATTCCCATTCATTCTGCGCACTAACAAGTTAATTATAATCATCTAAAATAAATGCCATGAAGGCATGAGGTAATGCTCTTTCTTCAAAATACAGACGTGTAAAGACTGTTTTAGCAAAAACAACCTTCACCCCCAGATGACTCCAAAACTAATTATATCTAACTAATAACTTGTAAACTTGGCATCAAACTATAAAAGAATCAAGTGGGTTTTATTCAGAATTAGGAAAGTTGTGTTAAGCTGGCATCTTTAGATAGAGATACTGAATTCAGTCACTGGTCACAGCTGTTGTTTTTGCTGGTCGAATTTGTAGATGAGTGATGTTTAAGTGTGTCTGAGAGAGGCCTACACAAGTTTTAGACAATACGCCTTCTACATGGAAGACATTTTTTGACATGTCTGAGTAGGAGTGTATAAATAATGAATTAACATATGGCTGAATTCTACTGAGCTGCTTCAGTTTGGGGGTCCTGGTATTATACATGTTTGCTCACTGTCGCACTGTCATGACTTATCGGGATGATTGATCCAGAACAGAGCTGTTATAATAATGTCATCAGTAAAACCTGTGCTTTTCCTACAATGACCAGTCAAATTGTGTGGTGTGAAAAAGGCCTATTCCTGTACCATATCTGTTTAATTAAATGAAACTGCACTTTTATTTTTTCTATATAATTGGATGTATTCTGGTAGCAAAATGCATGTGATGAGATAAATCCAAAGAAAATGAAGTTGGTTTTCACAACTTTTTTTTCTTATGGGGGTGTAAACAAATAAATGCACCAGGTATAGTCTGAAATAAGAAGTTGCAAAGGTTGATTGTGAGGTTTAAATTTTCTATTATTTATTTGTTTTTACTGTAATTGTAACTAAAGGTTCTGTACGTCTACAGGTGAAGAACCTTACGTATATTATCTTCTGGGAAGTGAGAATAATGATAACTTAGTTTTAGTGTCTTCTTTGGCACAAGTGGTTAAACAGTTGTACACTAAGTTATGATACAGAAAACTGGCCAGCAAGGTTGTTTTTCACTTCATTGTGGCTGTCACTTTAAATGCTATCCACATTTTCATCTCTGTTTGGTAGAGCACTTAGCAAGCACACCTACACATGAGCAGATGAGGTGGAAAGGACCAGACTGTATTGATTTAAAGTGGACATTTTCTCCACAACATACAGGAAACTGCTTATATTGAAACATTAGGTTCCCCATGATAAACAGCAGGCAGGAGAAAAAGATCTTATTACTATTCATCCTGAAATGATATATTGAGAAAACATCTCTCTGGGGTGACCATAAAAGAGGCAGTTCACCTACTGTATAATATTGTTTCCATTTCATCTTTTCACTGAAAGGTATTTTAATGCAGAGTGGATTAATACATCAAAATCAAACATATCAACTTGTGTTAAACTGGGATTAAACGTCCAGTTATTTTTGTAATCAATTAGCCTCATCTTGGAGGTGAGGTGCTCATCTTAAAGCAGGTTCATGCGGGAATCACACATGCGCTCAGAGACTAAGGGAAATGTTCTCACTGATGCAGGGACCATTGCTGCTACTGTTCATCTATCTGCATGTCTGTCACTGTTCTCAATGTTAATTCCAGACACTGAAACACAATCACAGTGGCAGGGGAAATAAAACTTAACTAGAGAGAGATTGAAATGACAGCACACTCCACTGATCCCTGGCTAAATAGAGGTCAGCAATAAATCAAGGCCGGCTGGGAAGAGCTACTGTTAATGAGAACAGAGACGGCGACAGAGAGAAGGAAGAAAGAAAGGGAGGGTTGAAAAGTTTTCTCAAATAGATAAGTGTGTGCGTGTGCGTGTGTGTGTGTGTGTGTTTGAAGATGTATTGTGTGAATCTGTATTTATTTGCACTGTGCATACATTACTCCCCCAACCATATCAGTATGTTTGAGTGCTCGTGTTACCTCCTGGGAGCAGGAGATTACAAAGCAATCTTCTTTGCTTTAATTAATCTGGTCTGCTTTGCAGATAACATGTAGCCTATGTATGTATGTGCTTAAACCTCTATTTGTGTGTTTGTGTACTGCTACATGTGTTACTACTAATAACTACTACTTATACTGCTTGTCTATAACATTCCTCTCTTCTGGTTCCCACTTCTGTTCCTCGTCTTTGTCACTGTCTTTGTCCCCGCATGTCTGTCTTTGCTCTGCAAGAAGTTACAGTCAGCCAACAGTGGCCTCCATTGTTGCGCTCACATTTTTAATACCATTTCTCCACTCCCACACAAGTTAATTCAATTGTCAAGGAGCCACATAATTTTTCCCACAGCGCTGCAGACTGCACTGTGGGCTGAGTTGTAAAATGTAGTTGCTCGCTTTCTCATGGACACCAGGTGGACGGTCTGTCTAATCACATGTTCGCATGCCAATTATGGTTGGTGTTTGTCCAATGTTGTATGAGCGTGTAAATAGGTTCAGTGGTGGCAGTGCCTTTTCTAATCATGTCCTTATATGCAAATAAGGTTCAGATGTAGTTCAGCCAACCTCATGGTTCACAATCAGTGAATATTCGGCTTGATGGCTGAAATGTTTGAGCAGTAGCTGCTTTGGTTTCAGGCTCCTGATATTGTACACGTTGCCTCATTTTCACACTATTATGGCTCCCTTGGAAACTTGAATAGAACAGAGCCACCTGTGCTTTTTCTGCTATGACAAGTAAAGTGTCTGCTGTGAAACTACATTTCATTTGTCTGCAACTGAAACCAAGCATTTCTGGTCATTCCTGAACATACTGTCCATACAAAGACATTTGCACATACAGCATGTCTGCAAAGAACAGGAAAATGTCTGTATTTTTGCATTTGTCATTTCGGTGGACTGAAACTCAGACTTTGGCTCCAGTACCTGGCTAAGGTGTAATACAGCCTTCAGCAGAGAGAAGAAAACTTGTTAAACTCCACTGCAGTGGTAGTACCTCTGCCACCCATGATGTTAGAAACTGTCAGCGGATAGTGGAACTAAAACGGTTGTTAAATGTAATACAGATACAGAGATTATTCAGGTACAGATATGTCATCCCGTGACTAATGCACAACGTAGAAATATGTTTAAACTTTGGCAACGCTTACCTTGGTCCTAGCAACAAATCTGACCTCAACTGGGCTTGTTCAGAAATTAAAGGCTGTGAATGCATCAGCACATGAAACGATTTTCCACGTTTTTCTATCCTCATATGAACATTTGGTTCCTATATGAATAGAAATACAAGAGCACACACACATTATAATAAAGATTGACATGTCTTGTGCTCTGCCATGGCAGTTTGTTTTAGTTAGTGAGTGTTTAAGAGAGATTTTTGTGCCAAACAAAGCCTGTCTTATATTAGTTAGCCACAGAGATGGATAGAGTGCGATAGAGGAGTGGAGAGAGGCACAGAAGAACAGGAGTAACTGTACACTTGGACAAAGGAAAGACTTGGCACCACAGAAGCTGTCAATATATCTGCGGTATTTCATCAAACCCAAACAGACACATGTTTTTGCCTCCTCACCGTTTTTCTTTCTTCCTGCTTCACTTGCTTCCCTTCCTCCCTTTCACACTTTTTCGCCGTCATGTGCGCACACAGACACAGTTCCCCACTGTTTCCCAGTAACCGCACCTTTGACCTGCAACAAAGGCGTTAGAGAGAAAAGGGGGGTAAAAGAGGTATGAAGTGGTGGAGGAGAAGAAGGAAGGCAGATGGGGCTTAGAAGGAGCAGAGGGACTTTTGACAAGCCTGCTATTGTTTGGCAGTCAAGCATACAGCAGAGAAGAGGGAGTCAATAGCAGCTACAGTAGTGAGATACTGGAAGCATTCTCCCTGACATCTATTATTGTGAGGAAAACAATGTTGTGTGCATATTTATGTGTAAGACCATGTATGCAAAGCTTTGATTTCTTTGTCTAACTGTGATTCTGCTGTCAAGTAAACTCCCAGATCTTTTTATTCAAATGGACAGGTGGAGGGCACTTACGCTTACTCCGGCTCTGATCAGTGATGTCCTAAATAGTACACTAGACACAAAGAATAGAGACACATGTGCATACATGTGTCTCAGAAAGAGGGGAAATCACAGGGGGTACCAGCAGCTGGTCCAAGTCCAAGAGTCAAGTTCAAGAGTTATTTTTAGGAATGTCAGTGTTAATGATCAAAATAAAACAGAGAAAATATGATAAATATGTGAAAATAACATTCATTAAAACACTTCTGATGAAATATATTTTATCAGGCATGGTACAGTAAGGTCCTCCTGCTTTCTCAGGAATTCAGGTCTTGCTCAAGAATACTTCAGTGGAACAGTTGCTTTATGACCTTGGAGCAGACGACCAGTGTGATTTGTGATTTAGAGCAGTGGTTCCCAACCTTTTTCCTTGAAGGAACGCTTTTTCACAATCTTTGAGTATTGTGTTGATGCATAACAATACCAGTGCCATCAACTGACTAACTGTACAGTTAACCCAAAAGGGAAGTTGTTCACAAAGTTTGTGTCAAATGAGTGATTTGGATGGATTTTGAGCAGCCTATTTCCTGTGATGTGTCAGAGATGAGTTTATATAGTTCATAGGCTTCTTTTATGACAAATTCAGTTCAGTTTTCTTCTCCCTGTCCCTTGATCATTGTATTATTAGCTATTAAGCTGTTTTAATTGCATACTTGTCTAATGCAGGAGTCTGTTTAGCAGAGAGTGAAGGCTCTGTGAATATAGCTTGTGTTCGGGTCTTCACTGTGCCCCTTGTGTCCGTGAGTTTGTTTTTTTTTTGTTACATTTTGAATTTAAATTTTTAAGACAACCTCGTGTCAAGCTTTGGCGACTCCTACATGGGGTAGGGACCCCCAGGTTGGGAACAGGTGATTTAGAGTCACATCCCCTACCATCCAATAAAGTTTCCAAAGCATGCAATCAGAATGGAATTAGATTTGTTAGCATTTCATTACCGAACACAAACCTTATTAAATCTACTGTTGCTTGAAATGAACTGCTTCCCAGTTAACAGAGACCTGCAAAACGTATTAAAGTTTGTAAGGTTTTCCAGAGACTTCTTTTTCTCTCTCTTGTCAGGTGTCTGACAGAAAACTGAACATAGAAACTGTGCACACTCATAAGAAAACACACAATGTGAATACAGTAAATAACAGTAAAACTCACCTTTGACTCAAGGTTTCATGTTTACTGAGATGGATTATCTACTTTTGGCAATTATGGAATCGTTTCTCAAACTATATTATAATGAATGGCAGCAAATGACCCTTGATATCCAAAGAAACTGTTTATAAATGTAAGCTGGGATAATGTGAAGGAGAGGGGCTACCTTGATTATTGGTTCAAAGCAACAGCGCCTTGCCTGTTTGAAGGACATTCTCACCAGGTTAGGGAATGGTCAGCGAGCTGTAATTAGCTGTAATTACGACCCTCTAATCCACTGTTTACATCTCCTTAGCCTGTTTTGATGGCTTTTCACGTTGCACAGTACCCCAATCTTCCTCTCTGACTCTTTCTTTTTTAAACAAGTTCCCTCGTCTCTCTATTTATTCACAGTGTCAACAGCAGTTACTATAGATACTAACACCCCCTGAACGTCTCACACTTTTTATTATAGAATAGCTCCTCAGTTGATCTGCGTCTTTTTGTGTGTATGTGTCGTCTGTCGCTTTTAAAGGAACCTTATGGTTCTTCCTTTTTATTCTTTAACCTTAGATTTTCTTTAAAGGCCAGGCTTGTTTGTTTTGTAAGATGGGAAACTCTAGAAAGAATCATCTTTTTACTCTTTGGCCTCTCAGCCTTTTGCCATTTTGCTGAAACTCTCAAATGAAGCTACAACTTCTCTTCTCTTCTCTTCTCTTCTCTTCTCTTCTCTTCTCTTCTCTTCTCTTCTCTTCTCTTCTCTTCTCTTCTCTTCTCTTCTCTTCTCTAAGCCATCATATACAGTAGGCTGTCATACCTACACTCCTAAACTCTGAGGATATATTCATAGAGGATATATTCATAATCTTGGCTTTTTAAAATCAATACCAAAAGAGTATTTTATAATGGCACCTCAGTCTTATACGTTATGCATTTGCAAACCAAAGATTGTCATCAGCTGTCTCTCGACCTTGGTGTCTTCTCGCCTCTCCTCCGTCTGCCGTCTGCAGCAGATGGATGGTTCAAACAGTCAGACAGACACAGACAGCAGACAGAAGGCTCTGTCTGGAAAATCACTTCTTGAAACGATTACCTGCGTGGCTTAGTGTTACACAATGTGTCATGTATGAATCTCAAGCTTGAGATAGTGTTCGCCAGAGATAGAAGCACAAAGCACAGGTGGTACAGTGAATGTTACTTGTATATTTTTAATGTTTAGTAAATTGCTTGCTAAAATACAGTAAAATTTGCTTTCGCCAGCAAATAGCAATTTGTCTTATTTTGCGCGATGTAGAGAGCGGTGAACACGAGGGAATCGAAATTATAACAAAGGTCTTGGGACTAACCCAGGACATTGCAATTATCCAGTCTGCACCTGAGCCACTAAACTAACATCTGTTGTGAGAGTGTAGTTAGACCTTTCACTGTGCTGTCCTAATGGAGATGCCAAAACAGACGAGTCCCTGTTGTGTTCAGTTTAGATTGATTGATGTAACACTAATGTCAGTTCTCTCGACTCAGTTGGTATCACTCCATTCTGTAATATTTTATCTTAACCTTTTAAATGCACTTCTGTGAACAAAAATTCAAGGGATATAGCTGCAGTCAGCATTTTCTTTTACTTCGTTTCTTCATTTAGACACCAACGTCCAACCTCATCAGCATCTTCTGGGTTATTCACTTACCTTTGTAGACAGATATGCGATTTATGATGCAACGTTAAGTGGGTGTATTCAGTTATAGGGTATGATACAGAGCAGGATGACAAGATAAGCAGTTGTGGGATTATGATAAATTAACTAATAAAAGTGTGTGTGTGTGTGTGTGTGTGTGTATGTGTGTGTTATTTTCTAGTGGGAGGTATCATGTGTGAAATTTCCCTTTTAAAAGTGTCTCTCAAATGAAGAGTGAGTCAGTCGTCAAATGATTTGTTTAGAGAATGATTCCAAGAAAAGAAGGTTGGAGAGATACTGAGGGAAAATACCACAGTTCAAAGGAGGCTCTTGAGATGAACACAAGTATTATACATGTTTTTAGAGCCAGATAAGAACAGGAGTTGCAGGACATGTTTTCGTGCTTGGGTGGTTCACTAAGTTTTAGATTGTGTGTTTGTATTTGTGTAATTTTGTTTAATAAAGACAATCTGAAACCTGCAGACTTGAGGTGTGGATTTATTGTGTCATCTGAGTTTGACTGAGAAACCTTCCCATCAAAGTTAAAAGCATTTTCAATTGGAGTTAACCTTTTAACACACATTTAACTTTCCCTTTGTCCCTGGCTATGGTGAATTTGAACTCATGTGAGTTTGCCTTTTCTCCTTCTTTTAGTGGATCAGTTTGTGTGCCACACTGAGGCCATCGCAGACATTGTGATCCTAGTGGACGGCTCCTGGAGTATTGGCCGACTCAACTTCCGACTGGTTCGCATGTTCTTGGAAAACCTTGTCAATGCCTTTGATGTTGGCATCGATAAAACGAGGATAGGTGGGTCCCTGTAATTTCTTTCTTCAAGAGATGGGTCCTCTGATGTTTGTATAAATTACCGGAATATATATACTTTGCTCATGGAAATACTGTTGTTTTTGTATCAGCTATCGTATGATAGTTTGAGCAAATGCTACAAGCAAATGAGAAGTTGTCTGTGTATTTGTGTATTTTTAGGTCTGGCCCAATACAGTGGTGATCCCAGGATAGAGTGGCATCTCAATACTTTCTCCACTAAAGATGCTGTCATTGATGCCGTCAAGAACCTGCCGTACAAAGGAGGAAACACTCTCACAGGTGCCGGGTTGTCTTTTCTTAATGGATACTAGTTTAACATGTTAAGAATTTGGAAATAAAAATGCTTTTCTTCTTTCCTTTTTATCCTTTTGTCTTTCTATACTGTACTATCAACGTATTCTACTTACCCATCGTTTTCTTGTTCTTTTTCCTTACTTCCTTTCCTTGCTCTCTTTCCCTGTGCCTCCCTTCCTCAACCCTCCTCCTCCTCCTCCTCTTTCTCTCTCCTTTTCTCTCTAGGCCTTGCTCTGACTTATATCTTGGAGAACTGTTTCAAGCCTGAATCCGGCTCACGGCCTGGTATACCCAAAATTGGGATCCTCATCACGGACGGGAAGTCCCAGGATGATGTCATACCACCTGCAGAGAGTCTGCAAAATGCCGGTGTTGAGCTGTTTGCTATCGGTGAGAATGGACAAACACAAACACACTCATGTAGTCTGAGGAGGACTCCCATCTGTACCACAATGAGTGAATACAAAAACACCTGTATTGTTTTTTAGATCCTTCCCAGTTATATTTATATGAACTTAACTCCCTCTTTACTTTACTGTCTTAGTGTGTTATCATGCATGTATATGGAGGATTGTCTATAAACTATAATATTTGCCTTTACCTCCCCAGGTGTTAAGAACGCTGATGAGAACGAGTTGCACTCCATCGCCTCAGAGCCGGACAACACTCACGTGTACAATGTGGCTGACTTCAACATCATGAGCTCCATAGTGGAGGGACTGACCAGAACAGTGTGTGAACAAGTGGAGCAGCAAGACAAAGACATCAAGCAGAGTAAGGAGACAACTGGACAGAGAGTGAGAAAGAGAGAGTGCAGCAGCCATGCATACATAAATCTCAGATTAGCATTTTTATGCACTTGCATGCAAAATATAGTCGCTCCACTCCACATCAAAGTTGCAACATCTACTATCCGAAGTAAGGCAAGATAAAATGATTTTAAAAAACTGCTATCATAGTTACAAAGTGTGTGTTGTTATTCTGAATCAAACCTGTGAACCTTATTACCGTATATTTAGATAAAGCTTGATTGGCCAGAGTCATCAGGAGGGTGGTGTCATATAGCAGCCAAACAGAAATGATATCCTGCTATAAAATGGTGATTAATTGAGGACACATTGTCTTCTTTCCTCATCCTGCTCCTATTGCTCAATCTTTCCTCTAATAAGTTTCCATCTCAGTGGATATAAAGATGCAGGATGGAAAAACAAGAAAGAGGATGTCTTTAAAGGGACGGCATAAATCGAGTCTAATGTGTTTTGATTATATTTCAGCACTATCTCCTTTTACTCTGATCCTCGATGCATGTGCGTTTTTCTACTTTAAAGTCCCTCACTGGGAGTAATTTATTGTAATCTGATGCAATCTCTTATACTTCCCTGTTTTGTCTGCTTTTATTTCTTCAGAACAGACACCAGAGATGACGGGAGCGCCACTTGACCTGGTGACATCAGAGGTGACGGCCCGAAGCTTTCGGGTTTCATGGAGCCACGCCCCCGGAAATGTAGACAAATACAGAGTGGTTTATTACCCTGCTCAGGGAGGAGAACCACAGGAGGTATACAACACTATATTTACTGTACTGAAAAGGTGTTTTATTAGGAGAAGCTGAGGGTGTAAACAACCGCTAGAAACACATTTATCACTGTATAAAATTAAGAAATATCAATGTCATTCCAACATCAGCTTTTGAGCTTCCAACACAGCTCCAAAAATCTGATGAGATGCACTGTTATCTGAAAGCTTTATATGCTTAAATGTAGAAGCAAAAGCAAAGCCTAAAAACTACCAAGGTTAAGAGACTCAGTATGAGAACAGAGGATTCGGTTTAGGCCAGCGTAGGCTCGGTTTTTCCATCACATTTACTACACCAATGGGAGTCACTGTAGCTGAGGTCTTCAGGCAGGTGTATGGATTGAGCTCAGTTTTTCCCTGAGACGCTGGTGGTATCATTCATCCATACCTCTCCCTATCATCCCTCCATTCACAACTCCCCTGAACATCCATGCAGGTAATGAAAGCTTACTAGAAATGATACTCTGGCTGATCCAGGCACCTGCTTGATTTTTCCAGAACATTTGACCATAGAAACCATTAAATCTTTTGCTTAGCTGGGTTTACAGGGACCAGATGGTCTGGAGCCGCATGTGAGGAGACCTTTCCAGCTGGCTCAGCCCGGACCTAATCTGTATCACAACTGTCATCCATTCAGATCTGAATGAAAAAAATAATATTTTGCTTTCGACGTTTGTGCTTTATCCCATTCAATAAATCGATTGTGTTTTTCCCCTCCTCTACCACACTTTTTAAATCTCTCTTTCCTGCCCGTCCTTCCTCTCTCATTCCTCTTTTCCTCTTTGTCATTTTCATCTTCCTCCTTTTATCGCCCCACTTTCCATTTTCCCTGCCATTTGTTGTCCCCTTACCCCTCCCTCCCTCTTCTACCATCCATTTCCGTACCCCATTTCTCCTCTCTATCTCCTCCATCTATTTTTCACCTCTCCTCTCCCTCCCTCCGTCCCTCCCACTTATGCTCCTGCACCCTAGGTGGTAGTGGAGGGCGGTGAGACTTCAGCGGTGTTAGAGCATCTCAGCTCTCTCACGGAGTACCAGCTGGCTGTGTTTGCTGTGTACGCAAACGATGCAAGTGAAGCTCTGAGAGGATCAGAAACAACCCGTAAGTTTATTCCCGCACACAAACACACACACACGCAGAAATGTACTTACAAAACCTCAAACCAGCGCTTCAGTCAACATCTGAGATCACAAGTTAATAACAGTGGTTTGAAAGTTTGACAGCCATGGAAGCCAGACATATTGAAAATGATGAACTCGTAATACAAGAAGATAAAAGCATCCAGAAAGACATTTTGAATAATTTCACTGACGTTAAAATCTTGGCAAAACTCTGTGATGTGATGTTAAAACAATTTATAAAACATAAACCCCACTCAAGACCAACTCAGAGGACTTCTTGATTGTGTTGTGTGTTTGTATCTGTGTATGTAGTGGCTCTTCCCACAGTAACAGGCCTCCAGCTGTATGATGTGACTCAAAGCACCATGAAAGCAAGATGGGACAGTGTGGATGGAGTCTCTGGCTACATGCTGCTGTATGCACCTCTTAAAGAAAGTGGAGACTTGGATGAGAAGGAGGTATTGAAAGAAAGAAAAAGACAGAGAAAAAATATATTTATCAGATAGATAAATGCTTATTCAATTAATAGTTTAAACAGCAACTTGGCAGCCGAGAGTCCAGAGTTTTGTCTTAAATGCTGCATTTGTTTGTGTTTGTTCCCAGGTCAAGTTATCGGATGCAGTGACAGAGATAGAGCTGGATGCGTTGGTCCCTCACACTGAATACACCGTCACTGTTTATGCAATGTATGGAGAGGAAGCTGGTGACCCTGTTACAAACCAGGAAACTACATGTGAGTAATGCACACACACATTTATCCCAACCATAACCTAAATTTAACTTTAATCTTCAGTCTTCCAAAAGAGAGGTGTCTTAAACTTAAAGTCTAAATCTCAGGTTCTCAAAGCAAAAAGCACACAAGCATACAAAAACATCAAAGCTCTTTCTCTCTCCCCTCAGTACCACTGAGTCCTCCCACCAACCTCCAGTTCTCTGACATCACTCACAACTCCGCCCACATCAGCTGGGACCCAGTGCCCAAAGGAGTTAAAGGTTACCGCATCATGTGGGTGAAGACAGACGGACTAACCACACAGGAGGTTTGTGTGACGCTGTGATTTTATGTCTTTAAAACATAATTCTTACATATAATAATATTTGACAACATTTTTAATCTGCGAACATGTTTGTGTATGTGGAGATGAGAAAGTGAAAAAAGAGGATGGGAGGATAGATCAAAGGGGAGATTAATTACATGGATTGTTCTTCATAGCAGGAAAAGGTCAGACTAGAATGAGTATTGAGCACTGATATGAATCATTCTGGAAAAATTACAGACACAGATACTGCAATTACACAAAAGTAGTGTGTGTGTGTGTGTGTGTGTGTGTACATAAGCACAAGTTGGAGTAACTTCAAAAACTTTCCTTTGTCCAATGTGTCTGCCGAATACTAGCAGCACATCAGTACACTTATGGATATAACTGTGGGGTTTTGTGTGGGTATGTCGTGTCTGTTGTGCAGGTGGAGGTGGGAGTTAGGAATTCCTATGACCTCAGCGACTTGACATCCCTGATGGAGTATGAAGTGGCCATCTTCGCCCAGTATGACGAGGGCGAATCAGCTGCGCTCACAGACGCGTTCACTACCAGTAAGAAAGTGGTTCACTGTCAGGATGCATCAGAAGGTGCAGTAGTTTATTAGTTTGGGAGTTGGTAATTTAAATACAGACAGATGGAGATGTTATTTAATACTATTTTTTATAGTCCAGTTTGTCTTTCACATTGGGTTGATTCCATTTCCCTATCACCATCTCTACTGAGGACAGTTTTGCTTCAGTTTCTTGAAAATAGTCAATCAATACCATTGGAAGGCAAACCATTTCTCTCTTAGTGCCAAACAGTGTTGAATTTTATTACCCTGCCCTGGTCCTTCTGCTGTTTTGGCGGTCTGCCCATCTCATTTACACCTCAGCATAATAGCCCAGTCGCATTAAAAGGTCATTTTACTGTCCCTTACTATTCTGTCACGCCAACAGATATTGATTTGCAGGAATATCCCTTTAAGCAACAAGCAGTTGTGCTCCAAAGCTGAGTCAGCTAAAAGAAATGTATTTCTGGCAAACAGCTATTAAACTACTCACTCTAAAAGGCCGTGTTGATGTTTATTTATCTCCTGGCAAACTTTGTGTGCTCGAGAATGTTTAAGAAAGCTTTCCTCATGAACTTACAAATGTGTTAGCACTTTTAAAGTTTTTGAGTGGAATAGAGGGGAATAGTGGGAAGCATGATTATAGTTCACAGCAAAATAATGTGGAACAACTAAGTTATTGTAAGCTCAACAAGCAGTTCAAACTCAAAAATAAATTAGCCCCTACAGTCAGGAAAGCAGAAGTTTAATTCCAGGTCAGTTATACCATGTTCCAAACTGAAGCTAGCTCATGGTTATATAACTTTTACCATACTGATTATAGCATATGCACATGGTATTTTAACACATCACATGTCTCATGACATGCAGCTTGATTTTTACTCTGGCTTGGTGCAAGATAAGAGAACATAGACTTTATTGATCCCACACTGGGGAAATTCACTTGCTACAGCAGCTCAAGATGAAACACAAATACAATACAATAAATAAAAATGAAATAGAAAGAAATCGAAGATACACTAGAAATAGAACTAATAATATAGTCGTGGAGGCATAGGGAGGAAAAAACAGTGCAGAACCCTGGGTAAATATCAGAATAACTTAATGGAAAATGAAAACATTAGAATTAAATCATTATAATATAGTCAAACATTATTAAATCATCGTCATTATTAAACATGTCCAGTATGAAAATGAAAATCAAGGTGAAAGAAAAATAAAATAAAATATAAAAAACTAAACTGTCTCTCTCTCTAGCTCCAGTCCCTGGTCCTTTGAATCTGCGCTCCAGTGACGTGAGCACAGACAGCTTCCAGGTCAGCTGGGATCACTCAGCCAATGACATCGTCCTCTACAGACTCTCCTGGGCACCATTCACAGGTGGCGACACAAAAGAGGTCAGTGCCAGTAAAATATGGCATGTCAAGGTGTTGAAAAAACACTATAGGAATGACACAGGAATCATGACAACCATACCAACTTATAATTTAGCATCAAAAGATGAATAACCTGCGTAGACTCTGAATGGTTTTATTTAGCCAGGGATCCACTTATTGTCTCCATGTCCAGAAGAAAAAGTGGCTGCACTCCATGCGCCCAGATAAAGAGGAGTCTGTACTCTATAGACTTGCATATAAGCCTAGCTACACTAGTGGTAGCTGGTAAAACCCCTGACATGGCTGAGTATAAATAAAGGCTGAATACATCTAGAAATTAATGGCTTGGGTGTTTTATTACCATGATCTGGGGTTTAGAGACAGCTGGGCGGCAGCGATAGAGCCCTTAGGTCTGTAAGAGTGTGTTTGTGTGTGTTCATGTTGTGTGTGAATGTGTATGCTTGTGTTTTGCTGAGAGTCATCAGAGCTGAAAATAACACTCTGGGGAGTTGGAGAGGTGGGCTGGTGATTCCGCCAGCATAGAGAAAAGGATACATGCAGCTTTTCTCTGTCTCTCACCCACGTACTCTACACGTCCACACACACACACACACACACACACACAAACACACATCCACATCCTCCACCGACTGCTCTGTATTGTTATATCTGAGAGGAGATTAAGCATAATACAAAAAAACAGATACACTAACAGAGTGAAAAATTACCCAGATTAAAATTTAACGATAATCTAGAGATCTATTGGAAGAGTAAATTACATCATTTTTGACCCTTTTGGCATGTCATGCTGTTTTGTTTTTATTAATTTGTTTGTCAGATACTGTAGAGGGTATTGCGATAAGATATGGAAATATATCTCACTAAATGCAAGAAATGAAACAAAAAAGAGAGAATGAATCACTAAAGATGCACTTGGTTCATTGAATGCTCAAATGTTTGGCCCCACCGGTGAAATTTGTGTGTAACTGTGCCTCAAAGGGCTCTGCAAAGAAACAAATTCCTGCACATAATATGGTTATTGAGTCATCTTCAGTAAATTCCAATTTCAGCGTTGCTCTCTGTGGAAGCAGACTGTACTTTTGATGACCTCTTAGTGTTTACCTTGGGGTCTGATTTGTTTCTGTCGTACAAATTATAGTGGTCGTTTGGAGTCCTGCGGCAGCAGTTGATCCAACTGGCTTTGCTGCTGTATTCAGAGGAAACTACACATTTCTGAATTAGTCATAATCTGATGATCATTACAAGTCTTACAAAGGCCTTGTACAAACCATATTGTTGTTGGTGACTTGATGATGAAATACATTTCTACATTTCATTATTTATTTAATTCACTATTACAACTAAATCTGTAGTTTGCATTCATAGACACCAGCTTTTTAAAATATGCACGACCATTTCCTGCTGTTTTCATGATAGAAATTACGAGCACTGAGGCGATTTGTTATTTTATGTTTTTAGCAGCTTTCTCTACTAAAACTCAGTGATGACCTTGGTTTTGAAAGTCTGGTGTTGCACTTAGACTATAAATAATCTTGTCAGACTGTTGGTTAATACCCAAAATTTCTATCACATCTTGAGGTTAACTTAGGAAACTCTTGTTATTTATTTTCGTCTAGCAAATATAGTAACAACAAACACAGTTACAGAACAGAGGAAGTTGACCTCTACATGTCAAAAAAGCACATTGTGACAACATGACAAAATATTAGAAATGTTATCCTTAACAGAGATCTTTACTTGTATTATCATCATTGTTCAAAGCTCAGATCAAAACTCTGGATGAAAGGGTGACATAATAAAGATTAACTGACATACATAATGTTGTTCAGTTTGGGCCAAAATGTACTGTTGAGAGTAGGTTATAAAACAGCAGAAGCTCACGGTTGACATCTTTGAAAATATCAGCCAACATCCTTGAGAAGTTTTTGGAAAGGAGACTTAAGACTTGTGTGTTTGTGTGTGTGTGCGTGTGTGTGTTTCTCTTCTGTAGGTGGTGTTGAGTGGAACCGAGAACAGATACAACCTGATCGCTCTGAATCCATCTACTGAGTATGAAGTCATGTTGACAGCCATTTTCAAAGATGAATCAGAGAGTGACACTGTCTCTGTTATAGAGACCACATGTAAGTGACATTCGACTGACATCATGTGTGGCTGTTGTGTTTCTACCTCAGGACCATGGTGGTATTTATTTCATTTAATCAAAACAAAACTTGACACGTCGACAAGTCAGAATCTAAAAACTTTTCCAGAGATGAGAGAAAGAGATAAATGAAATTTCATAAATTAAGATCCCCTTGGTTGCACTGATGTTGAAATTAGCTTGTGACCTAACTAACCCTCTCCACTGTCTGCTGAGAATAACCGACTAGTCCAATCACATATGCCTTTTAGGATGATAAAATTAGCATCTCTGAGTTCAAAGCAAAGCTCTGTGTGAGTCCATTTGCATTGATTTTTTTGTCACAGCTTATCTCAGAAGAAGAAAATCTATTTTCCCATCAATGATTTGTTATGTATTTTTGTCTAATTACCTTAGCTATTGATACAGAGAGTTGTTGATGAGAGTTTCTATCCAGTTATCTGATTTATGCTCTGTATTTCCCCAGTGGCCGAGACAACAACGATTGCTACCACGACTACCAGTAAGATACGTCTAAATTGCTTTTGTCTAGAAATACACTCTCAATATTGTACACAATAACAGTTTAATAGCTGACTTTTGCTTTTATGACAACTTAATATGAAGCAGCCTGTCATGTTATATTAAAATTGTGCCATGAAGTGTTTTTATTTGTAATATTAGAAATGTTAAAACCTTAAGAGTGTTGCTTTAAATAACTTTGCTTCAAGGGTTCAGTGTGCCGCAGGCTCAGTTCAAGCAGTACTTGATTTAAGAAACTATCCTGGCAGAGAGACTGGCCAAATTTTAATCATGATTCAAGCCAAAGCATCTGTCTAGAAAGTCTACTGCCACTGAAATGTGAAAAGCTCTAGTTGCCAGTGCATGTTGATGTTGCCAGAGTGCAACCACAGTTCTAGCAAGTTCCCGTAGTGGAGTTTTGGTCTTTGTTGCTCATTTAGTTTCAGGAAGCAAAAGCAGAATTACTAAGGGCTTAGAAAAGCTCAACACTGTCTGTTCTGACTAAGGTTGATGTATGCAATGCTGAAACACAGAGAACATTCTCTAGCAGGATGCACCTTGTGAGAAATGTTTGGATGATCTTTTGTGTTTTTATAAGTGTGTTTACCAAGTTGGCTTCACCCAGAGACTGTAGTTCAAACTTCATTATCTCAGAAGCGACCCGGAGGCCATCTGGATTGTGTTTCGTATGAGGAGCGGGCCACAGCAAGTTGAGTCAGAGCAGTTTCTCCGCTCACGGCTCTGAAAACTTAAAAAGCAACACGTCTCCTTGACTTAGGACCCCGCTCGCTATCCTGGAAACTTCAAAACAACACATCTGCTTTGTTTAAAACTTTTAAGTGCTACTGTGAAAATCACAACTTCACAAAAGTGGCCTACTGAAAGACAGCGAGTCGCCTCTGCTTTTAAAAATCAAGTCTTGTAGTTTTTTGCATTATGTATGGAGGCCCTCACACTGATTTTCATCCACTAAGGACTGCATAGACTTTAAACATGTTGGGTTCAAGCTGTTAAAACCAAACACACTTTGCTTTCTTCTAAATTCCCAAGTAGATTTTCGGAGAAAAAAAAAAGCTCCATTTGGGACAGATTTTACTGCAACTTCAACTATCATCCAGCACATCACAGCTGTCTGAGCATGCTGGCACTTTGACAGTAGCTGTTATGCATACTGGCATTTTGACTGACATTTTTCTAATCCGCCATTTATGGAACCACATTAAAAGTGTGAAGTAAACGTAGCACAAGCCAAGTTTTTGTGTCAATTTTGGATACATAAATCTTACAGTAAGTCAGCAACTGTTGACTGTGATGTGGTGTGACAGTGGCACGACAGGCTGTGAGAAACCTTCAGCTGAGTGACGAGACCACCCAGAGTTTAGAGGCATCGTGGGAGCTGGAAGACCCCCATGTGGAGAGCTACAGGGTCACCTACGCTGGCCTCAGGGGTGACCACAAAGAGGAGTCTGTGAGTTCATCAAGTTTTAGAAATTTCTATCTTCTAAGAGCTATTTTTCTCTATTTTTAGATCTCTATTACATGCTATAGTTTTTCTCATTATACTCCTCTGCCACTTTGGTCATTAAATCTCTTAAACACATGAGTTGTAAACACTGATTAAGTTAAATAGACAAAACTGGAGTTGTGTTTAGAGAAAGATCCTTGTTTTTTCACACCCTCAGCCAACTGCATGGCACTGCAGCGGTCACTGTCGGGTCATCTGCTCCAATCAAAAAACTGATTACACTTTTAGTCCCGGTCCACTCCTGGCCGCTCCTGCCTCTTTCCTCTATCTGTGGTAAGAGCCCTTGAGCTCAGTGCCATGTACTGACCCTGATCACTGATGCAGCCACACTCACTCACACACACCCAGTCTCTCCCTTCCCCTCCATCGGTCTCTCCATCTCTATGTTTTTTTTGTGTTTTCGCCTCCCTCTTGTCTTCTCTTTCACTACCTCCCTAGACTTCTAGACCTCCTCCCACTCTCTCTCTCTGCCGTTCCCTCCCTCCTATTTTAATTTCCCAATGTGGTGTCAGAGTTGTGGAAGATGGAGAGGCCAGGCCAAGCCAGAAGACATTCCATTATCTTTTCAGCAGCCATTTACCTCACTGGGAGCAGAGATGGAGGGCAGCAGAGAAAAGAGCAAAAGAAACAAAGAGAGGTGGAAAAAGAAACAATAGCTAAACAAAATGGGAGAAAGGCTTAAACCTGTCCGCCGGCTGATAGATAAGGGTTGTTTAAGGTTGCTCTTCTTTCTGAAAGTTTGGTGTTTGATGTGAACATGTGCGAGAGACAGATAGAAAAAGAGAACAAAAGAGACAACACAGACAAGTTGTGTTGGTTTATATATGTTTGTATGTATGAATGTGTGTGTGCTTTCCAGCTCTGACTCTAGCAGGTGTTTTCAGCACCACAGTCAGAGTGGACAGCTCCTCCCATCTCATTGGCTGTAACAGTTACCTGGCCTTCACCAAACACACACACACACACAAACACACACACACACAGACACACACAGGTGTACATAGGGGTTCAAAATTCAGTGCAGATAAAGTTTTTGTTAACAATTTGAAATAATAATTGAATTGCAAATATTTTTAGATAGTTGACAAAGCAATCTCAACTCAAGGTCCACTTATTTGCTTTTTCTGGATCTTTTAACCATGTAACATGATCTTCATCAGTTTGCTCAGTTGTCATAGATATTCAAACTTTCCATTATTCTAAGCATTTTTAAAAGAATGAAGTGTAAAGCTCAACGTTTAAGCCATCAAGGCAAATCACTTTTTAAAGATGCCAGAATAATGGACGTTTAGACATCTACAGGTTCATGACAACTGCTAAGAGGCCGTCAGAAGTAGCAGAATTATTGATTTAGTGGCATGTAGCGGTGAAGTTGCAGATTGCAACTAAATGAAATACCCCTTGCCTCACCCTCCCCTTCCAAGTGTTTAAGAGAACCTATGGTAGCTGTGAAACCTGTGATAAACATACAAAACCCTTTCTAAAGCTTGTCCATTCTGGGCTGCTATAGAAACATGGTGATGTGACATGGTAGTCTCTATGTAGACGCTCCCTCTGTAGATATAAAAGGCTCATTGTAAAGTAACAAAAACACTAATGAAAACATTGATATGCATATTATATTACATTTCTGCCATATTCTATAAACTCAGTCCCACAATCTTACACACTGGTCCTTTAAACAAAAATGCAGAGAAAGAAAACTTTAACACTGATAAATGAAAACATAGCAGTAATGGGTTTCTCTCAGCAATTTTCTCAGTTGGCCTCAACTGACTTTATTGACTAAACTAAAGCGAGCAGAATTCATGAGCAGTTGTGGTTCAAATCCCTTAAGTTGTACGTAGCACTTTGCAAGAACTTTCTGTTTCACCAAATTAAGCCTGGTCTTAATCTTTGGCTCCAAATGTCGCTGCAAGCAACTGATTCTGTATGTAGTCTGCTGTATGGTGCATGTAACCTGGTGTGTGTGTGTGTGTGGGTGGGTCTGATTTGTATGCCCCTTGTCTGTTGGCCTATGTGCAGGTTAGTCCCAAGTGAACAGAAGTCATCATTGCTTTTAAACTCCCTGTACTCTCTTTCTCCTTCAAATGTGCCCTGTATGTGTATGTGTGTGTGTGTGTGTTTGTGTGTGTGTAGGTGTTACTTCCTGTCAGTCAGAGGAGAGCAGTCCTTCAACCTTTGTTATCAGACACCCAGTACAAAGTGACAGTTACACCGGTGTACAGCGATGGACGAGATGGCATCAGTGTCTCAGCCCTGGGTGCTACATGTAAGCCTTACAAACCTCCAACACACACACAAACATCTACGCTTACTCTCTCACACACACACATACACTACTTTAAATTATTACACAGTGGGGTCAACTCTCGGTTTCTCAATTTTCATTATACAAAGATGCAGCTTGCAGTTTAGGAGAACACATCTTACAAAACTGAAAGCTAATGAAATTGAATTTGATTGCAGCGAGCTGAACGCTCATTTGCATTACATTCATTTCATGTTCATTTATGTTCCTGAAGGAGAATGTAAATTAAAGAGATGACAAATACTGATGCGTTCTTAATTGTCTTAATGAAGGCCACTCATAATTACAGCAGCTCCTTTCATTAATGAGACGATTCAATTATTTTGCTCTGCTCTAATTGATTTTCTCACCCATTCTGTCGATTACCTCTTATGAGCATTAGTGATTGTCTCCTTGTTGTACAGAGAATTGAAATGTCAGACGAAATATGTCATCTTTTCAGATGAGAGTACTATAACTCACCATACTCTTCTTGGAAAGCAGCATAGTAATAAATTAGGCATACTTGATGTACAGTAAGACATGATTTTATATTTTTTCAAAGACTGTATAAATTTACAACCATGTGATAATTCAACCAACCCTGGCACTGTTTAGACAAAAACCCTCCAATTTTGCAATGTTGCCATAATTTATATTTCAGTGTTCATTGAAAATAACATAATTAAACCATATATCAACAAACTATATAGAGAGTGCTGTGTCTAGTTGTAAAATATGAACAAAGACAAGGAACAAAAGTCATACTCAACTCAACTCAACTTTATTTATAGAGCCCTTTAGAAACAGCCACAGCTGAGACAAAGTGCTGTACATAAATAAAAATAAAAATAAAAATATGTAGAAGTACTGCATTCAAAAACTGTTAACTACTCGAAGCTTGGAAAGCTGCTTAGATTGATTCTTTAGAGAAGTAATGATTAGTTGACTGATAACTTATAATCAGTTATTAGTTATCAATTACAATCAGCATCTATTTTGATAACTGATTAATTGTTGAAATAATTTAAAATCAAAATTGGGAAATATTTTCTGTTTGAAGTCATTGTAAACTTAAAATCTCTTAATCAAACAATGAATAAGGAATTGATCTTTGAAACTGTGATAGGCACAGACTATTGAATTTTAGAGACCAAACTATTATTGATTAATCAAAAAAATGATCAGCAGATTATTCAATAATTAAATTAGTTTAGCTCTGCTTGTCTTTGCTTATTTGAGACAGTTTCTAAATTAAATCATTTTGCCAGTTTTCCTGCAGTTTATTTAGCAGACTTTTTGTATGAGTTGGGATTGGTGCCAAAGCTCTGGCATTGTCTCCGCAGTCACATCAAAAACTCTCAAATGATATCCGGCCCGAAGTCATACTGTACAGTTGGAACACATGATGACACTTGACCTCTATATGTAAAGAATTTGATTAATTTTCCTAACCAATTTGTCACTTCACTGTCTTGCGGTGCATTTTATTAAAAATTTAAAGGTTCCCTGTGGAGTTTGTGACCTTTAGTCGTTCATATGCACATGCGTGCGAGCGGCTGTGGTGATACACAGTCCTGCCAATGTCACTAATTCACTGATCAACAGGAGGGGGTCAGATGCTAAGATATGCTGCAATGCGCCAGCAAAAGCAAAAAAGAAGAAGACTGCAAGCTAGTAAACATGGACATAAACAATGCACAATTTACTTGAGGAAATACTTTAGAGGAATTAGCTTTGTGAATGTTTTATGAGGAAGGAAATGCACTCGACATGTTTGTTAGACCTCAAGGATACACACTATCTGTTTTAGTGAGTAACACTGAATGTAAACATAATTTTAGTTTGTTTGCAAGTGAACTCCACAGGGCCTCTTCAGAAAAAAGAAGGAGAAAGAAATTCAATTTTTTCACTCCATTGTTGTTATTACACAGCACACACATAGGCCTGAAATACACACTTATACGCACAGGACATGCAGTTATTTGAGAGATGTGAGAGTGATGGGTTGCCACAAAGTCAGGCACCTGAGCAGTTAGGGGTTTGGTGCCCTGCTCAAGGGAACCTTGGGAGGTGAACTGGCACCTCTCCAGTGCTCAAGTCTGTGCTGGACTTAAACCACGCTCTGATTCCCAAGCCAAGCCTCTATGGACTGAACTATTGCAAAGTTCAGCTGTGAGAAGTTCTGATTTTGTGTGTGTCTCTGCAGTGCCTCTCTTGTCTCCTGGAAACTTACGTGTGTCAGAGGAGTGGTACAACCGTTTCAGGGTCACCTGGGATCCACCTCAGTCTCCTACAATGGGTTACAGGATCGTCTACCAGCCCATCTACGGTACATACGTTCTCTCTCACACACACAGACACCTGTAAAATGTTGTCTTTTTTTTCTTGTGATGGTTCTTGTAAGTGTAGAACCACAATAACAGACACACCTGTACACTTATTCAATTCTGTATTAAACCTTCATGTATAGTATAGTACACACACACACACACACACACACACACACACACATGGATGCAGTGTTAGACAACTGTTTGCCCTGGGACCCAGGCTTGTCCAAACATACTTACTGGCTTGATCTGGGAAGACCCACCAGCAACAAAAGGCACATACGAGCTGAAAAACAAGCTGCACTCAGGTTGTTTTGGCTTTTCCTGGTAGTTACTTATTATTTTTTTTAAGCTTGAGGCTTCAAGGAAACGTCAGCGTTCCAGAGCTGAAATGAGACATTACCCTTCCTCATTTATTTATTGTCTTGAAGCTTCATCCAAAGCCAATTTTCACTGTTCTGTTGCTTCTCTAGTGCTAATTGTTTCATCCTTCCAAGACAAGGCTCCAGTCTTTATAGTTTCCATGTCTGTTTTTAGTCATCTAAACACAATTACTCTGTCTCTGAGGATCCAGCTTCAAGCAGACTGGCTGCATTAATCTGATTTTAGGAAATACATTTCATCAGGCCGCTTCTTTTTACTGTGAGAACCTGAGTACGTGGATGGAAGAAAAGTGCCTATGTGTGCAAATGCCATCACACACACAGATATACGGCTACAATATACTTAATGTGAACTTAGACCCACTTAATGTAGCTAATGCAGAAATGCACACACACAGATAAATATAAACACAGTCTGTTTCCTATTAAACAGTGTTCCAGTGGGTGGTGTGTTGTAAAGAAAATTGCTGCTCCTCTTTTATTTATCTGTTTTTGTTGTTGTTTTTTTCTACTTCTGTTGGTTTTGTTACTTTCTTTTAATTTAGCCCTTTATTGTATGTATGCAGGATTGTTATTGCTTTGTTAAGCATTTTGGAGACATTGTGTTGAAAAGCTGCCTTAATAAAAATATGTTATTATTTTATCTTTGTTATGTTTTAGTGGCCTAGAGGAGTCTCTGTGTGTTCAAGTCTGTATTCCGGGATCTTTGTGCAACCAGCCCGTTTAACACTGCTATAGTTCAGTATGTGTGTGTGTGTATGCATGCATGCATGTATGTTTGTACAGTTCTGTGTGAGTAAGATTGTGCAATGCAGTTTGCAAAGACAACGTGACAGATTTACCATGCAAAGTTCTTAGAACTCTTTGAAACAATGGATCTTTGATTTCAGACAGACGTTGACAAAAGCAGCGCTCATTTCTAGCATGGTGACTGTCGACACTGACAGCTGAAATGAATAGATAATTAAGCCAGTGTTAATATTAGCTATATAAGTTGACTGAAAACACGTCCCTGGCTGATTTTTTTAAAATGGTTCCAGCTGTCTTGTTTTAAAACAAGAATCCTGTTAATAGGCTCTTAAATATGCACTACATGTCTACATACAATCGCGTTAAAAGACAGAGGCTAAAGCTGCATGTCGCAGGCAATAACTCAACATCCTCACGAGTTGATGATTCATGCAGAAAACATGAAAACGGTGAAAGAACATAGTTTTTGTATTGTAGCCATACTTGCTGGTATTTGCAAACAGTATTTGCTGACTTTTAACTTTAGCTACATGGAAAAAAAAGCTTTTAGGATGAGGACTAACTTGTGTTTAGAGCTAATGCTATCTCTGGACCTAACCCACCAGTTTAATTCTAAGTAAGATTAAAATGTTTTTGCAAAGTTTCAAATCTATTTCCATAAAATTTATTGGAAACTGTAGTTTTCTTAGATACAATAACTCTTCTCATTTTCCCCTGTCCTGCCTGTCTGTGCTCATGTATACATGTTTGTGTTGTTCTCAGTTCCCGGACCAATTCTGGAGACAACAGTGGGTGAAGAAGTGAACTCCATGCTCCTCCTGAATCTATTAAGTGGGACTGAGTACAGTGTTCAAGTGACAGCTTCGTACCCTGCAGGTCAAAGTGAACCACTGCTAGTGAATGCCAAGACAAGTAAGCATCCTCATCATACACCTGCAAACATCACTCAAACCTTGTTGTAAGAGTAAGTATTAGATGTGGATGTGATATCTGATTTTTATTGACATGAATGTGAATAGAAGAGGCTGGATTGCTGTTAGTTTGCTGAGACACACTGGCTAATGAAAGTGGGATTTTAATAATTGTAAATCAAACTGAGCTTTCACTAACCCAATGTACTTCCAAAATGAGCCCTAATGGGGGACATCGCCATCACTAGTTTTCAGTCTAAATCTGGCACAAAGGATGGTGTGACTAAAAGAAGGAGGAGGCAAATGCAGCAGCAGAAGATCAAACAAGTTTTAGGACGGTGGAAAACATGCATGTTAACTGCCTGTTGCCAACATTTAGACTTCAGTTTAATTCCCAGTTGGCCAGTGAGAATAATTCATATAGATTTGGTATCAGTAGCTACAGTAGGACTTAATGCAGGCTTTAATGTCTCTGTCATCTAAAACAAATAGACTGCCTGAGAGAAAGAGAGAGAGAGAGTAGTGTATGCAGTGTGGCCATATGTGTGCTGTTTGCATACACTCTCTTTAAACCCATTCTTAGAATACTGCTGTGTCACTATCTATTACCAAACATTTATGTTGTCTTTTTGGCTTACTGCCTTTCTGTGAGTACGTGTGTGAGTGCCCGTGTGGTGTTCACAAAACTGCTGCATCATCCCTTACTGTAAAATTTACTGTTGTCCTTTGGGCTTAATGTTTGATTGGCCAGAAGGGACTCACCAAATCGCAGAGCACAGAATGGGATGAAAACAAACATATTCTAATTTTAATAGCTCATGAATATCTCAGTGTTTCAGTACCTCATGCAGGTTAACACACACACACGAATAAGATTTTCACTTTAAAGCTTCAAAGTCTTTGGTGGAAAATGTTGAGAAATAAAACATAAAGACTATATGTGGTGTGATTAATGGATTTATACATAATCAGCAATTAGAGGGGATTGATTTTGATACACAGATTATTTATCAATCTGTGCTGCAGTGATGTGCTATCCTTCATCTGTTCTTTAATCATCCCCCTTTTGGATGAATCACCACTCCCTCACTCCTTCATGTCTCCGTAAAGCTCTCATAATGAAAGATGCTTTCATTATGAGAGGAAGATGAAATATGAGACACTGACATGTAGATTTACCAGCCTTCCATATTTAAACTTTACACTCTGTCCCTGGTGTGGCACTCGATGAAGGCACCTCTACTGTCCACATTAACAAATTGTCAAGACCTTCTTTGCTTTTCATAAGCCCCATTCCTATGCATACAGTATAAAAATATATAACCTGTATATATCATAACTTTATCTACATTTTGGGACAGTTTTCTAGTCTTATTTGTGCATATTATATGTCAGATTTTATGTATGTATGTTGGTGGGGGAACTTAAAAAAGACTCATCACTAAATATTCAGCAGGGCACACATCCTCTATCAGATGCAAGCATTTCACAGTGTACTGATACATTTTCAGATGCATTACATTTTCCTATATTACACAAGGCATTGTAAAAATTATTCTTTATATTTGTATTCTGCAGTGGAGGTACTGATTTATTAAATGGTAAGGTTTGGTCATTTGTCATTCTAATAAGGGAGATACAGTAACATATTTCCCTGGGTACACTGCATTCATTGCAGCCTTACCGTGGGAGCCAACTGGCATGGTTGCACCAATAAATTACACATACTAGCATGTGGCATAAAAAAAGTAATTATTGGTACCTTGAGGATCATTGAATGAAATGAAACTGTTTCCCCTCAAATTAAGTTTTATGTAGTTTGTATTGAGGTGCTGACACCTCAGCTATACACTAAAAATTACTTTTCCCTGGGACCATTGAAGGGTGCACAGTCAATCTGGTCTCAAGAAATTTTGTGGTATTAGCGCAATGACATAAAATGAAAATAATTTTTTTTTTTTTTTCACAGAAAGTGTGACTGAGAGAGGAATACACAACGGGAAACAGGCAGAAGTAGAAATAAGAAATAGTGTAGTGGAAACTGAGGGTATGGAGGTTGGGAAGGCAGATGGGTGCAAATATTTGGCTTCAAGGAAACCTTAACTCTCTCATTCACTCACTCACACACAGACACACACACACACACACACACACACAGAGGTATTTTCAGACTGGCTGCAATATTTCCACATGGTCCACCTTGGTTTATATCCATGGCTCTGATTTTATTTTGACCTTTTAGATAATAAAATCCACATCCTCAATTCCCTCGTCTTTTGGCACTTTTTATCTTTTGCTTCTCCCGCTCCTTCTTTTTTTTCTCTGTCCTAGTTTTCATGTTTTTTTTTTCTGCGTTTAAACTGAGTTTTACATATTTCCACCCAAGCCTGGGAGGATACTTCATTTCACCAAAACACGTTTAGTGTGTTCTTAGACTTGTGCCGATTATTGCCGCAGACAAAAGAAGGGGCAGACATGTCTCACACGTCCCTTAAACAGCAAAAATAACAAAGTTATCCTAAAACAAATAAAACTGTTGAATAAAACAAAAATATGTAGCCTAAAACCAACATTGTTGACCAGGTGCAGTCAACAGTATATTTGGGGCCAGGAAACGATTGTGCAAACATTTCATCAGTTTGGATGACCAGCCTCACAGCAATTGAGGCCAAATGCTGAGCTCTGTGAACCTGCCATTTTCCTGTGCAAACATGTCAAATCAATTTTGTCTAAGGTAAACCGCCAGCCTAGCACAGTTTTCTTACTGTATGTACACATCTGCATACATGATTATATATGTCCATATTCATGTGTTGATATGTGAGTCTGCTCGTGCTAGTGTGATTTTTTTTTTCTTCATGTTTCTGTATATGAGAGTGTGTTTGTGTGTATCTTTGCATATTATTGAATGGAATGATGGCTTGTCATATGCATTATTCACTAGTATTTAAAATAAGGCACCTGCCATATGGTCCCAGCATAAAATATCCATTTACTGGCACAAGAGCCAAGTTTATTTTATGCCATCAGCAAATTCTGTTAACAAGGGGGAAAGAACGAGAGAGAGAGAAAAGGAAGAGAGAGTGGCTCCTGGGAGGTTTGCTTGCCTGTGGTGCACTGAAATCTCACGACCAAACAAGCTTTAGATATTTAAATTGCTCTCGGTGTTTTGCATTTTGCTGCATCATGCCTCATTGTTTCTCCACAGGACCATTAAACACCAACTAATTTTTGTTTCAGTCTACCCAACTGAATGTTGTAACTGTTAGTATAAATGCATTACCACTATTTCCACTTTATATGGACGGTTCTTTGTCCATTTGACACTTATCAAAGACCAAAAACAAGATGTTCAAGTTCCACTATTGCCTAAACCCAACTTTAATGCCGACTACTCACTCAGTCACTTAGTCATCGTTTCAATGATGTGAAGCGATTTTGCAAAGATCTTCTTTATTTAGCAGGCTTTGGGTCAGAAACTGTCTTCAAGTCAAAAACATGTAGTCCTAGCTATAGATTCAAACTCGAGTAGATCAAACTCCACTGAGTCTATAGCTCTAGCACCTCAATTAAATCGGATGAGCGGCGTTTTTACTATTTTTACTCTCTGAACAAGTAAATTGGCCACATTTCTGCCAAAGTAGTTTACCTAATGAAATGTCTCTGCAAAATGAGTCCCAATTCAACTAGAGAGAGACCTGGCAGCACTATAAATAAGATGCAAAATAACCTTAATGAATATAGTTTGGTGCAGACTTAGAAGCCCACGTGGGCCACTGTTGGAACAAATCCAGTCAGAGCACTATGTGGGTGAGTATCTCAGTCGTCTGGTGAAGGAGTCGCTGGGTGGTAGAGGGTTCTTACAACACACGTGGCAGAGACAGTAAAGAAAGTTAATGGTTAGAAATACTGTAAATCATGAGTTATAAGTTGCATTACAATGTACAGTACATTACTGCACTGCACTAAAGAAAAGAGATCGGTGGTACAGACTTTGCTATTCTGCTTCATACTTTTATTTGGTTGGTTATACTCATATAAAACACGTTGATACTGATTGTAGTGCTGCTGATTGCACATGTTCCTTTGTCATTTGATAGATTTTGTAATTAACTGTAATCTTTGAGACTTGTCTTGTCTGTACATTAATCTCTCATGAACAGTTTTCTGTGTGCATGTGTGTTTGCACATTGAACCATCACTGAGTCTTACAGGAAAACAGATTTAAAAAATACTTACTAAATTGATCATTCTGTCATTTACTTATCTGCTTGTCTCTCTTATCTCCAGTGTTCCTCGGGGTCTCTGGCTTGTCAACCTACCAGGTGCGATACAACAGCATGTGTGTCCAATGGCAGCCTCTTCTACAGGCCACATTATACAGAGTCTCCATACAGTCTCCACTCAGTAAGTACATTTACTGTTAATGAGAGTGTATGACATATATCGTGTCTAAACTGCAGTTTTCAGGCAGTAGTTCTGCACACACGTGCAGGCACACAGTTGACAGTTCCCTGTCCTCAACAACATTTCGATTTGCACCTTGAATCATTCCAGCATGTTTCCACTTTCCACATTGTGAGAAATTAGGCTTTTGCCAGCTAAGTGACTGGAATACAATACAGTCAATAAATCAAAAGTTTTACTAGAGATATGATATTTTGTGAGGTGGCTGGTTTGAACTCCAAATTTAGAATATGTTTCCTTATAGATTTACAATCTGTTCTTGTTAAACTGTCTACTCTGTTTATTATTAACACAAAGACAAGTGAACATAGCAGTCTCTCAGTGGGGGTATGGTACATGTGTTTTGGTTACATATACCTTTCACAGTCATCTCGTAATGATATGAGCCTCTGAGGAAATAAATGTTGTGTATTTCCGTCATTTTCACATGGCACTGGTTTACATTGTATAGGATGTACATAAATCCCTCTGTATGCAGAAAGGAAGGGTGATATCATATGCACACGATCTCTTCTCTCCAGTAAACGACATGGGAGGAATCCGCTTAGAGAACTGCTCGTGTCATCATGTCAGAAATAAAACGAATGAAGATACAGAGTGTGACCTTAAGAAGGTGTTTAATGCACAGCTCGCTCAGTTAATAAAAAAAGGGAAGACAGAAGAGGAAAATTAGCTCCTAAAAATGAAAGAAAGAAATTAGCAAAAAATATCTACCAAAGTCTATTTTAATCACATCAGTCTTAAAAATATCAATATAAACCTCACCTGTGTTATATTTTGCCCTTTAGCTTCTCGTTGAATCAAGTGTCTAACATATAAAAATCTTAATAAAACTACCATACAACTTGTCCTGTCGACAGGAGAGTATTTTGGAGTTGGTTCACTTACAGTGAACAACTTCAAGTTCAAGTTTTATTTTTATTTGTCCTCAGAGGGCAGTTGGTTCTGCAGCACAGGTTCATATAAAATCTACTGTAAAAAACAGAGTTGAAACAGTGACAACATTCTTGATATTTTCTCAGAAATAGAGATATTATTCTTTGTCGCTGTCGTTCTTGCAACCACCTATAGCAAATATCACATAGATTCCTGGTTGTCTCTAGTAAAGTAAAGTTTTACTTGGTGTGTGAACCCTTTGACACCTGGATCTCTGCTCATTCTTTTCATTATTTTTCCACCCATGAGAAAACATTTGTCAAAGTTTATTTTTTAAGTGTCAGCATGTGATGTGAGGTCACATAGGAAGCAGAACCGGATGCAATTGGTTTTCACTTACACAAATACCTCTGAGATGATAATGAGAAACGTGCAGGGTTACATGGCAATATGGAATGTAATTCTTCAGCTTTCAGTTGATATGAAAAAAATGTATTACTTACTTACTTCAGTGTGTAGTAGATGAGGTTTTTACAGTCTTAGCTCTGTGGCCAAAAATGTGGCCTCATTCATTGCAGTGGGACCACTGTGTTGGTGCAGTTGGAGATCATGTCAAGGACAGCTCTGGATAATGTGCCAGAAAGATGGTTTGGCCCCATTCTTCCTGGGGACAATAAAATTTCATGCACAAATCTGAAAATTGTACAAACGGTGGAGAAAATAACCAACTCTCAGAAAAAGAGCTTTTAATCCTCCCGTTGCCCTCAATTTAAGTGTTCTAAAAAGAGACTAGTTAGACTTGGAATAGTTTTGACATTTTGGAAAATACACTTATTTACTACACTGTGCACTTACTACATTTATTTTCATGCCAAGATTTGGATGAGAAGATCTCCCACCCCCATGTTTGTGTGCTAACATAAAATATGACGCTACAGCTAACAGGGGATTAGCTTAGCTCACTTCAGGAAGTCACTGCAGCCAGCCTGTGAAATAGTTACAGCAAGTAACTCCCCATAAAACTAAATATAAAATGTATGAGTAAAATTTAGAGGTAGATGTTTTGGTTTTATTTTCTTTTTGGATGTAGTTTTGGATTATGCTAAGCTAAGCTATTTCATCTTCTGGCTAAAACAAGCTGAAATACTCGCCTATAAAAATGATTAATTAAAAGATTCATTTATTCCACTGATGCTTTTCAATGACGTTCATCATTTGAGGTCTCGCTTCTTCCTGTGTAAACTTACTGGACAACAACCAGGACATAAAAGTCTCAGACATTTTGACCTGTTGGAGCAGGAGAGACACAGGTGTGACTAATAACATTAATGATGGCCCTGCTCCACTTAGGCAGCATACACAATGTTAGGGCAATGACAGTGCCACACCTGAATTTAATGCCGCCGTTAATGGATTTTCGTGACAGGGTTCCAGTAGATGGTTGGAGGCTAGTGTCGATTAAAATAAATGGGAGAGCTGGCAGGTAAATGTGCAGATTAGAGACATGAATAAAACTGTTTCTACTTGAAGGAAACACGCACAGTAAGTGATGCAGATGCACCTTTTACTGCCTTTTACTGTCAGAACACGGACAGGAAAAAGGAGGAGGTAGATGTCTCTCTTTCATCTTCCTTCCCTCCCGTACTTTTTTATTTATCTCCGTCTCTCCCTCTCTCCTGTCTGAGCAGTGACTGGATATTCTAGCTGGAGTTTAGAGATTTGGTTTAATCCACGCTGAGCCAACCAGCTGCTTAAACACCTTCTCGGATGGAAAAGTGCAGCCTCTCGGTGACAGCTGTTTCCCTAAACTTTATTATCTGTGGCCATTTCCTGTGCGGAGGAGGAGCTAATTTGTCATTCTTTGAGATGAGAGACACATTAGGAAATAGAATTAGACTAATGAAACTGACAAACGGCAGCTATTAGTACAAGTGAATGTTCTTTTCCAGTTTCCAGTTTGTCCCTTTTTGGCTGCCAGCGTAAATTCTCTCTCTTTTTTTAATGCTCTCCTTCCTTGGAAGTGTTTGCAGTCTGCAATCCAAAGGAAATTTGCAGGAAGAAAGAAATCAATAATGTTTTCAGTTTTTCAGTGGATATAATAATGATTTTCCCACACTGATGTTAGCTGTACAACTGTCTAGTTACCATACTTTTGGTGCAGTAAGCCTGGCTTCAGCAATATGAGCCGAAAATCATAATATCTGAATCTCAATTCTACTTTCTGTGACTATAAAATAAAGTATTATTTGTGTGTGTTTATAGAAAATAGAATTGACTTTTTTTACATGTTGTGGATACTCAAAAATGTATTCATCTACAGATGAATGCAAGATTTTCACAGCAAGTTTACATTTCCACATGACTTGAGCATGTTTGTGCAGTGTAGTGAATGAGTTCTGCTTCTGTGCTTCAGCAGTTAAGCTTTAATGTGCCCTTGAGCCAGGCACTTTGCTACCTGACAGCTCCAATAAAGCTGCTTAGTATCCAACTCTAAAACTGAGTGATTATACTTAGCAGCTTCCAGGCTTGGATTTGATGCAGAACATTGCTTGTAAATACAGTTAATCTGAAACAGGAGCTTCAGAGGATTTGATCCTGTTTGGATTCTATGAGTGTTGATTTGAACTTCAGCCTCTGTAAGTAGTTTTTTGTTTTCGTTGTTCACTTGCAGATGGTCAGAAGCAGGAAGTGAGCCTGGGAGGTGGTGCATCCCGACAGTGCTTCTATGACCTCACTCCGAGCAGCCAATACCAGATCAGCGTTCACACCCAGATGCAAGGATTGGAGGGGCCTTCTGTCTCCATAACTGACATGACACGTATGTTGCAAACCTTTTACATATTGCATACACAGACACTGTTATATTTTCATGTGTATCCTTTTGCACACCAAATTTCATCCTATTTATTTCTATTTTTTATGAACATTTTAAACTCTCACTCAACCCTTTTATGCCCTGTTTTTACACTCATTTTTTGTCCACTGTCTCCTTTCATCATCATTTTTTTAAGTTTATACCCTCACCTAATTTTCCCCAGTTAATCCTTCCAGTCTCGCTTTACCTCTCTTTCTCCATCTGCCACCTCTGACATGCATCTGTCACTTGCACCTTCTCTGGTGTGGTCAGTCCGTCTCTCTCTCTCTCTCTGTCGCTGTCTCTATCTCTATTTGTGTAAAGACAGAGGCTGATGTTGCAGTTCATTGGTCAGCTGATGAGCTGAGGTGAACTGCACAGCTCCAGGGACCAGGGGGGGTTTAGCTCACAAGCCGGGTTATAGATAGATGGATAGATATGTTCTCAGATACGCACACATGTACACACACACAAGCACATCGTTGTGTTGTCTGTAACAGTTGTAGGTTCATAGACAAGTAAAGTGAAAGTAAAAGTACTAATTATGCAAAATAGTTCCTGTCAAGGTGCTAAATTATGCTATTCATTATAATTACCGCTGCATTCACATATAAACAGAATTTTGATCTATAAAAATACTTTCTAGCATATATGATGATGACATGCTTGGTGTGCCATAGCTGTCACACAAATGTGAGTAAATGAGTAAAGATACAATCTTTCCCTCTAACATGTGGTGTAGAAATAAGTAACATACAAAGGGAATATTAAGAAACATAAAGTACCTCAAACTTATTCTGTATTTGTTCACAGATACACACATTGATATTATCTGTCTGCGATTTGTCTAATGTTTTTTAGGATGGGAGACAGTAAAGGTGAACAATGGACAGAAAGAATGACATCAACAGCTATAATGAGGTGGACATGAACCTCCAGAAACTCCATACTGTTTATTATTCAGTGACATTTACGACAAACTCACACCAACAGATGCTCAAACAGCAAAGTTCATGATTGATTCAAACAGATTATTTACCAGTTATCATTTCTGTCACCAACAAGTTATTGTGGAAGTTGAAGAAACATTTTTTTGCAATCATTTTATCTACTTTCATGAAGTATGTGCCCCTTCTGTGGGCAGTCACCAGTGTTTCCAAGATGATTTACTTGCTGTACACTGGTTTGACAGAAACCCACTGCTTTCTGCAAAGTAATTGGCTTGGCACTGAGGCATACCTTAACCTGGGGCTGTTTTGACTCTAAAAAACAACCTCTGGTCAGGCTGATACTAGACTGATGAAAATAGTACTTTTTCTGTCTCCAACTTACAGAAAAAAGAGAGGTATATAGAAAGAAAGTAGGAAGATAAAGTCTGATGGCTGCAACTTAGTGATGGTAAGAATGATAGACAGAACAAAATAGAGCAGCTGGATTGCTCATGAACGCGTTGTTGTTGCATTGTTGTACATACAGATTGCACTAGAAATCTTTCTTCTGTAAAGGTCTAGAACTAAGCTGTTGGAGAAAGGAAAAGGATTAGGAAACTTTCAGCCTAATAGAAACAGCCTACTGCTGTCTCTCATAGTGTGAGCTCATTGACTGTGTGTGTGTCTCTGTGTATGTGTGTGTGGTCGGCTGATAAACCCGATGATGGTGCCACTTGTCACTGCCATCATGATCGATGACCTTGTCTTGTTTCCCTGTGTGTGTGTGTGTGTCCAGTGCCAGCGCCCACTCAGGCTCCAACTGAGCCCCCCACCACAGAGCCGCCTCCCACTATCCCGCCTGCCAAAGAAGGTGAGCAAGAAACCTAACAGAAAAACACACACACACTCGTATTATTCCTCTAATGTTGTAGGTCTTCTTCATGGTGATTTGATTACTTTCTGTGGTAACTGTAGTCACTAAACACACCATAGTTTCTGTATTTTTGTTTGTACAAAGCCATGCAGGCAAACCTGAAACCATTACACGCAGTATACACTATCTGTCATTAACAAAATTATGCACAATTTACAGCAACAGGTGCATGCAATATATCTAATGTCAGTGCTTTATGTTTATGAGATGGTTGTAGGAGCTTATTTCCAAAAAGGCAACACTGAAGTGAGTCATTGTTTTCATCTTTTCAGTGTATATTTGTTATTGACAGATTATGATATTTACAGGTGGCTTACTTAAATATTTTTAATATTTTATTTTGAAATTGTGATGCACAGCTATTCAGTTGCGTGTGTGTGTGTACATTTGATTTGCATTTATTAACTCTTATGCACTTAAAGGCTTCGTAAAATTTCACCAGGATTTGTATTGGTAGATTATGGGTTAAAGGGGACAAAAAAAAGATTGAATGGGACATTGCTATGTAGTAAAATATAACCATGTGTACAGAGTAGTAGTTTTACTGTTAAATATATAACTATGATCAACACAACACAACAACAACTAAAAAAAGTTTACAACAGGTTATTTTTAACAGAGCAACTTTGTTATGTCACTCTGTACTCTTTATACAGCTGTGAGCTGTATTTCGTTTCCAAACACCAACAGTGACTTGGAAGGAAATTTAGGGTTTGGTGGAGGAGGGGCTGTAACAAAATTAAATTTAAGATAAGCAAAAAGGAGAGGTAAAAAAAACCTTGAACGTCTCACACAGGAAGTCTACGAGACGTTTACTATTTTCTACAGTGACTTTAGTATGTGAACTTTACACGGGCTACTGTGGGCTGCAGCCTATGCCAAAATAAAGAAATACTACTCTAATCCTGTTTTATTAGCTCATTACTTCAGGCTCAGTCACTACAGTGACCTCGGCCCAAATACAAGTCACAAACAGGGCACACTGCCTCCAACGTGTAGGGTGCAACTGTGATTGACAGGTAACTCTAGAGTATGTGTAGCTAGTTTTCCAAAACCTTTAGGAAGCTATAATATTAACACTAACTGTTTCTTTTTTTCATAAATGATGCTTAAATCATCTACAACCTAAAATAGCAAATCAAACTTTGACCATAACAATCTAATGCCTAAGAAATACCTTTTACTTCAAACCTTCCATTCAAGCTGCAGCAGTAAATGACTCATGAAATAAGGGAAAATATTCTTACTGTCGACGATTTTTCCAAATGGCCTGACAAGGCTGGAAAGATTAGGAACAAAGGGATACAAATTCACAGTCGTACCCTCCACCTCCTACTCAGGAGAACCTTCTTTTCTGTTCCTGTCTGATGGGCTCAGGTAAAAGAGCACCACAGAGTCCACAGACATGAACCGACACACCTGCTGAGCCCGCCTGTAAGCATTTCTGTCTAAGTTTCTGACCTTTGTCAGACCAATGCCTCTGTCTGTAATGACAGGCAACCTTTACTCAGGACAGAACCACAAAGACAGGAAAGAGAAAGTAAAAGTGCACGTGGGTCTGTAGGTGGAAGAGAGACAGAAAACAGCCAGAGGAAGTGAATGACACCGTGATGGGCAGGATGAGAAAAACAGGCAGGGATAGGTTTGCAGACAAAAAACAGAGGGGGAGTAGACAGAAAGAGAGACATATGGGGAGAAAGACAGAGGAGCCAACAGACAGAAATAAGTGAGAAAAATACATGCACTATAAAAGCATAGAAGAAGATGGTGATGAGTTGTAAGAGTGTTCAAGACAATAACAGGCAGACAATAGAAACGTCTCAGTAATATCACAGCTTTTATCAGAATCAGTCACATAAAACCATGTAATCAAAACATTTTCCAGTTGACCTTTAACTTGACATTTCTAACAAGCATGAGAGCTCCACTTATGAAGTTCTGTAAAAATATACAACAATAGCATTTGTCTCTTAAGATAAATAGGAACTTGTCTTCTCTTCTTTTCCTCATAAACAGCGTAGATACAGTGAAGGTCTTTCTCTGGCTTTTCTGGAGGTTGACATGGTCGCGAGCAGGATTTGGAATTTAGCTGGAGTTTGAAAACTTGTTAAAACCACAAAACAACTTTACGGCAGCTAAGATAAGGCTTCTGGGAGTCATTGAGAAACCTGAGAAGAATAAAAAAAGAGGGAAAAGAAAGTCAGTGCTGGACCTGGAATATGAATGAGCAGCTTATGGAAGGAGAAAAAATACACAAACCTATTGGATATAGCACAATTTCAGAAAAATATAATTTTTTGTGCACTATACCTTTTAGTCTTATAAACTCTACCTTGTGAAAATTAATCAGGACCCAGCTTTTGCATATTTACCCTTTTGCAGTGGATGTATATTTGCAGTGCTTCATACTATGCATATTTACTGAATATGATATATTAGGCAGCCAGTTAACATTCAAGTTACGCTTTGTCCTTTTGCTAACCTTCAGTCTGTATGAAATTACTTTTTTAAATGCAGAGACAAAATGATGTGCTGACTAAATATGTATATTTCTCCGTCTGTCCGTCTAGTCTGTAAGGAGGCCAAGGCTGACCTGGCATTCCTGGTTGACGGTTCCTGGTCCATCGGCGACGACAACTTCATGAAGATCACACGTTTCCTCTACAGCACCATGGGATCGCTGGATCTGATTGGACCAGATGGCACCCAGGTCAGTCATTAAAGGTGCTCCAGTCAGGATGTGTGCGGCCGATCCTGATGTCCTACAGTTGGTTATTGGGAGCAGCTAGAGCTTAACAAATATACAGTGTTTTCCTCTGAACGACAGACAGATAGAGTGTAACTATGGAGTGGAAGGGAGGGTATATTTCTATGTCTGGTAGGTTATTTCACCATTATAGCTTAACCTTATTCTGCTGTTTTGCTTGTTTTAGTGTCTTCTTGTATCATGTAGGGACAGACACTGTTAGTAGTATGTTAAATAAAGTTGCCATGTGTGGAGGATGCTGGCTGTTACAGTAATGTACCTTGGAGGCCCACCTAAGTACACTGATATATGTACCTTCCCTGTGGAATAAAATAATTGCGTTATCTTATCGGCTATCCTAATTAGAGGCCAACGATCAAACTATTTAGTGCGAACATCGTATGATATCAGTGGCCAATCAGAGCACCCTTATCAGTCACTGCATCCACAGGTCATTTTAAGGTCTAATCTCAAAGAGAACGCTCTGAATAGAATAAAACAGAAAAGAATAAGTTTTACTTGTATGCTTGTACCGTATTTCAGTCCCAAATGCATCATTATATGGGGAAAGATCTCTGAATTAAAAATGTTTTAATTCAGTCTTATCCTCTAGTCCTCTAGGTCTGCAGTAAGTCTCCGTGGAGAGCTGGTATTCACATTTATGACTGCTAGTGGTTCTTGTGTCTAGTCTAAATGTCTGCGTCTAGTGAAAATTACTGTATTGCCAGTTTGTTCAGTGTCATAAGTTAACCAACAGAAATACAAATGTGCCTAAGGCTTTTAATTTTTGTTCGCCGGCTTTGTAATTTATTCTCTTTGTTATAGCACTTTTCTGCTGAAAAATGCATGCTCATGGGAAAAGGAATGTAAAGCAGATGCTGGGGATAGAGCCAAAAGTAGCCACACCGAAAAACCATGAAAATTACAAAATAAAGAAATTACATATCATGGTGTAGTCTGTGGTTGAAGAACCCAGCACACCCACAGCAGAGAAAATGGTATGAAAAATATATATATTTGTGTATATTGTATTTTTGTGGATAATCCCCCCAAAAAAGAAGTATTACATATCCCCGTGGAATGTGCAGGCAGAGGTTTGTAATCTTTCTAGTCGTGGTGATTTGCCAACACAGCACAGTGTCAAATATACAATAAAATACACATGCAGCAACCTACTGCCCCCCAACCTTTCTGCTCTCATCCTCTGCCACCCATCTTTGATATACTGCAACCCATTTCACCTGCCACCACTCTCTGAAGAGAAAAAAAAACTTTAACGACCTTACTGTTCTGTCTAAAACCAGACTTTCATTCAGTAGATAATGGAATAATGGAGACAGGTTTGTGTATATCCAAGATAAAAGGATGGAAAGTGATTTAAGGTCATGATTTCTCTCTTGGGATCTACAGTTTGCTTTCTATAACCTGTTAGTGATTCCTTCCTCCTTTTTTTGTTTCACTCTCACTGTGACATTTCTGACAATAATGGAAATTATGGACATAACAGACAATTGACCAAGTAATGAATCTTGAACAGTCCGAGTTTACTCTTCACCCTTTTGACCAACGTGGGCTTCATTGTTTGAAGAAGGCTGCTGCTGTTGAAATAATTTGCAGAGCAGAATTTCAAATAATTTTCTTTGGCTGTCCCCTGACAAATCAGTGTGGCCACAGCCTTGTTTGTATAGAAAAGTTTAGAAAAGTGAGGAGGAACTTTAAACCCCTTGTGAGTCTTTACTTTCTGGAAATACTTTTTTTTTTTTAGTTGCTGTGCAGCATTCGATTAACTGCTCATTCACTGGAACTGTGTTTTGTGCCAGAAAACATTACGTTTCTGGCAGGAATGGTGGTCTAAGTCGAGAAGCATTAAAAGCTGGACTAAAGATCAGATGGCTCAAATATTGACTATTACACTATCAGCTTGATTCTTTAAAATGCACCATGCAGTTACTACAGTGAATATTAGCATCTCCACAGGATCGTTCATGTATCAGGTTCATCAGTACAAATGTCAGGCTCTAACTTGAGTCAGTAGCTCTCTGTTGTCATTGTGAACTAATTTCTTTGTGCCTCTTGCCTGCATGCCCCCCCTTACCATGTCAGCAGAGCTCAGCTGGTTCATTTGTCACACTGTAGAGGTGCTTGCTAAACCTTTTTCTTTCATTTGTGTACTGTCTGCTGTTAAGCAGTTTGCTACCTTTACTGTGCCCCATAACCCTCTGGCAGTAGGCTACCAAGAGTAAAACACTGGCTGTAATGTGAGAGAGTTGGCTGTACAGTAAAGAGAAAGTTGGCTGGTAAATGTAGGCTGCTCTGAGCCAACAACAGCACCATTAGCAGTCTGGAGGTAATGATAGTTGTTCGCCCCTCTTAGAGTAAGTCAATTAGATTGATTGCAGCTCTGATTTGGATATACAATATATACATATATCTCAGTGAATTTTCACCTAGAGACTTGCATAAAATAAGGCTGTAATGTACCCATTTGACATTATGAATTTTTACCTTGTGTGCTCAGTGTGAAAAATATTAAGACCACCAGCACTTCACCAGGTGAAAAAGGTGAAATCTGTGACCCGTTATTGCTTTCGCCCATTAAACGTTAATGTGAAACCATAAAAAGTCACATTTTGGTTTCTTGTGTGTGAAGTACAGATGAATTTGTACAGTATTCACTCTTTGAGCACACCCAATTACATTTCCTTCAGCAAACAAAAGCAGTATCTGTTGATAATGTTGTTTGCTGTTCAGAAGAAATGCAGAAATTGTTATTGATAATGAGGTAAGTATTTGTTTTTTTGGACTGAAAACACGCACATTTTGCTTCATTACACTCACATAATGGCCACGTAAGCTACTTAATTTGGCCTCTCATTTTTTGGAGGAAGCAGAAACAAACATGCACAAGTTGCAGTCGTACTGTGACCGATGTATGAATGAATGAATGTGGGAAGATGTTTTTTTTTTTTTTTTTTACAAACTATTCCTTTAAAGCAAGTTCGAAACACCAGGAGTCCAGAAGATCGCAGTTTAACTTCATAAAATTTGATTTGAACTGACATCACTTACCTTTTTGTGTGTCTGTCTGTCTGTCTCTGCCGCTCTGCAGGTGGCCATTGCTCAGTTCAGCGACGACGCTCGGACAGAATTTCAGCTGAATTCCCATGGCAACAAGGAAGCACTACTGGAAGCTATTCAGAAGATCAGATACAAGGGCGGAAACACCAAGACAGGTCAGAACAATGTATTAGTAAAATTAATGTAGTAATAGGTCATGCAGTACAGTAAGACGCATAAAGTCAGATGTCAACAGCACCTTCTCTTCAACCTGTTGAAGAAACAATCCTGGTCCATTAATTGCTTTTCTGGAGCTTTCGATCGTGTCACACAATCTCCCTCAGCTAATAGAGTTTATCCATTTGTTGTGGTTTGTGTCATATACTCTGTTGCCCATAAAGTTGGAATACAATATTTGTACCTCTTCTCACGAAATGATTGTGACAATGCTATTTATTCTCGATATATAAAGTGTATCTTCTCAAAACTTACTGATCAATCTCATCCAAATATATCACAGGGAAAATTAAACCACAATTAACCTGATGTGTATAAATAGGAATAAAAAGAAAAATGTGTCTGAAAACAAAATTATTGGGCAACACTGTATGTTAAAATTTTAATTTTTCAGGGCACTGAAAGGACGTCTTGTCCATGTTAGCTTCAGGCTGGAAGTTTATTCTTAAATTTGGAAGCAGTGTTTGATAAAACTCACCAACATCTCAACACAAGTTCCACTGTGGTGTGGTGAGATTTTTTTGCCAACAACTTATTTTATATCAAGAATGAACTTCATATGTCAGCTCAAAAGAACCAGCTTTGATAAGCACACTTCATGAAAGCAAGTTGTAATTTGAAACTCGGAAAAGACATTAATGTAGGGTCTGGATGTATTACAAGCAGTTTGTGGTTTTGAATGTGTTGCAATGTTCATTTGGAAGTGTCCAACTGTGCTAGTACACACAAAGTGAATATCATTACCCTCAGTGTATTAATGTGGCTCTACAGGTAATGTTGGCTGTACAGAGGAGTCTCCTAAAGTCTGGGCCATGGCTCAGTGTCTGTTCAGAGTAATTGTGTCCTTGAGCTTTCCTATCAGCCCCAGGGCTGATCACACTATCATCTCCACACTTATCCCTTCCTCTCCCTTCCTAATTCCTCTTTCTCTTCTTGCCAACACTCTACTGTCCTCTCCTTCCTCTCTTTGAAGCTTCATCTCTTCTGTCTTCTGCCTTTTCATTGTTTTCCTTCTCTTCCTCTCAATATTCCTCCTATTTTTGTCCTGTATTTTTCTCACATCTTCAACTTTCTCCACTGTTTCACTAGACTCCTCTTCATCATCTCTTCTTCTTTCCTAAAAATGTCTCCTTTGTCCTTCTTTCTTTTGTTCTTATCATTCACACGTAGATCCACCGTATTGTCTTATACTGTACTTTTAACAGGTGGCAATTTAGCTGACAGAGCAGCGTGTGTGTGTGTGTGTGTGTGTGTGTGTGTGTGTGTGTGTGTGTGTGTGTGTGTGTGCGCGTGTGTATGTGTGTGTGGTCGGTCTACAGCAGAAAATAAACCATGAAATTTCATCTTCCTTGCACAAAGAGAAAGAGGAGGCAGCCAGCTCTCACAAGGTTAGGCTAATGCTCACAGATTCACAATTTCTCTGTCTCCCTCTCCCCGTATCTCTTTGTCTCTCACCCACACACATGCACACACACAGAGTACATGCACATGCACCACCTCAGCGTAGAATTAATCTTCTTCAGGAGCTCAAACATAATGCCTATTCTTCAGGCTGTCCTTATTTCCTCCAGAGGCACCCACACAGCTTATTGTGTGTATTTGTGGATTATATTTTAGTTTATATGATAGGTCCTTTATTTTACATATTTATTACAATAAATAATGAAATGCACTTCAGGGAGAAGCAAACATTATTTCCTTTTCTATTTAATGAAGCTTTTTCATGCCTTAGTTTTGATATTTTCCCCCTCCTTTGTGAATTTTGACTCTAATATGGTACTAAACTATATAAACACTATACTATACAAACACATCTGGAGACTGTGCCTAAACCTCCTTAATTCCATCTTACTCCATTTACAGATGGATCTGTAGTTTCTCTGGCTTTCAGGACTGAAGCTTGCTTAAAACCCGAAAATCATTTTTGCTCTCCAAACCCAAACTATTTCCTTTTTTCATTCTTAAACCTCAACTTCTCCTCAGAGACCCCATCAGAGCCCCTTACTGTGCCTAAATCCCCCAAAGCTCTCAGAGAACAGACTGTAGCCTGCTGCCTCTTTAACCCCGCGCCTCTGGCTGATACATCTGTGTGGATACCACCGCTGGCCAACAAGAAACCCCACAGCTTTAATGGCTTTTTTATGTTTTTACTGTAAATAGGTAGTTTACTTTATATCCTCTGTCCTCTAACCCTTGGGTCAAACAAACACATTGAAAATGCATTTCAAAATGTACTCAAACTGTGCATACATCCACAGTAAAGTTACAAAGCACTGATGAGTTCCAGAGAGGATTGTCTGGACGGTAGATTCAGTTTCGCAATTATGTTCAGCCATTATGATGAAATTTGTTTATTTTAGAGAGCAACCTGCTTCACGTTTGCGCACTGTGTCACATCTGGAAGCTACCCACTAACCCCCCACTCTGTGGGACAGTTGGCAACAGAGCTGCTGCAGGGATGAGCATATTTTTCAATGGCTATACAAAGGTTCAAGGGGGAGGGACAGCTACTTATTCACCTTCTTAGCCGGCTTGTAGTCATAAGCCTTTTCTGTATACCCATTTTATAAACAACATGTAAATTATTCTGCCTTCTTTAAGACATTACAGTCTGTTTTTTTCCCCACTGTCACTTCCCTCTAATACGAGTGTGAGGGAAGAGCATGTTGAAGATTCAGAGGGTTAAAGCTGATATTCTGGGATTTGGCTTTTCACTATGCATTTATTCATTAAGGCATTAGTGAGCCACTGACTGGCTTAGTGAATGATTGATTTAATGTAGCTGCAGCTGTAATAGTGTTATCCCTTTACGTGTGTGTGCCTTCACTCTGCTTGTATGGTATATTCAGATCGAGAAATATATGTGTGTGTCGACTCCCACTATGTAAAACAGTGTTACTTTTAATCATTAATTGTACAGTAATATATTCACACATTAGTCAAAATATGATTGGCCTTTTTTCCTATGATTTAGCACCCAGTTCTTCAGCTGTAGTAATGAAGTTGTGTAGACTCTCAATCAATTTTCAAGGTTTAGAAGTCTTTAATCTGTTCAGGAATAATGAATCAGTGGCCCATGAATGAATGTAAATCCATATTTTCAATAATGCATTTGATTATTTACAGTAGTTGTTTTCTTTAAGAATTCTTAGAAACTTACAGACAGGATTAAAATATCTTTTCTAGTCAAATTTCACCTGCAGGCAAAAAAGAGCGAAAAAGTCTCCTACTTCATTATACAATGCTCTGTATGCTAAAACAGGAGAGGTGATTTTTTTAAAACTATTTTTGTTGTCTTGTGTTGTTTCCTTTCTCAAGTGACAGCAAGAAACCTGTTAAATTGTTGCTAGACAGGAGGCCAAATCCAAACTGACAAGGATTACTTCACATACTCAAAGTGATGGATGACTGATTGATGATGGCTTTTTGAACCCAAGATCCACTGACATGTTTCTGTTTTGTTTTCTCAGCCTCTTTTCGTACCTGCCCTTCCCAGTTTGTCCCGATTTCTTCTTTTGTCTTCCCTTTCCCTCTTTCCCACCTTTTACCCCCACTCTCTCTGCACCCTCTTACCTGCCCTCCCTCCCTGCCCTCCACCAATCAGACCCCTCCTTTATCTTGTCTCCTCTCTCGTCCGCTCTGTCCTGTGTCTCACTTCATGCCTGGCTAGCTGCTGTAATTCCTGTCTCGACCCAGCGTGATCAGGGGACAGTGTAGAAACAGATGTATCACTGGCAGATATCTGACAACACAACACGTTACAGGCCAAGCACTCTATCATTTGTCATCACTGACAGCTCAGTGAAAAAAAAAAAACAGAAGGAGGAGGCGGGATGTGGTCTGAGGGTTGAGGTTCAGTTAGAATGGGAGACAGACACCATACAAATAAAATGCTATTTACGCTACATTCTTACATGTATGATAACTTAAAGGACCATTTACTGCTTCATCTGGCATTGTTTTTAAGTTTCCTGCCACACAGCATAACTCTTATTATCTCAGACACATTCTTGGAAACACAGGAGGAGTGAGAGCAGAAAGCGTAAAAGGACAGAGGAGTTAAGAGGATTAACTGCAGTGATTGTCCATTTAATTATGAAAAGGTCATGTGGAGATGAGTAGATGAGCTGTATGAAGTATTAATGTAAATCTTGATGGACAGTATGCAAAAACTGGCATTGAATAAAAATGACTTACCTGTGTGTGGTGACGATCAGGGGACTCTGGTTTGCACAAATGTTGTTGTGCATATGCAGTTTGTTTGATATCAGTTTCTCCTGTTATTAAATAACAATGCTTTGTGCTTTGTGCTTTGTGCTTTGTGTTTTGGCTCTGAAGAAATTCACAAATCAATAAAAATAAAATAAAAATACAGTATAATTGAGCATAATTCGATTGATTTCAAACCACAAATATTTTTTAGGTGTTTTGAAGTACAACAATACAAAAGGAATTCTTAATTTCTTTTTCAAGTATGCACTGAAACACCTTTGTTGCTTTGTTGTGGGTGGGTCTTGAAACCTTTTTAAAAGTGTCTAGACAGATTTGAGCGACTGATTAAGCCCATTAGCAGGCACGATATCGAAAGTTCATCTAATTTAAACTTTTTGACAGACTGAATCGTGACCTTCCCATCTTGGTTTGTCTCATCTTTGAATGTTTAGGTCTCACTGAAATACATCAGACATGCGTGTTATCTGCTTTACATGCTAATGGAAACTCGGCTTAAATCTGGTTTCAGGAGCTTTGAGGTCATTTATTGTCATGTATTAGTTATGGGCTCAAACATTTATTTTATTAATGTCAGTGGATGAATAGAGAATACTTGTTTTTTTAATTAGTGTGTACATTAAAATTGTAGTAAAGGTCACAAGCATTCATATCCCTGCTAGAGATGAATATGCTTTTAGATTGTTAATTAAGACTACATTAATGATTTTGGATTTTTAGCCTGTGTACTATGAATATATATTTTATATCACTGCTGGTCATGTTCCCACACCTGCTGTAGTGTTTCATTTTTTTTAAATGTATTTTCTCCTTCAAGGCAGCCACAACATTTATTTCACAGCAAAAACCTTCAAAGATTTGAAAATGGTTTGAGTTTGATAATGACTATAATCATCTTAGCAGCTTTTATTTTTCTCTGAGTTGCTATAGTTCAGGCGAGACACTTGCATCAAAGAATTGACCCCTTATAGTTTTAAATGTTTATACAGTAAGAGTTTGCAGAAAAGGCTCTGCTGTTTTGGGGATCTCTGAAAGAGCAGAAACAAGTCCGCTGAAAAAGCTAATTCTCCCTTAATAAACACACATCAACATTAAATCTTAGTTAACTATACAAAACCTAAGAAGCTGTGTCAGCAAACAGTGTTGGCATGAGTGTATTCAGCAGAGTAAAACAGTGCCTGGTTTTAATCTCTGTGCTGTGTACCTGTAAGAATATGATTGGGTGTTATGAGCCAAACAGTAGTGAATGAGCCCGTTATTGAGAAGTATATTGGAAAGAGTTGATGTCAATACAAATGTAGCTATGCTTCATTTGTTGGCTTAAAACATGTAGAAATACTGGTATGATGGTTGATTCACATGGTTTGCTTTTGTCTTCTGTCAGGTCGGGCCATCAAACATGTGAAGGAGTCTATTTTCACTGCAGAGGCTGGAGCCAGGAGGGGTGTTCCTAAGGTCCTGGTTGTTCTAACTGACGGACGTTCGCAAGATGATGTTAACAAAGTGTCCAAGGAGATGCAGATGGATGGTGGGTATAGAAACATAGGCTGTTTTTTTAGCTTGTTAATGTTCTAAAATCATACTTTATTAACCCTGGATGGTTCAGTATGTGATTCACTGACACTGAAGGTGAGTTGTATGTGTTGGCACATTACAGGTAAAATGGAGGACAGATCCCTGTTCCCCTTCTCAATTCTTGATGCTTTATGTACTGTATGTCACACTTACTGTTACGGGATATCACACTCTACAACCACCGGTTTAAAACCCATAACTCCAACAATGTGTTACATTGTTTCTCCCTTTTTAAAACTTGTAATGAATTCTCATTTTTCAGGTTATATCATCTTTGCCATTGGCTTTGCTGACGCAGACTATGGGGAGCTGGTGAATATTGCCAGTAAGCCCAGCGATAGGCATGTCTTTTTTGTGGACGATTTGGATGCCGTGAAGAAAATAGAAGAACAGCTCATTACTTTTGTCTGTGAGGCTGCCACTGCCAGTGAGTAACATCACCTTATGTTTAAAACAGAGACAGGGTAAGAGACCAGGAGGGAAAAGAGTTCAAAAAAGTCAGAGTGAAAGAGACAGAAAGAAGGTTAAGAGAGGAGAAGTTGGTAGAAAGACAGAGAGAATGACTGCAGAAAAAAAGAGAAGGAAAGAGGGATTTATTTGATAGTTGATCATTTAAAATATCAAGGATGAACTAACTCTTTTGTCTCTGTTTCAGCTTGTCCATCTGTTTTAATGAGTGGTAACACAATGGCAGGTAAGAGCTGCAAATGACAGGAAGAATACATAACATAATGTACAACAGTCACAGGTCCAACCACTGTATCAAACTTGTGTAGAAAGCCAATGATGATGGTGGTGGTGGCAAAAGCACAATCATGGTGTACTCTGCAGTGGAGGCAGTAATGATTATGATTACTTTGATCACCTGGACAACATCATGATTTGTCCCTTGCAGGTTTTCGTATGATGGAGAAGTTTGGCCTTGTAGAGAAGGAGTACAGCACCATACCTGGAGTTTCTCTGGAGCCCGGTTCATTCAACAGCTTCCCCTGTTACAGGTTACACCGTGACGCCCTGGTGTCACAGCCCACAAAGTGAGTACGAATGGAGACTGAATACACAGTAAATTATAAAATGACTTCTATTTACAAAAGCTTTGTTTAGATTGTTTTAGTTGGCAAACAAAATAATGTGCTTCACTGCTGTCATTTTATACAGTAATGAGTTGGATTTGCCCTTGGTCCAAACCTTAATAGTCACTTATGTTGTGTTGTGTTAAAGCCTAACACGCAATTGAGCTGTTCTCATTGATGTACTGATTGAATACAGATCAACCTGTACTGGGTGATCAGCTATATTAGCCAAGAAAATAAGTGACAGCAGACAGTCTGAAGGGCAGAGTTTGTTCAGTGACAATTTCATCTGTCCAAATGTCTTTGGGATAAGATCAGATAAACACCCTCCTCTTTCTCTTTAAACCCAACCGATCGAGGCAGATGGTCGCTCACCTAGAGCCCCGTTCTGCTGCTCTGAGTTTTCCGCCTCTTAAAAGACGATTTTTCCTTGCCACTGTTGCCAAGTGTGTGCTCATGGTGGGAACTGCTGGGTCTCAATCATGAGTAAATCATTTCATAAAGAATATGGTTTAGACCTGCTCTATATAAAGAGTGGCCTGAGATATCTCGTTATGATTTGGTGCTATATAGATAAAATTGCTCAAAAATGACATAAACATGAGAATAAAAATGTTGGAAACATAATTATAAAGTGTATACATAGTAATTGCTAACCATGATCTGATTTCTTTGAATGCTTTTAAATCCATTTTGAAAGACCTGGAGACAGAATCATTAATATTTTTGGATTGATGGCATGTATTTTGTTATATCTGTTTTAATTTACTTGTTTGTGCTGCTGCCTGTCTTGGCCGGACGCCCTCGAGATTTTTAAACTCAATGGTACCTTTCCTCAAATAAAGATTTATAAATAACACCAGTGGTAACTGAAAAACAATAAAAATAATAGAAATTTAGTAAAATAGGTGTAGACTAAAATAAACTAAAATATAGAAGTCACTAGTGATAAATACATGATAGTTTGTCTCACAAAAGAGTAATCATGACACATAAAAATCACAAATATAATCTAAAATGTCTGCATGTGAAAAAGCTCCTCTGGGAAAAGTTTTCTTCTTTTCTAAAAAACAGTACGTGCATCCAGCTCACTACTATTTAACCTTAAGTTTTTCTGTGTTTCATAGAGTTTTTTGATCCTACTCCACTGTTTATCCATCCATGTTTGCTATGTTTAAGTGACTCTCCCTTCCTCTCCTGGATGTGAGGAGCGGTGTCTGTCAGTGGTCAGCAGAATACAAACACCAGAGGACTTTGAATCAGCAGCCAACAGTTCACGCAGGGTCTTAGCGCTATTGAACACCCCTGCCAATGAAAATGACTTGACTTTCTGGCTAATAGCAAACCACTGGGGAGCTAACATGAAAGCTAGCATATTTTTAAAAATTCCCTTTATCTTTGTTTTTGATTGTCTTTTAGGACACAAGGGTTCAAGTCCCACTCAAAACACCTGCACTGTTATACTTGCTATCCCACAATCGGTACTTGCCCCAAAGCTTATAACCACAGATAGCGGTATATTAGTAGAAAACCTGCAAAAAGTGAAATGTACTGAAAGCACTGAGCAGAACCAGATTGTTTCATTAATATATTAAACATGCTGTTTACACTAATCCCTTCAATCTCTTTGAATTCTAGTTTTCATACCTCACACAGACACTTTTGTGCATCTGGTTTGATTACAGCATGCCCAATCGGTTATTAATAAAATATCAAAAGATTAAAGGTGTTAAGGTCATGTATACAGGTTTCATTAAGAGTTCACCTTGTGCATTTCAAATGGATTTCAGATTTCAGATTTAGACCATGACCAATACTAGTTAACCGAAAAAATCTCAGTGTCTCTTAATGTTGTAAAGCCTGACTGAAAAACATATCTCTAAGATGCTTGCAGGCACAAGTTAGAAATGTTAAACTTTACCTAGCCTATACCACAGGGAAATATTCAAGTATAAAACACACACATACACTTAACAGGTGCATTCAGTGACTTCAAATGTGCTCTCGTAACGTATTTCTTTCTGTGATGTTGTCATTTTGAAGCTTTTTTTCTTTTTTTTCTTTTTACCGTCACCAAGCTTTAACTTAAGCCTCCTGTTCCATCATTGTTCAGTTTGTGAAAAGTGACACTGACAACCATGCTGAAAAGTTGAAGCTGAGATAATTTGAGCCTGAAGTGCTAGAAGGCAACCATACAAAAAAGGCTAGGCTCTGTGATCAAAAAGATGCTGGCACTCAAAGACAGACTCAGGCAGCCAAAAGCACTCTAAAAGCATTCACAGAAACTGAAAAGAGACAGTGGCACTTTGAAAAAGACACCTAGTGGAGACATGCCTTCAGGGCAAAGCGAAGCTCACTATCTGCTTTTTGCTTCTTTCATGTGTATACCAGGTACCTTCACCCTGAAGGGTTACCCTCTGACTACACCATTTCTATGATGCTCCGCCTACTTCCTGAGACCCCGCAGGAGCCCTTTGCATTGTGGGAAATCCTCAACAGAGACAACGATCCATTGGTGGGACTGATCCTGGACAGTAAGATTGAACTGCTTATAGTTTTTTTGCTTCTTTAACTTTTCTGTCTCACCTGCTTCACAGCACATCACAGTACACAAGTACAAACAGCAGATGTGTGCAGTAGCTCCCACAGTCCCAATGTCTCTAAATAATCCGTGAAAGTGCATGATGCAGCAGATTTTAGAAGTGAGGCAGGAGAGAAAAATCATTGATTACAGCTGGGGTACAACTACGTTTTGTATTCAATAGGATTTACCATTAAACTAGCAAAGTTTTCATATTAGCTAGCCCTCTTCTGCTCGTAGTAAGAAATCCTTGTTTACCCCTTTCTGAAGGGGATACACCATTGGTGTGATGTCAGACTTTGAGGTGCGGATCCTAAAATGATTTCTAGTTTGTAACTGGAGATCACAATTTGATATGAAGCCAGTATTTTAAAGCCAGAGCAGATGGGATGATAATGATGATGAGATTGACCATGGAGCAGTGGCTGTATGTATCAAACTGTGATAAATGATGTCACAGAAAGGCAGCATACTAGGTGAACTCACTCCAGGCGTCAACCACCAGAAGTGTTTTAGAAACCACAGACTTGGAGGAGCCCTAAGACAGACCCCTGACCTGCTGCAGAGATTGTATTACCAGCTGGCCTGGATGATCATGCGATCCCCAGGAGTCGCTGGAGGAAGTAACAGGTCATTTTGTCAGTCATATCAGAAGAATCCAGAAGTTGTGGACAAAACAAAAGCAAGGAAACTTGTTGATTATGGCAAAGTAATAAAAACTGTTGTCTTGACTCCACTAAATTGGCCTAAATTGGCTTGAATCAAGCTTACAGTATTTTACAGTATTTCACCATGGCACCACCATTATATGTGCTTTTTAGGACACATCAGAGATTGTACGGTGACATAGAAGCATGCCTGCTCAGAGATTTACCATAAAACAACATACAACCCCATTTTGGTGGGGAATGAAAAATGGGATTCTTTAGCCACTGATCCATTTACTATTGTATAATACTGAGCTTAGTATTCATTGACATGGTACAAGCTCATAATTCTCACTGCCACTAATATCATGTACCCTATTATACTATTATAAAAATGGCGAGGGCATTATAGTCTTGCAGTCCAGTGTTTGGTGAAAGGCAAAGAAAGAATGATAAGAAATGCAAATTAGCATTGACTTCATACCTGTATCACAACAGAATGAAATAAAATGATTACATTTATGAGTCAAAGTGACTTTTATGAATGTACTTTTTATTTTTCTGTTATATGCAGACAAACAGTGGAGCAGCACAGTTTGTTGCTAATATTGATGAGCACATGTAGGTCACAGTTGTTGCAAACAGATCTTTGGCTATATTAATGTGTCTCTGTCCTCCCTCACCACCGTCTCTCCCCACAGACTCTGGAAAGACGTTGACGTTCTTCAACAATGACTACAAAGGAGAGTTCCAGACCGTCACCTTTGAAGGAAATGAAATCAAAAAAATCTTCCATGGCAGCTTCCACAAGGTTAGTCTTTAATATATCTGTGTGCTAAAAAAATGACCATTGGTGGTTATAGTTGCATGCTAATGTGCTCATTTATGTTTCATATCGTTCGTATCATTATAATCAGATCAGAGGTTTGGAGCTGCTGGTCAGAATATGTAAGCAGTTTGAAAGAAGTAACAGCAGTGTAATATGTGCAGGTCCTGTCTGTTCTACTGGGCTTTTAAAGTCCATTAGAACAAGAACTACTTCAACACCAGTTTGCATTACATATCAGGTTCACTCGAGCAAGCCGTCATTTCAGTTTTTAGGTGGTTGTTTTTATAATATTCATATCTTCTGCTTGAGGGAGCAGGAGGCTTTGTGGCAAACTGTTGAGAAAGAGACAAAATAAGGAAGATTGACTGTATTTTTATGTTTTTGAAGTCATGGAGCCTGTTGGGTGGTTTTCCAGTGGCTCCTGGGCTGGATTTTTTTCTCTTGACCTGTCAACACTGCTGTGGTGTATGTGTGTGTGTGCGTGCAGGTGATGATAACCCTCCTCCCTCTTCTCCATCCCACTCTCTGCTGCTTTTTCCACACGCATTTTATTTTATTTTATTTTTTAAACTAGTGGAGTGTACGGAGTGGGAGTGAAACTGCAGATTTCATCACCCCTTAAAACCTCTGTGTAGTCTCCCATGATGAAGTTATAGTGAACATTTGTCATTATTTCTGACATTTATTAAATAGTTTTAAGAAGTAGTGTATTTGGAGCCTTCAAAGTGTATTTGATGTATACACAATATAGTGTACCAGGTTTCAATGACAAACACACTGTAAAACATCATTATAAAAGGCCAAAATCTATGATGGTTTCCGTGATATTGTTGCTATTCCCTGGTGTCCTCAGACTGGACCACCAGAGACAATATTAGTTTGTCCTCCAACTAATTCTCTGACAAAGACATTTCACATTTCCCTCAATCACTGGCATTCTAGCCAAATATTTCTTATGTAAATTACGTTGTATCAAATCAGTCAGACTGACTGGAAATGGCACATTTTGATGACATTCCCTCAATAAAAGATAATCTTCTGTTCACTTGAGACGACAAAGTGCTTTGTGGAAAAAAAAAAAGAAATTATGGAATAAATAGTGATGCAGATTTCTCTACTGAATAAATAATGACATTGATTCAGGCCCAGTGAAAGACAAATTCACATTGCAAAACACTTTGGCATGAGATGTCAACGACATTAGCTGAAACAAAATAATAATAACAGCTTGCTGAATAATAATTCATTCTTTTGTCTTGCGGACATATTTTTTGGATAAACCTCAGTTTTCAGGAGGTGTATTTACTTCAGCAGCGCTGATGGAAATGGACATTTGCATGTATTGTTTTGCTACATTTTAAAAGAGTGGTTAAGTCTTTATAGACAGTATTGTTTTTGTGCTGTAGACCTGCTGTTGCGTACTCCCTTTCCTGGGACTCTCTTTGGATTTCTGCTGAAAACAAACCAACAGCAGCCCACCAACTCTCTGTCTGTCTTTCTTTATCTCAATTCTCGAAATGTCAGGGAGTAGCTGTCCATCATTGTCTTTTTCCTTTTGTCTTCTCCATTGTTCTCCATCTTTCTGCTAGAGAACATGACAATGTTGAGAGAGGGAACAGATGCAGGAGACTGCCTGGCAAGAGGAAGTGTTCGTCTCCGTTTAGACAGGATGACAAGCGAATAAGAAGAGTGTCCATGTGCGTGTGCATGTTTGTGTGTCCGTTATAAAGGGATTACCATGTGAAGACACCTTGTGTGAAAGCAGGAATACCCAGCAGGATCTGTCTGTCAGGATCTGCTCAGCGAAGCACACACGTAGAGACTGAGAGAAAACAGAAACAGGTGAAGGAGGCAGAAAGGAGAGCAGAAGAAGAAATAGATGACAGTGAGCACAAAATGCAGACAGAAAAATGTAAAGACAAACGGAAAGACGGAGGAGTAAGAGTTATCTCCAGTATAACAAATATTTGTCAGAGCCATAAAATACTCCAGAAGTGTATGAACACTTCTTCTGTATCTCCCAGAAATGATTAAATGTCTCACATTACAAATATTAGGGAGCACTTAAAGCTGTCTGTGTGCACTGTAAAAATGTAAACTATAACTAAACTTCAAAATTCATTGTTAATTCATTTACCCATAAATAATTATTATAATAAAAATTCCATAAATGTTGGAAGCTTCTTGGCAAGAAGAGGAAATGACAATGGAGAAACAAAAGCAAGCATCTACAAATGTGTTGTGTGTTGTGTCTTTTGGAAGGACAGATTTGGGTTGTGTTTGTTTGTGGCGGGAAAAGAAGAGACGGTGTTACAGTATGTTGCTGACAAAGTGGTTGGATCTGTTCTCCTGACTGTTAACAACTTGATGATTAATCCAGATAGCAGCAAAAATGTCAACACTGCAAATTCGTGTTAACTTTTTACAGCACATCTTTGTTATGACAGGGTAAGAAAGTGAAATAAAGCTTGTCCAGTTTATCTTGAGTAGACTGATGAGGTGGTAGAAATTAGACTGACAAATTAGTGAAGGGATGTACTGTACATGAGCTAAACTAACACAACTTTTATTGTAAGTGACGTGGACACTTTGGCAGTTTATGAATGGCTCTAGCACATCTCAACAACTTGAATTCTTGAAAACAATATCACACGAGAGGGAGTGCAGTTGTACTGAATATCAGCACAGCTGTGATTAACTACGACCGAATCACATTCTGAGTGTAATGTTGCCTTGATACAACAGTTCCACAAGCTCCATTTATTACTTAACAGTAATACGTGACAACAGATTATGATTTGTTTGTTTATTTAATCATTTATTTGGCTCCGCCAACACAAATAGTTCTGCAACTGCACTGGGACTGTACTGTTGCCAAGCAACACATAAACATTTCCTGAGCACTAGATTGCAAGCTACTTTGTGTCGGTCTACACGCCAGCTGCTTTGTATCATGTACGCAACCGGCGAAAAAAAGAGTCTGTTGACAGATGCTTTGGTGGAAATATCAATCTTTTTCTCATCTTGACATTCATGTTTAATATTATTAGGTAAGGTAGATGCGCACTCTTCAGGACCAAACAGGAAGCAGGAAGCAGAATAGTTACTGCGTTATTAGTTAGAAAGTTTAATTCATTGTGAAAGCAGCATTTTAGGTGTGATTGTTCACATATTGCTAACTAGAGAGGACTGGGAAGTGAGAAAACACACATATTGTACACACACAGGTACATAGAAAATGCATATGCACACCAGAACTGCAGAATTATTGTGATTAATATTAAGATCACGATTATTCATTGATTTTAGGAACAAAATATCTGTATTGCACTTTCACCTTTCACTTTCATGTTGTGCTACGTTCCTGCTGGTTCTTATTTACAGTCTATCTCCTAGGAGCAAAACATAAATAGGATTCTACCAAAACCTTTTACCCATGAATGAAATCAACAGAGCACTGCTTTCACCGGATAGATGTGGTGACCCGCTGTACAGTGTTGCAGGTATGGATGTCTGAGCTGATAGTGGACAAGGACAAGGATTCAGTGAGTTAATGTTAGTGACGTTATTCTTCTTGGCTTACACGCGTTCATCATACTGCAGTTTGTGGTGTTTTTTTTTCAGGTGGTTGAACAAGTTAGTTGTGTTGCTTTGTGGCACAGACACAAGTCTCATGCACTCTTAGCATATGATTTGTTCTTGCTTTACTTTACTTGCCCGAAATCCCAAATTCCAAACAACGGATGATGATCTATCTCGAGGGAGTAGCTCTCGCCTTCTCCTCCAGGCATTTTCATTTTGCCCGTCTACCCTCTGTTGTTTATTACTCTTCTACTCCAGACTGCAGCTGCAATATCCAGGAAATTTTTTGCAGAGGCTGCTGCTGCAGGGTGAGCTCGCAGCGGCATGACAGCTCCCCAAAAGTGAAGCCGAATCGATCACCCCTGGTGGCTGGCTGTTAGTTTAGTAAGCACTTGATTTGATATGCAGCAGTTTTCTGTGAGTGGAGTTCACATTTTTAACCTCAATATCGCAGACGATTCTGTTCATTTAAACACTGGAAATGTTATAAAATCTAATTGTGCAGTCCTGATACATACATACAGTACATGCATGATGTAAATCCTCAAATATACAGTACATGTACATGCTCAAAAAATCATACAAGCTTTACAAGCAGCCATTCACATATAAAAGCACTCTGTATGCACACACACACACACTTAACACATACTCAATTCAAGCATGCATAAGCGAGCATGCATTTTTAAGTGCAGGTCAGAGACAGCTGAGTCAGGACACATACTGATAGCCTCATCTTCTTCAACCCACATTATCTCACACAGTGTGTTTAAAAACTGCCATAACAATCTGAGTGTGTGTGTATTGTGTGTGTGTTTGCCTGAGCGCCAATTTTCCAGTTCCATCGTTGTATCAGAGATATATTTCATTTTGTGTTTAGACGTTACTGAGAGGTGAGATAAAGTGAATATGCTGATGCTACCTCTCCTCTTTCATTCCTTTCTCTCCTACATTTCTTAACATTTCATCCTCCTCTTCTTTCATATTTCGTTGGTGAAGATGGCGATCCTTAGAGTACTCTTGTATAAACTTTGGTATCTGCCATAAATATGCTTTCAGTACTCCAGTTAAACATTTATGGAGCCAAGTGATTGACATAATATATCCGATATCATTGGGTTTGAAATACCATGCCTTTCAAACATTGTATTGCTGAATTTGCATTCTTATTTTAAGTTATTAAGGCACCAGAGAAGTGTTTTTGTTTGGTTTACTGCAGCCAAGAAGATCCTTATCATAGGATGGATACCCCCACATACTCTTAATAAATGGATATGTTCCTTTCATAATGTCTTAAAAATGTCAGTCACTTCAGTAAACAATGCTAAAGGAGAATCATTAGATGCCATTAAAAGAGCTACTGACCTTGTGATATCCTTTTATGTAAAATATGATTGTAGACATATGTATATTATTATTATACACACATAGCTGAGTGTACAGTCATGATATGTGTGCAATAAATGAACATCCCATTGTGTGGAAGGCATGAAAAATTAATAAAAAGTTGGTCACAAAAATGCGTTCAGAACCTGTAGTTTTCATTTTCTTATAACAGTCTGTGGTGAGTGATGGATACACCCAGCGTATAAAACTTAAAAAGAAAATACAAGCTTTTCTTGTTTTCATGTTTATATTCAGTAAAAATAATGTTAAATTGACAGCTCAGTGTTTGGGGTTTTAGCAATCCAATAACTTCAGTTAACTTCAGAGTTGTTATTCAATTTGCGAGATTGTTGCAAAGTCACACGTGCAACATGACAAAAGATAATGTAGCACATTCAGTGTTTAGAAAATAAGTAATTTGCCTCATGTCGGAAAAAGAATTCTGATAAAGACAAAAATAAAACCGTCCACTGACAGAGAGACGTAAACAAATGAGGTGCTTTGTATTAAAGAAAGATACCGCTGATGTGTAAGACAGCAGTCGCATTAGAAAATACAAGACTGTGTATGTCTGAGAGGCTAATTCATCTTGTGCTGGCAGAAGCATGGATGGATCCTGTACTTTCCAGCTAGTCATCTGACCTGCCAGCAGCAGCAGCAGCTCAGAGTGAAAAACATTATGCTACTGATATTTTAAAAAATATTTTCATCCTTATTTCTTGTGGTCAGGGCTTTTGTTTTTCTTTGTTGTGAAAGCCGGTCTTTAAAACTTATTCTTCAATTGGGAGGTTTGTCTTTGTCAGCTTCTGGGTTATCTAATGAGTCTCTGATGAACAAAAACATGTTTGTGACGTTTGAATTTGCTTTAAACTCGCCCACTGATGACAGTGCAAATGTCACAAGCCAATTCAAAATTGTAATCTATTCTAATAATATTAGAGAGTAGACCAACATAAATACATGTAGAGAAGTCGAATTTGACCTGAAAACGAAAAGTATGGAAAGAAGTGACATTTTAATGGTTCGCTTAGCTTTTAGATATCAGCAACTTCTGGCATGTAAAGCTTAAGAACACTAGTCTTTCATTAATTTTACTGTGGCGTCGACTTGACAATTGCTGGAGTTAAGCAATCCATCATCATTACTGTTCATCAAGGTCACATTATTGTTGCATGGTAGTGTAGTGCAGACGTTTCACATCCATCTGCACTCAGAACTGCAGTACTGTACCATGCATTTATAGCACAATTATTACAACAATAAAACCTCATGTTGTTCACTATGACATACAACTCAAGTTTCATATTGTACAGAAAAAACTGGAAGGAAAAACACATTCCCAAATCTGAAAAACAGCGTCTGCTTGTATCATCTCCACAATCTGTAAGTGTCCATATACTGTATGTGGAAATATGTGGGAAGGACTGTGGAGTATTTGCATTGACTGAAAGTAGTTATTTCATATGTTTCCAAATGTTAGTCATGAGAGTATGCTCACCTGAGAAGCCAAATGAATAAACAACAGCGTATTTTCTGCTCCTATCTACTATTAGCCATGTTTTTTAGGTTTCATATAACTCAAGTGTAAGAATAAGAAGACTGGTTCAAATGGTCAGTTTTCAAGAATAAACATTCTCCAGACTGAGAATAAGTCTGAGTCACTGCTGGAATAAATATAGGAACCAGCTTGCCTGAGGGAGTGTGACACACACACAGAAACATACATTTACATACTTTAGTATGCCCTGTATTCATTCCCTTACCACTAATGTTAACCTTAACTGAAACCACAAAATGCCACAAAATACCGGTAAAAATGTCTGCACCTTAGAGGATTTTCATCATATTTTATATCACAAAAGTACAACACACACACACATCATGCCCAGTGAAGTGTGCAGAGTGGAGGATGAGAACAGAAAGTCATTATAAAGCAGCCGTCCAAACGTCAGCCAAGAAATGGGCTCTGACACTCGAATATGAACTTTGTCTAACTCTACATTAGCTGCACACTGTTGTGTGTGTCTGTCTGTGTGTGTGTGTGTAAAGGTGTATGTGCTGCACACACGTATTCACGTTCCTATGACTTAACAGTGTGTTTTTATTGCTGGTGTGATAGAGTGTTCGAAAATCTCCCGTAATGGTGAAACATGGAGGTGCTAATAGTCTAGTTTATTGCTATCCTTCAGCAGGATGCAGCCCTCTTTGCTCATTAACCACGCGGCCAGTTGAATTTCACAGTCCATGGCACTGGCAGTGGTTTCCTCTAAGGAGGCAGTTTGAGCTCACAGGCACTATGAGTGGACTGACCAATTTCTTTGCTTAGATGCTTTTAGCCTGCATTCATAAAAGCCTAGCACAAGCAAAGGGATTTAATGTCACCATGTTTAGTCAGTTAAGATCTGATCTGTTGTCGTTGCTGCACATGCAAACAATAGATTGATAGGTCGATATTCTGGTTGATCACAGATGCCAGAAAATGAGGAAATGCTCCATTTAAATGATCTGTAAAATCTCTGTTTTATTGACTCTATCTATTCCGTTGTTTGTGTTTATGTTTGGTTATATATTTAAGACAATGATGGGTAATACAGACTAGGATTGACTGAGACAAATACTTGCTAAATGATGCAGGTAGCTAATTTATATCACTTTAAACTGTAGCAGTTTTATCATCATCCCAAGATATTTTGGTAAAAAGACATCGTAAAAAAGACATTTTTGCATCGTTTCTGCTGTTGTTTGGTGAATACTAAGTCTCTCTAACGCACTTTATTTTCTCTTTCAAACAGCTCCACGTAACCATTAGCAAGACGACTGTGAAGGTGGTGTTGGATTGTTCTGTGGTTGGGGAGAAGGCCATCAGCGCAGCTGGGAACATTACCACTGATGGAGTGGAGATTCTCGGGAGGATGGTTCGGTACAGAGGCAGACGGGACAACTCTGCACCAGTCAGTATGAATTTTTGTTTGCATTAGTTAAGTGCTCTCTGAATAGAGAGTGATTGCAAACTTGTATGTTCTGGATTTCAGTTGGTCTTTAAATGTGATAGGTGTCCTCCAGACAGGAAGTATAAGAAGTTTGTCAGTAGAATATAGGAGAAGAATATAGGAGGGTTAGCAAAATCAAGAAATTGACAGAAAAATTAGATTAACATGCCAAAATTTAGTCATGAAAATGAACCCTTGTTTTTAATATTACCTCCCTCGGCAGGTCTGCCTCTAATGGTGCAAACTACAGTTAAAGAACGAATAAAGGACATTCTGCTTTAATCAAGTGATAATTATCTGGCTGTTATAATCGTACCCCCTTGTGCATTGATTGCAATTATCAATGAGCTACGGGTGCATGTGAACCATTATGCCCTGTAAAATGCCAACCACTAATATCCAAAACCATTTCAGTGAGTCACTCAGTGGGAGTTCATTTTATTTATTGCAAGTGAAAATGTACAAAGTGCTTTACATATACTTACATTATACATTAGCTGTGCTCTATTCATTAAGTAGCACTCAACAAACTTTTGGCACACACGCAGGCAAGAGAGAAGGTGAGATATCCTGGGCTTCTGGGAAAGCTGTGTGCTGAATAATGCATATTGTAAATTTATACTTCTTAGCAGCTCTAAAGAAAATTATCAGCTTGAAAATGCTGCGTTAAAATGTTTTTTTATGAAGAAAAATAAATAAAATGTGCCATTTCCTCCACTTACCACCAGATTTTCATTTACTGACCAGTACAGAGGATGGTTGTTGATTCAAAAATATGTCATGTTTGTCATGTTTGGAAAGGTCTCTGCAGTAAGTAATCTGTTCGAAGATGAAATCATAATGGTAGCTTGTCTGGCTTCTAACGTCAGGAATACAAATCAGTGAGTTTGTTCTGTTGTCTGTACTTCCAGTTGGCCAAAAGTGAACTCTTAAGTTGAAGAACTACTTTGTTTCAGGCTCCACCACAGTCGACTTTTATCATGTAGAGAGCTGGAGTGTTGTGCCCATTCATAATGACAACTGAGCCTGTGGATTTTCAGGTGATGAGTTGATTTAGAGGATTACAGAAGTGACAGTGCATCAGCAGGAATAAATTAAATCATAAAATGATGATCGTGACTTTTTTCTCGAGGTTTCAATCATCCAGCAAGAATCTGGGTCAAAACCCCCAAACTGATCGCAGTAAGTCTGTATCTTTTGGGTCTCAGTGTTAGTTCCAGTTAAACTGAGAGTGCCCAGCTCTTTAAAACTTTAAAGACCCCCTGTGGTGTTCTAATAGAAAGACTATAATTACCAGGATGAGACTGAGACACAAGTTGCAGTGCAGGCCTTTGCTCTTTAGTAATTAAAAACATTTGACTCAAATTTACATACATTGTCATACATCTTCCTATTAAATTTGACTATTTATGGTATTTTAGATATCATATTTGACAGAGATGAGCTGACAAATTACACTGGCTGCTTTTAAATTCAGAAATGACCTATCTGGGCCCAATCTGTACTAAAATAATACTATATATACTATATATAAATAATAATAATATACCTGACCAAACCAGGTACAATGTTTCCATACAGGCGACTTTTCTTTAAATGAAGTAATGATTATAATTGCCAAGTGTTCCACTAAGAATCTCATCCAAGTCTGCACTCATGCGTTTGCGTCTGTATGTTTAATTTCCTTGATTAAACAGCTTCACAGTCATTAAGTCAAAGTGGGAGTTTTCCATAGTTTAAGTTGCGTATGTTGTACATATGTGTATAAGTTTGATATAGATCTTTGTGGAAGGTCAGAGTAATGAAACGTAGAAATGTAGATACAAGAAAACTGCTCTTCTAATGAAATAAACAGCACGCTGTACATCAGCAGGACATTTCTTCACTCATGATGATGAACCGAGTCAGACACAAGCCCATGACCTAATTTATAGTCTGGTCTATAGTTTAAGACTAGTGGAGCCTCCAGATAGCCAGACTTCATGTATCTATCTCCCAACACTTTTCAGCTGTTCATTAGAGCTTGTAAGCAGCCAAACTGTCTCTGTTCTTCTTTCTTATCAACACAGAAATACCGCTTCATTACAAAACACGGTTAATATATTCCATTTGTAATGTCGCCTCTGTTTTACTTCAGCACTTTGAAATATGTTAACTGATAATACTGTAATTGCAGTATTGATGGGATTGGTTCGTGTGTAAGTGTCCTCATGCATATGTGTTTTTACAGTTCCAGCTTCAGATGTTTGACATCATCTGCAGCACATCCTGGGCCAGCAGAGATAAGTGTTGCGAGCTCCCTGCGTTGGTAATACATGCATATACTCTCTGACACACACATGCTCACACACTTTAATACTACCTTAAGACTATTACAGCCTTAGATAATTAGAGAGATATTTGTGTCCACGATCAAATTAAGTTATGATGAAACCAGAATGATAAAACCAGAATTACCTGGAATTTCTCTGAATTGTTATTAGCATTGCTCATAGGGCCTGTGGTTGGGTGGCTAATTTCATTTATGTGATAGAAATGCACCTAATAAGCAAGCCAAGAATGAGCGATTTTGTCTTTCTCGTACAAGTCATGTCTGTGTGTGCGTGTATAAGAGCACCAATTATAAATTAGCACCCCAGGCATAAAATGTATCCACACAACAAACAAACAGATACTGAGCTGATTAAGTGCCTCCACCTCTGCAATCTGATGGAATACATTAAAGCTTTTTATGTGACACTTATAAGGTTTAACTTGTGTTGACAGAAAGGTCAGAAAAGTTTTGATTCAATGAATGCATGAGGGGAACATTATATTGGAAACATTCCCTGTTTTGATAAAATGGTTTTGCAGTAGTCAAGGGGACAAAACAAACAATGATTGTTTTGCTCCACAAGTTTAATACCTGAAGCAGCCCAGACAGATCGGAGTCAAAGACCCGATCCAGAGACTTGAGACAAGTTGGCGAGTGTTACATGTTTTATTGTCGTTATCTTGCTTCCTGTCAGATTCCAGGGCTACCTAGATGAAGCTTTAAATGATGCTGTTTATGTATTGCCTGAATACAGACAAAGTGCACTCTCTGTATTTATGTGTGTTTTCAGAGAGTTGAGGAGCAGTGCCCTTCCATGCCTCACGCCTGTACCTGCTCCCAGGACAGCAAAGGCCCTCCAGGACCTTCTGGACCCCCTGTAAGAGCTCACTAACTCTTTCATAGAATGACTTATCCAGACTCTTGTTTTCAATCCTGTCCATCGTTTTCAGTCTAGTGTGTGTGTCTTTCCACAGATCTGTGGGGAACTCTTTATAGATGCCCCCCCCCCCCCATTTGTTTTTCTCCTCAGTCTGTTTTATATAATGTTTTTTAGTCATTCATTTTCTCCTGTCTTATATCAGTTATTCACTGATTCACTGTCTAGGTTCTCATTAAAATGTTTGTAGTTATTCACCAAAAAAGTGTTTGGAAATGTCAATAGCGGACACTGCTGGTAAATTTCGTCAAACAGCCACTCTCACAGCAAAATAAAAATGTTAATTTCCTTTTGTGGAGTTTACTATTGAATGAAATCAATGTAATCCAACTCAGTTTAATTGTTAAATTCTTCCCTTGAGGGGCAAATTGAAATAACCTGGTCAGCAAACATAAAAACAATTTATTGACACATTTTCTAAATTTAAAGACACAAAAGTGCACAACACAAACACAATTTATATATTATCCATACACAGTTTGTATCCAGTTATATCCAATAACAGTTTTTGTTGAAGTTGTTTTTTAATGAAACCTCTGAAATCTGTGGTCGTTTTCATCAGAGCAGCAGTATATTAGAGAGAGAAGCTTGTGGAGAAGCTGTATTCGTCTCACGCAGTATCAGGTAAAACCTGATAGAGGCTGAGAGATGAGAGCAAGTAAATGAGCTCATTTATAGCCTGAGACTTTTGTCTATATTCTTTTTCTCTTCTTTCCTTCACTCTCTATCTCCCAGTCTGTGTTTTTCATTCCCTTCTCTCTTCTTTTCCCTCTTCTCTATATCTCTTTCATTTTCACTCATTTTCTTCCAAGTTCTCTCGCTTTGTCTCCACTCCTTGGTACTGAGGGCATCAGAGGTGTGTGGATCAACACCGGTATAGTTTGAGAAAGTAATTATGTGGCAATTCCATTTATCACAGTCGATTACAACCCCCCACCCCCAAATTTTCATCCCTGCTTGACATGCCAGACGAACCACGGCACTCTTTCCTAGGTTTATACATCTCTTTGTTTTAGTTTGGTCACTCTTTAACATTACAACATTTCATCCTCATAACAGAAACATACTATGGGCAAATGTCAGCTAAACTATAAAAAAAATTCAACCAGATTTCATCTATTTTGACTCACCTCCATCTCTTTTCTCTGTATCTGTCCTTCCCTCTCTCCAAACCAGAGATCAATTGCAGTACTGTATAGCTTTTTATCTAGCCTATCTGTTTCTTCTTTTTCTTCTCTGTTTTTACTTCTACGTCATGCACAGTCTTCAGGCTGCTCATCTCTTTCTCTCTCTTTTTTTTATTATCACTTAATTCCTCTCTGTACCTCCGTCTGTCTCTCTGTCTGTTTCCCTCTCCGGCATTGAATGGGCTCCTTAAATCACATTTTAACTGCAGCATATAGGTGCAGATGAATGATTTAATGGCAAAATCATGGACACTTTTGTGCTAAAACTGTACGCTATAGTCAATAGGGTTTTGAGGAAGGTAAAAAAGACAGTGCCATTCCCCTTGTTAACACAATATAATGGTTGTTAGCACAGTAAATGTATTGAATCACCTGCGAAAGTCAAGCTTCCTAAAGACAGGAAAATTTTGAAAATCCTAGCAGACTGTGAAAACAGAGTTTCAGAGTAAACAATGAATGTGTACAAAAGTTGTTTTTGTTGTTCTGTTGAGACTTTATTCACTCTGATAAACCGAGGATAAATACCTGACGCAGTACAACACACTGAAAACACACAGAAAAGTGGCATGAAAAGACGGCTGGAAGGCAAATGAGCTGGAGAGCAAAGAATTATTAAAAAGGATTAAGAAGCTATAGTAGTTATCATCTGATCATAGAGATTATTAGAGCTCATATTAAAAATAAGTTTTTAGTGTAGTTATCAAGCAATATATATGTATATGTATATATATATATATATATATATATATATATATATATATATATATATATATATATATATATATGTGTGTGTGTGTGTGTGTGTGTGTGTGTGTGTGTGTGTGTGTGTGTGTGTGTGTGTATATATATGTATATATGTATATATATGTGTATATATATATATAAATATATATATATATATATAATATATACTCTTGTCTGAAATATATCTACATAGACATAACAGTATTTCTGCAATCGTAATTACATCTGTTGTATATTTGCAATCATCATCGAAAACACTATTGTGCTTTTCTTCCTGAGAGTAATTTCTTTGTTTGTGTTTACTGTCAGATGTATGTCTTTTCCTGTCTTGCACTGCAGCAGTCCTCTTAACTTTTGTAAATCTTTGAGTCATGTTTGAAATAATATTGATTGCCCCAACTGAATTGCAATCCGTGCAGCCTGATTTGGCACCGACTCAGTTCAATACAGAACATCAGTCAGCAATCAGTCTGACATTAAGCAAAACACGCGCTGCCTGTCATCTCCGTTTGTAAAAATTGAATTGTGCCCATGCTGTTTGAGATCCAAGTGTTGTTTTAAAAATGTAAATTTGCCCGTCGGCATCAAATTGCTCAGTTGATAATAGCTGTGGTGTACTTTTTCTATCACCATTAAAGGCCCATGAAAAATCCTAGCACAATTATTTGTATTGTTGCTGTCAGAAGCTAATTTCAGTTTCTCTGCAGGTTTGCCCGACCTCAAACAAGTCATGGGTTCCCGTTGTCTGCAAAAATCCATTAAAAACAACTTGCAGAGACAAATTATGGAATTGATTAACTTAATCAATCATTTTGAATAACACTTCACAATTGTTGCATTTGAATTAAAAGTACCATACTTCCATTTCTTGCCTAGTTTAATTTTGTCTCTTTGCTGCCAAAAAGAAAATTTCAGTTCTTACGGCAAGTTCACACCTTATGTCAGTTCTCCCAAACAAATGTGTAGTTGAGAGAGTTATTGGTCGCTGTAGTCCTTTCTCGTCTGCATACTGGCTGTTAAACGATCCTTTCCCATTATTGATGGGGGATAAAATCCGCAGACCTCCTTCTGTGCAAAAATGCATTTCATTTCATTTCAGCTCAAATATGAGGCTTCAGCATTCTGAGTTTAAGTGGGTATCTTCATTCTGGCTGTCGTTTGTAGGTCTATTGTTGGCAACAAGCCTTTGTCCGTGTCTACCACAGAGTAATCCTCCACAGCGAGGAAACATTGTCCAGAAAATACAAAGAGGGAATTTTGTCATAAAAAGACTCTAAGGTTGGAAGAAACATACCCACTTCAATCATGGACTGCTGAGGCCTCATATTAGCTTTGGTTGAACTTTAGAATACATTTTTGCACAGAATGAGGACTGCAGATTTTGTCCCTTACCTTTAACAGATCACTTCATGGCCAGTATAGACAGGAGGAATCGTTACAGCAACCAATAACTATTGCAACATACTGTGCACATGGACATGTGAGTTTTATATTAAGATAGACTTTTAAAAAAACCTCACCTTTAACCTTGTGCAATGGTGGAAAAAAGTGGAGACAGGCCTCGTAAAAATCTTTACGTGCTTAATAAATCCATGTTGGAAATAAATACTGATACACATTCTGTTTATCAGTCCGAGCAGCAGAATCACTCTGAGATACAGTAAACTGTTTAAATAGATTTATAAAGCAGTGGAAACTAATGACTCCTGAGGGGTAAAGCAAACTTTCAAATGGATCAAAAAGACTTTTTATTGCTTTAAACTGAGAAAAAACAAGATGACACAGGTAATAAGTAATAATGTGGCATAATATAGAATCTGGTAGAAATAAGCACATGATGACTTTATTAGGACTGACCTCTTGCTTTTACCACATCAGCGTGTCTCTCCTCATATTCCTCTCCTTCCTTGCAACCATGCCTCCTGTCCCCTCTGGCTAAATATTATAGGAACTACCTACTATCCCCCTCATTCCCGGGGGAGACCTATTTAAGCAAACACAGGAAGAGGATGTATCCCAAATGGGCCAATGATTAGCAGATGTGTGTAGTTTGTCCCCGGATAAACCTTGGGGCTAGAGGGGTCAGCGCGAGGTTTATAGCTCCAGACTCCTGCTCTTACTTACAGATGCAGCGTAATAAATTGCAGAGCTCTGAGGGGCAGTTTACAGCACGGATCAGTGTTGGCCTCTGTACATCAAATTCATTATCCATTCATTTCAAAGTCCTGTGCAGTTCCAGTTTCATTAGATTTTTAAAAGCAAACTGCAGTTTGCCTTGTCTGACAGGGAGTCTCTCACACAGAGGTGTGTTTCGTCTCTTTTCCTCTGTTTGTAGGCGTGCAATTTGTAAACACTGATATGCTGCTTTTACAGTGTGTGTTTGGTTTGTGTTTCAGGGAGGCCCAGGCGTAAGGGGAGTCAGAGGAGAAAGAGGAGAGCCAGGAGTGACGGTTTGTAAAATGCACTTAATTTCAGAGACCATTTATTCTTCATCAAAACCTCCAGCATGTAATAAGTCTCAAATAGTATCTATGTTGCACCTTTCATGCGGTTGAGTCACTCGTTCCCAGCTGGGGAAGAAGAAGCACCCCAGTAGTTAACAGTAATGAGCTGGTCGGACTGAACGGTGAGCTGTTGTGAAAAGCAGCCAGGAGAAATATCATGGGCACGGTTGTAAGCGCACGCTGTGGGAGCTAGCATTATTTCCATAATTCTATGGATGAATAAATTGACCTTGAACCTTGAAAAAAATCAATATTTCTTGGATGAGAGCTCAATCCCACCCCCCTCTCTCAAACTGGCAGCACATTGGAGACCCTCATGATTTCACATTTCAGAGTTTAATCGGACTGAACTGCGTGAGGCGGGGTCAGTTTGCAACAGGAAGTGAACACACCTCGCCCTGTTCCTCCGTGAAAGCCCACAAGGCTAGACTCTCATTTATAATACATATTACTCATATTCTGACCATACTGGCCCACACCTCTACCTCCAGGGACAGAACAGCTGTCATCCTGATCAGACGATGAAAAGAATAAAGTTAGGTGTGTGAAGTAAAGCCCCGGCCCACAAACAAAGAGCCCTTTCAGCACCAGCCCACTCAATCCTCCAGACTAGATGTGAAGCACCATTTGGGCTGAGTGAAGTGGTCATTTTGGAAAACCCTATATCTGACTTGGCCTTGGTCTTAAGGCAAGTTCTTATCGTCACTGTTCCCGTCTTTAAAAGACACAGTTCCAACAAATCCTGTCTTGGCCTATTAAGGAAAGATTTAGTGTAGAGTTTGCATCTGCTATAGTTTTGCTATGGTAGTCTGTTCCAAACTGTTACAACCCATCCAGCTGTGGCAGTCAGTACTGTGGCCTGACACTGTTGGAAATTTCTCAATACCAATACCCAGTTCCCATGATTTTAATTTAATCTTCAGATGCAGGAAAATGTGTTTTGAAGCCTTTCTCCTTTGAATGAAGCAGCAGGGGTCCTGCCACTTTTGCTCAGGCATGCAAGGCTGTCAGTCATTAAAATAAGGTTGATTATCTCAACCATATGTCCCTCTTAGACTTCGCTGAGTGACAGTGTATCGAGTGCAGTACATGAACTGGCCCACCCAGAGCCTAAAACTTGCGAGAAATTCCCAACAATGAAACCAAGACGGGATCAAATTGTACTTTTTCAACACGGCCCATGTGTGTTTTATTTTATTTATGGATGTAATTATGTTAGTTTTGGAGTGTGATGTGGTTTTCTGTACTGCTGGCACACACACACCGTACAGTACACACTTATATATTAATAGATGCCTGCCAGATCACACTTCAGCAGCATTTGTACCTCAGCGACTACAGCCAAGTTTATTTGAATAGTTGGATTATTGCTCTGTATGAGACCAGCTCCTCCGTGAATTCATCCTTATTCTTTCGCACTAATCAATTTGGATACATTACTCCTTACAGTGTACGCACTGATTAATGGGAGAATAAATTGTGCAGTTATAAAAATAAACCTTCAACTAATGTGAATTTCAGTCATCTGTAAATTGATTCATCTCTTCAAGTATTTTGGTGCCGTATTTTAGTAATATTTATCATTTAGTTCAACATGAGATAATACATTTCAGCCCTGTGTTTGTTTTTTTCCCCACTCCATTCAAGTATTTCTGATCCAGAGTTTCTTTTGATGGTTGGCATGGATTTGAAAGACTATATGGTTGAACAGTAAAACAATAAATACAGCCAGAGTGAAGATTGCTTTGGCTACCATTATTGCTACAAGTCAGTGGCTCTGGTTTTGCAGGAATTTCTGTTTTCCAGCTCCCATTGCAAGAATCTTATCTGCAGCTTGTACACATGGATCAAATAAGCCGCCACACCGGCACAACTTGATTATATATGGATGGACAAGTGTCGACATCTACTTCCTGTAGTAGATCTCATTATGGAAGTAGCCCATGGCAGCAAAAGCCCCCCCACCGTGCATGTGGTGATGATGTTGACCAGAGTTTGTAGTTTTAACTTGATGGATGTTGTAAGTGTTGAGTAGGTGCAGCTTTCGATGAAATAGGCACACATCTATCCATTACCTAAGCAGATATATGCAAAACATTAAACAGCATATAACTAAAATTAAATATTCTTTATATTTTTGTTAGTTTTAATAAGAATTAAACCTGTATAGCTAAGACCTGGCATTGTCATGTACATGTAATGTGTTTACATTTAACATTGTAAGTGTACTTCAACACTGCTATTCCTGAGGGTAGAGGGATTGTGGTTTTGTACAGTTGTCACATCCAATTATTGAATAAGTGATATTAATGAGCTGATGAGGCTTCCAACAGATCACAATACTTCTCACTATATGATCCACTGTGTTGAGAGTTTGCTTGGTTGTCATGGAATTTAAGTTGTTTGTATTTCCATGGATTTCTTGTCTATGTTGCTTAAAAATTTAGTTCAAAAATTAACTTTGAAACACTGAAATCCATTGTGTTCTTTTCACAGGGCCCTCAGGGGCCAGTAGGAGAGATTGGCCCTCCTGGACCATCAGGACCGCCCGGTCCACAAGGACCCAGTGGTCTCTCTATTCAGGGGCCGCCGGTAAGCCTTTGCTTGTGTGTGTTTGTATGTACATACTGAAAGCCGAGTGCAATGCCACATTTTGGAAATTTCCATAATTACTTGATAATTTCAACATTGAAATACGATTGAAGTACTATAATTTAGTCCCTAAACTGCTGTTTAACTCTCTCCCAAAATAAACCACTGTAATTCTAATGTTTAGGTGGAATATGTTTGTGATGAACCGTCCAGAAGAAAAACATTTTTAGAAATGAAGCTGTTACAAGAACGAACATTTTTGCATGACTGCTACGTTGAATTATGATGGAAACATTTTCCCATTTCACTCCGCCTGTCTCCAGTAAGGTCACAAAATGTGTGTAATTAGAAACAGACTAGTATTGAGCTGTCAACCACCTGCTGCTATAAACTGACAAAAGTTGACGTATGCCTCAAACAGACTTCCAGACACTTGAAGGATCTTGTCCAAAGCATGCTGAAGCTGTTCTATGGACTTCTGGGGTGGTCCAGCATCCTATTAAGATAACTGATGTTGGTTTTTCCAGTCTTTTGGTAGCTATCAGTATGACCACCAGTCCAGCAGAGATGTAATGACATTGTTTGTTTTACAGGGTGCTGCTGGAGAGAAGGGAGAGAGAGGAGTAAACGGTCCAGCTGGACAAATGGTAAGACAACATTCCCAAAAAAACTGACATAATAGTTAAACATAGAGGTGAAGTGTGTGTTGGGTGACAGCATCACAAAGAAGAACCCAGAGGGGCAATCTGCCTGAAAATGCAGCGATTGCTCCCTCTGTTTTTGTCTTGACCAAATAAGCTAAGTCGTATTGGGTTATAACAAACCCAGCTGTGTGTGTGTGTGTGTGTGTGTGTGTGTGTGAGAGAGAGAGAGAGAGAGAGAGAGAGAGAGAGAGAGACTATAAATTGTTCTCCTCTGTGTGTATGTGTGACGAATACAAATGAGTCCTACATCCATTATAACTGAGGTGGCATAGGCCCCGCAGGCTCACAGAAATTAGACTTGTTGCCCTATAAAAGCATGTTTCTATATTTCTGTAACTCTAATCCATTTTTCATCATCATTCGACATCATTTGATCATTATATATATAAACTGAAGAGAGCCGCATATAAGTAGTGCAGTTAAGAAACCATTAAAATCATTGCCATATATATACAACCTAGAAACCTAGATATAATACCTAAAATTGCAACAAACAAATACATTTCAATTTCTGTTTCATTTTAACTAGTTTGTTTTGCATTGATATACATATATACAATATATACAATACATATATACATACATATAAACATATACAATTTATGTAATACATTTAAATGTGCTTTAAATGTAACTTAAACAAAACAAATAACATTAGTTCTACTAGTAAATAAATAATCTAGTAATTCTAGTATTCTACTAATATTACTATGGAATTTATTGATATTAAGATAGTTATATTAGCTTTAGCAGGATTTTCTCCATTCTAATTGGATTTAGCTTCTGCCTCTGGGAAAATAACAAACTGAATAACCAAGATGTCACTTCATCAGAATGGATATTTTTTTATTTACAGATAACAGCCATGGAAAAATCAGTAAGTAAATTTAGCTTGGGCGGTCTAAGCTAGGCTAAGCTGCCATGGCCATCTCAGCGGCTTGCTTTCACCTCATATATCTGTCTAGTTGGCCCTGTCTGAGCGCAGTAAGTTTGACAGATGATGCTTTCATGCAAATTCAACATATTTATGGCTTAATAGTTTTTATATGGTAAAATAGATGCCAAAGAGTCATAGACTATTCAAACCAAATGTGTAGTGTATTGCGAGTCATCACAATTTAAATGATCCAAATCAAAGCAGAAATGATTTCATCATATCTGCTACACTTTCAGTTATTTTTGTTTTCCTAAAGGTAAAGTGTCATGACAAAAGTCAAATTTTCTCTCAGCCAAAACTTTATTACATGCAGCTAAAATATTGTACCGTTTACTGTGCTAACAGTGCTGGGGACAGCTTGGATCTTTTGTAGTGTTTTGTGAAGGAGTGAGAGACCATGAGAGGGAGGAGGGGGATAAAGGTTCAAGTAGCCGCATGTGTGTGCGGACTGTTTTGTTGCCGACACACACACACATATGAACGTGGACACAGAGCTGTCTAATGGAATCATTGAGATGTGAATAATCATTACCAGCGTCTTCATTATTGGGCAGTGAACCAATCAGAGGTAATACTGAATTAATTCAATGGTCTTCTACTGGGAGCCCCACACATCAGCAAGGACATAGTCAATGTTGTAGTAACTCTGTACCAGGATAAGATTTTTGTCACGTCATTTTTTTGACCAATTTTGTAGGAACTTTTTATATATTTCTGTAAAGGTATCTTCATTGACACATTGTACTTCTTGCAAATCAAACCTGTTGCTGTTACACGCAGTAGCTTTGTCTGCCTCATACTTGCACACCCTCACATCTGTTTGTTATTCTGCTTAATTACACGTCTGCTCAGACTGAAGTTGAGTAGAGGCATGCTGGAAACTCACCCCACCAATTTTTGCACGTTGTTCTACCTTCACAGGTGCATCAAGGGGTTCAATGAAGCCCAGTCTATACACACACACACACACACACACACACACCCATACACACCCACAGACCTGAGAAGAGATCTAATCAGGCTAATTGAGTGAAAGGTGTGAAGGTGTACCATGATTGTAAAGTCTTTTAGTTGAGTTTTGAGACTTGAATCTGTGCTTCTTTATTCCCACTAGACTGGTGAGTTAAATATTAAAGACATCACTGAAGTAACATAATAAAACAGGATGATGTTAAAAAGCTATAGCAGTTCACAGGGGGCTGGCTAGATAACACAGCAAAATTCACTTTACTATGAATTGTTAATGTCCATTATAATGATACATTACAGTCTGGGCTAATAGAGGACACATCAGTGTAGACAGACACTTTGAGTTATCTTTTAAGGCAGTCTAACTTTTAACAGCACTACTACATGGATTACGCCTTGGCTTTCTATGTTGCAGAGCACTCAATGTCAGATAATTTTCTTAATTCATCTCAATCAATTTTACTGTCATGGCCCATTACCTCATTATCACCACATTTGATCATCAAAATGTTCTTTAGAGCTTAAATCAAGTGCGCGAAAACAGATATTGTGTACTTGTTTCCATTAAACTCACCACTTTGATTTGTTGTCGATGTCACAACATATTTGTTTTGCTGAATTTACTTGAAGTGATGTCTTCAAATTGTTTGAAAGTGGAGAAAGTGGGAGCCGACATCCCTAAAAGCTCTTTCGGCTCCATCTCATCACACATTGAGTCAAAGTAGATCCTGATACAGCACCAGAGAGAGTGCTGGTCTGTCATACAAATACTTTTGCTTTCATCAGGCTTATGAACTTTATACTCTCCTTGCCGAGATTTTTTTTTAGATACTCCAGTGAGGTTTGAAGTGAGCAGGAACCCTTTTACACAGTATTTTTCAAGGTGCATCAGATAGTGTTGTCCATCACTGTGTTGTCTGAGGACCAAGACAAATGAAATAAGATGGTGGATTTTGTTATGGCTCTGATCCCAGATTCACTAGAGGGTGTTACAGATGTGCTAACCAACCTGACTTACAGCTCAAGTTGAGCCTGTAATGGATATTTGAACAGATTCTTAGGGTTATAATTTATTTAATATGCACTCATTCGGCTGTCAGTTTTCATGTTAGTGGTTAGCACCCGAACTCAAAGAAGGTCCTGATGTTCTTTTTAGCATTTTCTGCTTTGTGTATTTATAAGCTCTGTGATGACAACCTGTTAGAAGTATGTTTTTTTCCAGAGATATGCTACTACAACAGTATTGGGATAAGTAATTTCAGAGGATGAGTGGATAAGCTCATTTTAAATTCATCACAACCAGATAAAGCTGCAGCCAAGCTGTCCATGTGGAGCTGACAGTGCAAAAGTTTTGATTTTGAAAGACAGCTCCTGCAGATGGCATAAAGGAACGCTATTATTTTCTTTTCCACGCCACAGCACAACAGCACAACTTGATACGGTCACTGGTCCCATCTGCCGATCACAGATCATGTCGAACTGATACATCGATCTGCCTGCAGAGCACACTGTACTGTGATGGGATGGTCACTTTCTAATACTTCAGGATGGTGCTGCAGGGTATCTTTATTAATATTTAAGGGCAGATGTAGTGGCTGTGTAGTGAGATGAGGTGTCAGGTGTCATTATGTCATTATAGTTATCATTATTGTCATTACCATCATTATGATGGTAATGACAATAATATTTACTGTTTAACAGGTGTTAATTAAACTGTTTTTAGCAGCAGATTGTCAGCCGATGGTGCTAATCATGTGCAATGATTATAGTTTGTTTTTTCAGGATTTGTATGTACTATTCTGTAGTCCCGCTCATGAAACGGTTGAATCAGTTTCTTTTGTTGACAGTTTTGTGAATTGATGAGACAAGAGTCGCTGCATTCTCAGAGTGCTGAATTTCAACCAAATTCCTACCACATCTGTTTAATTTTCTCAGAAAGGAATAAGCAATAAGCTCTTCTCATGAGAAGAGAACATGTAGTCTCTGAACCAGCTCACCAAGAGCTGCAACACTTCCTGATGCAGCACTATCTAGCTCTCTCTCTGCCTGCATAGTCCTATTAATAAAAGCTGGCAGTGCTGCCCTGTGCCGCACTATGTTACCGGGTAATAATGTGTTTTGTCAGAGAGAGGAATATGAATGGGTGTGTGTTTGTGTGTGTGTGTGTGTGTGTGTGTGTGGTGTGTATATGGGGCTCAGCGGGGGAATATTGTAGCTTCCAGGGCCCTGTTGTAATATACGAGGGACCACAGAGAATATCACTACTCTAAAACATCAATTACCTTTCTCACTCTGTCCTTCTCTTTTCCACTTTCTTCATCCCTCCTTCCTTCCTTCCTCCCTCTCTCTCGATGCAGTAAATACAGTGTAACCTTGTCATCAGCGTCCCCTCCACCTCTGTTTCAATTTGACAGTGAAAAATGCAGCTGCAATGAATAGCAAAGAGTGTGTGTTTGTGTTCACGTGTGTTTGTTCATCTTTCTCATCTCTCATCTGTTATCAAGTAATAATTTGTGTGTGTGTGTGTGTGTGTGTGTGTGTGTGTGTGTGTGTGTGTGTGTGTCGGGCAATAATTTAAACTTGGTCTCCCTCAAAATCTTCTGCAGATGTATGTGGTTGCCCCTCTTAGCCTCCCGTCTTACTCTCACTTAATCTGTTGAACACTAACAAACCCGCAGCTGTGTCGTTCTGTCGTACAGCAATCCCGAGGCTAATGAGTTGACGAGATTACGAAGTTATTCTAATCATCGGTCTTTGTACTAATTTTATTCTCAAGTCAAGTTTGAGAGGCTCAGATAGGTATGTGTTTGTGTAACTGTATCCTGGCATACAATTTCACAACGAGAAACAGGACCGTTTTACTTCTCGTTCTCAGGTTTTTAACGTTTATAACACACTATAATGTAACTGTTAGCAGATGTAAGAACATTTCAAATGTTTGGAAATGTTTATTAATTTATTCAGGAATAATTATAACTTATCATCTGAATCATCCCATCTGGTATATAAACAGTTTGAGTCATTGATAATGCAATAATGATAAATAATTATCCACATTAACAAATCTTGCAATATTTTTTACTTTTTAAAAAATAAATAAATCATTAACTGTTAAAAAATAAACACTCAGTATTTCATAGTAATTACAACTTATCATCCATGATCTGTTCATACACAAGTTAGGGACGCTTCATCAGAGTTATATCTTCTTACTCAGTCATTTTAGGTTAACCTTTTTAAATTTTTTTTTCTTAAAACAAGAAACAAGAATAATTGAAATACCCTTCAACTGCAGCTGCACTGGCTTACTTCCCTGCTTCCTATGTGTGTATGTGTGTGTGTGTGTGCGTGCGTGTGTCTGTGTCTGTGTGTGTTGGGTTTTTATAGATAATTGTGTAAAAGCGACAAGAGAGGCATTATTGCCAGTGTCTGGGGAGAATGCACATCAGCCAACATCTAAACAACAGCACATCATTAATCATACGAGGCCTGTCCTCTGTGACCCCAGCCTGTAATTTGTTGAACCTTTAACAGTGTTAACTGTCCTGTTTTATGAGCTCTCCACTAATACTGAAGTGCAAAGATAAATCACTTCAGCACTTAATCCATGACTGTATTTTAGAGTCAGCCGTGTGCATTGACCTGCAGAGGGGCAGGAGATGGGGCACAGCAGGGTGGCCTGCCGGGATAGAGACTGTCCTGTACCCTGAGAGTTAGAGGTTGGCTCTTTCCACAAATCAGATTTATGTCGACTGCTGTCAGAGCATCGTTGAGCAAGACAGGAAACCCTTAAGGGTTTCGACCATTGGTTAATTAATTATTATGAGAAAAAAAGACGATCTGAAGGAATGGCAGCTTGCCAAGACTGAGAGTAACGTGAAATTATTTTCGACCGCCATCACAAAAAGTAAACAGTAGTATATTAAATGCTGCTTTGCTTCATTTTATGTCTTTACCAAATGTGCAGTGATATGCTGTATTGTATGTGAACCACAGTCAGTGTGGGGATCATAGTTCAAACCTGCTTGTTTGTGTTTTATCTAGGGTGTTCCTGGAAGCTCGGGCTCCCCTGGTAGAGACGGCCCCCCAGGAACAAGGGTAAGATATGACACTGACATTACTTCTATTTGTTACTGTTACACAGTGTGATTCAGTGGTTCTTGGGAATATATATATATAATTTTGTCATGCATATACATTTGACTACAGAAAATTGACTGTCAAAAAATAGACAATACAAAAGTTCATACAAAAGATGTTCAGGTCTCTTGTGGTGCTTTCCCAGCTGTGCACTGTATCTGAATTTGCAGCTGTGTTCATCTGTTTGGTTTTATGTCTCTTCATAAAACCAAACAAGTCTTACTGCAAATGTAAAAAAACGTATAGAAACCGACCATAGATGAGATCCCATTCATAAAGGCTCTGTGATACCAGCTGGTGGTAGATGATGCTGACAGAGGAATCAGGCCTTACAATACCCAACTGGGCTGTAAATAGCAAAACAGAGAGGCAGCCAGTGCGTAATGTGTCGGCAAGCAGAAAAAGGGGGTTTTATCCAAATACGTAATATGATAACAGAAGAGTTTTGTCCTGGCCTGGCTCCTGGTGAGGTGAAAGACTCTACACATAATCCATCTGCTGTCTCTTTGTTGGCTGACAGGGGACTAGACGCTCATCCCCACAGTGCTATAGTTTTCAGAAGAAGTCATGTGTAGTTTTCCGGCTTGTCATGTGGTTTACTTCAGTACACTTTTATGTTGGCTGGAGGTTCTTCCCACAATGCCAGATAGGTTTGGAGTTCATGAACTTTTAGCAAGAAAAGTGCAACTGCACGTTCTGTTTGTTAAATTAAGGGTGCCAATAACAATTATAACATTGTGAGAATACATCTGTGCTAAACTCTTTAATCTGCTTTCTTTTTTTCTTTTTTTTACTGTTTTTGTTGTTATTACAGTCTTTTACAAAGAAATGTAGTATTGCGTATTTCCATTTGGTTCAAGAATGTCACTAACTTAGCCACTAGTCACTATCCATTGTCAGTAATGCCAATACAATAACCAGGATGCTGTAGTAATATACAGTGGGTTTCAAAAGTCTGAGACCACATTAAAATTCTCTAAAGTTTTCATAGGAACTTGGAAATAATCAGAAAGTTTGAGGATTCGGAACAAAGTGAAACTGTCATAAGTCAAATTGTTATTCGAAGCAAAGAGGGGCTTTCTCAGCATCACATCATGGCTGTGCATGAAACTCTAAAAACACTTTTCAGAAACTTGATAGGTGCTCTCCAAAGCACAATCAGGCAGCCCAAAAGTGACAAGTGTCAAGACCACCTAAACCAAGACAAAGACATAACCAAGACCAGAATGTACTAAGACTAGATAGTATATACATACTGTAGGTAGCTAGTATGTATAGCTAATATATATAAAGTCTCTTTCTATAAGGATGAAGAGATTTCTGAAGACCTTTTGTGCGTAGGCACATCGCTAACATTAGCTAACTAGCTTTGCTAGTGTCACACTTAGCTTGCCTCAGTTTATGCTTCCTTTCTAAGTGGAGATTAAGGTTTGATGTAGTCCCAGCTGTCTCAGTAAGCGTTGTGTTGCAAAATGTACGTACTGCTATATCTTTTCTTTCTGTCAGAAGAACTCTTTGTGGTTTAATTTGCCAAGTTTGATTTCAAAAGATTTGGCTGACATCTCCTTTCTGACAGCCACAGTCAGTTTTCTCCTGTTTCCCATATTCACTTTCTTGGAGCGCGTGGGAATGAGGCCGGGGAGGTTAACGGTAACAAAAGTGTCGTCATTGGTTGCATTTGAAGCAGGAAGTTCTGCATCCAATCACAATAATGATGTATTATATATGATGTTAGACAATGCACAAGCAATTTAGTGATATCCCTGCTGTTGCAACCTTCAAAAAAATCCGGAGTCGTCTTTGTCTGAGACTGAGATGAGACAGAGTGAAAATGAGACGGGACATAACGTTCAAAAAGTGGTCCAATCTCGAGTATTGCAACACTGGACCACAAGAACTTCCCCAAGAAATAGAAAAGAAACTTCATCCCAGATATATTATTTTCTAAAGAAATACGCCAATGAGCAAAAGTACTATGAAACCCACAAACCCACAGTGAAACATGATGGTGGGAATACTGAAGTCTGAGTGTGATTTGTCTACTCTGGACTTTGACCCCTGCACTGAACTGACTTCAGAGACATGCTACACCCTCTGGTTTGCTTCTTTGTAGAAAAAGGATTATTACACAGGAGGATAATGACTTCAAACACACCTAAAAGCTCTGCAAAAACCACTTAAAGACCAACGAAGACCAAGGAGTCTTGACTGCCATGGTCTGTTCTCCACAGTCACCTGACCTCAACACCACTAAACATTTACGGGGGCACTTTAAGGCTAAAAACGGCAAGCTTTCAGGGACATTGTGACATCATGCCGGGATAACATGAGTCATCAGTTTGTGGAGTCCAAGCAGGCCAAGACAATCTGAAAATAATGTACATTTTTTTAAGATTCAATTTTTCACTCACTCACTCAAAGAAGTTAATGTATTACATTCAAAATAAAAGCAAAACAAAAGTATCTTGACTAGTGGTCAGACTTTTGGACCTCATTCTGTATAGTTTCTTTTAACAAGGAAGGTTTTTGACAAGGAAAACTCAAATCAAGTTTGACTACCAAATTAGCCAGGTGATTGTTTACAAGCTACAACTTATATTGATTTTAAGTATATAAAATATTACTAAAAGGTCCAGGGTTAAAATGAAACATACACATACTGAGTCATAGTTTAATTTGCGAAAGACATTTCCTTTATTGCTTTCATTATTGAGCCGTTCTCTACACAATTGAGTGCCTTGTAGGTGTAGATGGGATTTTCTTTTCCTAAGATTCTGGGTTATGTTAAATACCATCTGTCAACCCATTCAATCCAAAAGTAAACCAATGAAAGAAATGTCCATCAGTTGTTAAATGTTAAGGAAAAAACAACAACTTGCTTGCAAGTTTTTAAACACTTCACAGCTTGATTCTTTTATGACACAGTTACACAATGCCCTGTTCAGCAGTTTACTGAAACCTGTCTTCCTCAAATTTTAGAATAACCAGCCTGCACTTGTAACACATCCACGCTCACACAATACAGTGCATGCTTAATAATGTAATTATTGAGTGTAATCATGTGAAATTACTAATTAGGGAGCAATTCTAGCTGCTATAAATTGGGAAAGACATCCCCCTTAGCTGCGCTGATTATGACAGGCCTCCCACATCTCCATTTCATCAGAAAGCTACAGCTCTGTTGTGTATTTTTATATTTTTACGTGTTGTCACGACTGCTTGAAAAAAAAAAAACTCCATGATGGGTATGTTTGTGGAATCACAAAGAGCTAATTATAATTTAGTTTCCATACGTGACAGGAAACATCTCAAGTTGGTGCTTTTATTCTGCAGCATCACACTGATATTTCTAGCAGCGTGCTCAGGCTGAACTCTTTCTAAATGTTTTTTCTCCAGCGGATGCATAGGAATAAGTAAGGAAGGGGACACAATGAATACTGATAAGACTCAATTTCACAAGAGGTTATCAGTGTAGCACTGATTTCTGCCCTCACCATTTGACAGCTATCTAGAAAGTACAATATAGCTGTTTGAATAGTATTTATGAGCAAGAAGCAGCTTTTAAAAATGCACAATGCAATTCAAAACACTTTTGCTACATTTTTGGGATTATTCCAGCAACTGGTCTGTGTCATTTGATGTGTACAAAGCAGAACAGGGAAAACAGATATTTCTTTGTTGATTCACTGTGAAACTTATCAATATCGCTGGGCATACACACAGTAGAGAACTTTTTGTGAGGTGTATGAAAGCCAAAAAAAATTACCTGGCTTAGTGTGAAAAAGAACACAAGTCTGGCCAAGACTGTTCTGCAGCAGCCAGTTAAATCAGTTAAAACAATAGCAACTGTCTCCTCGGTTCTTTATTTGTCCATATCACAGCGTGACAGATCAAGGAGAGCTATAAATCTTTACTTTGTCATTGATGCTTGCATTGCATACCATTTTTTAACTTCAGGACCAAACTAAGTAGATGTATCTTCTTTCCCAAAGGTACAGGCTCATAAAAACATGCTGGCACTCTTGTCATTTAGAGACCCAAAATATCACTCTGACTCACAGCTTTATTATTTGAGATTTACTGATGAGTTGTGAATTATACAACACTGAGGAGGTGCAGTTCTCATCAGCATTTTACTTGTGCATCCAAGCTCACCTCGTAGCCCTTTGCAAAGAAAGTTTAATATAAATAAAAAGTTCAATTTTGTTAATCGAGGTTACACAAAAAAGATATGAACTTTGATTGTCTGTGTTCAACATGCATACAAAAATCTGAATTCGATTAGCCTCACCTCAATTTCTTAGACTATAGGTCAGACGGTAAATTTGTTGTTGCTTGGCTCTCAAAACATACATTTTCATGAGTAGAAGGGTGAATTTCTTATACCTTAAATATAAAAACTTTGATAACATCTGGATTATAATACAGTCAGTACTGGGAGTGTTTATGGTGTGACCACAGCTTGAACTGTGTCTCAGTGCCACAGCTAAAGCTTGTTTGCTTCACAGTGTCTTTATATGTCATTGTTACTGTTCCAGATGTGTTTCCCCTCAGTTTGAAAGGATTTCAAAGTAAAACATGTGTGACTTTGGGAGGAACTAAGGTCTCCTCCAGAGTCCCATTAGTGTTTACTTTGTGACACTAGAGTGACTCTCGCAGAGGAGCTTTCTGATGTCACACACTGGCTCAGCCTTTCAGAGGAAGCAGGAGAAGAACACTTGGTTTTTGTATATGTATTTGGCAAGTAAAAATCCCCATGAGGATTCAACCAAGCTTGACGCTTTAGCTGTTGTGGGGAGCATTTAGGATGGAACACAACAGGGGAATTTCCTGCTACAACATATACTGTCCCTCTTTGTCTTGCTAAATAGGATTAGAAAACTGCACAAGCAAGACAACACATGTCGAGAAAACATCCTAATACATCAACTTAATTTATTTTTAATTAAATATTTAGAAAGTTGTATTCTCAACTGTCATTCTCAATTTTTAGATGATTTTATTGTTTGTACCCTTACACATGTTAAACTATGTAAGGAGAGTGCCCATGTTGAAAGGGCATCAGGCTCAATGTGTGACCACAAAGTAACTTCAGACATCCAAGCTAAAATGAAAGGATTAACTGAACCTCAGGTTAAGCTGTTTTCCAGGAGCTCAGCTTCCAAAATATGTATTCATAGCACTGACTTTGTTCAATAAGAATGACCCATAAATACTAAGCTACAACAAAGCCATCATCATGTTATAATATATCATGTTATTATGTGTCATACATGAACAAAAACAGCCCTAAAGAATTGTCATACAGTAGGTATGAATGTGTTCTCGTCAAACCACAGCGTCATGGAAAAGACATTAAGTGAGGTGACTTTAAACACCTTGAGGCAACTAAAATACAGATTGTGAAAAGTCAGGAATAATGCACCTGTGTTTCGTATAATTTGTCTAACAGTAAAATCAAATATAAATGTTTAATCAGAGGCAGTTGTTGGCAGATGTTGAAGTTGAACAGCTACCAGTGGGAGTAGTAGATGAGTTTGGTTTCCATCAGTAGCCTGTATGTTAATTGTATTAGAAAATGACAGAGTTACAGTCGGTTTAGTCTGGAGACTTGCAGGAAATTCCTCAGGCCATTTAGAAAGAGCTTGTGCAAAACAATTTTCAACATACAGTTATGAAAGTGCAGCTAATATTTAATGCGCTGAGTGTTGTGTTCATCTGCGTCTCTCAGGGTCTGCCGGGTAATATTGGACCACAGGGACGACAAGGACCTCCTGGACCCATTGTAAGTCTGTAATTCTCAGCATCGTTATTGTCTGTCAGATCGCCCTGAAACACAAACTAACTGATCCATCTGTTTCCTGTCACCTCCCCACTCCATCTCTGTCTCTTTCACTTATCGCCTGTCTTTATCTCAGGGAGCCCCAGGAGCACCAGGAGCTCCAGGACCTGGTGGGTCAGCAGGGGCTCAAGGAGATCAAGGACTTCCTGTGAGTGAAAACATTTTGTTAAGATTAATATTAAAAAAACATGACACTGAACTTTCTCCATTGAAATACATGTAACACAGTATTAACGGTGCAGGCTGGGGACATATTTTTGTTTGTGACATAGTAACACAGTTATTGTGATACTGTGACCTGACCTGAACCTCATTAACCTTCATATAAACCCAAAGGAGGTTTAGAAACTGTACCTGTTCTTAAGAGGCCTCGATGAGATAGTTTCACTCATTATTCCTCCAGTCAACAAAGTTTGACATAACTTATCCAAATGAATGATGAAACAAGGAGGACATGACTTCTCCTCTTCTTCCTCCTCCGCCTCATTCCTCCCTAAATATACAGGAGAGCAACAATATCAGAGCTGCATCACATAAAGTTACAGATTTGTTCTAATATAAATAAAATTGTAGAAGGTCATGCTTCACGGATTGTTTGGTTTTCTCATTTTTGTCCTGATCTCTCCTCTGCTAACTGGAAACAGCCTGTTAGTATTGGACACAAATCCTCACAATAACAAATGTATCATTTAGTTATAAGGTAGTCTTGCTAATAAGACTGATCCTTTCAGAAAGACAAATCCTGGAACACTTATCTCATACTGACTTTTCAAGGAGTAATAAATTGTGCAGTGAGTCAGATTGTGTTAAGCCATGCAAAAGAAGAAGAAAGATGTGCAAGTGACACAACACAATCACAGAGAAGGATGCGGAGGAGAAGATGTTTGGTTCCAAACTTTGTGTAATGCTAACAGGAACAGATGATACTGTGATGTTGGTGACAGCTAATCGAGTCTCGGGTCAGCTTTGCAGGCCAGCAGCAAAGTTTGGCTCAGAGAGGGAGCTATAAATCACTTACCGACACACTCTCCCCCTTTCTCACACACACACACACACACACACACACACACACACACACACACACACAAAACAGTGAGAGATCACATCTGCCTCATCTTTCTCACATAGAGGATGAATATGAATGTATGCACATGCAGCAAACAAACACAGAGACAAAAAAGGAATCAGAGCTCACTTTCCTGAGCTACAATCTCTTAAACATTAAACTTTTACTGTAGTTTCATACTTCCGCTCACTGTTAAATTGCTGATGCAGTCCCTGTTCTGCTCCCTGCAACCCTTTGCTAGGTTTCTGCTGCAAGAGAATGTTTTTCTCTCTTAAACAAGTGTTTTTTATCTGAGATAGCAGCCATTTAAATCTGCAGGGAACTTTCACATTTTGCGTCATCGAGTCATGACTGACCTTAAAGATGGGGAAGTCAGTCGTACCAGTTTTGTTGAGGTGGACACAAACATGCCACACATTTCTCCCACTGCTCTGAGAATTTGTTGAAGGACGCTGGATTTCTACCATCAAAGGCAAGATGGATTGTAAGGATTTAAAGCACTTTTCCTACAATTTCTTGATGTGAAACCCATAACTGTTCTGTTTTAGGAATGACATGATTCCTCTGGAAATGTTACGCTCTATCTATCAAGGCCGATGTTCATAAAACTTCATAATACGGAACATTTCCGTAGCTTATTATCAGGTCTTTCCAAAGTAGAAGTCTGTATCTATCAGGTTAACTGGTCCAAGCTGTCAAAGTTTTGAGGAGGCAGATGTGACAGATGTCCCATGTCAATAACAGCAAAATCCATCTTGATTAGGCATTTAAAGCAATGATTAAATTTAGTTTACTATTTCACACACCTCTGGGTTTTCCTCACAAGCCTGTCAAGTTGTCGTGGCACTTGATGATGTCCTGAGTGTGTGTCAATGAGTCCAAGTGTGTGTGTGTCTGTCCTGGACAAAAAAACTGTTTGTGAATGTGGTTTCCAGCGACTCAACCACCTGAGGCTTTTTTTAATTTATCTTGCTTGACTTGGTAGCAAGCCGCCTTATGTTTGCCAGTTACAAAAGAAAACAGCAACAATCTTCTCGTGACTGTTTTATCAGTCCGCACTGAAGTGCTGTGCAAGAGGAAATAAATGTACTTCTCTCTGCAGATGAACTGTAAAACATTTTGAGTGAAAAAACATTGACTCTGTACTTTGGACAGACACTGCATATACAGGGCACTATGGAAAGATGGTTTTGATAAAAATAATAAAGAAATCATAATTTTATGAGAGATATTCCGGTCTTTTTTAAGTTCAGATACTTGTTTTGGCTCCTGCGTAGTTTGATTTGGTTTTCCCATGTCACCCTGATAAGACAGAAGACATTTATATGCCCAGGAAGACTCAGGAGATCCAGACAGACACACAGTGGAGGTCCAGGAGAAGACTTTTATTGTGGAGACCTGCACTCCAATTCTGTGGCTGTGTCAAATGTTGGCACAGGCTTTCTATCATCTGCAGTATAATATGCATATGATATTTCAGGCCTACGCACACATTCTCTATCGCTCCTTATCCACCAACCCACTTGGACACAAACACACATCCAGCCAGTCAGCCCGTGGTCAAGGACATGTTTCCCCCAAGATAAACAGGGCTTTATTCAAAAGCTGTAACAGCATTAAACTGATATTTGTCATATCAGCAGATGGCTCTGCGGCCAGGAAATATTTGTCTTTTATTTGCCTCTGGATTACAGTGCATTACATTGTGATATGCATTCACAGGCTTCATGTGCTTGGCTGTTTTTTCTGTGTGTGTGTGTGTGTGCTGTGATCAGATATGCATCTGTGTGCTTTAAAGCGTTGGCAGTAGCAGAAAGCCATCCCATCCGAGGCGCAGAGATTGCTCTCTCTTTGTGGGCACACAAGCTTTTGGGCTTATGTTTGTGTTGTCTTTAGGACACAAAGAACCTGGACACACTGTCAGAATGTAAATGCATTTGGTTAAAGCAGCTGTTAGATCAGGGAAGAAAGTGTTTGAGTGTGTGCTGAAGAGGCATAAAGAAAAGGAGAGAGATGGAGAGTAATGGGGTGGGGACGTTCAAGGGGAGAGAGGAAGAGAGATGAACATGGCTATTTCTGAGTTCACATCCCAGTTTATTCTCCTCCTGTGTTTTTATGTTCCAGGGTCCTGCTGGTACCAAAGGCGATAAGGGAGAAAGAGTAAGTCACTCCACTCACATACTTCAACCACTGTTTAAATCAAATCAAGGTTTACTGCACCATTTTGCAGTGGAATTATTGTTATTTTGCTGAAATAAAGGTCAGACTATTCCTCACTAATGCTTCACAACCTTGTTTTGAGCAACAGAATTACTCTCCAGTACACATTTACTTTGTTTCACATTCATGTTTTGCACAAGCATTCACTTTATTTCTGTCTTTTGCTCCCTCAACCTCGTTTAGAGCAAACCAAATCAAATCAGTGTTCTTGGTTCAAATTTGCAGCAGAGCAGAGTCTGTATTTTCGCTGACACAGTAGCCAGGCCGTCACTGCCGAGGGCTTGAGAGACACGCAACTTGCCAAGTTGAATCGAACCTGTAATTCTTGTTTCTGCCCTATTTTATCAACTGTTAAGGACATTTGTACCTCGCTGCAGTTAATTCTTGTTGGAAGACCCGACATGAAAGTCTCTATAAAAAAAACATGACAGGATTTTCTCCTCAGTGTTGTGCATTTTGTGGTTTGGCCCAGTTGTGAATAAAGCTGCTTAGAATCTGGTTAGTATCTTGCAGCGTGCATCTATCCTCATTTCACAGTCCCAGAGTGAATTATACGGTAATAAGTGAACAGGGGAAAGTAAAGATTTACTACAATGCCTTTAACTTAATATATCTTTGCTGTATACGTCAAATGATTGAATGATGATGATGATCGGTACAGGGCAAATGAGAAGACCAGCGAGCTGGTCAGCGAGCAGTAAAATTGATCATAAACATCAGTTAAGCAGTGTGACCATTAAGATGTATGTATGGCTTTTGAATGTTACCATAAATATATCATATATCAGAGGCGTGGCTCCATTACACTCAACCAGTGTCAATTTAAACACTCAAAATCAATATCTTTTCAATGGAGTATTCAAGTGATTTAATATTGTATTTTGACAAAATGGGAATGGATTAAAATGGTCAAAATCAGAATATCCTGACTTTTCTACCCTTGAATGGGTCGAGAGCTTAAAATGAATCCTTCACTTCCCATTGTGCAACTCTATACTGCCATCCATTATGCTGTAATCCATTACAAGTGGGAAGTCGATAGCTTTAGAGTACGTATTTCCAACTTCAGATCTAAATGTGTCCCAGTGCATCTGCTTGGGAAAACATGGACGCCTGCAGAAAACTGATTTTCAACGTAAGGTTGGTGCAGTGGATTGCAGCATGAGATCAGGGGTCTTCAACCACATTTCTCTAAGGGCCAACATTTTGCTAAACAGACACTGTGGAGGCCAGACTGTCAAATAAAATATATTATCATAATTCAGTTATTTTTATTAGTGTATATTCGCGTGAGCAGACTAAAAAACAAGAGAAATCCATAATGATAACTAAATACTCAGCTCACTGAAGAGTGATGGTTTAAAACTGTAATTCTGGAAATGTAAATGCAAAAAGTCTTGATTGGCAGGAAATATTAATCAACTTTAACCAGTTTTGAGACTATTATGCAGTTGCACCATCACCTGTAGTTTATGGTGGTAAATGTTGTTGAATACTTCAGGTCACAGAATTCTGGGGGCAGTAAAACAAACTATTGTTCTTTTAATAACAAAGTCAGGCAATAATTGGCCTTTTCCATCATTCTGTGAGCAACTGTGATGTGATTTTATGCTGCACACGGCATGAGTCTGCAAACAGCAAAAGTGAAAGTTTGTTTTCTTGCTGAGAAGATAAGGTGTCTTGCTTGTCGCCTGCAGCTCTTCATCTGACTGTCCCTCTTGTTCCATTACTCTCTGTAATATTTCAAACTGTCAAAAAACACAGTTTTGTTTTGTTTTGTAGACACAAATAATTTAATGTCTCCTAAATGTCCACTCCCTTCAAACACCACCCTTTGTTTGTAAAGTCAGTTTCATGTTAAAACATTACAAGCCGACGCCAAGTTAACCATCATGATATCACCGCGACATCATCAGGGTTATTTTTTCAAACTTCGGAAAACTCCTCCAGAGGCCCAGAAGACATTATACTACTGTTTTGGTAGTCCTCATGACAACTAGACTGAACTTTCTGTGTAAAATCTGTGGGGTGCCTCTTTAATAGTGTTTTTAAATTCAAACTCTAGATAACAACTGCAATAAAAACGAAAGATTGATTTTAAAATGTGTTGCTCTGTAGATGATTAGCTTAGTGGAAGTACAGTCAAAGTGAACAAGGTAACGCATATTTTATGATTAAATTTTGACTTCTGTATATTTGTGTAATTTACAAATACTCTATACTTTGCTCTCATAAGTGTGCTATCTGTTATGGCCAATATAAATATAACCGGCTTCAGAGTGTGTAATAAAGGTGGAGCACACTCATTAAAGCGCCCACAGAACACCCACCCACCAATTAATCAACCACTTGTCTGGGCGTTTGTGTCCCTGTGGTTGCTCAAATAGAAAAGTGGGGTATCAGTGTACTGTGCGGTATTACACTGTAAGAGCTCTGTGTTTGTTTTTCAGGGTGATGTGCAATCCCAAGCCGCTGTGCGTGCAATCGCACGGCAAGTGTGTGAACAGCTCATCCAAAGTGAGTAATCAGTGATATTTACACATGACCACCAGCATGTTATTAAGGACCATTTCTTTGCTGAAAAGGTTTCTTCTGACCTCAGCTGGCTTCACTTCTCTTTTCTTCTATTCTCTTAAATGGCGTCACGATAAAGAAATAAAAACGAATAAAAAACATTCAAACCATTCTCCTCCTCTACCTCTTGCAGGCCACTTGTCTCGCTATAACTCCATACTGAACCAGATCCCTGTCCAGTCGGCAGCAGCAGTCCGAACAGTGCCCGGACCACCTGGAGAGCCGGGCAGGAGAGGCTCCCCAGGACCTCAAGGAGAGCAAGGGCCACCCGGCAGGCCAGGCTTCCCTGGTACCAACGGCCAGAGCGGACGGCCAGGAGAGAGAGGTGAGAGAGGACGTTTAAGGGTGTTGTTTACAGGATGCACAGCACAAGTCAAGAGCGAGACAGACACGGCAATATCCATACATATTCTCTCTGTAATAGACAGACTGATTACTATCCATTATCAGTCCTTCATGGCTTGGGTTGGATGCTGTTTACCTGCAGTGAGAAGGTAATACTACAAATGACTGAATGATTGAATTGATTTATGTCTTCTGGGGGACATTTTATGCCTTAATTACAAAGTTCTCAGGAAATGAGGAGAGCGTAACTATATCTCAATCCCTGTGTTCGTTACGATATTTCTAACTGTCTCCAATTCTGTATTCAGATTTGCAAGTGTATAGAGATTTGTATTGTGTTGGAATACATGTGACTTTTGCTACACTTCTGCTGTGGCAGAGATCCACAAATGTGTGTGAAGATTATTGACATATGAGAAATGACATGTAACAAATGTCCGTAGCTAGACTCTGTAGAGTCTGTATGTCCGTAGAGAGACTTCAAAGCGCCCCAACCTTTGGTGTTTTCTGTCATAGTTTACAACTAACCAGAGGGCCCTGGTTTGGAAAGAGAAATCTCTTTCTGTTTATTTAAAGGGGAAGCGGGCCAGTTTTACACACCAAAGTCCGTTTACAGGTCTTGTGGAGAGCTTTTGCATTTATGATAGAAGTTGCCTTTTGTGGCTCCAAAGGGAGCCGTATGAAGTCTAATGAATGTCCTCATGTGAAAACAAATCTGTGGGTGTGTGAAAGAAGTGATCTTACCTCTGCAGCGCATTCCTCATCTGTGCTTGATGCTAGTGACTCAAGGCTACATGAGCCACTACTAGCACAACACATCGGCCAGACTGTCAGCGGTCAAGTTACATTATGTGTAATGTAGGCGCCAGAAAATAAAAATAAATAAAATGCACAAATGTTCTGGCCATTCAAAAACAACTTCAATAATATAAATGAATGTCATGATTTGTGCCCATTTTAAAGAAAAAAAAAACACTACTATTTCTACACAATAGGAAAGAGTCCTTTGGAAAAAAAAGTAGGTCAGGCAGTCAATAGAAAGAAGTGACCTTGTTAGATGTTGTCGTTGTCTTCTAAATGAGTGATGAAGCCAATTTGGTTAAAGATGATTATTGTGATGAGCATCTGATGCTGTAATAAATGTTTATGTAAATGAAGTGTTCAGCTGGTGAGGGCAGTGTGGTGGTAAAATAATCAAACACATTACTGTATGTAAAGTGATGCGTTTTCTTTATCAACAATGGCCAGGGGCTTTTATTGTGAAAAGAACTGAAACCAGAAAGTCTCCAGTTGGACCTTCAACCTGTCTGCTTGTTTGCTGCTTTTCGTCTGGTCTGGCCTTCTCTCTCTGACGTGCAGTGAAGGTCAGAACTCCCACGAGGTTCAGTCCAGGCCAGAAGACAGTAACTCCAGTATCCATGAGGTCATTCCTTTGACACGAGCCCTTAGAGGAGAAACAGCCTTTGCGAGGCTCCGTCTTCATCACTAAAACATGCAGCCCACACTAAAGAACCACATATTGAATGAGCCTTGCACACACAGAGGCTTTGGAAAGCTGAGATCAGTCAAACGCCTGTCCGGAAATGTCCAGCATGGTTACCTCCTCCACAGAGGTTCAGACCTTTGATTCTCCCCAATAACATTTATGATCTGCAGCCACTGGTCCACCACACACACACACACACACACTGTTTTATTGTTTTATAGGCTGAACTGAAACCAGAGTAGTCCAAATATCATAAAAGATGTATGGCTTACTTATGAAATTTAGACATGTTAAGTCAGATGGTCCATGTAGGGCTGAATGAAGAACAAAGCTGTGCTCAGACTCAACAGATGAAACCATTTATATTACACATATTGTCACCAGCATAGAAATCCAGAGGGTCAGCTAGCAACCATTGTAAGGGCAGAATATCACACGATGAGGCCGCCAGTGTAGAAAATACATTTTTATTTGAGGTAATGTAAAATGTTTTCTCCTCAGCCTCATTGTGCTTACTTCCTCTTTACTGATGCAATTGATTAAGACAGTCGTAAAAGCAGCATGACAGAAAATCTGCAGATCACCAGTTTCATGTCATTCTCTAATATTAGAGCGTACGAAAAATATTCCATTAGGTCATTCAGACAGCTGCACCACTGGACAGCAGTGCAGAGCCAACTCTGGGTCTATCTTACAGTTTATAAGACTGATCATCCAGACATAATTTATCCAGCACATTTCTCCAAAATGTGCAATGTAATATCGATGTTGGAATAGAAAGTGGTTATTCAGATGATAGCCTGTTACAAGTAAACATCCTGCATTTAAACTCTTATTTCTGTCAAAATACAGATGTTTTAACAGCTTAACAAAATTTAAATACTGATTTTGGACAATGAGGCCCATCTGTCTGTGATATATTTACATGATTCCATTGTTAATACTGATGCAACTATGTCAAAGTCAAGGTGGAGCTGCTTTTAATTTTTAATATTTAATTAAGTAGATTATTCACATTCCCAACCTAAAGGGTTAGATCCACTCCAAAGGGTCACAGGATATCTGGGGAGGCGAGAAGTGATTAAATAGGATTGGAAAGAAATAAAAAAACAAAGTTCTATTCATTTTTTAAAAATGTCTTTATTCTTTGATTTTTTTGTAAAATAATGACTCAATTCTTTGGGTGTCAAACAGTTATTTAAATGAAACCATGTGAGAAGTTTTGTGGGAAAATCTCTCATTGATGGAGCTGCTAATAATTCAGGGACATCTGAAGGTTTGGAACCACTGGTTTAATCTAAAGAAATGCTTTGTATTTTACAAGCTTGTTATAATCTGTAGCTGTTACAGAGCAAAAAGTGCAATATTACCCTCTGAAATGAAGTGGAGAAGTGTAAAGCACGTACGTTTAAGTGTACTTGAGTGCAAGTACAGTACTTCAGTGATGTGATCTTGTGTTTAACGTGGACTCTCTGAACTGTGTGTCTTTCCAGGTCTACCGGGAGAGAAGGGAGACAGGGGGAGTCCAGGCATTGGGACTCAGGGACCTCGAGGACCACCCGGACCTCCAGGTGAGATACAAACAGATTTACAATCATGAGAATGATTGATGAGCTACACAAACTGAATCCATTTTCTCCAGTCAGAAGGTGCTGTAGCTGCTTCAAAATATGATAATTTAGTATTGTTCTGATCCACGAAACATTTGTTTTTGGTGTTTTCTGTCTGTGACAAGCTGGAGATAGCTATGTGGAATCTTTTCCATTGTGTTTCCTCTGAACAAAAAACAGAAATGTCTCAAATATTGAAACAATAGAATAGCACAAAGACTTAATGTGTTCTGGATCTGCTTTTCTCTTTGTTAAATCTCCATCTGAGAAATGCAAGCAGACGTTTTGGACCGTGAACATAATTCTCTGTATTGATTTCCCTGTGCGATGTGTAGAGTTTGAGGTTTGTGTTATGAAAATATGCCAGTGCTGGGTTTTTCTGTTTACTGTTACGTGATCAATACTCACAGAACAAGCTGACAAAAATCCCTGGAAACTTTTCAATGATCAGATAAGTGTTAAAAAAAAACATGAAAACTCCTGTATATGCAAAAGGAAATCTTTTTTTCTGAGAAAGGTATATGAGAGAGCTCTGTCTTCATCTGCTGTGCTTTCCTTGAATATTTGTGGGATGATAATTTTAGCACTTGGCAAATGGCATTCTCCTGAAAATATTGATTTCGTATTTCTGCTGACCGCTGAAGTGAGTCCTGATGGAGCAGTTTCTTGTGTAAACAGAGAAAAGAAGCTTTTTGTTAAATTTCAGCTATGAACCGTTATTCCTGCTCCGTCCCTCAGACATTCACTATCATCACCCTTATCCAGACATGGCAGTCATGTCATTTGTGTCATGTTGTCACAACAGAGAGAGGGATTAAGAGATTGAAGAGGTGATAGCGCAGTGACAGTGGTACCCTCCACTGCACATTTCAGTTTATTTCCCTCCCTTCTCTTTCTTCCTTTATCCCCTCTCAGGTTTCACACTGCCGGAGTCCTTGTATCGAATGTTTGTTGATGACTGATGATCTGTAGTCATGTCTGATGTTACAGAGGTGGCTTGGACTGTATTTTCAGCAGCACAGAGGCTACTGAATGATCATGGACGTATTCAATTAAATTTATTTGTCACATATAATCATAAAAAAAGTTAAATGTATTTCCATGAGCTCATACTATAGGAATAACACAGGCAGCACTGTGTCTCTATAATCCTCTCACTCTTCCACAACTACACATTGCTACTCGTCACTTTGATCTTGAAGGTCACACTACTCCATAGAGTATACAATACAATATAGTATATAGTTCACAGTTTATAGTTTAGAGAATATTATAGACTGAAGACAAAGAGAGAATAGATTCAACTCACGGAAGGGAACGACTGAGAGAAAAAGCCCAATTACAAATCCGTCTGCTACTTCAGCACCGTGGATTTATTAACACACAGCACAGGTACACTCAATCGTAGAGCGGATGTGCCGTGGAACAAATTTTCTTACTGAAGACAGCTGCAGGGGACGAACAGCGTAGAGTTGTGTGAGTCACAGGCAAAACAAGATTGTGAGATTTTGTTTTAGCAGTGTGTCTTCTGTTTTTGGACCCAGCACAGCGAAACTTTTTTACAGAGTTTGTGAAATATGGGCAAATTAACTTGGACAGTAGGCTATCTAAGGGTTGACGTCAATTAATAATTTCCCTGTCATTCAGTCTGCTATTTCAATCTCGGAGACCAGAACTTTTCTAGTGCCAAGTTCTTGGTCCCTTATCTACAGATTCTGCATTCATATTCATTCTGTGCAGGTTTAGAGAGATTAGGCTGCTGATATTTCAGAGCCATGGTCACAGATGTGTATTCCAGGTTTCACAAACCACAGTCAGATAAAGAATCAGTAACTGCGGTTACCTGGACAATAATTCTTCAACCCATGAAGAAGAATTGTGTTTTTTCTGTTCTTACAAACATGGAAAGAAAGAATATATTTATTCCCAGCAGAGAGAAATGATCAGATTAAGTGTTAACATGGTTATTAGGCAATAATGTTTACACCACGGCTCTCAACCTGAATTAAAAGTCCTTCTTTCTACTGTCAATGGTCTTTGTTTGAAAATTAAGGTGATCACTTAAGGCATTTTTATTCTGATTTGATATATTTTGATTATCAGTGGATTATTATCAGGCAGACTAGATTAACAAATTCAACTAAACAGCCCATCTGCCCAGTCCCACTTTCTCTGCTGCTCGGATGGAGAAGGGAGATGGCTACATGTTAACAAGAGCGATGTATTTTGGTGATTTTGTTAACATGGCTGATTTTGTGTGTTCGCTCATCGTTAACACCGACTCTTCCTCTTTCCTCAGGTCTGCCTGGGGAAGGACGAACAGGCAGCCAGGGTCCCCCTGGTCGGCCTGGCAACCCGGGAACACAGGGGAGGTCGGGGAATCCAGGTTCCACGGGACCAGCCGGCCCACCAGGATACTGTGACCAGAACTCCTGTCTGGGGTACAACGTTGGAGGTAATCATAATGCAGATGATATTCAAGTGTCAGTAACACTTACCTTGACCCCTTTTATTCAGCATTTATGAGCAGAATATAAACATTTAATAAATAGCTTATAACACACAGGCTGTTGTGAGCAGATATAAGGACATTTATGTGTTAATGTAGCATTTGTCAACAGTTATAACATCTCCTATGATGGGAAATTTTATATTATCACAAGTGTTTTATAAACCATTTATTACATGTTTTAAAGTATTGTTGATGCTGTAAGACATGAAACTAAACTGAGATTGTTCAGGCAGGTAGCCAAACACGATGTTCTCACTTGAGCTAAGTGACAAGAGATGCCTTCAGCATATTGGAGCCCAGTGGTTCCCAAACTGGGAGTGCAGAGTCATTACAGAATGATGCTATCAGGCTGTTATGACTCATTTAAAAACACACGCTGTTTATCGAACAGCCACATGTGAAATTTAAAATATGAAGATGCTCATAGCAGGTGCCTTGAGTGTTTTGTGTCTAAAAACTCTTGCAGTTCAGGGAAAGTTTAGCTGGTGTTTCTCATTTGCACAACAAAAACAAAAAGAAAACTTCCAAACTTCCAAAAAAAGGTGGCATGAAAGTTAAAGAGACAGTGCTGTAGACAAATGAGCTCAGACGCACACATGTACACAGCAGGTCAGGGTCTGGCATTTGAAACAAAAATAACATTTTGACTGGAATATTTTCCCAAACTTTGCGAAAGCTCAAAATATCCAGACTTTACAAAAACATTGTCTGCTGTTTATTTAGACCTTATTTGTTCTGATTTGTCTGCACATTAACTTTTTTCTGTCTTTTTACACTTTCTAAAGACTTTTTGAGCAACCATGAGTGATTACTAAAGAATTCATTCAGATTAGCTTAATTTTTAATATTTAATAATTTATTGACATAAACAGCTTAAAAAGTCTAACCCTTCACAGTCTTTCCACTTTATAAACAATCTTTTATATGTATAAAACATTGAAATATTGTTTACACAGTGACAGCTGGCTGTGAGTTGGTTATTGTTCTCATAAAGCTCTCAGAGAATTGGAGAGTAATCTGTCTTTTATGGTTGTTCCACTGTGAAGTTTATACATTCAGATCCACACTGGATTAAGAAGTTAACTGTGTCACTGACCGAAGCTATTTGCCTTTATTGAGATGTAATAAAATATGCTATTACACACACACAGACACTTTCTTTGACTCTCCATACTGATGAGGACCTTACTGGGCCTAATGGGTCCATTGTCTCAGCTCGGACATTACACATCTAACAGCTTCTGACGAGTCGTCTTAATGAAATATCATCTGCTAAAAGTAGCTGATGGATGAGACATTACTTCATCCATCAAACCAGATTTATTTGATATAAAAAGGATTCCAGTCAGAATGTTTTTTTAAGTTTTATGACTTCGAAGAGGCCTGTTATTCTCAACCACGCAAGGATTAACTGCTGCCTCCCCGACCACTTAAAAGGAAAACTGCAATTATAAAATACAGTATGTGAAGTAGTATTGTTCTTTCACAGCAGCTAGATTTCAAAACTTAAATGTGTCACTGTAAATGTGTCGAAGTTAAGCAGCGTTCACTGTGTAGACACGTGTGGACCAATAGATATCCCCCCTCCCTCCACCCATGATTACATTCAGAGAGTTGACAACTCACAATATACAGTACAAAGGATTTTAAAGGGATAGTATCCAAACCCATTGTTGCCTTTTTTATTTTTTTAATTAATGCTTCTATGCCGTTTAAAGCTGTGTGACCAGTGAGGTTAGCTCAATTCTTTACCTGAGTCAAGTGTCTTAGTAACTTTTCATTGCCAATAACGAATTTTCTTAATGTTTGCAGAAATGTTTTAGAAATGATGTTTTCCACTGCTCTAGCCGAGAAAAACAAAACAAAACTATAACTTAAAATAGAATTTTATAAAATGTGTAATTACTGTATGTAGTTCAGTTAATTATCTTGGTATCAGATGTTTTTTTAAGAGAAGCTACTTTCCAGTTGGAAGACAGTTGTTTGTTAGGCTAGGCTAAATTCAGTATTAAAAGTCCAGTGTGTAAAATTTAGGGCTCTCTATTTACAGACTATGTCAGAAATTGAATATAATATACATAACCATGTTTTCATTAGTGTGCGATCACCTAAAAATAAAATCATTATTTTTATTACCTTAGAATGAGCTTTTTTTAGATCATCTTCCATGGAGAGTAATCACCGTGTTTTTAGCTCATTATGCAAAACAGTTTCTCATTCATTTCAGTAAAGAAAGGCAACAACAGCAACTACACCACTAAATGCCACTAAATCATACACACTGGACCTTTAATCGCATTGTTGAATTGTATGCAGATACACACAATGGCATCTCTGATTATATATTATTAGCTGAATCATACATATCTTAGGTCTTGCTCTTCAAACCAAAATACTCTCATACTTATTATTCATGTCTATCTGATAAATATCAGGCTACAGTCAGCAGCCACTTAGCTTTGCATAAAGACTGCAAACAGGGGGAAACAGCAGCTGGCCTGGCTCTGGGCCAAGAAATAGTCTGGCACAAAACCCCCCCTGTAAAACTGTTTTTACACAGTTTTTGTACAGATTAAACAAACAAGATACAAAATGGTAATGAGTGTGCTTTATAGGTATGTGTAGGCAGATTCTTTTAACCTTTGGACAGAGCCGAGCTAGCTGTGCTCACCTGTTTCCAGTCTGTATGCTAACCTGAAAGAATTACCTGCTGTGCGTAGCTTCATATTTAACAGTCAGGCATGAACATGGTATCGATCTTCTCATCTAATTCTTGGAAAGAGACTGAATGAGCATATTTCACAAAAGGCCAGACTATTGTTTAAGCATCTCTTAGAACTACATCTAGGAACGAGACTATCCTGCTCTAGGTAGTAAAAATAAAACAGTAGCTAATAACTTTATATCAAAGGTCTTATTTCTTGAAATATAATTCACAAAAATTCATGACTCTAGAGTAGCCTGAACCACCTTCATGTGATGTGATTTTGTTGAGTAATATGTGACAAAACTGCAGTTATGGTGTGTAATTGCAAAGAAAATATGGCTGACCTCACTGTGTTTGATTCAGTATTACTCACAAGGCATGTTTTTCTTGGTATACTCTATACACTCTTGTTGTACTTCTGATTTATGTGTTATAAATCTTTATTTGTACTTTCTTATATACAGAAAGAGAAATAGAGATCTGACACATTTTCCCTCTTTCCAAACATTTTATATTAATGTCTTAATATTTATTTGAGCTAAATTTATTGTAGGAATTACTCCGTGTGTGTGAGTGTGTGTCTGTGTGTTTTCTTCCTCTAAAAGAGAGAAGCAGATTCCAACACACATTTTTAACCTCCAAACCACAACACAGCAGCTGTCGGTGCTGTTTGAGAGGTTTAACTCTTTGGTGTCGTTGGGTTTTTTTTCCTCCTGATACGAGGTAACATCTTCTCTCCTCCCTGTGTTCCCCTTCCCTCTGTCTCTTCCTCTTTCTGACTGAAGTTCAACAGGACTATGGGAATGATTACTGAGGAGCATTCTCCAACGTCCTCCTCCTCTCCTCCTCCTCCTGTGCCCTGTACATAAGACTAGATATTGATAAATTATTCCTTCAAGGCCTCCATATTTCTTGGGATGGATAATTACTCCTGACCCCGGTGTTTAACCTCTATTCCCTGCAGCAGCGATTTTTAAAATTGTGTTCCTCCAGAGCCCTTCTTTTTCCAAATTACTTTTGCAATCAACACTTTATTTTCGCAGGATCTTCTGTAAAATTATCAGGATTTCTATAAGGCAATAAATTTAACGACCTGAAAATCTTTATTCACCCAGTTTAATTAAAAAGCAAGGTGGCTTCACAGTAGAACAGGTGATTTAAGGAAAATTTGTGCTCTCATTTTGGTCTGGTTTAAGTTTTTATAAGCCACCAGAGTTTCAGTCTTTATGCTCATGAGCACACAGAGCATCTGTCATTCCTTATTATGAGCAGAACCTGGATTCACTTCTACAATCAATTGACTTTCTTGATAGAGCGGGATCGTTAATCTGACTGTGTCATCATTTGACAGTCTGAGACAAAAATGGATTAGCTTACCTTCCCACAAGACCAAAAAAAAAAAACCCATAACGCTGCTGTGATGATCACCACCACTGATCCCAGCACCATCTGTCAACAAACACTCATGTACACAATGCTGCAGCAGCCTCCGCTTCAAGCTCAAATCTCTTCGAAGCTAATCTCATCTTTCAAAGCCTGATGAATCAGCTAAATAGTGATGAACTGCTTTGATTCTGATTGGTTACATTCATTACTGAACATTCATCGCATACACTGTAAACTGGGCAGAAAATCTCTGTTCTACCCCTCATGTTACCCAGATGTGATCTTTTAATTTCTGGAAAAATGATCAGATCTGGCCAATATGGGATAGAAATTGAATTTCATTAACCCACTTCCTCATTAACCAAATCTTCTGGACACTCTCATGGGTCTCAGATCTGCTTGTGCTGCTCTCATTCAACTTGTTTTGTAACATTTAAATAGCACACTGACTCCTTATTGCTTTTAAATGGTGGTGGTGGTTGCGGTCCCAACACCAGTCTTAACTTCATGCTTCATGCTCACCCAAGGTGGTGGTTTTATGTTAGCTGCAGTGATCCAGAAACGTTCACTCAAACTGACCCTAAATATTCCCACCACCCCAGTCCAACCTCTGCCTCATGGCGGCTACCAGCCGTACAACCAGCCATACAACCCTGCTGCTCTGGCTTACAACGACCAAGGAGGCCAAGAAGAGGAGGATGAGGAGGGAGAGGAAGAGCAGGACCCCTATTACCGTGGTTACCCCCCTCAGTACTACCCTCAACAGCCGTCCCAGCTGGCACATGGTTACCGCTCGAACCCCACCTACTCTGAGGACACGGAGCTGAGGTCGCCGGGCGTCGCCAGGAGGTTTCCTCGTGACGCCGTCATCGTCATGGAGGAGAGTGAGGAGGGAGGACTTTAGAAGAAGGATGGACTCACCTAAAGTGCTTGAGCCCTGCACGCCACAACACACACGCTGATACTCACACATGGGAACAAATACACAGACTGACATACTGACATGCATACATACACACACACACACACACACACACACACACACACACACACACACACACATCACCCCCCATCTGAAACTGTGGTGAGAACCCCCCCCCCCCCCCCCCCCTTCCCGTGTATCCAGTGGTTTTCTCCACCAGATGAAACAATGTAAATAGCCCTGTGGACTCTTGTACGATGTCTCTGTAAAAGGGGGGTCCGAAAAGTGCCTGATCTATGTTAGCATCGTCTAGTGGTAATGTAAAGGTAAGACCTGTTTCTTCCCATCTCACAGCTGATTTCAGGACTAAACCCTTCTTTTCGTGTGAAGCTGCATGTCTCCTTTGAGCCAACCATTTCAGTGTGTAACTGGACACGTGCATCTTGTTTTGGTTGTGTGTAACTTGCTAGATTATTTTACAATTCAAATCGAGGACGATGAGCCGGCAACATTTGTACAGGCTGCTTTTTATAATGATGAATCCTGATTCCCCTCCGTCTCCATGCTGTCTTTATTTCAGTGTGTAAAGGAATATTGAAATGTTTTTTGAAGTGACAGTATTGTGTTGAGTTTGCTTCTTTTTACTAACTATTATTGGAGTTAATTCACTAAATTGGCTGTTGAAGCAAATTTGTTAATTTTACCTAAACACTGTGGAACAATACTTTTTAAAATTATGTTTTTATTCAGAGAAAATCTGGCTGCCGTTACATTTTGTCCTGCGATATTTCATTCAGTTGCTACAAAGATGGACCAGGTCTGTTCTGAGTTTTAATACTCAAACTTCTGGTGAATCAAGAAGAAAAATCTGTGTTGTTTGTGTCTTGTGTTTCTGCCCCCAGTTTGTTCGTTTATTGTTCTTATGCAAAGTCGGGCCTGCTCACTGTGGAAGCTGTTTGCTCACTGGTTAACCTCTGACTTCTCGCTGGAATAAGATCTGGATCCGGTTATTAGTCCAAACAGTCAGTCGCCTCTCAGTGGAACCAGTAAGGACTGAACCACAAGTGTGAACTCTCCCCCTCCTGCACTGCAGTCTGAAAAAACAAGCACTAAAGTAACTACAAGTTAAGCTGTGAGCTGGCCCTGGTTTATTTGAGATTTAAACTTGAACGGTCTTAATAAGGAATGTGTCTCACCACCACACCCCTTAGTACAATATGAACTTATTTATTTTATATTTTGTTTGCTTTTATAACCAATAAATCTGTTATGAGACTATAAATGTGTGTTTTAGGTCATTTGTTGAACTTTAATGATACAAAAAGGTCAAACTTTAACTAGATTTTACATTTATATACAAACTTTACTTGACGAGAACAGGTTTACTAAATTGTTTATTAGTCTATTTTACAACTGCACAGAACAGATTTACACTTCAACATCATTTCTAACACACTGACAAGACAGAAAGCTCAGGACTTCCTGACCAAAGTCAACAGTACTTTACTGAAACCACACCGATGGCCTGAATGTTGTCATAGTAACACATTAATTGGTTTTGCTGTGAACCCACAAACCTTCAAAAGCAGGATCAGCTCTAACAGATGTCATTTTTTTATGGGCAAGATCTGATCATTTCATGGTCGTATAATCAGAGGGAAAATCCACAGAATCAGATTTTCTCTGATCAGTGCTGAGCCACATGATAAAATCTCAAGCTGTTGTTGGATAATTCAGGTCTGCTGTCGAGAGTAATACAACTGACAGAGAGGTATATTGTGTACAGAGTAGCACAGGGTTTGTGTTGATGATGTTGGCATCTAGGTTATGACTCCAGTCACGCCTTGATGCCAGTGCTGTTGCCTGGATTCGCACACAGTCTGACTTTGTTTTTGTAAAGTTTCGTCTGAACAGAGAAAATCAGTTTTGTGTGTTGTGGTGTGCGATTACATCTCGGGGCAAATCCTATAAAAGACCCCAGATTTTTTCAGTACTTTGTCAGGTATCATGCTATAATCAAGGAATCTGTTGCTTTCAGTGCAGCGTTGATGTGAAAAAAAACCAAACTTTTTCATCCTTGGTCACGTCAGGTAGCCTCGATTTCATTTCATCTTGTAGTCTTCAGGTCTGTGGAGAAAATAGACACAACCACATGAGTATGAAGAGGCAAAAAAAAGTCTAACCAAAAAGATTTTATCATTTTTCTTTGCAAAATGAGACCAGACACAGCAGCATTCTCTTTTTGTGTTTTTTTTTTTTTTTTCACTTTAATTTTGAACAGAGATTGAAGCAGACAGATATTATCAGGCCACGCTGTATTGGTTTTGATACAAGGTACAAAAAGCGTTATCATCAATTGTAATAGCTCTGCTATCAAATACAGCAGTATGTTTATATTGTTGATTTTCTGTCTGAGCGTCTGAGCACGGGTTGTGTGTGTCAGTGTGTGAGAGGAGGGAGGAGGGGGCCTGCATATCCAGTAATAATCTTTTCCCTCTGCTCCATGGTTTTCTGAGAGAATATTAACTATGTGTTTAATAAAGGGCAACGATTGAATCGCCCTCGATGACCTCAACCCCATCTCCCGTGACACACACACACACACACGATCAGTAAAATGAAAAAGACAGAGTGTGAGTGAATATTAACTAGGCTAAGGCCCCATGTCTTAAATACACCAGGATTAGCTTGACCTTGACGACCACACAGCGACAGGCCTGAGCACACGCACTGATTGGCTGAGGACGCTGAACCAGTAAACAGTAAGAAGTGGCTCATTTATCACCATGCGCGCACACACTGACAGCAACACCAGATGTAGTACAGACATGTTGTAGGCGTGTGTACAAGGTGCACACACACACACAAACAGAGTATGTTAACTGAATGAAAACAGTGTTTGGACCAGACCTTCTGTGTAGATTCACTGTTTTTTATTTTAATATATTCAAACCAAATGTTGGTTATGTTTTGTTGAAATGTGTTTGAAGCACCAGATGGAGGGTTTACCACATCGCAGTCACTGAAATGGTTTCAGCATTGTAGTAAAGTGCTATTTGTAGAAAGGGTCAATCCACCCAAATTAGAACAAAACATTATCTCAATTGCCGCTTTTGGTAACTAGCCATGCAGATTTGTGTGGAGTCGCCCAGAATCTGTGATTTCTGCTGCCAGCCCAATATAACTGAGGTGAACCGGACTGTGTTGTACTTCACAGAACCTTGTTACAGGGTAACATTTCTTGATAAACGTGCTGATGTTCAACTTTTAAAATGTAATTTTTAAATACTTTTAACTCTATTATAATGGCAGACATTTCACAGGTTGACTTCTTGAAACTTTGATATATAAAACCAAAACTCAATGGCTTTGGGTGAACTCGAAAAATAGTATTCTGACAATTGACGATGTAAAGAAACTCATTAAAGTTGCATGGTTGTGTTTCACAGTAGTCTTCTTAACTGGGTAGTCATTGTAATAGAATTATTTACAACAGCCTGGAGAGTGAGAAAGTGTATTGACTGCAGAAACAGTGTTACTGTATATTAGACTGTGATGCAGCTAAAGGTTGAGTCACAGGATAAACCTTTTTCTATTTACCACTTTTCCTTACAAGCTCACCTCTGAGCAGTTAAAATAAAGACGAGCAGTGGTCTGCTCCTGCCGATAAAGATGAGCAAACTTGGACCTGGATGAAAAAGCTACAAGACAGATGGACTGATGGACGTTAAGGCTAGTGTTGAGCAGGTGGAAGAGAGGATGCTCTCGGTTAACCTGTCAGAATGATGTGTACTACAGGTGAGGCCGGAGAAATGCAAAAGGACGACATTATCATGACAGCAAATCACGGGTCACGATGTCAGTCTAATCTCCAACCGGAAAACACTTCTCTCAGAAAAGTCATGAATATGATTATGCCGAATGACAGATGCTCTCTCTCACACCCTACTGAGAAACCTTGTGTGTCCCACACAGTCAGGAAGAGGTGGGAAACAACTGACTTTCAAAAGGTTTGGCACAACACCCAGTCCAGGAAAGTCTTGTTAAACAATACAACTGCTGACACACACCTACAGAGTACAAACCGAGTGGCCCGTTACACCTGCCTTCAGTGATATGTTGTTTGATAATAGCATAGTGTACAATGGCCTTGATTCATAAAGGCACTCTAGCATGTAACCATCAGAGTAAAACACAGCAAATACTACAAACCATGTATATACAGTAAATAAAAATGTGAACTTGTGGAAAGAAAGAATAACACAGGAGAAGTATCGTGTGTGTTTGTGACCTTACAGAGTCTGTTTTGATAAATCTAGTTGGTTGCTCGTCCAACAGCCCGTCCATATTCTCTGTGCGCCATGTCACATACTGACCGCTCTCGGTTGGCTGATGATCATTCACACCACAGCCACATGTGTTTGTAGTTACAATGAAAAATGTTGCATCTTATTTGTTCCTGCACAAGTGAAAAGTGTCGGAGTCAAAGAGGCGAGTTGGCAAGCTTTGTGAATTGGATCCATTCACGCGTACGTCGCTTAGTAAGACCATGAACATGACACAGAACTGTGGAAAAGCTCCTGCACTGTTCACTGCTCACAGACTCTGTGCAGGGCGAGACAATGTGCGACTATTCAATCCCCCCGTCCTCATTAACATAAAGATTGTACTGCGCTGGTTAACGGTCAGTGACACACCACCTACTGCGTCTCTCCTCTAAAGTCAAGTTCAACATTTTTTTTTTGGAAGCTTCACCATCTGGCATAGATAAATGGAAGACAGCTTTCTGTAGTCATTTTAGAGCATCTGAAATCTTTTTTTTATAAATAACACAATGAGTGGACATCCACTAACAGTACTTTATGAAAACTGTGTCACAAGGGTAGTTTGGTTTGTGTTTATATAAAGGATATGAGACGTAGCAATGTGACATGGTAGTCAGATCAACATCGCCCCCTTCTGGCTGTTTCTCATCACTACGAGACAAAAAATATGACTGTGTGTGTGTGTGTGTGTGTGTGTGTGTGTTACTCATTATGGTGCAAAGGTCCTCAAAGGACAAAAAGATGAGGAAATGATTCCCAAGTGAGGTACTTTAAAAAAGTTTTCCAGGCAATTAAAAAACCCATTTGACCGTTGAAGTCAGGGGTTAGCTTTAACATAGATATTAAAATGTGTCATTTTCTGTTTAGTTCAGTCAGCTGAATACAAATAGCACTGAATAGTGAGTATGAGTTTATGTATATATTCTCTGCAGGATATTCATTATGTTACATTTGACCTTGTAGCAAATATACAACAAATACTATATAAAACCTCTACTAGAAAAACAGCTTTTACGGCAGAGAAATAATGGTGATTTAATTTTGCTTAAAAGACAATGCTCAGTGAGGCTGAATTACATCACAAGAGTCAGATAATTTGCTACTGAGACTCTTATATGAATGTGTAACACTCACACAAACACTGATAAAGAGAATGAGTCGATGACCCTCTAAAACTTGTGTGTACTGATGTTTTTCTCTGCGATCTCTCATCTGTATCTGTGGTTCTATGCAGTGACACCTACTGCATGTGTGCACTGTGTGTATATACGGTGTCTGCATTCAGGCTGGTATGGAAATGTTTAAGAACAGGCTGTATGTGTTTCTACATACAGTGTCCACAGCCTGGGGAAAGCGTCTATCTCCTCCTGCGTGTACTCGCTGAGTTTCCTGGGGACTTCTCTCGGCTGAGGCAGCTCCTCCGTCAGGTTGGCTCGGATGTCGTCTGGCAGCTCCTAGTGAGGGGTGGACAGAGGTGACATTGAAATTGAAAAATATAAGCAGGACACGAAATTCAAAGCAGGAAATGAGAGAGGCAAAAGAACTGAAAGGAGGTGGCATGAAAAAGACTGTGAGAATAAAGAAGACGGTATCGTCTACACCCCAAAAGCAGCTCAGATATTCTACTCAAAGGCTTCACTCTCCAGTGTTGACAGTCATTCTCATTAATATTCATTACAGGTGGGTGTGGACCTACAGACTCATTTAGGAGCAGACATATAGTTCAGACGAAAAGACCAAAGATCAAATAGCGATCAAAATACACCAAAGTTTCCAAAATAGCAAATTGCAGATGGGACTGCAGACATTCAGTCGGCTCAGGAAGCCCATCTGGATGTAATTAGGGATGCACACTGCACAGCATCAATTCTGCTGGTGGACATCAAGACACGGCCAAAATAAAAGACAGGTATCTGACTTTCCTCACTTCTAAATTCTGACACCAAGCGAATCATGTTTTACATTACTACAAGTCACAATTCCAAGATCAGATTTTCCTCCTGTGCAATTCCTGGAATTGATGATAGCGACGTCTCGCATGTAGAAGATATACATCCAGTTAATATTTGGGCAGGGATCCCAGGTCAATTAACAGCCTGTCAAGTCATTTTTTTTTTTTGTTTCAGTTCATTTCCAAAGCCGTGATGACGCCTGTGCTTCTCGCCAACATCATTTAAAAACTATCACAATTTAATGCATGAGCATTGTCTGTGAACTGCAGTGACCATAAGTCAGTGCACCAATGACGCAATGTGAGTTGCTCTTTTGAGTAAGAGAAGTTGATACGCCAAATCGAAACACTTATTTTGCCACTCGGAGGTAACAAACATAAAGCACACAATCGACTATGAGTTATTTATTTAAACATCTAGGACATATGAGGCAACATAGGCATTATTTTGGAGTTATGTTTCTGGACACCGGCTACATACTTGCTCTCTTTTAGCTCCGTTTTGGTCTCCATCAACTCCTGAGGGAAATATCTGTCTCTTTTGCTGCTCTTTTGTCTGCTGTTTGGTGTTGAGCAGATTGTTTACAGCAGGTTTTTAGAGATTTTTCACAGAGGACAACTCTGATGAGAGTAGTGAGGGTCAACCATAACAGTAAAGCTGCAGACCAAAGCTCTAAATGATGTTACATTGCTTCGTAGAGCTGTGGAGATAAACAAATAATAATATGAACAATACTGCTTAAAGTTGCTGTGGATGCAACCTCACAAGAGGGGTAAAACACTCACTTCAAACACATCCAGAAAATGACTCTCCTCCATCAAAGGCAACAATCATGGTGAACTACATATTCATTTCAAAGTAATTAATTAATATTAGTTGCAAAGGTGCCCCGGATGAAGGATGATTAAAACTGGCTCATTCCTTTTTGTGTCTGTATCTGCAAAATGATATCAGTGGACCCCCATCTCATAATGTGCCCTCACTCTGATTGTCCTTAATAAGCCTGGATGATTAAGGTGTGAGGGCATCTGTCTGTCTGTCTGAAGACTCATCAGCTCACAGAACAAAAGAAACTTGACTTACGTCATCAGGAAAGATGTGTAATCGCTGCATCATGGTGCGACGGTGTAGATTCTTAGGCAGCATGCCGTAAACCGCCAACTTCACAATCTGGTGAGAAGAAGGACATTAATACGTCTTAAAAATAAAAAAAAGCCAGTGTCTATAGCAACCTTACATATTTTTTTCCATATTTTTCAAAATGATGTTTCCCACCGTGAGGCTGGTTGCACAAATGTGAATTCGACTTGGAGCGAGTTACTGGACTGAGACATTGGACAGAAATACTGGAGAGAGATGTTGGACAGAGGCAGCGCTGACAAATCATTCATCTGTCCAATTCTATTTCTCCCTCTTCGCTCGCCAACCGTCCAAACCTCATTTTAACTAAGCCACCATCAGGACACACGTCTGTGGTCGGCGGCTGGACTAAAGCCTGCATCAGCAAAAAGCCAACAGCAGAGTAAATGTCTCTCCTGGTTTTGTAAACTACAGATTGGAAACCAGTACAGGTCGTCCCGCTACTTCTAGTGATTCCCACATGACAGGAGAACTATGACGATATCTTTATTAGCGACACGAGCCACACGTGGAAAAAGTCTACAAGTCTTTCTTTATAGCTTTCATGTTAAATGATTCTGAACCGCCTGGCTGAGACTGTGCAACATCGACTCACTCCTGACCTCCTGTAAAGCTTAGTATTCAGGTTAAACACCCCCCATGTGCTCGTATAATTAATCTGAACAGGATTTTTGCATGTTGTACAATTCTTCGAGCTAGGGAAAATGAAGGAATAGATTATTAACCTGATCTAACATAGATCTCAGCACAATGCATGTGAAGATTTGAAGGGATCACGGTCGCCCTTAACACACTGCTACTTATGATATAAGCCACAAGAGCAGCACCTTGAACCCACTGAGATGTTAATTGAAAATATAAAAAACTAAATGGCACCAACACTATAAAACATTACTTCAATTTAAATGATAGGATGTTGGTGCTCTTCTGAATATTTGTCAAGGTGAACAAATCTCATGAAACATCAAAACCAACAATGTGTTTGTCCAATACTCTGAGTTCCCTAAAAACAGGTCACAAATATATGGTTTCATTGTTTAAAAAGGCTAAAAAAATTGGTCAATTCCTTTATAATTTAGGGACTATTTTCAGCTGCAGATTAATGCCCGTTTGTTGTTGTGGTGAGTATTTACAATAGCAGGACTGCGTGTGTGTGTGTAGGTTTAACTCAAAATAAACTACAGTGTCTATGTTCGTCATAGTGGAGAAACATGTCGGCCAGTTAATTAAATAGTTTTAAGACAACAATAAAAGACTATGGCACAGATCTGCATCAGATTTTGCCAACACAGGAAAGACTTTTTCAATTTTATTGTTGGTTTTAATCTTTTCATTGGACTTGTGAACAAAAAGAAAAAGACACACTATCACCAGACGTATCCTTCAGCCCCAAGAGTTTTCCTCTCTTGTGACAAAACCTCCATGTTTGGTAACACGGTCAGTTGCCAGTAGTTTGTCAAGTACAGTATGTAGGTCACACCAAGTTCTGAATGTGATTATCACTGCGAATGTAACCATGAATATGCAACACAACCAAAACCTCAGGATTTATCCTTGAACTGACATTCTCATGCTGAGTTTCTGAACACACCAAACACCATCATCACCAGCACAAATCCACTGCTGGTTTAATCCCTGTTTTCTGCACGTCACATTAATATGCACAAGCAGCACATCTGAAGGAAGGGATAAATGTCAAGCCATGAAACACCTACTCTGTGACAGACATAGAAATTAGACTCATCTACCAGGAATGTGGGTTAAATCATGCATACAGTATAATAAAAATCCACAATGTAAGGCATGTGACAGTGGCATATCTTCAATTTTCTCCAAATAATAATGAAGAAATGGAGAATAATTATTGATGTCACTTACTGCTTTTGGGTCTTTTTGATGCAGCTGGGCAGCTGTGACTTGTTTGAATCCGCCTGGATACCTTTGGAAAAAAGACAAGTCAAGTCAGTCTTTGTTGTACTTGTTCTGTCCTGTTGCTGCTTGACCTGAGTATAGCTTTCGCCTCCTTGGATGTCAGACAACTTCCTCCAACTTAACTCTGACAAAACAGAAGTCCTCAACATAGACGCCAAGAATATTTCCCAAAGATTACAGCAGTACATTGTCCCCTAGCAGCAAACATGAAGCAAACCTCAAAAAACCTCTCTTTGACCAACGTATAAAATCCTATTTTTTTTTTTTCAAGAAACACTGCCAGAATAAAAAAATGGTCTATCTTTTCAAGATCTGGAAATGGTTATTCATGTTTTCGTTTCCTCCCGTCTTGCAACTGTCATTCATTTTTCACCACACAGAGTTGCTCTTCTGTGTCTCAACTCCAGTTGGTCCAAAATGACTTGCTAGACATTACACTAGTGTTGGCTAATCGAAACCGGTTACCAGATGAATGTAGATTTAATTTTAAATGTATTTTAAACACATACAAAGCAAAGTGCAGTCAGTCAATAACTTTGAGAAGATGCTAAAAATGTACGTGTTTCATAAGCAATTTGTCCTGCAATGTGTTTTTTTTTTTTACCATTTGTATTGTTTTTCCTATTGTATCCATTTTTATTTATATTGTTATTTCCTTACATAATAACTGGTTTTAAAGGTGCTTTATAAATAAAGTTTACTTACTTATGTGACAAACTAAACTGACTATTTTGGATTTTTACCAATATGTATCACATAACACAACTGAGCTTTAACATCCCTGAAACTTGAGCATCTAATGCAGACCTCACTGCATGCCCTTTTAAACTTTTCTTGAAACATTTTGTGAGTGGTCCACAGGCATTGAAGAACAATGATGAACTGGAAACACAGAAGAAAAAGAGGGAAAGTGAACTAACATATGAAATGGTATAAACTTACCCTGTGTGTGATGAGTAGACTTTCTGCTCCCATTTGTTTCCAGAGAACGCTATGTGTTTGGTGTTTATTACTACTACATGGTCACCACAGTCACCTGCAAAGATGCCCAAGATATTTGTTTACATGTTAAAAATTATGAAAAGAAATATTTGATTTTATTTTAACAGAGGGACAGACAGTTGCAGACATAGCTAGTGACATATGACAATGATAATGGTGACCACCATCTTCCAAAAAACAGTGTTGTGAGAATGTCACTTTATAAAGCATTAGTAAGACAGGAAGCAAACATATTTAGTTAAAATGAGTTTATCCTCTACTGCCATCATGTGGATGGTCCTTGCCACATCAACCCTAAACCAAAGGTGAGTATTGGTTTCAACATACACAATAAACAGCAGTTTAAACGTAGTGTAAGTGTTATGCTAATGTTAGAAATTTACTTCATATATGTGTGCTCTGTGACAGACTGGACTTGTACTCACTCAGTGCATGGTAGATGGGCTTGTGTTTGCCCTGTAACCGAACAGAACACATGGTTGCGAGCTTCCCGGGAGGCTGCATCTTGGCATCGATAAGGAACCAGGAACGAGCGAAGGTCGCCCATTGCTAAAATTAAGAGAAAAAGGAGATAAAGTTTAGTCACATTAAATACAGGTCTGTCTTGTTTTTCTATACCATTTTTTCACAGAACACATTTTGATACGTCACAATCGGAAACCCACAGGTGTAAATAATAAAAATGAATGATGGCTAAATTCTATTTAGCTGCTAGAACTTCAGGGTCCTGGTACTGTGCATACTGGCTTTCAATGAATTTACAGAAAGTGTGCTATATGGGTGTATGTATCGTTATCTGGATATGAAATCTTCTTTATCAGGACATGAGATTTTGATCATATCGCACAGGTCTAAGTCACACGGTCATAATTAATTCTTGAATACAGCAGAGCCATCATTAAAAAAAGAAGACTCAATAATCCTGACAACACAGATAAAAACTAAAACCCAACACCTAAACCATATAAACCCAAGGAACATGGATCATCACCAGTACAAATCCACTGCTGCTCTTTATATAACCACACACAAGGAAAGGATAACAACACTGTGAATGCAGGTGAAATCACATACAGTGCAATGGACATAACTGATTCATGGGGTGATCAGTTCATGTTTGACAGAGCTAAAACACCAACGAGCCAAACTTATTCATTTAATTAGGCATGGTTCCATTTAGAGACTAATTTCAAACTAAAGTAAAATCTATATCTATATAGCTATCTCCGTATATATAGAGAGAGAAAGAATAAATCTGATGTAAATAAGCTACAGAATACCCCAAAACAATGCTAGCTGAAAGTGCACAGGGTCTGACAAGAACACGATTAATACTGGGCTTACGGCTATAATGCTACTACCTACTTACAATAACATCAGGGTACAACAGCTCTGTGTCCTGTGTATTTGTCTGTCTGCAGCGTGCAGAGCACTTTTCATATGAATCAATGAACATCTACACAGACACGGCGGCTAGCTCGTTAGCTATAACGGCTTATTTATGAGAGAGCGCGCCACACATGAACGTAAACTGACGTAACGGTCACAATGCGAGGAAGAAATAAGATAACATAATAATGTGTGTGGTTACCTGGGCAGATCTGGAGAAACTTGACATTATTACGACTCTATCGGCACATCCTCAAAATATTTGACCCTCAACGTGAGTGACGGTCCGTTTGGTACTTTTACTCGGTTGAAACAGGATGTCGGACTTCACTTCTTCCTATGTTATTTATCTAGCTCCTGTAGCAAATTATTCAGTCATTTCATGGCTACGCTCACGTCAATGGTTAGGACATATAAATTACAGCCTTTAATGAATGGTCTCGGGTAATTATTTTAGCATTTCTTTATGTTGTCTGTCGAGCAATAGTTTCTACTCGGTCCTATTTTGACGTTCGCACTTCAACGTAGTTACCGCACTTCCTCCGCGCGACAGAAAGAGCGCGGGGAAATTTGACAACAGCACTGCTGTCCTCTAACATTAATCTGGACCTGTTTTCACACATTAAAAAGGCTTTATCAATCAAAACAGTATCGATCCAAGCTGCCGTCTGACCCAACATGAGAACTTTAGAGGAGGTTCAGGCCACTCTGGAGATCGCCAAGCTGAAAGAAGAAGACCTGCAGAAAACAATCCACTGTCTGTCTTTCGGGGAAAATGTTTCATCTGCAGATTACTGCCTGATGGAGCTGGACGACACTCTGTGCAAACACATAGAAGCTGGGCAAAGGTGAGCTTTTATTAACGTGAGACAATATGGTAACATCATTGTTTGATGTGTTTGTGTGAAGAGGTACAGTTTGTGACAAAAGTTGTATGTCCTGTGTCAGGCATCTGACATTCACATATCTGGTAGAAATCTTAAATCTTAATCTTAATCTCAAAGTCTGATCATTACAGTATTGATAAATCTATTAATAAAGGGTTTAATCATTTTAAATGTCAAAAATAATATTTAAAAAAAAATGCTCTTCACAAATTTCCCACAGACAGAGGCGAACTTTAATTTGTGTAGTTTGACTAATAAATTAATAAACTCATCATCTAAACAACTGTCTTCCCTTCCTTCTTTTTATGTGGTTGAAATAAAACTGATCTGCAGTCTAGTGACACAAGATGCATGATCAGGATGAATGCAAACCTATACAGATGTCATTCAAAATGAATTTATCTTTTTCCAGTCTAGTGATTCGAGGCGACAAGGATGAGCGTGCAGTTCTCTGTAGTGGTGACAAGACCTACGATCTAAAAATAGCAGACACATCCAACCTGCTGCTGTTTGTACCGGGCTGCAGAACACCAGACCAACTAACTAACAGCCAGGAGAGCTCTCATGTGGCGCATGCCCAGGTATGGAATTACCTGTATACTGTGACACCCACACAAACACTACTGGCTATATATATGTATATATCTGTGACTCACGTAGACTAACAATATCTTGATTCTGTTGTAGATCTGGGGATTTTCTAACAGCTACTGGGAACTGAGGAAACAGCGTCCTAGGCTAAAGAAACTGAAGAAGCTTTTAATGGAGAATCCTTATGAAGGACCTGCTTTAGGAGGAGAGGAGGAGGTTACAGAAAACAGGGTAAAATATATTCTATACATAGAACATATTCTCTCATATTCTGGAAGTAAATGGCTTTTAACCCATAAATTTGAGTATAGCTGAATAAGATGACTGTTACGTTTTGTTTTAAGTGTTCCCCTTAAATGTTTCCTGTGTTCTTCTCTTACCAGTACACAATGCAGGATCTGTTGGAGACGATCCAGGCCAGTGAAGAGGAGATAAAGACCCACCTGGAGACAATCCGCGCCTGTCAGATCGATGGTAAACAGTGACATTATCTGAATAATAACTACATGTACATTATTTGTTAAAGTTGGGTACGTAAAAAGGAACAAAGTCTATGTTAGTGCTGGTAAGATACAGTCTTTCTATTCTTACCTATATTTACTGATGTTTAGAGAGAATATCTCTTCTGTCTTCCAGGCTACTGGCGTGTGCTAGACTTTGACTATGAGATGAAACTGCTTGGTCACGTGACTCAGCTGGTGGATTCTGAGTCATGGTCCTTCAACAAGGTCTGCCTTGAAACCAGTCTGGAAGAGTTAGCGCCACTGGAACCCAAGTAAGTTAACGTCTAGGTTCCTCATGTCCATGCAGCAGGATCAAAAAACAAATAATGATTTTATACTGATTCTATTATAAGTAAATAAATTGTAGGAGCTCAGCCAGGTTCCAGTAACTTCTCTTCTCTCTTTTACAGAGAGATGATCGAGCACTGTTTGAACTGCTATGGCAAACGCTATACTGAAAATGGTAAAGGAAAACAATCTATGAGGACTGAGCTGAATCTTAAGCAGTTTGGAACTTCACAGTATTAACATCTCTGTATCCTCCTTCCTCTTTATAGACAAAGTATTTTATGCACTACATGAGGATAAAGTGTGTCGGGGCCTGGCACTACTGCTGCTGCAGAACGCTGTCAAGTTCAACCTGAGGGAGTTTCAGGAAGTGTGGCAGCAGAGCGTCCCAGAGGGAATGAGCACAAGACTGGACCAGCTAAAGGTTAGCCGATATCTGTCCTGTATACTGAGTACAATCCTCAAAATATTTTCAAGAGAAGAGATTGTAATTTATCTACAAATTTAAATCCAATCCAATCCACTTTATTTATATAGCACGATTTTAGCAAACACAAGGTTTCCACAGTGCTGCACAATAGGATAAAACACAATAAATAGATAAGGCAATAGAAGCACAATAAAAGTAGACAATAGAAATATAAAAACAATAAAATTAAATTAAAATTAAATTAAAAATAAAATGCACTGCCGGCACAAGATAGAAATATGCATGTATACACATAAAATCAACACTCTACATGGTGTCAAAAGCCAAAGAAAAGAGGTGGGTTTTAAGAAGAGTTTTAAAATGAGCCAGAGAAGAGGCCTGTCTAATGTGCAGCGGCAGTTCATTCCACATTTTTGGAGCTGCAATGGCAAACGCTCGATCCCCTCTGAGCTTAAGCCTAGCTTTAGGCACAGTCAGGAGCAGCTGGTCAGCTGACCTGAGAGATCGGCTAGGAGTGTAGGGGTGCAGCAGCTCAGAGAGGTAAGGTGGGGCAAGGCCATTCAAGGCTTTAAAAGCAAATAAAATAATTTTAAATTGAATCCTAAAGATGAACGGGCAGCCAGTGGAGTGAAGCTAAAATAGGTGAAATGGGCTCATACTTTCTTGTGGCAGTTAAAAGACGTGCAGCAGCATTTTGTATCAGTTGAAGCCGAGCAATGGAGGACCCACTAACCCCCATATAAAGTGCATTACAGTAATCCAGCCGAGTGGTCACAAAGGCATGGATTACTGTCTCAAAGTGCTGTCTCTGAAGGACTGGTTTAATTTTTGCCAGCTGCCTTAGCTGGAAAAAGCTAGACTTCACCACAGCTTTAATCTGGCTGTCGAATTTAAAACACAATAAAAGTTTCAACCTGCACAATTGAGACTATATCTCTGAAACACATCTTCATTTCATAAAATGCAACTTCATACTGTCTCAGGTTCAGATCAGGCCCAAGATCATTGTGTTACTCTTCATCTCAGTCTTCATCTTCATCTTATGATTGCAAAGCTTTCATTCCTGATAACGTGTGGGAAATATTTTTGCTCCGCGACTTTGAAGCTATGAAACAGTGTGTAGCCAAAACATTGTAATGTTACAAAGCTTCTAGGAGTCAATAATCGATTAAAATCACTGTTTGCATTCATTATGAAACAGTCTCAAACCAGCCATGAATAATCATGCTCTTGCAATAAAAGGGCCACTTGCTGCAGCTGTTTCTCTTCGCTCATTCTTACTCACGTCTCTTGAGAAACTAACCACAGTGTGTTTGGCATTGTAACTCTTCTAGAGTGTCGCCCTGGTGGACCGCACATCCCGTCCAGAGACCATCTGCCTGCTGCGGGTGGAGGATCTCCCCGAGGACACACAGGAGCGCTTCAACCACCTCTTCTCACTCAGAGAGAAATGGACTGAAGATGACATCACACCATATATACAGTAGGTCGCATCATCCATTAAAGAAATGATCATAATCCTCAGAAAATTAAGGTGCTTGAAGTTATCCTGTAGCACATAAGTCACTTCTTTATCTATAGATTATGATGTGTAATGCTGCCCCCCTCTTCTCCTCATTCAGAGACCTGTGTGGAGAGAAACAGACAACCGGAGCCCTCCTGACCAAATATGCTCGATCTTCAATGCAGAATGGCATCAAGGTCTTCAACTCCAGAAGACCAGTGGCTACATGAACATGTCACACTGTCAAGTTATGAAATTACATTTGAAAATGAATGTGGTTATGTTTATGTTGTATGACGTTTGCAATCGTCAGAATTATTTGACTCAGAATTGTCTATAAAAATGCCTTCTTAGCATTGAAGGTATTTATCAGTCTACTATCTTGCAGCAGTTTAACTAGTTATCTTGTAAAGTGTATTGACAAGTTCTTGTCACTAAAACCAAGCGTGATCTTTGTTACTTTGTAATAAAATAAGTTTTCAAAATATTATCACATGCAGTAGGTGGTTTTCTTAGTCTCTTATTAATTAATTAATTAAGTTAATCTTTTTAATTTGCCAGAAGAATTTACCAGGCACTGTGCTGGAAGTTGTCCACAAGGTGGCAGCCTGTGCTGATAAATTCAGTAAAACCTCACACACACTGCACACACTGACTGAATAAATATGTCCTGACTCTCTTTGGTCCTGACTGGATTTTAATTAGCTTTAGATTCAAGATCATCGGGACACAGTCTTGAGCTGCATTATGTTAATCTATTGGGGTTTTATTTAAAGACAAAATTATCATTGTGATTACTCATATTTTCATTAATTAACTCTCTTTTTCTTTCCGTCCTCTCTTATTTATCCAAGTACACATTCAATTTGTAAAACTATCTTAACCAAATAGATTCAATCTTAACTTGTTCTAAAAAAAAAGTTGTATTTAACTGTGTGTTTTGGAGCTAACCAGTCCAGTATCGACTGTCTGCCACATGGAGGCTAGCACCTGGAAGAGAGATGGTGAAAAAGATGAAATGCAAACTGTTCTGGTGAACTTTACAGGTTGGAGAGCTAACGGTTCAAACAATACTGGACTCAAAGCCATTAAATAATATATGAAGAAACATCATTGTTGCATCTGGTTTGATCCTCCAGGACATTTACAGTATGTGGATGGGGAAAGTGTGTCTGAAGAGTAGTTCAATTTTTTTAACATTTGTTAAGTTGTTGGCCTAGTCTGATCAACAGTGAAGGGAGGAAACCTGTTACTGCTCTCGGTTCTGATAAAAACAAATCTCATTCCTCCTTGTGATGACCTTTTTATTTCAACCTGTTTAGTCATTTGACTAACAGTAGTTCGCAGTAGCATGGCCTTTTTACTACTTTAACTTCTGGCATGTGCTCATGCACTGGGAGTTTTAAAATCTACTTATTTGACATGGTAAAGTACAGTCACTTCAATATACTATCAAAAGAAAAGTGAGAAGAGTTGAGACTGTTCTTTTTTACCACATTTTTTAAAATTATTTCCCAGCTACCACTCCAGTCCAGTAGGTGGAGGTGAAGCCAAAATAACTCCGTTGCCAACCTCCAGTTAATCTAAAGAAAGAAGAAGTTGAAGTTAGTTTGTTTTTAGCTTTGTTAGCTGGCGCTGTGGACTGCCCTGAAGTCAGCTGTCAAACATGGGTCGAAAATGCGCTTATCCGGACTGCAAAAGCACGGAGGGCCTGCACTGTTTACCGGCCAACAGAGAGGTGGCACACCGCTGGCTGCATGCTTTGGGACGGGTCGACATACCTTCCGCTTCGGTTTACGTTTGTAACCTGCACTTTACGCGCGAGTGTTTCTCCAACTATGGAGAGGTGGCCATGGGATTTAAAAAGCAACTTCTGCTGAATCCTGACGCTGTCCCTATACCTGCGAAAGTGGTGACACAGGTGAGTCAGGTCCAACCCAGAAAATGTCACATAGGACATCTTCTGACCTTCAAATACCACAATTTACCAACCAACTCTATCTAAATCCAAGTCATTGATCAAGTGTCACATCATTTAACTATAGCCTGCTCCTCTTCTTGTTTTCACTGGCACACTGATTCACTTCCTACTAGCAAGTTTTCCTTTATTGTAACCTAATATGAAAGTTTATTAAAAATGTTTGATCGGCTGAAGAGAAAATGTTCTTCAAAGGTTCCATATTGTATAAAGTGAGATCACCATTTCTTTTTGTGTATAAAGCAGCTCTGGGTGCTGTATTTGAACTGAAACTGCGCCTTTAAATGAGCCGTCAGGACTTCCGTAAGGTTGTGATGTCACAACAATACAGCCCCCCCCCCCCTAATAAAGTGTTACCAGTAATAACAATAATGATTCATTCAGCTGAACTTTTAAAAGATGGTCCTCTACCCTGCCTAAAAGATTTATACCGGACACTGCAAAAATAAGGCTTGGAGAATCTTTAAGGATCCCAGCCACTCAGATAACGTCCTTTTCTCCCTGCTGCGATCAGAAAGAAGGTTTCTGGATACACCAGGCGATCACTGAGAGGCTCAAGAAGGGCTTATTGCTGTTGTTGTTGCTGTTGATATTATTGCTATATGCTAGTATTATTATTACTTATAAATTATTACTATTATTTTTACTTATTTAGTTTTATTAAGAATGTATAGTAGGATCTTACAGAAATACACCTCATTAGAATTGTTCTTTTATGATCATATGTGACAAATTAATAGAATTGAATGATGAATAATAACGGTGGAGGTAGTAATGACAATAATATGGTTCATGGGGTTTCTTGGGGTTTCTGTTTAGGACACCAGTGGCAACTCTTGTCGAATTATGACTTCTGTACGACACGTAGCCTCCCAGACTGACCCCCCAGAGAGAAAATCTGTCAGCACACAGCTATGCATGAAAACTCTGCAGAGTCCTTATCGGAGTAAAGGTTTGTAGTACTACATATCATCAAGTCGTATAAAAAAAAAGTAAAGTTTTTGTTTTTACTTAGCAGTGAGTTTGCTTGTTCATATTACTACTGTCGACACCACTGACAGGATTACTGATTTCTTTGTCTGTGCATTGAAGGTACCCAGGTGAGAGTGGCCAGCAGAGATTGTGGCGTGTGCACTCTCACATTCCCCTTGGACAGTCCATTACTGTTCCTACAACCAACACTAGTAAAGAGACCGTCCAAGAGACCTCGACTCAGCCTTACAGACGAAGAGGAAGGCCCTTCAGAATGCAACTTGTCTACAGTGGTGCAAGAACCAGAGGATTCAACGTGACTCTGTGGACTCCGTCTTGTCTTTTTACTTTACTTTTTGGAAGTCTCTTCATGGAGAGGAGTTGGTAAAGGACAAATTATTTGCTGGAGAAAATAAGATTGCTGAAAACCTTGAGTAACATTTGATACGCAAGGTTGAGTTTCAGCTCTGAACTGTCTCTACTACAGTATTGAGTTGGTTAATGTACTGTATTTCATGTCAAAATTGTACAGGAAATGGTAAGTAAAAGTGAAAATTCATTTAATCACAATTTGAATGTAGCTTTTGTGTGGAGCTACTGATGATATGTCAAAATGTTGACTGCATGAAAATTGTCATTTCATTATTGACTCATTCAACTGTCAGCAGCCTTTGTAAAGCTGGATCCTGTTATATGGGTTTCATTATATGTACAGAGGTGATTTTTGTGTTTATAGGAATAAATCTACATGTTCAGTAGATGTGTTGTAATAAAACAAAGTTCTGTTATACTGATTATGTCCTGTTAATTCTTTTAATCTTTATTTATCATTGTTTTTAGTGTTTACAGCCTTTTATTGTGTAACCGCGGTCAAGGAGGGAATCTCAGAGCCAAACACCAAAGACCAAAGTGTGTACGCTATAATCAGCCAAACTCCATAGAGCATGTGTTACTGAAGCATCACTCAAGAAAACAAAACATTGAGAAATCTTAGGAAGGTATTTCTTGGTTCTGTCATAGATTAAGAATGGGGTAAATCCAGAGAAATAATAGCTTCAAGAAACTGAGGAAACAGCAGCTGAAACTGAAGAAGCTTTTAATGGAGAACCCTTATAAAGGACTTGCTTTAAATGACAGAAATCGGGGTAAAATCATTCTACAGGGAAGCCATTAATCATAATATCCTGTATGACCGTGTATGGGTGTAGGGTATGAATGTGTTAACTCTTTTAATAGCACCCATAAGTCATAAGGCACCATGTATGCTATCTGTCAGGGAGAAGAACAATGGTGGTATCCTTGCCAAAAGTGATCACTCACGTGCATTTTTTCCTTAAAATGCTGTAAACGCTGTTATCTCTTAATATACGGCTGGTTTCAAGAACATTTTGCATGCTTAACAACATTTGCATATTACAAATGATCATTGGAGCACTGACTGTTTCATGTAATGCTTCAGTGTCAGTGTCTGCACATAGTTTGTCCTGTTCTTATTTAAAGTAAACAGCTTTTAAACCATACATTTGAGTATAGATGATTAAGATGACATTTGAATATAAAGTGTTCTCCTCTTTTGAATGTAATTGTAGCTGTTAGTCAGGGGTTTCTTGTGTTTCTCTGTTACCAGTGCACAACTTGAACACAAATGTCTCACACCAGCCATGAATAATCATGCTCTTGCAATAAAAGAGCCACTTGCTGCAGCTGTTTCTCTCGGCTCATTCCTGCTCACTTCTCTTGAGAAACCGGCCACAGTGCTGATGGCATTGTAAATCTTCCAGAGTGTCGCCCTGGTGGACCGCACATCCCGTCCAGAGACCATCTGCCTGCTGCGTGTGGAGGATCTCCCAGAGGAGATGCTAGAGCGTTTCAACCACCACATAGCTCTGTAAAAACACTAAGTTTTTTAAATATTATTATATAGGTGATTTTCTCAGTTGTTTATTGTCAATTAACCTGGGTTGGACAAATTAGCATCTTTTTTCATTTCCAAATGAACCTTATGAGCACAGGCCACCACCTTGGTGTTGCACTGAGGTTGTCCACAAGGTGGTGGCCTGTGCTCGTATATTTACTATAAACTACATACTGACTGGATAATACAGCATGTACTGCCTGTATTCTAGCTGTTTGTTGTGTGCTGCATTCAGAAGATAACTGTTTGTAATTCATAGAACAAGAGACTATTCATCCATTCACATCATATGAATGACTTGATTTGATTTACTGACTGCTTAAAGTCCTCAGGTTGTTGAAAACCGTCAGGTTTTTGCAGACTGGATCCTAGTCTCAGTCACGCTTAGATCTGAAATGATTAGTACATCAACAGAAAAATAATTGGAATCTATTTTGATGGTTAATTACTGATAATTCTTTCAAGCAAAAAGATGAAAGATCCACTGTCCAGCTTTTCAAACATGAATATTTTCTTTGTCTTCTATGACAGTAAAATGAAAGCTTTGGGTTTTAGACTTTTGACTCTGGGAACTTGGCACCATTATATCTGTTACTAACAGTTTGTACACTAAACAATTAATAATATATATATAATCAGGTTAATAAAAATAATTGTTTGTCACATATTCAACTTGTAAGGGGAAAAAATGCCACAATTTTACCTTCTTGCTCAACTATGCTGCTCCTACTTGGAGCTCAAACAACCAAACAATGGGCTGAGCAGGTGGTAAACTGCAGCTATCGTGTACAACAAAGTATAAAGTACTACATTATTTAAGTTTTGGTGTAATCTCACATTCTATGACTCATATATTTGAATCTTGACAAAGCTGTCCAGACATAATCCAGACACTACAGAGTAAAGGGGCTTTAGCTGAATGCAGGTGAAACAGCAAATCACCTCAGCTTCCTTTAACACATTTTAATCATAGGAGGTGAAGAGACAGTTCAACTCTAATCATACAAAAAGGAAAACATATAATGCAATGAACACAGAAGTACTTTTTAAAAATGCATGAGCAGAGATGGAGGGACACAAGGTGAAAAACCAGAGAAGTCAGGGTAGAACATCAGAAAGCGCCACAATTGCCTTAATGTTGCATTCACTTTCACATATTGTATCTTTTCATTCTTTGTTTCAAATGTAAAACATTTCACTAGATAGTAGAAAAGAGATCACCACCCTGAGCCTACATTTTTAATAAAATGTTCACAAAATCTAACATCTCATACAAGAGATCTAGAAATCATTTTATTATTTTAATAGAATTTAAATGTCTTTTCAAAAACTGCCTGTCTGGATATGGTCTTCTACTGGTCAAGTCAGCGGTGCGTATGTGTGACTCAGTGAGTGTTAAACATCCACAGACTGTGTTTCTTCAGTAACGTAACTGTGTGAATCAGTCTTACTGGCTAAAAGTTACGTAGCTTTGTTTCAACAGACACACACCTACACACACAGATCTGTGTTTTCAATGTGAATTTCCTGCACTGGCTGGCTGACTAACTCTGACATCAGTCCTCGGGAGTGCTGACTTACCAGTTCACAGGGGGAAAGACATCCCAGCTGTGTATGTGTGTGTTTTTTATCTGCTGTGTTGATTTACAGTGCACCCGCAACATGATTAATTCTTTACCTCCTCTGTCTGATCTCCTTTTTTTTTGACTCCTCACCCGTAACGCCTAATGTGTAATATGTCGTCCTCAGTCTTCTTCCTCTTTTTTACGTCAAAGGAACACATGATTAATAAAATTCCAAAAAAAGTATGTATTACAGCGGATGAGCAAATGTAACAGTGTAAAGCAATGATTAACACTTTATTGATTACAACACTTTTCTTGTAATTTCACTTTTTACAGAACATCCCATAGTTAAGCAGAATTCAGACAGGAATTATAATACTTCAAAAGTCTACAATGATCTAAAAACATATTTTTTTAAAAAACACTTTAAACACTAAAAACTGAAAGGATGAGATTTTTCTTTTTTTCTCAAAAATGACACTGGGAATTAAGACAGCTCCACACTTTCTCAACACACTTTCTCATTTGAAACCAAAAAAAAAAAAAATCTGATTAGTCAAATAAGAACAATACCAATTCAGAGCTGCCCACACATACCAAACCAGTGCAGAAGTTATATATAGTAGTACAAGAATGGAACATTTATCAGTATCAGTCGTTCTTATCTAAGAATCAGATCGTTGTAATAATCTACATCATTGTAATCTTTAAAGATGCACTTCCATGTGTTTTGCAGTTTTGAGACAAATGCTTCAAACATCCATGACAACAATCTAAAAATATATTTTAAAATTAAAAAAAAAAAAACTTTTAAAGATGATGTTCTTTTTTTCTCAAAAAGTGACAAATACTGGGAATTCGAACATCTCCACAATTTCTTAACACTCTTTCTCATTTATGCACTTGTTATTGTTGCTTGTTTGATTTGTTTGACTGCAAGCCAAGATTACAAGAAGCACTCTCTCTTTCTCACAGGTGAGTCTCTCTTTCTCACAGGTGAGTCTCTCTTTCTCACAGGTGAGTTAATAGTCTCCACAGTGTGGAGATGCTTCTTCAGACTTTCTAATACTTTCTTTAACTTCTACACTCTCACAGACCAACACACACTATTGACTACAAGTACAGCCCCTGAGAAAGAACATTCTCATTTTCTTGGTCTTGTCTCAGTCACTAAACCAAATCAGTTCAGCTCTTTGGTCCTGAGTGAACTTTAGCTTACTTTAGATTCAAGATAATAATGACACAGTCCTAAGCTACATTATGTAAATCTATTGGGTCTTTCTTGTATTTGTGATTACTCATGCTTTCATTTACCGTTTTTGTGCCAATATCATGCAACTTATCGTAGTTAGTTAATACAGAGGAGCCACATGATCTATTTTTTATCCTCTCTTGTGAATCCAAGAAAAGTTCACATACAATTTCTGAAAAAAAAAAAAAAAAAAGATTGTATGTTTTGGCACTAATCAGTCCAGCTGCAGTTCACAGTGATCATTCTGTCTTCATGTTCACTGGACGCTCTGCATCTTTTTGTGCTAACTGGCTACCTAGGCAGCATGTCCTCTAGGTCTGCCACGACATAGGCAACCACAGCCCACAATGCTGAGCAGAGGTTCATTTCTCGAGGGTCCTGAACGGTCATGGTATCACCTTCACTGTGGTGGAACCAAAAGTATCGACTGTCTGCCACATGGAGGCTAGCACCTGAAAGTGAGATGGTGAAGAAGATGAAATGCAAACTGTTCTGCTGAATGTTACATGTTGAAGAGTCACTTGTTCAAACAAATCTGGACTTAAAGCCAATATATAAAGAAACATCATTACTGCATCTGCCTTGATCCTTCAGGACATTTATGTGGACGAGGAATGTGGGTCTGAAGAGTGGTTCAATTTTTTTTTAACCATAACTCATCAAAGCTGTTTGCCGGGTTTGATCAACCAAAACCATGAAACAGTGAAGGAGTAAAGGAAGAAAACCTCAAACTGTTCTCGGTTTTGATAAAACAAATTTCACTTCTCATTGTGGTGACCTTTCCATTTCATCATGCTTGTTCTTTAGACTGTCTGGCCTGATTTGGTTTACTGATCTACAGTCATTATTTGACTAACATTATGTGGGCAGAAACATGGGCTGTTTATTACTTCTGATGTGCTGATGTACTGGGAGCTTTAGTTTAGAAGCAAAACTTAACAATAAATCTTGAGATGGTTAATTATATGTACAGTACAGTCACATCAATGTACTATCAATCAGTTAAAGTGTAGTATGGTGTTCAATGGCAGTTTTCTGCCTTCCTTTTTCTAGACAAAACTGAAATCGTATGAACATCTGGTGAGGTTAGCAATGTTTTCAATTTGGCCCTGTGGTTCAGTATTCATTTTGCTTATTTTACTTGTTGCTTTGAGTTCCTGTCATGGAGGTCTAAAGGACAATGGAGATTCCACATGACTCTGTGGGCAGCTGTGACTATTTTTTTTTTCTTTTCTACCTTTTTAGAAATCTCTTCATAGAGAGACATAAGTGAATGATAAATCAGTGAATGGAACAATTAAGACTTGGACTTTCTTCTGGTACAAATGGTGCAATGGAATAAGGTGCATGTGACAGCAAATTAATCAACTTATGTAATGGGCTTAACAGTAACGTCTGTCCGAGTAAAATGGTGCTATTCTCAGGGTTTTCTTCACTCTGACACACATTGCATTCTTAACTTAGTGAACACAGTAAATCCCTTAAAGAGTAGGGAAGCAGGGCTACCTTCAAAGTGCCATTTAGAAAGCCACCAAACCCTCAGCTGCTCCGCTGGAACTGTTACACGTTTGTTAATGGCAGACTGTCACTGTATCCACGCAGCACAATCTCCTTCTTTAACTAACTCTCCTCGCCTTTGCTTTACAGCAGGAACGTTTGCAGCGCCTTGTTATTGAAATGTTTAAATTATATGTTTCAGTTCCTCATCAAGGTTATATAACAATGTCTTTTTGTGTACATTGCAATTTCACTTCTACAAAAAACTAGACAGAGACAGGGGGGATGTTTGGACCACTACATCTCTACCAAAGCCACAAACATTACAACACACGTTGTAAGCGTTAAAAGCTAAAAATCATGAAAAGTAACTATACTGTACATACTATGCTTTTTACCCTTACTGCTGAACGATCAGCTTCAGTGGATTCTGTACTTTTTATCCATCCAAACACTCTAGGGAGAAAAAGCACTCCCTGGACATATCATGAGTAAGATTAATTCAATACCAATATTTATGTTAGAAACCTGGTCTCACTTCAAAATGATAAAAGGACAAAAAGTTCAAATTCAAATGGATAGCTTTGAATAGTAAATTTAATCCAAGGATGTATGATTCAACATTCAAAGAATGGAAAAAGGAATGGGTGCATTTTGTACTGTTACTGAAAATGGAGAACAAAGAAGTTTTCAAGATTTGAAGGACAGATTTGCACGTAAGAATCAAGATTTGTTAAGATATTATTAACTGAAAGGAAATTTCATCACAAAAGCAAAAAGGAGACACCTGAAAAAAAAAAAGAATCCAGTGGTAGAATTTAGTGCAATGCATATCATCAAAACATTGATGATTATTTCTAAATTTAAAATAATTTCTAAATATTCACATAAATGGGGAGAATTTAATTGGAAAATCTAATTTGTTTCTTTATTACCCTTAACATACCAAGCAAACTTTTAAGGCAACAAACAAACTATAGGTAATGTGGCCATATAGATGCAAATCATGCTAATATCTCCTGGAGATGCCCGAAAATAGAGCCATTTTGGGAAATACATAAGTGAATACAGTGATGAGATATTGGAGTATTTAATCCCCAAGAATGTTTCATTTTATACCAGGGCAATATAACTAAAGTGATGCTGAAGAAAGATAATTATTGGTCAAAGTTCTGCTCACAGCTAAAAGCCATTACAAGATACTGGCTTAAAGGTGACCCACCCACCCGATGGTCAGATATAGTACACGAAAAAAAAAAGGACTTATTCTTTAAGATTGAAAAGAAGATATGTCTAACAGAAAATGGGAATAAAATTGATTAGGTTTAGAAATTTCAACATCAGTACTGTATGATTTTATTGATAATAATGTTGATTGCATGAAAGTATTTAGTTCATAGCACAGTAAAATGCATTACTACATGTAAACTATAGTCTTGTCTTTCCAGTTATATGTTTTAATTTTAAGTTTTTGTTTTACATATACGTATGAAATCTGGGCAGCACAGTGGTGCAGTGGTTAGCACTGTCGCCTCACAACAAGAAGGTTCCTGGTTCCGCTGTGTGGAGTTTGCATGTTTCTCCAGGTATAAATAAATCATAAAGTTTCAATTGAGATTCAGACATTCCACTTCTAGTGAATATCTGCTCTCACTTCCTAATACTATCAATCAGTCAATCAAACTTTATTTGTATAGCACTTTTCATACAAAACATGTAACATAAAGTGCTTTCTCTCCAAAAGAGGTTTAACCATGGCGGTCTTTAGGCTAATGCGAAAAGTACCCATCTGAAGAGAATAATTCCCAATGGTGTGCAACTGTTCCTACAAAACACCATAAACTGTTTTTAAAAAGGATCTAAAATACATGTTGTAGATTTCAACTGGGACACAACTTTTACCTCACGTAAAAGCAAAGGTTCTTGGGTGTTTTTATACGTAGGTTGAAACTGACGTAGATTCGATCTAATAGTGTCTATATTGTTACTGAAGTACTATAGAGTACTATGTTCATAGTTCATCAGTGAGGATGTGATTCTGTGTACACAGCACTTCCAAGGTTATTAAAAAAAACAGAACCACAGAAAATACTTCCTATTTCAGGTTTCTGTTTTTATGACAGACAAAAAGTCATCTGAAACGAGGTTCAGCATATTGCACAATATGAATTTTCAATGGACTCAATCATTCTGTCATGAACATTTGTTGCCCGTTGCAGACAGACGGATATATTGAATATATTGAGTAATCAGCTGACCTGGTACTCCTGCCTGCATCCACGGTGAGATGTCTGTCCCTTCTCCATGTGGCTCCAGTTTGGTTGTATTAATGGGAGCCAACAGTTTGACCACTTCTTCCATCACCTGTTGATACAGACACAGCGAAGTGCTTTTCAACTCATCACATCAACGATTTTCAAACATGGCTCAACATTATTTAAAATATTGTAATGCCAAGATGCATTGTCTTACATGGTCATTGTCATTCAAACTCTTACAGTCTGTAGTAAACCTTTTGTAATCATGTAAGAAGATGTTATGGTGCCACCCCCACATAAAAGATACAGCAGTTCTGCAGAGGGCATGGGTTTTCACTTAGGTTAAATGGGAAGTTTAATGTTGGGACTAGTTAAAAATGTAATGTCCAATTTAGGTCTAATGTGAAGAAGGGAGTAAATGGATACTAATTTACACCACATTGCAGTATCTTTTAAGCCTGAATAAAGACTGATAATTAGTGTGACGGCATTGTGTTTTCAGTCCTACCTTTCGTGCTGCATCACTGCCAGTAAACTGCAGACCCAGCGGGGTAAATGTCCCCAAGTCAGACTCCATGACCAGGTCAAAATTAGAGATGTTTATCTGGGTGGGGAGGTGAAGAAAGAGGAGAGAGCGTGACCACATAAAAAAATACCTAAAAACAATTCAAGCTTCAGACAATGGGAATGGTGAGCCACTCACTAATCTTTATATAAGGCTTGAGGAGGTGAAGTTAAACATTTTAAGCACAGCTACTTTCAAACCAGAGGACGCTCACTCAACCACTGGGAGTTGCTAGTAGAGCTGTTTGAAATCTAATTATATATCAAAGAGAAGAACTTGACAGTCCACTGTGGAGTTATGGTTCATTGGTGAAAAACTAAACCCGTGCCTCTGTTTTGAAGAGTGCAGTTTATTATCAAGGGCCAAAGCCTGTTAGGCAGTCAAAGCTCTAAAGAGGGAAACTGTAACTCAATTTGCTGGAAGTACATTTCTATTTCTCATGAAATCTATACTTCCTCCGCAATGTGGTCTGACCCTTCCTGCTTCTTACTTCAGATCAAATCAACTATATTGTCACAATCACAATCATACACAGGCCAGCATGGTGAAATATGTTCTTTGCATTTAACCCATACTAAGTATCAGGAGCACAGGGCAGCACCTGGGGAGCAAATCCAGTTCTAAGCTAGTGCCTTGGCCAAGGGCACAGTTACAGAGTCCGTTACAGAAACAGCATTTGCTTCACTGCTGTTACAGTGTGTTTCCTCTTAGGCGCTGCAGTAACAGTAGACAGTACCTTGTGTAGATTATAGTACTGCTGTGCTCCAACTCCACCCTGCTCTTCAGCTGTCCACAGCACTGTTCGCAGTGTCCTCCTTGGACGCAATCCTGGAAACGGAACAGACTTAGGAAAAAAAAACACACAAAGCAACAGAGATGCAAATATATACAGAAAGACAAGAGCTCAACTTAATAAATGACACAACTGACATGTATACTGGTGAAAATACTGCAGGTTTTCTTTAGTACTTGTAATTCACACAATTTTATTGTATTCCTGACTACAAAACCTGTCATCCCTGGACCTTGTACTCTCAGTTGATTGAACCTGTCCCGCTATAGGCTTGCTCAGTTGCATTCTTTTGTCCATAAGAATACTGTGCTGTATATCCGAGTCTGTTTCCTAATTATGTGTATTCTTGTTCCTCTGCAAACAAGCGGAGGAAATTACTGTTTACAGTCGAAGGAATTGTTTTGTAATTTGTCCCTAAGTTTGGAACTGGATACTCTGCTCACCCTTCATGGTATTCACTAAATGGCTTCGAGTTTGAGTTCGAGTTTATTGAAGGATCAGTATAGAAACTATATTTTGCTTTTGTACACTGTTCTAGAGTTGTACTTTTTTTACTGTTGCTCTTAGTGGGACAGAAAGGTTGCATAAAGTTAAATAATAAAGTAAATCATTTACTTGACTTTGTTTGCTTATGAGCTTGTATAAGCTTGCTGCTGTTTTTTTTTTTTTTTTTTGCATTTCTACAGAATGTAAATGTTTCTTTCTGGCTAAGTACATCTGCACAACACCATGCACTGTATATCTGTGAGTCTATATGGTATGTTTGTCTCTATATTACCTAAGTCCCTGATGAGCGACAAGGCCTCCCACGAAATCATGGCTCCACCTCCATCATCCATGGCGCCTTGGCCCACATCCCAACTGTCCAAATGACCGCTGAGTAAGACGACCTAGTAGATCGGACAGATACAGAGATAAACATAGAAACATGAGACTGAGTGTGGTGGGACAGCTTTGCTATGTGCATATCCATGGTAACTTGACTATTCATCTGATTTGAATTAAACAAGTGCAAGAGGGATCAGATAAGCTATCTGATTCATACCCTGTCTACATTTTATTAAAGCGCACACAAACACATGACACACACACATGATATGCATCAAACTTGACTCAGTATTTCTAATAAAAAATGCTTTTAATCAGTGAGAACAGACTCAAAAACAGGAAAACAAAGACAAAAACACACAGTTCAGAGTGTTAGCCCAGTTTCCAGGAATTTTAAGGGGTGGGATTCCCGTCAGAGCAACGCACTTGACCTGATGTTCCAGGTTACAAAACATTCTCTGGCCTGAGCGAGCCCAGTCTGAACAATGACCCCGAGGCCACTCATTCCATCATAATCTTAGACAAACAGTTTTTGCCATGCGAGCGGCATGGCTCAATGTCAGTCCGTCTGTTAGTCAGTCCACCACTTATATATGGTCCAGACTATCAGCTATTGGGTGGATAAAATTTTACGCAGACATTCATAGTGGCCAGAACACAAATCCTATGATTTTTCCACAAGCACCACCAATGGCAAGAGGTCAAAGTTTCAGTGAAATATCCTGAAAATTGGGTACATTTATTGATGTCATCCTCTAGATGAATTGCAATAACTTTGTCTCTTAATTTTGTCTCTAAAGTCATCAACTAGCATGTTAACATGCTAATATGCTAAATTGAGATCTTGAAGAACATGGCATAGGGATACACAGTACTGGTGCTGTGCGCAAGATCCATGAAATACTGAAGTGGTTTTGCAATACCAGAACCGCCTACCTCTAAATCCATTTCTCCTAACATGTATGTTTTCCAGGTAAGGGTTTATCCCAGGTTATGGCATACACCAGGGATTTTACAGTGGAGTGTTTGAGTTGGAATTTGCTCATGAACATACTGATCTTGTAATAGTTCAGGGCCCCAGCAGTGTTGAAATATCAGGAGATTCATATAGAATATTTTTCACTTGTATTGTAATTTTTTACATTGGTTAAGTTCAGACTTTTTGTTGACTTTACACAGTTACACTGCTCCTCTTACTTCTGATGGGTACAGCTACCTGATTGCCATCAGTCTTCATGTGGCAGCTTTTTAATCATGTGTCGACAGTGGAGACAACTAAATACAATGTAGTTAACACAGTTTAAATCATGAGACATCCGTAAAGTATGAAAAATATGTTCAGATGTGGTTCAGTGACATGTCGTTTAGATGGGGATAAATGTTTTCAACTAAAACACACTGACATTTATGATCAATACTCACACCAATCACTGTCTAGCAACATGACTTGTGTTTTAGGCATAATTATAAACAGAAAGCCCACACATCAGGACACTTTAGATTTTTAGTTGTTGTAAGTGGAAAAAAAAATCCAAGCCACTCATCATTCTCAGATGACTGGTTTGAGAAAAGCTAAACTGTGGAAATGACTCACTAAACCTCACATGTGAATCTTTCTATGCACATGAGCGCGCAGACACACACACTCCAACCACAATTGGTGCTACTGCCAACAGGAGCACAAAGTCACAGAGCCAGAGATGATGTCAACCATACCATGTGTTTCATTTCCCCTTTCTGTAATAATTGGTTCCCAGATCAGAATAGTAACAGATTACATCAGCGATATTCCTCTAATCCAAGTCTTCTGTCTGATTTTTCAGTTAGCTCGACTCTTTTTTGCACAAATGAAACCAGACAGATGTTATTTGTAAGGAAGAACGCGCATTGGGAACTGCTGAAATATATTGGGTATAATACCATACAAACTAAGATTGTGTTCACTGCCAGCAATCAAAGTCAGGAATTTGTGTTTGACCTTCTTGACTCAAGAGGCTACACGAAGTAAAGGCTTATACACATACAGTTCATAGTCACAATCCTGGGAAATTCCCAGAGCAAACGCCATCCACATTCATTGGCCAACAAAACATATCTGATATTACATGGTGCACAGAAGCCTTAGTCCCAAATGCAATTTATACACTTCCCTAACAACGATAAATCACTCATGCTCCAGGCAACCTCTGCCTATACACAGAACAGTATGCATCATGATTCACAAATGACACATGAAATGTCACACAGGCTTTGAGTTTGTGATACATTTAAATAAAAATAAAAAAATGAATTCAGTTTGGTCAAGTCGTCTCTCCCATTTTCAGTTCTGTTTCCAGTCTTTAGTTTTGTTTCACACAGGTTTTACCACTTATATTCACAAAGAAGTAATATTTATATGTAGAATATTTACATATCCTGCTCAGCTATTTGGAACATGCTAATTCAACCTAACTGGGGTTGTCCCTGTAAATGGGAAATGTTGATCCTGCTCATCATCTACGGTTATTCAGGCACGACAACTTTGAGCAGACAGTACAAAAACTCTCTTCTTAGGACTGTAAGTTCAATCTGCCACACTGTGTACTCATGTTAGTGTACCCACATTGGGCAACAGTGGCATCTTACTGCCTCTCCTTTATACCTGCACGCATTTGGATATCTGTGCAGTGGCACCTTATTCGTTTAACAGGTCTAACCTGCTAAACATGTCTGGGTATTATCCACAACATACTAAAGACCTATGTGTGACAGGATAGGCTTTGATTTGACTCGTGTGATTGAGGAGTCTAATAGTGGAAAAAGTGGTGACTAGAAGTTGCACATAGGTGTCTGTCTATGTCTATGTGTTCACCCTGACAGACTAACAACCTGATGTATGACACCTTTAGCACAATTCATACTCGAATCCGATTAATTGATCCTATTTGCAGGTCAGTGTCCCTGATAAGCAACGCTGTTCAACCCTGTTGACTCAAAAGTTTCATGCACAGCAAACTAGTCACAAAAAACAACACCAAGAATGATTGCAGGATCCAGTATTTCAGGACAAGAAAATCCACCAGAAAGTGGAATGAATTCATCTTTCTGTGTGTTTACATTAATATGCATAAACAAATCACAACTCTGCTTATACCAAAAAAGGATATGTTAATTTCAGCAGGCCTGTAATTTCAGCTGAGCTGTTTAGACTCACCAGTAGAAAAAAAAATGCAGTCATCTGTGAAAAAATGCAGTAAGGGTTAGCTTGTTGTAATTTATATAAATAACTTCATATGGTCAGGGTTTGTGGATTCATGAAAATAGGAAGCCACCGCAGAGGCATTTCTTCTTCTTCGTTCTAATTTATATGAACGTCTACATACAAAAAACAGAATTAAGAGCTGAACAGTTTGTTTACACAATCCTGTGTTCCCATAGAAACCTTCTTAATTCTGTCTGACTGAATGTGGCATTTCTTTGCATTTCCAACAAAGCTGAGTCTCAGCACTTCTCTGGAAAGATTAGATCACACAGGCACACACCGGCAAAGTAAAGTCAGACTAAACAGCTGTGGGAATATCTGGAGTCAGCAAAAAGAGGTTACACCATTATTTCCTCGTTCCACCTAACCAAGAAAAAGACACCGAGAAAGACTAATTAAGAGAGAGACGAGAACATAATAATAGAGCCTTTCTTCTGGATAGGACATCTGTTTCCCATACAATTCATTTGGAAGGCCCACCCAGATAGATTTCCCCCACCACTAAAAACTGGAAAAGAAAGATGACAAGATACTTAAATAAACAAGTCAGAGAGGTAGGTCTGTGATTGAAGTGGGAGTTCTACCTGCTCAGGGTGTTGCCAGCCAGTTATCTCAACCACTGTGTTGTAGGAGTCAGCATCCGGCAGCGTCTTGGCTTCCATTGTGAGTTTGACCACAATCTTCTGCCCTCTCTGTGCCATACGCCACATCAGCTCAGCATCTTCCACAGTGATACAGGCTGTAGGGATGCGTTTCACTCCATCTTGGTAGTCCTGCCAACCTGTGTGGGGACTGGCAAAGACATAGATGTATGAATCTCCTGATTAAACCCTCATTACACCTGAAGTTCAGGATTAAATGCCAGCGGGGCCCTTCAGCGGTAGTTAAATGTCATTTTCACAAATATTCCTCACAGATAGACACACAGATAGATACCTGTTAATAGAGAATGGTGTAATGGATCGAATGAGTGTGGCCACAGCTCCCACTTTGGCTGCCTCAGAGGCGCCGTAAGCACGGTAAGCCACAGTTTCCCCATAGCTGACAAATGGCTGGTTAAAGACCACAATCTTCCCTACAGCCTCGTTGGCTCTACGCTTCAGTTCCTCAAAAGACTCAACTACCAACACTGCAGCCTCAATGCCTGGAGAGATAACAGTGAGACAGGGAGGAGGTGTATGACAGATGACAGGCATTAAAATTATTTTATTCAGTATAGTCTTCACCTTCAGGTGGTGTCCCTACACTGCTACCCAATCCAAGTATGGCCAGACTTTTGGCCCTGGGCATAATCATTTCTGCACTCTCCTTCCCTCTCACCCAGTGTGGGATTTTGACAGGCTCTGGAGAAGAATAGGATGAAACAAAACTACTGTTACCTTCAGCAGAGGACAAGAAAGACTGCAGAAAAAGATCCTTTAACTTACGTCCTCAATTTATCCTCATTGCACACTTCTCAAATCCTGCATGCAGCGAGAGAGATATCAAAGCATACTCACCTAGATGTACATTCAACCCATCCTGTGTTATAGCATTGTACATGTATTTGATAGCCAACTCCAGATTGTGTGAGCCACTGACACGGTTCCCTATGGTGTCGGTGAAGTCAGCTAGCCGCCTGTAAGAGCGGTTCTGGGCAGCTCCAAACACGGCCAGGTCAATAATCTTTTTGGCCACATCAGCATAGCCTGCTACCTCTGCTACTACATCTGAGACTGGGTTCACACAGAAACACACAAAAAGAAAGTCAGGTTTTATATCTAAATCTTATTTTGTATCTCAAGAATCTCTTTTCAGTACATTTGCTAGAGTAGATAAGTGCATATATTACCGTTATATATTCTTATTTATATATAATTCAAGACTTATACAAAGACCTGCCTCAAAAACATTATGCATAATAAGTCATGGGTGTAATATAAACATACAGTGACTACTTTACACAGTGTAAGTCGGCAGTAATTTAACTCTGAAGAAGATCTGCAACAAATTGACTGATACGTGGATGTTTTCTAATATATCCCAAAAGAGAGAATCACAGAAAGGGATTCTGGTGCCAGTTTTTTCCCCCGATATTTAACCCTCTGTGGTCCAAGCAAGGCTTTATCCATTGCTTTTGCAATCCTTGGCGATTGCTGCTTGAACTCCAGATGGTTAAAGCCCATTCACCCCCATACTCCTTCCACAAATGTGTGTCCAAATTAAAGATAAACTGATGGCAAGTCTGATCACCTACACAGCCCTCTATTCTTTACTATATATAAGAGGGGCATATGAGGGCTTGGGTTACCTTTCCTTGCAGTATGATTGGACACAGCCCTGGCTGGGTGAGGGTGACAGTCACATTGAGATGACAGCATGGTGACAAACATGAAGAGGGACAGGATGAACGGCAGTCCACCTTTCAGGACCATCTGCAGACATAAAAAACATCAGATTATAAATCTGACAGTCACATGGATTATTAGCTGCTTAATTAAGATCTAACAGGGTAATTAGCTGCACATCATTGATTGACAGGTTCACAGTAAACTATCACTAAATCACTTCAATGTTATTTAAAGGGGCTATAGTCAATTACAGATTATCCAAAGTAGGTTAAAACGAATTTATCTGTTGACAAAGACTTCATACTGAGTAGCACTGCAGACATGCCTGGTAGTAGCATTAAAATGAGCTAGTTTTGGCCACTATAAGAAAATGTTAGAGGCAGTGAGAGCAGAGTAATGTGAGCTAACATCACAGCTTTTACTTTCAGTTCAGGACTGACATCATTAGACGACACTGGCTGAGCTGGTCTGTTTAGATACTACTCCACCGTGACAACAAATTCAAATTCAATGGGCTTTATCTTTAATCAACAACCAATCGTCAAACCAAAGATTTTCTAAGACTATTAATCTCCTCTGGTTAAACTAGACAACGTTAGACGGATTTGACAGGCGGACAGAGGATGGAGAGAGACGTTGCACGGCAGATGAACGTTTTTACAGTGTCACTGAGCACTAACACTTGAACTAAAACCTCTATGAAATAACACAAACACAAACCTTTGAGGCCAAGTTAGGTGTCTTTGTTTTCGTTAACGTTACAACACTTTGTACAGGTTTAAAAATACTCTACGAGACACGAATACCGGGCTGTAATAAAAACACAATTTCCGTCTTCCGGTCCGACTGTTTCACAATAAAAGCGGCATCTCTACGCATATCTAGCAGTAAATAAAATAAAAACACTTCCAACATAAACAAATATATTCATGAAAAGAAACAACTGTACAACTGTAATTTATCTATTCAACAATTCAATATGCAACTACAAATACTCAAGAAAGTTTCATATGGTATAACTGCTAATCAATTTATTGAAATTACCCACAAAGAAAGCATAAAAGACTGTTCAGATTATTATATACATTTAAAAGATTCACGCCCAGGCAGTTTAAAGAACTCAAAGCATTTGCATCATCAGATAATTAGGATTAGACTGGTCCGTTTTTAGGATTAGCATTATACTTTACACCTGATACTATGTTCAGCAGTTAATTAGAGATAGATCATTTAGTTCAAATGCAGATCAAATAAAATATAAAGTTCCAAATGTAATTTCAGCATAAATCGAGTGTTAGCACTCTCAAAATATGTATTGTACTTTGTTCCAAAACATTTCTAAAAGTATGTCATGCCCTAGTTAGTAGAGGTAGTAATCTGTGAAGATGCCATTTGAAGAATACTCTATGCACTTTTCAACACGGTTCAGTATAAGTTAAGGTGCTTTTGAACAACATGGAGGTGGGAAGTAGGGATGCTTTAGGGGGCTGCAGCACCCCCTAAAATCTGACTGATTAAAACCATCAGTTAAGCTGATGACTTTCTCCTTTTTTTTTTTTTTTTTTTTTTTTTTTACTGGGATGTACACTAGTATTGGTGGTAGAGAATATGTCATTTATAGTGACATTCAGTATATAGGCCATTGGTACAACGGCCAAACGGTGTGGTTTGGTTATAGGTCTAAGTAATTAAACATATCTAATAACTGTCCTCGATTTTCCAGTTACAGCTGTTGAACAATGTAAATGTATCAAAGAAAGGGGGCAGCTTTGTTACACATAAGGAAGTAAAGTAAATAAGTAAGTGAGGCTGCAGAGCCAGATGCCTCTTTTCAAAGAAATAACACACCATCCACCCATTTTATGTTTGTCCTTATCAAGATCATTGGGGGCCTGGAGTCAATCCCAGCTGGCACTGGGCAAGAGGTGGAGTACACCCTGGACAAGTCCCAACACAACTTGATGTATGATGAAATGTATTGTTGACACTTTAAATATTAAATTGCAGAAATGAACTTCCTAGCAATGCTGGCTGCTGGTATTCTGACATTATGGGGCATCTTTATATAGTCTTCTTCTTTTTGTTTCCATATCTCCTTGTCAACAATTTTACTAGCCAAAAAGATGTCCATTGCTTGGAATGTAGTGTGTCCACAGCGTAGAAAACATAGCACTTCTCTGCCCACATCCCAATCTGTGGTTTTCATCCCCCATCCATCTCTACCACTAATCTTCTTTGTTTCTCTGCAGTCATTGGCATTCACTGTAAATGACCCACCCCGTGAGAAGGGTAAGATTGTAGAAGATTTAACGTTAATTTGTTACTGTATTTATAGAATACGCCAGTACAAGAGTTTAACTTCTGTTTACTTTAAGGCACTTGCTTTTTACATAACACAAGACATTCAGCATCTTCCTGTATTTCACCAGCCATTTGTGTTTTCCTTTCTGCATCAGATTTCAGAAAACATCTGACCATTTGGCTCCATTCCCATGCTGCTGGCTTGATTTAACACAGTGGTTGAAAAACTTTTTTTTTTTTCTGGCAGCTACATTTAAGAGGATGTTTCTTGAGGCTGGGAGGAAATGTTTTTCTATGCTACTGTGTGAGAGCACAGTGGAAGAAAAGCTACAACTCAAAGTGCCTTTACCTGCAGCTGACCTTTCAACGTGGGCACATTTAGCATGTCACAACCAATAGGTCATTACAAACCTTTTTCAGTTTTCATTTGTTTGCACTGTGAATTTCTTTACATAATCAGATGATTCAGAATCTAAGTTTGCTGTTTTTCACACAGTGAATACACTGACAACAACACACAAGTTTATGACAACATAGAGGCTCCAAAATACTGCATGGAAACACAAAATCACTGCCTCAGAGGCCACGAAGTACAAAGTTAGTCTGTCAAAGAAAGGAGGGATGAAAGGGGAAAATGTAAATAAGAGGACAATGTGTACGATCACATATCTCTTATTGTGCTCTGGATGTTTGTGTATGAGACTAAAGAAGCAATGTATGCTCTTATATTCAGGCCAAACCCCACAGTAAAAGAAAGACAAACAGACAGTTTTAGAATTGCATTAAAGCCACATCTTTATTCAGTAGTGAATCTCATGAGATACACCATTTCAGCAACACAGCTCTCTATTGGCCACCTCTGCTTATGTCACTATTTTTTAGATTTTTGGTTGGTCCCCTCCATTTTGTAGGTGTTTATTTGTTAAAATCAAGGCTTCGGTGAATTCATATTCAATTTCGATTATAATGAAAATTAAAGCTGCTATATATTTACAAAGAACTTATCCTACTTTAATCACTTATTATTGTATTCATATGAAAAAAAAGTATTTCAAAAAAGCTAGACAACTGATGATGAAATTGAAAATGAATTGAACCAAGGCTTGTCATATACACTAAAAACATAAATATAAAACAAACTGAGCAGTAGGCACAAAGAGGTTTTGACCATGAGTAAATACTGTACAATACCAATTTATCACTGACATATTACCTGGATTATAGTCTAAACAAGTATAAATTAATACACATAAATTATAGTATCATCAACATACTGTATAAACATTACAGAAATCCTAGAAGAGAAAGGTTATTGCTTGTCAGCACCTGTTGGATTGCCAGCAAGTGTTAACCTGTTGTCTTAACCCTCTATGGGCATGGTTTATGTCAGACATTTCTGTTGTCTATACCAACAGAAATGTAAAGAGTTTCTCCCAAAACTATTACAGTTGTGGTTCTGTACAGCTTGAAGGTCAAAGCATGACACTAATCCTATAAGAGCACTGTAAATTAATGCATAAAATGTATTGTGAGGCACTGAGGATTCAAGTGACAAATTTCATGTTTTAACAGTAAGTCACAGTGGGTTAGTGAAAAGGTCGTCCTGTTTATTCCAGCCATAATGAATAGGTAGTTTGCATTTGCATCAGACAAAATAGAATAGCTTTAGAATAGTCATTTCTAATATGGCGAAGGAATTATTTCATGTAAACACTATTAAGTAGCCTCAATTAAAAGACAAAAAAAAAAAAAAACGTAGCCTCACACACATCAACTGTCAATCAAACTGTCAATAGACACAAAAACTGCTGCTGATAACAGCAGTGACTTCTGACACAGGATATACTAAAAACAAACAAAAATTGACATTACAATCCGATAAAGAAATGCCTATATCAATTTAATGTTTGTTATTAAACTCAAAGTCAGAGCAACTGAAAAAAAACCCAATGTGAAACCTCTTTCATTGAGAATGTGTGGGTATATGGGGGCAGGTCTAGTCCTCATAGTTTAACTACTTCTCTGTATGTATCAACCATTGATCCCAGTCATCTTGATCACCAAAGCTGGTTTAAAAAAATTAACTGACCTTTTGATAAAGATTGTAAGGTCAACATGACATTTACACCATTTTAATAAGAGGCTGATGTGAAAAGTATTGTTCTGTGACACATAATAAGCAGTAGGCAGCTAGTGACTATATATATATATATATATATATATATATATATATATATATATATATATATATAATTTTTTTTTTTTTTTTTAAACAGGCTGTATACAAGTAAAAATACTGTGCTACCAAAAAAGAATCTGACCCCATTGTCACTGCTGTTGACTGTCTCCTAAAAGTCTCTAAAAATGTCCGCTGCTTCTTTGGTTGGCTGGTTACGGTAAAGACAGATAAGGAGAAACCTGTGTGCTCACACTCTGAGTGGCACTGTAACTAATCAAAATTAAGAATAAATTCCTGATTTGGGATAATCCAGTTAGTTACGTTGAGAGTTAAACAAAGATGTCTATAATTTTAACTCTCCAAATCCTGACTCTGTATGTTGTAAGAAAAACACTAAATGCCATCACTGTCCCTTTAAGTTCAAACCTGCTATTGTAGCTGTATAGAGTTGACAGTCTGAAAGGAATGTGCTTTGGCTGTCGTCAGATAACGTCGGTCACTTCTACGGTTTCTGAATTATAGTCGTTAGCCTTGACTGCAATCCTGTCGGCACAATGCTGCGCTCAGTCACCAAATAAAATCTGAAAAAAACCTGAAAATATTGCTAATGTTGGACAGATGCAAGGTTGAGGGACTTTTACTCTCTACTGAATGAATAGAATGAAAGGACTGAAATCTCCTTTTACAAATGGCTTATGGAAATATAATCTCTAAACATCAAAACACATTGTAAAAGCTACTAAAAGTAATTCTCCAAAAAGACAAATAAAGCACATTTATATTTGGTCAGCTCTATAAGTGTCAAATATCTATGAAAAAACAACAAAAATGTACCTGCAGAGTAACAAAATCTCTCAAAACAATACTGGACAGCATATTGAAAAATCATATTAATTTCTCATAACAACAAAAAATGTTCAATTCAGCAAACAAAGCATACAGAAAATTAAATGTAACAATGAAAAACGTTAACAAATTTGACCTCAAACAAAGGCAAAGGGTTTCAATTTTTGTAGGCCTTTCGTAATACTAGCCCCATATGTGGTACTGTTTCTATTAACAGCATTCAAAATGCATTAAGGCTAATTATATGTTTCTGTGAACTTTCTCGACACTGGTAAGCTGAGCTGGGACAGTTCAGGCAGTAGTTCTGCTAAACGGGACGATCGATTGGCCTGTAATGCAGAACAAAGTCCAGCCCAGAGTAGTTGAGCTTGGAGAAGTAATGTGGGTCTAAAGGCAGTGTTGTCAATACTCTGAAGTTGACTAGTTCAGTTTCATCGTGACAGTCTAGAAATTATTCCTTTCTTAAAATTTAGGATGTGATTTTAATGTCTAACTCCCTTCCTAGACTGGAATGATAGGAATGTATTTTAATAGTCCTATTTGTTCTCTAATGACCTCCTCTTCACAAACAATGAACAAATATAGAGATGTGAATGGGTAACAGAAGGTAGGAAAGGATGAAAGAAAAAAAGGAGCACTGCAGAAACACAGAGATGTTTGACTTCAAACTTCAACTCAAAGAGGAATCATCTTAGTTGTTTATAGATCCATTCTCAGTCCTGATTGGGGAGGAGACAGATTCCATTTAAAGTCCCTATAGGTTTGTTCAGGCGTAGAACTCCTTGGTGGGCGCTTTGTGATAGGTTGTTGTGGAAAGTTTGGTGTCTCCCAGGTCATAGCTACCTTCGTCCTTCTTCTTCATACGGTAGGCGAGGAGAAGGAGGAGGAAAACAGCGCAGAGGAATCCAACCACTCCACATGCTATCACCGCTAAAAGGCATAAAGAAAGATTAAAATATATGCCACACACTTGCTGCAAATGTTTCAGAATATTTGTCTCTTAACTGTCAAGTCAACTAGATTTTTAGCAATACACTTAGTTTAATAAGTCTACTACAAACTGTAACCATTAAAAATCTTAATACAGCTTTAACATGGCATCAACAGAAAATAACTCAAAAAATGCCCTATGCCACAAAAACCTTAATCTATCATCAGATGCTTTTAGGGATAAAAATGAATAATCCCACCAAACTAGAAATGTGTAAACAATAAAAATATAGTAAAGCCTAATAGATATCTGTGATTACCTGCCAGCACTTCCGTCCTCTCCCACAGATTCTCAGAGGTCACCTCTTCGGGAGAGTCCACATCATATATCCTGTCGCCTCTGCCATTTTCTGCCAAAATTTCATTTTCAAAGTCTACAATTTGGACATCTTCACTGTCTTTGGGTGTTGAGACGTCCCACTTATCCAGACTGTTGTCCTCCTCTGTATCTTTGGTTACACTGAATTTGCTTGCAGTAGTTTCACTGGGAGGCATGCTGGTGGAGCTGAGACTGGTACTCTCTGTGAAGAAGTCTGCTGTTGGTCCAATATCTACGACCTGGAAGAATAAATATAATAGTTAAGCTTTTAGTTCTTAATATTACATGTTGCAGAAGTAAAAATAGATATTCCATACAATGGATTTATTCATGCAAGGGTTTGGTTCATGGATACAGAGAAATTGGATGTAAGTCTGTAAATCATGTCCAAAGAAATGTCTTGACAGGATATAATTACACCACTTGTAATATCATTTTGAATCTTTTAAATAGTCTACAGTATATCACTAGTGGTCTATACTGGGACCTGAGTCATAGATTTTTGAACTCAATGATAAACATTTGTATAAAGGGAAATGCAGTATTCGACCTTCTTATCCCCTTCAGGGAATATGAATGTAGTTTTCTTGGTGTCCTTCATTGTGCTTGGTGTATCCTGGCTTTCTGCTGCTGTGGTTGGTGGTTCGTGAGGGGAGTTTGCTGTTGGCTGTGGCTGACTTGGAACCATTTCTTTGGAGACTGTGGTCCTGGAGAAGTTGAGGAACCTCATGAGTCTCTCCTCTTCATCCGTCGAGTGGGTGAAAACTGAGATGGAGGAAAGAATCACAGCGAATTCAAACAGATTTCGGATTGTTCTTTCAACCTAACACCATCACTGAGTCATTGCCGTCTAAAGAAAGTCGTGATAGCTCCCGTTTTGGTGATTTTAACTTAAATAAATAGCTAAATGTTACTTGGATGGATTCCACTCAGTAAGATAAATACATTATTTTAAAAACAGTACAGTAGTTTATCCAAAAAAACTAATCATGTAGCTAAAACAGAGCGAGTTTCCTCAGCTGAAAAGTCAACATTTTGGCGATGCGGATTATTGGAGGAAGAATGCGTTCTAACCAGTTGCTTTAACATGCAGGAGGAATGCAATCTGTGACTTTTATAACTTACAGGAATTTACCAAACCACATTTTAGTTTACATTGTGATGAATGCACTGAATGCTGTGATTGAACTGAACACTTTAGTGCATTATTCTGTTCATTATACTGTTGGCACACAGGTGAGTCACTGGTAATAAAGGCAGAGAGTAATCTGACATCTGTGAGCTTGCAATAAAACCTCACCTTAATTCCACATCACCTCAGGACAAACATCTGGCACATTGTGAGTTAGTGAGTGCTTCTGTGTCTGAATATACAAGCATGTGCGTCTACAGTATGCGGATTGCTCATTTGTCTGACGTGTGAAGTTGACTAGATAGAAAGAGTAGGAAACACACCCTGAGCTGAGGAAAATGTTTGTAAAAATAGCTGCCTGTGAGGACTGCTCAAGTTGTTCTAACAAATATATAAATACAAAGCTTATTCAAGAAAAATCACAATGTATTTGTGAACCCTTGTGTATTTTCTAAAACTGCTAAAACAAATAAATTGCAATCAGAATAATTTACATTAATCTTTTAAGAAAAATAACAATGCAATGCTGTTACAAAACAAAGACAGTGGTTTCCTTACTGTAGTCTCCAGATCCAGAGCCTCCAGAACCTTCAATTTCACGATCTTCATCATCTATAGGGAGGTCACCTGATGTTTGACCCTCTAGGTACATATCATCTGTCGTGGAGTGGGGTGACTGGGAGGACACAAAGAGCTGGAAGAGAGAAAATAAAATTACATATTATTATTCAAGTAGAAGAGAAATACTAACAATGACCTGAAAAGGAGACACATTCCTTCCACTAATTGAAAACATATGAACGTCTCTACAGGTTTGGAGTAAGACAATACTTCTCACAACCACTGACCTATGCTGGCCAAATATGCCAGAATGTTCACTACTGTCTCTGAGTTTAACCACAGCGTGTACTGCATCCATATTGTAGCACGTACAATAGAGGGACCCTGGTTCCTCGTTCATTTCATGTGCTGTTGCAGTAATTTTTGATGCTTCGCAGAGCCAGACAGCCGAGATCTAAGTGTGTTTATGAGGAGGCGGGAGAGAAAGAGCAGCTTCAAAGACAAGTGGACAGACACGGGCAAGAAAAAAGAAACAGTTTCATATTAAGATTGTAGCTCAGGAAAACCTCCCACTAACTCAAACGCTATGCAGGGAGTGTGATGAAAACCAAAACCCTACTTGTCTCATCATCTCGAGCTTAGTCTGACAAAAGAGCCAAAGAGATGAGCTACTTGAGTAGATGACGTCATCCATTAGTTTGTCTCTATGTCTGAGGCAAAATAAAACAGGCTATGATAATGTGAAAAACAGCTTAAGATGACTAGAAAAAACACATAAATCAAAGAAAGCAACTTGATAATGAGTCTGAAATTCAAAAAGGGAGGAAACGCTCAGCAGATGTTGGTATTAAGACAGTGAGAGACACACATACACACGGATGAATATGGCCCATTGAGACTAGAGGTATGTCTGGTATGTATACTATGCTTCCACTAACACAGGTGCTGAGAGAGGGAGAAAGGAGAGAGCCGGGAGAAAGAAAGGGAAGGGGAGAGCCAGGGACAGTACTGTATGTTTCCCGTAAAACAGGTGCTGGTGACATCGAAGACGGTGCGTGAGGAGGAGAACTGCACGAACTTTTAGTGCAATAAATATTCACACTTTCGGGAAGTCAAGGTATAAATCAGTTCTTAAAGCGCGAGTCTTCTCTATGCTATTCTTTCATTTGGGAGTAAAGCTTTGTCATTTAGGTAAAAATATAATGAAAGGGCAGCAAACAAAACCCAACAAGTCATGATGATTGTAACTGCTCGACAGAATAGCCTCAAATACACAAACAGAAGTGATACAGATATAAAACTATACTTGCAAACAACATACAAACACACTTCATCTAATTTAATAATAATCTAAGTCGCTTCATTCTGTATAGACCAGAGAACAACAAGTATATCTATTTTTGGTATCAATAAACTACTGTAGATCAAGGCTCAAAACAAACTTTATGACTCAATTTCCTTTGTGACTTCTGAGACAAGTGATTTTGATTGAGTCTAACTGAGATGTGACAAGAGAAAAACCCATTCTGAGACAAACCAGATGTTGTGTTCACATTGTGGTGAAACAGGCCAAAGAGAAAAACCATTAACATCCATTTTCAAAAGACAGCAGAGTCTCATAATGCCAGGCCTGACTAAAATAGCAGAAGGGGCTCTCACATTCCTGCTGTCTTTAACCAGGGATTACAAAAGCAGATGCTGCGCTTGTCAAAATGAAACACACAGAGACACTCGCAAAAAAAAAAAACTGGAACTGCTACAGGCACACGAATGTGATGCTCATAATGTCTTCTCTGTATGTTTTGTTAATACACCGTCCAAATGTTTTTGAGTGGATGACCAAAGAGAGAGAGAGAGACTGCCAAGAGGTTGCTCTTGGTTGTCTGGTGTCTTTAATAGCTTTCAAAGAGGGCAGCTCATGCTCGTGTCCAAACTGATGGGACTGCTCCGGGGAAGGAGGCACACAATGTGCATACTGGAAAATTAGATGGATTCCCTTTTAAGGCCACAAAAACTAATCCTACCGTGACCTCGGGTCCGTTGAACTCATGCATTGTCAAATACGCCACCTGTGCTTCAAACAAAATCACTTGCATACACAGTAAAGCATGCTGTCTCCATTATTAAGGATAAATTACAATACCAATAAACGGGACAATAAAACAGATGTATGTACCATCCTAACTAAATTCCATATAAATTCCATGATACTATAAATGACACTGATGAATTACAGCTTAGCTCTATTGTGATATGAGCAGGCTTCTATTTTTATTTTTATTTTTAATTTATTATTGATTTTTTTGTCATTAAGTTAATAAGAAGTCACAAATTCCAAGCTTGAGGAGATTTGTTCTCAAATTTCTTATTATGTCCGACTAACAGTCCAGAACTCAAACACTTTCACTTCACGATGAAACGACAACAGACCTGAGAAGCTGGAACCAAAGGAAGTTTGGCTAATTGTTTTTACTATACAGAAAATGTAACATACAAAATGAAACACAAAGGCAAAATAAAAGCAGCTATCATATTCTGTGTCTGTCCCCTTTGCCGGGAAGAAGTGGGGTTGCCTTGGGGTTTACTGAAAGACTCGACTGAGTCACTCAGAGGTTACACACATCTGGAAAACATACATATGTACATAGCTCTCACACATACACACAGACCGTATATAACCATCTGGTATCCCGGTGCTTTGTCGAACTAAAGACATTTCACTGGAAACAGCCAAGTCACAGCGATAGAACACCACAGAAATGCAATAGAGAGGCTGTATTTGAGTGTTACGAAACCTTGTAATCAACAGATCTATATTTTTTGTGTCTGCAGGATTTAAAGTTATTACAGTGAAATATTTCCCCGATGAGCTGGACGCCAATAATGAGAGAGCAGTCGCGCAAAGAGTGAGGTTGTGCAACAGCCAAAAGTACACAGCAGAGCTGTCATCACCATCGGGAGAGAGGCAGCGCACAATGCTGTGTTCGAGGGGGTGTATGTTTGACCAAGGCTACGAGTCATAAAATGTCTGACCCCTCAATGTCAAATATGTCTGCTTAGTTGTTTAAAAGTAGTTATGGTCTCCAAGGCTTCACAAAAGGCAAAATTATTTGCCAACTACAAGGACACTCTAAGAGCTTAGACCCGCACCAAGTCGAATGGTCCAGTCCTCTGTGATATGTATCTGGAAGCACAGCCACTATATATATGTCAATGTTAGGGAAAATGAAAAATTATTTGTGTATCCGCCCTGTGACTTGGATCCACGCCATAATTTAATGGGTTCTTCTTTGGCTCACGCTACACCACCCACAGCCCCGTAGTTTTTCTGCTGACAAACAAACAGAACAGAAAAGAGGAGGTAATCAAAGAAACAGGAGACAGTTCAGGGTAAATATCACATTGTTGTTACAGCTCTGTAGGTCTGGACAGAGTTTGGTAGGAATAGAAAGACATGGGTATAATAATTTTTCCAAATTCCTCAGTGTGATACTAACACAAGTCATATACCATCTACTTTTTGTCTCACATTTGCCTCACGGCTATTTGAATCTGCTGGCCCCAAACTAAAAGGTCCTATTCCACACCTAGTCCATTTGGCAAAAGCTAGAGTAGAGTCCCCTCACCACCAATATGAGGTGAAAACCTCACTGGTATTTCCCCACTGTTAAAAAACCCTGCTCACTTCTGGTTTTATAACATATTCAGGTCTGGCTGTACATACATTAACTTGGTGTGAAAATCCATACCAAAATTCAAAGTCAGACAGACAAACAACCAACAAAAATGTCACAGAAACAGTCAGGCAGCCTCTGTCAGACAGTCTTACCATATATAAAACTATAATGTGACTAATATGCTGTGACTAATACACACAACTCAAGTGAGGGCACATGAAACTTAAGATAAACCACACTGTATACCAATTCTCAACAGCGGGGGATGTTAACCTTTTTTATATTCATGGTTTATCATTTAATCATTATTTATAGTTTATTCTGGTCCTCCTGTCATCTGTGTGTTTCGGTGATTTGTTTCAGAAGTAATGTGAAGAAAATGATTAAAAGTAATAATAGCAGGTGTCACACTCTTCACTCTTCTGCATGCCTACTCTGGAAAACTATGCATATCCCATACAGATATATGCTTGTCCGGACAAGCCCAGTGGGACTCACTGTGAGTCATCCATCCACAAAATGACACCACTACCGGCTCACAAAGTGTCACGGGAAGAAAGCCTGTTTCAACATTCATCTTTCAGATGTGAGCAACATCACTGACTGACTAACCAGTAATTCTACAGCCGCACTCAGAGAAAGAGACAGTTTGAATATACGCCGTAACCCATCACGCCCAGCAATTTAGGACTGGAGTCTGTGTATTAGTGGCATGAAGTAAAGGGGAATCATCATGCGCAGAGCAGTATGATACACATTAGATGATGATGAAAGTATAGTCTAAGCAGTTAAAAAAAGTAGTTTTTCAGTAATCATATTTGTTTATAATATATAATGTTATCAGGTTAAAACTCAAGAGGTGGAAAGAAACATTACATTAAGCTATATTTATTTCTTCTTTGTCTCCACAACTCTTTCAATATTTAGTCAGTGTTTACTGCACTGTCAGTCCCCACAACACATATCTAGCAGGGCAGTCTCAGGTTTCGGCTCTCGCTCTCTTTCATAATATACAGTCCATAAATCAGAAATGTCATGCATTCTGGAGAGGTGGCGAAGTTCCCTGGCCTAGCATTTGGGACTTTACAGTCAATAAATCATGCAACCGGGATACTTGTGACAATGTACAGAGCTTTGCTTGAGCCTGTCATTTCCAGGTGTTTTCCAGCTTTATAATAGACGCTAACACACACACAAGGAGAAGAGGGGAAATACAGGCAGAGAGAGATTTGTTTAGTTTGTGATTTATAAAGTCAGGCAAAAGGACGTTGTCATTCTTAGCTTAGTTTTATTATTCATTATTTTCTGAGACAGAATTTCATTTTGCAAATAATGACATTTTAAAACTTGACCCAAATGTGCGTGGGTGAGAAATGCAGCTCAGGTCTGGAGGTTTGGGTTTAAATGTCAAAGCTGTGTGCTAGAGGCTGAACAGACTTTGGCCCTGCGTGAACTTGACACCAACCGGACGCCTGAACTTGGCTTGAATACACAGTCTATGGGCGAATATCAGTAAATCAGCACAATAATCTTATCTCTTGTGTAACTACTCATAGTTCCTGGAAGATAACATTTGGTTAAGCTTTAAATAAAAAGCAGAAACAGCATAGACTTTACATAAAAAACGTACATGTGGACAAATTAGGGAAAGTATGTTAACCAAATGAGGGAACTGGCCCAGCTAACGCGGTATAACATTACAAACAGGACACTTCCCATTGATTTTATAGGGGGTATGGGTGGGAAATACAAACTGGGAGAACTGGTACTTGAACAAAATCAAACGAGTTCTCTGTTAAACGTATCTTAGCGCCTAATTTGTGCCTTTTTTTTAAGGATAAAACAAAGAAACAAAGTCAACATTGTCGAGTCAAATAACAAACAGGCTTTATATGACGTTAGTTATTCCATATTTTACTTAAAAGCTCAATTAAAAGCTACTTACTTTGTCGCTGATAAACCCAGTCGCCAGCCCGACGAGGAACAACAACCTCAGATTCCACATCTTAACTCCCAAAAAAGAAACGTCAGTAGGAAGGAAAAATATAAATATACTGAGGAAACAGACTCAACTGTATGTACTCAAAAGCAAATTTATGTCGTTCCGCTTATTCCTCGACACGTTTTATCTGAGGTACTCGGCTTTCGCTTTGTTAAATCTCAGCACTTCGGCGGTCGGCTCCTGAACGCGTTGTGGTTGTGATGTGGAGTTTCTCTGGAAAAGTTGTTTGGACTGGCAGTGCAGCGTGGCTCCGCGGTGACGTCAGCACGGCGTGACGCGCGTTGAGGAAGGTACATGACTGAGGGCGTTTCTATGGACACACGCACACACACACACACACCGGGAGAGCTGTGTGAATGGAAACAGAAAATTACTATATTTTAGGAATGTGAAGGGGGGAAAATACAGGAAATTATTTAATGGATGGAAACATTAATCAAAAAATCATTTACTCAAATAATGTGTAGGTGAACTGAGGCTGTTGTTTGGGCTGCCTCAAAAGCAGCTACTTACCTTTTTTACCTGCCTATTATTGTAGGTTGGTGAGTAAACAGCTTGCGATGCTAGGGAATGTCGATCAAGCGTTGCACTTCATGATGATGTAAACTGTATGAAAAGTCAAATAATTCAACACCAAAATGACTGATTCTTTAAACAAATACAACAACAACAACAACAATAACAGTGAACATTTGCCAAAAAAAATTGTTAAATTAAAACAAATTTAATTGTAAAATATAAAAGCAGAATGTATACTGTTTACTGATTCTTTAAACAAATACTAATTATCATTATTATTATTATTATTATTATTATTATTATTAATAATAATAATAATAATAATAATAATGAAGACTACTACTACTTTTTGTTTATATTTTGCGAAATGTTTAAAAGCAGAATGTATACTGTTTACTGTGTTTCCGCATTCACTCTGTGATGGTTTTAAAGATGCATGATGCAATCCTTCTTCTTTTGTTATCTTGTTCTTACACGTCTTTGAGGTACACAATGTACTTAACAGAAATATCTGGATTTCTACATGGGTTATGCACATTCTCATTAGCCATGCATACTGAAATAAATAAATAAAAATCTTGTATTTATTGAGTAATGATGGATTCATATTTTGGTGAGTCTTAATACTTTATGGACATGTCTGTGATTGGAACACAAAAACTAACCAGGCTACACTACAAAAGAAGAAGTTACAGCAACTTCTCTAAAAGTATGACCTTAGACTAAAAGGTTATGGCATATAAAGTGCAGTATGTTATAGCTCGGAAGAAGTCAAAATCATGACATTTCTACGTACATTTTATATTGTTAAAGTATTTATGCATCTAAATATTAAACACTGTTAAATACATAAAATTCAATAAACATTTGAGTGTCCCATACTGTTTTTATAGAACTAATTTTATACCCGAGATAAGTGTGTGCTGTTAATAAATTTAATTTTACACTATGGGTATGACTCCCTCTAGTGCAGAAGAATAATTATGACAGTCTGAGTGACACCTGAGTCATTAAGAAAGTTTCTTTTCTATTTTATGTACTTTGGTGTGTAAGATATTCCATATTTATCAGAGATATCACTTTGCTTTGCTGTTAAGCTCCATAAACTAACTTCATTGTTTCCATTAAGGAAGTCAGCACAGCAGGCCACTTTTAGTCCACGCTGATGTTAATCAATAGGGAAATAAAAGACAGAAATCAGCTGCAAGTCAAATTTGGTCAGTAAGATAAGTAAAAATCTTATTCAAACAGTTCACATCACACAAAAACATATATGATGAAACCCCTTCAAACTACAGTCATTATGGTTACTCAGTTTTTATTTTACAACTTTGTTTGCAGGTCTTATTTGGATTTTTGGCTTGTCAAAGCTGTAATTCCTGCCAAAAGGTGCCCTGAAATGTGTCTGAATCTACTGTGATTCAATGTGAAAAACAAAACAAGAAAAGCCAAAAAAAAAAAAAAAAACCCTCCAAGAACATTGTATATTTTTTAGTATTTTTTATAGCCATTAAATATAACACAGGGTTACAACAGTCAAAAAATACACAGTTCTGTAAGGCAGTGCTATCCAACATATGCTGCTCATGACCTCTGAAAAAAAAGCCAAATCTACCAGTGATCCCTTGTCGCTTATTGCATATGTCGATCAGCTTTGACCAGTTCAACCAAAGATGTAAAAATTATCCAATAAACATGATTTTGTTGTAGCTGAAATACATTCTTTCTGTTTCCCTGTCCTGTTAATCACCTCTGATTTTCCTGAAACCCAGGCTGGAAACCACTGCTGTAAAGCATGAGTTGTCAACATGTTTAATGTGGTGGTGTAATAATGACAAAGCTTTTCTTTGGTAGACGGATTTTACACGTTTTCACTGAGGTTCAACCTTCAACATTTATAATACTAACAGCTCTTGTGCAAACAGGAACAGCTTTAAAGTCGTACCTCTTTCATGGTAACAAAGTGACACACAATATCAAAACCAAACTTAACCAGTGAGTTTTTATAAGACTGAGGAAAAATTGCAGATGCAGCTCAGTCATTTTACCATCAGAAATCACTGAGAATTTATAATCAGCGATGCTGACAATCACATCAGATACCAGATTATCATCAAACGAATCCTTTAGAAATAAATTTAGGACTTATGGCCTAACTGACATTTAAATGTTACACACAGTAACTACGCAGCTTAACAAAGGTAAATTCTTACATACATAGTGATCACAGAGGAAAAAACATTTTTTAAACCTTAACAATATCATTCTGTTCACATTTATTTTAATTAAATTAATAGGATTCAATCCTTCCAACAAGCTTTTCTCACCTCTGAAATGAGGGAAAACACAACCGCATGTAGGTGGTAATCATATTAGTTGGCTTGTTATCGGTTTCAGCTCCAACAGTCACTCGCCTACGCATCCATCCGGTGAGCATATACTCTGTGCCCACGTTTTATCCACATATGATGACATGATATGAAGACATCTAATCGTGTATCAAGAATAACCCCAACGTAGAACGAGAAACATTAATACACAGTTTGAACTTCCACTGCAGGCACGGACAAGTAAAACAATGAGGTATGTTAAAAAATAAAAATCTCCAGGCTTTGTAGAGAATTTAGGAGGTCCAATGAGCTAAAACAATTGTCTTTAAAGCTGCAGAGTCTGTGGGAGTTCTGTGGCATTTTACAGAGTGGAGGTAGAACATCATCTGACTCCCGCCTTGATGTCAGATGTTTTCAGGTTTCTCTTCCACACTGGAGGGATCTGCATCACAGTCAGGAGAAATGACAGTTAGGACTTGATCTTTAAACCTTCTTCCATCTGGCATGAGCCAATCAAACTTTATTCAGTGATTTATATCAACAATGTGGGGCAAGAGATGGCCTTAAGTAAAGGAATATTATATTAAACATCTAATGAAAAGCAAAAATGATGAATGATATGTATATTTACCAGAGTGGGTACTGAGGGATCTAGATGTCGTCCCAAAAATGATAGCAGTCGTCTCCAGATCAGCCCACTGCCCAAGAACATGAAGCCTGTTACCAGCCAGAAAACACGAGGATCCTGGTGATGAAAACAAACAGGCAGACACATAATTATATGTGGGTATAAACATAAAGAAGCTACATGACAAAACTTATTTCAAGTACACTAAAACAAAGGACTTTTATTACTAATCTAAACTGTCAACTATCGAGCAATTAAATCAATTCACCTTTTTTCTGTGAAATGTCAAAATGATCATCATTACAAAATCTTCTCTTGCTGTTTATTTTATCAGACCAACACAAGGGCTAACAACAATTTACAAGCAAGAAAAAGCTCATATTTTAGGTATTATATGGTTGTAAACAGCAACAGTCAGTCTAGAGATGATGTTTCTTAACAGGATGCTGTCTCACCTCTTCAAAGTTTGATGTCAAATTCATTCCAAAGGCAACTCCTATCAGACCGAATAAGGTAAGGGAGAAGGAGCCCATCGTCAGCTGCAGATTCAGCCGCATCATCACATTACGATGGCTGAAATACAACAGATGGCAGTGGCACACATACTTCTTCTATTTTTGCACAAAAACATTACGTGTTTTGTCCCTGATCCTTCACAATGAAAGTACATTTGGAACCAATCTTTTAATTGCTAGAATGAACATTAATGGCAACTATTATGTTATTTTATTTATAAAAGGTGACTGAACATTCAATTTTAAAAAGGCAGCTCCACTTACAGATCTTATAATCACCATGTCCAAATAATATGAATGCACATACTGTATGTATACATACTGTATATCCAATATGTGTGTGTACCTGTCCAGATTGATAAAGATGACACTCTCAGAGTCGTCTATCAGCCCTTTCAGCTCTCTGGCCTTGTTCCCCAGATCTGCAGCCTGTATGGAGCAGTTTAAAGTCACTGTATGAACACTGTGCATTACATGTACATGGTGTTTAATATTATGTTTCAGTAAATGAACAAAAAAAAAAAAAAAAAGAGTGAAATAAAACCATGTGGACAGGTTCAAGTACACAAAGATAACAAAGGTGTTATATGAAGGATTTCAGTTCTTAATGTACAGATAAGTTCCAAAATGTTGCATTAATTAATTGCTGGGAATATCAGTTATCAGAACTTTCTCCCACTACTCTGAAACATTTATTATTAATACGGAAAACTGAAACATTTTATATCAATGTTAGTAAATTAGATGAGTTTCACTACCTGCATATAGTAATTCTCCAATAAGAGTTCCATCTCCTCAGCATGGTCAATACCCAAACTGCTCTCCTCACTAGAAACAGACAGACAAAGGTTTATACACACATCAGAAACATTCAAAATATGATGTCTTTGGAAAAGACCTAATGACTACTTGTATATTGGAACCGCTGTACATACGGTATGCATATCTTAAATGTATCTTTAAATGTGTTTTGTCAGCTGTCCCCCCCGGTTACAGATAATGTATGTATGTATGTATGTTTGTATGTAAATGTGTTTTTTTTGTTGTGTTTTTTAATGAGAAAAAAAAAAAAAACGGAAAATACACATGGACCTCTGCAGAACATTAATGACAAATGTCGACCAATTTAATATCTGAAAATACATGAAAAGGTAACATTAAAATATCTAAAAATCAAGCTTCATGCAAGAAAATCTTCGTTTTCTTAAATCAATTTTACTAAACTCTCTTAAAAGCACACAATAGTAATAAATTTGCTGGTTTTAATTAATACCACGTGGTCACATGTAGGAGCTCGTTCGTGATCTTTGGTCGACTAAAACTGAGAACTGAATTCACGAAACACGCGAAAGTGAAAGTAATAGACTGAGATCACTCAACAATGTATACACGTGGTTCAGTCCATCAGCAGCCCACCCACTAGATGCAAATGTATTGTTAGGGTTCGACATCCGACCGCGTGGCCTAATGGATAAGGCGTCTGACTTCGGATCAGAAGATTGAGGGTTCGAGTCCCTTCGTGGTCGATTACTTTAATTTCCCGTGCTGTGTTTAAATTTACCCTCTTTGTATTACCTGTTTGGGATGCTTTACCACATGTAACGGTGTTTTACCATATCAATACTTAATCTCACTAGTCACCTACAAAAAATTACACGCTGCGATGAACATATAAAACATCAAATATTTCCTTATTTGGTGTAATATATGGTCATGTTGTATTTTGTAACCATCATCACTTAATTTAGAATAAAAAAGGTTAACTGGCAATTATGCACATTTTGGAGTGTTGCAATATACTGGTATTGACGATATGATGTTAATAATATAAATATGATAAATCGGCTCCTCTAAAATGATTCCTGTTTCTTTCCATTCTCGCCTTGTGGTTTACACTAACTGCAATTACGCTTTTGTACATTTATGGTTACAGACTCTGTCTCCACCTCCCTACACTTGTATGTGGGAGTGATGAAAAGAGACAGAACACACAACAAAATTTAAAGTAGAATTTGACTTACAGCTTTTCTTTTCTATTGATATGGCAATAATATCATTACTGTGAATTCCTTTGACTACAATAATCATGTTACCCTTATCAGTTATCTCTGTGACGCCTAACCATAATATAATCTAAACTCCTGATGAGGACAATGGTACTCAAAAACACAATTTCAAGGGGAGAAAAACGCTGTTCAAAGGGTAAAATACCTCAACACCTTAGGGATCAACAAAGCCTTATCCTTTCTTATGTTATACTGCAGCCACTGACTGGGTGTTTTAAAGGAGCCGTATCTCACATTCATGTAAGTGTACGTGAGTGCATGTGTAACTTACAAAACTCTTGGGTCCGTCCACTTGGTCAGACAAAGTTCTTCAATGATCTCATCCTCATCCAAAATCTTCAGCAAGGAATCCTTAAAAACTTGTATGTCCGTCTCCAACTCTGATAAGCTGTCAGACAAGAGAGACAAGAGGGAAACTTAGAGACAGACAAAACAAAATATGTGACCATTCAGTGTAAGTGTTTAGGTCTAACACTGCTATGTTGAGGCCGAGCCCTTGGGGTATACCCTATGTCCTTATTGAAGCTTTATAAAAGGTGAGGGACTATTTTGATTGATGAAAACCAGTCTAGTCCCAGAAATGCTGACCCAGTTCCTAAAATTCATAATTCAGAAAAGCATTGCAATCCTGATGCTATCTATCCTCTTTTAAAAGATCATTTACAAACTATGTCAGTGTATATGTGTGTGTGATTTACCTCTTGCTGTTCTGCAGCAGTATATGAAGTTTACTTCTGTCAGCGGAAAGGATTTTAGGATCTACGAGGGATTCCAGTGTGTCCAATATCACTGGTTCGACGTCATTCAGCCGAGCTTGTAGAGTGTTTACCTATTGACACAGATACATGGAGATGCACGTACGTGCATGCACACTTCACTTTCACACTCTTGCAATAGAGTCTCACATAGGTCCTAAATTTACAAGCAGGTTTTATCTAGGTTATAACATACTTAAACACACAGACATACAGTGTTCATGTAATCTGCCTCACCTTGTGCTGCAGTATGGCCTCTAGTGCTCTGAACTCAAAGGGCAGAGAGTGTGTCTGCGATGCTAGCTGAGAGGCCAGGTCCAGTACTAGCCAACGTTCCAATCCAAGACCACGAAAATCCAACACCAACAGGGACTGCGGGGTCACGATGGCCTTCAAAGACTGTGGAGAATCAGAGGGAGTTGGGAGTTTGAGTTTTGCTGCTTTGGAAAACACTGAAGCATTGTACTTTGATCCCTGATATTAGATGCAAATACTTTCAGGATATTCATTTCAGGATAATTATCAAAGACTTCTAACTCTAATTTATCGCAATGGAAGCATGGCTTTTTTTGTGTGTGCATTTTCAGCCGTGTATGCTACAATTGGATGACTACAATCCCAATAGTTGACTATGATCTGTAAATATTTGCTGGCTGAGAGGCCTAAATCCACAGTAAGCTGCACCAATCAGGATCAGTGATCAGATTCATGAAACCCTAGTCAGCATTTGCACCCTACCAATATATACTGAACCTTTTCGGTGTGTCTCAGTGTGCAGAGGAAGGCAGCACAAAGACACAGCTGCAGCAGAGAAAGCTTTCAACACTTCAGGTAATGTACCGGCACTGCTGTGTATAAGTTCAGTTAGGACAATATCAATTACAGAACCAGAGAAACAAGCAGCATGCTGTTGGACTGAAATATTAATATTAATCGCAGTCCTGCTTAAGTTTATTTGTTTAACAACAATGGTAGTTGTTCGTTTTTACCCAACAGTTTTATACAGAAATATAGTTTCTATGGCTTTAATGCTTGTCAGGAAAGAAATAGGTAGGTATATAGTATATTTTAAGTGTTGCAAAATTTAATATTGTTGTAAAAATGTAATGTAATACCACCAGGCCTGTTCTGCATCTTCACAATTTCGCAGTCTAATAAAGTAAAAGGATTTGTTTTGTTTTTATTTTAAATTTAAAGTGTGGCCCATTAAACAGAAACAAGTCACTATCAAGAGAGAAGAGAAAGAGAGAGCAAAACAAAACACACACACAAAAAAAACATTTTAGGAAGTTAACTTACTGAAAGTTTGCCTGTTGTTTTTACCTTTTTACTTGCAGCCTGGATTTTATTAAAGCTGATAACTGATTACTGCGTTGCTACTCCCAGGAACATAATTCCAAAGTTTTACTCTAACTTCAGGATGGCCATGAAGCTGCTCTGTCTCTGCCTGCTTCTGGTTCTGTTTTGTCCCAGTCGGGCCAAAAAACAAAAATGTCTCACGTCTGCTACCAACTGCGACGAGTGCATCAAGTCTGGCCCAGACTGTGCTTGGTGCACCGCCCCTCACTCTAACATCCGCTGTCATACCGTGAAGGGGCTGCAGAGAGGAGGCTGCCATAAAAGTTTTATATATAACCCTCAGGGCGGGGTGCAGGTCGTCAAGAATGACAGCAAGTAAGCATCCCGGCTTAAAAGATCCACTATGAAACTCTTTACATTCAAAAACACACCTGTCTTATCAGCCGAAATCACTAACAGGGAGTGCAATGCAGGCATGAATCAAATTGCCATAAACTGATATGACACTGGTGCCACATTAAAGTGTAATTATTTGATCGAGACCACCATGAACTCTAAAGGTACTGATCTTTGACTACTGAACTTCTGCAGCACAGATCCAGTGAGTGCTGAGGCTTTGTTCCTCCAGCCCCAGGAGATCTCCCTCCATTTGAGGCCAGGTGTGAGCCAGTCCTTCCCTCTCACTATCACTATGCCTACAGACCAGCCTATCACAGAGCTGACTATGGCAACCAGCCCCGTGCCAGCGGGAGTCAACATCACATTCAGGAGCATCGTAAATGGAAACCCTCTGGCTGTACAGGTCAGCAGATTTAAGACGGGTAAATTGTACAGGACATTAGGAAACACAAGTTGTTATTAATAAACCCTCCTTTCTCTAGGTGAATGTTGAGGCTGCTCGGTGTCCCAGTGAGAATGACAACTCAAACCAGATGCAGAACAGGACTGGGCCCTGGTCTGTCAACATCACACCCAGTGGCTTCTCTAAGAGTGTGAAGTTAGAGATAACTTTGGAGTGTGAGTACAGCTTCAGAACCATGCTTCAGTCAATATATGTTTGTATATATTTATCTTTTCTAATGCGATGAATGCGTTTCCTTAGGTCAGTGTGGCTGCATGAGAAGCCGTGAGGAAAAAAGCCTTAGCTGCAGTGGCCGTGGGGCTCTGGTATGTGGCCAGTGTGAGTGCTACGACTCCTACGTTGGAGAACAATGCCAGAGGGAGGCCGATTCATCAAAGGATGAATCCTGTCGTTCAGGCCCAAACGCCCCTGTGTGCAGTGACAGGGGGAAATGCGTGGATGGTTTCTGTGAGTGCGACAATCGAGTAAACCCGAAAGAAAGATACAGCGGACAATACTGCGAGTGCAGCAACTTTGACTGTCCGTACCACAACAACAGGTATAATATGTGATGATTAGTAAGTAAATAATTCTCCTTAGTAGCTCTGTGTACCCTTTCTTAATTCTACTTATTTCCAGAAATAAACTTATATTAAAAAGACTATCTATCTAACAGTATATGTGGAGGCCACGGGATGTGTGAGTGTGGAGATTGCATTTGTGATGACGACTGGACCGGTGAAGACTGCAGCTGCTCCATGGAGACGGCTTCATGCATGGGAAACCATGGGAATCTGTGTAACAACCGAGGGACTTGTCAGTGCGGAGTGTGTAAATGTGAGTCACCGTACAGAGGACCAACCTGTGAGAGCTGCCCTTTTTGTCAGCGCATGTAAGCAGCATGTGGAATGAGTTTGTGACGGGGAGCAAAGAAGGACAGGTGAGAACTGGTTGCTTTTAATGCAGGGTGTTATGACACAATTTTATGACTGAAAGCAATCCATTCAAGTTGTTAAAGAATCTGGTGCTTTCTGGATTTTTGTTAAGTTTTGTTAATTCAGAGGTTCTTTGTCCATTGCCGACATTATTAACTCCCCAACTCTCTCCACATAATATTTTGTTGTGGAGCAAAAAAAAAAAGATAAATAATTAAAAAGATTATTAAAGCAGCAGTAGTACTTCTTCAATCTCAATCATAAAGAATTCTTCCTCAGATACTGCTTCATTATATTTCCTACTGAAAACTCACTACTGTTAACATTTAATGTCAGTTTTCTCAATTACAGAGCAAAAATATTTATTTTGATTTTTTTCCCAGCAGAGATATTTATATCTTATATGTATTTCTTGAATTGCCTGTGTTGTCTCACTCATCATCAGGTGTGACCAAGAGTGTGGCTACCTGACAACAAGAACAATGGTTAAGATCAAATACAATATGCCTAAACCAGGAGACTCGATTGTATTCTGTAAAATGAGGAGCCGTGATGACTCTTGCTTCTTCTACTATAGCTCACCCTCTGGAGGACAGTCGACTGTAGTGCGGGCTAAAGAATATTCTCACAACGAAGTCCATGTTTTCCCTAACTTGAATGATTCTCAGTTTTGATGTGTTTTTGTTATTTGTTTTAATTATTGTAAAATATAAATAAAATAATCTACTGCACTGTGCCGTCCTCTTGGAGGAATCATGTCTCATTTACAAACAGGCTGAATATGTCTGAGTTGCAATAAGCAGGAGAACTTGGTTTAAGTGTTTATCATTTTGGTAGCTGTGAAAGAAAAACTGTTCAGATGAAATATAACGCAGATTTGGTTGTGAACAGAAATGTCTTGTGTGTGTGCGCATACCTCCATTCGTATGATAATACAGTTGTTTCTGGCAGTGAGGCTGGTACTGTGCTGAAAGCGAAGGTCTCGGGCCTGAAGACTTAGCTCCTGGCACAGCTCTGTTTTCTTCTTTTCTGTCAGGGAAGTAATACTCACAACAGTAAGATGAGCTGGTATTATGGACGCCATCCTATTTCAGTTTTTTTTCACTTGATATGGAACAGGACACCAAAAGCAGAGGTTAGAACGTATCTTATTTACAGCTTTCAGCAATTTAATCATAAAACAGCAATCATCAGTCTCAATGATAACCTCTATTTCGCTCCTCTAATATAAGATGGCAGGCAAGTTAAATTAAATTAAAGATCAATAAGATTTATTTTCCAACACTTACCAAATGATGTCACATTTCCCTCTTGGTCAAACTTCATCTGTGAAATAAAAAAACAATCACAGCTATTTAAACTAAGAACATTAGTTTCTTCAAAAGCTTGCCATTAAGAACATTTAACTTTGATTTATTAGTAACAACTGTTCAGTAAACACTGAAATGTTTTTAGCTGACTGCCCTTAGTGCATCTCTTACCACAACAAAAGCCGGAGGCACACTGGAAACAGGGGCGTCTGTCACTCTGTGGCGGATCAAGGAGACTGTTCAAAGAAAAGACAAAGTTAAACCTCATGTAAAGGAAGAAATATTTCAGTCATACAGCTGGACAGTTGCAAACGCAGAGTTTTAAGCACTGCAAATGAAATCACTATGATATTAAAACATCTAATCAGCTACAGGTTTGGGCATTTCTGCCTACACAATTTGTTTGAAATAGAGGTTTCTAGCTACCAAAAGCATTTATGCAACTTGTGTAGCTAAAATGTCAAATGGATTGAATGTTGAAAAACTGATTCATGTCTAACACACAACATTAGATTATCAAGACTCTGCTTCGCCTCATTTATATTTCAAGATACCTCCATCGGGGTTCAGCTTTGATACAGTGTACATAACATACAGTAGTATGAAATACATTGTTACAGTAGTTAGAAACAAACATGCAGATGTCTTAATTACCAGTTTAATGTGACATATCAAATTGAGCTATACTGTAACTGTTCTAGTTTGTTTTAATTAAAGAGAGACAGGAAAGGGGGTAGAGAGAGGGGAGATGACAGGTTGGAGTTGAGCCGAGGCTGCTGCAGAGCCTATGTACATTCTGGCAGGTGAGCGGCCTGCGCGCCATTACCCTCTGCAGTTAAAAAGACTTAAAGACAGAGATCAATATTTGACTGATATTTTTTCTTCTTCCATGAAAATGAGCATGTTTGGTTATTAAAGAGTTGTGACTGAGACGTGTTATGACACTGACACACGTTAAGGAATAAACATGTCAGTGCTCTCTGTTGGTATGTAATGTATAAGCTGGCATCTCTGTCCAGCAAATTCTTGTTACTCATCCACAGACACATAGACCAATATGAATATATCTGTAACAAGCTGGTATACTATAGCCTGCCAGTTTACTGTGAATTGGAATATGAAAAACATATCAAGTTCAATCAGTGTTATCCATAAGTAAGAGGGTGTCAAAAGTGAACCATGTAAAATCAGCACTATCTCTCAGTCTTACCAGGCCATGTTGCACCTCCTTGCAGCAGGTACTCCTTTCTCACCGCAGCAGATGGAGATCTTCTGGCCTGACATCCTGACACAGGCAGTGTTTGACTGCTGAGTGCTACACCGTAGCTCCTGCTGTACAATCCCAGCTTTCTGTTTCCAAGTGGCACAGTGTACTTCAGTGGGTAGAGTGCTGTGCGAGCACCGCAAAGCATGACGGTTCGAGTCCGAGGACTACCAGAACTGAAAAGGCGCTTTGAATAAAAGTTCCCACCAAATGGCAGACACATCCTAGTGCAGGTCATGCAGCCAGCCAGCATCACCCTGTGTAGTTTAAGCTCCACACCAACACAACACACAGCCTTCACACAGACTGCCATACTGGGTTTGAAGGGCTGATATTCACCAGTGCTGCAGCAAGATCACAACACACGAACAGCAGGGACAGGTGGATGAGCTTTAGCCTCCATAAGAGATGAAAGAGGGGTTACAGGAGGGCATAAAAAGAGCAAAGTGTGTCAGTCAGCTCATTGGTGGTGCCTCCAGTCGTTTGTTGGAGGAGACAGTCCAGATCCACAGGTGTAACAGCAGTTAAAGCTCGTCCATGACAGTGACACTACTTCTACAGTGTTTTCAGCATGTTGTGCTAGTTCTCTTAGCTGCTAACATCAGCTTGCTCTAAGGAATTATTAATTAATATTCGTGGTGACATTAAACGAAAACACGACTAACACAAGTCAGCTACCTGCCGCTAGTTACCGGCTTGCCTGAGTCAACACATTGGGCTTTGTTTCAGTCCAAAAAACAAGTTGTTGTTGTTGTTGTTGTTGATGTTAGCATGCTGCAAGAAACGAGCACTCAGGACAGGAGCAAGAGCGCCGCTCCGGACCATGATGCACCGCGGTGACAACGTCCGGCTGCCGAAGATCGTCTCTGGTGAAGTAAACCACTCTGACCGGAAAAGACGATCCACATTGTGAGGACAGTCGCAAGTCCAGAGCCGCCAGTGAAAACGATGAAGTTGTGCAGCTAGAAACAAAATAAAAGCACACACGGTGAGTCAAAAGTATGAGATAGTAGTTCATGAAATACACTGCAAATATTATCAAACATACAAACTCAAAGGTTTGACTCAATAAATTAAAATTATTAATGATTAATTCATTAATGTTGGTATAGGATCAGCTAATGGGTATTTTCATTATTTACTTATCTGGAAACTATAAAATTGAATCATTTGGTCTATGAAATGTCCAACCAAAATAAATAAATAAATAAAATAGGCTGCTGAAATCATTTCTCAGAGCAGCCCTCATATTCTAAAACTCAAAGATATTCAATTATAATAATATTATGCAAGAGTTATATCAGATTCGTTTATTATCAAAATAGTTGCTGATTCTTTTTGTGTCAATTAACCAATGGATTAATCTACTAAACGTTTCTGCTCAGTTCAAAATGTTGCTCTTTAATTTTCTTGATAAAAATTTTCTTTTTCATAGAGAAGTTCTTTCATGGAAATTCATTTAGAAATCAACAGCTGATTATAAACTCAAAACAACAAGAATAACTCAAAACTTTCTCTCTTTTTTCCCTATAATAATAGGCTTGGCAATTAAGCATTGTAGGAAATTATTAGGGAACTATGGAAGCAACATAAAGATATAAATAATGCTTCAAAGTCCTCCACATGTTGAATAAAAATAATGATGCTGTATCAGTTTTGTTGACCTAACATTGGTGTGCATAACAATATTTTGGGGCTTTTCCGGCACCCGGAACAAACTAAGTGTGCCAGCCTAGATGTGACAGGAGTGGTAAAGTCTGCGCAGCCGCTGAGGTGTTGTCAGCATCAGCATCTCTCCGCTGGATGCAGATCACCGGAAGGATGCTGTGACACGGAGGAAGCGTGGGGATTTTATTGTGTTCCGCACAGTCCCGTCCTCAAACCACACTACCACCGATCATTTTGTCGTTGTTGATATCCTCTTTTCGATGTCTGCCATGTTCCCATCGTGTTGTTCCAAACCAGCGGACAGCGGCGCTAAGAGGAGCTCCATCGCAAAGCTGCTGCTCGGGGTCTTTGTGGTTTATACGCTCCACACCGTGTGGCTGCTGTACGGCTTTCTCAACACCAAACCCTGCGATGGAGGCAGAGGAGAGCACTGCATCGCCTCTTACCTGACAGCGAGACCCAGACTACAGGTTAGCACAGCCCTGCGCTTCCTTACTCCTCTTAGCAAATAGACAAATCAGGGATACCATAACTCAGTTTCTGTGAGACCCTGCACGGGCCTTATTATTATGGATAACTGTGGATTAACATGTGGATTAGCCAGTATAGCCTTCTGCACAGCATAAAACTCTTTGCAAATCATGTGTGCACGGCAGTTAAGGCTGGAAATAATACATTTGTTTTAACCGTGAAGATATGTGTTTGCACACATTAATACTTGTCAGGTATAAGTTCAGCCTCAGTAAGTGGAGTATGAGGTCAGCTCAGTCACCAAAATAAACACAATGTACGTATTTTTGGATCATAGTCTGTTTTTTTTAGTTACGTTTTAGTTCTTCAGTCTAATTTCTGCAGTTGCATCTCATTCTTGAACTCAAAGTTTTTCTCAAAACAGAAAGGCTAATTTCAGTCTCTTTACTTCTCTCTTTTGTTTCAATCAGATGAGTGTCTTCACCTGCCTCGTGCCAGACAACAGCCAACTCAACCTTGCTGTAAAAATAGACCCGTTTAACCCACATTCAACATTTGAGAGGTGGGTTTGACATGGTGGTACATGTGTTAGGCAAGCTGCTCAGGAAGTGTGTACATCACTGGAGATTTATGGTAGATGCTACAACACAAACAGCATATTGGTGAGCATCATTTATTAAGAGCAGCTCTTTCTGTCTCTCCATAGACAGGTGAACGTCTCTCTGCCAGAGGAGACTCGGGCTAATGGCACTCTGTACGCGGTCGTGTATGTTCACAAAGCTGGTGTTTCACCTCTGGAAGACCGCAGAGAAGTCCACTATGCAGCTCAGCTCACCACCTACATCACTCCCACTCACACCGAGGGGCCGAGAGACATGCAGAAGGTAAAATGTAATTCAATATCTGTCATAGTCCGATCATATTTCAGCCACTGTGTCACCTTTACAGTAGATTTTGACAAGTTATTTTTGTGGCTCCATCAGCGGCTGAGTCCCAGATCAGAGAATTCTGTATCCCACTGGAGACCTCACCTGTCAATCACTATGATGTCAGAGGACTTCACCTTCAACAAGGCGGGACTTCCCAGTGATGTGCGGCGCTACATGAGAGTGTAAGTCAGAGGAAGCTTTGGAGGTCAAAGCCTGGTGATCATCAGAGTGCTGCTGCACACTGCAGTGCTTCAGTGACTGTTTGTGAGAAAATCCAACATATACTGACATTTTAATCTGCTCGCTATGAATGCAATTTGTTACAAAGTGGAAATAAAACATGTAACTGGAACTCCTTAAGTGATATAAAAATGATGTCGATCTACAGTCCCCAATCTGTGCAATAGGAAGCTGAGGAAAGCTTTCAGCCAGGGATCTTCTTAATGGATCTATGCTATCTGTATAACCTAAATATATCATATCACGTGTTGTGGTCTCATGTCACAAGTCGTATATGTCCATGAGTTATGAAGAAGCAGCCAGATTAACTTTTCCTTCTTAGATAAATTTGCGTTATTTGAATAACATCAGGAGGTAAAATTACAAGAACAAGAAGAAGCAAAGATAAGAACAGAAAAAAAGATTCAGCGTTTAAGAGGCAGTAAATTGTCAGAAAATATGCTGCAGCATTACCAGCATGAGCGCTACACCTATGAGTGGACGGTTGACTGTTTAGTGGTTATGGAAAATCTAAATCTTAAGCAGTATTTGTTCTCTCCTTGCAGGCTTCAGGCATCTGCCATGAGCCAACGTGTGTGTTTAAACTGAACTTTCTGCCTTTGTAGCTCTCAGGATGGCGGACAGATGATCTACCTCCCTCTGCTGCTGGTTAATGAACTCAACTTCAGAGTCAGAGACCTCATGGTAGGACGATTTTACACACCTAGTGAAACTATCATTCATGACCCAGTATTTATTGGACAGTGACCTTATATCTATGTATCCATAAATTCACAGGAGATCAGCAGCAGCACTGTTCAGCTTCCTCTGACTGTGTCCTACGAGGGAATCTCTTTAAGGGGGTTCAGGTTCTGGGTGCATCTACAGGACGTGGTTTATTCCCTTCGACAGTTTGGTGAGCTTATAAGATAACAAATATGTAATGATATAGAGAGTTATGATTTTAAAAGGTAGGATTTGTGTCTATTTCATAGATCTAAAGATAAATTTTAGGTTGGACAAAATCTAACAAAAGTGAAAATAGAATAGCCCAGAACATAATTCAGTCTTTTGCTTTTCATACCACATGGTCACACATTACTTGCTAATAATTGCAGTAAATTCACTGTAATATATGCTCATTTTACAGTAATATAGATGAAAATCACAGTATTATACTGTTATTCTACAGTAACAAGACACAATGTGTTTCAATCTAAAAATGACAATATGATGTTAATGATGATAATAATTATTTGTAGTTGTTCACAACAACTTACAGTAACTTAACAGCAATGTACTGTAAAAGTACATTATTTAGTGACTAAATTACAGTATGTTGCTGTACCCTAATCACAGTAATTACTTGTAAATTTTCACTGCGTACTACATTATAATACTGTAAAAACCCGGTGGTTAATAATAATACAGGAAATCCGAACTAAGTCCTTTGATACAGCATTTTTGTGTTTATTTAGGCTTCACAGAGGAGAACGTAGATGAGATAAAAGAAACTCTGGTGGGCTCCAACCTCTACCTGTTAGTGTTGACTGCACTCGTCACAGCTCTACAGGTAAGGTTAAACGCCATGAAAAGGAATCCACTTCAAGAATTGTGAATTATCATTTCCATATTATGTGTAGGATAGTGTGTCATGGCGTATAGGGCATGTGGCGTATAAAAAATGTATAGTATGTTTTTTCACTGCATGCGTGGTTTTCTACAGCTCATCTGTGAATTCTTGGCTCTTAAAAATGACATCAGCTCGTGGAGAAAAAAGAAGAGCATGGCGGGAATGTCCAGGAAGTCTGGTGAGACAAACATTGAGTTATACAAGCTTGACTTTTTAAACTAGTTTGCATGACTAAAGGCTTTGGTCTTTCCACTCTCTGTTTGTAGTTCTGTGGCGTAGCCTCAGTACTTTGCTGATTTTCCTTCATCTGCTAGAGGAGACCAGTCTACTAGTGCTGCTTCCTGTTGGACTGGGAGCATGTGTGGAGGTATTTAGTGTAACAGAAAGTGTCAAATAAAGATCAAAACAGACAAACTGAAACACAAAACTTATCTGTCATCACTGCAGGTATGGAAGGTGTTTAAAGTGTTTAACATCCAGTGGAAAAGCTCCAAACTCCATGTAAGTGTGGTGCCATTTATCCATCCGCTCACAGTAGTTTTGATGTGTAGTGATGTCATTTCTTAATCTTACTGTAGGTAAAAAAGCTGGATGAAGAGGAAAGAAAGACTGTGGAGTATGATACACAGGTATGTTTCTATCTGTTTCTTTTTTTTCTGATCTGTTCAGGCTCTGATTTTATTTTATTTATTATATTTTGTCTGTGATTGTCTCTCCAGGCGTCCAGATACTTGTCCTACTTGGTCTATCCTCTGTGTATCAGTGGAGCTTTTTTCTCACTGGCCTACTTGCGTCAAAAGAAGTGAGCTTATCATGGTGTTCAAATATTTTAAATGTCATCATGGCATTGTGCCCTCATTTGTACAGTCCACTTGTAACATTTGAACTCTTTCCTAGTTACATCTTGGTTTCGCTCCACCTGCTGTATCAAAGTGTTTAAAGCAGTTAGATTAAAATCAGACCTGAATGTTTCTTTAATCAAAGCTTATAGTTTTAAAATATGTTGTAATATAATATTTATTACATACACAGAATTACACTTACATTAAGGCTAGAACATGGACTAAATATATACTTCTGATTGTTATATTATCAATAAACTGTATTTGATGTTTTTGACAGTTACTATTCCTGGTTGATCAACAGCCTGGTGACTGGTGAGTCAATCTATTTGTAGCAGTGAGACAAACATCTGTACGATCCATCAGTTATTTTCATTCATTGAATTCTTGACAGAGTTCCTCGTTACATTAAGATGATTCTTTTACTTTTGTATTTATCATTAGTGTGCTGTATTGACACTTTAACTGTGCTCCTCTCAGGAGTGTATGCCTTTGGCTTCCTGTCTATGGCTCCACAGCTCTTCATTAACCACAAGGTCTGTCCTGCAATTATTGCAAATAATTCAAATAGTGTAAGTGTACTGTATAAACTGTCCTCTGCTGACTCTGACTCATCCTTCTTGTGTTTTTCCACCCTCGTCTCTGGATCAGTTGAAGTCTGTGAGCCACCTGCAGGGGACAGTGTTGATGTACAGAGTGAGTGTGAATGTTTTTCTCTGGTTTGTGCAGCCACGAGCAGATTATCCTTGTGTTTGGGTTCTTAATGCCTTAATGCCTCCTTTACTACAGTAAATTCAGTGGTTTGTTGTTGTGAGATAGTCATTATAATTCAACTCTACCCAAGATCTGACTCTCATTATTTTTCTCTCCCTCCTCAAACCTCTCCTCTCTCCACCAGGGAGTCAATACTCTGATCTCAGATCTGTGCTCCTGTGCCTCCTTTTTCTCCTCTTCTGGATCCTTCTCCTCCTCTCATCAACTTTCCTGCTTCAGAGATGAGCTGCTCTTCTTCCTCTACCTTTACCAGCGAAGGTAGGACACTCCACACACACAATACTACAAAACATACCCTTTTACACAGAGCATATAAGACAAAAAACAATGAATCTGGGTAGCAGACTTTTCTCAGTACAATTTATGTGTAATTTCTTATTTTTTTCATGTTCAAATATATTGTGTATGAAGACGCATGGTAACTTGACAACTTTTAGCCCTTGGTCATCATTAGATCCACATCACAAAGCTGAAATAACAACAATACAATCCTGTTTTCATCTTGTGTCTCTACCAGGCGTTACGCCCCCAAGGCCAGAAGGCGAGAGTCTGGGACCCACAGCAAGAAACTAAAGACTCAATGAGGAGAAGACAAATTCGTCGTGTTCTTTTTTTTCCAGAAATGAATGCACAAACACACAAAAACTCATCTTTGAAAAAACACTGAAGATGTAAAATGGAGACTCAGGCAGGACACTCGGCCACGTGTGCCACAGCAGCATCAAACTGATCCAAGTTGAGCTGTTCTGCTTCTGACTCTTCACCGCAGTACACTCATGGTGCTGCTGCGTTTTGCTTGGCATCAGTGAAGCTTCCCCTTTACTGCTACAGTGATTGAACTCATTCATTTATAGACACTCTGCTTCACATGTTATGCTGGGCTACCTTTCAAGAAGAATATCGACTACATCGTATTACCACTCGTAATGTACATTTACTTGATTTTGCTCTTTAGTCGCACAAAAGGGAGTTATGTATACAGACCTGGACCATTAGCTTGAACTATAATTCTCCACACATGCAGTATACTCTATACTGTGTGCTTGCTCCAGTATCTTATTGAAGCAGGGACCGCCCCTAATAAAGGCATAAAATGCCTGAAAACATAATTTAGAAAGAAGAAAAAAAAGCATTTTACTGAAGCTATTTAAAGTTGCTCATATAAACAGCAATATTCAAACCCAACAATGACAACATAATTTTTCCTCACTTGAAAAAGTAAAATTATATTCTGTGCTTTGAACATTGCATGGTGTAAGGATGTGTGTAAGGATAGACAGGTGAGTCCTGCAGGGTTCAAGGTAAGCAACATGGCCTCAGACAGCAATGAGATGAGCAACATAACACACTATTTACTCTTCATCCAGTTTGATCTACCTGATGGGTAGATTTGATGTTAGTCTCGTACGTCTAAAATATCATTAGTGTTTTGTCATCTTTAATGTTCCCCCTTTACGTATTACAGTCCTCTCCACTGTCTATGTACTGTACAGTTTAAAAAGACTTTAAAAAAGAGAGACTGCACTACTGCCAGCAAGTCGACCACTTACTACAGATATCCTGATGGCATGTATAAAATCCCTGTACTGCATTTTGACCTCCAACATACAGTATAGTTGCTTAATTGAAGTATGAATCTGTTCCATTTCACTCAGTGCACAAACGCATCATGTATCAATGGAAGTGATAAACTCAGCACTGTAAATTAACATTTTTATCAAGCTGTTGATTGTTTTACACTCTCTGCTTCTTTGCTGACTGAACTGTTTAAGCTGAAGAATAACTAACAAAATGTTTTATTTTTCAATTTCATTATTTTGGGAATGCAACTTGCTTTTTAATTTTTTTAGAATATGGAATAAAGGTTTATGCAAACTGTGTGTATGGCCTCACGTGTACTTGTGTGTGTATCAGCACTTGCAATCAAGAGACAGAGACAATACAAACAGCACAAGACAAAGACTGGTCACTGTGGCAACTGCTTTATGGGTTCTGTTATGACGTTTCATACTTTGCTTGCATGCATTGTGTGTGTGTGTGTTTTGATTGTCTTACCACTTAAAAATCTTAATGAGGGAATAAATATCCTCACTGTATCCCATTAAGGTTTGTGTTTAGTGTCAGGAAATAGCTCTTAATTGAAAGAAAATCCTTAAGTGTGGACTGTGTGCCACAGAAGGTGTGTACTCTGGGTGTGTGCGTTGGGTGTGTACCGGTGCATTCCTCTGTTAACACTGGACAGATGTGATATGACAGATAAAAGGATGAGTTCCTCCAGTAAAAAAAAATACATGAATGCTGTTTTGTTTTTGTTTTTTTTAAATTAATGGTAAGTTGTATCACAGTCATATTAACTATTAGTTAGGGATGGTGATGGTGTGATGTTATCGGTCAGGTCAGGTCAGTTTTTGTCTCATCTATGCAGTGTTTTAGTGTTTTTAGGAACCAGTGGAACAAAATTAATCCATCATTTAGTTTGAAGGCAGCACATAATCTAACTGATGGATGTAGATACTCTATACATACATTTTGGGCCACAGTGGGGCAGTAGAAACAGGGGAACACAACATTGACATTGACAGCAAGATATTTTTTGGGCTTTTTGAACCTTTACTGTATAGCAGCAGGGGGGAGAGAGAGAGAGGGGGAATGACATGCAGCAAATGGCCACAGGTTGGATTCGAACCTTGGACTACTGTGACGAAGACTGAGCCAACCAGCGCCCCCATTTCAACATCTTTTAAGTTTATGGGCAGGCTAGTTAGCAAACAGTTGTTTATTTACACAAACAACATTAGATTTCATGAAGTTCAATGTTCACTCTCTTTTTAGCTCTGTTTTTAGTCTCCACCAACTACTGAGAAAAATATCTAGCTCCCTAAGTTGCTAAATTCTCTACTATGTTCACTAGCTTGTCGCTAACCTGCCTGATTTTTTTGTGAAAACCAAATTTTCTGGTTTCTGTTCCAGAAAAAAAACCCTCAATGCTAACAGTTAAAAATACAGCCCTGGAACAGAGCTGTCAACGGTCACAGTCTGGCTCACTTCATTTGATTAGATCAGGGCTGTGTTTTAAAAACAAAAAACTGTATAGTTTTGTTGTTCATTGAATAGTTTTCATAGTAGGTTTTTGTGACCTTCTCACAATTTCCCATAAGCACTAAATGTTTCGCAGGATAAAAGTTACCGTACGACAAAAGAGGCGAGTCAACAGTTGTGCAGGCCATAGGGTCAAGTCTCACTTAGTCAAGTGAAGGCAGCTAGTGCAGGCATGGCTGTATGTTTTCATAGAGGTTGTTGTTAAGTACACATGGGAGTTGTCGCTCAACTAAAGAAATGACACTCCTGCAGCACAGGTGGAGTTAAACATACTTAAAGTCACGATGACATAATACTGGTTTCCGCATGCTGCATAGACACAGACTGTGTTTCGGTTCCACATTTTGTCTGTGATTGACAGTAGATAAATAAAAGACAAGTATCAGTGAAACCACAGCAAGATTGAAGAATGTCCTGCACACATAGCGAGACAGCATTTATGAAATGCTTTCAGCGCCATAGGCATGATGGTGGATGATGATGTGGGTGGAGCTCCTGTGATCAAGTGCTTCTGTAAGAACAATAATAGAAACCACACACACACAAACACAGCAGGGCATACCAGGTTTGACAGCAGACGGCACTGGTTCAGGTGGTGAACAGACACCTGTTGTGAAGATGCTGCTCAGACTCGCGGTCCTCTGCCTTCTGGTCTCTCCGGGTATGTAAAGTTATCCTCAGACTCTTCAGTTGTAGGTCAGAGTGTCAGTACCAAACTCACCTGTGGCATTCAGGGTAAGGGTCAGGACATGAGGGGCTTAGGTCAGAGGCAGTGGCTTTGTTTTTAAATCTGGATGGGATCCAGGGAGGGCTTCAGTTTGGGGGTTGCTAAAAACTTCAGATCCCGTAAAATCAAGTCGGCGTGCTGTAGTTGTGTTCAAATATACAATGTGCTTCAGAATGACTAATGTGAATTCAATAGTCCAACCTTTAGTCTATTGTTAAAAGTTAATCATCAGGTTTTTCTGGTGCCAATTAATTTCAAGACTTACAGGCTGAACAAAATTGCAATGCTTTTATATCACACACAATTGTTATTTACAATTAAAATTAATTTATAATAGTAAATTAACAGAATATGATAGATTTATACCAAAAATAATAAGAATGAACAAAAAACGAGAGGGGTTTCTGAAGGAAATGTCTTTATCAGTGCATGTTTTACACGTTCTTTATCTTGATTATTATGATGTCCTTACCATTTGTTTAAGTGGCTCCACAGTCAGTGTAGTGATACTAGAAAGCTGTAACGAACATAAATGTTTAATTGAAGAAGTAGTAGTAGCTAAAGAAATGTTTTAACGACAGCCATGTCTGTCTATTTTTTCTCTTTGGGTCTCTAGTCTTGTAGCCGCAGGGTTTACAGTTTTATTCTCTTTGGGTTACTCTTGTCTAATTGATCAAAGTGTGGTGCTTATACTGTATATAAATGTTAGATGTGTATGTGTTTGCTGTAATGCAGCTTGATGACATAAGACAGCAGAACAATGAACACTGAATGGGAGGAACGCTGTGCGCCATTTCAATACTCATCTCTTTATAATTAAAGAAGCAAGCCTGACAAGTTTTGACAATGCTGTCTTTGGGAGTAGCCGTCTTTCTATTTTAAGGATTTTTTCTTGTGACTTTATGGCGCATCATAAAATGTCCCTCTATAATTTTCTTCCTCTATAGTCAGACTGAAAATATTTAATAACTTCCAGTCTGCCGTGGTTCATACATAAATTTTAATTGCAGATTTTTAGTTCAGGAGCAGACAATCAGGAGCCTGATCTTGATTCTTAATGCTTGCAGAGTTAGATAAGGAACAACTTTGTTCAGCATCTTTTGTGCGTCACTCTCAGAAATGTATTCAGTAAGCAGATCCCATTCAATCCAAGTCAACTCTAAAAACTGATCAGATTTTTCTCATGGTCCCTTCTATAATCAGATTTAGGAACATACTGTACACCTAACCATCAATAACCAACCACATCATTAAATTCATATTTAAATGTCAAAAATACCAAAATAGTGATGTGATAAATGTCCCAAAATATCAGTCTCAATAGGTTTAGACCTGAACTTGACGCTCCTGCTTTTCACTGAACATTTATGAATGGACTGGATTTTATGGCATTATCTTATTTTTTGAATCAGTCTCCCTCTCTCTCTCTTCCTTGCTTTCTTCATGCCTGCAGTGCTGTCACTGGATTGCTATGTGTGCAGTTCTTCTGCCACCAATGAAGCATGCAACCAGAACACTCAGGAGTGTCAGGCACCGCTGGACACGTGCATGACTATCGTCGACATTTTAGGTAACAATGAAAACACAATATCAGGTTCCAGTATTTATAAAAAATGTATTATTGAATCAAATGCATCTCGAAAGTACCTTTATAGTAGCAGGTCTGGTTGTTTTTATTAAACTTCAATGGATGGAGGCTACTTTAATGAAAGCTTTCATGACTATATGTTCAGTGAGCTCAGTTCATATTTCAAATGTGGGATTTCACTCTTTAATAGCTCACTGCTGTGTATGTGTGTTGTTCAGGCTCCACAACAGCCATAGTGAAGCAGTGTGCCAGCCAGGCCACATGCAATGGAGCTGCTGCGAGCTCCTCACTCGACCCAAACGGAAACGGGAACACCGTCAACTGCTGCAACAGTTTTAATCTGTGTAACTTCAGTGGAGCCGAGTCCATTCACATACACACAACACTGCTGCTGGTGGCTGTAGGTGTATTATTACTGCTAGCACGCTGAAGAGGGATAAACGAATGCTGTGGAAAAAAAAGCTGTGGAAGCTACATTGTTGCTCTGTAAAGGAAAGTGTTGGTATCAATGTCTAATATAATGTGATTAATGTATTGTGTAAAGAGATTCAGTTAACTGGGATTCAGTTGGAGACTGGAGATGCTTTATATGTGGCTGTCTGCTAATTTTAAAGTGAAATTATGGCTTAATCTAATTTAATTATTGTTAAATACAGGTTTTTTCACCACTGCTCATGCAAATGGATTTCCTTTGAAATCTCAGGGATGTGAATAGTATGCTTAAATGTTCAGCGTGTAGGATTTAGGAGGATCTTGCACTGCCATGTTTCTACAGTAGCCCAAAATGGACAAACCAAAGACTGGCCCTCGAGAGGACCTTTTGTGTTTACCACTAAATTCTACACTGGTCCTTTAACTATAAAATTCATGACCAAAATCTCATTTCTGGCTTAAGGACTTACAATAATTTATATTCCAGATACAACTCTGAAACCATAAAAACTTAAAGATACCGGAGATGTGCTTTTAAATAAATTTACAATGGATAAGAATGTGGACAGTCTGATTTCCATTTCGTCATTATTTTTATTTCATTGGTTTTTTTTCCTCCTATTTGACAAGATGGCTGATTTAGCCCAGAAGACAAAATAAAAACCAGTGTTTACTAGTACGAGTTCTGTACAATTCACCAGTGATACACACCAGTATAGCTTACAATATACCAACATGAGCAGATTTACGCAACAACAAGGAGATAAAATAGATTGTTTTTTGTTTCCTTTTTTTTCTCTTTTACATTTTGTATCCCCATTAATTCCAGATATTTGATAGTTTAATTGCTGGCTAAACATGGAAATCCAATCTGGGTAAAATAAGGTTAAAAAAAAAATTTGGATTTTTTTTTTGGTGCTGTGCAAATATGCTCCTCTCCCTACCAGTATATCATGCTATACCAGTACAGTCACCAGTATATTTCATATAGCAGTATGTCATACTCCATGTGGGGTCAGTATTAACAAAGACACGTGTGATCTGCTGGATGTTCAGTTCAGTGTTTTGTGTCTGCAAGACAAGTTCCAGTCATGTGGCTCCACATTTCATGTGTGTTTGTTTCCCTGTTGTCAGGAGGGACATATTTCAAGAGTTACACCTGACAGAAACTTGGACTCAAAGCACAAAGCTTCCAGTTGTGAGGTTTGTTTGTGTCCCCTGGCAAATTCACTTTGTGACACCCGTGGGTGAGGGGACAGTTAAATGTGTGACACCAGTCTTAGATGAGGATCAACTGAATGATACTGGGACTGTAGGTGAAGGGAAAGAAAGAAGAGGAGACACTGTCCTCACAGAAATAGATTAAGTCAAGCTCAGTGACCAGTCTGAGACATGATGTCCTCCTATTCTTCCTAGATAAATAGGAAGTATCCAGTCACTCAGACTGGATCCGCATTTTTTTTTTTCAAGTCAATGCTGGGATTGAATATCAGTACAGAGGAAGAAGACTGCGACTGCTGAAAACACAAAAAAACATGGAGCCAGCCGATAAAAAGAGTAGACTAAATTGAGTGTGAGTAGGGAATTTCCTGTCTGTTGCATTTACCCAGACAGGGTTGGATTCTTCACATTTGGAGTCTTTAAAACCTGCTCAGAGAGGAGCTGAGGAAGACTTCAGGAAGGAGAGGGACAGTGAGAACAAAAGGAAAGCAAAGTGAATGAAATAGAGAGGAAAGGGAAGGACAGTGTGTTCTTTCTTCAGGCAGTAGACCGGCGCTAGACTGTCCTCAAGTTTTAATACGTTCTTCTCATCTCTCCCTCCGTCTCCTCCTCTGCAATTTCTGAGTCTATAAATAAAACCTGGTGAGACGGAGGGAAGACGGGAACGGATGGAAGAGAGAAACAGGAGGAGCGATGGAGGGGTGGGAGGCTGTTTCTCCAAACCAGCCGAGACTGTCTTGACTGTGAATTTCCTTGTCGAAGCATCTGCTCAATGCGCCGCAGCTGAATAGAAAACATCTGGTTTGGTCTGCCCATTCAAAAAAAAAAAAAAATCCATGGTGATGTGGAGGTATTTCAGCAAAGGAGAAGCTTCACATCGAGGGGTCAAAATACATAATATCAACAAATGTACCGACATGGCTGCTGGCTGACGTCTGAGTCCATTCCTGCTGTGAAGTTTCATGCAGATATGTTGCAGTTCAATCGCAGTCTGATCAAGTTCTGATGGCTTTGCTTGAGAGTTGTATTCCACTAACACTAATCCACCAGATGTCTGATGCCGCTCCCATGATAATGTTTCCCATAGTCACCCACAGTCATCACTCTTTGTCTTTGCTTTTCCTCCTCTCATCTTTATATTCCAGTCCAAAGAGAGTGAAGCTGCCAAGTCCCTGATTCAGGAAGTGTTTTTGCTCTGTTCTTGTATTACGAAAGTCACAGTGGTGGAGAGTTTTATCCCAGATGAACAGACTACCGCAGCTTACACAGGATTCAACATCTAATGATTCTTCACAGACTGTTGTCAAAGTATCAGAGCTGTCCTTTTTTTCCTTTGATTAAAGCAGTCAGCTCCAACAACTCTCACATATCACGATTGACGTCATTAATCCAAAAGTCTTTAGTTCTCCACTGCTAACAGTAACCATAGCGATGATGTCTCTCAAATACCAGACCAGCTCCTGTTGGTCAGCTCAGCTGAGGCGGGGCTAGTGTGGGCGGGAGTGGGCCATCATCTTGAGCCGTGATTGGTCAATGACATCGAGCAGGTTCTTGGCGTCGACTGCAAGTGCGTGAGCCGCTGTCAACATCTGCTTCTTATAGTCCTGCTGGAGACTAGGACAGAACAGAAATGTACACACATGTTATTTATGCAAATGAGTAAGAGTGTGTGAGTGCTACAACATTTAAACAACTATTTTGAAAGTTCTCACTTTGGCCCCCCCTGTGATAGCATCAAAAAAGCTACTGTGGCAGACAGCTGATGTCCTTTTTCTGTTACTGTTCAGACAATTTTCCAGACACTGACTAAATATTATTTCATAGCCTTTAACTGAATTTATAAGTGTCCTTAAATGAAATAATAATGAACCCTGTGATGGAGTGAAACCACCAAATAAATACAAGAAACTGTAATAAAGAACAAGTAAAGTAGAAAGTGTTGAAATTGCTCGTTTAGAATGAAATTAAACTGTTCTTTATATAATGTAATGTTAATATCTGAAGCTACCTGGTCATCACATATTGTTGGGCTAACTTCATCTTTCCAATCAGTTCTGCCAAGTCAGAGTTCAGAAGTTTCTGTGCCATCTCGATCTGTTGAAGAAAACCACAGCATTGCTTATCATCCTGATATCCGCCAAAAACTGCACGAGGTAAATGTGTGATTTAACATCCTTCAGCAACATCTGTGTGTGTAATTACCTCTCTGTGTGTACTGGCTGGAAGTTGTGGTAGAGTCTCATCTACTGTAGCCAATAATGTCCTTAATGCCAGACCCACATCCTGAAACACAGTCAAAATGAAACATAAAAACAAAAAACAGAAAATAATTTGTATTTGAAGAATACTGTATGCTGCACATACATCTAGGTTTATAGACCCACCTCTTCACAGAGTACCTCTTCTCCTAGCACTACCAACAACTGGACATGCTAAATCTATCCTCCTCTAGTACTCACAGTCCTTATTGCTGCACTAACATGTCCTAGTCGCACTGTACCTTGATTGTTCTTTTTGTAAGTCGCTTTGGATAAAAGGATCAACTAAATGACTAAATGTTTATAAAGAGATGTAAAACAGAGAGTTAGAAAACAGTTTAATATTTCTTACACAGACAGATAACCAAAATTGAGTAAATGGACTAAATCCCCACGATTAAAATCAACATCTAGTAAGGTCAGAGTTTAACAGATGAGTCACAAATTATTTATGAGGAAGTAACTCCCTGAAGATCTGTGCGGTGTAATTTAATTAAAGCAGGGTGTCACAGTGGTCAAGGTAAGATTACATGAAACTGTAGAAACTGAAAATCAAGAATCTTTCCACTTTTTCCAAGTTAAGGTCAATTTTTGCAGCTCCAGACAGAAAAACTAAAAATTCAACACACCTCTATGAGTTTAAAAGTTGTTGGGGATGATATAATTTATGAGTTATGATAAATACTTTGAGTGCCTTGGTTACCTTCACCATGGGAACATATTCCTCCGGAGGAGCCGGCTGAATCTTGCTCGACATCTCGATCACAGCTTTCACCAGTCCTGTCACGTTCTCGTACACCTTGTCATTGGAGCGGTCCAGGTTGGCGGTGGGGGGCGGGCTTATCTCTTGTGGCTGCAGCTAAACCGTGAGAGAGGAAGAATCAATGAGTGATGGGCTGACTGCCTGAGCAAAGACCCACGGGGCAGTGAGAACGATACACAGAGAACAAGTTGAGATAATGTTGATGATAAATGTGAGCCATCTGATATCAAAACAGTCTCATAATCATTGTTAACAGCTGACTGTATAAAATCCTGCATGATTAAAAATTAAATATGTAAATAGTTTGAGAAGAGGAAGAAGAAGAGAGGCAACAACTGATTAGCAATGTAACCTCACAAAGAACAAACTGTCATACAAGTAGTAGTAGATTAATGAGTAAGTGAGTGAATGAAGTTATTTAGATCAACAATATGCTTTGAATTAACAACAAAACAAAATGTTTTTACACAGTTCTCTAACATGACCACTAGATGGCAGTAACACACTGCTACAACCAGATATAATTCAGCAACTTTGTTTGTCTCTTCCACATTTTCTCTCTGCCCTCCCATCATCCTCTCTGTCTCCTCTGTTCTGCATCTGGCTAGCTGACCTCACTTGGCCCCTTAATTATCTCCACACTTTCACTTGCAAAATGTACAAAATGTCATCCTGTGTCCCTAACCACATGTTTTTCTACATGTTTTTTTCAATGTCTGTCTGTCAAAACACTGGAGCTCTTAACTCTGTACACATCAGGGCCTGCGACTACTGAAAAAAACCCGGAAAAAACAAACTAGCTGATTCCACCACACAATCTTAAGACATGGAAAATGCTACTTTAGTGACTCTCTATCATTAAGATGAAGAAAAACTCTCTCTCTCAAAAAATGGGATGGGAAAGGAAGAAACCTTAAACAGACCAACAGAGGAGGGACCTCTTTCATTTATCAAATGTACTGACATCCTCTGATCAGAGAGAAGATAAAGATGAACCTCCACGCCAGAGATCTTACATAGTAAGTTATAGCATGCCTAGCCTAGAAAACTAAATGAATAGTAAAGGTTTGGTTAAAGAGCTAACACGACTATTTAGATTTAAAGTTAAGACAGAATTAAGGGAACTGCAGGATGAAATAAACGTGTTCATGAAAACACTATGGGTGATTTGTTGGACAGAGAACTCAAACTGATGGATGAAGGAATCAAATGAATCTATGTGTGATCAACTAGCAGACAAGACGCACAGTAAACACACACAGACAGTGTGCTGCTTACCCGCCAGGGCTAGGGGTCAACAGTAAGGCAGGGTGCAGGAGGAGGAGTGGGGGGAGGTAGAGGAGGGAGAGAGGGAGGGAGCAGCCAAAGGAAAAGAAGAAAATATTAACGCTCTAAGCATTAAGAAACATGCAACCTGTGTATTTGATAAATAAATGTCAGTTCTTATAGGTTCAGTATTTTTGTATCTGTGTTTGGGAGCAAGTATTTTTGCTTTGGGTTTGTGTGTGTTACTGTTTGTGTGTACCTTGACTCCATCGTTGTAACTGTCTCCAGTATTTAGACAGGCCAGACTACCAACTTGGCTCTGGGCCCCTGGTCGAGGGGGTTTCTTTGGGGGAGCTGCATGCTCTGCAAGAAAAAAAACATATAAAAGTTAAAAAAATATATCTCCTCAGTTTTACTGTCTCATACAGATCCTGGACAGATTGTACTCTTATGTTCATTGGCAGCACCCCAGCAACTGATGTGTCACATCAACATCAGCCGAGGGCTGCAAGTTATTTTCATTATCAATTAATCAAATGGTCTATGCAACAACAAAAAAAAAAGTGACGTAATTAAGTGTTGTTTTGTTAAAAACTCAAACATATCCAACTGAAAATTATATAAAACAGAGACAAACCTTACATTGAGAAGCTGAGAAGATACGTTTGACATTTTTGCTTTATTAAACATCTGAAACATCTACTTCATTATTAAAATATGATGACTAGACTGACTGATCAACTCACTGTTTCAGCTCAACACGAGAATAAACAATTCAATGATGAAAACAGAAGGAGAAATTTTCTTTTTCTCTGTATTCGGCTACTTACAGGGTTGATATATTCACGCTCCGAGCACACAACATACTGAACTCGACATGCTGTCTGAGTCCATATAAACAGAACAGAGGTTGGTTTGCTCGCTAGCCGGCCAACAGGCTGAAAGAGTTCACAATCAGATCTGTCATATTGTGGCAACAGACTGTAAACTCTGCAAGCAGACACTGACACACACGATCTGCTGGTGGTGGGAGATACAGAATCTGTATGGAGAGGCTGAGCCAAACAGAGCTATGTAATGCTATATGTGTGAACTGCATACTTCGGGAGATAAAGAGACAGAAAGAGACCAGAGAGTAAAACAATAGTGGTTGTGTGACTGTAATTACAGACCGATACGGGCCTGTCTATTACCTGGTTTGCCGACGGGCTGGTATATGTGCTGGTTTCCTGTCTGCACAAACAAACACAACAACAAAACATCGGGTTAGCAAGTGCTCAGTCACACAGATAATCAGAAGCTTCACAGGAAATTAGAACTTCACAGGAGAAAACCACCAGCTGGTTTTGAAACATTTAGAGAGTCCAATTTAATTTTTTTTTTACATTTTTACATAATACGGTGTTTCAATTTGTTCTTTTAAAAGTTCACTAGTGGAGGAGCTGTTTCTGTTTTCAGTGATGTGTGGTCTGTGTTACTTATGTTAACAAAAATATTCTGTCTGCTGCATGAGGATAAAATATGCCTTTCCTTTGTTTGTCCTACTCTTTCAAAACCAAAAAAAAATCCTGCAGCATGTTATGATTTGATAGCCGTGAGCATAAAATGATGCCACAAATCTCTCCAGTGGTGCCAGGCATGTCAGATTTACTTTGTTGTATTATTACAGAATCTTTGTTGTTTTCTCTGTGTGAGAAAACAGTACAGAGGGCTTCCAAATCCTCTGTGCCATCAGAGTGTTGTGGTCTGACAACCACCAACACCCAAAAATACTCTACTACAGCATTTTACACGCACACACACACACAAACGAGGGAGATTTTCCCACCACAAACCACAGCCATTCAAATGGGAGGAGCAGCACAAGCAGAGAGATGAATTACAGAGACAGAAATATCTGGCCCATGGCAACTTCAGACTGCTACAACAACTTTCTTCTGCTGGCATCAGGAACATGACAGACATCAACATACAGCTCTGCATTCAGATTTTGAGATTTCAACTTTTGGGATAAAGTTACAGAAAGCTCCTCAGGTCAACAACATATTTTAGGCTCAGAGGAAGAAACTTAATCAGAGAGAGACCTCAAGAGAAAACGATGACGACACCAGTTTCTAGTCTAAAAAACGGGAACTTACTTACAGGAAGTAAAAAGTGATTTTACCTTTCAGTACAATCTGTGTTAAACGACATATAATCACCATTATGTTTGCGAAGTTAAAATGTGCATCTGTCACTGTGCAAATCATTTCACCACAGCGCTAAATTAAAAAAATGATGTGGTTAACTCTTTTAAGCCATCACAAATGTGAAAACCAACAAATGATGTCTTCTGATATTGTAAGATGTTTCCACATATTCATGTGACTAGGGCTGCAACATTAGTTTCATTTGGTCTCTAAAATGTCAGGGCACAGAGTACTGTGTGCAACACTGGGACAGAGAGTCGAATAAAGACAGCTACTGGTTTTCTTGCAGTGCAGCGTTCTATTAATAACTGGAGATACTGTGGGAATCCATTGACCCCTCATTGGTGACCCCTCATTGATGACCCCTCATTGGTGACCCCACACACCCCAATGACAGGTCACTTCCTGTCCCTGGATCAATCCCCTCAGCTCTAATCAAAACAAACACACACTTGCAGCCAAAAGCAGTGAGTCCAAGCAGAATGTGGACTTCCGTCAACATTCATCTTTATCAGACATCCTCCTCTCTTACAACAACACAAACAGCTGCTCAGAAAAATAACTTCCCCTTTTTTATGTGGTGGGAGTGACAAATGGTCATGAGTATGACGGTGAAAAGTAGAAAAAGGGCTAACGTGAAGTACAGTTTGATCAGGAGAACCTGTGGACCACTGTTATTGTCCTGCTGTGTGCATCAACATCACCAACAAACAGTGAGAGTGAGTGGATGGAGACAGAAAACAGCTAGTGATTAAAAAAAAAAAAGAAGAAACCGTGACTTACCGGTGGTTGGAGTCCACCTTCTTCTCTGTCCAGACTCCCTCTAGAACTTCTAGAGTCTGGTTTCTAAACACACACAAATAAACATAAAAATGATATCTCCATACATCAACAGTATTTAAGTTGATATTAAGCTGATTTAACTTCAATTTGCTCCCAATTAGAGATTCACAGAGACAAAAGTTCTCTATTTACAGTTGTGCAAAATGATTCAGTGAGTCACACTGCTTTTCACTTTGTGAATTTACAAGCACAATTAGATTCCTGGGATAATCTCTGGGACAAATACCTTTTTATATCCCATGCTGTTGTCAGACTGGTCCATTATGTCGAGCAAACTCTATAGATTTACTGATTGGTTTAAGATTTCTACCAATAAATTACTGCCACATACAGCTATTTTATAAATACTTGACAATAAGCATCCTATAATTAGTAAACTAATAACAGTTTAAACTGTGATGTGACAAAGGTGAAAATAAATAGATTCAAACTCCAAATCCAAGTTTAATCTTTAATCGTAAGTCTTACAATGATTATGTGAATGAGGAAATGAATGAGTGAATCACAGCAGCGAGGCTCACAATAGAAACCTCACTTATGAACACATCCAAACACACTCTCCCTGCATCAGATTTCAAATTAAAACAGGAACACGCCGCACAAAGCTGCAAGATCCAAAAGAGCAGGACTTCTCCTCCTACACGCAAATAAACTTTTTCCAACTTGAGCACAACTTTTCAGAGCGACTTTTAACCTGCACACACACAAAGCCAAAATAAAACACCTCTACACACACACAGCCAGCTCTCTCATGCATGCATCCTTGCCTACCAGTTTTCCAAGACAGGACTTGAAGACGAGCATTGCCTTTGAGTTCATCAAAGTTGTCTGATGAACCGTTTTTATCCGCGTTGTTTGAGGTGTTGTGTCTGTGATGCTATCTGCTTCTGATCTTATTGTATCTTTCTGTCTGCTTCTATCACTGAGTGTTTCCCCGTCTGTCTGCCTGTCTGTCTACAAGCCCGTATCCTTGTCTGTGCCAGCAGTTTCATCAAGACAAGAATTCAGATTTAACTCCAGCTTCCTGCCTCCAGCACACTTATATCTGACTCTGACGCACAGAGAGAGGGAAGGCGAGGAGGAGGAGGGAAGAGGGATGGTGCTGCTGCCAAAGAGCCGTCAGAGTTGCGAGAACGTCTACCCTTCTTTCCCAAACCATTCTTCCTTTCTCCTCCCTTTCTTCCCCCTTTCTCTCTTGCCCCTCCCTGAAGTGACAGTGTTATAAAAACCAGCCAGCCAACAAAACACACACACACACATACACACACACATAACACACACACACACACACCTCCCCAGCTTTTCAGTAATCTTGTGTGTTGTCAGTTAGTGGTTGTGGGTCAAAGACAGACTGTTGACTGGGCTGTCAGATTCTCTAAGCCTATCATTAGCCTGGAATTCACACAGGCCACACCTGCCTACAAGCACACAAACACACACGCATGTGCACGCACAATAAAATTCTTGGGCAAAAACCGCAAACCGTTTCTTCAATCAGTTCACAGAAATATGCATCCTACATAAAACGTCTCCGCCCCCCCCTCATTATGTTAGATGGTCTTTCCAGCAGAAGTAACATTTTTCACACAAATACTGAGTTCATTTATCTTTACTGTTGAACAGCCCACAACCATTTAGCACTGCACTGCTATCATAAGCAGGAGAGATGGCAATCACAGCAAGTCAGGAAAAAGAAGTAGAAAATAAAAGGTTTTTGGGGAAGCAGATACATACAGTATATTATTTAAAAAGTCATAGATTTTTTTCCTAGAAGATGAATGACTGAGCCACAGAAAAACATTTTTCTTCTGTACATATGTATTCATCATATACTACATTAAACAGTCACCAGAGGAAAGACAGCCAGAGTGACAGTCAATTGTGATGAAAATCACAACTCATTTACTCAACTCAAGTTCTTGTTCTTTTTAACGGTTTAACCTAAACATGAGAATTTAATGGTCCAATTTAAGAGAAATTTAAAGATGATAAAAGCAGAGAGCAACTACTATAACCACACAGGACTTAGTGTGATTTGACTTAATCAAACAAAAGAAAAGAAAGATCTTTTCAGATGGCTCTTAACTGATCCCAGAAAGTCTTTTGTTTAGTTTCAGTCATCACTGAAAGTCACAATTATCATGACAGTCACTCTTAAAGAAGGGTAATGCGTCTGTATCGCTTGTACTACTTCAACAGGCTTAAACTCCAGGTTCAAATATAAATATAAATAAAGTGTTTCTCTACAACAATGAAGTGATTTCATATCTTTTTAGTCTTTAGCTTTTACATTTATTATATTTATTAAGTGTGATGAAAAACAAAACATGCAGCATGGAACTAATAATAACAACAACAATAATAATAATAATAATAATAATAATAATAATAATAATAATATTTAAAAAAAATAAAACTCAACAACACAACTGACAGAAAAATCCAGCTTTGCACTGCAGGTAGCATAAACACACTGTCCATGCATCACACAAAAAAGGGACTCATGTAGCTGTTTCTCTGAAATGTTCCTGGTTATTCAGATATATGTGTACACACTCTATTGCTTTGTAATGACTACATTTAATTGAGGATAATTTGAGAAAAATGAATGATGAAAAACTGATTAAAATACAAATCAATTTTATTTGTGGTTTAAATCTTTGCCCAAAATACAGTAGCTAAATGTTATGAGTTACTTAAATTTATTGTTACGTCCTTAGTATTGCGTATGTTTTAACTGTGTCTCTGAGTGTATTTTCCACTGTGTGCTGTGTGTGTTACCAGCAGCCTTTCCTCCTGCTCCAGCCACCTCTGGTCCTCCTCCATCTGCTGTTGTTGTATCATCAGCTGTTCCTCCATTAACAGGCACTGCTGGCCTACACACTGCTGCATGTCTACTGCCCTGTCCTACACACACACACACACACACAAATACAACCATGCAACAAAAGACAAGCGTAGCAACAGATGTGCACACCAACACAGGGACACACACAGAGTCACAGATGAATGACAGAATGACAGAAACATGCGCACAAACACAGGACAGACACATACACCAGACTGATGAGAAGCTGAACTGATGGACACACACTTAAAATAATGGGTGTCAATGTTACTTTTTCCAGTGATCAGTCTCTTAAGGCTGCCAGGCAACAAATGCAACCCTGACTGATAGGCAGAAGTAAAAATTAAGTCAATAATATTCATCTGGACTTGAGCTCAAAGTTCGGCCTATATATTCAATTAATTTCCTATTTTTCCTAATAATTTCTTTAAATATATATAACACTATTATTGAATGGGAACAACTGTAACAGAACTAATTTCCCTCCCAGGAGCCATAAAGTATTTTTTCTTTCTGATTCTGAAGAATTGACTCATCTTTTTTAAGATCTTTTGATTATTTGAAAGCTTCATGAGTAACCTGTTGTGTCAGTAACATACTGACAGTGTCTTTGTATGTATTTCAGTTGACTTACCAAGGTGTGCATATGTGTGTGTGTGGTTGTGTGAAAAATATGTAAAATTGGTTTCCTACCTCCATCGCAGAACCCCACAGTGCCATGTCGTGTCCGTGTGGCTGGGGAAGGTGCTGTGCGTGCGAGTGTGTGTGGACGTGGTGGCGGGGGTGTGTGTGCGCGTGATGTGTGTCCAGCATTGCAGCCTGTGGGGGGTACAGGGCACTGGGCACCGAGGGAAGGGTGTGCGGACCGGGGTACCCTGCCATCTGAGCCAGGGATACAGGAGAGAGAGAGACACACATTGTTAGTCTGTCATCAGTTCTCTTACATTTCTATCGTCTTAACTTTATTTCTGTGAAAAAAGATCCTTTATTTTATTAGTCTTGCGCAGTCTATGGAGTTTATCTGCATACCTGGTAGTGTCCAGGATGTTGGGAACTGGGGTAAAAACCTTCACTGGAGCGAGGACTGGGATAGCCTGGTCTACTAGGCTACAGAGAGACAGAGAGAGAGAGAGAGAGGGAGAAGGACAGAGGAAGAGAAATAATAAATACAGTTACAATACTTTCATCAAACAAAACGTTAGAAGACGGGACACTGGGTCATTCAGACAATCAGCACACAAACCTCCAGGAGCTGTTTGTGTGGCTGGGTTAGCAGTCAATCAAAACAGGGGACACCCACTGGGCTGCAAGTCCAGCAAGCTGTTAGTTGAACTGGCACTAACTACTGTCCCTATGTTACAAACATCAACACCCATGGATTACCGGTATGAACTATGTTATAGTCGGGGATTATCGACCACGAGAATCTCTGGTTAGATGTTATGCAGGTGTGTATAAAGTGTTATGGTTGCACGTTCACCAAAGACCTCTCTTTAAAGCACTGGCTTTTTCTAAACTGGAAAAAAAAATGAAGTGCGGCTGCTGAAAAGATTGAAAGAAGAAGAAATACTTTCAATCTGCATAACAACCTCTCAGAAATGAGAGTTTTTAATCCAAGCTGCTGCTGGCTAAAGAAACAGAGGAGAGTGATTTCTCTTGTCGTCTCTATTCTTTTCTGTTCCTTTGCTGGGAACCAGTAGCTATAAACAGAAGTGCTTGGTGAACCCACATCCTTGTTTCTTCTCTTGGTTTCTGGTGATTTGTTGAGATGAATCTGTTGAAAGCTGATGAACAGTTTCCCGTCTGAGGATGACTGGAGACATTTTTCTTGATGATTTAAACACAGAGCTCATTTCTAGCACAACAGTGTTGCAACCTCTACCTTCCACAGCCTCTCATAGTAGCTTTCTCTGGACCACACCTCCGACAGCAAGACATACACAAAGACATACAGGGAGGGAAACAGAGAGCAAAGACAGACAGGGAGGGATACAGGGAGGGAGACAGGGAAAGAAAAAAGAAAAAAAAAGTAGGCAGGGAGGGAGGAAGGACAGAGAGAAGCAGACAAGACAAAGAAACTGAGGACGAGACAAACAGGAGCTTAAAAAGTCTGAGTGGGAAACATACAGCATGTTGTGAACATGCTCACACATGGATGGACACAAGGTTCCTCAACAAGAAGAAAATTATATCTTTTCAGAGTCACAGTAGTAGTGGGAGGTTTCCCTGGGAATACCCAGTTTAAAAATAGGAAGATAAACACAACGACGACAGACAAACAGGGAGGTGAAATAAATGAGACAGGACTGTCACCAGGGTAAGACAAGAAATTAGTGACTATTGGAGATGTTTAAATATTTGAATCTAAGAATTGTTGACAATATAAATAAATAGGTGCCGAATTTATGAACAGCAGCTGCAATGGAAAGAGTTTCAGTCCCCGCTGCGCCACTTATAGGCAAAACAAGTAACAGCAGCACCAGTTTATACCTGCAGATGTGCCGGTGTGCGCCATCTACTGGCAAGGAATGCAATTTTAACACTTCTGCCACCTGCAGGCCACGAGCATTATTGCTGTCTCTTATTTCTACAGCTCTGTTTAGGCTCCCCCTAGTGAAGAACCGACAACCTGTTAAAAATAAATATTAAGCTACATCTGTGCTCTGTGTATGTGGGCAGGATAGACTACCATAGTCTATAAGATTTATGTTGGGTCAAGGAAAATGTTACAAGATAAAACTTGTAGAGAAAAAAGTGAGAGCATGCAGAGTCACTTTTAGGTTGTAGGCTGACAAAACAGTCAAAAACCTTCATCGTTTTGACACTGACGTTTCATTTAGCATTTAAGCAGATTGTGTAAATTAAATACAAAAATTTTAGAGCAGCACATTTTGGACAGAAAGTTCTTTTTTAAATTAGCCTGTTGTTGTGATATACATGGCACGAGAGCCATGAAATAACTCAATGAAGAATTTCAGGAATGTTGAGCAGCATGGTGTAATTAAGTTTTTCATTTTACTTCGTGTATCACACTCTAGGGCACAAATCATTGACTCCCACACAATCAGAATTTGGCACCATAAGGCTCACAGTGCAGTGAAAACATCCTCTGTAACAGGATTGTCTCACATAGATTTATAACTGACAGGTATTCTGGCTATTGCATGGATTTAACGTGTCACCAGACTTGAAACTGAAGGTAAATCAGTCAGTCGGGACTGTATTTCTGTCCTGTTTTAATCACTGATTTCTTTCTGGGTCAGTTTGTGTGGCACATGGGAGGTAGGGTGATGTTAAGAACTAAATGTTCACTTCAAAAACATTGTGACCTACCAAAACAAGCTCATGTGTACCACTACTGGCTAGCACCCAACAGCTTGGGGTCAAGGTGACAGAGTCAGCTCTGTATAAACAGGCTTAAGTAGAGAGAGACCTTCTAGCTAGCAATTTATGTATTTATAGTAACTGTCTCAATCCTAGGCTTTACACATTCTTACTTCAGTAGTATATACAATAAATCAGTGCCACAAATAAGAGACCTGTATCATTATCTTAAATATGTTAGAGTAGTTCTATCCGCTTGGACATGGCTGAGACTTTGAGCTGGAGAAGTTGTTGCATTGTACGCAACATTTGTTCTGGACTTTCTAGTGTAAAAGATGATTCTAACATCCATTTTCAAGCTCATTCAACTTAATTTAAGTTCAATTTATAAGGTGGCCACAAGATTTTTGATTAATTCTGTGAATATTTGCTTTTTCTGGTGTATCTGTGATACTGTATTTAAGTTCTGCATGTGTTAGACAGGTCTGACTGTTACCCAATGGATTTAGGGTTCATGACAGGCATCCGGAACAGGCTTGAAATAGGGAGCAATAATCCGAGTACACATCAACACAAAACCTGACGCAAACACATCTGCATTCAGTCACGACAGAGGGCACTCAACAGCAGGTCCAACAAAGATAAAGCATGCCACCAGACGAAGTATAAACAGGCAAAAAAATAGCATTTTATCAAAAATCACTGCACTCAGTTATATTTAATGATTCAAAGACGAAGTCCAATATTAAAGCCATGCATCAAAAAATGTTGCAACATCCTTTTGTTAGCTAGTGTGAAATAAGAATATCAGTTCTGGTTCTTTTTGTTAAAACATAAACTGAACAACATCCCTGAACATGTGTGGCTTTGACTTTGGTTGTCACGTGCTGGATTGTTTTATTGTTTATTTCACATGATAACTTTGTATCTGTGCTGCATTGTCTGGTTCAAAGTGGGCAGGGCTCAATCACAATGTGACAACACTGGATGCTGGATGTTTTCTTGGTTGCCCGGAATGCAACTTACTGGATTTAAACTGTATTTTCCCTTTCAAATCCTCATGGACATTTATCAAAGGAGCTACAGTCCTGAATGTTGCAACTTCTTTTGACAAACACAAACAGGTCTTTTTATGTTCTTAAAAACAGCTTTAGTGCAGCTCTAAACAGTAAACCACCTGCCTTCAAGGGTCTGGACATGGGTCTTTCAGAAAAGGTGGTGGGAAAAGGTGGATGAGTAGTTACAGGGAGACTTGGCATGCAACTGGGTGGATGGTGGTTAGTCGGAGTATAGGCAGAGGTGACTGCGAGGACTCTCTCTGTGCGTGGAAGAGTGAGGGGGGCATGAGAAACCGGCGGGGGCCTCCCACATGACTGCACAGCAGGGAGCTGGCGCCCGGGGTCAGAGTCAGGTTGTAGTGGGGTACTGGGATTAGTTTGGCAGCCAGGGTGTAAGCTGGGCAACAGCAGGGTTTTAAGATTAGAATTTGACCTGGGCTGGATGTTTTGGAGGGTGCGGGGACAAAAATTTGACATGCTGCTGGGCAGAGAGTTAAGGTTAGGACTAGATTGGGAATGGACTGTGGAAAAGTGCCAGGGATGGAAGTGTGAGTTGTTTGACTTTGGCTGGGATGAGCAGAGCAGGTGACCGTTAGTGGGGGGATTATTCTTGTGGGGGCAGCTGCCATTGGACAGGGTGTCTGGGTGAGGTGGTGAAGAGAAGTTAGAATGAGGCTGTAGGGACAAGCTGGGATGAGCTTTGGATTCAGGATTCAACTTGTTGCTATGCTGAGACACAGAGCGATTGTTGTAAGTGTCATTTTGAAGAAGAGGTGATTGAGGATTGTGAGAAGGGGAAAAGTGATTGTGAAATTGCAGAGATGATGAGTAAAGTGGAGGAGCGGGTAGGTGAGAAGAGGTGCAGGGAGACGAAGGATGAGGGTTTCCAAGGCAGAGGGAAAGCTGTGAGGCAAAGCGCTGGTTTGGATGGCAATGGTGGTGAGGAGAAGTAGGAGACAGACAATCCAGACTGAAGGTGGGCTGCAGGGAGGGATGACGGCTGGGCTGCAAACAGAAAGACAAAGGTAGAGGAGGGAAGAAAGAAAGAAAGAAAGAAAGAAAGAAAGAAAGAAAGAAAGAAGAAATGGAAATAAAGAAGGTATCATAGAAGACAGAGACATGTAGTAGATGGGTGAGAGAGGCAGGGATGAGTTGAAGCACAGACAGAAATATGCACGATAGTAACCAAAGCCATACAGTGACTGTGCCTCTGAAGAACATGAGTGAAGACTTGCAGAAAAATTGAACAGATTAAGCATCAGCTAATATCTGCAGCTAAATTTAGATTGATTAGATTAAAATCTCAATCTTATGAACTACTGTTCAAGACATATGGCTTTAGTTGTAACCCAAAGAAGCAGATGCTAACAGCAGGGGTATGGGGGGCAGTAAGTGAGGGTGAAGCAGCCAACAGCTGGGGCAACAAGCTGTGAGGTGGGATGATACTAGTGGAGGTGGGACTGGGGGTGGGGTTTATGGACTTGCAAGAAGAACAATTTAAGATGTGGTCAATGATCCTATGACTGAAACATTTACTTTATTGTCACATTTTGTCACCATTTGCACAATTTTGCTTCTGCAGAGCCGCCCTCTTTTTGGCATTTTTCCTATGACATGGATTCAAGAGCTCAAACCCATTCACATTTGTTTTTCTTGTCCTTAATTATCACAGTGGGAAAACCCCACTAGACAGCTGACAGCAGTCATTTCAATAAACAACACCAGGCCCCTGCAGAAACCTCGTACATTACAAGAGTCAAGCTCAAATAGAGTAAACATTAAATCACATTAGTGACCAGCTAAATCACTTCAATGTCTTGATATTTATGTTGGACAACAGAACATATGTCACTAACTCCAAATGAGAAAGAGGCTGTAGCTCCTAACCAAAGATCACATGAGACTTACAATGATGGGTGTCTCACAAACAGCACAAACACAACAAATACTCTTCATTACTACACCTGTTGGACTCATACAAACACACGCAGACAGACAGAGACACAAACACATGGGGCGTAGCAGTGCCTTACTTTTGGTGGTGCTTCATCAGACCCTCCGGAGTCCCAAGAAACAGTGACCTGTCTCCTCATCTCCATCCTGTTCCTCTCCTTCTGCTGGAGCTTCTCCTCCTCTAATATAGTGCTGGAAACGAGGCAGAAACAAGACGATGTAACACAAAAACGCTGGTGCTGGTATTTTTATTAGTTTCTGCTGAACTGTCACCTCATTTAATCAAACACTTCAAAGAAAATAAAAGAAAGGTAGAATAATAAATAAGTAGATACACTGAATATTATCTCATATTCCAATATCTAGGTAGGTTGTTAGGATAGGTAAAGAAAATAAAGGCTGAAATGAACCAGCTAGATGAGAATGGTTTCTTTTCTGATAATAGCACAGGTATGTAATACAGTATGGTTTGTTTTGAAAAATATCCCTTAACAAAGAAAAGTACTGAAACAAACTTATACATTTGCTGGTAAACTCATTCAGTACAGTGCAGAGTTTTCCTCAGTAGTTGTTTTTCTACCTCCGGGTAGTAATAAAGAAAAAATATAACACTCAGTGACAACCCCATAGGGATAAACACATTATCATGTATTAGAGTTTTATTACTGTGCACTCTAACACACACACATGTGCACACAGAGTATTTGTACAGAGCATCAAAACACAAACTAAGACATGTCATAAGAAAAACAAATTCCATTTTGTTATGAAACGCCTCATTGCTCAGTCTCCTATCATTACAGTTCATCCCAGAATGCTCAAGTAATTCCCAATGATATCAAGTGAGCCAACAGAGTGATACAATAATACAAATATTTCAAGCCAGGGTCAACAGTTTGGGCTTGCAAACCAAATACTGAACATCTCTGCCTTGAAGCAGTGTCTGTCAGATGTCTTTATCCTTCACTGTATACTCACATTAACTATTGATGCCATCTCTTTGCTGTGTCAGGAAAAACAAAGCAGTAAATCTTTGGGTAAAATTGCTTAAGAACGAACTGGCATGTAGGCAACAATGCCCCACAACCCAAACCCACCATTTTTAGGTCTAATGCAGGCAGACATACCACACTGTATGTACTCGCTAAAATTATCCTTACTGACCTGTTCCCTGGGAAAATTGCTCCTAACCCAAACCCAGATTCCCAGAGGAGGGAGCTGCTGCTGAGGACTGGACGGCTCCACAAAACTCCAAACTGAGCGGTTGAACAATCCAACACACACAGTCACACACTCTTTCTACCCGCCTTTTCTCAACAAGGGTAAGAGCTATTTCTAGTAACATCATTACCTTCCTGTTCTGTTTTCTCCTGCTGTGTTTGTGTGACAGAGAGACAGTGTGTGTGTGTGTGTGTGTGTGTGTGTGTCCTTGCACCTGTCAAAGTCAATCACCTGTCACATTTTGCCCTTCTTCTCCATCAGAACACACACACACACACAGCTATGATAATATGAAACTAACAGTTTAACATTAAAATATTAAGCGGTAAAAACAGAATGAGAACAGATTGATATATTTATTTACAATACAGAATGCCTGTAATGTCTTACAGTATTTTAAATTATTTAAATATATTTGGTTAGTTCATTTTATTTTAAGATTAACATTCATTTTCTGAGGGAATTTGGTTGTTTGTTTATTTTTGTATTTTTAAACCTAAATGTTATGTAATGCTATTACGTCATTTCTGTTTATATTAATAAAATGTAATGTCATTAATGTCATTGAGATCATGACTCGTGTACGCGAATTGAAGATATACCATTTCCTTTCTGAAACTGATCCAAATATCATTAATAACTCTGCCAATCCTTGCATCACAGTAAATGACGTCATGTATGAATATGTGTGATGACGATAATATCACCACCTAGCAACATCAACACATCCCCCACCTACACCACATCACCACCTGGACTAACAAGCCCTGTTCAATTTATTTACTCAGGCTGGGCTGACTGCACAATCTTGGACTTTTCAGCAACACCCCGCGTTTAATCACATGTATTTCTCACCTGTACAACCACTACTGATGGAAACTGACCTTTAGCTATCTGGATTCAAGTACACTGAGATGTAAACCGGACACCCAAGAGAAAAAGCTTTCTCTTACACTAAACCTGTCACAATATAAAATATAAAAGGTAATATCAACAAAACAACACAACGGCTTTACTACAACTACAATCACACAGAGGCAGATTTGTATCTACTGATTTCATTGAGTCTGACTGAAACATGTAGAATGATCATCCAAAAAGATGTACAAAATTAGATTTCCGCTCCCACACAGTCATGAAATAACAAATTAGTAGCTGACATAAATGCATGCATGTCATCAAAAATGAAAATGTACCATCGAAAATATGTTTAAAAGCAATTCCTGATTTCACAGTTTATGTTTAAAAAGTGTGTCAGGTAACGTTAACGTACTCGCCCGCGGACGCTGAGCCTTCTTTCTAGCCAGGATATACTGTTGCTGTGATGTTAGTTATAGTAGCAGGAGAGTTGAGTACTACTGTGTGGAGCTGGTGTGCTGGTTCTTGGAAACCGTCTCATCCTCTCAGCATGTTAGATGCGCAGAAACTTTAGCAGTTTGCAAAGTCACAGCATAGCTAACATTACTTGCAGTGTCGCTGTTCACACTATATCATTGGTATTTAGCAGGTTATCAGATTTCTCCAGAATCGCTGAGCCCTCCTTTAAACAAGACATTAAATTCCTCCCAGTTCAGCAGATGCCAGCCTGTGCTCCAATACAGACATGAGACGTCCTTGTTACAGGATACAGGATTCCCTCTTTGTGTTACTAACCCACCTCTGCACCAAGAAAACACTGTATGTGAAAACAAACTACTGTAACTTTGTAAGAGCTACTGCTGAATCTGCTGATGTCTCATTTTAACTTTAGCTGAACATCAAAATACATTTTGCCTCAGAATAAGGATTGTAGATTTTGTTTCCCATCACTTATGCTGAGAATGTTTTACAAGGGGGTTTCTTTGCAGCCAACAGGAAGACCAATTACAGCTACCAATAACTGAATATATGAGTATGCGAGTATTGTTGAAATGCAAAAAAACAAAATTCTTCCAAAAGGATGAGTGGAGGGCGACCAAGCAACTATGAATTAATTTATAAGAAATACAAAATGGCTGCTCCAAAACAGCTTGACTGTGGCATCCTTTGAATGCAGCATTTGTGTACACATAAACAGAGGTCTATTCACTCTATCATAGACTGATACCACGACATTTAAAAGCCTGAATACTTTACCTTAAGAGGAGGCCAATCCAATCGCACCAGAGTATATCCACTCAAACCCTTCTGGGAGAATAACGCAGCCACTAGAAAGATGATGTGTTGGTGGTGCTCAGCGCCGATAAGCTGCTAAAGGTCAACACGTAATTACAAAAGATCCTAGCAACACTAAAAGGATAAAACCTGCTACTCCTGGCAGATTGACTTAAATATGCTGTGCTGCAGCTGAGCAAAACCCCACAAGACAACAAGCTACAACATAGACTTCACAACCAGGATAATATGATCTGAGAGTTAGGAGCTGCTAACAGTACAGTGCTGCAGTTGTTCTGCTAACATTTTCCCTTCGTTCTTTCATTCTCTGTCTATTTTCTCTCCCCCCCCCCCCCCCCCTTCTCTCTGTTCTTTGGAAAGCTGTAGCTCCTGGCAGCTGCCCACTGTGTAAACACCCACACACACACACCCACCCACACACACACACACACACACACACACACACACACTCATGTTGGTCCGCCGTCTAGGAAAACTGTAGTAGTAGCTGAGAGCTGCATATTTGGCAGGAGAGACCTATAATTGATATTATGATATAAAAGCCAGCCAGACCGAAAGTAAACCAAACTGTATAACCTTATATGGCATGACTTTCCCCCTATTAATAGCCAGTGACCACAGTTAACATGGTCAATATTGACTTGGTTTCCAAGACACTGGATGAGGCACATTGAGGGTCCCTTACCATTTCTTCATGCCGACATATCATACCCAATTAAAATAAATGTTCTAAATTTTGTGGGATTAGCACTCATATGCAGTTCACACATACTTTTCCACACCGGGTCTTCAGCCCATAAAAACATGCAACCAAAAACATACTGTACATGTGTCAGACTAATGAGCAGACCTCCATGATGTGGAGGCCAGCGCTCGTTTGGAGCCATAAAAGAGAGCGAGATCAGGAGGACATGATGAAAAGGTGAAAGAGGTCAGAGGAGGGAAAGAGACCGTAAGAGGGGTAGAATAAGGAGGAGAGAGAGAGAGAGGAGAGCTGACCTTGAGAGATTTGGAAGTGTTATGGTGGAATTTAAGGTGTGAGTCATGCTGGTTTTAAGCAAACTCATAAAACCCCAGGAGCTAAATATGTGCTCTTATTTTCCTGTTTCTGTGTGTGTGAGAGAGAAACAGAGCAAGATGGATAGAGAATGTGCGTGTTGAAGGAAACAATGATGGCATCTTGCTGCGCTGCTGAAGCTTACATTACGTTTTACTTGCGCGTTTGAGTAGAAAATGTTTCAAGCCTCCCACAAGTGCACAAATGACACACATCACATCTAGTTTTTTTTCTAGATTAATTCTGTTTTTAATGATGAGAAAAGCTTTGAAAATCGAACTATAAATATTCTGTTATTTCAGCTCTTCATGATATCCTGCCCTTATCTTTTGAGGTAACTGCACTCATTCAGATGCAGTAACTGCTTTGCCAAGGCCAAATGACTGAGATCAGTTAAACAAACATTGCATTACATATAAGCAACTCAAAATTACATTACAAAGTCTAATGAGTGGATAATATACAGAAGTAGATAATAATAATAAAAGGGGCAAACATCTTAAGCTGCACTCCGCACAATCTGTTGTGGCCAGTATTTAATTTGTTGAAATTTAGGGAGGGGAACTTCTCTCTCTGTAAATATGAGACTGCTGACCCCTGGAATAACACTGTCATGTTAGGAGCTAAATAAATACATGATTACACTAAGTTTGATGAAAATACAAATGTCTCACCGGAGGTTCAGACTCTTACATTACTAAAATGAATGAGTTATACATAAGCTTCATTAAGTGTTTCCAGTGTAGAGTTTTTACGCTGTTTTTTATTCCCGCCAGCACTACTCATATTGTTACAATCTCTCTTGTCATCAGAAGTCATGCAGAAACATCACTTCCAAAAAACTACAGGTCTGTTCACGTCTGAATGATCATGAAGTGTTGAGTCATGGTGGCTGGGAAAAGCTCTCCTCCTACTGTACCTCTGACTTAACCCTGCTGCTCCTCATAAAGGAGAGAGAAAATGTTAACGAGCCTTTATGCAGAGAAAAGAAAGATATAGTGCTCTAGTTCAATTTTGTCTTCAAGAAATTTCAAATATTACTTTAACACTTTAGTTACTGGAAGAAGCGTCTTAGATTTAAGCTAAAACTGTATCTCTGTCCTGAGTCCCAGTTGTGTTACACAAAGCAGAACAAAATGTCTTAAAGCAGTGTCAATGAACATATCTCAAAAAGGTAAATTGACAAATAGCATGTTGGTGTGCCTGTTTTTCTGCATGTATGCTGGGACAGAAATATAATCTGAGCGTTGGTGATGTCATTTTGGCTGTTAGTATCCTGTGTTTAGCATTACTTATAATCACATACTGTAACCCTTCATTGACTGGCATAAATCAAAGAACATGTCAGGTTTATGGAGCTGAATGCTTTCTTTACTTGCTTAGTGATATAATCTTTTTTTCCTCTCCTCTGGGCACTTGATGGTGATGACACACTGTTCTTGGGATTTAAATTAAAGGATTTTGTGGAGGTTTTGCTCTAGTTGCCTGTCTTGAGAGTGTAACTCTCAGTACCTTTCATAAAACAAACTGCCTGAGCAAGATATTGTTGCAACATTATATGACTCAAAAATAGGTTGGCTTGTTTGAAGGGGAATACTGATGATTGACTCTGACTCTAGGTCTTACTCAGAGATTTTTTATGTTGCATACATGGTGTTGTCTGAGCTCTGACTTATCTGATCACAACATGCCCAGTGTATTGTCTCTTGATAGATAAGGTCTCCCTCTTTGCAAATCTGTCTGCATGCTACTAACAAGGCAGTGATGTATCATTTAGCAAGGAGGCAAGGCGTGACTGTGATATCGTATTTAATCTATCTCCGTCATCATCACATCCGTGTTACCATGCCAACCTTAAAGTCATTAGCCAAAACAGGATGTGAAGTGCAGTCTGTCAAGTATTTGGACAGTGAAGTGAGCACTTTAATGATGAGGTTAAACTGCTGACTTTCAGGTTACAGCTGACGGTGCTGCACCACGTACAAACTGTCGTCCTTTGATTACACACTATACAAAGGTAAAAGTGTGCTAGGAATCCTATATTATACTTCCAGTATGGTTGAAAACAACACCAAACACCCTAAACCTAGCAATGTCCAAATAATTCTACACTGACATGTATCAAACATAGTCAGAATCTACAGCATGTTCAGGATATTAATAAAATGTATCAAAAATTAGAGCAGATCATTATCCTTAGAATTGATTAATACAATGCATATGGCATGTATCCTCTCACAACACATAGGTTTCACACAGGAAATGATTTCCCTACAGCCTCCATGTGCGTTATTAAAAATGAAAAATTAATGTAGTATTTTAAAACAGGATTAAATCAGAGAAGAACTTTCTGCCTAGACATGAAATTATCCATTCTGCCATCTCAATGAAAATAAGAAGATGATCTAAATGTGACCTCAGCAGGATGAAATCCCTGTCTTTCTGCTTACCTGTCTGTATTTGACTGTCTACAGAAATGTAATCCTCTTGTCTAGTTCATCCATCTTTAATGGTTCATTTTGGCCTGATGTTTAACCAGCAGCAGCCAAAGGACAAAGTATGCTGCTTAATTTTCAATGGATGATATTTGCTGTATTAATCATGGTAATCAAACAAGACAAATGGAGAAGGCAGACAGTGACACCTGCTGTTAGGAAGGTGTAAGGAAACACTTCTTCTGGAAAACAACTATACAACTAAACAACAACTAAATTACGACTGGCAAAATATCAAAGAATAACATCACAACTTCACTTTTAAAAGACATACAGACTGAAAGTAGATCTTTGAAAACTGAAACTAGTACTATCGTTACGCAGAGATCAGCATGGGCTGTGTTACGGAAGTGATTTATTAGGAGGCTGTCTTATTAAAAGCAATCATTTTTCAGTTTTTACACATAATGTATGAACTACTGGATCTGTTTTCCCAAAAGTAATAGCATTCTTTCAGCATCCTTTACTCAACAAAGTATAGCAAAAGCCTACTATAAGGGACAAAATGGTGAAAATAGACACAGAGCAGAGCAACAATACGAAGACATCTTCGCTCCTAACACATACATTTTATGCTCCTTGAGCTGAGGTAAAGCACATAAATAAATAATCATCCAACATTCTCACAACACTCCAGAGGTAGAGCCCCTCCTGCCCACACGTCAACTTGTCCTTGAGCAAGACAGTGAACCCCAAATAGCTCACATTTAGAGAAACACAAAGAGACTCTCACATGCACACACTCTAAAAGCAAACTCCATTAAGTACCTCAGTTGTGTTTTGAGTTCAGTGAAGCGTGGCCTCTTGCTGGGATCATACGACCAACACTTTGTCATCAAGCTGTAAAGAGTAGGCGGACACTGGGGGGGCATAGCCAGTCGCTCGCCGTTCTCTATCCTGCCGATGACGTCGTTGTTCTTCACACCCTGGAACGGCTTGATGCCGAACATTAGGATCTCCCACATACAGACGCCTGTGGAAAGGCAGAAAAACATAAAAACTCAACCACTATCAGACAACCACCTACTGGATCTTAAATGCTGCAAAGAAAGAGAGTAAAGAGTAAAAGTGAAAGAGAAACTAAAAAAACTGCTGCTGCGGCACAAAACAGCAGAAGAAAACTGACACAGACATGAAGAAAGGAAGAAAATAACACAGACTTAAACTTACCAAACATCCAGACGTCACTGGCTGTGGTAAATCGTCTGAAGTTGATGGATTCTGGAGCCATCCATTTAATAGGAAGTTTACCTTTAGATGCTAAAAAACATGGATCAGGAAAAATGTGATGCACTCGGTTTATATCAGAGTAACTATGAATAATAATGACGCTTTCCTTCATGTGTTATGACAGACCAAAGAAAATAAAGGTCCAGTGTTTTTACAGAATATGACAGACCAAATGAAATATATTCATAACTATAGTTGAATTAGTGTTTAATTTGGTTTAATAAGATTTAATTCACCTGAAGAATAATAACAATTGTTATGTTTATGCCCCACAGCCATTTATATTTACAAACACCTCTTCCACAGAGTCCACCATGTCCACCACTCTAGATGGGGCATTTTACATTTTTTGTGCGTTTTGTGACCGCCATAATTTCTCCTTCACGCTAGGAAGGAGCAGGCGAGGTGACAAGGTTGCAATCAGCAACTATACTGCTAGATGCCACTAAATCCTACACAGTGGTCCTTCAAAAAGAGACCCTGAAGTGTTCATTTATTACACTGTGTGTATTCAGGTGTTACATTTACCTTTGTAATAAGAGCTATCTTCCATGTATCGTGACAGACCAAAGTCCCCCAGTTTCACACAGTCGACTGTGGACACCAACACGTTTCGCGCTGCGATATCCCTGAAGAGGACAAAACCAAAATGAGAAGAGAAGTTTTGACATTTATTTTGTTAATGTTCTTGACTGGACACTGAATTGTTAGGTTAATAGGTCACATGAGGAAATAACAGTTTCTGAAAAAAACAGCATGATAAGATGGTTAGCATCCCTCCCTTAACGATATGGGGATCCACAAGTTAGGAATTGGTGGCAATATATTTTTTCCATATATTACAACATGTGTATTGTAATATATGGAATTGTTACGCTTCCAGATCATTATACATGATAATTTACATATCAATAATTATTTGGTAATCCATTATTAAACATGTATACTATATCAGAGTTTGGAAGACACTCGTGCATACCTGTGTACAAAGCGTTTGCTCTCCAGATATGCCAGTGCCGTGCTGAGCTGATATGAGTACAAGATGAGACTGGCCAAGTCTAGACTGTACTTCCTCACCTGGAGAAATGACCGTAACTATGGAGACCAGAGGAAAAAGAAGACAGAGAAAGAGGATATTAGCGAAGGGGAGAGCGTGACAATTCGATTGTGACAAAGAGGAACAAATAACAGTAGTTAGTTATAAAAAAGTTATATAAAACAAATATTAAACAAGAACCAGGAGAAACTAACAGGAACATTATCCTTCAACAAAAGAATGCCTGATTTATACAAATTCTCATCAGTGTCCTACCTCTCCGAGTGTGCAGAGCTCCATGATGATCCAGACTGGATTCTCTGTGATGACTCCCATCAGCTTCACAATGTGTGGGTGGTCAAACTGACGCATGGTCACTGCAGGGAAAAAAGAGGGGCAGAGATTAGTTCATGTTTTCCTTTTCTGCAAATTTGTGAGGGTGAATAATTGGCAGGTAACATTTAACACATATACACACACAAGAGGAACTTACATGCTTCTTGGAGAAACTTTTCCCTGACGCTGTCCGATGTTGAGTTCTTACATGTCTTCACTGCCACAGACAGGGCCGGGTTTTCCTGCAAGAAACAGACCCAAAAAACACAATGAGCAATACAACAGAAGCATCTATATTCAGCATGATCACCATCTGCACCGAGCTTAACAGACAGACAGGAAGCTCAAATTCAAAATATTAAGATTTACAACTTTTAATAAGAGCCTATTAAAATATACAGAGAATATCGGATGTTTGTGTCTCACCTATTGAAATTAAATTACGACAGTAACAAGAAGTATGTCATGGTTATTGAGTGGCAAGGCCATCTGATACAACTGTACAGTTATTGTGAAGTGAGGACAAGTTCACTTTATTCTTTTTTAGTCTGGCTTCAAAGTGACTTTGCAGGAAGACAAAAAAGGTGAGTAAGTGACTGCATTAATGTATTATATAAATGTATTTTAAGGTCAGCAGCAGATTTATTTTCCTGTAAATGTAAGAAGATGAACCACATTTTTGTACCTAATGAACTGTCATGTGAGTGAATGGTTTAAATCTGCAAAATTAGCACAGATTTAAATTTTTTATCCGCTGTCAACCCCTTGCAGGTAAAGGATAATCTACAGTAGACTAAAAATAATCCGATTATTCACATCTGTGTTGTTAAAATCTTACCGGGCTGATGTAGACTCCTTGGTGGACGTCTCCAAACTGACCTTCACCTATGCAGCGTCCCAACTCAATACGATCCCGCTGAATCTCATAGTCCCGTGCTGGATACACAATATACATACAGACGTGAACACACACAGATACAGACACAAATGAGGAGAAACAGAGGAGACTTTCAGGTCAAAAACAAACACACATCAGTGCACACACATACACTTCTTCAAAGTCAGGCCTTGCATTTACTAAGCTTGTCAGAGTGCTTCACAGTGTTCAGGGTTTTTGCCTTTAATTGCAAGTTTATATTTAAAGGAGGAGATGCTTGACTTGACTCAACCACACAGTGTAAAACAAAGTATTTATTTGTTGTGTGCAACATTATGCCTTTTCTGCTCGGAGATATTTGAAACTGTATTATAAAGTATTTAAATCTAATTATCCTGAATTTCCAGATTAAAACAATTAAATCATCTTACTACTCTGACAAGCTTAGTTTTATAGCAGTCAGCATAGCTCAGTGTCAACAGCATGCAACAAGAGCATCGGCAAACCACAGCCAGACATGCCATGTAACACAGACGAACGACAGCCAGTAACACTTAATGTATATATGAACATGAATTTCCACATCAAATCAAATGTAATATGGATAAAGTCAGGTGGATTGTAGGAGGAATTAAAAGCTCGCAGGCTGATTTAGGATCAGTGTTACATTTGACAGATCCAAAAAGGAATTTACATCTCTATTATCACATCTATTATTACAGTCAGTCAATTTTCTTTGTCTGTGAAAAGTTGGCTGTTGAGAGGCCAGTGGTTTGCTTTGCCTGGTAGGCATGGCACTGTTGACCTGACTTTGTCCATGTAATCAGCAAATGAATAGAGCATACATGGCGCTATAAGTTTACAGGACCTGACTAATCTCTGACTTCTCTTTTATACTGTTTGTGAAATGTCCGTTAACACGTGTTAATAACACATGTGCGACCTTTAGAGACAACTATTCTGGGCAATGAAATGCCTGTAGTGGGAATGGGACTAAATGTGGTTGCAACATACAGTTGCAAAATGTACAGTTGGCCATAATTAATGCCTGTGTGCTCTGCCTCTAAATGTCGCCCATGTAACCCGATCTTAAAAAGTCAGTCATGGTTAAACAATGGAGCGGGTCTACCCTGTTTGTTAGTGGTTTGGGTTTAAAATGTTGGATTATATATAAATGTATCTATTTAAACCCTTCCCTCTCACTGCACTTCCTCCTCCTCCTAAATAGCAACACCCTGAGTCAACTTGCCTGGTTAAATGATACATAAAACTGGGCAGTAAATGTGTTTATACAGCTTGCATTTTTCAAGTCAGACGGTACTGATCTTTACATTCGTGGAACTGAATATGTATTTTTCAGCATTTAAAATAGAAGATCTTCATCCAACATCTCGGACTCAGTTCTGAAGCTACCGTCAATTCAGCCCCAAAACTGACAGCACACCACACATCAACAGAGGGGGGTCAAATCAACAGGGTACAGATACAGAAATAAATTCAGGATTTTATTTTAAAGTTGCAAGCAAACTTAAAATAAGGGTCACAGCAACCACCAAATCAAAGTGCCATCACAACACAACCAAACTCATGGTATGTTCCAATCATTACCTTGATCTAGTCCATAGTATTCTGGGAAAATGGGTTAGTGATAGGAAAAAGAAATAACTAGCTGTGAGTACAGAGATCCAGAAATTGTTACTACAGTCTGTATTATATATGTGTTATTTTAATTACCATAATTGTAGGTGTGACCGTGATGCAGCTAAGTTAGAGGTACGTGTGTTAGTGACTAAAAGCTATCATTAGAGTCCCTTATCATAAAAAATAACTTGTTCTCGGAGAGTTAAAGCCTTTTAGTGTTTTGTCTGAAGAAGGTTAATAATCAAGAGCAAAAGAAAGACGTAAGCACACACATTGGTCACAACTAGCTAGCTTGGACAGTTTGTAAAAAAACATTTTATATTTCAACTTATACACCGGCAAATGGACCCCTTTTTAACCTGCTGTTTAAGAAAACCAAAACAGACAATAAGAAAACTGCTCAGTCTAGACATGAGGGGCTAAATGTGAACACCTTATGTATGTTAATGTTTTGATCTCACTACATAACTTCGAACCAAAATAAAATCATTTACATTTATCCGAGAATGTTTAACAGACTAGTAAATAGCACGGGTACAGATATATTTCTTTTTTGGTCGTTCACTGAACAGTGTGGACATCTTGCTTTCTCTGCTTACAACTGTCCAATGGGCGTCTGTATGTGGAAAGATATCATTTATGAATGGTCAACAAGCAAAGCCATGTTGAAATTTGGTTGCATGGAACAACATGTGCTTATAACACCCAGGCAACATTTTAAGGCAGTTTAAATGGGTAACTTTGTCAGTAGGAATCTTTCACTTAAGCTCGTTTCCCATTAAGGTGACATCACCCATCTTCACTGCCTCTAAATGTTGCCTATGTAGCATCACCACTTAGCGTCGCAGTGAACAACAGTCCCTGATGAACAGGCACTACTCAACAGAAACAGGCTCTCTTCATGTACTCTCGTATTATAAGTATTAATACAGACACCCTACGAGAGTCTCACAGCCAGATAAACGTCTCAATATTTATCGTAATAACAGTAACCAGCAGGACATAGAGCCATTTGAAAAATGTTTACTGTAATGTAAACATTGTGGTGAGATAATGTGTCAAAGCAGTTTGGGGAAGCTGCAATTCTCATTAAATCTTGTGACAACTTAAAACAAATATAGAATATGCAGGCCTATTAATGTACAGACAGGCAGTATGCGATTCAAGTGGTTTCCCCTTTTATACAAGATTGTGACCGTGGAAAATGTAGATTCATTCAAACCTCAAGACACCACTTTGCCAGCCATTCTTTTATCAAGCAAATCCAACAAGAGATGAATCCAAAGCTGCAATCTGAATGCATTTTAATCAGACCTGATAAATCATTAAATCCACCTGTATAGTGGAGTGTGACTCATTTGCAAAATCTCAAGATACTTTACAGTCTCCATTATACGATAATTTAGTTCTCTGGGATCCACATGCTCAGTTGAGAATGCCTATAAACTAATTAAATGGTATACTGTTGATCGTGGTACGTAGCTAAAGGATGATTTGTTTCACTTTATATTGACAACCATGAGGTGAAACATTCACAAATGCAACACTAAATGTCTGGATTTGTGGAAAAGTGATGTTTTTCAGCTTTAAAAATCCGAAGCAAAACAGTAATAAAATATTTTTCAAAAGGTTAATCTGGTTTTGCATGCACAGATAAGATAAAAATTAAGTATCATCAGGTTTTAGGAAAGAATTGCAAGCAGCCCCCCCACACAAAAATATTCATGATAAGACCAAGACAAATTAGCTCACAGTCAAATATTTTAAAATTACAGTCTCTGATCTCAAACCAACTGCACGCGAACAGAGACACACAAAAATCATCTACAGTACCTCTGCACACACAGTCAGGTCTCCTAAAGACCTTTAATCCTCACTCCGTCACCCCACCAATGTTCGCACAGTATGACAGTATGCTACACTGAGCACACACACAGGTGCATAAAGACACCTGTAACTTTGTCCCTCCACGTGTCACATCAGCTGCCTACAATGTTGGTGTGCAAATGTGTCTACTTACTTGAAGGCATGGTATAAGTGTCCTCCTCATCTATGATCTCAGCATAGTCGTCGGTTTCTGCAATTTAGGAAGGGGAAAAAGAGCCAAGAAAGATTAAGCCTGACTGACACACAAAAGACAGATAAAAGAGAAAGAGCTGACAACAAGCTCGCATCTAAAACTCCACTTTGATATAACAAGCGGACAGAATTCAAATTACTTAAAGGTTAGCATCTTTGTCATGACAAGAACTGAAAATCCTGTTATTTATACAAAATGCTTTGGATAATCTGGATTTTAAAATAATGTTGAAATTATACTCTTTTTCAACTGTAAAAAACCTGGATAAACCACTACGAATATAGCAATTATACAAATGAAATCACTGCATTCAACTAAAGAAGTTGAACACATCTTCACAGACAAAAAAAAGACTGAAAATGCCAGCTGCAACATAAACACACCATCACCAAACAGAAGTACCTTTCCAAAACACCGTCACCATACCCGTTCCCAAACACATGCACGACAATTTAAATTTTCATGTACTATAAAACAGCTGCACACGAGGAATGTAGGACAGAGGAGTGCAACAGAGAGGGAAACACAGAGAGGAGAGGAAAGGGGAGGGATGGAAAAGGTTCGTTCTTTCCACAGAAACAAGTCGAAGAAAAACAGGTTGAGTCATGGATAAGACTGAAACTGTTACAGGCAGATACAGAGAGAGAAAATACACACACACATACATTATTGCTAAATGTAGACAGAGCAGGAATTCCACTGAGTTACTAATTTAAGACGGCTAATAGAAAGAATGTTGTTTACCATCGCCACTAGTGTGACCTGCAGAAGCCACATGCAGCAGAAAACACACACAGAGTGGGAAAGAAGGGGAAAGAACATTAGTTTCACTGTTAGAACAAATAAGGTCACAGATATTATTTATTGACATTATATTCAAGGTAATTCTCGTTTAATTCTGTGCAAGTTAGTCAGAGGTCAGTAGACAGTCAGGGCAGAGTGAGTGTGACTAAAGCTCTCCATGGGGACATCTGGCGAGACAAGGACTCTTCACTACACACACAGATGAGGCTTTATAGGGGAAACAGGGTATGCACACATATCTATGAGCCCTTTATCTAACTCTTAGCAGTCACTGTCGTTCGTGACATTTAGAGCAGCAGACAGGCAGCAATATCAACATGGTAGAACACGCAAGGAGAAAGCGAGAATGGGATTAATACCTGAGACACAAACAGCTCTGGTCCGTACTCCGTCCATCCGTTTTTCCATCCGCCTCTCATGATTTGACACTCTGATGAAGAGATCAGAAAATCATTTTTGGCTCACATGACCGCAAACCAGTGTCCTGAATGAGTTTCCAGTAGCAGCTATGTAGATAGCAGTGCAAACAGGGGAATGGAGGATCATTCCACAACTAGATAGTATAAAATAAAAACATAAAAGGGTGCCTAAATTTTATGGGCATTTCAAGGGCTTTAAATGTTATCATCAAGATCGAGATGCTACTCTGGAGTCGAGTTGTGGACTGAAAAAACACTACTGTCAGCATAGGATGAAAGCAGCTTTTGGTTGTCAGCTTTTACCTTCGAAATCCCTGTTCAAATTTCCCTCAAAATAAATTCTGAAGCAGAAGTGAACTAAATAACAGCTGCTTAAGACAACAAAAAGCTGTGCTGGTAAAAGATAATGTTTTCTAATGCATCACCTCTTTCCCTTGACTATACCTCTTTTATGTACATCACAGAAAAATGACACCTTGTTTTTACTTGATAAAGCAACTAAGAGACAAAAATACATCTGTAGACTTACTTTGGGATGGAAGGCAGAGCTCGGTCCCCTTCTGCAGAGACAAAATTAACACATGAATTAGATGTAGAAGAGACTGTTCTCAAGTTAGAGCTACAGGGCTGTAACCATTTCTTTGAATCCATAGTTATTTTTAGAAAAGACTAGCTAAACACCGGCTTGTAAGTGACAGAGCTTAAAGCTAGAGCACTATTCATAAAAGTAAAAGTTGATAATAATCACAATCATCGTTTAGCTGTAAAACACCCCCAAACATGATATTTGGGTGTATAACAAACACAAAATAAATGTAAGAGTGGTTGCGTGCCCTACCTTTGTGGACTCTGACAATGAACGAGTGAGTAGCTGAGGAGACGAGTCGACAGTAGCCGTCAATCAAGTCAGCCATGTTTTCTGCTGTAGTCAACGATGCCGTGGTGACTGTGAGGGGCTACACACACACACACACACACACATGGATTAGTACAAGAGACAGAGCGTTGCTTCACAGTGACACAATGAGAGCTTTATTAGCGATAACGTCTACTACCAGGGCACATGTACACACAGTCTACCCCACACACACACACACACACACACACACACACACACACACACACACACACTCTAGCACACATGCATTTCCACTAGTAAGGCCTGCTGCGAACATACACCCACTCTCGTCAGACACACTCACGCTGACACTCAAGTGCAGATGGTAACCCCCGCCTTCACCCTTACATGTGCTGTTCCCCTCTTTCCCTACACCATTTCCTGTTCTTTTCCAGCAGATTGTGTGTTACTACACCTTTAAATATAACATTTACAAAGCAGAAGCTATCTCATGTTTGTAAATGTACATTTCTACTTACCTGGAGAAATAATGTGTGTCTAATATCTTTGAAATGCATGCATTTTGGATGAGAATGTAGGTACTGATGTTCAGCTTAAAATGCAATGCAGTTATTTTTGTTTTAGATAATAAGCAATGTTTTTATAAAGAAAAACCATACAATCGAAAAGCTAAAGGAATAGTATACAAGGTGTGTGTGTGTGTGTGTGTGTGTGTGTGTGTGTGTGTGTGTGTGTTTCACCTCTGGAGCTCCTGCTACGTTGAGCTGCAGCATGCCTTTCCTGTCCTTCTCCTCCAAAGCAGAGTACTGGATGGACTGAACCTGGTTAAAGTTAGCTAAGTGTGTAGGCTGCAGAGACAAAGACAGATACATGGAAATATTTAAAATCACGTATCACATACTGTACACGTAGATGCCCTGCAGATGCAATGGAAATCTTTTCAAATAACTGTACATTATTAGTCACCAGTCACCAGTCAGTCATGTATTTCTATTGTTACACAGTGCCAACCACAGTAATGACAGTCTTTTAACACTGAGCACTAGAAGGACAATGTCATCAAGAGTGAATTTTAATGTGTTTATGAAGGCCAAACAGGACAAGTGCTGATTCATTTCATGCAACGATCAACTTATTAAATTAATGGCTGACATTTTGACAGGCAGTCTGTCCTCATTAATTTGAAATGTAATAACTCAATTTAAGCAGTAGAGTTACAAATGTAAAGCTGTATCCTGTTTTCTGAGTTGTTTCTGCAGCAAGCAGCTGTGTAGGTCTCCTTATCACATTACATCACCTGGTGATCACACATGTGGCATTTTGTAGCTCATTATCTGTAGAAAATTGAGGAAGTGAGAAAATCTGTTTATCAGACAGGCAAACCAGTAGAGGGCAGTATGGTGTATTGCCACTCTGGCCTTCCAGTTAAAAATGATGCAGTCGACAGTAGTGATGAAAGCTTACAAAAAAACTGACCTTGATCATTTTTGAAACTGTTACACTTTTACTGAAGACTGGTTAGCTTGCAAGAGGAGCTGTCTATGTGCATCACTCACCGTTGAGCCCTTATCTGTGAGGTAGCTGATTCCTTCCTCTGGTCCAATCGCTAACTCTACTGATATAACCCAACTAGACTAGAGAGGCAGAGAGAGAGAGAGAGTACAGCATTAAAATAGACATCACATTTCATCACACTCTCTGCTTTATTAACTAAACACAGTAACATAGTATAGTATAAATGTAATATTGATAGCATAAAACAACTTTTGACATTAAAGTCCCCTTAGCACAGAGGAAGGTTTGCATTTTTTAAGTTGTAATAACAACAATATACTGCAATATATAAAACTCCAATTGCCAGCCTCACCTTGTATTGTTCTAGCAGCTAAAGATGACACTGCAATTCAAATGTTTTCTATCAGGAGCATGCTAAATAGGCTCAAAGTCCCACACCCCTAACTTTTTCAGGTATGAAAAATTTATGAATAGACGTTTCGGTCTTTATGAATCGAGTGTTGTCCTACCCCCAAAGCACATTTGAAGCACTCCTTGTCGAAGCGGTAGATGGGGGAGAGTATCTCAAAGAACTTATGGATGCTCTGCTCATCATTGAGGTTAGCAAACTGCTTAAAGGTCTGCTGGATCTGCTTACGAAGAGTCTTTGCCTGATAGAGAGGAGAGGGGAGGGGAGAGAGGGAGAAACAACATTTTCAAGGGAGAAAGTTGGTTTAAAGCCAAGGAAAGCACAAGACACAACTGATGAGGCACACTGTGAGTGACAACAGGAGGTTTAACTTAATTTCAGGCAATCAGATTATCAGACATTCAGCCAGATATCCATTCAGTCATCAAGCTGGTCTCCCTGCCAGTCAGCCGGTCGCTCACTCAAGCAGCCATTACCTCATCCAGCTGACTGACTGAAGTGGGACTATGATTCCCAAAGAAATGTCTGCCAATGTCACTTCTATTATCTGGCAAAGAAACTTACATGGAAGAGCCAGCCCATTAGACCTGTTAGTGTTTCTACATGAACAGTGGTTTAGGGTTTACCTTGAGCGAGTCCAACAGGCTTTTGGGGAAAAACCTTCTCAAACCAACGTCTTTCCTGAGAACAAAACACATCACAAGATTTATCTTTGAACAGTTGAAATGTATTCATTGAAGTACATTTAAGGTAATACGGTTTAGGACCAAATACAGCCAATCTTACTCTAGTAGTTCATAATTAGATTTCTTATCCAGCGCGTTTCCTGGCATCTCTCTGAAGAACCTCCTGCAGAATTCACAGAGAAAATGAGACACAGGCACTGTGGGCACTGTATTAAATGTTCATTTCTGGATATGCGTGTACAATTCTCTGATATAAGCATTAACTAATCGTCAAGAACCTGTTTGACACTGTTGCTGTGGCTTAAGGACTAATATGTGCATTTTCTCACCTAATTTCCAAACAGCCCAGTTTTAAAGCAACATCTTGATCCACCTGATCAGCTATATGTTGCATGTAGTCACTCTTGACCTGAAGAAACACAGAACAAACACACCAATCTTTTTATAACAGTACTGTTGTAAAGGAGCTTCAAGTTAAACAATGTAAAATGTGCAGCCTTATACAATAGTCCCATAGAAGAGCAGAGAGAAGTGTATCAGTTAGATGTTTTATTTATCTGTTTCAAGGTGTGTCTGCTTTGGTAAAGCTAAAAAAGTGAAGGCAAGATCAAGAAAATAATGGATATATGGTTATTATTTCACACCTTTCTGTGTCCTGCTTTTGTTGCCTCACCTGGTGATAGAGGTAGTTGAGAGAAGGTTTGTCTTCAGAAAAATGGCTGAGGTAACCTTTAGGAAGGTACCGCATCCGCAACTCATACCTGAGAATGACAGAGACAATTTGGCTAAATAACTACACAGTCAGTACATACACCCACACAGAGAACAAAATACCTTGTAGCATTCAAAATCAGTGTCTGTCTGAGGCATAAGGGCAGAAGCAGTATTCTTACTCATATATACAAGCTGACGCACACACAGACCATAATACATTTTAGAGCCATCACTCTGGCACGGTTTAAAATATGCTGGAGAAAAACGCAATCTTAATATTTAAAAATAGATCTGGTTTTCTTTTGAAAATAAGAAAAGTAAGGCTTGAGAATTTCAACAACCACAGTTAAAATATTTGCATCTGAACGACAAATACTTAAATACCACACATAGTCATGTAAGTTGATCTGAATACAGTATGTTGCTGTACAATTCACAATTCAGGTAGAGCACATGATGTGTTCCTGATTAGAAAAAATATTTTAGCGATAATGGAAAAACAGCCATAGATGTAATATATAGGAATACGTTGTATCTAATCAAAATGCTTTAATAATGACACAGATCTACTACATGCAGGTATGTTGATGATGTATGGAGCTATAAAACAAGTCGTTTCTTGTGCCTAATTCTTGCAACATTTCCTCTTTAAAACCACACATTAGATACATAATAGCACCCATGGGGCAGTAGATTTTATATTGTGCTCAAAGTCACCTTAGCAGCGTGGCTTGAAACCTAGTCTTGAAGTTGGAAGATGCCTTTTCTACTCACTGTATTACTTTTTGGTGGCACAGTAAGACGTGATTTCATATTTTGCTGACAGTGAACTTATTGAGAGTGATAACCTTGTAATGCCGTAAAGCATAATGAGATTCCTGCTGCTGCACTTGCCAGTTAACTGTGTCACAGAAGTACCCAGATGGGCCATCATTGTTTATCGTGACATATTAATTTATGACTGACATATTGCAGTGACTACAGTGAAGTAGAAATGGGTCAGGAGAGCAGTGAGCTTCAAGCTGATGTGATGCTACAGGCCTGTAGTTTGTTAACAAAAGAAATCAAGGCTAAAGACAAAATGAATAAAACATCCTCATTCTATAATGAATGAACCAAAAAGCGTGAGTGTGAGAAGAGAAAAAAGGATGCGTGTTTGAGAGAAAAGAGAGGGATGTATAAGAAAGAAAACAGATGTGAGAGATGAGAGAAAGGAGGATGGAGAGAAAGATCAAAGTGAAAAAGGGTGACTGTGAGCACATGAGACAGGATGAGAGAAAGCACGGAGCGAGAGAGGAGTGAGATAGTCAGTCCATCCCCTGGGCTACTTCTGCTGTTCTAACAATAGCTTGGCAGCGGCAGAAGCTCCTGTGGGCTTGCAGCTCTGTCGCCCTGCGAGGCAGAGCCACAACAACTGGCAGAGCTGCTCCGACTGCATGTTAGCAGTGTGAATAACTCCGTTACTTCAAAATCATTTCAATTTTAATGACTTTTGGCTGTAACACATCAACTGCAGGACAATGGTCTGGATTATAAGGAGAGCCGTTACAATCTGAAGTGCAGATGGCTAAGTGCCAGCACAGTTTGACTGTGGGTTGAAAGTGGTCAGAGCTGCTTTCAAAGTTAAATATAATAAATACTTTGATCAGACAGAGCAGACCATCCCTCATAGCATAATATTCTACAGCATCAAATAAATGGGAAGAATAAGGCTCTATAGATTATAGTTTGATAATGGGCAACAAAAAATACCAGCAAGTACGACTCATTGCGCGCAAGTTAAAAATATTTTTTTTTGGTTTTTAAAAGCTTTAGACAGCTGAAGAGTAACAGGAAAGTGGGGGGAGAGAGGGGGGATGACACGCAGCAAAGGGTCACAAGTTGGATTCAAACCCTGGGCGGCTGCGGCAAGGACTAGGCCTTTGTACATGGGAAACACACGCTATCAGGTGAGTTTACCAGCGCCCCGACCATAAACCTTTTATTCACTTTGGTAATAACTCCTCCGTATTCACAGTTGAGAGATATGGATAATTGAGCAAACACATTATATTAGGACAAACAACACAGGGACTGAAAAGAGAGCAACTCAATATTAAATACTGGACTGTTATATTTTTTACTGCTTATATCCAGTAGTTCAGTAAGTATGTTCCTTGGTTTATTGAGTATAAAATGATTTCACTGGGGTCAAATGTAATGTAGCTGTAGTTTGTAAAGTAGACGTAATAAAATGCTCTTGGTTGGCAGGTTTGAAGCTTAAACAAGTGTTGCTTCTTCAGTCTAATCGAGCATTTGTAAAGATGCCATGTTTGTCTAACAGATCAGCTTCTTGTCCTCCTGTGAGGAGAATAGAGTAATGTTAAGTTACTTGGCCAGCTGTTTGATATTAGCACAACATTTAAGTGGAAACAGACAAACCCTTCCACCCCCCGTCCATTTCTAAGAGGTATTATTGTTTGTGCCACTGTTGCAAAGACCAGATTGCTCTCTCAGAGCCCAACTCCATGAAGAAATGATCAACACCACTTTGAAAATGAGAGAGAAGAAAGAAGCATGTTCACTGAAGAGGTAAATTGAAATTGTCACATGCAAAAGTTGTAAATGTTGTAATGATTTGCATTGCATAGCAGTAACAGTTTGAGTAACGCAACTAGGAACTACAGCAGGGGTTGGCGTCGGAGTGGAGGGGGGAGTAGTATTACGAGATAAAGCATTTGTTTGTTCATTCATTTAGTTTATATATAAATCTTGTGATCTGAGCATTCATTTTCTGAGGAAATGTTATATCCTGTGGCTGACAGCATTGCATAGTAAAAGTGAGGCTTATGGGTAACCAATATAAAAGTGAATGGTGTCATTATTCTACAGCCATTACACTGAGCAATCAACATTTACTTTGTCATCATAAGATAAGCAAAAAAGTTGTCTATTTACACATTGTCAGAAGTATCCACCTGCAGCTACACAAACTACAGAAAAAAGCATCATCAGCCACAAGTGAGTACTGATGGTCTCTGCTCATTGATCTTACCGTGAGCGTGTCTTTTTCATAAATAAACATTACTCTCTAACACATCTTATACAAAAAGTGCAGCTGGGGAAGACATGAGGAAGTGGGAGCACACAGTGAGGGTGAAACACTGAATGTTGTTGTAATTCTACCTCCATTCCTCCTGGGGGTGCTGTTTCTCATATTTCTCTCTGACGTGAGACACGCCCAAATCAGGGTGTAACCAGTGGAGTGCATCAGAGTGCAGATGGGTCAGACGGAGGCCCAGTGAGGACACACAGCGCAATTTGTGGATCTCTGCTATCTTCTGGATAACACCCTGTTAGTGGAAGGATGAACAAAGAAAAGGTGAGAATCAGGGAAATGATGACATGGAGGGCTAGAAAGGCAAGAAATGTGAGTGAGTGTGTATGTGTGTCTTACCCTGACATCTGTAGCATCTCCGTGCCTGATATTACTAGCCCAGGTGCATGGTTCACTGTTTGTCTCAAAATAATGAAAGATCTTCAGAACCCGGTCCATAGAGCCCGGGGGCCGCTCTAGACCTCCGGCAGAGGCGCTGGTACCAACACCAGTACCACCAGGAATCCCAGAACGGGATTTAACCCCACAACCACCCGCTGAGGAGTGATTGTGGTTGGGTTCCAAGTAGGAAGATGATGCCATGCCTGACTCAGATGCTCCTGCTGGGGCTAACTGGGCGTCATATTCTGAAAAAAAGACAAACAGAGAGGTCAAAAAGTGGCTATAGTTGACCAGTAATTTGTAATCAACATCTTGTATCCTCACTGGAAATAAAGCTGCTTCATCAAATCTTTTAAAAACATAGCAGAAAGAATAGCTAAGTACAAACACCAACTCAAATAACCTCTCAGTCACCATCAGTGGTTCATACTGCACTTTATACATTTGTAATCAGGGCACAAAGTTTGCACCAGCCAAATGCTGGTAAAATATGCTGGTAGATTTACTTGACCCACCAGCCAAAAAAAAAAAAAAAACAATCCACTGAGTGCATGGTAAAATTTGAACATTTAACCGGTGGGCAAACAAGTTAATTGAGCACTGTTTGTTGTGACATAAACACAGGTTACATTAATAATCATAAAAACATAAAAGGGAATTCATGCAGAACAAATCCAAGTGGAGGAGAGATAAAAAAAAACTCTGATAACACAGCTACAAATAATTACAGAGGAAGAGCAGGGAAATGTTTGTGTCTACACACACATGCACAGTTTTATCTACGTGACAAGCAGGGATTATGTGTTTAAGTAAAGCAACAACCAGTCGATTATTCAGTCAGTAAAGAGTCGGTATAAACCAGCAAAAGACTGACACAAGGTCTTTTTAGAAGGACCTAATGGACTCACAGCTCAACATAAATCAGGTGAATTTAAATACATAAATTTCAACCAGCAATCACTCCTGTTAAGAACTGGGTTTAACAGCAAGCCACTCAAACACCAGTCAGGACACCAGTCTGTCAGTAAAATGATTCAGTCCAGCATAGAGTCAAATCATAGCAGAGTCTCTGTGAAGCAAATTTCTACTTCTCAAACACTCGTATGGCTGCTCGGCTGCAGTTTCCAATCTGGTGGTTCTAAAAAATCTGACTTGACACACTCCGCTGTGGGAGGATTAGTAAATTGTTCTGGTGTTCAATAGTAGTGGCTGTGGGTGGGTTGTAGTCTAAACACAGGAGGAATTCTTACTGATATATTCTTAATGATGAGCTTACAGAAAAACCGACAGAATCACAAGATGTCTAATTCTGAAAAGGAATAAAATATTAAACCGACTGTTAAATTCAAACCCCCAGAAAAACAAACTACAGCTCGCTTCAATATTGACTCTATTACCACAGTATGAGGCAGTAATAATATCCATACAGCAGAGCCTTACAAAGCAAACTTTGTAATCTATCAGCGCCAAACAAAGACATCACAAACCATCCACTTCCACAGATTCCTCCTTTTTAGTCTCCGAGTCACCCTCTCACCTATTTACCCTCTTTGAGGTTGTGTCTTTACCTCCACCTCTCTACTGCGGCTTCACACATCTTATACTTGTGTGAGACACACACTGTGCTGCTTCCTGTGTCATGCTGTCACTTCCTAGTTATCCCTGTAAGTTTTGTTGAGTCATCACCTCCACAGCAACCAGTTTCAGCTGAATTCCGGCATCATGTGGTGACAAAAGAGATGCACGTAAACGAAATCTGATTGACTGATCAATTTCATGGCTCATTTCCAGTATTAGGGAACTAAATACTTCGATCTGCATCATCATTTACCTGATTATTCGTGGCTCAAAGATCTGATTATTTCTATTGGATGACTAATTTAATTAATTAATATGGAGACAATAAATCCAACTGACAGACTGTGTTTTCAGTTTCTGTTACTGTCAGCCCAGGTTGTTTCATTACTGTACTGAACACGCCTGCAGCAAGCAGAAAAATCACTACTCTTAACATCACATCACTAAATTCAGCATATTTTGCATTGTGTTGTGTTCAGGTCAGTCAGATCACTTCATACTGATGAAAAAGCAAGAAAGAAGCATAAAGACAGAAATATGGAGACCGATCGAGGGAAAGTTGTTTCAGCACTTTTTCCAGCTTGACCTACAGTTGCCTCTTCAAAGACTTCTCCAAAGTGAAATACACGCCTGTGTGTGTGTGTGCACAATGACTGCAACAGAAGTGTAAAGGAGGACATTAAGTATCTGATAACTTGAGTCAGCACTCTCTTTTAAGAACTTTCTGTATTGATAGTGTGTCTGTAAAACTCTGGATGTGTGTGTCTACGGAGAGGCATTGCACGAGTCTTTACTATAGTTATTGTTTTGACATGAAAGTCTTTTACTTATTCATATTATTACACTTTCCTTGGTATTAAGTCACCTTTTATCTACTATTGATATATTTTGCTATGAATAAATCTATTATTGCAATTCTTCTTTATCTTCAGTTGACATGTGCTTTGTAGATGTATTGTTAGATTGTTTTGTAAATCAGATATTTTTTCCTAGAATTGAATTGGATTGATTTGTTTTCATCTTTTGCATATAACCTGCCTGAAATTGTCTATTTTATTCACCTGTAAAAGGGCTAGAAAACAGAAAACATGTCCAAATATCGAATTTTTAATAGAAATGTACATTTTCAGCACCATTTCATGTATATGGTCAGGCAATCTGTTAACCCTTCCAGGACAAGTCTAGGTTTATATCATGCTATACTAAGTCCTATTAGATTATTTAACTTTTTTTCCCTTTGCAGTTTAAGAAACAGCAAATTGGAGATTTGTTAGATATTAACTAAAATAACAAGGTGTATTCTGAAAGGAGTGGAGGCAGATAATGAGTAATCTTTGGTTCAGCAGATGAAGAAGTGTGTACTGTTATTAAAAGTGAACTCATACTGTAGGTGTGTCATCTCCACACACTCAACAGATCCTCAAGGCTTTAATACAACAGATTAATGAAGATCAGATAACAAATGTCCGTCTTACAGTATTACTATCATCATCCAATTAAAATGATACCGCTGTGGCTATAAATCTGCTGGATTATTAGATGGTTTGTTACAATCCCTAAAGAGTGTCCTGCTGCTATAATTCCACTATATCATCTCATTAAAATACCAGCTGCCTTGTTAATAACTACAGACCCTGTCTAACTGATAAGGATTAAATGATGAACACATTAAAAAGGTACAACTTATAATATTATATGGCACAAAATAAACATATAAGTGAGGTTTTGTAGTGCAAATTATTTATAGTCACTCCTCTGTTACTTTGATGGATGCAGAGGTTTAAAGCTTCCAGAAACGGTGTGATTCTTTAACTACACTTCACATTATCATGCACTTGTTTTAGTTTTTGAATAATCTTAATGACGATCAGTGGTGCATTTGTGGTGCAAGGGGAAAGAGGTTTGAACTATGAAAAAATTCCTACTACACACTGACCATGTTCTATTATTGACATAGCATCATGTCCTTGCTCTGTTTTTTGGGGGGTTTCTTTGATAAATGAAAAAACAATAAAAAACAAACATGGAAAAACCCTGCCCAGAATGGACGAGTCGTGAAACAGCTGAGCAATGTACTTCCAGTTCTTATAACGGCTGTTTCAACGGTTTATATCCAGCCTTCATGCCTCGTCTCAGAGGGGCACAATAAAAAAATGTATTGGGGACATTATTTTGACTGCAACTAATTTTTTTTTAAAAATAGAAACACTCGCACCAGAGGAGCCATACAGTCACAAACCACAGTCAGCCATCTGCTGCTGCTCACTCACTCAATAATCAGATTAGATATTAAGCGCTAAAACGTTGTAACGCACCGCTGCACACACTGACACAAAACACAATAGTGACACAAAACACACGTAACAAAGTACCTAAATACAGCTTGATGAAATCCTATTAGAGAAGTAGGCATTCCTACATTTCCCTTGTTGCATGCATACATCTACTTTATGCTGTAAATACAGTTACATCACACATAACTGGGAAAGGAGTTTTTCAGTAGCATTTACTACTGAACATGGCCACTGTCTTACGTGACTGAATCTATGCAATGTAGAAAGGGTTAGGCTGAACAAATATTCGAGGTGAATGATTGTGAATTTAAGTAGGTAAAGTTAGTTATTTTGAGGTTGGAGGTTATGTTTTGTCTGATCTGAAATTGTTACAAACAGATGCAACTGACATGACTGACATAAAGCCATTGTCCTAAGCATCAGTTTGTGGTTCAAATCAAGAGTTTCTGCCATAAAATGTTTTTCAGTTTTTTAGACTATTCAGCATGCAAAGGTCTGACACCTGATTGGGGGGATTGTTGTGCATTTTGCTATCAAAACAAACAGTTAATATGCATGTAATCATAAAAGCCTTCATATTGCAAAAGTCTATCCCCATAGTTACCTGGCTTTATAGATTGCAGATTCGGATTTGGGGCACTACATAATATGGATCTTATAGTACATAAATTACTGTTTTAAAATAAGTGCACCCCACAGCACAGACAAATGAAACCATTTCTCCCTGCACCAATTTCGACTCAACATAACTGCACTAAATCTCTACATGCATGCCCTCACACACCCAAAAAGAGAAAAGGAGAGAAATCAAATCAACTAGGCCATGCAGGCAGCCAGGAGGGGAGCAGGCAGCTGCCAGGCCCACCACCCCCTCTCTCAGTGGGGCTCCAGTGACTGACACTCAGCCTGTTAAACCACAGTAGGCTGCAGTTGAGCTCTGTCCCGTCGCAGCAGCAGAAGGACGGTTTAACTCATCGTCTAACTGGTATCTGGGTTACTGGGGTTAGCACAATCCTGGGGGAGCCTAGGCCTTTCTGTCTTTTTTTTCACCATCCTTTTCTCTGCCCATTTTCCTCAGATGTTCATTCTTCACTTTTATCCCTGTCCTAATGTCTTTCTTTCCAAAGTCTTCATCTTTTCCTTTGCCTTTCAGCCAGATCTCTTGTATCCTTCTCTCTCCATCCTTACCCTCTTCATCTGCAACTCTTTTCTTCTCCCTCTCTCTTAATCTTCCCGTTGCTCATCTCACATGCTCACAGGCCTTTTAGTTCCTGCTTTCACATCTCCATTTGATCCCCCTGTCCTATTGAACCACCTCTCTTCCTTCCTCCCTCTCATCTTTCTCTCATCCTCAAACAATTTCCTCTACCCTCCCCCTCCCCCACACACTACTACACCCTCTCTTCCGTCTTCTGCCAAGGATGCGCATTATCTATACCAGGGGACAGAGAGGGAAAAGCTCCAAGTCTATATGGGACTGGTCTAAATGTCATTTCCATTTAAATAATAGTTTTTCTGTGGTGCGCAGACTAGAGAAAAAAATAGGACCATAGGACCAGTGTTAAGTGTGTGTGTGTGTGTGTGTGTGTGTGTGTGTGTGTGTGTGTGTGTGTGTGTGTGTGTGTGTGTGTGTGTGTGTGTTCTGAGCTGTTCCAATGACATCAGAGCTACCACGGTAACTTATAACCACCATCTCCCCACACACTCTAACTGCAGCACAGTACAACTGTAACACAAATGGCAAATTAACCGATAACAATTCACAACCTGGAACAGTTTTCCATTTTCCGGATAAAAGCTTGAACCAAGGCAAAAGATTCAAATTCACACTGTCCCATTAAATCAAATCACATGCAGTAAAAGAAAACAAGCAAGTCACTCATTGATGGACATGATGGACCTGCTGGCAAAATCAAAACAAAGTTTATTCTTGTGACCGACAGCTGGTCCAGCTGCATTTCTCTGTGCCTTTAGTGACTTTTTCATACTCCATCAGCCACAAGAGCTCACAGAGCTGCTCATGAGGATAGAATGTATGTGCCTTGTAACACAATGTGATAATGTTACAGTCCAGAGTGATCTGAAATACAGAAATCTATCTCATTCAGACTTCATGAGGCTGAAAAAATAGCTTGATGAAATACTGAATGTTTAACAGAGCAGAGAGAAGATGCTTCCAAACACAGTGAGAGATGGTAAACAAGCAGGGGAATTTATGAGAAGCACTGACATATGTTTCATTGTAAATAATGATATCAAAGAAGAGAAAAGTGCATTGTCATTGTTTATATCTGATAAACTATGATGTGGATCTAAGACTATGTAGTCGTGAATCATAAGGCTTTAACTAAATTCAGCACTGACACTAAACATATCCAACTACACACTGTATTTGTCAGGACACACATGTGCATTCAGTTTGTATGTGGTGTGTTCTGATACACAGTACATTAGTACATACTTGGTAGGGGGTGCTGTGCGTAGATGCAGGCCCCCTTACTCCAGCAGAGAGGGATGCAGCCGCTGTTTTCCATTTGTTTTGCAGGGGGGGGCGTTCAAGGTCTGGCCAGAGGGCCCAGACAAAACTGCTGGGGCCCAAAAACAGCATAGAGACTAGGACTCGGACTGGCTCCTAACCTGGCTTTTCAACTGTGAAATATTCCTCGGATATAAATCTAAATAAGTAAATTAAAAACAAAGAGAAATATCCTAAAGTGTCCACAGAAGAGTTAAAAATGCTGCTGTGCTGGTAGCTACGCTGTCACTGGTTACAGGGGTGATAATATCCATTCTGCAACTTTTAGCTGCCTCACAAGATAGCCACAGGAAACACAGAAATCAATCAAAGATAGTGTCCCAGGGTTGTAAGTAACTCCAGTAAAGCAAAGAGCCCAGTAAGAGGAAACAGAGGATGTCAAATATCCTCTGTACTGTAAAATGTGATGACACAGCAAGTGTCCCCACAGGAGGCAGAGAATATACCAGTATGTGACTGTCTATCCTCTGGCAGCCACTACACTCATCATTACGGTCCAAGTCCAGCTGATAGAAATGCTCCAAATGTTTTCACCTTTAAAAAACACTGAGATAAAAAAGGTCTGACTCCGATTCTCACATCCACAGTGGCCCAGCTTCCAGAATCTGTCCAAGTTTATCTGGCAGTCAGACAACAACTGAAAGATGATAAAAACTGGAAGTATCTGGTTCAGAAATCCAACCTTCTGATCTCAAGACTGAGAGTCGCTCTCCTAAAGCTGTAAGTCATATACAGGACTTGAGGGAGTGGCTTGGAGTCAAGGTCTCAGTAATCAATCTGCCCAATCATGACCTTTAGCCTGGCAAAAATACATTTACCATTGTGCAATGTGATACGTAATGATCCCTATGAGGAAGTTCAGTTTTTTGTTCCTTCACTTCAGGGAGATGGAGCCCTTGTGGATGAAGAGAATTCAGTAAGTCACTCGAGGACACTTCAGCAGGGTGTAAGCTTCCCAAAACAGACTTTCAAGTGTGGCTTCTGTGGTTGGTGAATGATTTCTCTACCCATTAGGCCATCCTGCGGTCCAATAAATCCTCACAAAATATCAAATTCAGGTCTTCACTGCAGCACAGTTGATCCAATTAATCAATCTTTGATGTGAAATTCAAAGAAGGCAGCTTCCCTGCAGCCATAAATCTTAAGTCACAGGTTTTGGCACTCTGTGTCAAACATCCAGGTTACAAAATAACACAGACATCGCTTGCTGGAAAAGTAAGACTACATATAATTACACTGAAGTATCATTTTCCAAAAAAGGTGGTAGTTTCGTTCTGTAAATCCACAATGTTGTCCGTAGGAGATGGCGAAACGGATGAGAGAAAGAAGAAACGATACAGTGGCATCAGTGAAGAAAGAGACAAAAATGTAGGGCAAGAGTAGAGAAATGGAGCATAGTGAGGGAGAGGTGGATGAGAGTGACCGACGCAGGAGGGAAAAATGGAGAACAAGACAAAGAAAGAAGAAAGACGAGGCAGGAGAGACTAAAGCATGAGTTGCCTAAGAACAGAATGACGAAAAAAGAAAGGTAGGATTGAAACGAAAATATGAATTAAAGAGAGAAAGAAAAATAAGAAAAAAGAGTGTGGGATGAGGAGAGAAAGCGGAGAAACCCCAGGGAGAAGCTCAGCCTCACATCCTCCAAAGCTTTCCCATAATGCTCAGAGCCTGCAGGAGTTAACCAGGTCAAAGCAGGTATCTGATGTCAGCGACAGGCATAAAGTGACAGAGACCTAAAGGGAAAGGTGGAGCAAAAAGTCAGGAACAAAAAAAAGCTAAGTGATGTAAAGCCAGGCAGGACAGGATGAGAGTAGGTGAAATGAAGTCGAATAAACAAAAAAAAAAGTGATGCAGTAAATCTGTTCCCACGTCAGTCAGCTGTGTGTCGTTCAGTCTGGCTTCTGAAGGCTTTCTTCTGGAGCAGCGGAGGAACAACTAGATCACAACATCACTCCCAACCTCGCACACACTGCTGCAGCAAAACATACACACACACACTGTATATCCAGCGTAATCAGAGCAGTCGCAATGAGTGCACCAAAGAGACCGAGTGAGAGAGTACGGGTGGAAGCCAAAGAGAGGGTGTACGTATACAAGAGTGCATGTGGCTAAGCAGGTAAGCGACTGCGTGCGTGTGTCAGCAAAGTAAAAGGTAGTGTGTGCGCAAAACACTCAAAGTGAGTGTGCGCATATGTGAGCCGAGTGTTTCTCTTCTGCTTTTGTTTTCTGTATAGGCTGCTGTGACCACGCTGCGAAAAAGCTGCTCTGCTCACTAACAAGCAGAACTGGGGGAGGGAGGGGGTGTGTATACATACATATATATGAGAGTGTGTGTTTGTGTGTGTGTGTGTGTGTAGGGTACAGAAGGAAGAGTCAGGAGGATGAAGAAGGATACTGTAATGAAGACTTGATGCAGCAGAAAGTAGGCGAGCTGATTGGACAGTACTTATAAATATGCTAATTAGACCAGAATCTTAATCAACACTCCAAGCTTAATAAACAGGCCGTCACATGTACACACAAACCCAACATCAGCACACACAAAGTTTAACCAGGCTTAGAGCTTAGCCTCTGAAAACATACATTCCACTCTTTGACCCATTACAACACTAGTTTCCCCTCTGTATTTCCTTTTCATTATACATCCCCCTCGTCCGCCTGCCTGCCTGCCTGTCTCTCCCTGCTGCCCTCAGCAGGTCTCTACTGCCCTCTGTCCCCACACTCTTGTCTCTCCCCCTCCCCAAACATATTTCACCTGCTCCTGCGGCATGCAAGCTCTCCATTGGCAGTAAAGCAGTCTGACATTCAATCCCCCGGATGTGCCAAAGGACAAGATGATCATGAACACTTTGTAGCTAAAGCTCCAGCTGCAAAACTCTGACAACAATAACATTGTGATTATTTTGAGACACATGTAGAACATATCGACATATATTCAATTATTTCAGATTTTGCGCTAAACAACAAGTCCTCCAACATAAAGCTAACATGCGTTCATGCCCTTCAGAGTGACACACAGAAGCAATTTTTGACCTGACGCCCACATCAACAGGATAACATCATTCGTCAGTGCCGTTCAATGCTGTTACAAATTGCTGTTGAAAATTACATCAGGTTTTTGATGTGACATTGCTATGGTTGTCATGGTTACATATAATATAAACCAAATTGAAGTGTTTTAACAAAAAGTGTTTGCACCTGCACCATGTACACCAATAACCAGGCATCTTAAGCACGTCCTTATGTAAAATAACAGAATGAGAAATATGAAATTATCAAGACAAAATAAGAACCATCTTTATGTTTTTGGAAATTGAAAAGATCCATACTGCGATTTTGAAAATGTTTTTGCCGGGTAGTCGATTAGTTCAGTTGGGAGAGCATCCACCCCATGTACAAAAGGCTGCTGTGGCGGCCCAGGGTTCGAATCCGACCTGTGGCCCTTTGCTACATGTCATTCCCCATCTCTCTCTCCCCACATTCCTGTCATACTTCAGCTGTCTCTATACAATAAAAACTTGAAAAAGGCCAAAAAAATATCTTAAAAAAAAAAAAGAAAGAAAAGAAAATGTTTTTGCCTTAGTTTTCATTTATTTAGCAGATGCTTAAATGGTTCAGGCACATTCAGGTCTGTCTTCCTTTGTGTTTTGAGTCTTATCACCATTTAAAATTGTTGCAGTCCTCCAAACAGAGTTGCAGAGGTTGTATGTTATGTTCAGTATGCTCTCCACTAAAATGAACTTGTGATCCTTATCAGCAGTCTTGAGGATAAGAATATTCCCAAGGCTGTTATTGGCCACAGATGTTCAGTTTACTCAGTCTGTACACGGTGTGCTGTCCTGCTGTTACTTTCTAGCAAAGTCAGAGAGCATCATCTCATTATAAGTCTCAGTTAACCCCAAACTCAACTTTGGCAGCACGTCTCCCACTGGAGACTTGCCAAACTTAAGGTCAAGAAATGTAAATTATGTTTCTGTCCTTTTCAGGAATGACAAGTACTCAGCTCTAAATATAAAATATCCTCCATGAAAACTATAGGATCAACAGTTACCTAGCAACAGCAATGGAGCGAAAATAGAGCTAAGGGCCATAAAATGTCTCGTCCATATCTATGAAATTATTCATATTATTCATTCACCTCGGTCCATCTCATGACACAGCAACCCTAGCCCTCTTAAAGTCCGAGTCAAGGCTAAAAACATCATGCTTTGAGAAAAATAAAATAGATGGATAAATCTCTCTCAATTATTCTGAAAATTTACACTAAAAGGATAGTGTAATTTTCAGTAGACTTTTCTATTCATATTATTAATTACATCAGGCAACAAATTCTGACTAAAGCACAGCGATATTTGATTAACTACATTTGTCCAAAGGAAACCTTTACAATTCAAGTTTGATACAAAAGTTCATACACACAAAGAAAGGTTAAGTACTCTGCACTAGTTGTCATGTAGTAGTGAATGTAATGTGTCCATACTTTAAAAATAGTATTAAGATTAGTTGACAGGTAGTTTAATAATACTTTCCTGTATTTAAAAAGAAAAAATGTGTACTTACCAGCGTAGTATGATATTCTGGAAATATCTGGAACAGAAAAGGGAAAAAATCATTTTACTTTGAGAAATGTGTGTATATAACACAGTGAATTATTCACAATCAGAGTATCTTGTAATGGATTATGGCATCAACGAGAGCCTGAGAGCAGGATTAGATGTGATACTATAGTGAATGGGTTACTCTAAGATTGTGCTGTGGCCAAAAGTGTGAGGGGTTTCTTCCTGATCTGGACCAACGGCAACATATTCAGCACATCCTGCAGTTAACTGTCCATGCAACCGATACACTCATTTCAGGTACCAAACGCTTGATAGTCACAGATAAACTCTATTGGTCTGTTAATGATCTGCTACTTCACATACAGTACTTAAAAGTCAATTTCATCAGCATCTCTCGTCTCTTAACCCTCCACAACACTACACAGAAATATGGAAAAACAAGTTCAAAAAAGGAAAAGGAAAAAGAATAAAGAAGCGTAAAGAGACAACGGTAGGAAAGAAGACACGTGGAGTGAATTATGATCACAGGACAGAAGAGCTAAACAGAGGAGGAAATCAAATCATAGGATCATTGAGCAATGCAGCCATTCACCGGAAGAACACTGCTATTTAATTACATACTAATAAATAACCATTAATCAAAATTATCCTCAATTAAATCAAACCAAGTCAAATCATTTTAGCTCTACAACTCGAGGACACCACCTGGAAAGTCCAACTGTCCAATCCAACTGATTACAATGCTTGGTTTACTCAACTGACAGGAGTCAATTTCTAATCACCGTAAGCACGTCCACTGGTTTACACGTCAGCACTGACCAACTGGTGACTGTGCAGCAGCTCTAATGAATCAGGAGGATTTAATATGAGCTACATTCCAGACAGTCGGAGCAGGGCGAGAATCACGGCAGAATATATCTGCACTGTCATGCTGTAATAACTTAACCCACTGGCCTCGTTCAACTCTCAAATCTCACTCGCTCACTCTCAAATCTGACTCTTTACAACACCTTCATGTAAAAATGAACAGTGAAATGAGCAATATGATGAAACACTGTGAAGCTGTGCTGACATCTGTTACTAAGCAACAGAGATGAAGAAGGACTGTGGTGCCAATTAGTATGCCAAGGCTTTGTCTTACTCTATATGTAAGATAAAACTCTGGGTCCCAATTCCATACAACCATGCTATATACCGATGTTCACTCTTTTTACACACGGTATACATAATGATATGGTAGAGACACACAGAGACATCATCAAAATTGCAGCTTGAAAAGCAAAGGTCGAGAAAGATGTCTTTTAAGCTGTAGCTGTGTGCTGCGAGTATACCAGTTCTAAGCAGGTTTTAAGTGTGTAGTGTGTGTTCACACTGAAAAAGTGGCAAAATAAAGTACACTCAAAGAAGGCAGTGTCACTTAATCACTCTGGTAAATTGAGGATGTGATCACAGCCTGAAAAATTAAAACTAACAGTCCTGTAAACCCAAACCCAAAGAAGAAGAATTAAATATTTGAGAAAAAAAACCAACAAAAAAACATTTTGATCTCTATTTGTGAAGTTTGAAGTTAGTAGTTTGAGTAGTAGTAGTTTGATGAGTCTACAATGAATTATTGGTCAATCAGCAGCATACTCAGAAATCAAGTACATTTACTGATATCTTTTGAGTTTACTTCACATATGTTATTAAGTATTAAGTTAACATTTTAGTTATTACTTTGACTCAAACATTTTACTTTTGATTCACTGTGTGTTCTGCCACTTCACATAATTTCCTTTAATCACATAATCCAATTTGTTCCTGGCAGAGTTGTGTCCAAAACGTTGGCTACGAGTAGGATGCTAAAGCAACACAACACCAATCCTGGCATTATTCTCTCTCTCTCTCTCTCTCTCCCTCACTGCGCGAGTAAAATTCACTCGTGATGAATGTAACATTGAAGGCATTGATACACTAAGCAATTTTGAGCCAAGACTGGCAGTGCATTCAGTCGAGAAGGCATGAGCATGTATTGATATGTTTCTTGATGTTAAAAATATACCTATGATGAATAGAAAGCTAAAGCACATTTGCCCAGTACAGCTGCCTTTAGATTATACATTTATAATATATTCAACAGATGTACGACATGCATCACTACACAGGGGCCTGCATATTTTGTTAAAGAGACTTGTCTTTCCTGGTTAAACAACACTCTAGGCAGAGATATTACCAGAAATGACCCATCTTTAGACTTTCACATCCACAATTAATGACCCAAAACTAGAACCTGTTATTAACAGTGTTGAAGCATCTGTCACTAGAACATTTTTCACTTGCATAAACACTCCTCAGAGCTTCTCCTTCCTACTCTATCACATTTCCCCCCCCTCGCGCTCTCAGCCTTTTTCTTTCTCTCTCCCACTCAGAGTAGAAAACTCTTGCCGCTGGCTGCAAACCACAGAGGCTACGCTACAGTTGACACCATGCTAAGGGCATTGCACAACTCCATTCTCATCAAGAAAACAACAACAGCCTTTTGCAGCTCCTCTGCACAGACAAGCCCGTCAGAAGAGAGTACAACAGAGCAGTAGTGGCGCAGAAGTGAGTGCAACATCAGAGAGGAGAATAAAGTCACCACAGTAGCTAATACAGCTTTAATGAGGTAGCTGTCATTGTAAGTGCAGCTATAAAAACATTATTGTAGTATTGGGACTACTGCAGAGGTAGGGAAGTAAGACAGAGAGTGGTCTTAGTTTTACCAGCGTCCTTTCTCACATCTGTATATGATTTGGCATTTACGCGTGCTGATGTCACTAAAACAGTTTTGTATGTATATGAAACATGTGTGGTACTAACCTTTAAAGTCCAGCTACAGTACATAACCCAGGAGAGGTATCATGTAGGTTCGACACACAATCAACTGAAGTTGCTCGCTCAATTTGTTGGACAGTGTTTGCCAATAATGCTTGAACATAATGCACTACTACACTTTGAAGTTCAGGGAGCTGACCAGTACACAGCAGAAATCCTTTAAGTTTGTAACGTCCCTCACATCTGTTCATTGACAGCCATGCATCACTCACTGTTAATCATTTTCTAAATACACTGAAACACACTGCTCCTATAACTGAACATTCTATATCAAAGACTTGATTCAAGTATATGTTTTTATGTAATATAACATTGGATTAATGAAACTAACAGAAAAATCTGAAGATTTAAAAACTAAAACTGACTTCCAAAGAGCTAATGTAAAACCCAAGTTTTGCTACTTAAATTGCTACTTAAATATTACAGAAATTCTTGACAAACCCAGGTATTTTATGAACTTTGTACCAGCTATCGGATCCCAACCCAATCTTGTTTCCAATTTCATATTATTCAAGGATTCATTTGCTCAAGTACATTCATTATCTTTAAGATAAGTTTATCGGTTTATGAAGCTATGTGACAGAAGAACACAATGATTCATCTGTGAGTGACATTATTTGAATGAGTCAACAGTTTTACAAGGCAGCACTGAAGCATACACTCAAACCCTTACACCCTCCTATTTACACTCTTTAACCTGTATTCACAAATTTATAGTTTGACTTTTTTATGGCTCTATTTCCAAGTTACGGTTCAGACATTCACAAATATACTGACCCAAACCACCACGTCTCCGGGGTCACACAGAAGCTTCACATTTCTACATTCTTTTCACGAACTGAAAATAAAAAGATCCTGCTGTTGCTGAAACCCAAGGTTTTTGGTATTTTGCTGTACATTTTATATCAATTCCTCTCAATGTGAGCCACTTAGAAAAAAATGTGTCTGCTGCCATATAGAAAAAGCAAATGATGTTATGAAAAGAGAGTATATTCAAACAAACATGATATGACCTTTTACAGTCAGAGCTGTATGCAAATGCATGGATTAATGTATCTATTTTTACTTTCAAAACACTTGGTGTAACATACTTAAACAACTTTACAAGTGGAAATTCTAAAATTAATCTGCTGAGTGTTTATCCGTGCTGTAAATATATATTTGACAGCTACTTCACTCCTCTCTGGCTGCTCTAATCACAACTTTGAGACACATTTCTATGAAAAATTCAAAGTAAACATCACCTGTCATTGTAAATTGTATAATGGGATTTCATTCAGAATTTAACTCATGATACAATTGATAAGTCAGATGTGTCACTAATGCTCAGTTTGACTTCCCAATACCATGCAGTCCAATCTGATGAATATCAACTCGACAACCTGACGTGTGATTTTCCATAACCAAACAGATGTTGTGCAATGGTTTTTAGAAGCAGATGTTGCAATTATTATGATGCTGACTTTTTTCCATAGTGCGCAGCTTAAACGTAATGTCAAATATAGGGGAGTGTCAAATATGTCACACAATCTGTTACCAAAAAAACCCCAAAAACACTGCTTTGAAGATACATCTTGAACTATATGTGAACCTAAACAGCAAATTTATATTCTCCTGCAATAAAAGTTTGTTCACAGTATCTGACAGAGGGTGCTGACCACACCACGAGTTATACAAAACAGCAAGCAATGGATGCAAATAGGGGAAGACTGATGATGACATAACAGGAGCAGGTTTCCAGTCATACTTTCACAGCATGCCACTGTCCCAAAACAGCACCAACAAACAGGAGCTCAACAGATTTTTCATTTTTTATGTCATTTGTAATCTAACAGCTAATCTTATACACTAACATGGGTATTAACTAAATCCAACAATGTGTTCTTCTATACAGGTGTGACCAATATGACACAATCTGTCAGGTATCTTAGCTTTAGCTATTAACGCAATAGCAGAAAACATGGCCTGGGGCTCAGGATGGGTGTTGGAGGTGGAACTGTGCTGGAATTCAATACAGCACAATAAAGTAACCACAACTGAAGCAAGACACGAGACAACACAACTTAACTGACAACATAAGGCAGAGTAAGGTAACATCCTTTACAGATTAAGAGTGTGTTTTTTATACTAATTTTTACAGACACACAACACATGTATTCCTATAGGTTTGTTAAGAAGGTCACTATGGTCAGTAAAGTATGACAAGCTCTATATAACAAAAACAAATCTGTTCTCTATTTACTTTTTACTTAGTTCCACTAAAGTATGAACTGCCAACTGTTTTTTTTTGTTTTTTTTTAGTTGTTCACTAACACCCTCTCTTCTTACGAGGTTGTCAGTTGCACACCTACGTTTAGCCCCGTGGACAAGAAAAGTGACATTTGATCACCGTGGCCTGTGGTTGTTTAGCTGCATTTATACAAGAACAGAGATCAGATGTTTAACTCTTTGTGGTACGGATCTGACCAGGCATGGCTGCCTCAAAAGAGTCAAGAAGATCAGATTTCATGCAGCTTCTCTGTGTGGTAAACAACAGGACGTAAAATCAGAGCCATATACAAGGGTTAAAAATATAGATCATTTTTGCTTGTGTAAATGCACAAGAGGACTGGTCAGGGTACAAAAAACACAACAGAAGCCAGTGAGGATGATAAATTCAAAGTTTATCTTAGCTACAGTTAAACTGTCTCCTGAATGAATGAAGAAGCAGGTTGATAAATTACTACTGTCAATCTTTTTTCTTGAGGTGTGCACTTTTTCTGAACCATAGCAGCAACGAATAGCAGAGACGATAAAAGCTCCAACCACAGTATTAAGTAGACATGGCAGTGGCTGTTATGTTCCATCTTTAGGTTTGTGGCAGACTACAACTGTTCACCAACTATAGAAACATAAGATGGCAGGTAAACAAGTGGAAAAAATATTCCGTATGGACAGCACAGCACACGTTCACTCTCATGTTTCATGGAGGGAAGCCTAGTGGGCAAAATCCAGCAGCATCCAGGGCAACAGATACACACAATCACATAATTTGTGCCAATTTATTCATCTGTCAAATCTGTTGTCAGAAGCAACCAACCGGGTTTATCAAAGGCAAACAGAGCAGGCTGACACTGTATCAGAGCCTTCAGCGTCTTTGTTTGTGCACACTCTACCTGTCTGTGAGCTTTTCACATGCAACTGCTTGCACAGCGGTGAGCAGCGCAAATTCCTTTCCAGCCCTCAGCCTGCCAGACCCCCTCTACCTGCCTAGCACAGAGCACCCATACACCCAGGCCAACCACAGCTGAACACTACATCAGTATGACTACACACGTTCATACCTCCATTGGTGCAGCCCAGGAAATCCCAGAACTGCATGTTGGCAGTCGGTAGACAGAGGATTGAACCTCCGCTAAATCACAGATGCCTGTGTATGTTCCTCTTCGGTCTCTCTACTTCCTAGTTGTACTGTATGCTGTCACTTATAGGAGAGGGAAAACACCCGCCCACTGATTGTTTGGGGCTGACACACCTGGAGGCCGAGTTTCATTCCAAAACAGCTGCCTCCTTCTCTTAAGCTGTCATTCCTAATCGTCATCCCACTACTTCCCCCTTCGCTTGCAATCTTATCCACTACTCTGCCTCTCATCTTTATCTTTTCTTGACTGAAAACACACAGGCGTAAAGATCGATCTTACATTGTCAATGTTACGTTCCCCATCCTGCCTCTTCAGATTAGGGGAAGTAGAGGGAGAGGAGGAGGCAAGGAGAACAGACGGGCAGAGGAGAAACAAAGCCACAGCAGAGCACAGTTCATCTCCTGAATAACAAGTGTATACAAATATGATTTTATCAACAAAATCAGTTTAAGTGAGAATGCTTCTTCATGTGTACCAAATAATGAAACATTAGAATTTAAATAGCATGTTAAGACAGATGGCGAAGTATGCATGAGTCAGGTTGACTGCATCACCTTGAATCATGAATCACTGAGTGGACATCTTATCTAGCAAACATTAACTAGACTTTCAACAACAACATGATCAATATCTACACTGTAAAGGTTCTGCTTGTGCCCATTTATTGGAAGGAAAATGATTTTCATGAAAAGGAAGCGACATTTCTTAATGGTTCACTGAAGAAACATGCCGTCTATCTCTTTTTGCTCCATTATTAGTAAAATTTAAATCACATTATGAGTTTATTTACTGGAACATGAGCCTGGTCAAGCTTTTAGTCAAGCATAAAGACGACTATATGTTTTCAGCTATGGTTGTCATTCAATATTCAATTTTGTTTATCCACAAGCATGTCAAAAATATCTGAGGATACACTTCAGGGTCCTGACCCTGTCAACGGGTGCATGCGGGGATGATCATCGGAGGAGACAGCCACATAAAGGCAGGAAACAAGATGTGGAAAAAAGGCAGGAAAGCAAAAATCTGTGGGAGACATGACAGGGCAGCTTTGACACCAAAACCCATGAAACCCACACAGAAAACTGACTAATCATCCACATCCACAGGGCTGTTGGGCACCAGGCTGCGCCCCATGTTTAGATCTGTTAATTTTAGCAGTACACCCAATATGTGAGTTTAACCCAAGCTGGCATACTAAATGAATAATTTATGCGCCTAAAAATCAGGTCTGGTTCAAATATTAATACATTTCAATCGGCCGACCACATCGTTAAGTGTACAGTATCGTGGTTGACAAGGCAGCGAGCAACCCAAAACACTTGAGACGCACAGGTTAAGTAAGAACTGCCCCCTTTTGTCTCCAAACCGTTGCTTTCAACAATAAACCCTGAATCTGAGCAACTCGTTATTCATCAAAACACTGATATTTTTTTCCTTGTTGCACTGCATGACAGAAATCCTCCTTGGCTTGGACCTTTGCACCTAACCGGAGAAACAGAGAGGGGTGGTTTCGGCCACTGCACCACTGTCTGTCTGTTAGGAATACAAATGACTTCGCGGTGTCAAAGTGACCAGTATTTCATATCCTTAAGTCCACCATATTTTGCCATAAACCCTAATACCAGCTCCTAAAAAACACCTCCCCGCGTACTGCATTTGCGTTAACCCCATTGTCTGTGTGTGTTACCCCCTTTAATGCTAAGCTAGCTCGGCTAACGGTGGGCTATTCCCATAATCCGCCCCCCAGATGGATCAATACTCACCCGCTTTAGCCCTGGAGCCCAGTCGCAACTACTCTCCGTAACCGGCCACCTTTTTAAGCCCGTAAGTTTGAAATGTACACAGGTATACTCGTTGATATGAGAGCCGGCTTGGTGGCTGTATCTCTCTCCGTTATGAGTCTCTCTCCCTGTGTGTTTTTGTCCACAACAGCGCCGTGCCCGGTAGTCGGTGTCCACTGACGCTAGCTGTTAGCACCGCTGCTGCTGCTGCTGCTGCTGGAGCCTGAGCTTTTCCAACATGGCTGCAGCTGGCGGGGCTCACTGACAGGAGGAGAGGGGCCCTACGTGTCCAGTACCACTGCAAGGGTCCCCAAGTGGTCCTTATGTAAGACCCCCAGTTTCATAAGATCCTTAATTTATCTTGTCATGTGTGAGGCACGGATTTATGTGAGATGATGTAATGGAGGGTAAAGCTATCCAATCACAAATCACTACAATACAATGTATCACATTTATGATTGTGTTTAGGGTCATTGAGAGTGTGAATATTTATTGCTGGGTAGTAAAATATCATTCCCAGAAGACCTTCCTCCATCACTTTTTATTTAAAAAATAAAAACATTTATTTAGGGTCCATAATTGAAAGATCCACTGGCCCGAAATGTCAAGGTTCAATATATTAGTCCATGAAATTATCAGATTATAGTGCTCACACAATAATAAAGCAACGATGATTACAGAACATAAGAAATAAATACCCATTAAAACAAAACATGGATAAAAATAGCATAAACTCTATTCCTCCTGCAAATGATTTATAAAAACAGGACAGAAGATGTAAAATAACAATATAGCATATCAAAGTAGAATTGTAGTTAGATAAAAAAAATTACAGTTTTAAATCCTCATCACTAATTTCATAAACCAAGGCTTACACAACAGATTAATATAGAGAAAATATATTAAAAGCTATACTGATGTTGATAGTAAGCCCCGATTTAAAAACTGGGCTGAAAAGCCATATTTGTAAATACATATTGAAGTATACCTTTATTTGATTTTATTTTTAAGAGGTGTGCATGTTGGAAATAGATGTTCTTTCACAATAAAATGCACAGTGTGAAAGTAAAACTGCCATCACCGCTGTCAAAGTACTATATTTATGGCTTTTTGCCTCACTGGTGATGCAGTTGAATAAAAAATTGTGTAAACTGAGTTGCAGTTTGTGGTCAAAACTGCCCTGCTGTATTTAAGGAGATAAAAGTAGTGGGGGGCACGAATGTCTTTGAACAAAATAGTCTTCATCTCACTGTGCAATACTTTAGTGAGTGAAGCTGAAATTAAATTGCTCTCCACTTTGTCAGCACCACTTTGGGCAAGTAATCACTGTGCTGGCAGGACAGCCATCACATCCACCCTGTAGGACAAATGTGAAAATGTGCAGGCTTTAGTGTTTTTTATAATGCAGCCCAATGCACCAAAGCACAGTGAAATAATAGGAAACAGAAGATACATTAACAACCCACAGCTGATGTCTCATGTTTAAATGAAATCTTGAGAGATTTCTGTCATACATTATTCATTATAATGTAAACCAAATAAAAGAAGCTTTGAAATAGAGATGCACTCCAAACACACGCACTCACACACAAAGACACACAAACAAAATTATTGTGACTTTGATGCCGACTGCCATTATGCTGTCTTGGATCTGTGTGACTCCTCTGTATTGCAGTCATGGCCCAAAACAATCCATCTACTGACAGGCCTACACACACAGCCCCACCTACACATACAGTACATTCATGCATGCGGCTAATATCCATACACACAAATGCAGAAACACACCCTCAATTCAAAGATTATTTTTACTGTGAAAATTGTGGAGACAGTCATGGGCAGCAAACAAGATGGGATCCAGGAAAACAGAGACATGACAGTGCAGTTTTGACACCAAAACCCTTGAAAACCCACAAGAAAAACTAACTAATCGTTCTCAGGGTTTCGGGGTGGCAATACACTCAAAATATGAGTTTATTTTTACTGTACAAATGGTGGCGCGAGGGAGGGTGACACTTATGTGGATTAAAATTCATGACATCATAACAAGTACACCCCACATTTACACATTTGGCAGTCACACAGCTTGGCAGCTGTTGGGAAAAACCTATTATGTTTAGTGTAAAATGAATCTGTTGTATACAATTAAACTGAATGGGAAAGAAAAGAAAAAGGTAAATCAACCTTCAGCCAATTACACATCACAAGCCCCTTTATATGCTATAGTGTATGCAGCAAAACCCTCACTGTATACTCTAGGTACGGAGGGTGATGTATCGCACAGTATATCTCCACCACTGAACTTGTAAGTAACAACAGGCTCAGCACTTTGCCTGATGGCACTGCAGCCCTGCTAAATTGTTGGATCCAGTTGTGAATATAGTTAAAATGTTGTTTCAGATGCCAAAGAAATGCGGGAAAATAAGAATTATCACAATATTTTATGCTCAGTTGCCAGATTTATAACAAGATAAGCACATTTATAGTCCTGAAGTAATTTGGAATGAATCCTGTTTTCAAGGATGTAGATTTTTGTCCAACACTCACACCTTTATTTGCCAAAGACTTTCAAATTTCTTGTTTTAGTCTGTTGGCCTGTTATTTCCACATGCTTTGCTTACAATAAGATGTGTTTAAAATGAGGAAAATAGTTTAATAACTCAAGAATGAGCAAACAAACAAATGGATCTCCTCGAGGTATAAGAGTGCACATTGGGGAAAAGTGGGATTAGAAACACATTATTATACAATGCACTTTAATCCAGCATTCCGGGAAAGGACAAGCCTATTAAAAGATCCACAATGCTGTGCTAAGTAAGTGATACTAAAAACAGAGCAGATGGATTTGATTGATGAATTTGGATGTTGAATTTAGTTATCAAAGCACTCTGCACGTATATAAGCAGTTTAGACTGAGCACAGTGATGCTTTGAATGTCATTTGGCTACATAACCTGACAGTGATGTGTGACTGCTGGTGAGAGAGAACAGAAGAGGTTATAGATCTCCATCTAGTGGGCAGATTAGAGAGGTGCACTATTGTTTGTCTTATCGCAGAACATCGCTCTTTAAATGTTTACATGTCAGTCATCAGAGTTCAAAGTTTAAAGAAACTCCAACCTCTTTGCAAAATGACTTAATGAACATAATCTGGTTGCGAATGTAGGAAAAGATTTTTCATATTTCAGCAGCAGTAATCGGTGGATTGTTGATGAAGTTGATGGAAAACATTGACCTTTGGTATGACAAATATAAAGATTGAGGTGACAATAATTAGATTACCATTTTCCTTGAAAACAAAGCGCTAACAGTTCCTGGTACATTTACTTATGTATGAGTTGCTCCCCCTGATAGAAATACAGTACTTTCTGAAATATACCTGTATCTCACCAGCTAAATTCAAATGTCACATAACCCTACTACACCAATTTAATACTGCACATAAAATTGGTGGAATCATTATGAACAGTTAAAATAATAATAAACTTTATTTGTAGGTTTATAGCACTTTTCAGTGTTACAAATTAGATGAAAATACAATAAAACAATAATAATAAAATATAAATACACAAAAATGAAATAAAAAATAATTTTACACAGAGATAATAGCTTTTATAAAAAATAACGTTTTAAGAGAGATAAGAAAGATATTTAGAGATGCAGTGTGTGAGATTAGGGAGATTTAATGGCAGGATAAGACAGAAATGGAATATAATATACATGATTATGTTTTAATTAGTTTATAATCACCTGAAAATAAGAATCATTATGTGATTGTTATTTTAAAATTAGCCTTTTATATCTACAGACGCCATGGATCCTCTTCCCTTTCCACGTAGTCAATGTTGAACCAACACAGTAGCATTTGCAAATGCCACACACCTATCCTTTAAACACAGTAACAGATTAAGCCAGCCTAATCTCAGCAGGTAAATGTGGGGACCCAGACTGCAAAAGCCTAATTGCCTTTAGTCATTAGTCGGTCTCTGGGAAAACCACGGTCATCTGATCTAAAAGGGCGTCCGGGCTCATAAGGGGTCAGTAGATCTCTTATATAGGTAGAGTCTGGTCATGTACAGCTTTAAAAGTCAACTATCAAACTTATAATAATCAATGTGAAAGTGAACAGGAAGCCAATAGAGGGAGACCAGAATTGGCTATGTGATCTCATTTTCTTAAAGTTATGATAATCCTAGCGTATTTATGCAGCAGAACCAGAAATATCTTCATTTTTATTCCATGCATTCTTCTTCCTTGTCAAAATCTGGCATTCATTACCCACGACGCATTCAGGTGTGTTAGTAGTAGCCTCAAGCTGCTAGACTCATGCAGAGATGAGTAGCAGTCTGGTAAACTGACTTTTTTCTTCACACCTTATTTTTTTTAATTTTATAAGTGGTAGTCTACAGCCACAGACTCAAATGAATCACCTGAAGCGATGTGTTTTGAACGACAGCAACAACAGCTTTTTTTTCACATATGTAGTAGGCTAGTACAACTCAAGACCTGCAAACCTTTTTGATGTTTAGAGCTGAGTTCCCTTTTCGTGTAATATATTAATATATCTAATAATATATGTATTTTTAAACAAAAAACATGATTATTTCATAATCTAGTAAAATAATCAGAATTATGTTCCTTCGTTTTATTACCGTAATAATTTTAATCCCGCTTGATCGTTATGGTTACTATTATGGTGGTAATACAGATCAGAGAGGTCAGACTGTTCTGTTTTACATCTGTGGTTACAATAAATGAGGGTCAGATGGATGATTATTTACAACATAATTTTTAATCACTGAGATCACAAGAGATATTTACATGATGATCTGTTTCAATGATTGAACTGAACAGTCACGTAACATATCTTTACAGTAATAATATGACTTTATTTTACAAAGAATTCCCAAAGCATCTAACATTTATGTCAATAACACATTTCTGCAGTTAAGAACATCATTTTTTTATACTAGGAAGCATCTTATGTACACTTATTATTACACCCCTGAGTTTTATATAAACACACTTGCTGAAGGACTCCTCTATTTTCAGAGAATAGATTTCAGCTTTCACAGTTTTTTTATGTATTGTATATCATCAAATCATGAGGAGGCCTGCAGCAGAAAAAACATAGAACAAGGAGAAAAAACACAGTTAAGGGTAGGATACAAACAGGATGAGGTTGAGGCTGGAGATGATGGAGGGATAGGGAGGAACAGAGAGGATACAGAAGACACATGGAGGTATGACCTGTGACCTGTCAACTAGACATAGTGCAGATGAAAGGGCATGATAAATTGAAGGGTGGAGATGGAAAGATAAAGTTAAAGAGGAAGGAGACTATCTGGGTAGATATAATAAGGGATGATTAGCTTTAAGTGCATGGGATATGGGGCAAAGAGCACTCTAGCATGCCACTTCAGTGGACTTTGAGATGATCTGATCCACAGTACTGTTGGAAATACTCTCCATAGAGATGTCAGTGTGAGAGCGCCCATGTTTCTCCTCCCCGCGTGAGTGTGTTCGGCCACGCTGCAACTCATTGGTGTGTGAGCGGCTCCGTGAGCCATCAAAGGACGAGATGCTCGAGCTGGAGGTTGTCCGTGACCGAAGTCTGGTCATGCTTGCGCTGGACACTGGAGAAAGAGGAAAGCCTTTAATAGACTTCTGAGCTTATTGTAGATTGATACCATTTTTATTTCACATAAAAAAATCAATGTTTTGCCAACTGATACGGCACAATATTGATTCAACCCACAGTAAATCCACTTACTGCAATAAATGCTGTTATCATTTTCAGTTCTAAACACCCATGTGGGGTTACAGTAATCCTCTTATTTACAGGAAGTGAAATTTAGCAGTTGTTTGTTAGAAATAAATGGGTATAATGAGTAGTTCTCATATATTTTGCCATAACTAACAAAGAGTGGCACATGCAGACCCTTAGACATTTAAGGGAAATACTTTAAGTGCTGATCTTTGAGATATAACTGTTCTAATTTAAGAATAAGTAATAGTGACTTACAGTATCCCATGCCCTGGATGAAATACTTGAAGGCTTCAACCACTTTGGCTGGCTGTGGAGAGCAAGATGAAAAGTATTAAATACATTTCCAACCAATCAGGAGTGCAGATTCTCACTTACTGTCAGCCGAGTAACAGTAATAAAATGTCACAGCCTACCTGATCCACCAGAGGAAGTCCTCCACAGTCGGCCATCTACAAGAGCAAAGTGCAAAGGTCAGGTGTAGGGCTCAGTCTGTTATATTAGAATCACATTAATTATTATTTGTTTTTTTCAGTAATAATTTGCTTGCTTGCTCTATTTTTTATCATTCAGTTGTTTGGTTACCTTAAGTAGTGTGGTCTTGGTAGGGTTGAGTTTAGAGTTGCATTCAACCACAGCTTCCACAACAGGAGCGCTATCTCCTACAACCAGCAGAGTGGAGCATCTGTAAACCAACAGATAGACAGGTGAAATAGGCAGAAAATATATGACACACAGTTCAGACAGTAGCAGACTGCGTTGTACTAACTTGAGGGTCCTGACAGTGATGGTCCCTCCAGGAATAGGCCTCTCCACCTCCAGAGCACTGCGGTTTTTGTAGGAGCGTAAGAACTGGCTGACGTTGGACTGGTTCATGGTTGAGATGTGGTGACGGTACGTAGCTATGAGGTCGTGGTTGGTCTCAATCTCATCCTAAAAAATCAGTTTGAATGTAAAACAGAGATATTCTTGTAGTCTAAATGTAAGACGTTTTCACATTTGATATTTGACAAAGTTCTTTTTAAAATGCATGTTTCTGCCTTTGTTGTCATGGTAACTAAGGCCAATCAGTACAGAGTAAAATAACTGATAACTTACCTTTCCAAACAAGTGTGAGATGATTGTGTCTGGGAGAGTGTGGGTCCACTCAGTGATCTACAACACACACAAAACAAACAAACAGTTATATTCAGCTATATTTAGATAATAGATTATGTATTTCATTAGGTTTCAAATAATCATCAAGCAGTTGTATGGATTGAAAATAGCACACTATTTGAGATAGATCTTATTCAGCAACAGAATAGGTGATTAACACACACACACCTTGTTTGCGACACTATCCATTAGTCCTTCAGCGCAGGGATTGATGTTGATCAAAACTAATCCGTCCACCAGATCAGGGTGATTGAGCTACACGCACACATACACAAGACAAGTTAGTGAAATGACTTCAACAACTCATTTAGTATTAACATGCTTTTCTACATTTCTCTATTTTTTTTTACAAGTATGAGGGTGTTTTGTATAGGAAATGTGTAATTATATCTGTGTAGCTAACCATCGATCTAATTTATATATGCATTTGTACACTTTGAGGAACTACTACTAAGTGCAGAATGAAGAAAACCTTTAAACATTTTGCAAACTAGGTGTCATTTATGTCAAATTATATATAATGCCTGTCTCAAATTCAAATGGAATTTAGAGAAGAGATATAAACTCACAGCGAATTTAGCCAGGATGTAGGCTCCGGCTCCAACTCCCAGTCCAATCACACTTTTCAACCTGCAGGGCACACAGTCAAAAAGTCAAAAGTGAGATAAATCCTAGTACGCTACCTGAATAAATATGTTGTCCTAACCTTTAATGAAAGGCCAACTGAAAAGTGTTGTAAGTATCAGATTAACTCCGTCTGTCTATCTTACCCAAAGTGTTTGAGGATAGCAGGCAGAGCTTCAGACAGCTGGTCCATGGTAGGATAGGTATACCTGAGGGGTCAACATAACCGTAAGCAGGTGTGGATTCACTCTCTTTTAACTATCAAATGAAATAATGGTGTAATTACAGCATAAAATATTAATATGAAGACTTTTGTAGAAAAAGACTGACTGATATTAGTAAAGACAGTGTACTGACGCAGAAGGCAGAGTTTTGGCTTCCTCGTGTTGTCCTGGTGCTTCAACATGACAAACAGGCAAATGTTTGCTGATTTCCTCCATGTCCTCGTGGTTGAACAGTGTCGAAAAACAGGACTTGTCTATAAGAAGAAAAGACAAAAATGTTATCAATTCTGTCGGAGTGAAGTGATAAATAGAGATCATATAGACAGTGTGGGTATGTGTTATTCAAATTGTACAAGACATTTCTAAAAGAAAATTACAACATAGGAAAGGATGTTTTGATGCATCCATGCAAACTGAGTGATACAATATGAACCAATAAGCTGTTTCTTCATAGATAACATATACACAGTATAAAGTATAAAGTCTCCCTTGTTCTTTCTTCCCTCTTCTTGTATACAGGTGTATTATAGCTGTGTACAGGAAATCAACATAACAAACCCTGCACTATGGGGCTAAGTATTGGGACTTACGGTTCAGTCCAATATCATGAAATGTTAGGATGACAGGGCGGTTTGCCCTAGGAGTTCCTGTCATGATGCAGTGGAGGGTCCCATACTGAGTCTCTACGTGCTCCTTCTACAACAAACACAAAGATTCAGTCATACATGCTGATGACACATGCTGTTGTGTGTGTGTGGCTGAAGATACAAATTTACAAACAGAGGTTTTGTTTTTGCTTTATTCAGATTGGAGCAGCTATCAAAATTGAGGTTGTTCTATATTTCTTTGCTGTTGCACAAACTTTTTCTTTCTGAATGTACAATGATATGATTATTATTATTTTTTTCAATTTTAACTGTTTAGCTTTATATTCTTTAATGTCACCTTAAAATCAGATATACTGTATGAAGCCCTGCAGAATAAAATCCTGTGATTTCAAGTTAGAAGTCATTTAACTTTGCACAAGGACAACAGCTATAAAAGTGTCTCAAGGTTAAGTTAAACTCTCTCTGATAGATACTCACAGTGATTTGGGGCTCAAAAACAGAGTCGCACTCGTTGTCCTCCAGTACCATGGCTGCTGATGCCGAGTAGACCACAACAGAAACAAAGGAGATGTGCAGAAGAAGCTGCAGAGCAGATGTCCTGTTTGTGGTGTCGGTCTGTGAGTCTTAACTTATTCTTAATTTTTTAAAGCAAATTTGTATTTTGCTTGACCCTTCCAGTCCTGGAGTCGGAAACAACCTGAGAACTGTATGTCCGTGACACACTATTTGTTTGAGCTGGTTTATATACCCTCAGACACTGATCTGTCTCTAAGTCTTAACTCCATCCTGGCTCACGTGTGGCCAACTGGCTCCTTCCTGCTTTAATCTGACCTTAGGCTGCTGCATTTCCACAGAGACAGAACTGGATTTCTACAAGGAATTAACTGAAACATCTACACTGAAAAAACACTGTCTCTCTCACAGTTATATGCATCTAAGATATTTAGAGCCAAATATTCTCTCTCACAGTTATATGCATCTAAGATATTTAGAGCCAAATATTCAGCTGTAATGACAGATAAATCTACTATTTCCCTTCAGGATTACTTGAACTATGATTCTGACATTTGTCTCTGAGCATTTAATAAACACATTTTTATGTCTCATGCAGGACACCTGAAACATATTGAAACGAGTCATACATTTGTCCAGTAATAAGCATCATAGGTGGGAAAAAATAGGTGGGGAAAATCTCTAGTAAAGCTTGTTTTTCTGTTGTTTTTTTTGCTGTGAGGTGTTAAGGGAATCACAACATCTTCAGCCAAGCTATGAGCAGGTCAGCTGTCTAATCTCAGCATGCCATCTGTTCCTCACAGCAAAACATTCAGCTCCCTGTAGTTCAGTAACCTTGACCCTCCTGCCAACAATACTTAACTTAATTTAACCTGGGCACCTACTCTGAAATGCCATGTTGCTCTTATACAGCACTACAGATAAAACAAACTCATTCAAAGGTACATCAGTACATCAGTACATTAGTCTAACCTTGAAAAAACATGATACACTTTGACTCTTTTTATGTTTTTGTTTTGTTTGTTTCCTCAGCACTTTTAAAGATTAACCTGTGTATTAGCAAAGTAATTACTGATAATGTAATGGCAACTGTCTGAGTATAGCATTGAATCCCATAGTTGATTTCTAAAACTATTATGTGAATATGTTTGTATATTTACTTTAGACATAATGAAATTAAAAAAATCAGTAGAAGTGGAGAACACATAGTCCTTTCAAGGTAGTTTGAGGAGCTTCTGATCAAACTTTCAAATATATCTGACTCTCACTTTACTCTGCAGAGTAAGGTGAGAGAAATAAGTTATGATGAAGAAATGAGTAGATTTTCGGACTAGAAGTTTCATTGCACTGCAATAGAATTTGGTGGTAACCCTTCCAGTTTAGGAAAAAATCAATATCTAAAGTCTAAACTTACAGATGTTCAAAAAAGAAGTGTAAAATAAAATGGTGTTTTCCTCATGATGGCAGATGGTCAAAGATTTATGTAAGGTTTAGGCAGAAAATTAGGTTGGGTACATGAATGAGTGCGCTCCTCTTAGCCACTGTGCCCTGAGCAAAACACTGAATCCTCAACACTGTGAATATCTGCAACTATCAGCGTACAGCAGGCACGACACAACATCCTTAGATTGATAGATCAAAACACGCAGCAGAGGTCTAGACAGGTAGACTACACTGCAGACAGTAACAGATGGTGGAGTGGAAACACAGCAAACCTGCAGGGGTTGCCTTCTTCAAAATGCCTTGAACACACACAAAGACACAGAAGTGAGCTGTGTGCGCAGAAAGTTTAATCCATTTAGTGTTGGCGTAAGAGCAAAGGGCAGCAGATGGGTCTTACTCAGCGTCACGTCAGTCTGAAGCTATTTCAACATCACACTAACCCTGTCTAACTCTGACTAAGCTTTGACCTGCTGGCCTATTTCACCACTGACCAGTGTCCCATATTTTGTGGCATTTATTATGTGATTGATGTGTCACCAATTGTACAAATCTGACAATTCCAACAAGATTCTGTTTTTTTGCTTATTTTTTGTTTTTGGTGCTGCAGCTTGTGAAACTGATTAAACATAACACATTCAGCTAAGCAGACTGAACTTACCCCACTGGAAACAGAGTAATGTGCTGTTCAAGAATTATTAACATCAAGAATTTAGAGCTACTGCTAGAGGGTAATTTGATACAAAATAACTGCAAAACCAACCTCTCATTACTTAGGCCAAAGAGAGTCATATTTTGAACCACATACTGCTCTGAAGTCACACTCAGTAGTTGGGAAGTGTTTGAGGGTCAAATCATAAGTTAACAATAAGTTACAATAAGTTACACAAGCACACACTGTCATGTGTGCCTGTGTATGTCTATGGTGTACTGAAAAACAATTTTTAACACAAAAGTCAGAAAGGCTTTGACTTGTCACAGTACCAAAAGCACAGGTGTCATTAATAACATTAGCGATGGCTCTGTTCTATTCATGTGTCCCGGCCATGACAGTGTGACAGTGAGCCAACTTGCACAATACCAGGACCCTAAAACTGAAGCAGAATCATTAATTTTAGTATTCACACTTGTGCTTTTGCTACCGTAGCATGTCAGAATATCTGTGACTGCCTAATATCAGCTAAATGTATGCATAAAACCTACATGTTGTCACGTGGGGAGGAGTGGGGAGATAACAGGAAAGGACCCAAATGCAGGCAGGTGTGGATGCACAAGGGCTAACTTTAATAATAATAAATAAATAATAACACAAAACAGCGCTGGAGCAGAAAAAAAAAAAAGAAGGACACAAAAAACAGACTAACCAAAAAGCGGCTGGGAAAACCAGGCAAAAAACACAAACAAAAGACTCAAAGAAACAGGCAACAAATCCAAAAGGTCAAAAATAGATAGATACTGTACAAATACCGGGAACCATGAAATGCGAGGGATTCGGACACACTGAGAAACAAGGTAGAAACCAAAGACACAAAAACACAAGAACGGACAGACAAGGAAACAAAGGAAACACAGGAACTAAATAGACAGGACTAATTAGGGACAAGTGAAACAAATCAGGGTCAGATGCAAAATCAAAAAAGGCGGGAAACAAGACAGGAAGTAAGACAGACAGGGTGGAACTACAAAATAAAACAGGAAACACAGAAACAAACTCAAACTGTTACACGTTTCATTGAGCAGGTCTTTAAAGTTAAATCGAGTACCATTTGAAGCTGCAATTAATCTAAAACATTACTTAAAATACTTGAAATATTTCTGTTTCATGCTGCTTCCAACCACATCCGAGACAAACCTCTTATTAGGTTTGGAGAAGACAGGCCAGAGTCCAGTGTCACTCAAGCTTGTAGCAGCACATTCTGGACCTTTGTGTCATTTCCATGTACAGTCCACTAGATGGAGTTTCATGTCGACTTTCTGCGTGCAGCTTGTCAGCTGGCAGCATGAAGAAAGTCAGGATGTCACCAAGCCTTGTTTTTCACCTGATAAACCTAAAGTCATTTTTCAAATGACTATTGCTTAATATTAAAATGTTTGTGTTTGATAATGTTTGTTTATGTTTATGTTATTTCTGTGCACACAAGCTGTTGCAACTCACTAAACCATGCAAATTCTTTGGTAAATAATATAAGTTTAATTCTCACTTTGCTTTGTACATGTCATACAGATTGAACGTGACATATAATCCTGGATGAAATGTATTCAGCAAGCTATTTAAGGAAATGATTTGGAGCTTTATCTGTATTGAATCCTATGTGGGCGTGTCTGTTCCAAAACAGATGGGATGGACGCTGAGATGGAAAGTTTTGGAAGACAGAAACCTCATCATATGGTGAAGTGATTGTTGAGTTACGAGCATTGATATGAAACCTCCTACATATGTCATGTTACACAAAAATGAGACAGAATCTCATTTACTGTTTCTGGAACAACAGGTTGCATGAGTGCATATATCCCACACTTTCTTTCTTCACTTCAAGGCACCTGGCTTACATATACCTATATAAAGGAATAGGTAAAGTGTATTGTCATGCTGACAGTTGGTTGTCATGGAAACTCTTCAGTCTGTAGGTGAAAGTCCTGCTGTCCAACTCTCAGCTTTCAAAACACTCTAATTATACACACAGCAGCTGCTGCCGCTTGCCACATGCTTGACTGTGTGCATGTATGTGCGTGTGTGTTTTGTACGTTTGTGTGTGTTAGCATGTCTGTGTAGGATTTTTCTCTTGAGCTACATCTTGTGAATGTGTGTATGTGCATATGTATGAATTCTCTTGTATGTTTCTGAGGGAGTGTGTGCATGTTCATGTGCAAAAACACACAGGTACTTTTCACAGTACTTATGTATGTATGTATGATTAGCTATAATGGCACAGTATGTAGTAGTATTGTCATAACCTGGTCAGAAAAGGAGATTTTGGTAAACTGTTTTGCTGTGGATTCCTGAAACAGTTTTATAAGAGTTAAAAGTAAAGTAACAATCCATTAAATCTCCTCAGAGGTTCTCAATTTACTTATAACCTCTTAAAATAAAGCATGTCACCATCAACACTGATTTACAGTACAGGGCAATTAGATTATTAAGCTTTTCTATCTTGATGAACGTCTTGTGACCCCAGATTTATCTTGCCACCCTTTGAGGGGTCATGGCCCCTATGCTAAGGACCACTGCAATAAATAACACGAAGTTATCATATATTGTCCAGTATCGTATTATGAAACCACTTTGCAACACATCAGAGATCCCTTCACTTCAACTGGTGCACTGCAATCAGCTGTAAACGGATATGCCGTGAGTAACATTTACACTTAATCATTTGTTTCCTCAAGTAATCCACTTATATTCAATAACTCAATATTAGCATGGCTCAGAACAGGAATCCCAGCATAACATTTGATCCAACACAGAACATACTGTGGCTTCACCACCATCCACGTCAATGAGGGGCTCAGTTTTCCAGCATAGTGAAGCACCTGCTGCTCTATTACATCCCCTAAACAGGCATAAACGTCAGACTCAGTAATAGTGCACAATTTAGACGTGATTAACACTCCCCCCAACAGGACATTGCATGCTTACTGTATAAAAATATATATAATTGTTTGGTGAAACTATGCTTCCTTTTCATATCCAATTCCTACTTATTGCTCTGGGAATTACACAGTATTTCACACTTCTGCATGAGTAGTGTGCCTGATGGACAGAATTACAAACTGAGGGAATTACAGAGGAGGGAGGGGACACCTAGGTCATTCATTAGAAGTGAATGACACAGGAGCTTATAGTCAGAAGATGGATTTATGACAGATGCATCTAAATTTGGAGTAATAGGCTATCAACAGGTAATTAACAGCTTTAATTATTTTGTAGTATAAAAACTATTTCAGTACGTAGCTGTGTACATTGATATTGTGGCTATAGTAGTAGTAGTTGTAGAAGTAGGAGTAGAAGCAGTTGTAGTTACCCACAGCATTGTTAAACAGACTGGAGACAAACCAGTTATATATTCTGGTCATATGACTGTAGGTCAGACATATTTTTTTTTACTGGATGCTAAATTTGTATTCACAGAGTTGACAAACACAGAGTGACATAAAAAGCTACTAAGTCAGATTAGAAGTTTTCTATAAAGGTGATAGGAGGTTTTAAATATCACTGATCATTACATAACACCAAGAATAAAATAGCTTACCGAGAAGAATCTAGTTAAGCAACAGGTACACACTACTATACTCAACTTAACTAACAAACACACAACATATGCAAAACCTTTGGGCTATATTCATAGTGTTCCAATCTATTTATATCCTTTTATATCACTGATATTAATCCGTAATTGTAGAACCTAAATTTAAGTATGATAGGCTATCTATCGGAATGAAAACGGTACAAATACAGACACGTGCAAATGCTTTGGCAACATATAAAATGAAAAATAAGTTTGCCCTTGCTCATATGTTTGATATGAGAAAACAAGATAATAAATTATTTCTATTCATAGCTGCTGCTTTAGTCAAACTCTGGCAGGACAGCCTGAGCACATTGATTAATAATTCCCATGAGCATCACCACCTGCAATGTTTGTGTAAAAATCTGGCTCAAACGCTTCCTTGACATTTCCTTGTAGCTGTGGTGAGTACTCAGCGTTAAAGTCTTTGCAGGTCAGCCCATTGCTTTCATCAGGCTACAACCGGCGCCTTCTCAAAAAGCACGGGACTGCCAGCTGAGGGTTGACCTACAAGGTGTCAGCTCACATTTCCAGAAACCATTGCAGCGACCATGTTTAGGCCAGGGTACTGCTGTTTGTAGCATCAAAACAGATGGTGACACTGGGATGGTCTGTTCCTCTAGAGGATTAGATAGGGGAAGCCTTGAGAGGAAGAGTTTGTGCATTTGGGGAACAATCACAACAATGGGAGGATGTTCCAGGTGTATACTTTTCAAAAATTCAAAAGTAACCAGTAATCAGTACATCATATCAGTTAACACCAATAACTTTAAAAGGATATGCTCAATGGAATTGAAATTAACTCAAAGATAATTTACATTTTTGACATGAAACTGTGTAATAACTGTGTTTTGGTCTAAAGTAGGCAGTACAATCACATTATTTATAAAATATGTGACAGCGTTTCTGTTTCTTCAACCTGTGAAAACAATAGAAACCCAGTTCATTTATTAATTATTTGTTTTATATTTGAGTATAGTTGTGCCAGTCAGCCTCAATATCCCTGATCGTATTTATAGTTATATAATGTTTTTTAGTCTACATACATTTATTGTATCGGATGATATAATAAATGTAAAATGAGACTAAAAAAACTGGCTTGCGGTCAGTCACATGTCCCACTCTAACCTTTTCTGCATGCCATTCGTTTATCGCTCCCTCCAACTTGAAGTCTCTCTTGACTGCACGTACACACATACTTATGGCAAGTTGTTAAATGCATGTACTGTACAGAATGTGAATGAGCAATATTCACTTCTATTCTATGTTCAGATGTTGTTTGCAGCCAAAGTCTTCTTTAAAGAACATGAAGGTAAAGTAAAGTCCATCTTGCTTTTCTTCTTTCAGGAGGTCTTTATCTGTCACTTTGTGTTTGCACCCTGCTAATCACTATCGCTTGTGACTATATTTACACACATTATCTGGAATAGAAGTGGCATCAGGACACTATAATAAAAATCAGACGTAGGATAACACTGGGCCGTGAGACTACGGCAGAGTATTTGTCACCAGTGTGTGCACACAAACACACACACACACACACACACACACACACACACACACACACATACACACACACATACACGCACAGAAAGCCTCACTTTAGCTATGCAGCTGTCATGATCAGGAACACATTTTAATGCAATAAACTAGAAAGCGTTCAAGTAGTGCTTCGGCTAATTTTAGCTTGGAAGAGGTATTTTTTAAAGCTCTGTGCGTGGGTGAACATTCATGTTAACCTCTACTCAAAGTGATTGATAGTGAGGTGAGGCCCCAGTTTGTTCTGCTTTAAAAAGTCTGCAGCCTTTGTGACTCTCCGGACTAATGTATCCTTACCATAATATTGTAAACAAATTGGATACAATTTCACAACTTAAAAGAGAATTAAAAAATCCAAAGCTATGTGGATTTCTGGTAAAAATGCTTAAATGGATGTTGATTTTTAGAAAATGTGTCCTGCAATTTTAACCCTTTTTATATGATTTTTGGACAAACACTGGCTGACGAGCTGTGTGGCAGCAAAACAGTGGCTGCAGGAAAACAACAACTAACTTGTGACTATTGTCACTTAAGGGGAAAGTTAATTCCATGAACTGAAACTCAAAGGTTTGACTTGTCCAATCTGTCTGGTGGCTCAAAGGACCGTCTATTTTTAGTTAGTTCAGGGAGGGGAAGGGGTGAGAGAGGGAGGAAAGGAAAACAAGAGAAGGTCCAGCCAGACATGTCATTGCAGAAAAAGCTCTTCAGACCTACAATTTCACAAATTATTTGAGTTATTATACATTTATGTTCTATTTGAGAGAAACATGAACTGAAAACACTGATCTGCATTCATTTTGTTCCTGTGCACTGAACTATACGTGAGATCACATGCTTCCTTGACTGAACCTTGTAATCATCAACCTATAGAAAGGGTGAGGAGTGGAAAGGAGGGGGAGAAAAAGCACCTCTTATTTACGTTGGAAGAGGGTGGTGGTGGAGTGGATGAAGAGGAGGAGGAGGAAGATGAGGAGGAGGAGGAGGAGGGAGCAAGGCTCTTCTCCTCTCTCTCTAAGAGCATTAACTGTAGAGTGTTCTGGTGGTGACAGGGCTGTCAGGGTCAGATGGCTGCTCAGCCTGATTAGACCAGCTCATAGCAGATCCTCAGCCCAGCACACTGCACTGCTACAAGCAAGGTAGAGCTACACAATCTGGCACTGTACAGTACGGTGTACAGTACACCACAGTGGTTACTCAGAGGCCAGGAGGCACAGAGAGAGGTGGACATTTCAGTGTTATAGTGGGGAAGAGCTGCAGGTTGTTTCAGGAGTTAGTTCTAGTTGCACAAAGAAACTAAAAGCAAGTGGACTTTAAGGTGGGAAGAGGAACTGAATTTTGCTCTGTGGTTGGAGATGACATATAAGAGCAGGTAAGGACATACACTTAATAGATTTGTTGCTCAAAAGCATTGAACTTGGTATGGCAGATAGGAAAGTAGATACAGTTATTGAGGATTTTGATAGAAAGTCATTTTCACAATGGCATTACTTGAGATAGTATTCAAGCTCATCGCAGATCCTCACTGGAACCGGCTGAGAGAAGGGAGAGAGGGGTGTTCCAGCATCGGAGCCTGTCAAAATTTGATGTGTCATAGACTCAGTCACTAGTATAGATACGGCTATGAAAACAGCTGCAGGGTATTCAGTGTCTACAGGGGTTTACTATAACAGGCAGTCAGCTGGTTGTCTGTCAGCACTCACAGTGTTGTAGGGCTGCTGCTTCTGCAGGACTTTGGTGTAACTGCCAGTCATTGTGGATTTCCTAGTTCAGCAACCAGGCTGTCCACTGAGGTAAGAGGGAAGGCTGAATACTGTAGGCTTTCACCAACAACTCAAATGCAGGCATTTAGCACATCTTGTTCTTTAGAGTGACTTGTGATTGGAGCTACTGCTAGAAACCTCCACTACAGTTGTTAACCTGAAGGCAGTAGCGGTGAATCTGCTGTAACAGGATTGATCCGAGAGGCTACTACTAACTTGCCTTGTTGTTGTCTTTACTCTTAACCTACAAGCTTACTTGTGTTTCACTTAGCCTCACATTGCAGGTACTGTAGGAAAGTTTGGCAACCTAATGCGGCTCTAAAATAATATTGAGATCCATTTTTAACTTCTTCGGGTCCTGACCCAGCCTGTGACAGGGAAACAGCCAGGCAGCCAGATGACCAACTTGGGACGCACCTGTTTTTACAAAACCATACTGCGCTCTAAGGTAACAGGGAGGACTGGCTTTACAGTTTTAATTGGAATCCATCTGCATCCATCTAGCCATTTCCCTCATGCTCCTTTATGCTTTTATATGTTGTTTTTTTATATGAAGTCACTCAGCTTTAGATGTCAGCTAAATGCCTAAAGTGACTGCAGTACTTGTGAAGAGTTAGTATTTAAATTTGTTTTATGTTTAGATGCTTTAGAGCTTTTTTAAATATCTAGTCTGTCTCCCACTTTCAGTGAATTCAGTGCTTTGTCTTGTTATGTCATGTTGCTCTGTGTTATACAAATTAGTTTTGATCCCATTTGTCTCTTTTTTTTAATTTTGTTGTGCTTGTGTAATATGAGTGAAAATATGCATGGATCTGTATGAAAACTCAGTAAGGTACAATAAATCTTCTTTTAACACTTTGAATTGATTGGATGGAATAATTGACCTCTATCCTGATTAGTGGTAACACAGGATAAATTCCTAATTATAGATGGTCAACAACCTGGAATAGATCACACTCTTCTGGAGGAGTTAGTCAGTAAGTCGGCATGTGATTATGTATGTGTGTGTGTGTGTGTGTGTGTGTGTATCGTCAAAGCTGAGGTGAAGCGGTGACCACAGATTACCCAGAGTACCTCTGGACTTTCCCTTGTTGTTGTCTGAATGTTTGGGCATGTGAGTGAGAGAAAGATGATGATGTGACCACCTTCCTTCATATTTCCCTCACTACCTCTGCCCATTGTCCATAACAAAGTAGAGTTACAGACAATTAGATACTACCATTACTTTGTTGGCAGTCACTGTTGAGTAGAGCAGCTTACCAGCCACAGAGATAACCAGCATTTGTTTTTCAGTTCCTGCCCTCCTACAGTACATCATATTTTGTCCCAGTAACTTAAACGGTTTATCAGACAAGTTTCCATGTGCCCATCCTTAATCTTTCACTGTTCCACCTGTTCTGGGACTGGGGATGAGAACGATCTTTTAGCTATATCTCTGTATAATGCATTAGATTTCAAGTATTGAAAATTAAATTGAAAAATATGAAAATATGAAAAATATGAATAAAGGACACCCTGGTAGCTCACCTGGTAGAACATGTGCCATATACTAAGGCTGAGTTTGATTCCGACCTGCAGCCCTTTACTGCACATCATACCCCTCTCTCCCCATGTCTTCAGCTGTCACTAGCAAAAAATAAATGCATAAAAAGCCCCCTAAAATATGAAAATAAATAAATAATATATGCCAGGACAGAATGCAGCAGACATGATTACAAGTCAGTAAAGCATATTATATAAATGGAGTCCAGCCCAATGTTTTTCCATCAGCACATAAATGCAAATGAGCTGTTAAACAGAAATTCATGATGCATTACATTGACTAAATAGGCCATAATTTTAAATAAATCTTTGTTAAACTCAAACTGAACATAATTTAAACATCTTGTATACACACTGCAGATATATATCTGAATAGGTCAATAGCTGTTGTTGTATTTTTCTTCTGACATACATTAAAGATGTAATTAGAGAACTCCAAATATGTATTGGAGCTAGATGTCACCTAGGCTACTGGCCAACAACCACTTTTTAATCCAAGGCCAGTATGTGTCAATGAAATTGGCAAAAGAATAAATCATTTCAGCCCTAGTCTAGCAGGACCTGCTCTACTTGAAGAAGCAAGTGAACTATCTTGTCTGCTAACTTACACTTACAGTTTGTACTGCAATATGTGTCTTTTTTTGTCTGAATGCAACGCCTGGGGAACTTTCAGATTCACTGCTGATGCACTTACAACCCTCCTACAGTACATTAAATACACTGCCAGTTTTCAGACTTTGTTTCTTTTTTTCCTCAGACTGAATTGAATTTTGTTGATATTGTGCGAGCAATCTAATAAAAGTTTCCATATTTTATGAACCACATCATGTATTAGATTTTCTAGCATCATGCTGCATCTGTCATCTGTTGCCAGCTTTTTGTCCACTCCATGCAAGTAGGAACACTTTTGTACATCGTCTAGTAGCTGCATAAGATGATACTTTACTTATTGTGTGTGTACATTCATATGTGTATATGTCTAGGCACAAAACTGACTTCTCAGGCAAGGCAGTTTCAGAACCTAGTGGTTTTGAAAATATGTATAAGCCAGTGGTTTTGATATTTAGAAGCTAGTTAATATAAAATTTCATTTTAAATTATTAAAAGGACCAAACAATTTCCAAAGGTCCACTCAGGTTCACTAGTGATAGACAGCCTATATGTCTGACCTTTTCAGATGCAAAAATGTTTTATTCAAATTTGAGACTAATGATTTAATATTGCTTAGTGGGTTCAATGGCAGATTGATTAAAATCTTAAAACAAATGTCTTTGTTTGTCTGTTTATCTATGTGGCAGCTAATCAGCTACCATCCTGTTGGTCATTAATATATTTTGCTATAAAGGTATGCTGTATAGCAAAATACTGAAACAAATGCAGAATTCAAATTTTGTTTGTAACTATTTTCCTGAACATTGATTGTTTAAATTGTTTTTTGGTATGTTTTGTTCTTTAGAATTGGTGGTTGATGGCGTTTGTGCGGCGGAGTGGTGACTACTGCCATGCCCAACACATTTAGACCCTTTCTGGGATGAAGCTGTACCATGCAGTCCTGCAGCCCTGAAACCTGAAAGACCATTGGCCTTTGCCCTCTGAACCAGCCAGCTCATGGGGTAACAAGTGGAGCCGCGACACAGAAAGCTAACTGGAAAGAGAAGGAGAGAGAGAGCTGCTGACAAAGAGAGAAGGAAAAGGACTTGACAATCAGAGATATAAAAACAAAGAAACTGACAGAGAGAGAGAGAGATGACACTCTGTAGCCTCTTGGACTAAAGGATACAGTCAACTGATGGGGTAATACAAAACAACTGGACCTGAGAATTGGGAAAATACCTTAAACGGCTATAAACAGTCTCCCAATAGGAAGTTCCACAAGAGACAAATCCAGTGTCACCTGGAGACCTGCTACAAGTTGAAGACACAGCAGCTAACAGCTAGAGCTGCAACTAAAGGTGAGAGGTCAACAAATCTCCACTAAATATAGTCATAAACCAAGGGGTTTTCAGGGGTTTAAAATTTGTTTACAAGAATGTTTTATGACCCTCTTGCATATAAATATAAATCATCTTCCCCATTTTCAGTGGTATTTCCTTCATTGAAATCTGATAATAATGCTGTGGCAAAACACAACCTTCTCATACTGACAAAACATAACAAAATATAGATTGTGCCAATGCTTCTAGGAAGTGTGGCCAGATATGTCTCTCCTGTGTTCGTGGGAAGTGTAAGCATGTTCCTGTAAAACTTCTGTATTACATGCTATTGTATGATATGAATATGAAACATTGGCTATGACCAGTTCCCTCAGTCAGATGTTTATCCATGAAGTCATCAATGGTCAACCCATTAGCTTAATTTATTCACATTTACTTTGTAGCCTTCCTCATTTTCCAAATAGTTATTATCAGACTTGAACTAAAATAGTGGCTGTGTGTGCTCGGAATGTGAGGCTTCTCTGGATTAATTATTAATTATTGAAGTTAAAATCACATCCTAAATCCCTGTTAGCTTATTAGAAATGGAAGCAAAAGCAATACCAGTATTATCTTAGCTGGAGTTTTTTGCGTATCAAGCAGCCACTGTAATTTCTCCTTTATTTTAGGAAGGAGAGGGTGAAGTGGGGGGTTGCACTCTGTTTACACTGCTAGTTGCCACTAATTCCTACAAACAGGTCCTTTAATTTTTCATTGCAAACCTACACAGATGTTTTTTTAGTTATCCTGGGTGATTAGACAAGGTTGACATTGGGCAGAGCTATAATGAGAATTACAGGTCAAAAACTCAAAGTACCAACAAATACAGGTGTGAGTTGTTCCACCTTTACAGGTGTAACCAAAGAGTGAGGGACTGTCTGTGCTTTGAGATGAGGTCTAATCAAGCTAATACATGATGACACTTTTTGAGCTTTAGGGTCTTATTGGTGTCCCATTATTAAACTTGATTGTTTTATAGAGTATATTGCATGGAATTGTGAGTGTAAGTGTGTGACACTGTGATGAATTTTAATGTCTTAAAAACATATTAGAAACTTAGAAACATATTAGAAAGTTGAGGAGTCAAGCTCGTGCTGTGTGGGCACATTGTGCAGAATACGCCTTTTTACACAGCAGACATTTTGACTTGTCATAGTAGGAAAAGCACAGGTGTTACTAAAAATAACATTAATGATGACTCTGTTCTATTCAAGTGTCCCAGTAAGCCATGACAGTGTGACAGTGTGACAGTGAGCCAACATGCACAGTCGCAGGACCCAGAAACTGAAGCAGCTAAATGGAATTCAGCCATCATTAATTTTTATTATTTACACCTGTGATTTTTCCACTGTGACATGTCAAAATGTCTTCCATGAGAGAAGCCTTGTGGTGTCAAAGATACAGTTAAGACAAATCTGGAAAGTCACATGACAGCAGAAAATAAGGTAACTAGTTAAAACTCTTCCCAACTCATCTAACTTGATGTGGTGCAATTTTTGCTTTATAAGCAAATGCATCAAATATTTGAAATCATGTTCAGTTTTTAGTTTTATTGTATTTACAGTGGAATTATCCCTGACATTGGGCTTATGACTAACAACTAACTGCTCACATATAAAGGTCAGAGGTCATCCTGTGATGTCAAAGGTCACACTGGCCACCATGAATCGTCCTGCTCCAGTGGAACTGTGCCACAAGAACATGAGATTTCTTATCACACACAACCCCACAGACAGCACGCTCAGCTCCTTCATAGAGGTAAGAAATGTGTGTGTATTGTCAGATACACAAGCCTCATGTACAAACTGAATGTATTGAAAATTTAAGTGACTTTTTAACTACTAGTGTTGTTCCTTTCAGGACCTGAAGCGTTACGGTGCCACCACAGTTGTTCGAGTCTGTGATATCACCTATGATAAAACACCATTGGAGAAAGACGGCATTAATGTGGTGGTGAGCACAGACTAAACCCACACACATAACATTAACACTCAAAATACACTTCAAAAAAGTATTGTAACTGTTCTGCTTTTCATTCAGGATTGGCCGTTTGATGATGGTGCCCCGCCCCCCAGTAAGCTTGTTGATGACTGGTTGAGTCTGTTGAAGAAAAAGTTTCAGGAGGACCCAGGTTGCTGTGTGGCTGTTCATTGTGTGGCCGGACTGGGGAGGTGAGAGACACACCTAGTGAAAAATGTGCATACACGTTAGACACCCTGAACTGAAGAGGGAGACACATAGAAACACACATATATGTACAAATATTCTGAAAAACAGTTACACTGCTCTCATGTTTCTGGTACAAACTGATGCAATTCGGTGTTTTTGTGCCATCGGCATTTCTGCATTTATAGATTCTTGTCATCTTTGTTGGTTCCTCGCTAAACATGAGACAATGTAGCTGTAGCTTGATCATTCTATGTCTAAAGAGCATTTCAGATTTTTTTTGTAAGATGCACATAAACTGTTGTTATTTATACTCGGACAGACTCAACAGACCTGAATCTGTGTGTTTGTGTGTTTTATGCACACAGGGCTCCTGTGCTGGTTGCTCTGGCTCTGATAGAGAGTGGGATGAAGTACGAAGATGCTATTCAACTCATCAGACAGTAATTATATTTTTATACTGCATCCTCATCATGTAGAGATAACAAATATCATGGTGTAAGAGCACTTACGCTTTATGAGTATTTTAAAAAGTGCAGTATATTATACTATATATATATATATATATATATATATATATATATATATATATATACAGAGGGTTAAGTGTCTTCATAGTATATAACAATGTTACTCTTATACACAGACATAACAGCTGGAACAGCTGAACCACAATGTCTTATTTTAATATACTGTACACAAGAAAGTTTGTCTAATAAGTAAAATACTAAAAATGGTTTCAGCGTGCACCTTTACATCACAGGTGTGCACATGCATTTTTGTTTGCCTAGAATGTGTTAAAGATTCATACACAGAAATAATAAACACAGTAGAGCGCAGAGATGACAACTAACTATCTCTCTGGTTACTACTTAAAGCCACTCTTTGTAGAAATTTAAATTTCCTTGGTGCCATCTGGTGGTGATATCAGGAATACCATGTGGCAGACAACAACAAACACCCGATACTCAGAGCACTAAATGAACAAAATGTTGGGGATCCCTTTCATCACAGTATACCCACAAGATGAATCATGGCATTATGGATTTCCTCATGTCATGTAATTAGTCCAGTGAATCCAGATATGGATTAAAATATAATATTCTGTGCAGTCAATGTACAGTATATAGAATTAGAAGAAGAAAGACTTCCATGATATATTGTTTGTCTTTGTGTGTGTTGTAGAAAGCGTCGTGGAGCCATCAACAGCAAACAGCTCACCTATCTAGAGAAATATCGATCCAAGCAGAGACTCCGCTTCAAAGACTCTCAAGCACACAAGAACAAGTGTTGCACCATGTGAACCCACACACACAAAGACACACACACCCACACACTCCCATACACACTCAGACATCTTGTACCCCTCAACAAATGCTCTCAGGAATCCAACCATAAAAGCCTTGTGTCATTGTTACAAAAACTAAATAAAATATCAGGGCTTCTTTAGCCCAAGTGTACCCTGGGAATTTTTTTTTATGTTTTTACAGCAAAAGTATCAGAGTCCATCTTTGTTCACTTGTTTGTAATAATGTATTGTCTTTTAAACATTTCAAGGATTCAAGGACATGATTGCTTCATAATATAGTTTACAGTTCAGAAAGATGGCCAATGATGAGTGAGATGAGTGAGTTGGGCACAGAAGATGAGTGAGGGAGAGAAAATCATGTTAGGCCAGAGATGGGAGGCTTATGAATCACACTGAAATTTTCAACAAGACAAATCCATAGTACCTGGACAAATTTAGTGTAGGACTGATTTTCCATGATGTATACCTGATCTACTGGCCAAACATACCAGGTATTTTGTAAAAAATACAATTGAATTTTCATTATTTTGTACAGAATATAATTAAGTGTTACCAGATTATTGGTATAAAATTACATGCAGTATTTCTGTGAGTGTATCTTTAAGGTTGTTTTATGAAATTAAAACACTTTTGAAAAGACACTTTTGAAACTATTTTGGTAGAATAACACACAGGGATAGCTCAATGTTTTTACTGTAAATTAGTGTCAATATGTTAATAATATAATAATAATATGTTAATATTTCCCCCCCACATTATTCCTGTTGGTGTCTGCTCTCAGTGTAACTGGAGATGTAAGGGATTTTCATCCCAATATTTTCTGCCATTCATCTACAATAAACATGAAAATCTGCTTCTAAAATGCTAGATGAAGCATTTTGGTAAACTAATGCCTTCATTTGATTTTGTCAGAGTCACTGTTATAACACTACTTCATTGTGCTCAAGTGTTTACATATCAGTGTGTGCATTACAATATATTATGCTCTGTTTACACCCACAGGAATTTAAAGTACATAAATGTATTATAAAAAAGATAATGTTAATAATTCTACAGTGATGACACATTACAGACACTCTAAAATAACCAAAAGATGTAAACTAGATGTAAATAATATTAAATGAGGTAGCCTATCCCTATGTAACACTTGCATTCTCCTCGAGGTTAGAGTGAACCACTCCTCCCATTCACTGACTGCAAAAATGCAAAGGAGATTAAATTATTACAGGTGTTAGAAATATATATTTTTATGTCCCTGTGTCAGAGATTATGACATAATCTCTTTTAATCCAGGGCTAATTTTGGCTTGAAATAAGAATAAATTGAGAAACTAGCACAAATACTGCTATGCTTCATCACATCTTTTAGACGAGTTAGAGCATACATATATTCTTGGGCGGTAGAGTTTGTTCCTGAATGATGCATGTGACTAACTGCTTCTGACACTTTTTCATTCAGAATATATATTTATATTTTTTTGCTGGTAGAGCATGCACTTTTTATGAATTAGTAGGTTGCTTATGATAGTCTCATCATCTGTGTTATGACAAACATGATGTCCTGGAGAAAGACATGAGAGCAGAGTGTGTAAAACTGAAGTAAAGACGCTGTAGCGATGTAGAAAGGAAAGGGGATCTACAATCTTTACCTACAAATTGGCTACAGTTTACTTGTTCATATAAAGTGTGTGCGTGTGTATGTGTGTGTTTGAATATGTGTGTGTGTGTTCGGTAGTCTTTAGCTGTTTTTAATCATTAGGACTGATCTGAGGTGACACTTTTTTAATGTAAAAAACAAATGCTGTAAATGTCTGTATGTTTGTAAATTCTTGCATTGTTTAATAAAGCTTTTGTCATTGCCCCTATATTTTAACAGTCGTTCATCATTTTCTCTGTCAATTTTACAGCCTTATTAAGCTCCACTCACCTGGAAATTACCAACTTACTGTATATTGTAGGCAAAACCAAGAAACGGGCTAAATGCTGTTACTGAGAATAAATATGCCATTAAACGAAAATGGAAAATTGAATGATCAGGGTACCTCTTTATTAAAAACCACTATTGTCACTACTAATGGGTTTATAAGCCTGTGAGCTTGATAAGTAACAGCTTACTGTGATCAAAACCTTCAACTAGAGAGCAACTTTTGGCTACTCATATGATATGACTATAAAGCACAAGTTCCCACGTAACCCCAATTTATTTCAAGTTTATGTAGAAATATCATTAACTAATTCATTTACATATGGATTAATTGCAAATGAAGCCCTGAGTTTCACTCACAACATTTCACTTGTGCTGGCTATCTGACTATGAGTTTGTGAGCGCTTGATGATGGTACTAACCACCAGGATAATTCAGCCTATTCAGGTCAACATCTAGAGGCTTCTTTCTATTCCCGCACTGCAATATAATGACTCAATCAATTTAGTGAACATAACTGTGTAAGTTATATATCTTAGCAGCAGTAAGTTGTAAAAAAAAAAAATAATAATAATCTTATTTTATTGTTGATAAGGGCTGGTCAAATTTAAGATGTCTCACATTTGTTTGTACAAGGAACATTTTGAAGACACTAAAAGTTCTATATATTATCTACCAGTCAAATTAATGTTTATTTAGTAACCAAAAAACTATTTTCTGTATGGTATCAGAACGTTTTCATTCATAATTTAGCGGTTGTCAGTCATTTTTCATTCATTTTTTCACAGTTATTGCCCACACTTGCCTGTATTTGCTGCACCACATAACAACCATAAATGTTACATTATAACACCTTTTATAGATAGATAGATAGATAGATAGATAGATAGATAGATAGATAGATAGATAAATAGATAGATACATAGATACATACATAGATAGATAGTATTCAAGATGTTAGTGAAAGCCAAACTGTATTTCTTGAGGAAGCTGTAGTTCCCCTCTCAGCCCGCAGTACAGTCCTCCGGCCACAGAGGGCGCTGCTGTGCAGGCTACAGCATAGGCTACAGGTCCGGTCCACTTCCGCTGCTTCTAAGGACTTGTATGGCAGATTCGACAGAAATTTCTATGAATGTGATGTAAAATTATGCTCTAAATCCAAATTCATTGATTATATTTGGTCATATGATGCCTCAAATTCATCGATAAATTCGTATTCTTTTGTTGTTCAGACGGTGGAGAAATGGACGGACTAAAAGCAGGTAAGAAATTTGGCTAGCTTCAACTCGAATATGTTTGTCGGGTCTTCATGTTAGTTTGGGCCAAATCAAAATAAACAAACGTGTCCTGCGTCGATTTTCAGTGTTGTTTATTTTTTATTCAGGCTGTAGACTCTTCCTACAGACTTTTTGTGTTACAGTAAAGTTACAAGTAGTCTCCAGAGTGACGCAGTGGACAGCTGTTTGTAGGCTTTGACTTGTTTGCTGATGAAGGCACAAAGTTAGCCATGACCCAGACCGTTACATTATAACCTAACTTAGAGACAGCGTCTAATTGTGTGGACAAAGACAGATTATCCGCCACGTTTAAAAGGGAATGACTGAAACGAGCACTCAGAATTAACGCTAGCTCATATTTTCATCGGTTCTTTCCATAATCACGATAATGTTCAGTCTTACAAAAAGATATCAGTCTGTTAATCAATCTGAATTTTTTTTTAAACCCAAGCTGGATTTAAAAACTATCCTGAATTGTACATTATAATTCATATAAATTACAACCACTTGTTGACATTCAGTATTTAACCCATTGTTGGTGATATGTTCTGTATCAAGAGAATGGATGTAAACAAGACAGCTGGTTAGGTAAATAATACTGTTTAATGAGTCCAAACTGTCTATTCTGTCACAGGTGGATTGTGACAAAAACAAATTAGCACTTGTTGAAACTGAACACATTTAAATAATCTTTTTATCATCATTTATTCCACTTTTAACATCAATACAAATAAAAACAAACTAAAAAAAAAAATCAACAACAATACCTCATGTTGAAGGAAATGTAACACTTGTTTTCTTTTGTTTGCACTGTTAACTTTAGGTAATTTTAAAGATTGAAATTGTACTGTAGTGACACTCATTGAAACAGTTTTCATTTGTCTCTTTGGCACTTTAGATTAAATCACTTCTGTCTGCCACCTTTCTTCTCCCTCTCTCTCCAGCTGGTTCTGTGTTTATGTGTCGGCTGTGCAACCTCTTCTCTCCCAGTCGCTCTCAGCTGCTGGCCCATTGCTCCCAGCTGCACCCCCAGCAGGAGCCTCCTGATGACATCATCATTGCACTGCAGCCCCTTGTAGGAGAGCCTGTGCAGACACTGGCAGGTTAGATTAGCATTCTGGGATTACTATCGCAAAACCATGTTTAAAAAAATAATAATCCTAATCATTACGACTACATTCACTATTTCTGAGATGAATTAGACGTTGACTTGATTATCAATCCAAAAAATATTTGTATAGTTATGTATCTTTCATGTAATTCATTGTACAAGGTTATTTCCAACATAATTTAAATGCTTTTATTTCATTTCCATTGTATTTGAGGGATAGAAATGGAGTTCTATGACACAAGGCATAAGATACAGTATGTCAGGGTTTAGCTAATTGTTTGCAGGATAACCTTATTGTTCATTTTAGTCTCTGAAAGAGTTGGGAATACCCACCAGTGTATCTTCTTATCTCTTCTGCTGTTTTGTTGGCCCACAGAGAGCCCAGTGAAACGAAAACGAGGACGACCGAAAGGCTCTACAAAGAAGACGCGCACAGATTTGACAGAGGGCAAGGCTAACTCCACCCGTTCTACAGAGGATACTGTTCAAAGAAAAGAAGAAGGGAATAAGGAGGAAGGCAACAGACAATGTAGCTTGATAGAAGGTAGTACTGCTGCTATTTAAATCTATCCCATAATTTTTTCTTTTACATGCAAAAGACTGGATAAGTACTGTCTGCCTCTACCGTGCAGGTTAAGTAACAGTGGACACACATAAATAAGATATCACACATTTTTATCTGCTTACAAACAGCACTCCCAGTGTTTTGGGCAGCTGGCTTTTTGCCTGGTTTGTTGTGTTAAGGTGATATTTCTTAAAATTCAATTTGTCTTTCTTGGTGATTTTTGTAAACATGGTACTCAAACTGTGCACTTATTTTGTTCTGCTAGGAGAAGGCCATGACAGGATATTAGGACTGGAATGTAGAGTCTGTCATCGATCATTCAGCAACAGAAGACAGATCCTCAAACACATTTGCCTGAGAGAGGAGGAAGAAGAGGAGGACGAAGAGGAAAATGGTGAGGAGTGAAATAAACCATCAATAGAAAAGTTAATACGTCCCAAAGCGGCATTCAAAGACCATAGACCTGTAGCCTAATTATAAATTAAATATTTCTCCGTAAACTACAGATATTGTAAAAAAAAAAAAAAAAAAAAAAAGTCGAGAAGAACACGATTTATGTACATTTTTTGTACTTGGTGATTCAGGTTAATCTCATCAATAAATATAATTTTCAGGGAGCATCTGTGGTGTAGCAGCAGCTGAGTGTTCTGGGAGTGTGGATCCTGGGGGAGCAGATCTAAACCAGATGCAACAAAATTCAGCAAGACCAGGAGTTGTGAGAGAAAAGGGTACATTCAAGATCAGAACATGGTTCTTCAAATCAATACTTACCAGTGTTACCCTCCTCATCAGAGCACTCCTGGCAGAAAGGATCAGGTTTAGTTTTATGACCTTTTTTCTTCTCTGCTTGTAGACGTTGGCAGCTTTAAACCCCAGAGAACCAACCGAAGCCGCATCTCCAAAGAAGGAGGGCTAGCAACAGGAAACAAAAAGTCGGTCATCAGTGTTGTTCTGACAGAAGATGAAACACTTCCAGGTTAGTTTTAATGAGCTTGTTTTTGTGCCAGTTTTTACATTTTGGCCAACAAGTGATTTGGCTGCTGCAGAAAATATTTCTAAGATGTGTTACCTTTAATTCAACAGGTGTTTCTAAGATGGTTCCAGTAGAGGATATTTCAGCAGAAACAGAGTCTGTAGCCATCCCAGCTCCACCTCAGGTAAGCAGAGATGTACACAGGAACATCAAATGGTTTATTCACCCAAATTTTGAAGTATATTTGATAATTTTACTCTTGTAGTGTCTAGCCTAGCAGACAGGTTTTGAGATATCTCACCACATTAGAAATTATAGTGTTGTTAGTGAATTTTATTTGTGATGCTCATTACAGTGAAAAATTATATTTATCAGCAAAATCTTATTTTTCAGACACAGTGTCTCAGTTAGTTAGGATAATGCACAGACCCTTTGTGAGTGATACAGTGTATAGACACTACTTTCTACCACAGATATAATCTCTGTAAATAGTGTAGCATTTACTGAAGAACTGAATTTCATGGTGATTGTGTGATAAAATGTTTTTCTTGTGTTTTTTGGAATTATTATTACATTTATTTGATTTACATTGATCTGTGATTCCTAATGAGTTTATTTATTGAATGTGTCTGGGCCATCAGCAGTCTGCACTCTTTCAGAGTCAGTCAAAAAGCCTTACAAGTGACGTGACTACCTGCGAAGGTAACCCTAAAACAGATCAGGAGCCAAGGTAATATAATGGAAAATGTCCATCATCTCTCTACAATCATGATCTCTGTAATCCCTTTAATGTGAAGCATAATTGATGCTCATAGTAACGAATTGTTAGTCAGGTTGATATAGAAAACCTGACAGTGAGATTTGACTCATTAACAGCATGCATCAATAATATTGTAAAGGTTCTGCTAGTTTCTGCTGTCAGCAGTCTGATAACTGTGTTTTCTATCCTAGTTCTGACCCGACCTCCTCAACAACAACAGCAAGCAGAGGCTTCCAGGAATATTCTATCAAGCAAAATGCTACCAGGTACTGTATGAATATGTTTTTAATTGAATTAATATTGATTTCATTTTATAGAAGTGGGTTGAGGAGTTGAAAGTTATTTAGTTAGAATCAGTTAAAGAAGTTCATCTATTTCATTAGCTTTATTAGTAAATGTAATACTGTCACTCTCTGTCTCCCAGTTTACTTCAGAGCCAGTTGAAGATTTTCGCCTGTGAGTTCTGTAATAAGATCTTTAAATTCAGACACTCACTGGTGGCACACCTCAGGACACACACGCAGGAGAAACCATTCCAGTGTCCACACTGTAACTACGCATCAGCCATCAAAGGTAAATCCAGGCACACAAGAGAAACTGTTACATGCGAGTCCACGCTGAAATTTCATCATGGAAGTTAAATTGACACTGAATCAAATTTTTTAAGTTACTATTTGTGGATTTTTTAAAATTTGCTTTCATTGAAGGTGCCGGCAGGAACAGGAAAACTGTTTTTGTAGAAGAGAAGGCTGTAGAGATCTGTTGTCTTAACTGCTCCTTTAAGTATATAATCAAGTACCTTTGTATAATCCTTATAATCACTAAGACTAAGTCTTAAATGTTCCCAAAGGGAAATTTGGATATATCAATGGATACAAGAATTAACAGTAAATAACATATTGCCGACCAGGATAACTTCTGTAACCTGACAAAAGTATAAAACCTGCAGTTAAAAACTATTTTAAATTCCCGTAAAAGCTGCTCACTTACTTACTTATGTGTTTACTTCCTTGATTTTTCCCTTCAAGCCAACCTGAATGTTCACTTGAGGAAGCACACAGGAGAGAAGTTCAGCTGTCAGCACTGTCCTTTCAACTGCCTCAGCCCAGGACACCTCAAGGTGTTGTTATTACTATTATTCATATTATTGATAGTACTGTCATATCCTCAGTATAATTAGTATTAAACATGCAAACATTGAGATACAATATGACCTCCTTTTATCAGGGTTGGGTTGTTGGTTTTTTGATGTATGTTGTAACTTATCTTCATACTGCGGTACAGCAGTCCACTTTTATGGTAAACATCTCGTTATGACAGTTGGTGGATGTATTTTTCTGCATGTGATTTTGTGTTTGGATTGTAGTAGTTGTACTATTAATTAGTTTTGATATTCAGGTTTCCACATCCAAATAGATAATATCAGTCTTAAGATTGCAGCCACACTGTTTCTGGTAATGCAGGTCCACATAGAGCGAGTCCATCTCAAAGTGAAGCAGCACTGCAGCTTCTGTGAGAAAAAATACTCAGATGTGAAGAACTTGCTGAAACACATGGAAAAACGACATAACCTGAAAGACTCTGCTGTCCACCAGAGTTACCAACAACTCAGGTTTGATTATTAGCTCCTTTATTTTGTCTTCCTATCTGTATGTTTAACTCCAACACCTACCCGACACACTAACCTGTTCATCTTGTCCAGGTTAAAGACTCGTCAGGGCCTCAGACAGCTCCTTTACCACTGTCCCACCTGTAATCGGCGCTTTAAGAACCAGCTCGAGCGGGAGCGCCACCTCTTGGTCCACGGGCCCCAGCGTCCCTTCGCCTGCCACCTCTGTGACCATGCTGCAACCAAGATGGGCGCTCTCGCTGCTCACGTCAGAAAGCACCTCTTCCTGTATGTGTGCTGTGTGTGTGATGGAAAGTTTGTCAGCTCTCAGAGGCTGAAGGGTCACCTGAAAGAGTCTCACGCTGAGCTGGACCAGGAGCAGATCTTCACAGACTGTATCAACAACAGCTACTATCTGATGCAACCTGAAGGAGGCATGTGGGGAGATGAGGAGAGAGAAGATACAGAAGAAGGGATGAAGGAAGAGCACAGGATAGAGCAGGAGGATGAAGATGAGAGGACAAGAGAGGAGGGTGGAAAAAATGATGTTGGAGGGGAGGAGTGGCGAGATGGGGAAGGGGAGCAGCTGGAAATAGCAGAAAGTAAAGATAGGGAGCAGGGGAAAGAGGGAGAAGAAGCTAAATCTCAGGGTGAAAGTGCAGAAGAATTACAGGTGATAGAAGGAGTAACGGGGAAAGAAGGAGAATTAGAAAACAGAGGTTCACAGCAAGGTTCCCAAGAAGTGCTCCATCAAGTGATTTCCATGGAGACCACAACTCCCCCTGACAGACGTGATGAAGCAACAGCTGGGGAGAAGTCACAGGACAACACAGACTCACACACCCCTGAAGCCGGAGAAAATACACAGACTTTTTTATCACCAGGGATCAATCGCACCCCTCTCTTGGACGACAGGACTCAAGAAAACACACACCCAGCTCCACCCAAAAACTCACTCACATCTTCGTCCTCAGGAAATGCAGACTTGTGTGATTTTGATGGACACACACATTTGTCATCAGCACCTCCAGACGATAGACAATCTCCACAATCAGAAAGGGTAATTTAATTACTTTAGGTACTTTAGAAGGGCAATAAAGTCAGCTAGGCCTACAGCTAATCAGGATTTTCCTAAATTATTAGTGTAGAGATTAATCGTTTGGCCTACAAAACATCAGAAAACAGTTAATCAATCCATCAATATTTGCATTATGTCATATCATATATCATTAAGTGTCTTTTGACTGACCTCCTTTAATGCAGTGTTCAACGAAAATCAGCTAGTTTTCACATTTAGGGGCTCAAACAAGAGAACTGACAATGAATTGATCATCAAAATAGGCGTTGATTAACTTTAGGTCAATTGATTAATCAGCTAATAATTTGTGACTGTGGCTTTATTGTCAAGTTTAAATTCTTGAAGCCAATAATTAGTGCCTCTATGACTTCTTACATTACAATGTAACATTAATATCAATGTAACTTTCTTCTGTAGATATAGAAAGCAATGATTGCTTGCTGTTTTATTGTCATCATTAGTAAATATAATCATAACACACCAATATTAAGTTCAACTGAACAATTATAATGAAATGCATTTTCATGATTGCCTACAGTACATTTTAAATTAAACTAAATAAGTAATAAAAATAAACTACTTAATAAGTAATAATAGTATAATAACAACAACAACAGGTGTTATTAAACAGAGTTGAGACATTTTTAGGAGGTTCATCTTCCTGCCGTTTAAACTTTTGGTTACTCCTCCTGATACTGTCTCGACTCCATTATATTAGGCATGCTGTAATTAAAATGATTTAAGTTGACTACATATTATTTATTAATTAAGTTATGTGTCTAAAATACATAACAAATCATTTTTTAACCTAGATAGATTCTGACATGTTTTCTGCTCATAGGTGTCGGAGGTTTTCCATCAGAGTGCGTTTCAGCAGGTGTTTTCATCTCTTCAAAAGACTCGGCTTAATATGGAGTCTTTCCAACGGCTCAGGAAAATTTATGGAGACCTGGAATGTCAATACTGTGGTAAGATGATGAAACCCCCATTGACTTTATATTACATAATATTATTTATTACGTAGCCTTTCCTCTATCTGGCTTGAATTTTAAATAGTATCTGTCGGTTTTAATCATGTTCATTTCTGCTGCACAGGTAAACTGTTCTGGTACAAAGTCCACTATAATGTCCATGTACGCACACACACTAAGGAGCACTCGCATTACTGTTCAAAGTGTAGTTACTCTTCCATCACCAAAAGCTCTTTAAAGCGGCACCAGATCCAGAAGCACAGCGGCTTGTTGCTGCCTTGTTCGAATCCCGGCTGTAAATACACCACATCTGACAAATACAAACTTCAAGCCCATTTGAGGACACATCAGGAACAGGTAACCAACCTTCACCCTGCTGGAAAAATAAGTCCCTGAAAACAGTGACTCTTGGTTTCTCTTGGGGAGGATTGTCAGAACGCTTTGTCTCACTGTTGTTCACAGGGGAAGAGCGTGACTTGTCCTGTCTGCCAGCACAGCTATCCAGAGCACAGACTAAAACACCACATCAAAACATCTCACCCTGGTAAAGGACACACAAATAATGTATATTAACACACACAGACAAAACATATACACTACCTGTTAATATTTATTCTTTAAAAACAACTTCAAATCTGCCCTTTAAGTCAGTGTGAGGAGTAGCGTTTGTTCATTGCACTAAATTCAATCTGTATGCTAAAACCTGTACACAGAGCCAGAAATCTGACAGCTTGGCTATTTTTTCTTGCTCTGATAATTTCACAGTATGACACTATATATATCATCTCATTGTGATGATATAGAAGACTGTTATATTATAATGCTATATTATAAGATGGCCAATTTTTTTCAGTTTCTTTTGGTGCTTTTTGATGAAAGCGTTCTTGTGGCTTTCTACTTGTGTATTCCCAAGGCTGTGATTTCATTTTGTGTGTTTGTGATTGCATGTATGTGTTGGACAGACACACTACCCATGCACGGTAAAGGACTGATGGTGCAGCGCGCAGAGAAGTGCCCCTACTGTGACTCCTACTTCCTAAAGAACAGCAGTGACTTTCAGCGACACATCTGGGCCCACCAAGGTGTGATATTCCTTTACCTTGAACACATGCCTTTACCACAAACACATGCACACAACAATGGAGTGTGTATTAAGCCATGTGGGCCCATCAGTGTCCATGTACAGCGTGTCACTGCTTGATTAATGTGTGGTCTGAGCTTCCAGCTGTCTCCCCTCCTCCTGGAGGACAGCCAGGACCATGGAACAGACTGAAAACACACTGCAGATGTTGCGGAAGAAAATTGGCCTGTTGGTTATGTTACCTGTGAAATAATGAGAACACAAACAAACAAAAATCATCCACATGGCATTATGTCAAAGATGAAAAAAAATATAGAAATTTGGCAGTGATTGGCAGAAGTTGCATAAACCATACCTCGGCCTCAGGACAAAACCGGCTGAAAAACAGAGCATATGCATTGCAGGGTTTTTGGTAAACTAGCTTTGTTCACTAAGACCTTCATCAACATCTGAACCGGAGCTCCGCTCTGTTTTTCAGCAGGTTTATCTTTCTTCACACTGTCATATCCCTTAACTCTGCATTTTGTTGCTCTCTTGTGTTCTTTTGTCTTTGTTGAGCTGCTGGTGATCTTTTTAAATGTGTGTTTGTATGTGTGTGTCCATATGAGCAGGTTTGAAGCCGTACGTCTGCAATGTGTGTGACTATGCAGGCCGCAGCAGGAGTAACTTGAAGACTCATATGAACCGACACAACACAGAGAGACGTCACCTCTGTGATCTGTGTGGTAAAAAGTTCAAATCTAAAGTCACGCTGAAAAGCCACAGACTGAGCCACACTGATGAAGGTACGTCCACTCTGCTCTGTCACTGATGTTTTCTGTAATTCCAGTCATTTATTTACTTGTCGATTTATTACCATCCATCTTATCATGAATTATTTACTGTACGTCACAAGAATGGTGACAGAAATGTGCAGAAATCTTAGGAAGTGCAAAGTGATTATAAATATAAGAGCAACTGTTTTGTGTTTGTTCAGGGAAACGGTTTCAGTGTTCGGAGTGTGACTTCACCTCGGTCTCTAAACCCTCCTTGCTTAGACACATGGAGCAGCATGCCGAGTTCAAGGTCAGAACACAAACACAGTTTACAGCCTCAGTATGTAGAAAAACTCTTACACAGTACTACATCTGTGTGAATTGTCTAATATCATTAGGAAGAAATTGCCTAAAAACCTCATTAATCTCAATTTAAAGTTAAAATTAATTAAACATAATTCCTATTTTTATTGTTTTTAGTCTGGCAGATGGTATAGATGTGGTTCAGCAGTAATATTTTATTTTTCCATATTGTCTATGCATGATTAAGGCTGACTTAATGCACATTGTTCAAGGTATTAATTAATTAAACTAGACAACTGTAATTTACATTTGCTATTATCAGTCATAATAGTCCAAATACAGTCTTGTCCTACATATATTTCATTTGCATTAACTTGTGTTTGTTTTTGTCTATGTAGCCATTTCGCTGTGCCCACTGCCACTACTCCTGTAACATCGCTGGGCCCCTGAAGCGACACTACAACATGAAACACCCAGATCAGAAATATCACAATGCCGGCCCTGGACTGCCTAACCCTGATGCTCTGAAACAGCAAGGTCTGTTGGGCTGTAATGGCAGTATGAAGTGATAAATACAGTACACTTTCAGTGCATAGTTAATATAAAATTACTACCATTAATAATATGTTTTAATATAGAGTTTGTGCAGAAAAAGTGTGTTCAGCCTGACCTAACATAGCTTTTGTGTGTACCTGTGTTTAGGTGGTGTGAAGTGTCCCGAATGTGAGTTTGTTTATGGCACCAAATGGGAGTTGAACCGACACCTGAAGAGCAAACACAGCCTAAAAGTGGTGGAGGGCACCTGGGAGGTAAACAGTATACACATACACAGATTAGATACAGTGGAAATGGCATTGGGTTATTTTTAGCCATGCTAGGAGTGGTAATGTCTGTCTGACAGTCAGTCCACCACTTTGGTCCAGGCTGAAATATCTCTACAATCTATTGGATGGATTTCTATGTAATTTTATGCAGACACTCCTCAAAAGATAAATCCTAATGACTTTAGTGATCCCTCGACTTTTCCCTGGAGTGCCACTGTCGTGTCTAAGTTTTCACTTATTCCATGAAATATCTCATTTCTAGTTGACGGATTGGCACAACATTTGGTACAGACATTCAAGGTCCCCAAAGGATGAACTGTGTCACCATGAAATTTCATGTTGTTCAGTACTTTTACATTTACATTCTCATGAGCCGCAGCTGTACTTGTGTGTGTTAGTGCTTATTAGCAAATGCTAACATTCGTATGCTACACATGGTCAACATTATACCATTAGTATTGAATATGTCAAATAAGTACAGCCACTTAGAGCTCACTCCTAGAGATGTTTTTTGTCATTAAAAATATATTTGTGATTTAGGAACTTAAAGACTTTTGTCAAAATATGAATTATAATTAGCAATCATTTTTATTTTTCAAAACCAATATTGTTTTAGGATAATGCAGTCTCATGTATACATAATTCAGGTGGGGGAGGCAGTAGAAGCCCAGTATGTTCCTGTGGAGGATGAAGAAGCACCTGTATCAGCTCTGCAGGACAACGGTAACAACAGCAACTGTGATAAACATACAGTGGATAACTGACTTAAGTCCTATTCATGACTATTCCTATTTATGTTAGTCATTAATGTATTTTAGCATGCAGTATGTACTTAACCTTTTAAAATAAATATGTGTTTTTTTGTGTACAGTTAATATCCAGCAGATCACAGAATTCAGTTCAGAGACTCATGATGCCATCACCTCCATGGTCGCCATGGCTCCAGGCACTGTTACCGTGGTACAACAGGTAAATAACATCACATGACTTACTCAGAAAAAGAGCGGTTACAACAAAAATGTTGATGTTGAGTTGTGGCTGAAGTTGCAGGTGGCAGATGAGCAGGAAGTCGGTAACTGCAGTAACCAGCTGATGGTGGTGAACGCAGACGGGGGTCTAACCGGCGACCAGGTGATGGTGGTGGAGGAGGCACACGGCCTGGAGGCTCTGACAGTCCTCACTCAGGGAGAAAACACTCACCACTATATCGTCTACGTCCAGGAACACACTGTAGAAATCAACTAGTACTGCTAGAACTTCAACATAAGACTGTTGATCAGTCAGTAGATGAGTTTACAAAAGTAAAATAAAATACAGTATACCAATAAGCAATAAAATCAGGATTTATTGAATGTTTACCTGTCATCATAAGGAATATCCTTCAAATGTATTTTTAGTCACGTGGTAATTATGAAAACAATAAGTGCAATACTTGATTGTATGATTATGTGACATATTTTGTACTTACAAAGTATATTTAAATAAAAAAACCTGTCCAGCACTGCTTGATACACTGGTGTGGCTTCATTTACTAAAAAACAAATCTAAGTTGTTCACATGACTTCAGTTATTGCTCAAAATGTTTTCTCATAAATCTCAAACTCAGCTTAAAAGTTTGGTACAGTTTCAAATTTCTGACAAATTTCTGACATGTGACTAAACTATCACTTTTAAAAAAAAAAAAAGACAAAGGAAAAGACACCTTGCATTATGATATTAATATAGAGGTCTCTATACACTCTATATAGACACTGTAAAAGGTCTGAGAAAGAGATAATTTGCTACCATAACTATCAATCATAACTATTAATCAATAAAAAGTCTTCTCAGCACAAAATGGAGACAATCATCATACTTTCTGAAGTTTCAAAAAGTATTGTTATGAATGGAGTGTGTTTACATGTTTCTGGAAAACAAATGTAAACACTACCTTATACTATATAGTAAACTGTTGCAACATTTAGACAAGTGGGACCTAAAAAAGTTCTTTACAAAAATTATTAAAACAGAATTTAATTTAGACGATTTTCATATGAACTATGTATTTTTGTTTGAACTAGGAATGCATATTGTGTATTGTATGGGAGGGGAAGAGAGGCAGGTGCTGACATAGAGTGTGAATGAAATGAATGAATGATCTGAGGCACACTTTCTGGATTTCTAGTAGCAGTGGCAGGTCTATCTGGTAGTTCAATATCAGACCGGTAGGCGGCAGTGGCGCGCTTTGTGTCTGTTGGCAGCTGCCGACACGCTGTGCTCATCACAGAAGAAGAAGCATCGGTGGGAAATTTGACAATGCGCGAAAGTTTGTTGTTCTCCGTTCACCGATATTTAACGCCAACAAAACACTAACGGTGAATTTACTAATGTTTACACGACATGGACCGGTACGTGCTGGTTACATCTTTTACCGAAACTGATGACGGCCTGGTGGAAGATTATAAATGTAAGTTTAAATTCCCGGTTTTTAACATATCGCTAACGTTACATTACTACTAAGATTATAATGTTACTATGCTACTAAACCAAGTTTAGTTGGCCTGTAGTTTAAAAAGTGTGTGGGCACATTTAACCACACAGAGGTTAAACCCTATATTTGTAACTTACGTGTTGTCTGGTGGAGCAGTTTATGGTTAGGTTAAGTAGTTTGTTCAGACAAGCTTTGTTTGAGAGCTGAGTCGTATACATTTGGCTTGTAAACATTTAAGTTAGCTCCCCAGTCAAAACCACCGTACAATAAAACGTGGCGAATGTGATTCATAAGTGTTAAAATTGTTATCTGACATGACTGTACGCATATAAAATGTTGATGAATTGATAATACAGGAGGTGCTGTTCATAAGTAAACTCGTAGTCTGGTTGTGATGAAGCCTGACAGCTCAGTTGTCATTGTTCACAGGTCTGGAGCCAGTAAAGCAGATATATAACAGACTTGTGGACATCTCAACTCAGGAATCTGTGAGAGGGATCTCTCTGTTTCCAGGTACAGTAACTTGGGCACTGTCATGGGTATTTTCACCCTGAGGCTGTTGTTGTTGTTATTCCACGCCTTTTCTTACCTCTTTCCCTCTGCATGTTTTTCCCAGCTTGTTCTCTCAGTGGCAGCCCATCCGTTCAGAGGTGGTACTTTGCTATTCAGGCATGCCAAGGAGCAACGCAGGTGAGACATCTGGAAACATTTGCCATAGACATACATGTTTTATGTTGCAAGGAACTGGGCACAGCTACCTTTTCATGTGCCTACAGCCCTTTACAAGCTGTAATACAGAACATGCATCTTGCATGCATAAAATATGATCTAGTGTAACCAAAATCAATGAAGTAGTTAGTTTCTGGTATTATGTACTTCTTGCAGGATATGCATAAAGATAGTCAGAGTGGGAATGACAGAGACACAATTAACCTGATTTACAAGTCAGCATGATTTAAAATCTATTATTTTATGGCAGAACGGTTACACAGTGTTGTTTTAAAAGTAATTTTGAATGCAACGTTGTAGCATTCCATCAACATACTGTACCCTGGCATCATGTCTGTGTTATGATTTTCTAAAATGTTTAATCCATCTTCATGCCAAGTGAAAGATCCTATTAGAAGTATTCATTTTTTAAATGTATTTCACTCTAAGAAGGGCATATTACATGTAATGTAACATCCTAAAATTTTTTAGGTAGATTTTTACTCTTCAAACTGTTGATACATGGTTAAAGGAAAAGGGGCTGCGGGAATTCTATAAATCTATAATCACCCGTTTTGTAGTTTTGCAGCTCAGATTGGGAAGAGCTGGGGACAGGCCAACAGAAAACTGACAGTGAGGAGGAAAAGTCTTCTGCTGTGGACTCATGCCTCAGTTCTCTGAGTAGTCAGGAGGCATCGGACCAGCCAACGCTGACAGAGTGAGATGATATTTTCCGTTCTTTATATAAATAAGAATACTTGTATGTGCCTGATACATCTATGTGAGCTCAAAATAGGTTGATATTATTTAAAGATATTAAACTTCACTATTGATAGTACTGAATAGTTATATTATATATATATATATAGTTATATTTCATACAGTCCAGGTTGATTGTTTGCTAATATACAGATACAAAAAAAAACAAAAAAAAAACAGATTATATCAAGAAATATTATTTATGTGTCTCAGAGGATCAAAGTTTAAATGTTAGATTTTGACCAGTGGGTCTGTAAGTCTGTCTGATCTGACCTGAATGTCTTTATTGGACAGGCTGTTAGAGGAGGCTGCAGAAGGACTGCATCTACTCTCAGATAAGCTGCCACCCCCAGGTACTGTTGGCCTATACATAGCTCATTTCCTTTTATATACAGTATAAAGTGAGTCTTCTTATCATTTTGTAGCACTGTCAATTTTTCAAAATAACTAGTTAGAATAAGTTAGAGCTAACATGAAATTTATTCAAATGAATTCGAAGGCACAATTCTTGTGTGGTGTTTCAACCAAAATTCTTTCACACACTACTTCTTAGAGGTTTTTTGAGTGTTATGGTTTTCTGTACGGTACAGCTCGTTCCTCCAGTTTACTCTAACGAGGACAGTTGTCTAGTTTACTTATGTGGCAAGAAGTTAGTTTACTTCACAAAACAATGTCTCAAGTGAGAATTTTGTCTTTGCCAAAAGCTTCCAGTAACGAGGAATTAAAACCTCTTTACTGAAGCCAAACACCTCAGCTGTGTGACAAGGATCCAGTCCAATTTCAGGCAATTAGGTTTTGAAAATCTGCCTGCAGCAGCCTTGTGGAAAAGGTGGCCTACTGTACTTCATAAATATGCACCAACCACTGGGAACATACTTTTGCTCTGAATACTTCTTAGCAAGTCTGCTTCCTGAAGTGATATTTCACTTTCTTAAAGAGCATTTTATGGCACACTACCTCCACAAGAATCCAGCAACAGTCACCCTCCACTGTCAGCTGCCCTGAGGAGCTGGAGTGACTGGTGGCTTCCACAGATCTTGATATTTAAAATTTACAACAGGCAATTCTACCTACCTGTTAAAAAGATGGTGTCCTTGGAGCAACCGGCTTGGTTCATTGACACCTCATGAATTTCTATTTCTGTTCTATCTACTATTCTATTGTGTGTGTTTTTTAAAAAGAAAAAAAAAAAAAGAAAAGAAGAAGAACCCTAACCCTAACCCTCTGGTCTGACCCATTTTCTCCCTCAGGTAAAGCTTTGCTGGATGTGCTAGTGTTAGGCTCTGCAGAGCAGTCTCCTCCCATTAAAGACCTGCTGCCTCTGCTGGGAGCTCTCAAACACATGTCCTGCTGGCATGCTGCTAAGATCACCATACTCACACAGCACACCACTGGGTGAGGAGATGAAAAATGCACATGCATCATGTTTCTTGATTTGCACAGAAAAAAAAATGATGAATAATCTAACCTAATATGCAAACACAATGAAAAACTGAGGCTCAAATGGCTCAGAATACATGCATTTGTAGATATTGTGTGTGAAATGTTCTCAGGTTACCACTAGGGGGAGTTAAAAGCGTATACATGAGCCGGTTTCAACTTACAGCGATAGATGAATAGTCTGAGCAACATTTCTACAGAAATCTCATTTTAGTTGAGTGCAAAATTAGTTCCTCTAAATCCTTAGTAATAAATTGCTGTGATACTACTAAACTACTTTCTAAATAAGGTATTTAATTTGAATGAGGACTTTTATTATTATTATTAAGTTCCCATGTGTTGATCATTTATTGTTCCTCTTTTTTTCCCAGGTGGCAGAAAGCAGCATCCTACCTGAGTGCTGGTCTGGTAGAGCCTGCTGACCTAGACAGGTGTATCGACTGTAGGGAATTATGGAGGGGCAGCCTGGTTATCAGGGAGAAGAAGGTAAGGACCTCTAAAACTGGAGTTTGTAGAAGAAACAGTCAGGATACAGTTCTTTATGCATTATTAACTTTTTCCCTCTTAGTGTGGAAAGATGGAAGAGGAACTGGAGAACGTACAATATACAGATGAACAGCTCAGCAGTATGTTTGTTGAAAACACAATATAACTGTTACAAACACACAAGAGAGGATGTTAGTGACACAGGACTCTTGGGGGGCAAAGAGGCTGGCTTATTAGAGAGAGGAAGAATAAGGATTTTGAAGAATGTTGCGTGTCTGTGTGAGTGCATAACATGTGCATACCTCAGCAGTATGACAAAGCTGTTTGTCATTAACAAGAAGGTCAAGACAGTTTGAAAAATGTGTGTGTGTGGGTAAAAATAAAGATTTTATCTGTACATCTTTTTACAAACTTTTATGAGCGCGTATACACTTTTGAAGTACTTTAGGTGTAATTGATTATTTAGAAGCAGTAATGAAGGAAAAAGGTGTGTGTGTGTGTGTGTGTGTGTGTGTGTGTGTGTGTGTGTGTGTGTGTGTGTGTGTGTGTGTGTGTGTGTGTGTGTGTGTGTGTGTGTGTGTGTGTGTGTGTGTGTGTGGCACTTGCTGTTGAGAGAAACCTTTTTGTCATCATCTCTGTCTGTGTGCGTGTGCGTATTCTGGACAAGTTCTTTAGAGAGCATTAGAGAAATCTGTCCTCTTGAACTTACCTGCTTCCTTGCCCAGGGCTTTTTATGATGAAACTGTATTCTCTGTAGGTTGGAACACACAGCTTGCTGGCCCTAGTGAGACTGCTCAGAAAACAATGTTTCCTTGAGAACCTTGTGTACCAGGGCTAATCATGGTTCGGGGACCCTATTCATGCCTCAGTGTTTGTTCCTTTATCTTTTTCATATAAAATTACTCATGCGGCACACACAAGGCCATAGGGGAAAATTTCACATATTTTCGTTTAAATTCAGTGACTTTTTGACTCAGTGGGGGATAAGTCTTTCTGTGCAGCTGGATGAATCTAGCGGTATTACTGGAGGTCATATAGGGGTCATGGGAAATAGCTCTGCCATGTTGGCATTGCCCTGGCAGAGCCGACCCAGCCTGGCCTGGCACGACGCAGCCAGGTCGGGTCCCGCTTTGAGTCGACCTCGCTCCCTGAGGAGTCTGCAGCAATTGATTATTGGTCGGGGCTTCGGCAAAGGACAAAGAGAACGCCTCCGGGCAGTTTCTGTCTGTATTTAAAGGACAGCGCTGGTGTTATTGAGATGCAGATACAGTGCTGTAAGTGTAAAAGTACACTGATATGAAAATAATGACTTTAACAACAGTTTTTTAATCTTTTAACCTTTTTTAAATGTAGTTTTTTGTTTTACCTGTTTTTATATTATCTGTGTGTTTTGTTGTTAGCTGTCCACTGCCAATCCCCTAATGCCTTGGGTTGAGATTGTTGACCAATCAGAGGCAGAGTATGGTGTAGGGAGTAGGGTGGGATGCTGGGATGCCAGTGGATTAAAAAAATATGGGTAAAAATAAAAACCACAAATGTAATGATGAATGAAATGAAATAACAGACGAACTGCAAAAAACTAAAAAAAATTATGGTGATGATGGCAATGACCTCAACTCCATGGCATCATGGGCATCACATGATCGTATTGCACGTGTATTACTGTCACGCAGTTATTGTTGCATCCCCAGCATCTTATCTGTGCTGCATATAAAATACTTTTTGAAGTGCTGCTCCATTGGGAAAGTTTGAGTTTGTGTTTTGGATCAGTGTGGAGTGTTGAAGCTGTAGAGTAGCAGATTGAGTTAGCAATTTAAACAAAATAAATGTAAGGGGTTCTTATCAAAATAAAATATATATAGGCAGACAAATCTTTCAAAAATTTTCAAAACTCTCAAATTGGTTAGTATTGGTCACGCTGTAATTTGAAAAGTTGAATTTTTTAATTTGAATTTTGATCCTAGCTATTGAATCCAGTCATCTCTGCTCGGTCTACTTTAGCTCTGAGTATACTGAGGCAAGCATGCCGCTTCTCCTTCAATAAAGTGACCTTTTCTAGGTTGCTGCCTTCAGAAGTGAATGGGCTCCGACAGTCAGTCAGTAAAAGCTTCACAGTTGGATAGCGGTGGAACAAAGAAGAATTCCCAAAGGAAAAATGCCTGTCTGAGAACAACCACCATCCACTTTACAGCCGTGTTATACATAGCATAATAACTAATATGTGTGTGTCTATACAGCACACCATTAACAGTACAGCCATGCGTCAAAGCAAACCATGATTATTTTTGTGAGTTACTTTGAGAGCGAAGGCTTGACAGCTAGCAATCTGAACGGCTAAACAGTTTGTGTATCTCTGTTCTATGTCATACTACAACTACTTTCCAACTGCAGGTGTACTGACTGCAAGTGATTGCCTATAAAAGAGAAAAAAACACCTTTGACCTTTTCTCTCCTCTGTGTTTGTTTGCCTCAGTATGTGTCGGAGCTCCGCTTTGATGGCTTTTCTCTGCGCTCTCCAGCACATCGGATATTGGGGTCCAATCTCTTGCAAGCTTCCTACACAACTACAGACCATAAACTACAGTCTGAGGTGAGTCCTGAAGTCTTCACTACCCCTCACATCAGTACTTTCCAACTTAAATCTGCCTTTAAAGGAGAACATGATCATTTCCTGAGGCACAAGTGTGTGATGTTAGGCTGATAATAAGACTGAATTGCCGTTTTGTTTCACTTTATATAATTTAGCTGGTGTGCTCTGTTGTGTGTTTTTTTGTTTCGTTTTGCGGCAATCATTCAGACATCATCAGACTATTCAGACATCATTTTCGACATGCAAGATGCTGTCACTAGGAACAGATAACAAAGATACCCTGTGGAGTTTTTGACCAATAGTAGTGCTATGGAACAATCAGTCTATGATTGTGTCCCTGTTTTGTTTGAATTATGCATGTGATTCACATCCTGCCACTAGTTTCATGTGATTCCTCAATAAACAATGGTGGTAACTCACAAAGAAACACAGGATTGCGCCAGCAACATATGTTAGCCCTCAAAGATACACAGTGTGTTTTGTTGAGAAACAGTGATTGGACACAATGATCAATGAAATATGGTGATTAGCTATGATGTCACCACTCCTTCCCACAAAGTTCTGATTGGCTTTATAACCAGACAATTGCATTGTGGTTAAAAAGCAGTTTCCCTTCATTATTTCTTGTTTCTTCCTGTCTGACAAAGATTTTGTTCTCCAACCTGCCAGCAGCTGCCCCACACTAGCGAGCAGAATCTTCTGCCAGAGTGCTGTAGGCTATGCACTTTATCCAAAAGCTGTCAGTGAGGAAACATTGCTTAGAGAAATGTAATGTGCTTGAGGTTGTTAATTTCTGCAGCTTGAAAGAAGTCTGTGATGAAATTATGTCCTTTCTTCCATGTTCCTACAATCTTGAGGGGAAGTTTTGATTGACAAGACACTGAGGACATAATGACTGAATTTTCATTTAGGGGAGAATTGTTCCTTTAACCTCAGTTCAACCGACGCTGTACCTCCTAGCTAAAGAGTTGAATGAATTGCACACAGGCGTGTCTTCTAATGATTTCTGGTGGCGAAAAGGAGATAGTTCAAAAGGGTCACTTCCAGGTTGCCCTTTAATCACACTGGGGAATCTGTGACAGAAGCATCTTCTGTCAGATAAATCAAGTATGTTTTATCTGCCAAATGAGTACTGACCTCTTGTACCTGTGATGACCTTGTTGCCACAAAATGGTATTCGGATACAGACGTATGATGTCAACACACAGGAAAATCTGTAGGCTACAGTCATAAGTTGCGTCCTTCATTACTCAATCATGAGCTGTTCCTTTTTGTTGTCAGAATTTGTATCCTGCATTTTTAATGGAGTGGTTCAGTGTTATTTGTCTTGAAGTGATATGAGTCACTGGCTGTTACTTAGAAACTCAAGTGAGCTGTCAGATCGCTTTGATATCTCCACTCACACAGCGCGTAGCCTCAGTTAATGTCAATGGTATCACCCCTATCGACAGGAAATGACTCGTATGACCTTATGTCAAAACTACTCCTTTCAGCTCTTATTCTTTCAAAATATGTGTCGCGTTTGATTGTCTGTGTTTACCCTACATTTTTATTTTACACTAATATGTTTTACTTTTCTCCAGTATGATACCATATATATTTTCAAACAGAAGTAACTCTTTAAAAATTAACTTACAACCACTGTATCAGGTCTATAAAATGTCAGAATATAGTGAAAAACGCAGCGAATTGTCACATTAGTGAAGCTGGAACTGACGAACATTTTATTAGTCCCGTTAGCATGGCTTAGGGACGGATGGCAATGACGGTCACTTGACTGGATCACCATTTTGCTCCAGACTTAGATATCTAACTTTCATCCAATTACCATCTTGAGGATAATTTACTTTTTTGTTTTACCTAAATACCCAATGACATTAACCTGAGCTGCTCTTTGTGTTTACTTCTACTCAGCAAATGTTACCATACCATGCAAAACTAAGATTCCAACTCATGGTAATTCATGGTAAACATTATCTGCTAAATGTTAGCAATTTAGCATCGTCATTGTGAGCATGTAACTGTATTTGTAGAGAGTGCAGATGAGGTCCTTTTATAACATATAGTATACTATAGCTATGTAATGAGTTTTCTTGTGTAGATTAATATCCACAACAATAAAACCACACTGGAGCTCTGCCTAGGATGATGGCCTGATATGGGGTCTATAGCACACACACACAGACGCACACAGACGGTCTCTATTGGCATTAATAGCATTAGCTTTAAAGACAGTCACTTGAAATGTTGCACACATTAAAAAAATACTGAAAATAATCTCTTCAGGCGAGAGAGTAGAGCTGTATCTTGTGATATTAATTATCTTAACCATTGTCTGCTTTTGTGTGTTTGTGTCTGGCAACAGAAAATATGTGTTTGTTCTTGTGTGTGTGTGTGCTCTCATTATTCAGTTAACACAGCAGAGCACCATAGTTAAGGTGTGTGTGTGTAGGTGTGTGTGTGTGTGTGTGTGTGTTTGAGCATGCTCATCATTTACATGTCTATGGAGAATGGGACGGTGTGTTTATGTGTTTGTGTTGTGTGGGTGTGTGATCTCATCAGATCGCTGCACAGAGAAGCAGATGGCGGTGATTGTCTTGGCACGCAATTTAAAAAAAAAAACAAACTCTGAGGACAACAAAACTATCACATCTCCACACTGCTGGGATAACTGACTGTAAAATGACTTACACACACACACACACGCAATGTAAACTCTGCTCAGACGAAAACTATTAGGCCTCCTCACTGTCAGGAGCAACTGTCGTGATAATTACTAACACACACACACACACGCGCTCTGCCTCAGCTGGCTGGGAGGCCACACTGTGCTGTGTGATCACCAATCCTGAAGTGTGTGTTCAGTGTGAAATTTATTAAATCTGACGCACATTTGGAGTAAACCTGCATGCAAGTATGAAGCTTAAATCGCATACTAATCTTGTTGTCTATTACATAGATAAAATATTCATGTGATATCATAATTTTTTGAGGAATTCAATAAAAGCAGTGTTCATAGGCTGAATATCCAGATGAGAATATGTGTTTATAGCTAATGTAGTGAAATACTTGTCAAATTATGGTACTTCATTACATTGATCAACAGTGCCGCTCTGCCCACAATGGCCTAATATTGTATAGAAAGATATTGAAAGAGAGTGTACTTTCTTTTAATAGATAAGTCTTCATTCTGCAGTGGTATTATAAGCTACAAAGCTGAATATTGCGTTCCTGAGAAAGCGAAAATGGACAGCAAAAGAAAATTAGCTAAAATGGTAATTATATATCCATTAGTGTAGTGTGGAGGAAATCCTTTGAATTGTGTCAGAATCATTTTTTTAGTCATTTTTACTTCTCCAGGGAGCTGCTAATAGTGAATGTTCTCCTGTGCAGATCCAACTGCCCTACAGCACATTCAAATGTTGACATTTAGTCTCTTGGAGTGTCCTTTTTAAAAGCACTTCAGCCCTGTTTGTTAAGGGAGGGAAAGAACTTCACTTTTTTTTTTTTTTTTGTCTTCTGGCCACAAATTCTGCATTCAAACACTCCTCTCCTAAACACTTAAACCTGCAGTAAAAGTCATGCGTCAGTCTGTCACTGCTGGAAGCTTCCTCATTTATTCTCTCAGCAACATAGCAACAACTTCCTGTTGATGCCTAAACTGTTGAGGCTACACAAAAAAACATGTTTTATCCTTATATCTGCCTTACACAAATAAACACAATATATTTGATTGTCATGATTTAATGGCTGACATAACCAAGGAACTACTGACGTTCATGTTGGCATGGAAAAATAAGATTTCTGTAACATTTGTGGAAATAAAGACATTGTGTCAGTGAAGTGGCTTCATAGCAGGCTGTTATATTATGACTCTTACACAATGTAACACAATGAACTACTAACAACTCTAGCTGTTGAACACTGTGCAGCCATTCACAGGAAAGTACATGGGGGAAAAATACAGCAATCTCCAGGCCAAAAATAAATGTATTTCTCCCACAAAGGAAAACAGCAGACACCACAGCAATCAGAATGAAGTTATGACTCAAGACGTCCAGAGTGTTGTTTGAACATACAAAAATGTTTTAGGCATAGGCAATTTCAAAACTGATTTCTCTTCAGCGACAAGGGAGTAATACGTTTTTCCAACTTGCTTGTGAAACTGTGACTCGAGTTCATCAAAATCTTCATTAACTCTTAATCTGTAGAAGCCAATCAGAAAGAGCTCGGAACTTCATTCTTCGTTCCAGATCAATAAATTATGAGATTGAGATTTCAGGCTTTCTGTGGTATTCTTGTGATTTTCCGTATATGCAAATTCTCTCCATTTCTCCATGTGACGAATAATTTATATATTTGTGATTTCCTAGTAACATAATGAGCTCATTAGCTAAGTAGGACAACTGCTGACTGTTGAAGTGGAGGGCTTTTTTGATTGTGAGCCACAGTGTGTTAAGCAATTGATGGGTTCCTGACACAAAATGGAAGATATTCTGTGTGTTTTGGTGGTTTGTTTTGAGGTGTTTAGTTATGCTGAAATGATAAGTTTCAACAGAAAGTTAATTGACAATTTTGACAATTCATTAAGTCATTTATCAAAGACAAATTTGACAAATATTTCTTGGTTCTTGCTTCCCCAGTGTGAGGATTCGCTCCTTTTTTTTCTTTTTTCTTGTTTTATATAATTGTAAATTGATTGTCTTTTTGTTTTGTACTTTCTTGAAGACCTCACCTTTAGCTGTTGCAACTCGTGACAGACTTTATTCTCTCTTTTTCTGACATTTTGACAAAAAGATGTTACTTAAAGAGTGGGTGTCTTAATAAGTGTATATAAATCTTTTTCTTTCCCTCAAACCTTCTCTTTTTTTTCCCTCACACACTTTGACAAATATTATTTTGCTTAACTTACCATTAGAAGTTCAAATTCAGATTTGGAAACAAAGATGATCTGATTTCAGATAACGTCACCTCTGAACTGGTTAGGGTTCAGTGTCTTGCTCAAGGACACTTCAGTTGTATCTTGGTCTTCAAACTGATGGATGGACTCCAACTCCTGAAGCTATTGCCTCACAAGCAACTGTGATTTGTTTCTTTTTAGATGCTCTGTGTGATAACCCTGTTGTTTTTTCTTCATCTCTTCTGTGTGATTTTTATTTGTCTTTCCTTATTTCATTCTGTATTTCTTTCTTTTTGTCTGTCTGTTCAATGTTTGCAGGTCTTCCATTACTACACACCAGTTTTAGATCTGGTTCAGCTGGTTAATCTGTCAGACCTGCCCAGTTTTCTGATGTCCGGAACAGAGTTTGAATTGTATCCTCATTTCTGAAGTGTGTGTGTTTCTTGGAACCAAAGTAAGCTCATGTCTACCTTCATCCACGTTAAAATGGACCTACTTGTGTGAAACAGCTGGACTGAATCTTCAAACTTCAATATATTGCTATATTATAATGTTGTCTAGATGCAAACAACTTAGTTTCTTTATCGATACATATGGACTATTATTGTGAATAACTGATTGAATAAAGGTTAGATAATGCAGCTTCTACTGGTTTTACTGTAGGCATTTTCCTCATATGGTGGTCGATAACACATACTTCTCAATATCGTATTGTTCCTTCACCACCTGCAAACAGAAGCCTGTCTGGGAAGTCAACCAAAGCTAAACTTCTGTTGGACCAGCTGAGGTCACTGCGAGGAAAGGTATCAGCCCCTAAGCTGTGCTCCTTATTATATACAAATATTGGAAAATGCCTGCCATAGAACTTCTATGTAATTTCCAGTGAAGTAAATTAATTGCATTTGAACTTGGCTTTCTGCTTGAGAGAGGAAACTCTAGTCCCCAGTCAATAGTACATTAAGAGGAACTCTGTGTATCTATGTTTATTTACTGTCTTTCTTTTTCTAGGTTGGAGCATTGTTTAGCCTTTCCTGTATAATCACCCCAATTGCCCAGCCTGCAGCCAGCCAACTCAGCTCCCAGCGCTGGAGAGAGTCTATAGCCCGGAGACCAAAGTCCTTACTCGGTAAGACTGTTTTTTTGTTTGTTTTTTTATTACTATTTTCAAGTCCGTTTCATTACCACCTTAAAAGCATAACTGTTACAGAGATGAGTCATATCACCTTCTGTTGGGAAATAAACTGGTAACAAGGACTACATTGAAATAGATAAGAAAGCCCTCCATTGGGAAGGCAGACTCAGAAGTGGGACTGAATCATTTTAGAAAACAATTTTAGAAAAAAATTCTTGACACAAGATATAACTGATATAACAATGCATTTGAGGAAACTGGATAGAATAAGAATAGGACAGCAGGTAAAAGGTATGCAATATGTTTGACCTACTATTTTTAGATTATAATATATTTAGTATAAATGTATGGATGAAATGATCACAAAGAAAAGTCTAAATTAAGTTGTTATTGCAAGGCAAATGAAAGGAAAGCTGAGAGTGCAGCATATGTAAAATATTAAGTGAAATTTCTCTTCCACTGAGCTTCATCTCTGAGTAATCTCTCTCCGTCTGTCTGCTCCCTGTAGTGCCTGATGTAGAGGTGAAAGGCGAGAGCGCTTACTACTTCCTGTTGGTTCAGGGCTTGGAGGACGTTGGGCATGGAGCCTGCAGGGTCAGGATGTTGCACTCGGATAATCAAATCAATGGGGCTGCTGCCATGGCAACTGTCTCTGGGTTGCTGAGAGAAAAGTCTCCGTCATCATCAGGTATATTATGTTGTCACGTTCTCAAAGGTGTGTGTGTGTGTGTGTGTGTGTGTGTGTGTGTGTGTGTGTGTGTGTGTGTGTGTGTGTGTGTGTGTGTGTGTGTGTGTGTGTGTGTGTGTGTGTACATTTTAATGTTACGGGTTTAAAATTGCCTTAATTGCCTCTATGAGCTGTGTGTCACAGCCACTTCTGAAACCAAACTATGATAACCAACTTCCTGTTGATTGTAGAACACAAACATGCACCTGACCCTTACACAGTATCTTTGCCTCATGTCTCTCCCTCAGTCTCATAGTTAAGAGAACCTCTGTTGTACTGTACTTTAAAGAGTACTCTCTTATCGATATTTCTAGGCTTGGGAGCATCTGGCAGTAATCTCTTTTTCTGCCATTTTGTAAAGAAAAGCGTCCCGTTTCTTTTTAAAGCAGCTCCTCAGCTTGATTGCCCTCTTGGCTTCCTTGACAGAAGTTGAGGGTTTTTTTTTTTTTTTTTTTTGAGGGGTCATCAGGCATCAACCTGTATTATTAAAAACAGGGCTGCATGTCTCTTTTTTGCTCCCTTTTCACCCTTCTTCGCTGTTTCTCTTCTCTCCCCCCTCACAGCATTGGACAGTTGTGACAGGATTTCCTCATCTTTTCACTACAATAAGATCAATCAATTAAATAACTGAAAAGGACAGATGGATTCACAAAAACCGAAGGAAGCAGGAAAGGTGTTGAGGAGGAATTGAGTGAATATATAGATGGATGGACGATGAACTGGATGGATGATTGACCAAAAACAATAGCTGTTTATGGCTGATGAGAAGGACGAATATGTGAAGCTCACACTGTTGTTTGTTTTTCCCTTAAACATAAAACTTCTTTCCTGACGAAAGTCCTTCATTGTTCTTGGGCTTTATATGTTATTCAAGAGACCTACTGTGGTGTTCCCTCCCGGGAGTTCCTGCTCTTGTTAACATTTTATACAACCTTCAGGAGACAATTTTGAAAGATTTTTAGATGCAAAGCAAGACTATAAAAAGTGCCCTAACTACTGCAATGACACAGTGTGAGCAGCAAAGTTTTCATTAAAATGAAAGTCTTAAAATGCACACCCGAAGGTTGTTGCACCTAAACGAAAGCATGAAATACTCCGTACACTTTTGAGTCCTGTACTAGAATAAGGTTTTTTGATGGGATTCAAGTCTGTCTTGCTAACAAAAGGGTTACAAATTTGATTCATCAAGCAGATATTAAGCAGCAATCTTAGGTTTATTTTTGTTTTTACTGTTTACTCATTCACTGGTTCCCGACTAAGCCTATCTCATGAAGCCTTAAGAACAAAATGTCAATGAGTTGAGTAATTCCAAATATCCCAAGAAAGAGATTTTTTCCTCTCTCATATTTTTTCATTTTAATATTTTTTGAAGACTTGAAGAGGTAAAAACATTCAGTTTATTTTAGTCATGAGCAAAGAAAGTGTGAAAAATCAGAAAAAGTACATTATTTTCTGTAGAAGAACCATGTTTCTTCTTTTTCTACCCCTCTTTTTTTTTTCTTGCAAGAAAAAAAACAAAAACAAAAAACAGTAACTTATTTAGGCCTAACCAACCTATTATTGTTTAATATTTTCACTTTCTTACAAAATTCATGTTATTTTTATTAGCCTACATCAGTTCAAACAAACTCATAAAAAACAAGTTAAATCCATAATGATAACTAGATACTTTGCCAAGGAGGCAGCTCATTGTGGAGTGAATTAAAATCTGTTATTCAAAAATTTAATTACAGAATGCAATCTTAATTACCAGGAGATATTTGTACATAAGACACCTGTGGATACTGATGGTAATAGCAAATGTGGTTTAATACAGGCCAAAGAATTCTGGGGGCAGCAAAACAAGTAGTCAGGGAGTTAACTGGCCTGTTTCCATCAGTCTGGGAGCAACCATGATTTGATTTTATGCTGCACACGGCATGAGAACAATGAGATTGAAAGGAGTTGGCTAGCTTGCTGAGAAGTTGGAGGTGTGCAGCCTATCGCCTGCAGCTCTTCGTGTAACGGCTCAGTGTGGCTGCTCCTTCTCGTTCCTGTACCTCCTGCAATATTTCAAACTGATCTGCTGTCAAAAAATGTAGAAAATGGTCGTTGTCTTATTTTGTAGATGGATTTTTGATGAATGATAGCTGTCATTGTTAAGATCACTGACAAACACGTTGTGTTGCATTCCAACTTAACTTGCTTTCAATGTGACGATGCAGCAGTAGGATGTGCGGTTTGCATTAGCACAGATTAGTTTTTTCTGGGAATTTTGCTATAGATGCCCAGTTTGCAATACTACAGATATAATATAAATATTACAGTACTTTCATCAGTGGAGCTGGATAAAAAACTTTGGTGGGATGTCACCCGTGGTCTGCCAGTTGACGAGCACTACTGTAAATTGTCTCATAACCCCCATGATTTATATTTTGACCCCTGAGAGGCAATCCGACCTTCCCACAGGGGTCGAAACTACTATACTAATCTATAGAATGAATTTTAGATAAGACTATTTGTAAGAGGAAATGTTGAGGAGGTCGTAGAATTTTAGTTTTTGTTGGCCATATTAAAGTAATGAATGTAAAATAGCAAAAAATGCAAATTTACAACTTTTATCCCTTTTGCTTTTCACTGTTGGGCTTGACCTACATACTGTAAGGGATAATCTGAAAATGTACTGTACTGTAATTTTGGGGACTAATAATAAAAATTTGGGAACTTACGAGGGACAGATTTAGAGTCAAAATCAAAGCAATAGAGGCAGAAAAATGCTGACTGTAAGTCACAATTATGGGTCAATCTCCAACAACACTGGACCCTTCAACTGACCTGGCAGGGCGGGTCTAATGAAAGACATTAATGATATATATATAGAAAGAAAGAAAGAAAGAAAGAACCTCCCTGGTGCCCTTATTCTACTAGAGAAATATCAAAATGTTCCACTCCAAAAAACACACAATTGAGGCTTACAAATTATCTAATCATTCTAATCATCTTTTTTTCCATTTACTACTTCTCTCTCTTTGACTAGAAGGAGCTGTAGGCAACATCTTCTGTCCTCTGCCCTGTCTCCAAGGAGACAGTCTTCTGAAGAGGGAGAGGAAGGTGACGCAGGTCCAGAAACTGGTACTCAAAGAATATCTCAGTAAGTACTACATTTAAAGGGCTCCCGTCAAGGAAAACACATCTCAGAATATATACATTTACATAACATATACATACAGCAGAGAACAAAAAGTAGGTGTAGTCTAGTGTCAAATAGATTTCATCACAAGTTTTGTGGTAATTTAGTGCTACCATTGTGCTTATATTGATCGCTTGCATGCTAATGTCTAGTGTCTGACAGTAACTGAGGCAAGCCCTCAAACACCACCTTAAGCTCACTAAGATATGTTAATCAAAATATTATAGCTTTATAACCTTCAAGCAGGATCAAGAAGTGACCTCTCACAGAACAGTGGAGGAGAGGACAGATTTAGATGTTTTTAATTAATGTTGACTTAAAGAAACACATATAGTTAGACAGCATATACTGTATAAACCTGGTTGACCCTGCACACTGTTCAGGAATCATTTTTACAGTATGATGGGGATTATTTGAAAAGGATGTGGTGGCTGCTGGCTCGGCCTTTTAATTAGTCCTTCTCATCATCTCATCATTTTTGTGTTATCCACACTGATACAACCACGCTGGCCTTTTAAATCTAGATCGGAAATACTGTATAGTTTATAATGTCATTGATGGGAGAACACATCATACTATTAGCTTCATGGCTTATCAAAAAAGAGATGATAAACTACTGAAGGTAATCTAATTTGATAAAGAAGTTAAGGCTGAATAGATTAGTTGATTGACCATTCAGTCAATTTTTGTTAATTTTATTTTTCAAAAAATCAGTTTTCTTTTTTTTTCAGTTTTAAGTAAAAATTCTTCAAGTTTGTTAATGTTGGTTGGATAAAACAAGACATTAAAATACCTGATTTTGGCTCAAGGAAATTTGGTTATTTTGTCACATTTTTATAGACAAAACAATTAAACAATTAAATTTGAAAATAGAAAAAAAAATAGATTAATTACTTAGAGAAAGAGTCTTTAGTTGCAGCTCTTACATTGATAGCATAATGCATTATTTGTATGGAAAAAAATAGTGGGTAAAGTCAGACCAATAGTGTGCTGCTTTACTGTAGTTACTGACTGTACACCTCAACTTTATTCAGTCACCCACTAGTACGAAAAAAGTCCTCAGTGTTGAATATAAATTCAATTGAAATTAAATGTCAGTAAGATATGCATTCATACCCGGGACAAAACCAAATGGTCAGAAGAGACGTATCAGCTGTCGGGGGCACTTGGAGCTTTCTGAACTTATCGTCGTCAGTTTGAACTCTCCGCTCTCTCAAGTCCTCAACAGAGGCTGCTGCATAGAAAGGCTGTTAAAATATCATTATTTTACAGACACGCATAATGTCCCCTTGGCAGGCGAAGATAGTGAAACACCAGTGGAGTGGAGCCAGATTAAAGGAAGTGGAGTGAAATTCTTCAGTCTTGGGGAAAAGCAATAGGGCTGTTCTTTGAAAAGGCCGTGAGCAGAATGAAGAAACCTGACAGACCACAGGCCTTAATGAAATTCAACACAATATAGTCTCACTTGGCATTAAATTGGGAAAAGGCTTGTCCGTATAAGTTGCAAAAGTTCTCAGTACTGTTGGAAGTTTTTCTGACTGTGCGTGTGTGCGTGTGTGTGTGCATGGGCGGGTCTGTCTGTTGTCTTATAGATTGTAATCAGTCTGTGTGGTAAGTATGCAGGCTGATGCGTGTGTGTACCAAGAACTTCATTTATCATTTTCTCAATTTCAATTTAACTGAATATTTTCTATGTAATGTGTAACTTTTTTTAATTGCCCCATCACACCCTCTCACTACTGCTGACTAATGTTAAAAATACTAGTGAATTTTACAACTGAATACAACTTTCTTCTATCTTTTCCTATGTGCACCGATTCAAAATTTCCAGGGACAGTTTGAAAGTGTTTGCTGTTCCACTGAAAAGCCAAGTCTGCATACCGGATTACTGTAACAACACAACTGTTTCTTTAAAAGCTGAGTCACCCATTGTGGCTACACCAGAGGGGAACCCCATGTCCCTTAACTGATGCAAGAGGATGCTCTCTGTTTCTTCACAAAGAATATGTGGAATTTTCTCTTTACACAAGAAGTGAGACACTAAAACTTTGTAGCGTAGAGGAAACCTTGCTGTAACTGCGAATGACTTAGTGCAGTGAGAAACACTTTTTAGTCACTCCTTCCCTAAAGGTAACAGGAGAACATTTAGGTTCTAAGGATGTACAGTATTACTAATGTTGCATAATCCATATCATGATTAACTGTCACATTTACCTCTCTAATGAGGTAAATGCATTAAAGAGGTTGTCCCTGAATGCCAGCTTGTATGAATAAATGAATTTATCAAATATACCAACAAGGTCCGTCAGAGCTTCAGGATGTCTGGTTCGGTTGGATAATTTCCCAGGTATATTTATTACTGTTATCTCAGATGACAACCATGTATAATTACCCAGTGCGGCTTTGAAGTAAAACTAATTAAAGACATACATTACAGTATAATCAACAATCCACTCCTTAATTAACAGGAACACAGCATCCTCCATCATTTTACGAGCGGACTGGTGAGCCAAAAATGAAATGAGATGTTGCCAAAATAAAAACCAGCCTCTGTTTGTGTATCCAGGACAGAAAGGAGAAGCGTCTGCCTCAACCTCAATACCTGTAAATGACTTGAAGGTCATACTGAGTCAAGCCAGAGAGCAATATCTGAAGATGATCGACTCCACTCTGCCCTCTGCTGCCACCTGTCTGACAGACAGGCAGGAGAGCACTGCAGGCAAGAACTCAGGTAAGAAAGAGACCAAATACAACCAGGAGGAACTAGAAAACTGACATTATTTCTACTTAGGCGTTTTCACATTATTCCAAGATGGTTGCTGGGCTTGGTGTGTTTCAGAGCATTTAAATACTATAGGGCATTTTTTAATGATCTGAGTCTATTATATGCGTTGATATAGGATTTGGAGGAGATGTGAAAAATGTGATTATATGATACAAGCGACCTGATGTAGTAGATGATAGAGAGATAGAGTGCTTAATTGATCCCCGAAGGGAAATTCTTTTGTTGCGGCAGCATTACAACTAACAACACAGAACAGACACACACTATATACAGGCATGAGGTAAAAAATTTGGTGACAACAATATAAATAGAATAACTCGTTATGCATATATAAAGCTCACTGTACACAAATCATAGGATTTAGAAATGGCCTTAGATTATTCAATCTAAACAATACAGTAGAAATCTCACAATACTGTGCAGAAATCCACGCATGCCCTCAAGGAAACTGATGTCTGTTCACCCTTTCACCAAAACACATCTTCCGACTTACCCATAAATTGTCACACAGCAGTGCATCAGTATTCACTTCACACACATATGTAGGATGATAGTTTTAGGAAACAATGCCACCTAATAATATGCAAATAAATTGTAAGCAATAAAAGGAGTCATAGCCTGCAGCTAGAGCTAAATGTGCACAATGAGGGTGGTGCTGGTTATAATAATGTAGCCGTGGGGCTAATAGACCTGCATGTCAAGTAGTTTTTATGTCATAACTGCTCAGACAATATTTGGAGTTATCTTATTATTTTGGAGTTTCTGCATTACATTGTCTGTTATAATGGTTATTGTATAATTATTGTGTTATTGTATTAGAGAGGAGCAGACACATTTACCAGCAAAAGGATCACTTTTTTTTAAACATTCCACCTAATGGCTTTGTCTTTGTGTGTATCCTCCTGATTTCATGTTCTGTACCATTAACATGTATTTAGCTCTCCAGGACCTCACATAAAATATATACTTGAGTTTTGCAAGAGATGAGCTAGTCAGAAATGATGATAGGTGTAAACATGTAGAAACATACATTCATAGGTGCAAATCAGGTTTTTTCTTTTCCATAATCCTTGCCCACCCTCTGCTCTGGAGATGGGAATGTCGTTTGCAGCAATAAACAGCTCCAGCAATCCAGAGTCTGGATCGCCTAAAGGTGTGAATGCCTTTGTTTGTGTGGGCTGTTAAACTGCTGGTGGTGCGCTGCAGTCTCTTCATATAACACAGTTACGACCTCAGGCCATTGCTGTGCATGAAACACCCTCATCTCGGCAGTGAACCTGCTGTACACAGTTTCATCACATTTTTTTTGTCCTCCTTGAGATAACATACAATCTTCCTGTCCAAACACAAGAAAAGTGCAGGTTGATGGTATTTTGGATTCTGAAATTTTACATTCAGGTTTCTGTCTGCCAAGAGTTCAGTGTGTTGACCTGGCTCAAGTGAAAGAAGGGATAACTCATGTGATCGAACTCTTCCATCAGTGGTGGGTGAAGTATTCAGATCTGTCATTTAGGTTACTACATGGTGAAAATACTCTGCTACAAGTAAAGTCTTGCATTCAAGCATTGCTGTAGTATTACTATTATCAGGATTTTACTGAATGCATTAAAAATAAGTACTTCTTCTCAATTATACTAATTTATTGCTGCAAATGTTCAAGGCTGAGTTCATTTTAGCTGCAAGTACTTTCTATACTCTTGGGTAGTTTGATCTACAGCAGTGCATTGTATTCTATAATATGTGTCTAACATTCATGAGCTCAGAAAAACAGCCTGTTTTCAGTGCTGTAATATGCATTTTCCACCTGATGCAAGACCATTTTTAAATACTTTATTGAGTTTAAGAAGTAGGAGAATCTTCTCATCCTAGAAAAAACACTTTAGTCCTTCAATTTATCAGAATAAAATCAATTCAAAATCACCAAATTTGGAAAATACATGGTTTTCACCAGGGAAGGTTAGGGACTGTAAAGGTATGAAAAGATGTCATCTGAAAAGTAACTAGTAACGTTTTGCCTCTGCAGTGGAGTAGAAGTATACAGTTGCATAATATGGAAATACTTAAATAAAGTACAAGTACCTCAAATTTGTTCTTTAGAAAAGTACTTGTAATATAAATATACCTGGTTACATTCCATCACAGTAATCCATCATACAGTACATGGTGCTTATGTTGCCTGTGTCTTAGTACTGGGCAGTTTCTCCACTCTTCTAAAATATAATGCCACCTGTATAATGGCTTACTGATTTTTCTCAGCAGTACAAAACTCTAAATCCTTTAAGATGCCAGTGATCATTCATGAGCATTTTAAAACTACTGTCACTTTCAGCTTTATGAGTCAAGCAGTTCCAAACAGTATAAAGGCAGAGCAGCTACTTGGTATTTTTGGGCATGTCTGTATCAGACATCTAAAGCCTTGTATACAAAATGAAGTACCTTTCAATTCAGACTTGAAGGTTCAGTTTACTTTTGTGTCCGGAGGTGCAGTTTTCAACGACTTTTCATATTTTCAGTCGTTTCCATGCAGACAAATGTGCTATGAGAGACCCACAGTGAGAGATGCTGATTCCTGCCTGAAGGCAATTTCTAGATTAATCAGTGGGAGCGACAAGTCTGACCAGCACAGCTTTATTGTTTTGTCATCGAAGGTTTTCAGACCGTTTCCCACTTGCAAGCTGACTGGCCTGAGAGGAGCGTCCTCCACAACATAGAGAACCTGCAGAGGAGACGACAGAAGAGGAGGTAAATGAGATTTAAATAGACAACTCTGTGTTCTTCATCTACTGTATCTGATCTAAAGTGCATTTTGTGTGCCTTAGATTTGGTCTGTTAGGCCCAGGCTCCAGTGACAGTCTGCTGGGTCCTAAAGACAGCCAAAAGAGCTTTCCTGCTTTACTGGACGCCAAAGAACTTCTAAAACACTTCACATCTGATGGCCTTCCCACTGGGGAGCTACAGCCACTGGCTTTCACTAGAGGGTAGGTTCAGTCATCTTTTCTGGATCCATGAGCAGCACTTTGATATTAAACCTTAGATATCACTTGTCTGACTTTCCGAGTCCTGACTGAAGCTTGTATACATACACTGTAACTGGGCACATACACACACTGTTGTCAGTTAATCCATATCTGCAGTGTGTGTTCATGTTCGTTCAGAATCACTAACAGTTAATGAGGCCATAATGAGGGTTTGATTATGATAATTAGCCTGCTACAGTTATTTTACAACCTTTCCAGAAAAAAATATTAAGTTAGCTTACATAAAACATTACTCTGGTGCAGAGCAGTCAACAGTTAGTGCTAATAATTCTGTCTGACCAAACTATGTGTGGTTTTAATTAGTGAAATTTGTGTTTGTGGTTTAATGTAGAAATTCATTTTCTTTCTCCTCCCTCTCTCTTTCTCTTTCTTCATCCCCCAACCCTCCTCTCTCTCTCTCTGTTCAGTAATAATGTGTTTCAGTTGTCACCAGACCTCTCTCCCAGAAGAGTCAGCCAGATGCCCTTCAACAAAGCCTCAGCGTCACATTACCACGGCATAGAGTAAGTTTCTATAAACTATAGTGACTATTCAGCTACAGTAAGCTATGAAAAATTTACATGATCCTCGAAGCTCAGACAGTAACCAGCCACAACAGTCTCCATTACTTCTTTATTTATTATTATGACAGTTTTAAATTTTTAATCAGTTTTATTTGTTCATCTAGGTTCTGCCTGGACAACCAGCGGTCCTTAGACCGGGACCAGGCCTTTGTAAAACTCCAGTCCCGTCTGATTCGGTATGAGACTCAAACCACCTGCTCCAAGGAGCCCTGTGCCCTCCCTTTTGCGCTCAGCCCCGCCCCTTCACCTGCTGTGATGTCAGAACCAGGAAGTGTGCCTGACGGAGAGACTCTGCAAAATGCTGATGTAGCGCGACTCAAGCGCAGATCATGGGACACAGACATTATCGGAGGTTATCCTCGCAAGAGGTGAGTTGATGGTGTATGTTGCTCCTGGTCAGCAGAAAGAAAGTGTATGAATGGGTGGATACATTAATGGGTGGATGGTTGAGTGGATTTGGGGGTCGTGGCACATGGAATGTTGTTGCTTTAGTTTTGGTAATGTTTACCATGATCGTGTCTTTGTATGTTTGTCTGAATGATCCAGGTTGGCAAAGTCAGAGAGCAGTGACTCCCTCTGTTCTCAGAGCAGTGGCAGCAGCGGGACACACCCTGCCGTAAGGTCTCTACGACAACAGCCAAGCAGATCCCAGTCCACCTCCTCGTCCAATAGCCCTGCTTTATCTTCAGCAGCAAGACGGACATCCTCAGGTACAATAAAAAAAACATTCAAGCTCAAATGGGATGGGGCTAGTGATTCTGCTTTACGGTAGATTCTTCAAATAATGTAATTAGTGCTGTTATTAGGGCATGGTATTAATGTGAGGATTATTTAAGAAACACAGGTTTCAGTCTGTTGTAATGCACTGATACTGGAAACTGGCAAATGTGCACCATCACTTATAATGTTAAATCAAATTATCAGCTTCATTGTTCTGGGCTAAACCACTAGTAAGACAATATCAAATTAGAGCAGCAATTCCAAAACACACAATTAAGGGACTTGCAAAATCAGCATTTGGAATACATCAAACTGCATGACCAGCAGAGTAGTGTTGAAATTGTGCAGAATGAATGAAAATTAGAAATAATTAGTCAGTAAATCCTCTTCCTGAAGGTCTTTAGATGGTTGATTGTCAAATAAACTTCCTCTGTATCTTAATTCAAAGGTACGGTAGAAAATTTAACCCAGAAGTTTAGATTAGCATATATAATAAACTATAATTGCATGGTATATTTTCATTTGTTATTTATTAAATAAATGTAGAGGACTGGAATTTAATCTGTAATGTGATTATAGCACCAAAAAGCTTCCAATTAAGCTCTCCAGTTTTCACTTACAACTCCTCTGATTTCAGAGAGGATTTGATCTCAGCTTTTCACTTCATTGTGGAACAACAACTTTGGAGAGATCATGTTTTAAGAATGGAACTAATTGCAATTTTTTTTAGGTACAAACAAATTAATGCACTTTGATTGTATTGACTGACATCCTAAGACCACATTTGAGTTTGATTGAATATATAAACATACTTATTTTATTGATATTATAATTATGTTCATTTGTTATTTGTTGTTGTTTCACTCAAGTGTAAAGTACATTGAGGATTTGTACTGCCATGACAATAATGCCTTATTGTTGATTTTCCTGACATTACTACCCAGGTTTGGCGTCTCTTCCCTCTGCTGACAAACCTAAACCTCAACAGCAGAAGACAAATCATGGAGAAACAGATGACAAAACTGCCAAAGAGTCACGCTCCCAGAAACACAACAGAGTGAGTGTTTGCATGAAAACATTTTGTAATTATTCATAACTAACATGCATATGTTATTTTCTAACCACATTAATGTTTAAAATGGTCTACAATAATAACTTATAATTCTTTGGAAACAAGTCCTCATTCTGGCATATCAAGCTCACTTGTTTGAACATTTCTAGGACACTGCCTTTCAGGTTCTCAAAACAAATGAAGAACATGTATTGTGGACGGCTGTGAAAAAAAAATGCATGATTTATGTTTTAAGCATGAACTAGACGAATGTTTTCCCTTCATGTAATGAGGTTAAAGGTTAAGTGGCTTCAAGTTCATGGCAGCAGACATTGACCATGAGGGCAAAACATTCCTCATACCAACTAGCAGGCGATTCACACTGAAATTGCAATGTAATAAAATATAACTTTTCACCTTGTTATATAATATATCCATAAAGGAAAACTTGGGTTTTATTATTTTTGTAGCTCCGACTATTGGTTCTATTAAGTATTATCACACTATTCATTAAAAGATTAGAGTTAAAATATCCATCTTTTTGGTGTGAACTGAAAATGTAATCATATAATGCAAATGTGCTGGACTCCACGTTCAACATGCTTTAAACAGCATAAATAATGTGAAGAAGAAAATAAATGGCGTGTTCTCGATGCAGCAGCTTTCCTCTTTGTCAGTCACGTTTTTCCCCTATGTTCAGCACATCAGGGCTCACGTAGGTCAACAAGCTAATGTTAGCATTGCCTCAGTATCTAGAGCTAAAAACAGATAAGGGGCCTGCTTTGCTGGCCTGCTGTGGTCACTCTGACTATATTTAACAGGTGAAAAGTAAAACCCAAAGGTGCAGCAATAGAACTGCTCATGAAAGGCAAGAGAGCTGTGTTACGTTCATGGTGCCACATGAAGACTACAGTAATGACCTAAGTCATGATGTACAGTGAGCTCGTCATTGTTGTTGTCAGTGATGCAGTGATGAAAATTACCGTGAATTTTATTGCATTCACTGTGGTTGCCCCTGTGATCTGTGCTACGTCCATAGCAACAGTCTGTCATTCATAGCAACGGTCTTCTATACAGAAATAACAAAAGAATGTCCAAATGACCAATCAGAATCGAGTATTCAACAAAGCCGTGCAATAAGGTAATATAAATCACTGGCTGTTGTTACCATCAGTATGTTTTACCACAGTATATAGTAAAACTAATATACTGTACTAGCACACCTTTATGCGAGTAAAATGTGGACATGACCAGAGAACATAAAACCCAAGTTATAATAAACCATAGTTTTCCTGTAATCTTGTAAACTACTGAGTGTTTAATAACCCCACTCACCACAAACTTTACAAACTCAGTGGCAGACAGACAGCATTGTACAACAGCTCCAGCGAAGATAAATGTTTTACGTTTTGCATGTGATCACTGTGAATGTGTGGGCTGCATTATAATGTCACACAGACGCACTTGAACAACTATACCATTATCATATCACCTGCTGCTTTTCTCCACAGACACACACACACACACACACACACACACACACACACACACACACACACACACACACATATTCGCTTTCATCTTTGATGTATCTGTACAGTGTGTGCAATGACAGAAACGCATACGTGGATACATGCACAAGTGTGTTCACACACACACACACACACACACACACACACACACACGCACACCTACACACTTTTCTCTGTCCCACGTACAACTCACAATCTGCATCCCGACCTTGACTTGTTCTGATTTGTGATTACTATGCAAACAGGCTTATCATCCAAACCCGAGTATAGGAAAGAACAGTTGGTCCTATTCAGAAATAATGATAGCAGTTTATTCGGGACAGAGATTAAAAGCTGCCTTCCTACTCCTCATGAGACTGAGTGGCACAGATGATTCCTCACAATAATTTATGGTGTTTCCTCAGAACAGTCGCTGTGATAAGATTAAAGGCAGTTCTATTTATTTCACAAATGTCTTTTCCCTGTCAGCGCTACCAGTAAAATAATTGCATGTTTATACCTGCTCACACTGTGAATGTGAAGGCGTGCAATTCTGCGCAAGGACGTAACGCCAAAGTCAAAACATTTTGACATCTCTTCCCTTTAGAAAAGGGGGCCATGCTAAAATTAGTTTCTTCTTCTTTTTCTTCTTAGCATTAGGTGGAATTAACACAACGACATTTAATGTTTTGACAGTTATGCTGATATGAAATTGTGTGTCTTTTGTGTCCTCAGATGCTGCTGGAGGTGGTAGCTAAAACACTCAAACAGCACGGGATAACTGCCGAGCATGAGTGCTTTGGGGCCTGCAGCAAAAGGCTGTTTGATATCTCCAAGTTTTATCTCAAGGTTTGTCTTTTTATTGCCCCCACACAGTCAGCACTGTCCTCTCCTTCTTTGTGTGCTTCTATGCATCCTGGAATTATCCTGCAATTTTTGGCCATGTGTTGTGTTTTAGTCATAGATCCTTGAACAAATTACCTCCATAATTGGGACAGTTTGAAGACACCATTTGACTATTTTTCTATTTTTGCCAATACCCACATTTTCATCTATTTTCTTATGTGTCACCTTGTAAATTGTAATGGTGTGTTTTATTGATAGAATATGAACAAAGAGGAAAAACTGCTTTACTTGCCAGCAGAACTGTTAGATCCTTTATTTAAGTTAAAGTAACAATAAAACAACATAAACATACTCTGCTAAAAGTAAATCTTGCCTCTGGCCATGTATTATTCAGTATACTGTTTATATCTTATAATTTTAACATTATTACAAATGCATTAGTGTGTATTTTGATTATATAGCTGGTCGAAGAGCAGTCATTGTATCTACTTTATGTACTATAGACCAGCATGTATCTGGAAGAATCTGTATTTTTTTTTTTTTTTCCTGAGCAAGACGGCCAGAATGAGCCATGATTTCTTTGTGCTCTTTGGCTGCTTGTCAACTGCAGGACCAACATTTCTTGGACAACTGACTTTCCTTTCTGCATATAATTTATTCCTGTGATGCATCAGCGGTCTATTGATTTCAACAACTGTGTTGATTTTTAACAAATAGCCACTACAGGTAAAGTATGACATTTCCCTCTGAAATGGAGGAAAAAGGATGAAGTAGAAGAAATGGAAAATACTCAATCAGAATTATACTTAAGTGCAGTACTTGAGTACATGTTTGTGAGCAATGCTTAATGCTTGCAAAGTGACTACATACATGCATCTTGCATACTGTATACTTTTCTTTTTTTTTGGCTCTCCTTAATTCCTCTTCAGTTTGGACCTAAAATAGTTGATTTGTATGACATAAAGCCCACATGCTTACTTGCTGTGTCTGTATGAGTAACCCTCCCTTTTCTGTTGCTTCGTCCCAGGATCTGAAGACATCTCGAGGTCTACATGACGAGATGAAGAAGGCAGCCAGCAGCAACGTCAAACAGGTAACGCCACCAAAACACCAGAGGATTTCCACTTGGTTTAGTTCTCCTCAAACTGAACCTGCTAAAGGCGTTTTTCTGTTATTGTAGGTCATTGACTGGGTGCTGGAGAAAACCTCAAAGAAGTAAAGGAGTAAACAGTATAAGTGGAAAAATGTCTCTTTTACTTTTTGATTTTGCAGGTAAAAGTGGGTTCCACCTTTTAAAAAAAACCGCTTTTTGTGTCACATTTTTACACGAGTTTACTTTTTAAGCCATTCTGATTAGTTTTAAATTGTTACATTAAGCCTGTTTTAATGAACATAATCCTTTACTTAATTTTATTATTTTTGTCACTAAGGCTATCATAAAACGACAGTTTTTCAGATGTATCATGTTTTTTTTTTGTTTTTTTTTGTGTCTATTCTGATAAACTCCCACCGCTCCAGAGCCTTGTAGCAGAAGTACACTCTGCTCTGGCTGCAGTCACTGAGAGGCCACAAGGGCTTCAATGTTGGCTTCAGGTTTCAGCTGTCTTTTCTTTGTAGCTGCTTTCAAACGTAATTTTAAATCCTTTCCCACTTGTTCATTTTGTTTCTAAATAGAATAATAATTTTATGGCTGTATGAATGTACATATTTTATTTTTGTGTTCACATTTTACATGTTTGTGTGTTGATAATTTACTGTTTGTAGCACAATAAAGTATTTTAAATCTTATTTTGTGAACAACTTCCTGATTACAACTTGAGCTGGCAGGAAAGCATCTGTGTGTCTTTTTTAGAAAGAAATATGAAAGTATAAGTATGCATAAGCTGTCTCTATGAAATATGTATTACATTATCAGTGCTGACAGCTAACAGCCTTGTCTGGATGGTAGCATTTATTCACACAGAGAAAACAAAACTACGAGCAGAGCGGCACATTATGCAGCGCTGATTATCACCGACAGTCAGATTTGTCCTGCTTGTCGTCGGTACAGTGTGATCAGGAACACTGCTCAGATTTCAGGATGATCCCTGTGATGAGATACAAGACTCATGGCCAGTCGTCTCACTACTGGCACTGTGTTGTTTTCTCCAAGAGGAGCTGGCTACAGGTTTCTGGCAAAAACATTCTCTCCCATCGTGCCAAGATAATATAAAATTATCTACTTTTTTGTGAAGTTGAACTTCCTAACAAAAAGCTTCAGCTTCACAGCAGCAGATGGTTGTCCTGGCATCTGAGTTGTCATTACCTGTAACGATAAGATTACTATACACTATGCCATATTGCTATGAATAAGAAGCAAATTTCTGCTTAGTCAAATATATTGGACTATTTTAGAAGCAGGAATAACTTGCTTGCATTTTAATACTTAATTTGAATTATATTCACACTTTATTTGACCGTCTATAAATTTGTCTTAACTTTGGTATTTGGTAATTTAGTTGAAATTTTAAAGAAAAGAAGAATTTCATTGAAAGAACATCCATCCATCCTTTCCCTGTAGCCGCTTATCCTCATCAGGGTCACTGTGGGGCTGGAGCCTGTCCCAGCTGACTTTGGGCAAGAGGTCACTGAAAGAACTGCTCCAAGTAAATATTAATTTATTATATGAGAAAACTTATTCTACATGTGACATTTTTTGTTCAGCTTGCTGCTAAATGTGCTGTTCACTAACTAAAAGTAGTATAGTATAGTTACATAGTCTGAGATGGGTAAGTTGGAAGTTGGACGGCCATCATTTGTTAAATGTGAATTTGTCCTTTTTGGTTTGTTTCTGGTTGTTGTTTTGTTGCCCTCTTTCTTTTTGTAAAAGGATTGAATCTTATGAAGGCACGCCAGACACTCCGTTCCGTTTAGGAAGTGTATTTTTTTTTTTATTTATTTATTTATTTTTTTTTCTATTCCTGTATGTTTATTTACTTCTGAGTTACTCATTTTGATGCAGTTTCACTACCCTGTGCTACAATGTGTGTGTTTTTTTTAAATTTACTTAATTACTGTCATAAGTTTACTGAGTTCAATGTGATTCTCAAACACAGTCTATATTCAGCATCAGGCTTTAACTAAAGATAAAAATGTAGATAGGTGACACTTTGTTGAACATATACCGCAACTTTCTATTTAGCTGATAGCTGAGAATCAACATTCGACCATCCAAATATAGTGTGTCTGTGTTTTTCATAGCAGCGACACTCAGTTTGAGGGCAGTAGAGGGCATGTAAACTGCACACGGTGGCATTTTTAGTGTGCATGTTTTTGTGGGAATGGACTTGGTTTGTATCAATCAGTGTGTGGGAGCATGGCTGAATGTCAGGGTGAATGCAGATAATAAAAGTGTATTATCTTCTTGTGCTGGTTGTATCACAGTGGACCAACGAAAGAGATAATACAGTTTACATTGTACCTAAAACATGTGCATCACACACCAAATACTTGGTAGAAAGTGACCAGAAAAGGAAAATATGCAGAGGAGAAGGAACCTAATGCCTAATGTTGCCACTTATCACTAGCCTTTTGGTATAAAGGGACAAGAGCAGCATTACTCTCCTAGTATAGACACAAACAATATACAAAACTGGAGCGCAAGGACCAAATATTTCAGCATCTAATGCTTCATGTTTTAGTAGTAGACGCCATGGTTTCTTGGTTTTAATTCCAGGGCCCTAAATGATTTACAGACATGCTCTGTGGGCCCATTAAATGTATACAGCAACAACTACATTACTTGGCCATCTGTTGTTGTTGCTGTTTGTTGTAATATGTAAAATAATTATTATAATTGGCCGGGGGAGGTTGTAGTTCCAGGGACTTGAGGTTTGTATTTTGACTTGCAAGTATAAGTCAATGAGGCCTGGCTTGTGTTAGCACAGGAGACTAAACATGATCTAAAATATCAAGGCCAGTCTAAATTCACTGATGGTGAAATGTCTGACTAAAAGCAGGAATTTATTTTTCACTCCCCTGACAAGTTCATGCTTTACATCAGTTTCTTGTTGGTTAATGTATCTATATTTATAAATATTGAGGTCATGACGCTTAATGGCTCAAGCAAACATTTCCTACTGGCTACTGTTACTGTATTAGGACAGAACACAAAGATATTTTTTAGCAACTTTCAGCAGTATTTTTAAAGTCTTTTGTCTATGAGGTGGTGTCATTTAGGAAAACGCTCAAAATGTCAACTTGCATTTATGCATCTTTGTGTCAATTTGCCCACGGTGACTTTCACACCACTTGCTTCTTTGCTTTGACTTCATATGCAATTATATGCACATTTTTATACTTAGTAACTAATTTCACTTTTCAATTCTGTTTCCTGTAAATTTTGTCTCACTACAGCACAGTCCTGATGGTGTTTCAAAGCCCTGTCCACACTGTCACATATGTCATTCTGGTGGAGAATACTAAATGCCTTTATGAAATTTAATTTGCCTAAAAAGCCAAATTTGGAATTATTTAGCTTCCCAGTCTCCTGAGTTCTACTAAGTATTAGGACATAGCATTGTGTCTTCAGTGGTGGGTACCTCCCTGCACATTTCCGTGTGTTTTTGTGTGGGTTGATTGAGTTACATTAAGTAAAAATACTAACCTGCATTGTAACAATCAGTGCTTAGATTGAGAGTGTTACAAGAGGAGTGCTTACTGTATGATTATAATCAGAAGTCTTTGTTGACTCTGCTGTCTTTAGGCAGCCATGTTAATGTTTGACCTTACATATGAGAAACACTTCTAGAGTGATGATTGATACTCAGTACCTTTACTGGAACAGTAATGAGCTGGAAGTTAAAAGAAGCTGAAGTCCCTAGAGAAACAGGCTGACACAGACTGCTGTGTTTGTACATTTTATAGAACAGTAATTAGTGCTGAACAGACTATAGGCAGCCAGTCCAACAGCTACACTGTGTCTGAGTGTGTGTGTGTGTGAGTGTGTGTTTAATTTTGTGTGTCAGTATGGGTAGATGGTTGATTTTTGCACGTGTGCATCAGTGTGTGACAGTGCTCATTTTGGTGACAGTAATGTAAAAATACACATCAAGAAACATTTTATAAAGACTCGATGAAAACAAGGAGCCATTAAGTTGAAATTACAATCATGATTGCCATGCAGCCTCCACAGCCAGACACCATCTGTGCCAAAACTTTTTCTCAGAGGTGATACTGGACCGAGCTATCCGTGACCAGACAGCGTCACTAACGTACGGCTGAAAGGTCTTTATACCTCACTTCTATTAATTTTATTTATTTTTATTTTTTCTTTCTTTTATAAGCTTTAATTAATTTTGAACTAAAAGGAACAGTTTGACATCTTCACTTATTCTTGCCAAGAGTTAGATGAGATGATTGATACCACTGTTGTATCATTCAATTAAATATGAACCTACAGCCAGGAAGACCGTTAGCTAAATCTAAAAACAAAACCGATGCCCTGGCTCTGTTCAAATGTATTAAAATCTGCTTGTATGAACTGAATGACTTTTTCAGATACCTTCAAGTGAGACATTATTTTAGTCAGTAGTGCAGACCTACAGATTTATCAACATCAGAATCTGAGTTTTACAAAATCCTGGAGTCAGCCTTCATTTCAATAGCAAGTCCATCTCTAGATCTAGATATAACACTCTTATGGAGCAAAAATGAAAAAACGCCTTGAACAATAAAGAAAAGTGGGGAAATAATGAATAGGGAATAGAGATTTCTGAAGAAGCTTGAGGGGAAATGTGCAGCTTCCAATGGTCCTAGACTAATTCTATGGAATGGAGAGAGCACTATTGAAAAAAGATTTTTTAAGACCCCATACCAGGAGAGATACAGAAATATGAGTTCGATGTGTTGGAGACAATGTGGTTCAATTGAGGCAAATCATTTCCACATATTCTGGGACTGCCCCAAACTGAGTTCATATTAGAATGGCATTCACAAATCCTTGAGCACAGTATTCAAGACTCAGATACCACTGAACATGGAGACTCTTTATCTGGGACATGTTTTGTTTTTGAAACAGAGCAAGGATACAAAGCTGCTGCAGGCCCTTTTTAGTGGCAAGTAAAAAAAATCTGTCACTAGAAAGTAGCTAAATCCAGTACAACCTACATTTATAGATTGTATGAAACAATTTTCAAAATATGTAAAATGGAAAAGCTGACTTTGTCTTTGAGGATCCAAAAAAGTAAATTCTAGCAAATTTGGAATAAATGGATCAAATTTATGACCCCAATGGAAGCAGACGTTGTATGACTCCACAGACGTTTCATGCTCCTTTCCTCTTCCTGAGTAATTTTATAGTATATATATATATATATGATGTAAAGTTTCTTGCTTTGACGAGAGGTGTTGGTATTGTGTAAACAAACAAATAGTGAAATATGATAATAAAAATATAATAATAAAAAATGTGTCACTATAACATGAAAATATCTTGTTACATTGAGTAACAAAATATTTTCCTGTCATGGTGTCAGTAACGTTGCCATGATTATGCATCTCATAACAACAGGGTGTTATGACATGTTGGGGCCCTGGGTACAAAATATTCCAAAGGCCTCCTGTTCTATGTAATTCACCCCGGACACACAATTCATGACACTGTCATAATGGCTTCTTTGTTGTCTTCAGAATGAAAATGTTTTTCAGTAGGACTTTTGACTCAACCCTTTGACTCACCAACAAGAAATATCACACAGAGGCACTGGCCACAGAGTTCACAAGGCTGTGTAGTGATTCATTTAGAAATACCACAATGAAGCAAGCGAAGCGAAGTACTCCACTGCAAGCAATCATCCAACCAAATGCACTTAAAGTATCAAAAGTAAAAGTACTCATTATGCAGAAAATTGTGAGTGTTACAGTATTATTATACTGATGAATTCTTGTGTAACTACTACAGCTAAGTGCAGATGCAGGTGGTACACAGTTTGTCAGAGCTTTGTGCTGAAAACAGTAGCCTGCTGTATTTTTAAAAATACACCAATGAGTGCTTTGAAGGAGGGAGCCAAAACATCATGGCTGCAACACCAAAAACAATGAACTGGATGATGTTAGAAGCCTCTGTAGAGCTAAAGAGAAACATCAGAGTTGGTGATAATCCTTTTACTCACTACAGACAACAACCTTCACATTACACATAGTTATTTGATCCAGTGGTAACATAAATATGTTTATTGGGGCAGCTTCAATACAATAATTAATGTATCTTCCTCTAATGTATATAAATAATTAAGCTATTTTTTGTTACATCCTACAAACTGAGTTCGAAATATATTACTGCAGTGCATCCTGTCATTGGCAAAGAAACAGATGTGGTAAAGTAAACTATGGAAGACAATGACGGAAGTTGGTTCCTTAAAAGGACAAGTTTTCAGAATGTTTATTCATGTTTTCCTGAAGGTATAAGACCTAGTCCGGGAGAAGAGGGGAGGACAGGAGAACAAATTTGGGAACAATTTGGACAACAATGTAGAATTCGGCATGGAGATTCGGAAGGGACCCGATCAGGGGATGCATCCCAAACTCACTTGTTTCTTTGAATAAAGTCCTAATTATTCAAGTCAAGATGAGTTGCGGCTCTTTTCTTTTCAAGTATCCACAGACCGACTTCGGCAGCCACGGAAAAGTCACGACATTGTCACAGTAAGAGTGTAATGATTTCATTGTTTTCCCATTTCTCCTTTATGTTTGTGTCAGATCAAGTCTTTCTGAGGTTTTGTCTTGAGGTTTTTTGCCTTTTCCTCCCTCCCACGTTGTTAGCATATATATTTTGACTGCAATACTGATCATGAAAGAGTCAAATAGAACAGAATACATTTCCTTTGAGTTGGTCGCATGTGACAATGTCTTGGATTTTACATGAACCCTGGGCATGGTCCTGGTCCCTGCTTGTCAGTGGGAAGGTATCCTCTGACAAGCACACAGGTACAATTGAAATCCTGCTCCTTTGATCAAATAATGTTGTAATGACATGATGTTCCTGTGGTGTTTAAACTAAACAGAATATCACTGCTTCAAACTCCCACTGGTACTATTTTCATGACAGCATGTGGTACTCAGAGGATCCATTCACATGTCCAAGAATGTACACATGCATGCATTACACATGCATCTATCTCTTTGCTTTTGTGCACACGTTAACAGGACAGAAGAGAACACAAAAAACACTCTCCCAATGTGTTTGTGTGTGTATGAGAGAGATGGGGGTGCATTCAGGAGTACTGTAGGGACTTGGCAATGGCATCCTGAAACATTCCTTTCTCTCCCTCTCACATACCCCTTCCTCACCCCACATCTCTTTTATTATCAGGTTCCCAGAGGCGTGTGTGAGAGAGAGAAAGAGGGGGGAAAAAATGGAGGTGACGCAGCGTCTCACCCTCACTGCCAAAGACAGTGAAAGGATAGGTTGTGTACAGTCAGTAGGAGTACATAGTTTCAAGATTTGAGGGTGCATATGTGTACAGGTTATGTGTGGGTGGTTGTTTTTGAGAGTAACAGAGCCTGAAGTACAGTGCTTGTTAAATGGGAGGGTCACGACAGCGACATCACCTCACAAACATGCCTCCATCTGTCCTCTCATGGTGTAAGACGATGTGTCATCCTGTGTTTGTGAACAGGGTGTTGTAGAGAAGATTACTAATCTTCTTCTTGTCTATTAACAGATAATAACAGGGATAGAGTGAGGAGATGACCTAGTTTCTTGCAGCACCTACATAGTGTACTTTTGTCTCATAGATTTATTGTGAATGTTCAGTCCAGTCTCATTTAGTACAGACAGAGAGATGGTGTAGTGGTTACTTTTAGAGCTCACAAAAGACATTAAATAAAGTTATGTTTATTCCATTATTACTAATTTAGGCTTCTGTTTCTTGTTTACCCACATTAGTAATGAGTATTACTCTCTGAATGCATTAAGGGGATTCATAAATTACTTCTTATACTCTTCTCCTTCTGTTTTAGACCCCCATACCCCTGCATTATGAAAGATGGATTGAAAGAAACTGTGTCAATGTATCTGATGCTTAAACCCTTCAGTAGAGTTTTATAAATCCAAGTCCAGTCTCCGTGTCCTGACCTGGCACCCCATATGAATGTGAAAATCTAAATGCTTCATTACAGGCCCCCTAAAGGAAGTAAAACATTTCATGCATTGGGCTCGCAGACCTTGAGTCCCCAGATGTGAGGTCCACAGTTGGACCTTCATGGTGGTTAGTTTTTATTTTATTAATTAAATTTTATTTACAACGCATGTCTTTGTTTGTTTCATCCATACACACACAGTATAGGTAAAACAAAGAATATATCCGATCACAGTTGTGTATGGATGAAACAAACAAAATATAACATGTTAATTAGTAAAACCTATAGCTGCAGGCAGAGCCAGGCTGTTTTCCCCTGCTTCCACTCTTTATGCTAAACTAAGCCATTAATCTGCTGTTTTTAGAGTCATATTTACTGTACAAACTCTATCCTATAAATAAAGGAAACCACTTTTAAAGAACAGACTAACTTTAAGTAAATAATTATGTTTACAATTTCTAACGTCTTACAATACATTACATTTTATTTTTTTAAACAAGTGTAAAGTGTTTCTATAATCTGAGGACGCTGGTTTAAAGCTTACTATTGCTATGTCATTTTAAACTTTTCAATCCAACACTGAATGTGTATATTACAGTGAAATAATCTGATTTTTATTTATTTCTGGTCATTGCTGGTCATGGTCTCATGAAAATAAGAAACCTGCAAAGGCATCTCCATAATGAATTTGAAGGCTACATACAATAAATTATATTATACAAATTAATTAAATGGTCCGAGGTCTTAAAAGTCTGCATACTCACCATGTTTTTTTGTTTTTTTTGTATTCTCAAGCAAAACATTTCCCATTTAACACAAATAAAAGATTTGAGTATAAAGGTGAGGTGATGTTTTTGGATCTCTTTTTTATGTTTACTCTGGATTAGACCTCTGCTCAGGTTGAAGGTTGGTTGAGCTATGTGTGCAACAACCTACCAAGAAAATTAGATGTCTATCAGTCTGTGCACATCCATACAGCCCATTAATTGTTTTTTTTAGATCACATGTACACTTAATGCAGTTTTTGTATGTCCCAAAGATTTCAGAATTGGAATACTACTACACAATAAAATAGGTTTAATTACTCTCTTAATACATGTGTAGAAATCGAATGTTTGAGGTGGCTACTGCTCCATCCCTGCAGCATCTCTGAATGCAAGACGTTAGGTCATGACCCTCATTTAATTGCTTCTCATTGCTCACTTGCTGTAGCCTATGTGAAGTATGTTTCTGAAACCTTAATGTAAGATGGTGGCATGACTGAATTAGGAAAGAGGAAGCTGAAAATCCCCTTATCTTGAGATTATAATCATGGGAGAACAAAGTTGTTTTCTTGTGATAATTGGTTAATTACCTGGTTATCTTGGTAAAAGAAATATATCTTGAGATAAGGAATAAATTACGTTGTAAATTGTGTTGAAAACACTTCTGATAAAGCATAAATCTCAGCATACAAATGTGAAATGTATTCTTTATCAGAAGTGTTTTCAAACAATATAATTCATTCCTTATCTCGATATATATTTATTTTCCCAGGTCTTTTCAAACAATATTTTTTTACTTTTACGAAAGTAAAGAATTGGCTCCCCTGAAAGAGTCATAAGTTCACCAGAAAGCCTCATTTGAGAGTTTAGTGGAATCATTATGCTACATTTTGGTGCCTGTATAAATTTATTTATATTTATTTATATTTAGCCTCCAAAATATGCTAATAGTGAAGTGAGTTTATTTGTGCACAATAATTTCCAACATTTTTTTTTTCTAATAAGCACAATGCTGTCCGTTTCTATAATGGCAATCATTCATGTGTAGAGGCACAGGAGGAGGAGGTATTGGCTGCAGCATAATGCACATTTACATTATCTTTGTAAATGTGCATTTACACACTTCTAAATCCCTTCTGATGCACATCATACATGTTCTGTGAGCTGATTTTCTTTTTTCCTTAAATTGTGAAGGCTTAACATATCCAATTTTCATGAGTGGATGGCATAAGGAATAAGGAATAATTCACTGAAAATTCATAATTATGTAGTTGTCTCACCAGGTTGGGGGTCAGTATTTATGACAAAATCTGCACATGTTCTGTGGCTAATGTCGATTTCATAATGATCCTTATGCCTTGAAGTCACGCAGCAGTTAAATGTCATGAAGATGAACGAAAGAGCTAACGTCATGATTATAACACAGGACTTTTATCCTTTGCTGGATGGGCCACTTATAAAAAACATTGGGGGCATGAATTAAGAGTATATCCTCTTCCCTAGCCACCATTACATCACTGCCCAGTAGTACTCCTCGGGTGTCTAAGGTTAAAAGATTAAATGTATTTCTTAATTATTTTAACTTTTAACAGCTGTACAAAATACTTTTATCTTAATAAGAGAAGGAAGATTAAAGATGTGAACTATTGTAAAAGTCAAAGAATGGGTAATGTTATTGCACCTGGCGCATCCACTGATTGGACTCTGTTTTCTTGAAAAACAGCTTGATTTCTGCCCAGCACTAATGAGATGGTCTGGTGGCAGACCAAGTCAGGAGGTTGATGATGAATCACAGCTAGAGACCAAAACACAGAATCACATTTGTCATGAAGCTTTATCATGAAAAGTATAACAATAAACTTTTACAGTATAGCTAGCAGATTTTATAGCAATTGCTCAAAGTGCCTACAACTGCCAAACATGAATAATGACACAGTTAATCAGACTTAGAATGAATCAAACAGAAAGACAAAAAAATCTTAATAAAGATATGCTTTACATAGGAAGAAAGAAATTCATAATAATAATAACTTTATTTACGTATAAAACACCTTTAAAAAAAAAATATGATGTCAAATGCCCAGTTTCGAATCAATCATAGGCTATGTTACTACTAAATTTACTAAATATTAACATCTACTAATAGTTGTTAATAATGAATATTTTGCTCGTTTTTCCTCCTCTGAGGGTTTTAGGAGCTCAAAATGTTGCTGCATCACCGAGAACTATAAAGTAACTTACACAGTCTGATTTTTAAGTTTGGTTCTTCGGATTGGTTTAAAGGTTGAATTTGTTGACTTAAATGTCAATCCAGCGCTGTTGTCCAGTTGAATCTGTTGAATCAGATTTCAGACATCTTTACGATGTGATGAAATATTTTAAAGTGCAACATGCAAAGACGTTGGTTTGGTCTGTATACTAGCTAATAAAAAAAAAAATTACAATGTCTCTTGATATTAATTTATGAATCAGGACACCATCAGTCGTGGAGTTATTTAGGCCACTACATGATTTTTGAAATGTATGGTACATACGTAGGTTTTAGATGAAAAAAACAAAACAAAAGGGCACTGCCAAGGAAGGAGGGCAAACACTGGAGACCAACCTGTTTCCTCAATGAAATGCCTGGTAAGTAAATATAGTAAAACACAAAAGAATATTATGCCCCTGAATGTTATTCTCCTGTCAGCAAAGTGACCTGCTAAAATGCTAAAATAAATATAAATAAATTACTGATCTTCTCTGTGTAAGTACTTGTTTTCATTAACTTTCTTCTCTGTTCTTTTTCACCTACAATATTTCTATATACATTATACTGTAGTTACATGTTTGTTTTTTTCTTTGGTCAGCTTGGTTGTCCTTGTTCTTCTGCCTATTTCTATCTTCCTGAAAGTTGCTCTTGGAACTGTGTGTGACATTGAGAGCAATGAAAAACCAACAACCAGATACACTGAAGTAGCTACATAGTCAAATAGCAGTTCATTAAAACTGCCTCAGGGCGTTTTTTATGCATATACCAATATTAGTCATACAAAAACAGCCTTAAGAAAGACAATACATTCAAACCTGTGGGGAGCGCATATTTAGCACAAGATAAATATATGTATACGCTAGATTAACAGGATAAACTCTGTTATTTATCCATGATATATTTATGTGAATGTACTCTGAAAATAGATACTTAACATATTTGTAATTTCAACATTATGTCTCCTGCTGTTTTGTACAGAACCAGACTGGCTGTTTCGCTGTTTCCAATATTTGATCTAAGCTAAGCAAACTGGCTGCTGGCTGTATCTTCCATATTTAAAGGACAGATATGACAGTGGTATTGATCTTTGCATCTAACTCTCTACCTGAAAGTGTACACGTTTTTCCCCCCAAAAAATGTCAAGCTGTTCCAACAACACACAGTTCATAGTTACATATCATGGTGACAAGTTTGTGACGGGAAGAAACAGCATGTTGAATAAAAATCAGGAAATGGGAAGAACTGAATAGAGTAACTGAGTGCAAGTTATGACTTACTGAAATAAAAAGCTTAGCTTGCAAGCTTTATGAATCTTGCATTTGGCTTGTTTAGCTTGCATACCAAATGTATATTATTATTGACTTGATCAATGATTTTCTGTATTTTGTCTTAAAAGAACATGATCATTAATATTTTGATATTAACCATGCATTAAGCACTTTAGTTTAAGGTGGCGGAGACCAAAACAGAAAAGTGAATATTTTACTTTGTTGGGTGGTCAAACTATGTACTGCAAATGGGTATATTTGTAAGTAAGCAATTGACAATATTTCAATTGTGTGTTTACACTTTGTTATGCTATCCATAATTGGCCAAAGAAGTCTATCAATAGTTCTTTAAGTATATCTTATTGTTACTTCTGAAGCCAAACTGTTGGCTAGCCTGGTACAATTAGGTGCAACTGTAGCTGTGTGACATAACAGAAGACTTCATGCATGTTTTATACCCATTGTTAGTGTGTGAAAGAGTCCATGATTCAAGGCAGCTTTGAAAAAATCTAGAGCAAGAGAATTGTATTTGTACACCTGCAGACAGGTGAACAACCTGGAGCGTGACAGCTTTTTGGGCATGACTTGCAAGTCAAGTGAAGAAATTAACTTGTCAGGCATCTGCAGCCCTGTGCTATGATAAAGGGACACCTCAGACAGAGTGTTATAGCAGCTAATGTAAACTGCATTATGAGATTCATGGAGCGTATCACATTGAGAGAAAGGTTTAGTGTACCTTGACTGAAAACTTCGAGGAAGCCTTTACGAATTTGGTTAGAATGAGGAAGATGAAGATATTTCAGATGAGTGTGTACAGTTTGAGGATTTCTGTGTGATGCTTGACTAGCAGAGTGAGGGACCACTTGCACTGTGCATCGGGCACACTAAATCTAGTTTCCTCTAAAGACTTGAGAGAAATGTCACAAAGAGGCACAAACAAACTGAAGCCAAGTGTTCTGTTGCTGGAACACAGCAATATTCCTGTAGTAGAAATTTCATTGATAATTTCCCCTGATGCCTACCTGAACCTCTGCCCACCTAGAATTCTGTGCTGGATCGAACGACTTGGTCCTCATTTCTCATTCTACTCTGAAATTGGACAAATTGAAGATAGGCTTGGCAAAACCTACAACAACTTACCTAGCCCCAGTGGGCCCACTCCTTTTTAAACATGCTTGATATTTGTGATACACCACCAAGCTCAGTGTTGCATTTATATATATTTTTTAATCTATAAATTGAAATGAGGACCAAATGAATATAGGTTTCACTTTCTGTTTAGTTGGTTTGCATTGTGCTCATCAACTGTCTGCTGTATGCTCTGTATCTTTCTGTCTGAGACTCATTTGTGTGTTAGAAGGATAAAAAAAGATAAAGATCCCTGAATCCCTGAATCAAAACATGCATGATTTCAGAAAGGTATCAGATATTCTTCTTGTAAGTGGTGACAATTGATACTCGGGTTCCTGAGTTATCATTAAATATATAAATAAATCAAATGTTCAATGGAGGCTCAGTGTAAGCTGGGCTTGTTTTGGCTTTGCCCTTCTCTTGCTGCCCACTTTACCACCTCCTCCTTTTCCTTTTGCCCACCCTGTTCTCTCCCTCCCCACATTACCTACACAATTTTGATGTAAACTCAAGCACACAAAGTAGTACACACACACACACACACACACACACACACACACACACACACACACACACACACACACAAATACACACAGAGAGAGGCAGTCCAGAACTTGTGAGGACCTGCCACTGCTGAGGAATGCAACAAGAGACTGAACCAAGAAGGCTATTCATTCAGAGCCCCTTTTCACATACACACAGACACACGCACACACATACACACACAAACAAACCAAAAAAACCTGAGTGGAAAGTATTTGCATGTCACTGAGAAAAGTATCCACTGTGTGCACATGGACACAACTCTGTACATGTATTAGCTCTCTCTCTCTCACATGCACGCACACACACACACACACACACACACACACACACACACACACACACACACACACACACACACACACAATAGATGACTGCTAATTGATCTGGCACTCATCCAGCCCCTCAAATTGAAAAGCCGACAGTCTCAGTCAATATGGCCATCACTGTCTCTCGCTCTCTCTCAATGAGAAAACTGGCTATTAGTGAGCGTGCACGTTCCCGTGGATGTGTGTGCGTGTTAAAATGTAAACATTAACAGTGTTGGTCCAGTTGTGTGTGTGTGTGATTGGCACAAACCCAGCTTTGTCTCTTTCAACGGGAAAACTAACCTGAAGAGTGTTCTTTGTGTTTTTATTTCACATGATGCAACAGTTGCTATCTGCAGACGTTTAGTGTCCCACCGAGGCCGACAGTCAATAATGACCTGAACAAAGGTGAAACACAAAGAGGTGGGAAAATCTGCAGGTAAACAATGTCAACCAGTAAACAATGTCAGGAGTTATGACTGTCTTTGAGGTCTAAACCTCTTACCCTCAATAAGATGAATTTGTCCATCCATCTGTGTGTGTGTGTGTGTGTGTGTGTGTGTGTGTGGGAAAGAGAAAGGATGCCAACTCATTACCTAGCAGCCCAGTAAACAATGTCAGAGTTACGATTGTGTTAAGCACTGCCTAAATCTCAATTACTCTCAAGCTCCTCAGCTAAAGACACATGAATCGTTTCTGCTGAGCTGGTCAATAAAACACTTCTCAAATCAAGCTGAAGTGCCACTAATAGGCAGTAAATTAACCACCTTTCATCTGAACTGTCCCCGAAATAAAATACTGCTAGTTTCTGCAGAGAATGTGTGTGTTTTCAGGAGGGTTGAGTTCATTTCAGCTCTGAAAGTGGAGAGGGGAACAGTATAATATCCTACTAATAAAACTATATCAAAAATTAAATAGGAATCAGTATTATTAGCAAAAAAATGTCGCTGTGATTTACATTTTTAATATGACTGTAGTGAAACTGAAACTTTCCAATGCCCACATTTTCCAAGCTGCTTCTGCTAATTTGTATTTGCTGTTGCCGAGAAATGACTAAATGACAAGCGAGGAGAATAAAAACAAACCCATCATGTAATTTTTGTTAAATACGTGATTTATGTGCATTGTTTGAGTTAAAAACTAAGCTTTATCATTCAGAGTGACAGTACAGTAGCTGCCGAAAGGCAGTGTATTCTACATATCATACGTATCAAAGCAGCTTTTACTCAAAAAGCTTCTTTCCCCTTGAGGTTATCAGTAAATGCTGGATTCGTGTCTGAACAGAAACTACCTCCACTATGTTTCTTTTAGTATCAACAAAACAGATGATATTTCTTCTAGTAAGTGGTAGGATTACAATGTATAAATCATTGTTCACAGTGTGTGTGTGTGTTTCTGCATGTAAATGGTCACATGAAAGTGTGTATTTGATATAAAGAAGACAGCAAACACAAAATTTCTGTGCTCATAACCAAAAGTAAAGTAGCCATCATGGAAGTCACATTGATGCTCCACACCCAACCCCGTGATCTCTATGATTAATTTCTTTTGCAAAATTCTAATATTTTCTTCTCAGTCATCTGAAGGCACGAGGAAAGGACCTGGCAATCAGCCATGTCAGAGAAAAATCTGATCAGCTGCATAACATCCAAAAAGATAATGACCTGAACTGACTACTGCAGGACTGAAGCAGGATTTAAGACTCCTATGATGGCAACTTTACTATAATTAAAGATAAATAACACTTGATGGGGTGATTGTGGCACCGTTTGATTTTCAGTTGTCAATATGAATATTAGAAGTACTCATGGCAGTGAATCAAGTAAAATGATCAGTTTTCAGTGAGTATCAGATGATTTCAGTTGATATCAGATCAGTCTTACAATCATAAGCTTAAATAAAGAAGGAGTGAGTGAACAGCATCATCATATCTGACTGGAGACACTAGCGGAACAGTTCAGCATTTCAGGAAATACACTTATTTGCTGCCTAGAGTTAGATGAGAAGATCAATTTGACACCATTTTACTATCTGTTAAATATAATAGCTGATTAGCTTAGCACAGGATAAGGGCTAATCTGACTCTGTCCAAAGGTAAATCCACCAAACAGAAGCTCTAAAGTTGACTAACTTCTATAAAAAAAACCAACAGCTAAAAATGTCACAGGGGCAGTGACAGTCTGAATGCTAAGCTAGGCTAACCATCTCCAGAACAGCTACAAAATGAATTTATTTATTTATTTTTTTAAATAGAGATCCAAAACATTATCTTATCTTTATCACATATATCTGTTTGCAGACTAGCTGTCCGTCTGGAGTCAGCTAGTCTGACTAAATCTGCCTCTTAGCACAGTTAATAAGTTAATACATATGTGTTAATAATGTGCTTAAAATGAGCCTTAAAGGTGCTAGTGGGCAGATTTTGTAACCTTTGGATGGAGCCAGGCCAGCCATTCTCCTCTGTGGCCAGACATTAAGCAGAGCTAAGCTAACCAGCTGCTGGCTGAAGCTTCTTTAACTTTCTGCAAGAAAGTAAAAAAGGGTATATTCACTAAATGCCTCATTATTCGGTTATGGTATTACTAAGGTTAAATTAATCATATGCCTGTTTATCTTTGTCATAATCCTCTATGCATGTGTAACACGGGTATTTCTGTGGAAACTGAAGTTGCAGAACAACAGTAAATGCCACCTGGATCGCCAGTGTCATGGACAAAATTGCAGTAACAAGCTATAATACTTTTTAACAAGTTGGATATGAGTTTCTGGTTTTAAATTCCACGTACTGCTTATTATTCAAAAACAGGAAAAGACTTGGTAACAATTTGGACAGTTTACAGAGTATTTTTATCATTTCAGCTGTAACAGATTATATTTGACAACTGATCAACCTACCCAAAGCTTTCTGTGCCTAGACTTCACCAAATCATAACCACAGTGGTGTAATATCAAAAAAACAGTTTCATTTGTGAAACATTTGAATTGAGTCTCAACTAACAAGCTTTTGAAATGTTACAAATACTCATATAAACTATCTGTATTTATCTAGATCAAGTGTTTTTGAGTGGAATTTAAATATGATTATATGAGTATATTATAACTCATGTTAATTGAAGAGAATCATTTTTCCATATCTGAATATTAGAAATAACTTCAGATCACTGTCAAATCTGTCAAACACTGACCACCAGATGGTCATGCGACCTGTTAAAAGAATACTGTGACATTTTGAATTTGAATCAGCTGTCAAATTGTGGGAAACTATGTGAGCGATTGTGCCTCCCAGTTTAAATGATGAATGCTGACAACGCTAACAAGACATTTCAGGGAACACTAACAAAGACAAATGCATAAAGTTTTTCCACAGTGTCAAGTGTTTGGTGAAGAAAAATGACCGAGTGATACTCAGAATGTCCTTTCAGAGCTAATGGTGAATAAATTATATAATTGGTAAATGGAAGGCAGTTTGCCATTACATTTTGATTGAATTAAAAGTGAATTCATCTAAACCGTGCTGCACTGTCCAGTCATTCCAAGCCTGGACGTGACAGTAATGCCCAATCTGCTCCTTTAAATGTGTCCCTCTGTCTGTATATGTCATCGCTGTCCTTCAAGTCCAGTCCGTGTTTTCTGTGGTTCTTCAGTCCATGCAGCCCTTACAGTGAAAGTTCTTCCCATAGAAATCTATCCATTTGACTCAAAGTGAAACCAGTCTGCATTGGTTTCTCCAGTGTTTCTTTAACTTGAAGTTGGACACACAAAAAGGGTCAATTTCCATATAGAGGCTACATTCACTCAGCTTGGGTCCCCGTCTGAAGGAGTTTGATGTGGTGTACTGCATGCGGGCTGCAGAGAGCTGAAAGAACAAGGTGGATTTCTGTTTTCAAAGGAGATGAAATGTCCCTTTAGAGAGGTCAAGCCACCAGACCCAGACGGGATATCTTAGCAGAGAGGAAGGAGTGTAAGATGAAGACGATCGGCTTCGGACACGAGTGGAGGTCCAGTTGCTGGAGGAGAAATGGAAAACAACAGAAATAAAAAGCAAAACTCAAAACATGACTGTGGTAAAGAAGAAAGAATATGATTAAAAGATGTGAGAAGTTATTAAACCAGACAGGATGACGTAGAGACGAAGAGGCAGAGGAGGGAAGGAAAAGTAAAAGTGTTTATAAAGCACATAAAACCATAAAAAAATATTTAAAACACTAGAGGGTCAGCACAGTTCCCCATGAGGTAAGGATTAGTTGGAGCTACACACACACAAACACCACATAACTGAACAAAGCTCTGTTCATAACCTGAACCGACAGTAGGTGATTTCACCGGTACTATGACTCACATCCTGTTCCTTTAGAGAGATTTGCCCTATAAATTCACACTTAAACGACTGTTTAGTTGATCAGATTTAGCGCTGAGGAAGTTTTAGAGGCTACCTCATGTCAAGTAAACCAAGGGCAATGAAATATGAGTAGACCTGCACTTCATTACTGGTCCACAAAGACCTTGTGTTTCCAAAAACTTCAATTCTCAGGAGCAGGTATAAATGAAGTGATTTCTTTTGCTGTCCTGGTGCAGTGGCTTTACAAATGGCGGTGTCAGCTGTTGATCCACCGGCTTCAGTCCAGACTGAAATATTATAAAACAACTGGATGGATTGGTGTGAAATTTGGTACAGAAAGGATGAAAGATGACTTTTTTGATCCATTGACTTTCCCTTTAACACCACCATGAGGTTGACATTTGTGATTCAGCTTTACTGGGTGAATTGCCATGACATTTAGTACAGGTATTCATGAATTGCTATAACCTTGATGATCCATCAACTTTTCATCCAGTGCTATCACGTTTGTGCTGAATAACTAGGTTTATGACCAAAATATCTGAAAAAAATCAGTTGGACTTTGTGTTTAGTACTAATTACCAAATATTAGCATGCTAACACACTGATAAACATTGTACCCGTTAAACATCAATATATAAGCATTGCCACTGTGAGCATGTTAGCATGCTGACTCAAGCATTTAGCACAAAGCACCACTATGCCAGAGTACAGTAGATTTTTGTACAGTAGACTCTTAATATTTGTTTTCTAAGCCACAATCAATCAATGGTTTGGCTCGGTCTATACATTATTTGCATAGGGGAGCTAAACTGTCAATTGCTATAACAAAATTAGACATAAATAGTCCCTGCCAACTAATGACAGTATAGTCCACACTTTGAAAAACAGCCCAGCTGATTCCACTTTTGAAATGCTGAGCTAATGAGCCATCAGCTACATCCGCAAGTACCTTGGGATTTTTATAAAGCTGTGTCTGGGTTGGGTTTCAGAAATGCTACAGACACCAAAATCTGTTCTGGTAAGGTAGCCAACAGAGGGTTTTGAATCAAATCTCCAAAGTCTTTACTTATTTGCCTTCAACATTTGAACAGTCAAACATGAGTGTTTTATGCAGAGCTGTATGTGAATTGTTATACAGACAGTCTGAGGACAGATAAAATGTCTCAGTTTCTAATTTCTGAATCCCATAAGCCAAGAGTAAATATTTTACTTTTCACTGTCACTTTATTTTCCAGCATACAGTAAATGAATGAAAGTGAATAAAAGTGAATGATAAAACATCAATGATGTTTTTCTGGGTGAAAACAGTTTGTATAAGTGCCATGGGACGGTACTAGAACTCATCCTCCTGACACCAACATTGATATTCGTATCAGTATTGTCAAATAAGATCAAAGAGGCTAAAAACTGAAACATTTAAAGCCGAAGTGAAGAATATATTGCGTGGTGGGAGTGGTAGAGTCTGTACTTGGTTGTTTGCAGGTAGACACATCAACTGGTCCTGATTACTCCCTGAACCAAGCTTAGCTGGACCTTCATACGGTGAGTGTTGAGTGGTATTAACAGATTAAAAGTCTTACAGTGAGTGACAGGCTATAAGAAAACTCCACTCTCAAACACTCTTACCTGGTAAGACCGATGTATGAGCGAAGTTCATTTTATATCAGGAGTTATGTTGTGTTATTTTTGTGCAGTAATTTACTTTCAGCTGCACCACTTTCACTCTGCAGCACTCTCGTACACTTGTACTTGTGTTTTGCTTCATTTCCCAGGAGGCCCTCTGAAACCCCCTGAGAGATGGTATGAACTTGTTCTATTTACTGTGAGTTGTACACGACCATAGGAAAGTAAATGCTCAAAGAAGAACATCTTAACTCAGTGTAACCTGAAATGGAAAAGGATTGAGTAAAATTGTTTGGCTTGTGTTAAATCCAAATATTTTCTTTCATAAGTTTCCCAAATGTGTAGGGGTGGATGATTTCCAGTGGACCACGACCACAGACAAAACTGAGCTACATTTTGTGTGTCCAAACATAAAAAAAAAAGAAAAACACTCACAATCTCCCCCTCCTTCCCTCCAAAATCAAGGAAAAGCATTCGGACTCCGTCATCTGAGGACATCTTTAGTTTTTCGTAGGGGTAGGAGAGGAGCACCTTGGGCCGTGTAGGTGTTTGAGCTCCTCTCTCCTCTCCGTTCTCCCTGTCTCCCAAAGTGGGGTCAGCCAGCACGGAGAAGCCCTGTTCGTAGTGAATCACCAGCCGGCACTCCTGACCCCGGTATAGACAACCTGGATGATAAATAGAAATGGTAATTTCATTTTTGATTGTTAGCTAGCAAGATGCTCATGTACAAATCATCTTGTTTTTCATTTTCCCTGCATTAATAACGTGTGGATGACAGAAATAAGAGTAAAACTGTAAGTCAGAATTTGAATCATTATCCTGGTGCATGTACCGGAATAAGTAATTACAATGAGAGGTAACAGTAAGACTCTAAATCACAGATGTTTATGAAAGAAGCAGGACACACTGAAATGCATATTGTGGACAAAGAAGTATTTCCGTCCTGTCCTTGGAAAACCCTCTCTCAGGATACATTTTATATTGTCTAATGACTTCAGTGTTGCTTTTATTGGAAGGACATTGTCATCCAGTCTGATTAATGTGTTATGTTACTGGGTTGTATGTTTCTGCAAAGTGCTCTAAAAAGATAAATTACATTGACACAGTCTCTTTTTCATTTAATTAAACTGACATTGACAGGTGATCATGTGGTTAAAAAAGATGAAAAATGACATATGAAACAGTCGAACACAGTTCATTGCCATAACTGTGTTCCTTTGCTCTGCATTACATGAAACAGGTCTTCTCCCATCAACATCAATAACTTTTTGAGTTAATTAATTTGCCTGAAAGCTAATTATGTTGAATAATATTCAGTTTTTGCCCTATTTGAGTACACTGTACTATACTAATGCTTCCAACTAACTCAGCTTATCATGGTTTGATAATTTAAAATACTTAAAACTTTGACAATTATCGACTATCTTGGCTATATTTCAAACTGGTCAGAAAGCATTTACTCTCTCAGCTGCCAGCTTATTAGGTATGTTTATTAGGTTAGAATAATGATACATTAATGATATAATAATATTAAATCATGTAGGTTACATATAAATATATGAGGTTTTTGGTTAGATATTTTTAGAGAGGTGTTGGTTAAATATTAAGTCATTTGGCAGGCTGTAATTTGTGGTGCAGTAGTATTGAGGTATTTCTAATAATTCAGGCCAAATCATGTCTAGCTATATATAGTTTTAGTTAGAGGTGAACCAAATAAAATGGCAACCAGTATTTATTTATTTATATTGCCCTTTCTAAAAATATATTGTACAACTGTGACAACTGATTTGCTGTGAATATGTCAGTTATCTATCAAAGTCAGCCTCTTCACATGGCGACCAACCCGCTGAAACCAGAGTGTAATGGATCTGTTGCACAACATTTTTCCTGGTCTCTCTTCACAGTGTGCGTCTGGCTGAAAGCTGAGTGCACTATCTTTATCTACTCCCCCAATTTACGCATCACTTTTCACTACTGTAATGACAAAACCTGTCTCCGCACAGTGTGATCTAGCTGAATTTAGTCTTATTTTTCATGCTGCTTGACAGCAGTGTGCCCTCACTCAGACTTGAAGGCTGCATGCTGAATACTTCATTTACAGCATAAGCTCCTTTCTCTGGATGACATCTGATCTACAGAGCGGCGTGTTTGTGTGATAGTGAGCCAGAGAGTTGTTATCTTTCCATTGTTTGCTGACAGCCTGAGCAGGATGTGTGCGCATGTACAGGGACGGGAGGAGTGTGTTTGCATGAGTGTACATATGACAGCGAGAGAGTGTGTGTAATGCATGTATGCTGGCAAGAAAAATTAGTGTGTATGTAGTATGTTTATGTAAAAGAGACATGTATATATGAGTGTGTGTGTGTACAGAATACCTTTGCATGTGTGTTTACATATAATGTACGTGTATGTGTTATTGCTCACTGTGGCCTGCTTCAGTCTCTTTTGTCCGACTGTCAACAGGCCCATTCTCTGATTACTTAACTGTGTCGTCAGTCAAACCACACTAATCACCCTATACACACCTAAATCCCTTCCTCGTTCAGCTCTTTATCTAAAGGCGATTATGAAACCAAGGTTGGCAAATGTGTACACAGTAACACACACACCAGACTATGGTCAAACTCAATATGCAAATAATTCTTGTGAGTTAAATTCACCCTGCACGAAGTAAACAAGTCATAGAAACGCACACTAAATAGATTTCAATTTCTTGTTATTGTTTAGATTTTTGGTACGTTATCGTGTTCTGCACATTTTAAACATTTATAAAAACCTTAGCCACATTTTATCACCGTGGTTCAGCAGAGAGATAAAATAATTCCTGCAAGAAAAAGCATTCTCTCTCTCTGAATGACTTCACAATTACAAACACTGCTCCAAAGGTGGGTCATATTAGGTTGACTGCCAATTAACAGCAGTTGTCAGCTGTAAAAGAGGTACTTTATTATGGGAGTTTACAATGCAACATGAGACAACCAGCACTGCACTGATAACATAAAACTGCAGATTTATTCATTATGTCAAGGGGGGGGGCAGTCTAAAGAATTATAAATACAGGTTTAGTTCAGACAGCACTGAAATAATCAGCTGCTGGAATACCAGCTGACTAGTAATGTCCATATTCATACAGGTGTACAGTGCACCAATTATAATCATAATATATAAATATTTTTCTGCTGGTGCTTCATGTAGTTTGCTGTTACAAGTCTCTCTGCCACCTCCTCTTCCTCATTATGTGCTTTGATTTTTGGCATTAATGGAATCTGTTGAGGGATGATTAAGGGTCGGAGTATACTTGATCAGAACTACTTCTTATGATGTGCTGATCGCAGGGGAAATCAAAAGTTGTGTCGAACAGCTATGCTTGAAGGTGGAGCAAAAAGACAGTTACAGAAATGGTCGGACAGAGGCCCCATCCTAATCCGACGTCTGAAAGCTGAGGGGGGAAGAGGTTTCCGAAGCTATCTGACCACCCAACGAGTGGTTCTGATTGAACATACTGGCCCCTTAATTCCCCCATCAGAATCCTCATCGCTGCTCAGATTTTCTGGGGCCTCCCACGAAGAGCAGAGTCTTTCCCACCACATCTTACTGTAGAACTGTTTTCTATAAAAGATCACTTTTTGAAGAGTTACTAAATGAACTTTCTTTGTCAAACCTAGATAAAAAACTGCTTTAAATGGATGGATGGATTGATGAATACTATTAATTATTTTCCAGCCTTGTAAATCAATTTTAATGTTTATTGTTTGCAATGCGATGCTGGCTTCAAACCACACTGATCAGGTGAGGTGTTGGAACCAGTAAGAGCAGAGTATTGTATCACAGTGATTTCTCCTTTCCTTATCAGCTGTGAAACACACTAAAGCAACAGAGGTGTGTTGATTACAACTTCAGGAAGTAATGTTGATAAGAAGGACGCTGTAAATCAAATAGAAACATGAGGCACACACACACACACACACACACACACACACACACACACACACACACACACACACACACACACACACACACACACACACACAGTCAAATATACATTGTAATATCCCTGGAACCCTGTAGACATCCCATTCATGATGAAAAATGACTCTCATAATGTGTAATGTCGTTCTAATGATGTATAAACAATCTGGCAGGACAAACGTCTCCCTAATGGCACAACAGTTGTAAATGGGGCAAAGAGTGCTGGGGTCTTTGTTGTGTTCAGGAGTGAAAATTAGATCTGAAACTCTACTCTTCTACCTGAGAGGCTTGATCTGTGGGGCAAGCAGGGTTTCCCACCAGAATACACACCCACACACACACAAACAGGCACACACGGAGAAAGGGGCTTTTCAGGCTGCAACAAAAGCCCTTCTTTCTGCCTGATGGTGAGTGGAAAAGACAGAGGGAAGGATGGAGGGGCAGAGAGTGATAACACTGAGTGACAGAGAGGAACTGAATGAGGGACAGCGAGAGACAGCGAGAGAGGAGGGAGACACTACCCATCACGCCAAGAGGAAACACTAAAAGGTTATTACAGGAGAGAAACTCTTTCTTTAATGGCTGTTTTAAACTCATAAATGACATTAGCAGCAGGTACTTCATATTAGTACTAGTATTCATATAAGTACGTCATATTTTGAAAATGCATCCCACTGTGTCTAAAATTCAAGTGTCACAGCAGGTTACTAGGTTAATTTTCCACAACAACTGAGATGGAATTGCTTTTCGAAGTCATTAAGCTGTTTACCTGTTCATTAAGGAGACCCAGTCGACGTCTAAGACAACTGAACAAATTTTACAGCTGTCACCTTTGACAACAACATTAACAAGGAAGGCTGTGAGTGTGTGGGGAGAAGTAAGATTACTGACTTTAAAAAGAATACAAAAATCTGATGCTGGTCATAAAATAATGTTTTGAATATGAGATTCAGATTGTATCCTTGACATTGGCCACAGCAGTCGAGAAAATAATATATACACAAGGAGTAGTTGTTCTGGGGCTTTCAAACAACTGGTTAACATAGCACACATCCCTCATAAGACTACAACCAATTTGAGGTTTACGCTTTGATTTTTCTACATGTTAAAGACAGACATAACATTTAGTGGTGCTGGAAGTAGCACAGAGCTAACTGTTTCCCCCTGTTTTCAGTCTTTGTGGAAAGCTAAGTTAACCAGCTGGTTGCTACTGGAGTTTCATATTTAGCATGCATACATGACCATGAACTCTTTGCAAGAAAGAAAATGAAAACTTATTTCCCCAAATCTCCATCTGCTAATGTAGATTATGTCACACAGACTAAATGGACTCTCTGATAATAGGAGATATGTGGTAGATATAAGCGGGGTTTAAAACTACAAGCTGTGACTACATGATATGCAGTGCCTTATCCTGCTAATAGCTGAAAATATCAATATAAGCTCAGAAAAGTTTAAGTCACCTTGGACATCATAATAACAGAAATGACAGCAAGCCAAGTGCCTGTGAAATTTAATTTCAGAGCCAAACAAATTACTTTCCCCTTTAAAATCTGTCTAAGAATGGCCTGCTGCCCAGTGATTGATAGAGAGTTGATCTATCTTCAAAGCAAATCTTTATCACGAGCCATGACAGTGAATAAACTATAACAATGATTTATCAGAATGCTACACAGATGAAAAGCTGACAAGGTCAGTTCAACGACTCCTAAGGTGGCAACTGCTGAAAAATGAGTGAATGCACTTTGTATGCTTTATCACACTCCTTCTCGAGGAACTGCAAATTATTTTTCTGCTTGCAGAATAAGAAACCGAGGGCTCTGTGCTAACATCAATCTGTTTCAGTAAAGTTATGGGATCCATTTCAGATTCAATAGTAAGCAATAAATATTCAAAACCATCCTCATTTTTCATTCTTTTGGCCTACGGTGTCACTGTCCTAAATCAGTATTACAGTACGGAATTATTTATTTTTCTAGTTTATACTTCATTAATCCTGGAAGTTCAATTAAATTCAATTAAATAAAGTTGCTGAAACAAATATCTTATTATCTATAGCCCAACAAATGGTCAGTTTGTTGGTCCACCACTTTAGTCCAAACTGAAATTTCTCAAAAACTATTACACTAATTGATGAAATGTTAGATGGACTGCTATTAAATTTGTTTAATATCCCTGATATCTTGTCTATTGTAGCACCATCATCAGGTCAAAATTTCAATTTGTACAATGTGCCATGAGGCATTAGGTGTATACTTCCTAAACATTAGCATTTTAGCACTGTCATGTGTTATGTGAACATGTTGCCAAGCTGGGGTTTAACTAAAAACACAGCTGAGCTGAAGTAGAGCTTCACAGAGCTGCTAGCATGGCTATAGACTAGCAGTAGACAAGTTATTATTATATTAACAATGGTTTGAATGACAATGTGTATATGAATGCTTTGCCACTTGTAGTCACCTCAGGGTGTTGACAGAGCTCTGTGGATCATTTGAGTGTCTTTCAGCGTATGGTTTTGGTTTTACATCCTGCAACCTTACTATTTTAGTTTTCATCAGTGTTTTCTGACATTGCAGGTGTTCTTAGCTAAAATAAAACTCTAAAAGCCTACTTTTGCCCAGATGCAAATGACAAAGGTACCATGCCAAAGGTTGCCTAACATTTAGCAGTTAGAGTGGCACTGGTGTCAGTGAGAAAAACAGAGCTAAAAGTAGTATGAACATTGGACTTATAACATTCATCAGGTGACCAAAACACAACTCCAAATAACGCCAATGCTGCTCCATGTATATTAATTGTTCACATTGTCAACTTACATTGAAAAAAGAGATAGCCTGTCAGTGTTTTTGTGTTAATAGCTTACTCTTACTCTTCTTGTCCTCTAAAAACAACAAATGAATGCAGAAAGGACCTGCACACCTGATTGGGCAGGGTTAGTTTTCCAATAAATGTCACCTTGACAATAAGAATGATAAAGCTGTTGATTTCACTGCTACATTCAAGCTACAGCACGTCAATATTGAGCAGCTTGTTCCAGTCTAGACGGCATTTTGTCATGGGATTAAGTAAAACGTCCTTTTAACATTCCCATTTGCCTGCTCACTAGCATGACATACAAAATTTGATTTTTATCAAAGACCTTGGAGTTTTAAATTTAAATTGAGCACTGCAGATGTGAATAAAGGCTTGCCATGCTAATCACAGCGTAACATTTACACCTGTACTCATAGGTGAAGGGACCATTTAGGAGAGTTTTAGCAATGCTTTGGAGGCGATAAATGCAGAAACAACACTGGCAACAAGGATGTAGTGTTGAGGTCGTGTATCTTTTGCAGCTAGATACACGCTGTCTCATATAAGAGGGGAGTCTGAAGTGAGACTCAATTTGGCATGGTGTTATCATAGACGGAGAGAGGAGGGAGACCCAGGGGAGAAGTGCAGTTCCCAGGACAATTTGTGCTCGGAGAAAGAGGGAGGCAAAGAGGGAGCGAGAGAGAGAGAGAGAGAGGGGTATTATGTTGGAATTCCCTTGACGGCTGAGACTCAATGCCAAACAGAACACACACAACACACACACACACACACACACACACACACACACACACACACACACACACACACACACACACACACACACACACACACACACACACACTAGAATAGCATTCCTTTCTATAAATAGCAAGTGCTTTGTCCACATCTTCCATATGGCTGTCAAATTATATCACAAACCCTCTTCTATATCAGATATGATATATATGAGTGGACATGGGAGTCTGTATTTGTGTATGTACTGATGCATTTTGCTTTAGGCACAGGATTTTAACTTTATTTCAGGCTTGCAAGACCCCAGGCAGTACTTATCCTTTCTGTCTCTCTGCTTATGTTTTGCTGCAGTATGCCTAAACACGTCCGAGGAAGCATCACAGAATCCAGCACAGTGACCTGTGCTGCTCACTTTGTGTTTGTGTGTTTGTGTGCATCAGTACTCACTTGTGGTGACTTCTCTGATCATCTCAGCTGAAGCGTGACATCCGTTGACTATGTGTCTGGTCCACATGGACAGATCCTTGGTGGTCTCAGCCCGAAACAGGTGAGTCTCGATGCCGAGTCGCGTGCCAGTCCGTGTGGCAAAAAACAACTCTGTGCCAGAGTGAGGTGAACCTCGGTCAGGGCCAGAGTGGACCAGACTGGATAAACACATACACACATAAACTGTCAAATAGTACGGGGAAGAGAGGAAACATTTTTGTCAGTGTAAAGGAAATTTCTCCCAGCCACAGATTCGTATTTTCTTGTTTTTTTCCCTCCCTGTGGAGTTTTTATACTACATATATTTTGCATGTTGTTACACACAGCAACAACAAACCTCAAAAAGCCACTTACGTGGTGGTAGACTTGTTGTTAAAAAGCCTCACAATACATTAAGTCATATTTGATATGTGCAAAAATCACAGTTGTGCAACGCTACACCTGTCAGTGATGATAAAGGGGAGGCTGTAAAGCTCATTATAAAGGAAAACAAGCTGGAAGATGTATAAAAGACAAAGTTAACAGTTGCTTTTGAACATCAGGAGTCATTGTAAAACAAAATAGTAGAGTTTGGTGTTTAATGTTTACCATATTCAGCGCTGTGGTTTAGCATTTTAAGATGCGTTGAAATGTAGCATTGGCTGAAAGTGGTTAGAAATAAATTTTATACATATCAATGTCATTATTAGTTTTAAAATCCTATTACTGCCTTTACTCCCGTATATAAAGGATATCGAGGCTCCCCCCTCTCTTTCACCCTGGTTCTGAGTGTGGCAATCAACACTAAAGTAAATATATATTTGATAAATCAACTAATAAAGGGCAACCTTAAGTAATGTACCAAAAAACAAAACATGAAATCTGTTTAAAAAAATAACATAAAATATAAATAAAACATGAAACAAAACCTTATGTCAGAACTACAACCACATCTCAACCCACATTCTAAAACCAAGTGACCAACCAGTAGTCTCTAGGTATATTCTTAAATATTTTATGGTGTAAATGTACAGTGTGTGTTTGAGATGTTTGTACCTACCGTGTCGCTAAAAGTGGGTAAGTGTGTGCAGGGCTCTGCCAGGCCTCCTTGCCTCGCGGTAGACTGTCATACAACAGCAGGTCTTTTTCTGTCACCACCACCAGCACCGGCTTCCAGCTCTGCTTCTCACTCTCTGTCTGCAGCACAAACAATACATAAATAATAGAAATACAATATGACACAATAGATTTGGATCCATCTGTCCATTTTCCGTACCCTCTTATCCTCTGCAGGGTCATGGGAGGATTGCTACATTCGAATTAAAATACTGAAATTATGCTCAGGTTTGTAGTTAAAAGTTGGTATTTCATCAGTATTATCAATGGTTGTGAGGCAGTGAGTTGCTTTATGGGACTAATGTTGTGTCAGAGAGAGAAATGATTTGTGTGTTTAATACGTAAAAGACTGTGTACTCAGCAGTGGGTGTCGACCAGTCTTCAACTCTCAATTTAATCCAAGACTGGGAAGCAAACATTGTTTTTCTCAACTGTTTTAATCGATCTCTCTGTCATATTTATATATTAAATATTTTTAAAAAATTATGTAATTTGAGCTGTGTACCTTAGCTAAAAATACAGGTGGCTGATGTGTCGATACAGTTATGCTTTTCATGCATTTGATTTGTGGTGCCCCCTCGCCACCCATCCCTCCTAATGAGCAAGCCACTCGCTTTTCCTTCAGAACAGACACTCTTTCCTTAGAGCTGGCACACACACATCCACACATCCAAACACACACAGCCCAGTATTTCATTTTACAATGCTCCATAACTATTCTCATTATGAGAGCTTATCTGCAGCCCAGCCATGGAATCCTAAGCTGCTCTTTGAAGTTCTGCCTGAGCCAATCATATCGTGGGATTTAGAGGGTCATGGGTCAACCTTTTAACATAATGAGAATATGTTGCTAAGTAACAGTATTGTACTCCATTTGAGGGATCAAATATCGGCAAATTCATGAGGACTGAATTAGGCAGGTATGAATGTATGTGTGTGGATATGTTTGCACAGGTGTGTGCATCTGTGTGTAAAAGAGACAGTGAAGCTTTATCTATGTGTGTGTGTGTGTGTGTGTGTGTGTGTGTGTGTGTGTGTATACACATGTGTTTGTATGAATTTCAAAGCTATGTGCATGTATGTGTACAGAAGATATGCACAGTACCAAAATATGCCCACGCAAACATCTGTAATTCTATACTGTTTACCTGAGCTCATAGCATTAACCTACACTCACAGCTACATACCAAACCCCAAACCAGTCCTAAACTAAACCAAATTCAAACTTTTTACAGCCCTCCTTACTCCACATCCTGGGAGCTCTGTTTGACCATCTCTGTAATGTCTGGAAACTGACAATCAGATATTCACACCCACATCATGTAAGTAGAGCTTCAACTTCTCTCTCAAGCTCCCTTTTTTTATTTCTTACACAATTACTTCTGTCACTTTTATTACAGCGTACAGACGTTTGCAACATTACGAATGCTTTTAAGGAGAGATTGTCTGAAAGAGTGTGCCTTTATAAAGGATATTGCAGCTCCCCCCCTTTTTTCACCCTGGTTTAAGGTATGGCAATCAACACTTTTGCCTTCATGATTGGACAATGCTGTGGTCTTTAAAACTAAAAATATATAATCAGTCAATTAGTAAAATCCAACCATAAGTGATGTACCTAAAAACAAGACATGAAATCTGTTCAAACATAACATATAAAATACAAATAAAATAAGAAACAAATAAGATTTTTCATTTTCCAAAAATGTCCACACTTTAAGGGGTAAAGCTGAAATTGTTGCTGACAAAAACCCACATGCACATACACCTACAAATCATAGTCCCAAAATCGTAATAAGAAAGAAGGAACCCCATTAAAAATGTGAGAAATCTGGAAGCATGGGTGACACACACACACACACACACGCACACGCACACACACATGCACACACCTACCTACCTTCGCTGCCAGCCATCCCAGGTGTCGTATCTCTTTGCTGCCAACTACCCCCGTCCTGGCTGTGTTCTGGATGACCTCTGCCAGCGCCCGCTGTTGGGGGGATGACAGTTTTTAGAATAGATGCTCATTCAGGACACATTAGATTCAAAGTAGCTCTGAGGAGCGGAATCATCGCCGCAGTATGTGATCATTTAAATATCTAATTCTGATGGTCACATTGATGGGAATCACCTGTAAAATCATTGAAATCAAAACACAGACCTGTGCCAGTGTTGATGTGACAGAGTGCATGGCAGAGAACCAGGACAGGGCAGATGGTTGGTCTGGGCACCGCAGCACCACGGTGTGCCTGGCGTCAGGGGAGTGCAGCTCCAGTTGTCTGGAGGAGGAGATAATAAAAGTTAAAACAGCTTTAACCTCTCTGTTATCACTGGATGGGTTCTTAAACTTTTATAGTTCACAACCGTTGATTAAATTTTTTTTGGAATATTGAAAATATATTGCTAGCCTTGTCAGGCAGTCTCAATTTGACAATTTAATCTCAACTCAGTTTTAGAAACCAAATGTTATCCATTTAGGTTTCAGCTTCAACAGATGCTCGTTTGTCTTATCCACTTGAAAATGGGCACTCGATCAGAACGATGAAATGAAGTGCGCTGAAATTTCGGATATTCAAGTCAATTCAAAACAGGAAAAAGGCATTGCTCATGCATCCTCTGTGGGCTATATGACACAATGCTGTCTCCTACTAAATTTCCATAAGTAATCTCCTTATATCATAGGGGAGTATTTCAGACCTCGAGAGAAATGCATCTGTAGGCTGATTCTCTATGTCACTGAACGGCTGTTTGATTGTGAGTTCAGTGAATATGAATTTTAAAAAGGTACATGTTGCAGCTTTTACAGTACAAAAAGCAGAGCACTGTTCCTTCATAATGTCACGTCAATACAGCTGGTGTTCATTTCTGTGGAGTATAACCAGCAACAGGTATAACAGGTATGCTGAAGCAAAAGTAAACTGTAGTCAACTGTTGTTCTTGAGGAAGAAAAAAAAAAAGAGTTAAAGATGCAAAGTAAATTTGACACACAACAAATAATTAAGTATGGCTGACTCAGAGGTTTAGAGGACAAGGCATGGTAAACAGTTCTTCAGTGTGCGCTCATGCTGAGATCTGTCCATGTTTGAAGAGTATGAACTTGTCCCAAGAGGTTTGAGCAGAGAAAAAGCACAAAATATTGTAACTGAAGTAGAATCACACTCATCACACACACAATTTAATTATGTTACTTCTGTGATGTAGTCTAACCAGTATTTGTAGTAAAACCTTTAAGGTAAGGACAGAAATTGTTAGACTTCAAACTGTATGGAACCATTGTATAATGAATGAAATTGAGAAACAGTGCAGTCAGCACCCATTTTCTGGGAGTACAGGTTTGGTGTCCACAACATACTGTAAATGGAAATATCTTCTTGATTCGTTACCACCAACTCTGAAACAATCCAGCACTTTTGTTAACAGCACTCCACTGTCCAGGTGCTCTCAGTGGTTTAAAATAGAAACTACTCTAAAACCAGGGTGGTTTCAACTCTGCAAACATGCTTTCTTTGCAGCTTTCTTTATTCATACAGTACACACTGGGGACCTGGAAAAGCCCCGGTGAATGTGATGAATCTGCTCTTCCATCAAACCCTCCGAGGAGAGAGAGAGGCCGGCTAGATCAGCTCCAGGTGTTCTCTGGGTTAAAAATACCACAACCACTGCCTGTAAAAGGCAAGTTGATTAAGGACAGGCCAGGGGAGAGCAGAGGGGGAGGAAGGAGGAGTACGGGGCGACTCCAGGCCCAGATGTGTGTTTGGTGGAGGAGTTTCTTTAAGGATGTGTGTTTTAGCAACTTCCCATGAGTTATATTAGACCTAAAGGAAGGCTTACCTTCCATTTCCTGGCCAAAATGTGCAGAAGCTTTGAGCTAAATTACTCATCTCTTGCATGTGTGACACAATACATTAAAGTGGGGAATCAATGGGAGTACAGCACATGAACTGGATGACCGGTATATTGGCTTGCATGTATGGAATTATTTAAGTCTGGTCCTGCTTGAATGAAGATCAATCCCTTACTTGATCAAAGGGTAGTTGTTCTCACAGGATTATCATTATATCACATATACATTCAAGCTTTGTACTGCTCCAGCATACAGATGTCATCATTGATCTTTATGCATACACAACAGTGCCCTGAAAGAAAAGTTTTAATGTCAAAATACCAATTTTAAAGCAATAACACCTGAAAATACTGTTGAAACACAGACGATTTTGAGATAACAAAACAAAATATAGACCCATTCAAGCTGAGCTATTAAATGTGAGTCACAGATGACCTTTGAGAAAAAGACACATGATTTGATTTCACAATTAATCAATTTAATTGTTGGTTTTGGCCCATGCTGCCTCTGCCTTAATCCTCACATGGAATAATTGTTGCTGGTCACATACGCTTCAAGAAGAGTTGTTTTTTTTGAGATAAGTCTTAAGACTTACGAAAACAAATCATGTCTCAAATCATGTCACGTTTAAGGAATGGCAGCATTGTTTTTGGACATTTAACTTTAACATGTTCTCCTACACTCAATACCGCATAAATGCTGCTCTTCAGTCAGTCTGCTCTGATTCAGAATGGACATTTGTGTGTTTGATTAAGCCAATTATTGCATGGCCTGCTTTGTTAGGTTTTACAGATTTTGCACGTCCCTCCTTTCTCTTAATCTTAGAAATATTTCTGCAACACAGCTGAAGTGTAAACTGCCATTTCAGCATGAAAAGTAACTTGAAAAGGTGTGCAGAAGGTGTCTATGTTTCAATACACACAGTCTTCAGTACAGACATAAATGCACGCATGTTTTGAAAATGCTACCTTGGACCTTGTTTTCTCTATGGGACTAGATATTGATCTGTTGTGAGGACCTGCTGTATTTTCTTTGATCTCTCTGTAAATGCTGACCCTCTGTACCCTCAAAAAACATTAAATTCCCAAATGAACACTGAGAGTACAGCTGACCAGTTCTCAATGCACTTTTTCTGTGATATTAATACAAATCCTCCTAATCTCACTGCCTCTCTCTACATTACCATGCTTTTCTACAGATGATTGCAACATGTTTCTTACCCGTTTTGTTGACAAGGTAATGGCTATTGGTGTCTAGTATCCATCCTTGGACCTGCCCACCAAACTCTAGCACTCATCACTCTCCTACTGTTCTGGAGCTTACAAGATTTAATGGATGTGAGCACAAAAATAAAGTAATCTTCTAGCTCTCTCGATATAATACCACCTTCTCTATTATTGAAAGTCTTGTCAGTTGTTGGCCATGTTGTATCAGTTATTGTTAATTCTTCCTTGTCTACAGGATGTGTCCACTTCTATTTTTAAGCATGCTACTATCCAGCCCATATTCAAGAAAAATAACTTAGATCCTGCTTTTCCAAACTCCCATTTCTTTCAAAAAATTTGACAAAAGGTTGTGGCAAATTAAATGACTGCTGCATTTCAGAGGAACAATATTTACGTTTTAGTCAGGGTTTTGGACAAAGCTCTACTAAAACTGCTTTTCCGAGGGTTTCTAATGATATTCTCGTGTGCCCTGATGTGTGTGTGGCTGTTCTGTGTTACCTCTTGTTAGTATCCCACCACATCCTGATTACAAGGTTATGGACGCCTGGTATTTTCTTTTTATTTGCTGCCCTTGGGACAGATTATAAACAGATTTGATATTGCATATCATTTATTTGCAGATGATATTCTACTTCACCTCTCTCATTGAAACCTAGGGAGGCTTTTAGGCTATCTGAGCTCCTATACTGCCTTAACAATATCAGAGACTAGATGGCAGAATTTTTGTTTCCATTTTTTTTTAAAGATACCTTTTTGGCCCCTTCCAAGCTTTATTTTTGACAGAGACAGCTGAAGAGTGACAGGAATGTGGGGAGAGAGAGATGGGGAATGACATGCAGCAAAGGGCCCCAGGTCAGAATCGAACCCTGGGCCGCTGCTGAGCCTTCGTACATGGGGCAGATACTCTACCAACTGAGCTAATCGACACCCCTTGTTTAAATTTTTTACAGACCCTGACAGGCCCCTATGATCATGAAAAGTATCAATTCCCTTTCCTCTACTGCCCACTCCATTGTCACACAATACTCAGTGTAAGTGAGTTTTTGAAACTGTAGCAACAAAACTTTATAATTCTCTGTCCAGATCCTTTTCTTTGCTGATTCTGTAGATTTTTTTTAGCTAAATCAAACCTGTTTAAAGCAGGTGTTTGGAAACCCGTATGCACAAGGTCTGCAGCTTATGTATTCATTCAGTTATGATTGTGTAGACTTTATGTTATGTACTTAAAATGGGTTGTATTTGATTTACAAGGCTGATTGTGGGCTATTATATCAGAGGATCCATGCTGACCTAGGTGAGAGAAAAACTGAAAAGTTGAGAACTGGAGAAAGAGTGTAAGTCTTTAAATCATTTCAAAACCTTGTCAAGGTTAAACAAAGGTACTGTAGAAAACTGCCATACTGTGAGGAATCGTGCTGGTTCTGCCAGGAGTCATCTCGCAGCCATATATGTTTTTTTTGTGGATATCCAAGTCTCACAGATTACTAATGAAAGGTAAAAGAGATAGATTCCATCCATTAAAAGTGCTAATTCCTTTTCTCCTATTTCCTCCCTTGTATCCTTGTATTTCTCTCTTTTCCTTATCTTCTTTCATCTCCCCCTTTCCTGTGCTTTTTCTTTCCTTTCCTTCCTTCTCCTCCACCTCCCTTCCTCTTATCCCATCTCTCCACACCCTCTCATAACATTTTGAATCCACGTTGATCCACAATGATAAGTCTATCATTTTTTTTAATTTAATCTGTCACAGAAAGTTGTCCTCAAAGAGTGTGTATGTACAGTAAGGTGAGAAAAATGTCTTCAGAGTGTTACATGGTTAGTAAAGATAAATCCAGTGTTCTCTTTTCTTCTCCGTCCTCCACTCCCTCACTTCTCTTTCTTTGCCTTTTATCATCTTTTCTCATCATTGTAAGTGCCACGCCTTTCCTCATATCTCCCTCCCCGTCTGTCCTCTGAGGCATACACACAGTTTAAACAACATCTGTTGAAATGAACAGAGAAGCCCTTAGAGGGATGCAACATTGCACTGGGTCTGGTAAAAAAAAAGATAAGACAGATTTCCCTGTCACTTAACATAAAACCTCTTAAAACATTTCAGCTCTGGAACCAAAATAGGAAAAATAGAGAGCATGTTTAGTGTTTCCCAGCTATCTTTAACTGATGCATGTTATTTAGAGACACTGAGATGAAGAAGATGATGAGAAATAGTCAAATTTCCAGTATAAATGTAAATTTCGTGGATTAAGCATGACAGGTCACACTTTAACTTGGGTGTCATTCCATTTAAACATTTACTAGATATTTACTGGTAAGTCGAAGGGGAATTTGTCCTGGCTGCGAGAATAAGGAAAGAGCTTCATAAAAAACATGCTGGTCAAGTTAAATTTGGCCATGGACCTTATCTGTACCTGTTAATCTGCCCTCCAGCTCTATCAAGCTACAAAACACGGTCTTATCTGTGTAAAACAAAAACTCTCTGTCACTAGATGAGATATTGACCTCAAGTCCTTGTGTAACTGACTGACCAATAAAGTCAAAGTTATGGCCAATAAAGTGAATGTTCAACCCTATTGTGCCCTTAAAAGCTTTAATAGATCAACCAAGATTCATGAAAGTGCAGCTTAAACTTTCACCAAATGGTCTTATTTTGAATTGTATAATGAAGTGACATTGCGTACAATAGGTGATCGTACCCAGAGTACAAAGTTACATAGTGCTAGAATAGACATACAGTGCGCAGAGTGGGAATGGTCGAGACACTATTTACCTGAGTACAAGTCAATGTAGCATCAACATGATTTTAAACCTGTTATTTTATCTTAGAAAAGTTAAACAACATTGTTTTAACTAAGTAGAAAAAACGGTTAAACTGCTGTTACACAGATTCATATCTAGAAAAAACTTTGAATATAGAAAAACATGTCAAAACATTTCTGTTAAAACTGGTTCTTTCAGATCAGTTTTACAAGCTGTTTCTACCAAAAGGCCTTTCTATTTTTTAGATTAAGATAAACTTAACAATAGGGAGATTATGAGGAGGTGATCATCTAAAGCCACTTGATGAAAGCATTGTTCACTGTGAAGATTAGTAGACTAGTGGACAGGATAGAAACTTTGTTTGGGAAAATGCATTACTGAAGTACAGTATCAACTAATGATGAGGGCCTTAAGATGGGTCCTGCTTTATTACCTGATCTTGATGTCCTGTCTTCAAGCTAGTCAAAATGTAGGTTAAGAAACAGTTTAACATTTTGAAGTACACTTAGAAGACCACTCTCATATCTGTGTAGTAAGTGTGAAGAGATCTAAGTCAACTAGCTCAGCTTAGCTAAAGATTAGAGGGGAGCATGCAGCACACTGTTGTCAAGAAACAGCTTCATTCAATTCCCTTAAAAACCATAAATTATTTTTACATTTCCGTTAGTGTACAGATTACATGGTGATATAGCAGGCTTTAAAAGAGGTGCGTGTGTGTTTCCCCTTGCATCTAGTCTTTATGCTAAGCTAGGCTAATCACCTCCTACAGTAGCTTTAGCTCCACACACACAGTGGTTTTAATTTTCATATCTAATTCTTGGCAAGAAAGCAAAACACCTATTTCCTAAAATATAAAACTGTTCCTTTGAGACATCATTATTTCAGCTTTTTTTATTTCAACATTATGCATATCGCTCACTTACTTTAATCATTCTGTAAATTTCATACTGTTAGCTATTTTTCTGTAATATATGACCCCAGGACTGGCGACTTGTCCAGGGTGTACCCCGCCTCTCACCCCATTTCAGCTGAGATCAGCTCCAGCCACTCACGACCCTGACAAGGATAAGCAGTCACAGAAAATGGATGGATGGATGCATATGACCTCTGGTTTGCTACGCTGTATGATTATGTAACTGAGGGAGTGAGGAACAGGGGGTTAATGGGGCTTTTGCTGGCTATGTTCGTGTCTTACTTTCTAACTTTTTGGTACAAGTTGTTGCGTTGCATTACATTTTTTATGAAGTCAAGTCCATAGCAGTGTGACTCTACAAAATATATGTGAAGGGATCACACACTGATCCTGCCAGTAGCTGAGCAAAAAGATGCTTTGTCAAAAATGATCTAAAATACATAGTGTGAGCAGGGTCTCAGATCCTGGTCAGCATTTCAACAGTTTTTAAACCTACACCTTAAACCTGAAGTCATGATGGTGCTCATACTGCCACAGGAAAAGGACAGTGCCTCATGGACACAATCTCTGTCAATAACTGGACACTTGCCCAGCAAGGAAACTGCAACTGCATTTCCCTGTCAAGAATGTACTTTTTTATTTTGTGGGAAATAGAAGTTTTATCATGCAAAGAACCATCTGTCCTGTCCATGTATGTATGTATGTTCTTATATTTTATTTTGTTTACACGTTTGTGCGTGTTAGCATTTACATTTTCAGTGTTGAGCCGACTAACAATGTCTATACAGACGGAGGAACTTTGAAGTCACTGCTCACTGTTACCACTTGACTTTGATGTTGCCTCCATCGTCTGAAGCTTTGAAGTTTAGCGAGGTTCAACTATCTCACACTTCTAAAATCATACATATGCAGAGAGGGACACACATGTATGGAGGGAGAGAAGCTGTGGTGGGAGAAAAAAAGAAAAAAAAATCAAGAGAGACAATAATGGGAAGAGGATGGAGATACAAGGCGAGAATTCATTCAGACACAGGGAGGAGGATAACAGAAAGCTGGGAACACAGAGAGATCATGAAAGAAAAGAAGAGAAGAGAGTAAGGCGAGAAGATAAAAGGGGCAGAAAAACACAAACAAGTAAGGAAGCGCGAAAAACATGAGACAGCAGTGACGACAAAAAAGAAAGAAAAAAAAAACGAGTGGGAAGGGGAACAAAATGGCAAGAGCAAAACACAGAGGGGGAGACAAAAAGAACAGAAAGCACACATTCACAGACTGTGACACCAGAAAAGTAAAATCGCTTTTTGCCCCCACGCTGTTTGATTGGGCCATTGTCATATTACCAACCAATTAACTTGACAACACCTCCTAACAGACCACCCCCCGCTGACTGAGAATTATCTGTGCACTACTTCAAACGTCTGTCTTTAAGAAAAACTGAAAACAGCCTAAAAATAAGTCTGAAAAAACATTATTGGGTAATCCCTTCAGGATAGCAGAAAAAGACTGCAGACATGTTTTCAGACTGAGCGAAGGATCAGAGAGGAATTGGTTAACCTTTGGTTGATTAAGCTAACCATCTTTTGGTTGTTTTAAAGTTCAACTTTAGACCATTTCAACTGCAAAGTCATGAAGCAAATCCTGTGAGATAGTTTGGGCAGTCAACTCGAGTTCACCAGTACACATGACATATATGGTCTTACATGTGCATACAGTGTAGTAATAGTTTTTGGACATATTTCAGCAAGCCTCTGGGTGTAACACAAGTAATGATGTAATTGTTAGATTTGCGCAAGCATTTCTATGGCTGTGGTTGCGTGATATTTGAGACTCTGTGCTGCAAGAAGACGTACTGTCAACTTCTGTGGGGTACTACATACACTGATAAATGTTCAGAGACCAAAATAAGCCACCACAGTGTTGGCTATGTTGCCTCTTGTTGACCGAGTGGCTGTACCTTGACAATATAGCATTTAGAATGACAAGACTTATACAAAAAAGGCTAAAGTTCTATATTTTTCCTTCTGTCCTTAAATCCCAGAGAAATACCAAAGCCAACAACCTGTTAGTCCATCTCAGTATGACCTTCCAAGGCCGTAACTACCATTGAAGACACCGAGGTCGTGTCCTCGGTATTTTTATTTTTTTTTTGCTTAAATTGTGGTATATAAACTCAAAATAAATTACACGTGAAACTGACTGCAGGACGATGATCTTGATCTCCCACAAAACTGTAAGGTGATTTTATACTTGAAGAGCCAAGAGGAGCGCGACTGTTTAATAAAACAGCAGCTCCAGAGTTTGAGCATACGTGCTGCGCGTCATCAACAACACGCACTGTTGCTATGGTAACTACCACACACGGTTCGGACGTTGTTGTTGTTACCGCTACCGTAAGTGAGTCAGTCAGTCACAGCAGTCACTGGAAGAGGAGCACATCAAGCTAAAAATGTAGGTGGAGAGCAGTTTAAGTGGTGGATGACTGTGAGAAAAAAATGCATTTTCATGTGGAAATATTTTTATTGCAGCCCAGTGTACTATTCAGATAGCAAGGAAACATCGAATCAAAGTTTAATTTTGGTTAACTCCATCAGTACCGGTCGTCAATCAATTTCCACCGGTTGAATCAACATTCATTTTGCGATTGATATGTCAGCGACGTCTTCGATTGAAAATGAAACGTTTATTCAGTGTTGATTTCTCAATGTTGGATGTTGAACCTGTTATATATTTCTGCCGGATGCCGGAGCACAACGCAGCAACAAGGCACAGAGCAGATCGCGCGGGACAGGAAGTCGTGCGCAGAAACAAAATAAAACATCCGGTTAATTTTCAAAATAATAATAATAAATAATTTTCTGTGGTAACTTGCCCTTACTTCATGAGTCACCATAATGGTCCTTCAAAAAGCCTCAGAATGCCCCATGTTTACCTCAAATTTTCAAAAGCTCCGCACCGCCCTCAAGGTTTTTTAAGATTTCTGACACATCTGAATACATGATGTTGAAATGGCATATTGTTTTCATTTCTATCAGTTTAGTATTTGACTGTTTATATTCGTCACTAAAGGGAAAACAGGATAGGGAGGAAAAGGCTGAGCCAAACCAAGCTCATCTTTGGGCCAAGCAGCAAGAAGAGGAGCAGTGAAGACAGAGATAGAGGGAGAGCAGGTACTATAAAAGGAAGAGACTATGCCAGAACTGTATACATTTTAAAAGTCAGATGTTTAATGCATGATAATTGAAGTATTGTGTAAGATTATTATAGAAATGTGTTCAAAAGCTGGTTTTCCTGAACAAGAGAGAACAGATTAGGCACTATCATCAACATAATAGTGTAATAGGGCTTGGGTGTCTATTTTAAATACTGAAGGAAATATGAAGCAACTCATTTCAATTATATGGGAATGTCTTTTGTGACACATTTCTAACCACTTGTAGATAGAAGCTTCAAAAGAAAGATGACATAAAAATCAAGTTTACAAGTTTATAATGTCTGAAATGTCTGGCAGGGGAGACAGGAGAAGAGGAACAGAGAAATGCACAGGCAGGTGTTATTGAAGATGAAGAGGCAGGAAGAGAAACGTCTATTCAAAAGTCATAATGATGTTGTTTTTGCTCCTTAAGACTTTGAAAATGACCAGATTTAAATAATGGAATTAAAAAAATTTCCGGGGGAGCATGCCCCCGAACCCGCCTAGAAGTTCTGACTCTGGACCTCAGTATTTTTTGGGCCCTGCGTACGGCCCTGTGACCTTCCTAACCCTTTCTGTAGCACTCAACCGCCAAGCCCTGTTTTTGTGTAAAGATGTGAGTTGGCTAACTAAACTGTGTGAGTTAATCAGTGAAATAGTCTGTAGTTAGTAGAGTTAGTAGTCTGTTAATGAAAAGTAATAAGCCCAAGAAGAGCAGAAACAAAATATCTAAAAGAGACTGAAAAAGACGGTGACCTATCCAGAGAACAGCCTACGGCTCAAGACTGCGAATACGTATGTATACGTGGATACGTGAGTGTGTGCGTGTGTTGTGTGTGTCAGCTACCTGTTCTCAGGGTCTGGTGTGGTCATGGCTCGAGTTACGTAACACATCTTGAGTGGTATGCATCTCCTGTCCCCCTGCGGAGATAGGGAGGGCTGGGTAGGGGAGCTCGGAGAGTCACATAAGGAGGAGGTGATGGAAGCGCTGCCGAGACGGGGAGACTCAGGAGGGGGGGTTTCCCAGCCGATCTCTGACACGGGGGAGCCCTTTTTGACGTACGGTGTGGCTTCACGCATGTACTTCACTGGGCAGAAATGGAAGAGAAAGATTTATGATGAGACATAGTAAAGAAGATTGAACATGGAGGAAGCACATTCAGAGACTTGAAGATACTTTTGGTCAGGGTGGGGGGTTCATTTCAGTAAATGAATTGGCAATATACAGGAATGAAACATCAAGCAGTTATAGGTATACAAAACTTTCCCTCAGTAGATTCTTGAAGCAGCTTCGGCCTAATATTTGTGTGAGGTACACACACAGATGACTGATTTCATAATGTTGCAGTAAACCTTGTTTTATTAAATGCTTAATTAACGGATTAACCATTTTTACAAACAAGGAAAATGTATGCTTAATTATGTATTCATACTCATACTGCAAAAATAACATTTATAGAATTTAAACTGCATCAAGGCCAACCAAACTGAACACTGAAGTCTCTTGGCATTAGCATTGTATTAACATCATTTAACACAGAGGCTAATTTAAATCGGAGTACATTTTACTATATGTTTGACCTTATAGTCATCTTTTGATGTGAAGCTCACAGTAGGAGCTTTTCAGAGGCAATAAACCTTGCTGTTTAAAAATGTTCACTCTTTTAAAAAGTAGTTCGTCTCCATAACAGGTCAGAGGAAGGATGTGAGGATGCCACAGATGTTTACATACAGAGCAAAAATAGAAACTATTCAAATATGGTTGCACTGGGGCATTTGGTAAGAATTAGGCTTGATGAAGCAGATAAAAAAGTAATTCTTATCACTGCATTAATGATTCAGTACAAAGTACAAAGATGAGTGGGTAGTCTGGAAACTTGTTGGTATATTTTTGTCTTTAGTAACAAATGTTATGACTGTTCTAACTCTATAAATAACTGTATCATCCTATGGAAGTCAATAAGTTACATATTAAAATAAAATGTGTGTATAGATTGTTGTTCTATCATTGAAGAATATGCAAATAAAGCATTTCATGTTCATTGCACAGAAAACAGGAAGCTCAGTTGATCAAATTACCTTTTGTCTTCCTATCACAATGAGCTGTCTGCCATCAAAATGCTGATAGCCAGAAAAGACTTAGAGAACTCTTTACATTCTCGGTTAATTTCTTAAAATGTAAGCAATCACGCTGCAAACTGCACTGATGATTCACACCTTGTGTCTGCTGCTACAGGCAGTGTCAAGAGAGTTATGGTTCTGAAAACACTGAGCCTACCCACACAGCCTCTAATATTTCCTGATAGGACAGGAAACAAAAAGCTTTTCTTGTAAATGTCAAACTCCAAATCACTGGAGGCTTGATAACTATTTTAAATTCATCATGTTGTAGTTGTGAGAAGGAAGAGAGAGACAGGACATATGTTTCAGTGAAAGACAGAAATAGAGAGGCAGAGATAAAGTGGGGGCTCAGTACAATCTCTATGTCCTCAATGTTCTGAATCGTTGGTATGTGCTGGATGTTTTAATTGGCATATCCCACCGTACAAGCCACACATAATTGGAATATGGCTGGTGGCATTTGTAATCCAGCATGTGAACTATTCTTAGGAGAAGCACTATAGACCCTTATGAGACTATGTAACAAGCCTAACCACCAACCTGGAGAGATGATACAGGCTGAGAGGCTGACACATAACGCAGAGAAGACGAGGGTGATGTGAGAGTGTCCTCAATGGACCGACAGCGGCGACGTGATCCAACTGCACAGCATATAACCCACACAGTCAGTTCAGATTAAAGGACTGAAAAGGGGCTGATCACTTTGTTCAAACGCATCATAACAAGCAACAGCACAAGCGAATTCAATGGACTGAAAAGATCGAATCTGTTGCAGTTGGATGATGACAACCTTGTCTGGTTTGTGTTGGTTAGGAGCATTTATGAGACTAAAGTGACACAAAGGCACATGTGCTGTAGGATTTACATTTAGAAAGGAAAATACACGGGTTTCAAATTTGAGATAGACTTATGCAAGAACACACATACACACAGTGACTGTCTCATCCTCTGTGCTGCAAAGCATGATGAAGCTGTAAAGGAACACCAGGGAACACCTTAAACACACAACGTGTGTGTATAGTGATAATCCAGCATTACTGCTGATTTAACCAACAGACAGACAAATGCACTAGTAAGGGTTTGGACTACATGGAATAGTCCAAACAAGATGGACTTTCCCCAAGTTAATGAAAGAATATTAACAGTTAGTGTTGGAATATAATTATGCATGATACAAACGTATGAGTACAACACATCCACCTAGTGCTGTGGGGGTGCTATCAATGGGAGAAATCTGACACTAACTTTGAAACTCCCCAGAACTCCCATTAATCTCTTTCATCAACTATACATCTGGTTTTAGACTTCACAGTGCTTCCATTTTTACTCACTTAGGACTGTGATGAAGAAACAGAATGGAAACTAGCACTCAAATAATTAATATTTTAATCACAATCTAATTGTTACCCATTTCTGTAATCGATTAGTTCTTTATCTCCGAAAATGCCAAAAACTCTCTGGTTTGATGGTCTAAAATGTGACGATTGTATGCTCTCCTTTATATAACTGTTAATGAAATGTCTTTGTATATAATAATCATTAGTTGTAGTCCTAAAGAGGACAAGCATGAGGGAATATTCTACTTTGAGCACAATGAATGTCAAATCATACTGAAATTATGTGGCCAAATAGCTGTCAGATGTCCACCTTCTTGAGTGCTGGGTTATAAATTTACAGTCCACTTTTTAAACTGTTTAAACTGAGATTCAAATACAGCTATTACACAAACATAATATTTAGTGGGTGATTTGTTTTCAGTTAACATTTAAAGTCTGGAAGGAGGGAATGTAAACTCATTGACCAGTGTTACTGTGCCCAGAAATAGAGCTGTAAGTGTTTCCAGTGGCGGGGAAAATAAATGGGGTGGAGTCCATGTGATCATTACACTGGAAGTGTGTAAATGTGTGTGCATTCCCTTGGGTCATGTTTCTATTCCATTACGCGGCCAACTCGGCACAATAACCTCAATAGCACGATAAGAACTTGGAGAGGATGTCGCTTGTGCTACATGAAGCTTCATTCAAAAGCAGCTGGTTTTGCTGTTACATAAGTCAAACCAAAAGATTCAAATGAATGGCTGGCCACCCCCATCTGGCTGATTTTATTTTCCATTTTTCCACCTCGTGCTTGAGACAAAATGAGAGCATTCACATGTAGACACAACTAAATCTTTTTCATTGTGACGCCTACCCTCCACTTCATTTAGAAACAGTGGTTTGCTGTAATAATAGTCATGATGCAGATGCCTGAATGGCAATGTATCACCAAAGACCAGCTGTTTAACTCACCACTTAAAATGCCATTCACATCCATTGATAATTTTTTAAAACTGTACTCATCCCCATTCATTGACAGATTTTCCATAACGAGGCAATTCACTTCTTCAGAAGTGTTAGAGCTTGTCATGTGGGGACAACCTTTCACGGATTTTAGTTGGGTCTACCACACATACTCACAATGAACACACACACACACACACACACACACACACACACACACACACACACACACACACACACACACACACACACACACTTGTTCAGTTGCATTCCTCAGCATGTGTGTTTGCACACCACCAATCTCCTTCCTCTCTCACATACACACACTATCCATAGATCTAGAACATCATGTGTAATTACTATATCTGTCTCATTGTGTCTGTTTAACTTAATGGTCCTTAACAGTATTTAATGAGGTCTGAAGTCGTTGGACTTTCTGCCATATGCCTCAGATTTTTATATGGTGAGAAAATGTACCAAAGGAAAAAAGAAACCCTCTCATTAAGCTTGTGGGAGAGAAAAGTGAAGGTGTAACGTTGGTAGAACAGACCAGGGCAAAGAGATAAAAAAGAAGAAAAACGGTCCTCTGATTGCAGGGTGAAGGCTTTTACTCCTTGGAGGCACTGAACAGGACAAAGGGCCTTTACAAATCCACCCTAAAGACATCTTTTGGTAAGATTTGGACCAATATCTCAAAAAGTTAAAATATCACCATAACTGAACAACGAACAGTGACTAAGGCAGAGTTGTTGTTTTTTAATAGAAGGAATCTGACAGAAGACATTTTAAATGTGCATAGGTAAAATGAGTCATTGACACTGAACATTGAACTTGTGTTAAACAGTTACTAACTCTGCAAACTCATAACTTCCAACAAGTAGAGGAGGAGATGTGTGAAATATGTGTTTACATAAGAAAGATATAGATGTTTGCTAAAATGTAATATTTTAGAAGAGCTCGAAGGTATTTACTCTTTTTAACTTATCATTTCAACATGCTGCTGTTGATGTTGGATTAGAGTAAGCACACTATATTGGAACTTGTAGATTCATGGAAATTTGAGTCACTACAGTGCTGAGTATTTCTCAAGAACTTATCACAATAAATCAAAAAGATAGTCTAGATGTTTATACCACAGTGAACGAGACATCCTCCGCCTTTACACTAAACAACAACCTGAATATTGAATATTAAAATCTCCACTATGTTAAACTGCAGTCAGAAAAAAACTCATATCACACCTATTTGCACATAGTGTTTGTGGGCTGTAAACCATTACCTTATATTACATTACAGTCATTTAGCAGATGCAAACTTACAATTGATCATATTCACCTTCATATAAAATAAAAAAGAGCTGTTCACGGGCACATCCACTACATATTTCCCAACCGTGTTACTTTAGCCTCAGACTTTGAGTACCATATTGTCTGTGTAGCTAGCAAATGCATGCTTAAGATCCCTTTTACAAGATTCTTGTTCAACAGGAAGAGAGTGTTTTAAAACAATTCATGAAGCTAAACTTAATTAACAAGGTACTGTACCTATAGTTGATAAATCTTGCCATCCAGCAAAATCAACAGTCACTGACTAGAAATGAGAAGAATTCTTTTTCTACTTCTCTCTGAAATTTCTGAATGAGACACAATGTTTAAAAATAACAAGGACTTTTGAGAGTCTGCCACTGTAACCTGCAAATTTGCAGGAATGTCTGACTGGATCAGCAGAAGCAACTAACAGGGGCGGACGTTAGCTAATAGTTAATTAGTGAATTTAACCTCCATAGGAACAAGTGCTACATGTACATACATACAAAAAATTCAGTTCATCATCCTCATAAACCAAATTATACAAATATTGTGCTGTTCTGCTCTTCCATATTTAAACTGTATACAAATGTATAAAGAGATTTCCTCAATATTTGGTCACAAGAACCAAACATGCTTTGGCAACTATTCCTAATGCCAAAAAGGATTTAGCATACAGTAACCTATTCTTCTTAAAAAGGAGGAAAAAGTGAAAGGCATGGTGCATTATGTTCATTAACTTCAGTCTTTAAACTAGAGAGCTGTGTGTGTTACATGTTCCATTATTTCCATAAAAGGCCACATAAACCACCATACTTAACTCAAAACCACAACTACATAAAGTGTGAACAGATGGAGGATGACTTATCTGCAGATTCAACAGAAGTCAGTGACGCTGCTGTCTAATATATTTCTTATTATGGGTCATTTTTGGTCACCTTGTTAAATCTCCAAATTCTCTATTTAAGCATTAAAGTCAAGTATTTAGCCAACATAGCAGAACTCAGTTTTATGATATCCGTGAAAAGAATACCAGGAAAAAACAAACACAATGTACAAAAACAGAATGATTACACCTGGGGGGAAAGGAGTTTTTGTCTTCTTCAAACAAAGCTAACAAGAAAAACAAGTGAGCTATAGCCAAGTTCTTTGCATTAGCTCCCCGTCTTTCCTTTTTTTTTGGCTGTATAAACATTCACACAGGAGGAATGAATGATTCAATCTATTATTTTCGCCACAACAATCACTACTGCATCATCACAGTTGTTATTATTATCATCCTCATCATCTGCTCTGAGTCAGTCTCCACAAACAGTAGCGGAGGAGATGATAGTTTCTCTAATGACATAAACAGACAGCCGGTAGACACATCGACTCGCTCTCTTACACACACTCATTGTAGTATCAGTCTAGACTACAATACACTGCTGATGACTACTTGATACCACAGATGCAAATACACAAGTACGTACATGCTCATGGACACACACTCTGCATCACTCTGCTGACAGCAGCACATATACACACTCCATCCAGATGTCAGGTGATGACAGGTACGGTTTGTTAAGGGATCAGCAGGAGAGCTTACAGAACACTGACTCATTTCCTGCCTGCTGAAGTGTGTGAACTGATGTTCTTTATTTTATTCTGACATTTAGTTGTCAAATTCTTCTGCTCTCGTGTATAGGCATTTTGGACTTGACTTGGTGCTTACAAATAATACTGCTTGATGCCATGTGCGTGTACTGAAACACACCTGGTGTATTTCATTGTCTAACTACTGGCAGTTTCAGCTCAAAGTTTCTCACACATTTTTTTACACATATTAATGCAATCTGCAGTAATTTCCATTACTTCAAGGTCCTGCAGTTGATGGTAATTGTTCAGTTGCTTAAACCCCTCACCTGAACGGGGACTTTTAAATGATTCTGTAGCTTAGCAACTGTACCTCTGGATTTCTCCACATTAGATGTTTTTGGAGCTGTAGCAATACTTAATACTTGACGCAACAATACTTGTGTCTTTTTACCAAAAGTGTAAGGAATTTGTCTTATCTAATGTACAAACTAATTTAAGTTACTAACATTCGAGTAATTAGCTACTCTTTCTCTGCTTCGGGGAAAAAGATTAATCTGTTGTGCTGGCTCTGTACATATATATACAGAATATATACACTTCTCTTGTGCACACAAATGAACCTAAGGAACAGGGAAACAAATTGTATCGTGTGGCCATGGATTAATCAAAATGTGGTAACCAATTGTATCTCATACACAATAGCATTTTCGAGCAGTCAATGTTGTAAAACATGGCTTCAAAATTGATTTTTTTTTCTCTGGCCACTGCAGGCTCCATAGATATCTGTGTTGCCAGATCGTGCAAGGGTGTTCACTCGGTCTGAAAAATGCCATTTTAGTTCAGAGATGTATGGCTTGTGAAAAATGGGTCAAATATTTACTTCAGTAACTACAGAGTGAAAGAATTGGTCATAATCTGTGCACACATTCACTTTCCCTATTGAAGTAAAAGGACTAAGGACCTTCTGCTAGTCACTCCTGAAGGGCGTGCCTCGAGTGGCTAAACCCACATGACACAGATACAGGAAATGAATCTTCAGTGCTCTGTCTCCTTTCTAAACCATCTTTGCTGTAACATGTTTCCATTGCTACAGTACAAAATCTTTTTTTCACACCTCAATGGGACAGTTTGGGTTTTTTGAAATGAGGTAATACTTCTGCATAGTCAGTGTGACAGTGCTCCCAGTTTGGAGAAGTAGACAGAAGTCATGGCACGGAAGTAGAAAAAAAGCACTGTTGTGGACAGGGTCAGCAGAAAATTATATTTTAGTCACACAAAAAAAGGCAACTCTAAAAAAAAAAAATCAGTTTAAGTGTAAACCATAATGCACATATTCTCAGTGCTTTAACTCAGTGGCGAGTCTTCTGTCCGCTTCTCCAAACTTGGAGCATGCTGACTGCTGTCTACTGTAGGTAACACACTGAGTGGGCACAAGTACCTCATACAAGCCCACTTCAAAACACCTGTTTAAGTGTACGCTATATTAAGAATATTTGTACCACTTGACCTTGCTGGTTTTTTCTGCACAAACATGGCCATTAGGCCTTTTACACTGAAGACAGCACAGGTGTAGATAATAAAATTAATCATGGCTGAATTCCATTTAGCTGCTTTAGGGCCCTGGTATTGTGCATGCTGGTTCACTGTTGTGTCTTACTGGGACATTTGATGATGAATTATTGATTATCATTGTTATTAATTTTAGTAACTCTGCTTTTCCTACTATAACAAGTGAAAATGGCTGCTGTGTTAGAGGTCGGTCGCTGTATTAAGCTTATAAGATTGTTTTGGGAAGCTGAAAATTCAACATGCACTTTGTTTGAAGTGAGGTACTTAGACAATAGCATCTCTGTGTGGACTAACACCATTTGCCACATTACCTCTTACCAATGGTGTGTGACATAGACCTTCTTTGCAGCATACATTTTGACTTGTTATAGTAAGAAAAGCACAGGTGTCTCTAATACAACTCTCTTCAAGTGTCCCTGTAATCCATGACAGTGAACAGGCGTGCACAATGCCAGATCCCTGAAACTGAAGCAGCTAAATTAAATTCAGCCATCATGATTTTATTATTCACACCCTTGCTTTTCCTACTGTGACAGGACTACACGCCTTCCACAAACACCAAACACAGTAGTGTGGCCTTTTTATTGCTGTGACCTACTGTAAGCGTATAATTGAAAGTGACCTGATTAGGCAACGCTCCAAATACAAACTTGTAACTACAGTATTTCCTATTTTTTCCAGCAGCATGTAATTGAAGGCATGATTTGTGCAGAACTAATTCTTCACTGGACCTGCATAATGTGGTTGCTAGGAGCTTTGTGACACAGCTGCAGAACCTTGATTGATCTCCATAGTGAAATTCACTTTTTTTTTTAGCTTGTAAGACTAAATGCTGAGCCACAGAACAGAGACAGTACAACGTCAGTGCCTTGCTCAGGGGACACTTCAACAAAGTGGATGCTCTCTGACAAGGGGTGGGCTTGAATCATGGTGGTCTTGGTTGCAGAGCAGTTTTTGACCACTGGGTCAGTCCGCTGCCCTCTTACAGCCTGTATCTGGCAGGAGTGAGCGGTCACTGCCTATCTTATCTAAATTTGTTCTCCATCTTCTTAATGAGTTTCCAAGATGGCTTGTCAGTGAAATACACAGATTACAAACATGCATGTACAAGCTCTCTTGCATACACACACTTAGGCAAAATGCACAAATGCACACAGACGTGCACTCCTCTCCCATGAGACATGTACTATCTCTTCAGAAGAATAAGATGTTTCCACCTAATCTCTTTCCTCTTGTGTTCTTCTCTCTCATTTTTGAAGGTGGCCCCCACTCAGGAATAAACAAATGAATGTATCGCTCATTTTTAAGCTTTACATATTACAACAATATTACATATTACACATTACAATTTACATACAACTGCTCACGTCTTATTATTTGAAATGAAAGTTCACATGCTTGGTTATGTCTGTTAAGCACCTTTCACGCTGCTAAATCCATGAAACCCCTTGAGACATACATTGTCACTGTCTATATTTCACTGTATTTTTTGAACGCAAACGATCTCTGCTAAATTGTAGTTGCGGCCAACTTCTGTCACTCTGTTACCCTAAAGTTAACCCTAGCTGTCATCTGTATATCAGGCTCATAGCCTCCATCGTTAGCTCTCCCTCTGTTCGGTCTCTCGCTATCTCTCTCCCTCTCAGCACTTTACCCATTAAATTCACATTTCTGCTCCACCTCCTCCCATCTCTCTCCACATTCCCCTTCCTCCTTCGCTGCTCCATTCCCCCTTCTCCTTCTTTCTTATCTCAGTAAGTTTTCAGCAGGGACCTGCTTTTTCCACTGCAGTATAGCCCCCTGTATCCCCCTGGGAAGTATCATCACCATGTTGGCATGTGTGTGTATGAGAGAGAGAGAGAGTGTGTGTGTGTGCGCGTGTGTTTGTACGTGAATGAGTGAGAGAGACTTTTTTCGTACTATCTCATGTCCAAGAATCCTCACAGGAGCAGGAATAAAAAACACAGAAGTGGGCACTTATGTGCAACATTTTGCAGTGTTTAAATGCATGTTTATTTGTGCCTACGTATGTGTGTGTGTGTGTGTGTGTTCACGTGTGTGTGCTCGGAGAGTAAATTGATGCTCATCCTTTAGAGCAGATTCTGCCTGTTACGATAATTTTCATCTTCACTTTTGGCTAAAAATGCCAAAGCAAAACACCAACTTGGCTGCCGTGCTTGTACAAGCGAATTGAAAGTAAGGAGCTGGATTTGTTTGAGTCGCCTTGCTTACAAAAGAGGATGAGGGGAAGAGAGATGATATGACTTGACCTTGTATGATTCTCTGGCACCTCTCGTTGTATAAATAAATCTTTCCTTGGAAATCTGAAGTGGGATTTTGAGCAACAGCCAGTCACCTAATTTCACAACTATTAAATAAACCTAGTTTGTCATAAAGGCAAAGTTGCATACATGATTAGGTGATGTGTATTCCCCTCTCCTGCTGTAAAAAAGTTCCACTTCTTTTCTACCCTCTGACTGACTGTAAATGAATGTGAAAACACGTTTGATGGACTAAAATATGAATAATACAGGCTGGTGCAATAATAAAAAAAAACATTGCCTTTTCTTTCTTAGCTCTCATTAACCAGTACCTACTCTTTGGAATGGAAGATCACATCCTATAGCAGAGGTATTCATTCACAGATGTCAACACGAAGAGGCCTGCTGCTTTTCATTCTGTTCACCTAATCAGGCAGTGATTTATACCTGGGTTGCTGAGAGAATGCAATCAACTGGCAGGTAGAATAAAAAACCTGCAACAATTTGTGTCCTAAGGACCACTGACCTACTACATGATATTCATTTAACAGCCCAAAGAGCAGGAAATAGGCAGCCATGTGGAATAAGAAACTCTCAGCCCTATAGGGTATTATTCCTTCTCTGCAGGATAAGGTTCCCATGCATATAAAGGTCCACAGTCCCCTTAGGGGTCTTTGAGTGAGATTATATTAGCTCTTCATAAAAATGAGGCACAAATTCCCCAGCGTTTCAGAAATGTCTTGTAAACCCGGGATGACCTTGGATAAACTGAAATCTAACACTTGGCTCTTATCTCATCAGGTATGCTGCACAATCCTCCACTCAAAGATAAGCACAAATACTCACACGTGGGCTTCCTTCAATGAAATCTTGTGGGAGTTCAGAAAATGAACTGAGGCATGCGGTATGAAAAAAGTTTGGGATTCCCTGATCCACACACACTCTACTTCACCATTGTTTCTGTCACTATGTCACACGCAGTGTGTCCAGACCACCTACCCTCCAGTGTCACCTCTTTCCCGGCTCGTTTCAGCGCCTGCACAGCCTCGTCGTGTGTCGCGTCTCGCAGGTTCATGCCGTTCACAGACAGGATGGCGTCCCCGACGTACAGAGCCTGAGTCTGGTCCGCTGCGAGCCCCTTGAATATCTTACTGATGAGAATGGGCATTTTATTCTCCTTCCCTCCTTTGATGCTGATCCCAAGTCCCCCGATCTCCTGTTTGATCACCTTGACGCACCGCTTTCTGTTGGCGATCGCCTCGGGTACTCTCTCCGGGAGGTCCGTGAACGCGGTGCGCACAGTTTGGGGGCCGTTGTTGGAGTTGGCGTTATTGTTGTCAAGGTAGGATCCATTGGTTACCCCGTTAGAGTTGACACTGTCGTTCACGATGTCGTTAACGCTGCTCTCCTCGCAGCTTAACGTGAGCGCTTCCTCGTTCAAGTTGACCAAAACTTTGTGCCATTGCTCCCGCACCAAAACCTCCACAAATCCACTTTTTTGCACTCCGGAGGCACCTGAAACTCCCGTCGCTATTACCACCGCCATCTTTGGAGCATTTCTTTAAAATGACATGTGATTTTGTGCGAGGCAATCTCTCACACATTAACATCCACTCTGCCTCTCTCACACTCACGCTGGACTTTGCCCGTCTGAAGTTTTCTGCGGGACTTGTCAGGCGTCCCGACCAACCAGCCTGAGCACTTTCGGCGCAAGCTGCCCTCCGCTCCGCCTGCCCGAGATCCTATCTGCTGGGTGGAGTTTGCTCCCCCCGCCGTCAGCCGATCCCATCTCCAGATCCTGCAAGCACAAAATGTGTTCCATCATTTCCACAGAAGGTCTGAGACGAAACTGCTGACAGAGTTAAACAAGCACAAACAAAACCCTCAAATTTCCATCCAATTTAGTCGTATGTGTTGCAGTTATATGTATACTGTGAGATATAGACATATGAGTTCATATACCAGCTTTGAAAGGAATTTAACGTCTGTTTCATGTATAGAAAAACTAATTAGTTTTCATAATGGAGCTGAAGTGACAGAAACTGGACATTGTCTTTATGATGCCTGTTTTAAAACATGCTCCTTTAAAAAAATCTCATTTTAAAGTACATAGACTCGTGTAAAATATGACAATAACTGAGTTCCAGCCTTCAAATGTCCACTTTGTCGCACGCTGCTGCACTTCACTGCGTTCACTATGCAGACGTGAGAGCGGTTACGCGCTTACAGGAATGCGCCTGTGCCTGTTTTGATGTTTCAAAGACAGAAAGTGTGTGTGTGTGTGTGTGTGTGTATGAGAGAGAGAGAGAGAGAGAGAGAGAGTTTTGTTAGAGAGCTCTGACACGGAAAGACCCCCCTCTGAGGCTTTGCTCTCCATCTCTAATATTATTATTCCAAAAGACATCCCCATGCCCTGTCAATCACCACAGACTCGTGATAGTTCAAATAAGTGAACCCAGACCGTGAGGTGTTGTCACTATATTGAATGGAGCCGCTGGGTGTCTCGATCTTCACAAGGGTTACCCGGGTTCAAACCCTGTGAGTGACTGACAGGGATGCAGGGAGAAGATGGAGGCAAATAAGAGAGCCTCAGTGATGACATGATGAAATTAGGGGAAAACTAACCAAGCAGCTGCTGTGACTTCAAAAAAGTCACAGTGCTTCAAGTGCACAAAAGTTTCAGCTTTTTGGATATAATAACACTTAGCTATAGATATTTTCTTTTAACAGCTTTCACTCTGAAGAATGACATCCTGATGTCAGTAACAAACAGCTAAGGGAAACCTGTGATCTATTAGAAATGTAGCTACGACACCTACTGGTGGACACTTTCGGTTAATCTGTTTGGGCATAACAGTAAAACTACAGGGAAGCTGCCTCTGGTAATGAAAAATAACACATGGAATAATTTGTACCAATGCAATCAAAATTATGAATAAACGGTACTAAAGTATCATGCTGGGAGGTTTTAATTTAGTTCTATCTTTTGCAATTAAATTGTTGCTTATTTGATATGATGTGTTTTGTTGTTATTTTATTCATTTTGCTGATGGCATTTTCTTATTGGTGATACAAAGACACATTTCCTGTCTTAGTCCAATAAGATTATTCTCTTCTGGAAACACAATATTAACCCATCTTCAATGCACAAACTGACCATCTTTGCTTTACTCTACCAAACATTTCAGAATTTAATTAAACACACACGTTTCATGGAACATTCACAAGTCTGAATTAAATGAACATTTTCATAGTGTACAGCCAAGCCTCTCATTAGAAAGCATGGATGAATTCATAAAGGAAAATGACTCAGAATTTATCGTCCGACATATGGAGAAGGAAAGGAAAGATGTATAATGCACAGCGTTTGCCCTTTGAGCTTCACACAGTAAAACAGACTGCTAATTTAAAGGAAAAAATTACAGATGGTAGTTTTCTCCTACACTGACGACAGCTTCAGTGTTGTAAAGTTGTATAATTAGTTTATTATAATTAATTTAAATCAGAAAGGTTGAAAACAACAGTTACTCTAGATTTGAACTTTTATAAAAGGATAGTAAATAGTATGAGAAATAATGACATTGTCTGATTTAATATATTTCAGTCATAATTAATCAAATTATATAATCACAGCTATATACAGGCATGCTGTACAATAGGAGTCATGCTTTCTCAGCTTCCCGCCCTCTGAACTACATTGAATCACTACTGAACTGCACCAGAGAGGATTAGATGATTTATTTTGAGAAACAGAAATACTAAGAATAGTTTGGTTTAATGAGGCATAGGAGCTACAATTGATTTTTACTTTTATATGGAAATGAGTTATCAGATGAAATGTACATTCTTTGTTGTGGTAATGACCTTCAAAACAAACAAACAAACAGATAATGTAGTCTTATTAAAGGTGAAGGTATTTAAAGGTTGTTAATTAATCTTTTTTTAAAATCCTCTGTCAGCTCTAACACGTTGAACACACACTTTTCATTGCAACAGAGAGCAGCTGCAGATGGTTTACACAATAACACACAAACACACACAGGCTTTGAATTGTTGGTCTATGAACTGGCTTTCTGGATTAATAAAGAGAGGGAAGTGCCCTGCCCAAGAGCACCGTGGCAGCACTCATCATGTTACAAGAGGAGACTGAAGCTTAGATTTAGGTTAAGTAAGTGGCTTTTCTCTTTACTGAAAGATATACTACAGAATTTTATGCCTCTTCCTTTATTACTCTACCCTCAAATAATGTTCTTTCCCGCCCTGATTTTCAGCCCTCTTTCTGCCTTTCCTCCACCCACTCCTGTCCACCCTCTAGATTTTGCTTACTTTTTGTTTCCTTTTCTGCCTCCACAACTGCCCATTTTCTTCTTTTCTTGCTTCTTTGAGCTCTTCTCGTACCTTTCCATTATTTACCAGTTCTTACTTGCTCTTTTCGCTTACCCTGCAACTAAAGAACAATTTTCGCTGGAATATGCATTAAGTACACACAGAGAAATGTTCTTCTCTTGTAGTTTGTCTTGTAGCACCATATTATTTGTTTTTTCAGGATTTAAAACATTCCTGTTGTAAAGAAAATCCCCAAAAGTTCTGTTTGCATTCAGTGTTTCTCACCAAAATGCACGGTGTGCTTATTTGAAATCTTGTTTCACTTTCTTGCCTTTGCTGTCACATTGCTCTGCTTCTTTATGCCTTACTGCCATCAACTGTCAATCAGCGGAATAGCATGAAACCAGCATCAGAAACGAAAGTAATGAGATTTCATTATTGATGCGTCAAGTTAGGCATTTTAGCTGAACTCTGAAGTTCAACATTAAAAATCGAATGATCATAATTTATAAGTTATAGAAAGTGGAGGCACATTCAGACTTTTTTCCACTCTTCACTGTAAAAACAGAAACTAAACAGCTGTTTTGTTGAAGAGAAAATATTTGTGGAGTGATTCATTTTATTTCAGTGGCACTGATATATCACTCCTTTCAAGTTAACCCTTTAAGAGCAGAGACTTGACAGATCACACCTTGGGTTTTGAGTTGGTGTTGTTTTAGTTGAGTGGATCTGTGACACACAAAACTGACTAAGGTGACACCAGGGAGCTGTAATTAAGAGTTCTTTGTTATCAGAAATGGTGATTTTATTTCATGTCACAATTTATTTGACATGGCTCTTCTATTAAGAGGTTAATGTCATGTAGGAAGAGCAGATGGGTGGAGTATGAATCAAAAGAGGAGGAGCATCATTGCATCATTTATTAAGAAATGAAACTTAAGACTGGTTGTGCACACACCTTCACTACTGGTAAACACAATTCTGTTTGCATTTTTGCAAACAAATAGAGCGCAGCAGGGCAGAGCATCCGAGAAGGTGAAGTTCTATATGACAATATTCTGATATTGTAGAATATTTATAGGTATGTATTACATGTAATGATTGTTCATAAATCCTTTGCTGAATGATTATAACTTGTTTATTAAGTACTTTTACGCCACTTCAGTTTGCATACCGGTCATACTGGTCAGGTTATGATCTTTTTGCCACCAGATAGCATGTAATATGAACTCTGCGCTTTTCTTTTCATCTTGTTGTTTTTGTAGATATGGCCACGGCCAGCCCTTTCCTGTCTGAGGATCAGTTCCAGTGCTCCATCTGTCTGGATTTTTTCACCGAGCCTGTTTCTATCCCATGTGGACACAACTTCTGCAAGGCCTGTATCACCAGACACTGGGAAGGCAAAGAGCAGTGTCAGTGCCCACTGTGCAATGAGAAGTTTAACAAAGGGCTCAAGCTTCCTGTCAACACTGGATTCAGGGAGATTGTGGAGAATTTCAAGAAACATCATGCGAAAACTGACAATAACTCCCAAATCAAACCTGGAGAGGTGCCATGTGACTGCTGTCCTGGCAGCAAGTTTAAAGCCCTAAAAACTTGTTTAGTGTGTTTGACCTCTTTTTGTGAGACACACTTAGAGCCTCATCAGAGAGTTGCTGCCTTAAAGGGGCACAAACTGACTAATCCTGTGCCCAACCTGGAGGACAAAATATGCAAGAAACACAACAGAATTTTAGAGCGTATGTGCAGCAAAGGCCTGACACGTGTTTGTGACCTGTGTACAGAACATAACACGTATGATACGGTCCCTTTAGAGGAAACATATGTTGACAACAGAGCTGAGATGGGGAAGAAAAAGGCGGAAGTACAGGAAATTAAACCCAAGCGTGGTAAGAAAGCAAAGAAGACTAGAGCGTTAATACAGACCCAGAGGAAAGGCAAAGAATGTCCACTCCAGTTCAGCAGATATTTCTATCTTCCTGGATGCATGGGCTTTTCTGAAGGGAAATTCTTCTATGAGGTTGATACTAAAGGGAGGTCCGGCTGGGATTTAGGAATAGTCAGAGAGTCAAATCTTCAGAAGAGGACATTCACACCGACTCCTAGGAATGGAAACTGGATCATAAGGTTGGAGAATAACACCAACTGCAGGGCTCTACATGAAGTCTATATCCCCATCTTCTTGTTAAGGAAACCTGAGAGAGTCAGGGTGTTTGTAGACTATGACAATGGAGATGTGTCCTTCTGTGATGCAGACACTGGGATTTGGATGTGCTCTTTCATTGGCTGCAAATTCAATGAGAGAGTTTTCCTTTTCTACAGACCTAATGTCAGCTGGGTACAGGCACTACAAAACAGGGTTCAGATGATTAAAGATACAGTATGGCCACAACTTTCATATTTCTTATTAGGTTATATTTTTCTGATCATTATTCTGAGTTTAATTACTCAAAATTAAATATCACGTCATCTTTTACAAGGGAAAAGCTGAAGCAGATTTTGATGAAATTTAAATTCAGTAAAATCTGATCATGAAGGACACTTCACATATATACACACATAGAAACTGAATGATGCCTACACCTTTACAAATCTGTAGACTAAGCTCAGTTTAACTGGAAATCTTCCATAGTAAAGGGTTCTTGATATTTGTTGGAGATGAAGTTGCATGTTTTCTTTTTATCCATATTTTAGCATGTGTTTTTGTTGTTACAGTGGTGGATGTAGAGTCACAAACTCATCTGTCACTTTATCATGTGTAACAACATGATAACGGTTCACATACAGTAAGTCTGTAAATCACAAGATATGTTTTAAAAGTTGTAAATATGACCTTGTATGCTGGTTTTACTTTTTGGGATGTTAAATGTACAAAAATGATTTTTTTAAATAAAGTTTTTACTTTTCCATGAAACACAATGGTACTATTATTTCTGAAGTTAATCACCACTCTAATAATTTTGAGTATGTACGATATGTCAGCCTGCTGACCTGGTATCCATACGTTTAAGTGCGATCTCACATTCATATTACAGTTGAAGATGGTGACAGGAGCTTTATTCAAATACACCTCTAGATGGAGCAATCTACTCACCCTAAACAGTAGCCCGCACTCAGTTAGATTAAACATGTCAGTTAAGACAGGAAACGTTTTGTTTGAGCCACTGAGCCAACAGAGTTTTAGTCTTTATGTATATGATTATATTGCTGTAGCAGGTTTACATACTGCAAATTTACACATATAGATAAGAGCTTTATCTTAATGGCCCCTGATCTTTTTTCATTTGTGTGTGACTGAATACCTACAAACCTTCCATTAGCTGTGCTTTGTCTTACTAATTAGCAAATGTCAGTATGCTAACATGTTATATTAAACTAAGATGGTGAATATGGTAAACATCACACCTGCTAAACATAAACATGTCACAATTAGCATTGTAATTGTAAGCATGTTAGCATGCTAAGGATGGCATTTAGCTCAAAGCACGACTGTTACTTGTGCTTGTCTATTTTCAGTACATTCATGACAGGATCAAGTCAACATGCATGAAGTATTTCACCAGTGTCTTCTCTAAAACTACCTCCAGGACTTGCCAAAGTATGAAATGGTCCAATCCTAAAATATCTGACATAACTAATAGACTAACCCTAAAATAGGTGTGTGAATCTTCGGCTCTTGGTCATACTGGGGAAATCATGAGTGAGATGCTAATATGGGATAATAAAAAAAAAAAAAATCTATGAGTGGAGATGATTTTTTTTCTCATGTTTATCTGTACTATATACTGCAGTTTGTCAGCACCTTTAACCAAGGTTGTAGTCAAAATGCATTCATTAGTCAGGACATATCAAAGTAAAACATTACAATAAAATGCATGCCAGTCTCAACCCACTCTGGGTCCTCCTCAGAGCAGGTCAACACCCTACCTAATCACTAAATGGCATTTTAATTCAATTCTTTGCTTAGTGCTTCACTTTTTTCTATAGTTAACCAGTTTGACTTCTTGTGTTTGCAGTGCACCATGTATTCACCCAGAGTAACCGTGAGCACCCTGTATTTTTTATTGTTGCTTTTGTAACCTTTAACAGTCAGATTTCCATATGTCTTCTCACTTTACGGAACAGCAGAGAGAGAGACCGACTTGGTTGAAAAGAACACCCAGTCAGCAAACAGAACCAGGCTGTGAAGTCTGTCATTATTCGACAACCCAACTGTTTAAGCAGCACTGAATCAAGTAGGCCTATAGAAGATCCACCACAGACTGGAATGATATGTCTTGTCTCTGTCAAGTTATTTCACAATCCCACTCATACCTAACATTCTTTCACTGTAATTAAATCGATGAACTAAGAATTATAAAATGTGTCAAGAAAGCTGCCAGGTCTGGTCGGCACAGTATTCTGTTTCATACGAAGCATCCCATAACTCAGACAAGGAGGCGTCAAAGAAAACATGACCTGAATACACTTCAGTCAGGAGCTTTGAGCTGCGGCTTGGTGGTTGCTCAGCTGGTCTGACATTTTATAGTTGCAGTCAGTCCACACACTCAACCACACATTCAGGCACTCAGTCCAGCAGTCAATCTGTCAGGTAATCAACTGTTCACTGAGCCTTACTGTCAACTAGTATCAAACAGCTCACAACACGCACACCCACACAATGTTGGTATAATCACAAGGCCGCTTTTTATTGAGGTACTTTGCACCTCTCAAAATCAGTTTGGGATCAGAGAATGCAACAAGATATAATGCATTAAAAAAGATATCGACACTAGTAGCTGCTGGTAAATTAGAATAATAATAATAATAATGAAACTATGAACCTGTAAATACCTAAAAATATATATATTTATAGGGAGTTTAGCTTTTCTGAGAGGAAAAATGAGAACATGTCATCAGCATATAAGTCTTTGATTGTTTTTATACCACATTCCAAGGAGGTGGAGTAATTGATTTGATGCTCGTGGAGCAAGGAAAGAGGGAGACTGAGGGCAAAATTATTGTCTCAATGGTTCACATATCCTATGTTGATGGACACTATCTTCCCACAGTTCAATGCATAAGGGAAGAAAGGAGGTACTCACTGGAAAAATATTAATGGCGATGATTTTGAAAAACTTTGAAAATTCCCACAGGAAACAGGAAAAAAAAAATCAATTACATCTTTAGGAAAACATTTTGATCTCTACTTGTGTAGCTTAATTAGCAAAAACACTTGATTGATTGTCATGCATCTGCGCATTGTTTAATTTCCTGATAGTAGTCAATAAGTGTTTAAATATTTTTGCATAGTAACTATACTGGGCTAACATAAGCATGCCGACATGCTCACAATGACAATGCTAACATGCTGATGTTTAGTAGACATATTGTTTATCAAGTTAACATCTTAGTTTTAGTAGCTATGGTAGGCTAACATGCTAACATGTTAGTTAGCATGCTAAGATTGGCTTATTAGTACAAAAATCCCTGCATTCATCTAGAATGTCAACAGTTATGTGCAGGCACAAGCCAAAGTATTAAAAATTTAACACAATAATGGTGCTAGATGAAACGTTACTGCACCTCATGATCCCTTTGAGGGAGAAATTAATGTTTATATTCAGTCTATGGTCTGTACCAAAACCACAATGTCAACCTCAATACATGACAAGTCCAAGGATAGTCATAGTCATTAGGATTCATTTAATTGTACTATTATATTAATATTTCAGTCTGGATCAAAGTAGTGGGCCAAAACACAGACAGACAGACATGCCATGGCAAACGAAAAAAGACAACAACTGGCTGTTTTGGACCGTCTTTGTATGTTGTCATTGTTTAGCTTTCTCTTGAATCATAACATACCATATGTAAAGAGAATTCAACACTAGAACAAGCTCAAAATCCTAGATCCACAAACATAACGAACACGTAACATTACCACACACCTCTACTCAGCAGACACCATAACATAGCTGCAACCAGATGTGTCGACCACACTGTCAGTCTCCCACTGATCCAAGCTACTGATGAGCAAAAGTTTCCACTGAGGGGCTATTTTAGGAAGCAGTAGCAATCCTACAGGGGATAACAGAGTTTTCCACTGTGACCTTTCTGGTAGGATCAGGGAGAGAGGTTAAAGGGTCACCACCCACTGTCAGAGGGGCTCGGACAGTTTAGTAACTTCTGGGTCCCATGTGTTAACATGAACATCCTGGGCTGTTGAAAGGGAGCCCAGAGGAAGAGGTCTACCCCAGATTCAGACAAGTGAAAACTTTCAAGATGTGCGTTCATTTCTAGGGAAGAAGACTATGAAGTCTATGTGGGAAGGGAAATCATTATTTACTCTTATATGGTTAATGGTCTCTTTTATTTAACCCTTAGGTGTTGAAACTCCCAGACTGTTAAATCTAGAGCAGCCATATTGTTAGTATTAGGTAACACTTGACTGATTGACCTACATCTAAATAACAGCTCTATGAAAATAGTATTCATAACACATGAGTGTGATGTAGGGCATCAAACATATAAAGCTGGTCGCAGGAGAAACCATATGCTTTATGAGAAGTATATTTAACATTTTGTCGTGAAGACCACTTCCTCATTTATTCATTATTTTCACCCCCTCAGCTCTCAGTTACACTTCAACATGATATACAGTATATATTTCCTGATGCTCATTCAGCATCAATAAATAAATGATTTTAGTATTTAGTAGAATGAAGAGATTAAAACTTTGATACAAAAAATACAAATTTATTTCAAAATGTTGAGTTTTTCGGTATTATTCAGACCGATACAGGAACAAGCACTGTGAAGTATAATTCAAGTAGTACGCATATTGGTACCACATACCAATATATACACTCATGTTTACATTGATACCGATTAAAACTGTGTATTTGATACACACTCAAGAAAACAAGCTATACAGCAAGTATTTACAAAACTTTTGTCATTAAAAAATAGCTGTTAAAAACATTTATTGATGGGAACATAGACATTATGCATTTTTTAACAGGGGTAAAATTTCAGGCAGATGTTAGAAATGACACTAAGTCACCACGGTGACCTTTCTTTCATAAATTCAGCCTTTAGTTTGGATCAGGTCAAAGCACACAGTCCAGTTATTTCAAAAATGTGTCCCATATTTTAAAAAAAATGGCAGTGCCACTAAAAGGTAACAAGCTCATCCTTCATATCCCCTTTGCCGCTCTTTCTATTTTATCAACAGGAAAACAAGGATGGATTGAGGTGGCTAGTAGTAAAATAGTACAGTACATTACTGTAGGTGTTTTTAATTTATTCTGAAAGAGGACGTACATAATTTAAGCTGAACAAAGCACACTGTGGTTACATGTTCTTTGTCTAAAAACAAAACTCTAAATCATTCCTCATTGGCAAAACCAATTGTCAATCAAACCACCATGACACTCCTGTATGTCTGCACTACCCTGTGACTGTATTAGACCTCTTGAATCGAGGCTGTTTTAAATTAACCTTCACAATCTTCACAACTGCTAACAACTAAAATCTGTTGTGAATGGTTGTTAGTATATTTTACCTAAGCTCCACAAGTGGAGAGAATCAATATATCACAGGGTTTAAGTGCTTTGATTCTACTTAACAATAGTAAAGATGACACTTATTTGTCCACAGGATGTTACACAATTAAATCCCTCACCAGGAGAGAGCTACAGAGCCATTTAATTCCTCAAAAGAGGTTTCTCATTTTATGAATACAAGTATGATTATGCTCATAATAAGCAGATATATTCTTATTAAATGTGGATAAGTTGCAAGTTATAGACCTATAGATTGTACAGTTTTATGACTATTGTACTGTATATACTATATTATGGACAGTCTTGTTTCAATTTAAAACTTAGAGTTAATACAACTCTAAATTCTTGGATTTACAGACACAGTCATCAGATACAGTCTTGACTTTAGTGTTCATTATAAGCTCATTATTATCTGAGAGTGACTTAATGACCTATAACCGCATGCCACTGTATCCCATCTCTGACGACTGCAACACAGCGTTGTCTTGGGGGCAGTGGCTGTGGCAGGCACAGGTCAGGATCACCATCACCGGCCTCCTAGTGGTTTTACCCTTGGCACACTGGAACTCCACCAGGGCGGTCTTTGTTCTGTGGGGGGTACAGCAGCGGCCGTCTGTGCAGGAGCCACAGTAGCGAGGCTTGTAGGCCTGGACGCTGGTGCAGTTCTTATAGGTGAGGTGGACGGCTGTTTCACTCCTCACCATCCTCTGACACTTACTGCCTCTCTGCAGGGACATAAAGAGCCATTACCTGAATGAAGTCTCTCTAGTGGTGCCTAAAAAACTTAACTAAATGTAGAAACTCATACGTAAAAAAACAAAAAAAACAAAAGCCCAAAAATACCTTCGGTGCAAGCTGCATCAGCTGTGTCTGGTCCTGCTGGTTGTCACAGGGTCTGATCATACACAGTCGGCTCTGCTTCACCATCTCACACCGACGGTTCTTATTGGTCACTCTGGTGGACAACCCCATACCACAGCTTTGAGAGCAGGCACCCCACTCTGTGGTCTGCTCGATACAGTTCAGGCTGCGGTCCCAACCATCAAAGCTCACTGTTTCCTCCTGACGATAGGCTAAAGGAGCACACAGAGGTACAGAGGAGTTAGAGTGGAGAAAGAAATCACCGCATCAGTTAGTAAACATGTTGAAAACTTTACCAACATGGAAATATATGATATGTATGACAATATAGATTTTTACTGTGTAATGAGCACATTTGTATATCAACTACCTTTCATTTCTTTCCCTTTCTCTTGGCAGGCAAACTCTTTCTAAATAAAAGTTTAAAAGCGTTTTTCAGAGGAAGCCTTCAGGCAACATGATCCTTGGTTGGATTCAACTGACAACAGAGTGATGTATCACATTACTGTTTCACATTTCACACTGAAGTGGCAACATGGTTTCTTTCCTTGTTTTCTCATCCTTTCTCAACCCTTGCTCTATTTTTCCTGTTTTCTTCCTCCCTTCCCTTTCCCTGATCAGGTCAGAGAAATGTACATAACCTTTAAACTTTGCATCTCACACTGTAGTGACACTAACATGAAAGAGAAAGTGCATCTCATCCCATCTCACCCTACCTCCAGTCTACTCACCTGCCATGGCAAAGCCGCCCAGCGCGCTTGCCTCAGCCTGTGGCTCACACACCCACTTCTCGCAGCACTCTCCAGGGACCTGGACCCTGCGTGGCATAGGGCAGTCTGGCCCGGGCAGCATTACGTCCACGTTGCAGCTTGGCACACAGCCAATCTGCCCATCGCGGCACATACACTGGTACTTACAACTGGGGAAGAAGGTCTGGCCGTTCTGATAGACAGAACCGTCCAAAACACACACATCTCCCCCATGAGCTGGATAAAAAGGACAAAATAGATGTAAATGATTTTAATTTGTTTAAGAAGCAATGACAAATTACTGACGCCAGGATCCACCTTTGAACTAACAGAGCATTTACTATATTATTAGACATCCTGTATACAATGTTTGGGAATGTGATTGCTCACTCACCAACACAGATGCCAGTCCTCTTGTGGATGTCAGTAGAGTATTCACACTGCAGCCCTTTACGTGTGTCACAGGGGTTCATTTCAGAGCACACCTGCCCTTTCTGACGGGCACACACCAGGCAGCAGGCACAGTCGTCCAGGATCAGAGGCACCCCGGGAAGACACATGGGGGGCTCCTCAGGGCACTGGCATCTCCGAGGACACACCTGGGACCAGGCTAGTGTTAACACCTGGGTGGAAAAGAAAATGAATATGTGTTTTACACGCTGTTGAAAGTTTATTTCTCAGTCCATACAAAAACACGTTCTTAGCAAAAATATTTACAGAATACAAAAGCTGTAAGGTAATGTAATTTAATATATCATAAAAAAGTGGCATTAGCAGAATAACAAAACAATGACTTTAAATAAACTTTAATACAACAAAAACAGTGAAAACTGTTGTTAAAAACATGTTTTCTAATTAATCAATTTAAGCATATAAAGATATTACGGAATGCTTTGGTTTCCTCTGTGAAAAATGCAAAAGTAAAACTGTTTTCTTGCCTTCTAATTTTAAAGTTATTAAAAGTTTTTAGAATAAAATATAGTCATCACAAACCTCTTTACACCAAGAGCACCTAGAATGCGTGGTGTTACAATTAAAACTCTTTCTGAATGAAAACAGGATAAATTGGTTGTACCTACCTGCGCTGTAAAGAAGACAAAAAGAGCTTTTTCTGACAGACTGGCCATCCTGCTATTAAGTAGAGCAGAAACAAAAATATCTGCAGTCTAAAAAGGGTTCTGTTGTCTCTACTGGAGCTGATTTGAGTCCTTTAGCTCAGGGTTGAATCTTCCCTCCTCTCTGGCTGTGCTGTAGCAGAAGGTTGTGATCTCTTTGTCGTTCTGGCTCAGGACTCAGGAGAGGAGGACCTTATATAGTGGAGCTGTCCTGCTGGCACCATGACGACAAACAGGAAGGAATGTTGGAGCGATTGCCAAGAGTGTTGGAGGAGGACGGGAGTCACATTTTATTGTGAGATCCTGTCAAAGATGGTACCATAAGCATACAAAGGGAGACAAAAATTATGGAAAAAAATCCAAGTGTGTTTTTTAATATATACATGGTATCCAATTTATAATTGATCACTGTAAAAGCTATATATATATATTATTATACTTACATTTATTAATGGGTTAATTATTAACATGTTTGCTTACACACACTTCACTTTTTCCTACTGAAGTATCCATATTGGGGATTCCCTTTGCAGTCCAGGATGTTATTACATGGGGTCTGGGGGTTCCCTCACTTTGGTCCCTCTGACAGTGGGTGGCGACCTTTTCGACCTCTCTTGCCAAACCCCATCTGGGAGGTCAGACTGGAAAACCCTCTTATCCCCTGTAGGATTGTAGCTGCTTCCCAAAATAGCTACACAGTGGAAACTTTGGTCCATCAGTAGCTCAGATCAGTGGGGGTTAACACTGTGGTCGACACATCTGGTCAGAGATGTGTTATGGTTTTGCTTCTGGGCAGACTAGGTATGTCGATGGATTTGGGGTTGAAGCTGAGTGGATCCCTGAATAAACTCATTTAAACTTTTTTAAAGATATTGTGAGCAAAAATGTCATATATTTCATTACACAGTAGTACAATATTATGTTTTTATATTCTATTATATTAGATTAGATTCTATATGTATATTGTATTTCATCCATATGCTTTAACTTCTGCACTGTTTTATGGTTATATTTTCTTTTCTTTTTTTTTCATTTCTCATTCACATTTGTGATTTTCTTTTTATACATATAGCATGAGCATCAGGGGGGCTGAAAAGGAGTGCTTCAATGTAATTGTTGAACTTGAAAATAAAAGCATGTATAGAAAAATTCTCATCCTCCACAAACAAGAATGTCCATATATCATCAGACATATTCTACAAACACATACAATACATATAGTATAGAGTTCCATATATTAACTAATGCTTATAAATAATCAAAAAAAAAAAAATCTCCTTATGACAGTTTATGTGATGAGTGATGTTTTGACTGGCTGGCAAGAAATGTGTGCATGGCAAATAAGGTTTTGATAAGTTAGGATTTGGTGGATATGGTGTTTTTGTTCTATTTTTTTTCTTTGGTAAACAGCATGAATTTATACAGGCTGCAATAAGTCGATTTGTGAACAGCATGAGACGTTGTTACAGACGTTGTTGAGACAAGTTACTGAGGCATTGACATTTTTTATTGTAATATACCCGCCACAGTTGTTAGCTTTTGTTTCAATAAATTGTTTGAGATGAAGAAATTACCATTGCATGCTTCTACTTAAATGCTCTACTTTCATGATATAATATCACTGTAGCATGAACATTTTCCATTTTCCATAAATTTCACCTGAAAGTCGAATATCCCTAACTTTTTGTCAGTAGTGTAGTTGAGCACTTCAAGTTATTTAAGCTGTATGGACACAGTCCTAAGAACAGGTTCAATTACCCAAATAAATAAAGACCCCTTTTGTGAGCTTAGCAAATATGTGTATGGTTTTTAAGAAAAGATGATAGTATTTAGTGTCAGAAATCCAGAGCCCTAATTTGAATTTGATCTGAGACCTGTTGAAAGAAAATGTGTGCAAATCTAAAAATAGGCTTACAGAAGAATCCCTTTTGTTGTAAACTAATGTGTTAGAATTCACTGCTCAGCGTTTTCTGTTCTTCGTACTTGCCATCTATCATTTCGTTACACAAGTTTTATTACTACAATATTTGTTGTCTGTTGCTATAGCAGTATCTCGTTCTCAGCAAAGCCATATATCTAAAATATGCGAACTATAAACTGTTAACGCCTATCACATCGATCCAGCTGTTTTGGATAACATTTATATGCAAGTTCCAACTTATATTCCCCCAAGTCCCAACTTTCTCAACTCCAAACATGTCAAAGGCTTGGTTTGGACTTTCTGTTCATTCAGTGTAAATATAGACACCCAGTTAGTGATGAAGAAAAAGAAACTGAGATTAAGAACTTCTTTCTAAATGACTCGTGATCCCAGCCATTTGTGGATAGCTCTGCCAAAATCTTGATTCAGTGCTATTCAAACAGTTTGCCAGTGGAAGTTGAAGAATGTCAAACGTCACAGGATGGTTGTGTTTGCAGACTGCATTTCTGCTCCTTTACTTCTTCTATTTTGGCCTTTTTCAAGAATTCTGCCTTTATTCGGCTGCTGTAGTCACAATAAACTAAGCATCACATATGGATTGGGTTTAATAGCTGATACAGATCAAAGTGATACTGAAAAAGTTGTGATTGGCCCAAATACCAATCCTGTGAATCAGCTTTGACCATCCTTACCAAGATTCTGTTAATAAAATTGCGAGTAGTCTTTCATTTGTAGAAAGGCTTATGCTGACTGTACCTTTGCATCATTTGCCTCACAGCTTTGACCTTTGTCATAATAAACTAAATTAAATAAAGTTCCCACACTCCACTGCATCTCTGTCAGGTGAGCCAGGTCAGCCGGCCTCAACACAACACTTCAGGCAACTGACTATTCTATCTGAAAATAGATAGGTCCGTTGGCTAAAGGATACATAAAACATTTGTTCTGACCTAAAGTTGCTCTGAAAAGCCTAAAATGCAAATATATTTCCTGGAAATCTTTAAGCTTATTTACTTTATGACAGCTTGGCACTGTATGGCAAATATGATAACTCCCAGGAATGAGGTGGGAAGTCTGCATACGCACATTCATGGTATCTGTGAAATATTTCCACTCTACACTAGAGAGGAACATATGGGAGAGGACAGACAGGGGTACAGAGATGAAGGAATGAGAGGAAATCAGGCTGCTTGCCTCAAACAGAAACAGTTAGTGGACATTTTTTAGTTGGCCTCAGGCATATTTTTTGCTGCTCAACCATCTAAATGTTTCTGTCTGTTTCCTTTGTGCGGGGGGGGTCTGTGGTAGGATCAGTGGCTGTTGAGATTTTAGGTGTTATTATCACACTCATCTTTTGTTTACCTCCTAAATGCACTTCATCCTCCAGTGGCAGGAAACGTTTCAGTACCACTTTAATTTGAGGTTTGACATAGTCTTTTCTAAACAAGGATCACACAGTCAAAGCCTTTAACTAACAGTCTTTCTGTCAGCCTGCTAGCTGTTGGACTCTGCTGGTGGGCATCAGGTTTTAGGCCACACAGTCGATGCCGCCGCTGAGAGCTCACCAAGATTTGCTCAGAGTTTACACAGACAGTCATCATTAATGTTTTTGCAAATCATACAGTAACATATGTGGTCAACGGTCTGTGTGGCGCAGTAGGTGGATGATTCTTCCTTGTCACTTTCCTTAACATAAACATAAGGAGAAAACATAAAAGGAACACATTATACTGTGTTGACATGCATGTTGGTCCTGATGAATCCAATGCAGCATTAAAAACATTAATATTCTTTCATAAATAAAAGATAAAAGTTAATCATTTACTGTTTACTGCAGACACAGTTTAGGAGCAGATGAACTATATAGACTGTTAAATAGACTATAGACAATAGACTGTTAAAATCACATCAGTCTGATACAGACAGCTAGTAGTATCCACTGTATGAAACATTTTTGTATTTCATTATTTCATTTCATTTCATGTATATCATGTAAACTGAACATATAGAGTTCAGTTTGGGTTCAGTCTCCATGGAATGTGTTTTTATGCATATCACAGTCTATTTAATTTACATGTTTTCGCAATGTTTTTTAAGTGCTCCTTCATCATCTGCACTGTGTGTTTTGCAGAATCACATGTGAAGTAAATCAAAAGAGTTTAAGCACCAGGGATTGGAGTGTATTTGATGAGTGCTCTTCCAAAGGAAACCCAGACAAATAACTTGAATAACAGCATTTGTTTTAGTCCAAATATTGTCTTTTTTTTCAGGTCATTAAACATTGGTTTCCGGGCTGTAGGTATGTAACTCCACAGCACTGGCTGACAGTACATATGACGTCTACTGAAAGGAATTTTAATCACTGTTGATGTGTCCGTGTTGTTGGACAGAAAATTGAAATTTCAGCTTATAAGGGCTATACAACCAGTGAATTAAAGCATTACAGATGTAGAGGAGACAGGGACGGACTGGGAGTTCATCTCAGGTTCTGGTTATGTTCAGGGGGAGTCGGAGGTCCTAAAAAACATGGCCGCTGGTCAGCATAAGATTATTTGCTCAGGACCACGATACTGTAGGTATAGGGAAGAGGTTGTGTGGTATATGCTATTGTCAAAATCTCTTTCTAACAGGTCTTTGTTTCTCCCTCCAGCCCATCTCTTTACTACTTTCTCCCACGCACATGTCATCAGTTTACAGTACTTCCTCCACAGATTCACAGATGACATTGAGTGCTCTTCATAATTTCAATTTGTTCGCCAAGTGGCAGTCAGGTAGTGGGTTTAACAGCTTGGGAGGCCACCGCAAATCTCTCACTCAAGGTTTATTTGCTGTATGCCACTATACATGAGCTGAGACACTGTGACGGAGGCAGATGTTTCTTATGGTGGGTGGTGGTGGATGGACGCAATATGGACCTTCTCCTAACAAAACACGTTGTATGGAAAAATCTCAGGACGCATTTCAAAAGGATGTCAGAAGCTTTATGTTCTGTCAGAGAGGACAGAGAGACCTGATGACATCCTGTGTGGGAGAGGAAGCACTGAGAGATGATTAGACAATTATGAGACTCTCAGAGGTGTTGATTCAACACTATAGTTTGTTGTGCCGCTGTACTATTTGGTTTTACCCCCCTTCATCTTGTGTTGTTGTTAGTTAGTTAGCAGGAAAACTCTAACCTTAACCTTAGGCACAAGTTGCAGATTTAAATCTATGTATTGCAGTCCAGAAATATCTAAATATCTATTTAAAAAGTAGATTTTTGGGCATTTGCTCATGAACTTTTTATTTAAAAGAAAAAAAGAAAATGTCATTAGAGTTAGACTAATAAGCTGAATGAATATACTGTTTCTAAATGACTTCAGGACTAGCTTGACATTTTTCTAATTTCTTGTGACTTATCAGTTGATATTAATGTCAATATATCTGCAATAGCATTAAATCAACCTGGTTGATTTATAGGCCTTCTGCAGTGCTACTCTGTAACATAGCTTTCTCTAAATAGCACAAACAGGTTCATTTTTCAAATGTAAGACATCCTGCAACTGCTGAAAAATTAAATTTATTATATTTAGGGGACCCTTATCACAAATGACTATTGGCAGGGATAGCCTATTGTTATCAGATTTCCTTTTTGGTAGTTCTCAAAAATCCAACATTGGACTATGTTTGTCCATAACAGTGCAATTTGATGATTCATGCAGACAAAAATGAATAAACATTTTCTACTGTTTAACACATATACAGTTATAGTATACTAGTATACTGCATATCATGTAGTCTAGGTCTCACCTATCTGCATGCATTTTAGTATTATTACTTTGAAACAAGCTTCATGCAAGTGGAAGGTTTGTCCTGGAGTCTTTTGACAGCAGTTCAATTCAAATCCACCAGTGTGTCCTTGTAAAATGTGCCCTCCTCTGTGCATTGTTGCTTAGCATTGTTCTTCCAGCTTCATCTATGTATAAGATGAAAAAACTCTACTTTCAATTATACACTTTTCTCATGTCATTGTTGGATGTTTACATAGAGAATATACTTCAGAGTACAACAGAGGGAAGCATTCCTTACATACTTATTGGTTCCTCTTAGCCTCTCTAACAGGACGCCCTGTTGAGTGTCCACAGTTTGTCACAGTTTGCAGCCGTGGACAGGCTGAATCTGTTCCTCAGTGGTGTTTGTTTTAACTTCTCCTTGTTCTGAACACATGGCTGCCACTTGGGGGAGATCTCATACAAAAACAAACAAAAATATTCAAATTTATGGACACATTTTTGCAGGTATTATTTTTAGCAGTGCACAGAGGCCACCAAAAACCGAACAAACTTGGGGAGGTCTGACAAGAAAGATCAAACACAAATATTTCATCCTGGAAGGAGGATCGGCACACAGTTTGAACTTAAAGATGAATGGTTATGGGTGTCGTTTAGCTCAGTCGGTAGAGCATCCGCCCCAAGTACAAAGTCTCAGTCCTTGCCGCGGCTGCCCAGGGCTCGAATCTGACCTGTGGCTCTTTCCCACATGTCATTCCCCATCTCTCTCTCTCCCCACATTCCTTGTTACTCTTCAAGCTGCCTCTGTCAAATAAAGCTCAAAAAGGCCAAAAAAATATCTTTAAAAAAAATATTAACGGTTATCACTGAATTTAGCTTGGCCTATTAATTGAAGGCATTTACGGAAAACTGTCGTAATCAAAGATTTGTTGCTAATTGCTTTTTTAAAATAACCTGGCAGATTGTTTGAAATTCTTGCCCTGCTGTTAGAACAAATTTCCAAATTTTGGCATAAAAACATAATATTTCCTCTTCCAGATGGTTTCAGTCATTAACTCCTGCCTTTGTTTGGAGCAATGAATGTAAATCTACAGTGTTTGCCAACCACATGAGGCGTCCAATTTGTATAGAAAGTGACGCATGTTAAGAGACTTTGCGTCACACTTACTAAAGCACCCCAATGACCACACATTTGCATTATCTACTCAATACCATTTACGTTTTACACATGTTTACATGTTGTAATGTCAAAGTGCTGCGTGATGTACTTTGTACTTTACTTGGAGTGTAAAATCTTTCCTTATAAATGATTTGGCTTCCCATTTGTCAAAAAGATTCTCAAATATCAGAATTACACAAATAATATTGTGCATTTTAAAATTTGTTTGTTTGCTGCAAAACATTTGAAGCATGCAGTGTATGTGTTATAATCCATCCATTCATCCATTCATCCATTATCTGTAGTCCCACTCTACACTTTTCTATCTCACTTTCACATCTGTCTAATTACTGTATGTTATTTTTACTTGATTTAGGATTAAGATAATTGAAATTGCAGGCACAAATTTCCTCTGACTGACCTTCTGTTGTAAAGGTTGTTGACGTGCCCAGCTGAAATCATGGCAACCAGTGACCTGGCAGATCCATACATTGTGAATTATGTTTACAGTTCAGCTTATAGGTCCCTTGAACTGCATTTATCACTGGCATTTTGGGAATGGGAATGTTAGGTTTCACCTAGGAGAGGAACAGAAACGTAACCTTACAGAAGGGCAGTGGGAGACGTTTAAGGGTTACAATTTACAGCACCTTTCTTATTTGTTGTTTACTTAGTGGGAATGCTCTGGAGCCAGAGAAGAAAAGAAGAAGAAAGAGAGGGCACATAAAGGTACTGGAGGTCAGTTGTCTGTCCCTGTGAGGAGTCTGGTGCCATGGTCTTTAGAAATTTAACTACTCTTTAATTTAAAGGTCTAGTGTGTAAAGTTTAGGAGGCTGTATTTACTAAATATGGCAGAATATGGCAGAAATGGAATGTAATAAGCATAACTACATTTTTTGTGTATAATGGAAACAATGGTATTTTATGTAGCCAACTTTGGTCATTTGTTTATATTATTTAAGTATGCATCTGTACTCTATGTTGTGAGAACAGTCCCCCATCCCTCCAAAATGAAACAAAGAAAAACTATATAACTAGATTTAATCTGAAACTGTGGAGGGCTTCATGAACCAGTGACCATGTGATGGCAAGATCAAAGTGAGTCACAACTCATGTTTTCATTGGGTCTGCTCATTATTATATAAAACATCATTATGAGATACTCTTTAGTACCATCTTCTGGCGATGAAAGTGAACAATATTTGTAGTTAGTTAACACCCCATTTAACTTTCGGTTTATTCCAGAGTACCACAGTTGATTCACCTTTTATTTATTTAATGTTTTTTTTTTTTCAAGAAAACAATATATACACAATATATACTAGAGAAATAAGGTCCAGAGTTTTTGTTTGTTTGTTTTACACTCATTTGTACTTTCTATAATACTAGAATTTTTTTTTTTTTTTTTATCTTGTTCTATGCTGTTCTTTTTAAATGCTTTGTCTTTATGTAAAGCACATTGAGTTGCCTCTTGGTATGAATTGCGCTATATGAATAAAAATGCCTTGTCTTGCCTAGAATAAATTTTAATCAAGGACTGCAACGCTTCAGAGTGACCATTAGAGGGAGGCAGTAAACAAATGATGCTCTTTGTGGAAGGAAGAGTCTCTCTCTCTCTCTCTCTCTCTCTCTCTCTTTTGCACACACACACACACACACACACACACACGCACGCACACACACACACACACACACACACAATTAGTTTAACAGATGTACCATTTATATTAAAAGGGCCTCCAGCAAACACATCAATATTGGATCAACAGGTGTTGCCTGTATTGTCTGTTCAGGTCAGGTCAGATGTTGCTCTTTAATATAGTCAGTGTCCCTTCAATGAAGTGTGATTATAGAGTTCACTGTAATACGTCACAAAACACATACAATTTTACACGTTTAATGTGTATTTTGTTTCTCAACAGCAAACCAGAAGATTGCTTGTTTCTGTTTTTTAAGTTGCAGAATGATTGAACGCTAAAAGTACACTAAGACTGGGCTGCTTTACAGATTACCAGATTAAAAGGCACAAGACAAAATGTTATACACAGCATGCCCTTTTGTTTGACCATAGCTTCCACTTTAATTGTTGTTGTGTTTGTGGCTTCAACACATTAGGGACTAGAGCTGTAAAGCCCCAGGTTAAGCCCTCAATGTTAATGTGACAGCAATGGAGCACCACTAAATAAATCATTAATCAAGAATTTAGTCTCACGTAACTGCTTGGTAACCTGTTTAGGAGCTCAGCGTAATGCTGGTTCAGGGCTGTTTAACTGTGAGTCACATCACTACTGAGTAGATGGGGACAATTTTGTAGACTGGAAATTATTTAAATAGGGAAAACATAGATGAGTTAATAGGTTTTTTTGTACATGCAACTGTCATTTTTCTAAATGTTTTTTTTTACATGATCAGAAGCTGCTTTCTATGCTGTACATGTTTGTTGATTTGTAGGTTTTAGGTTGTTAACGGGCCTCAAAGAGACTCAAAGACTATGGCTTAAGATATCTTCTTGGTAGGCTGACAATCAAGAAATTGTAATAATGAATACAAGGAAGTGAATGTAAGATTGTCCAGACTGAATATGTTATTCATCTAAAATGGAGCTTAATGGACCTTGATTCTGCGTTCATTAAAGTGCTTCCAGATAATTATCGCTTTTCATTGAAATTTCCCATAACTATAACATGCAGTGCAAATGAGGCCTGTGATACGTTGGGAGTGAAGCTTTCAGCCTAAATGGAAAACTGTTTGTTTTGTAGCAGCTGTGTAGCAGCTGCTCTGCCCACACAAATTCACAATCATACGTCCTTCACTGTACAAAGCATGTAAACACTTACACAGATGGATCTTTTTACAGTACAGTTTTTCTCTTTATTATGTGAAGTTGTTTTTCTTTGTTTAATGCACAAACACAGACAATGATAGAGACAATATGAAACCACACGCTACAGCTTTGTTGGGACTGTTGGCAATCAGGTGGTCTGAAGCAAAATAAAGCTTTTAGATCCACACCATTAGCTCCCTTTTAGTGGCCGGAGGGGTTTCCATCTACTTAACTCTGTTTGTTTTCATTCTCTGGCTGCTTAACAAACAAGGACTCACCCTGTCAGCTTGTTGCATCTCACAGGAAAAGAGTCACAGAGTGTTACAGTTTGTTTTGCCCCCTGTACAAAGATTAGTTTCTGTCACTGCTGGTGACTCATCAGCTCACTCCCTTGAAAAAATGTCTGCATAAATGTGTTTGAAGGGGATATTTAATGAGTCATTACATGAAGAATGTGAAATCCAGGGAACAAACCTAGTGTCTTTGCATTCCATTAAACATCATGTACAGTGTTAAATGCTACTTTTCGAAAAACATTCAAAAGGCTGTCAGTGACTCATTACTGACGGCTACAAAGCTTTTTATTTATGAATCATTTATATAAAGTACCAAGACAGTATGTACAGTAATACCAGTATGTCATTTTAGATTCATTAGTAGCTTTCTTTTGCTTTCATAGCTTTGCACAATCTTGGCATTCTCTCAGTCAGCTTCATGAGGCACTGTAGTCACCCTGTTTTTCCAACAGTCTTGAAGGAGTTCCATATATACTGAGCACTTCTTGGCTGCTTGTTGTTCACCCTGTGGTCCAACTCATCCCAAACCATCTCAAATAGCCCTTACAGCCTGGAGGTGTGTTTTGGGTCATTGTCCTGTTAAAAAAAAACAAATGATGGCCCCCCAAGTGCAACTAGATAAGATGAAATGTCAGAAAATGCAGAAAATATGGTCGTCAAGCAGTTAAGTGTACCCTGAACTTTGAAAAAATTGAAAGTGTCACCAGCAAAGCATCTCCACTCCTCCTCTCCCATGCTTTAAGGTGGGAACCACACATGCAGATATCATCTGTTCACCTTCTCTGAACCTCACAAAGACACAGCAGTCAGAACGTAATAAACGTATCCTCTGCAGCACAGGAAACTCCTGGTCTTCTTTTCCTGATCCTCATAAGAGCCATCATAGTAATAACAGTTTATCAGAGTGTTTGATGGTTTTTGCAACTGCAAAGACACATTCAAAGTTTTTGAAAATTTCCAGACTGACCTTCATGTCTTAAAGCTTTCCAGGTGGCTGAATGAAAGAATGCCAAGAGTGTGAAAAGCTGTCATCGTAATGAGGCAACATTGCTCTGTTTACACTTATTTTTTATTTCCACATCATTTCTATTTGTGTTACTTCACAGATTTAATGTCTTTAGTGTTAATCGACAATGTAGAAAGTAATAAAAAGAAAGAGAAATCATTGAATGAGAAGGTGTGTCAAAACTTTTGACTGGTACTGTCATTGTTAAATCCCTTAATTAGAGGACAATAATTTTTCAAATGCAAATGCAAAAATAATAATGCTAATTAAAATGAGTTCATTACTTTCATTTTTAAGTATTTAAAAGAGCTCTTAGATTACAATACATTCATAAAAAATGATAAAGAAATCAATATTCTCATCATTTGTGATCATTTTTATTTTTCAATAGTGTACACTGTTCTACAGCATTCTTTGGCATAGAAACATGCAAATGGTCGACATACTCCAGCACGAAACTAAAAGCCTAAACTTTATAATGCAATGAAAAACTTTTTTTTTCTCAAAATCTACACTAACCGACTAACAAACTGATAAACTAATATACCACAAATCTTACAGCACAGACAGTCGTTTTAGCAAAACAACATTCACATCTTTCTTTGCACATGCACAAGAGACACCGTCGTTTCAAGTCATAGAAGATCAGTCATTTAATTTTGTTTTTCTTCACAAAGCAACAAATTGTGTTTATATCATATTTAGGATCAAATAACTATGCATGAATATTAACATTTAAATAACCCAGTAATCAGACTGATACAGATCAAAAGAAAACTCTATTACTATTATTGACAATACAAGAAATACAAATCCAGTGTTTCATAATACAGCTCTTTAAGATTTGGCTTTAATGTCTAAGGTTTCACTCCCAGACACAGAGCTAGCTCGTTCCTCTGAATCTTTCCATCATTGTTGACATCACAGTGACGCAACAGAACAGCTCGCAGCTTGTCCAGCTCAGGACTTGTGAGGTTAGGCTGCAGAGGACAAAGCAAAGACATTGCAGAAGTGTTACACTGTAAATGTGTACATCTGGGTGACATCTAAATGTCCTAAAACATGCTCACAAAAATACAGCAGCAGTAAAGTGCCTTACCCTGACCAGGCCCATCATGTCTTTGACAAAACCGTCCACCTCAGGACCCTCCAGCGCTCCTGTCTTACTCTAAATAGGTAAGGCAAAAGGAAAGGTGATAAAGAATGGCCAGAGGAAAGAGAAAGGACAGAAAGACAGGGAGAAGGAATGGAGGACGAAGGAGTGCAGATTACTTTATCTAATTTACATCCCACTCACATTATTCAGTCATTCATCAGTCTTACTTTTCTGGGTGTATTCTTTAAGTTCATTGGTGGGACTGGAACAGATCCCAGCATTACAGGGGTTTTTGCATGTTAATCCTATAGCTGATCACAATTTATCACAAACATTTATTTCAAATATCCACCTCCAGGTGAACATACAACATGATTTGAAGCAGAAGTACACCAGTTCTCCCTGACAGTGTCACAGACTGAAGGACAAATATGATTCATCTGTCCTCCTCCTCACTGCAGTAACTCAACTCTTGCTTGAAAGCAATTTCAAATGTGCCCTAATGAGATATTAGTCTCTTGCCACGAGCCAAAGGTTCTTTGAAGCTAAAATCTGTAACTTTCTGTGTATTTTCACTCCCTCCATGATCAAGAGATGTTGTGTGAAAGCCTGCTGGTAAGCATGCCTTGGTAACAGTGTTCGCAGAACTTGAAAAGGTGCCACTTGCTGTGCTGTTAATATAAGTGTTTGAAAATGCAGCCATGGTGTGAAACATGTCAATAACAGACTAGTGCTCAGACTCTATTATCACTTTAGATCACAATGTTTCCATATGTCTATTCATTTAAAAGTGCATTAAATGATTCCCCAACTAAGAGCCTGAGTAACTGATTTCTGACCACAAGTCGCTTCTCACAAAGCTCCTTTGAACACTGAAGTAAGCAGCCAGAATAAAAATGAGCCATTAGCTCATACACCACTTGACATTATAGACAAGTCATAAATATGATTTTACAGAACAGGGGAAGCTTATCAGTGACTCCTGATTCCTATCTGAAGCTGCACAGTGAATGAGTCTGAAAGAGTTAACTCATCCTCCCAGAGAGTGACTTCACAATATAATAGGCACTTTATTTTTATTATGTTTCATTACTGGGAAAAAGAGCTAATTGGATTCACTGTTGCTGTACCAAGTCCTCTTCCGCACACAGCCACACATTATGCAAATTTGAGAGCTGTTAATTGGGAATGTACAAATGTTTAGTGGTGATGATATCGGCCTCGACTGAAAAGGCATCACTGGGAAAATATGAAGACTTACTCCTATTGTGTTGTGGAAGGGTGCTGTCCTTTTATGAAACGTTTATAAGAAATGTATAAACAAAACAAAAAGAGTCTTTTGAAGGAACATATGACAATCCAACAAAGACAAAACGCATGGAAACTGCCCAGTGTGACCACAGGCACTAATACTTGTAATAAACTTCGCCTTTTTGCAGCCTTGTGAGCACTAGGCGGCTGTTTTGCCCATGGCTGCCTCTAAAGGAAGATGGTGAGGATGATTGTTTGCTGTCCTTCTCCTCCGCATAGAATTTCCTATAGGCTAGCTGATGATTCCAACCTTCAACCTTTCTGTCAGAAGCCTGCTATGTTCACTGTGTTTACTGTTAAACTGCTGTTATTACTTATATGACTGGAGAAGCACAACAAAGTGCTGTAGAATATTTCAGAAATGCAACAGACTATAAATGGTACTATGATGATTGTACTTCAACTACAGTTCATATTCTCATTGTTTCCTGCAGGATATGCAATAAGCTTTGATATGACGCAATACTCATAATTTGTGTCCCATCCAGTGCATTATTGTACTTACAACATCATAATGGGCAAAGATCTTGTCAAAGTCTCTCTTTCTCTCATCTTTGCTGCAGGCCTTTGAAAAAGAAGAGAAGAGAGAAAGTAGGAGGAGAGATCAAAATAACAGAAGATAACTTATTAAACTGTTGATTTATATTTTCATCTGCCAAATATTAAGGAATAAGATAAAGAATACACTTACATCCATCTTGAACTGGAGTAGGAAATTCTCTTCTAAAGCCAAGATCCTAATTGAGAAAGAAACTATTTATTGAGTGTTTATCATGAAAAAGAAAAAATACTCACTGTGATGGAAATCTAAGATGCAGCACTTTAAAAAAAAATGGGGGTGAATGTATAGCATTTTTTCTAGTACATTTCTATAAATGTCCCCACATTGGTACTTTTTCTGTTTATTTTTAAGATGTTAGCATTTAGCCAAATTTGACCAAATTTCACTTATGGCTATGCAACTATCTGACCTCTGCTCTTGTGATGTACCTGGCCAAGTCGTTCAAATCCAAACAGCCGTCCTTGTTTTTATCAAAGATTTTCATCTGCAAGAGAAAAAAAAAAGGATTTACTGGGAACCATAAAAAATGTATTTCAGCCAATGTGAGACTCTCTGTCTGTCATTTCCTCAAACCACCTGTGACTCAGGTGCCAACTCATCATTTGACCTGACTTGAACCGAGAACCAATCTTTACCAAAAGGAAATCTATAAAACAGAAGGAACATGCTATCTGAGGCTCTGGGTTTCCCCAGTAATAAATCAGGGAGACAGTCCTTTTGACAGCTGCAGCAGCACGAGTGACAATGAGAAAACAATAAGAAGTGAAAAGTCCCTCTGAACAATTGGTTGGTTTTTGATTTTCTTCTATAGAACAATAGTTTCAGTTAGCAGTTGTTTGGCAGAGTAGTTTGTTAAAGCTACTCTGAAGTACTCTAAGCTAAATCTTTTCAGTGGTACAGCTATTTTTGAAAATAAACATGTCAAAAATCATGTTGTGAAGACAGCTGCTGCACATGTTTTTTTCTTTTCAGTTACTTACCGCAGTATTTGAGTGTTTAAAACAGCTCTACACAATCTCTACATACAGTCGATGCAACAGAGCCTCCTGCCTACAGTCAAGTGCACAATCAATCCAGCTGCACATTGAGTAAAGAAGGGAAAAGGTTTAGCATAAACTTATCTGTCCACACAGACTGATTGCAAGTCAGATTGTCATGATTGACACCTGACTAAATACAACTGACTTTAAAATCTGCCTCTGATTGTTTAAAGCTAGACAAAGTAGTAGCTGTGTATGCTTCTGCACACATACATAATGTACATACACTATAGATAGTGGCATGATCATGTGCACCAAGTATGTTTTATTGTGTGTAAGAGTGAATTGTGTTACTACCATTGTGTCTGTGTACTCCTCCAGCTTGTCAGATGACACATCCTTGTGATGCAGTTGGAACAGGTCTTTCAGGAAAGCCTGAGAGAAAAAAAATCTTACATTATTAGATCAACAAACCAAAATAACCCAAGGGGTGATACACAGTTACTCACAGCTGTATGAAAAAAAATGATACTAAAGGTTTAGTGAGCGTTGCATTGTGTAGTGAGGAAAAGCTGATTCCAAATATGACAAAAGACCTCAAATTGTTGATCCCATTGGTATTTATTTTATCTACCAAAAATCTCTCTTCTCAAGAGAAATATGTTGTGAGAAGCTGAAAAAGGACAAACATCACATTGTATTACAGAACAGGAAAGAGTGGCCAAGGGGTTACCCTCTGCCTATACCAACGCTGAAGATTGCTCCCTGACCAGAAAAGAGATGTGCAATTTGTTCTCTTGTGTGAGGAGATGCGCATTTTGTTTACTTTGACAACCTTACCTTGAGCTCCTGAGCTGATATGTAGCCGCTGCTGTCAACATCGTACTTCCTCCATATCTACAGTGGGCGGAAAAGGGCACATTGATCAGTGCTTACATGCGGTGTACAGGCGTTCACAATGAGAAATATTACACTAGATTAGTACAATACGTCAGTTCTGATGGTTAAAATCATGTAATGAAAATATTGCCACAATTAAAAAAAAAACAAATTGAGTGTTTCCACTACTACTGTACCACACTACCACATTAAAAAAGACTGTGCCCTCGTTCCAGTTATGCTAGCATTCAGTAGGTTGTTTTAAGACTTCCTCATTCTTTGCATGTGTTGCAACTGGAAGTCACTGACCTGACACAATCTTACACCAAAAAAACACAGCCTCCTCTGCTCTGTTGGCCTGTTACTGGTTAAGCTGGTTCAATAAATTAGGAAAGCAAATGTGTTGCATCATGCCATTATTATTTTCTTAGAATTTTCTATTGATCCAGTTTGTAGTTTGTAGATTGAGGTATAGGCTCAAAAGAACTTTTTTAGCTTGAAAGCGTAATAATCTGGTACTCTAGTTCTTTACCTGTTGTGTGAACTTTTGCGTGACATATTTTTGAGTCTGAACCATAGGAAAAAGCAGTGACATGCAACAGTGGTCCCCATTCAAACCTTGAATGTCACAGCTACCTCATATATGACTTAGAGCACCAGCCAGTCAGGATAGTTTTGAAGCTTTGGTAGTTTTAATGCTGCTGTATAATCTTTTAATGACACAAAATGTGACACTTTCCTAATAACTATAAAAGTTTGGTGGAACGGACTCGTCTTATGTTGCCTTGTCACATCTCATGATTCTCTATAGTATAGTCTGTGACCTCACCTTCATGAAGTCAACACTGTTGTCCAGAGGAGCTTCTCTGCGGAAAACCAACAGGAAGTTCTCGTCTTCAGGGAGGATCATATTGGCCAACTGGAAAACATGACAGAGGGCAGAGCAGAGACCAGTGACAGTCTATGGATTGTATTGATAAAATGAGGGGGGGGAAATTAAATTAATAAAACATTTTTATTTCATTTTATTCCTTTTACTGTATTAAAGGTCCAGTGTGTAAGATTTGGGGCCTCTATTTTCAGAATAAGGCAAATATGGAATATAATAAAAATTTTAATGCATGTATAATCACCTGAAAATAAGAATCTTTTTATGTTTGTTACTTAAAAAATATCCTTTTATATCTACAGTGGGAGAGGGTCCCCTTTCATGGAGGCCGCCATGTTGAAACACCTTATTTATACAGTAGTCCAGAACAGACAAACTAAATACTGACTCTAAACAGGGTCCTTAAAGTGTTGTTTCTCCTTTACACTAGGAAGGTGAGGGTGATGTGAGGAGATTGCAATGCAGTGATTGGACCACTAAATGCAACTAAATTCTACACACTGTACCTTTAAGATGGCAGCAGAACACTCAGCCGCAGAGATTTCAAACCTCTGCATACTAAAACTATCTGCATGATACGAGGGACAAGTGAGAATTTATGTTTTATGTTCTATACTAGCTCCTGCTGGCTCCTCTCCAGTTCATGTTGCTCTTCCCTTGTCTGTCTTTTAATAGTATCAGTCCTCCATTAGCAGATTAAACTGACCCCCATGATCAATCTGATTAAAATACAAGATGATACTGCGGCCTTTTGGATCACAAAGCTGAAGAAGTGCAATGCACCAACTGTGATGCCAACTCCAGAAGAGCAAGAAGTTCATTAAAAAAAACACTGCTCAACATGCTCCAAAAAAGTCTTTGTCAATGTTGCATGTTTTCAAACATGCCTCAGTTAAAGCAATAATAAAACAGGGGCTAATTCATTATGAAATGATCAACTTCCAGGTTTCTAAGAGTCACATTAGAAAAAAAATGCATTCATGCAGCAATTTTAATCACCAGACCTCTGTTAACATGTATCAGCGTACCAGCATGGAAGGTTGCTGGCCAAACTCTATAGACCCTTGCATATTAACTCAGTTTTGAGTTTATTTATTATGCATGTAGACTGACATCAGAATTCAGTAAACACAAAGTAGCACGGACAGTATGTACTATATTATCAGCAAAGTGTAACTTTGTGTAACTAAGTGTAAGTGAGAGCTCTCCCATTACTATTAACTTTGCTTCAGGTACAATAAACGCATGGCATGTTGCATAGTTGCTAACCCTGCAGCAATAGTACAATAGTGAGCAGGTTATTCTTCTCTGATAGTGAAACTGTGTCTAACAGAACAGTCATATGATGCTGAACTACAGGAGTAACAGCATTTCATGCAGATGTCTCACAGGATACTGTGGCTTACAGATAGGCTTCCCTATTTCCTTCTGAATGCCATTCACAGAGCAGAGGCTAAAGTGTGGGGAAATTACAGTACAATTTAATTTTAAAGGCAAACACTAGAGAAGAGACATATTTCATATTGTATGTTATAATATAAGTTTTCTTCATGAGCCTAAATTTTGTACTGTTGGCAGCAGGGATGCACTGATCTGATTCACTGGATCAGTACCTGATCCGATACTGACTTCATTAAGTAGATTGGGTTTTGACCAGATATTACCAATCCACATTCAATACAGTACTGCATACAGTACAGTTTATTTGTAAACATCATTTAAGATAAGAGTGTTTCTGCTATCAGCTATAAGTCACATACTTTACATAAAATTCATCCTTGGTATCGGAAAATAAAAAGTCTAACAGATGCATTCTCAGTCAGAAGGGTATGTAGCTTCAAAAGAAGCTCCTGTACAAAAAGGTTTTACCACACTGTTCCTGTATCAGCCACAGTAAATCAACAGGCCATTTATGGCAGACGTATTGATTCATTCATTTAGGGTCTGTGGCCACAATGCATTAAGGGATTGGACCATTGAATGGGTGATGGGAACATTTCTTGCACTTGTTCTCATGAAGCACTGCTGTTTCTGCCAAGAGCTGCATCAAATACATAGAGTGGAGACTGAGAAAGCAATGTCATTAAAATATGGCGTTAAATTTCTGGGAAACAGCTGCAGCCTTCAGTCAATTAAAAAGCCATTTGAGAATCAACCTTCATTAATTATAAGCAACCAGTTTTGGATTTTTAAGAGTCCTACTTGACAGTCCAAAAGGATAATAATTTCTATTAGGATTAGATTTTCATTTATATTTATTGTATTACAAATAGTGCATTCTGTGTATACACACAATCTATTGAGCGTGGTTTGAGTGCTGCTCTTCTCTGGCTGACTCAGCTGGCTTAGTGTGACTCTCAGCAGTGGCGGAAATTAGTTTGCAGTCTGCTTGAATATGGTACAAGCTGTATCATAATTGTCATGGATACATGAGATAAATAAAAGATGAAGGGGAGATGCAGCAAAAGGAGAGAGAGAGAGAACGAGAGAGAGACAGAGAGAGGGAGAGAGAGAGAGAGAACGAGAGAGAGAGAGAGAGAGAGAGAGAGAGAGAGAGAGAAAAGAAAAAAATAGATCTAGAATAAAGAGAGAGAGGGGGCAGGGTGTTGACTGGTGATGCTGGATGTCACTGAACCTGCTTATGAACTATAAATATGGAGGACAAGTGCTCTATGGAACAAAACTCCACATTTTCTAATCATTGATAAAGTGTATAGATGAATGTATTGAAGTGAATTCAGGACAGGTATTTAAAGGTGTTGTACCTCCTCTATGACTATGAAACAGGAAAACATGCATATAGAAGGAGAAAAGAGACGACATTGTCACTGTCACATTTTGTTTAAAATATGAATGAGTGCTTCACCTTTACTCACTATAGAGTAACCTACCTCTTAGTATGGAGGAAATAATGGTCAAGTGAGAGGAAGTGATTTTAGACACAGAAATCTTGTAGTACCTCCTGAATCTGGAGTCTTCCATCAGCAGTAACATCATAGGCTGACATAAACCTTTGCTTCAGTTGCTGGACTCTCTCTTCAGTCACTTTCTCCTGTAGAGACGCACAGGATTCAAATGAAAGTGACTTTCAAAAGCCAACATTAGAAACTCACTGTGACTGTGTGTTTTGGACTGGACATAAACAACTTGTACTTTATACTGATTCATTTAAATGAAGATACAAAATATCATTGAAAATCTTGATGTTGAAGGACAAATACTACTGGCTGAGTCACAGTTATTTTAAGAAATGTCACCATGGATACTCCTTGGACCTCTTTATTTTTTTTTCTCAAGCTTTACTTTCTTAACCCCAGGCTGTATGTAAAGCATTTATGTACTGTAGCTCACTTTACATGTCCCTCCCCTTACCAATCTAGTAAAGCTGATGCACGCTTATCTGACATAAGGATCACATTTTGTTTTCCTGTGTAGACGAGGTTCTTTCTCAACCAGAGCTCAGTCAAAAGCTTAAAAAAAGAATAGCTCTAACTGCTGTTATTTTAATTTATATTTAGCAGCTTCCAGCTTGATTGCTGTACTGTAACTATGGAAACCTGTTGATCTATGTTGCTGAAGTCTGAATCATTGTTCCATGCAGACTACAAGGTGCCAGAGTTTTGCTCATTTATCTTCAGTATCGCATTTATGTCAGACACTTGTGTTTGGTGGCAGCAATTTCCTGTTGCTAGGCAGAACATTTTACACTATGGACACTATGTACAAACTGTGTGTGCATTCTTTGTATCACATGCAAATTCATTAGGTTGCATATAAGAAAATTAAAAATCCACATAATTAATGGTTAACGTGTTGCAGTAGAAAAAAGGATCAAAGGACAAAAAGATGGAAAAGCATCATGTGGTTAACATCACATAATGCCTCAATAGCTGAAGAGAAAATAATCGAACGACTGCACCATGTTAATACACAAAATGGTACTTATCCTGGGGGCAATATGATGGGAAGCAAACATCACAGGGACAAAGTGACATGTGGTTGGTGATCTGTTCGTTTTAGTACTCCATTAGTATCCAAGGGAGTCCAATCACACACAAACACACACTAGAAGATGAACTCATTTGGTTTTTCCATCATAACTGGTCAAGGAGATGGCTCTCTGACAAGTAGAGGGATCTCCTTTTGACAGCGACCAGAGCTCTTTAATTGTTGCAGCTAACATCTTTATAGTCACCACACCCATCCAGATAACTGCATAGAGGTTCCGCTGCCCACACAGCAGAGATCACAAAAGCTGCAAAGTCTGTGTGCAAAGCCAAATGTACTTCCTTGAGGCTGATTCAAGATTTCATTTTGATAATGTCTGACATGAGATAATTATCTTAAACATGAAAAAATGAATTACCATTGTATGCAACATTTCATTTGAATTTAGTTGCTTAGTGAAAATGATGCTGCAGTCTGTGGCTTGGTGCCTGTTTCTACCCTTTACATGCACTCTATCAAACTGCTGTCATCACGTTCTGGGCGAATTCATCCAAAGTTGACTTACCTGTGGACCCAATCTCTTCATCATGTGACGGAAAAAGTCATCAAGCTCCTTGCCCTCAATGTAGCCATTATCTGTCCAATAAAAAATATACAAGTTGTATATGCTGTAAGTCTTTTGGTTATAAATCCACTGAATTAAATTTTCCTCAAAATTCAAATAGTGAGTGAGATTTTACAATGAAGTCACAAAGTAACTAGTCTTTTTTATATTTCATAATTTTATATTTTAGATATTTAGTCTTCCTGCTTTTTTTCATGCATCTTCCCTTCTGTATCAAGCCCTTTTCAGACTTGATATGTACATAAATTTGTACATTTTCTTTTATTACTTCAGGTTGACATAGTACTAGTAAACTGAAATATTCAACATGGCTATTTTTCAGTGACAATGATATTTAAACGTAAGAACCTTAATTACTTCCGTCAAACAGCACTCACATGCATCACCACAAATAAGGCTGGTATTCTCGTATGTCTATTAACAGCAGGAGATAAAATGTAAAGTCCTGTTTTATGGTGTTTTTTCACCATAAAACAGGACTTTACATTTGTCATTAACTGTCCTCACCATCTGCGTCGAAGTGTTGCCAGATTTCCAGGAAACCAGCTGCATCCAGGTTAGCAAATGCACTGTCCATGTTAATGAAGAGAGGCAAAGTAAACTGTCAACTTTAACATAACCCAATGAGGACTGAGGCGACAAACTGTGTTGCACTGTTCAGTTGCCTGCTTGGGTGACATATGCTCTTTCTGACTTTGTAAAAACCACACCTCCTCTGTGTGTGAGAGAAAATGAAGAGAGAGAGAGAGAAGGAAGAGAGAGAGAGCGAGCGAGCGAGCGAGAGAGAGAGAGAGAGAGAGAGAGAGAGAGAGAGAGAGAGAGAGAGAGAGAGAGAGAGAGAGAGAGAGAGAGAGAGAGAGAGAGAGAGAGAGAGAGAGAGAGTAAACCGTAACACTGTATTTGCCACCTGGTGGCTGTATTGTTTAACTGCAAAGTACATCACAGACAAAAGTTACAGACAATGCAGAGATTTTGAAGCCTGTAAAATTATTTTAATCAATATTAATATTTGCATGAAGAAATGTCCAACACCAGCAGAATGACTTAGTGAAACATACTGATCCATGACAAAATGGAACAAATGGATTGATAATGAGCAAACATGATGTATTTCTGCTTTTTTTTTCCAGCTCAGGGAAAACATTGTTTTGCGTCATTTCTTTTTTTTTTTTTTGGAATCATGATGAAAGTAACATTAAATTGATAACATTTAATAACAAATTAATACATACAAAGAATTAATTTCTACATTTATGAACACAATGTACAAGTGAAAAACAACAAAAAGGATCAAGACATCACCGGCCACTGTTTGCGTTTTTATTCCAAATAAGTTACAAACAAACCCCTAGTATAGTAGTGTACTTAGTACCAAAACAATATAGGATTTGCTGTGTTCACATAGGCGTGTGAATGTATCACAGTGTGTATATTACACATACATATATATATACACACACACACACGCACACACACACCTACATGTATGAAAGCACATATATACATACAGTACAACTCCACAGCCACATCATGCAGTCACACACACATAGACTCAGGAGTCTAGATTCAATGCTACTGGTTATTTTCGTGTTCTCCACTCTGTGCACCAATAGCAATGAAGTGGATGCTCATTTGTCAGGACTGAACAGGACATCATGACAGAAACACAGCCAGCTGCCTCTGAAATCCCACACAGAAGAGTGAAAGAAGAAGAGTGTGTCCATACAATTTCCTTGAGTCAGGAAAACGACTAAAAATGTCAACAGAATACAGCACACAGTCACGTGTGTTTAAACGTGTTGAAAAGTAGTGGGTTTTTTTCTCAGTGTCCTTGAACATCTTTCAAACAAAAACTGATGTTTGAGTGTTAGGACTTGGACTGTGAATCAAAGCAGTTATTGACATCAGAGACAGATTAACTATATACAGGAGGAACAGTGTTATTTCCAAGACATGATTAGTGACAAGGAAGCAAAATTTTATCATGACCCTACAAAAAGACATTGATAGACACCATAGGAAAAGGTGCACCAGTAAGACCTTTGGCCCGGACTTGAATTTGACTCTTGTACAGTACAATAAGTTGTGCCCCTTTCACACTGCGCATAAAGAACAAGGTCTAGCACACATTTAAAATTAATGTTGGAGCCCAGTTTAGTCAACTAGATAGTCAAAAGTAAATGTAATGTTAATGTAAATATAATGAAATGTGACATGCGAGCATTCTGTCATCAGATGGTTGTATGGGGTTAAAATACTGTCCATTGACAATACAGCACATGCTACACTTTGTCTATTAAATTTGTGTTTGTTTTCCTTAAAAAGAACTGTGGGAGGCAATCTAATTTTTCCAGTCATCATTACAACTTGGATGTTGATGGTATTCATAAGTTGAGAACTAATAATTACCGTGACTCCAATATCACATGACTGCAGCATAATCTAATGCAAAGGCTAAACCTCTGTCCTGATCTACGTTATGCCATATTAGTGACAAATCCAGTGCTTAGGGTGCAAACTGTTATACTTATAGTACTAATAGTTTTTTCTTTTTTTCCTTTTCCTTTTGTCGATGAATTATAAGATAAATGATAAGATTTTTTTTAAATCATTCAACAGTCTGTTTGTAGCAGTGTGAAAAGGGCATTTCTAGCTCTTGAAAGACAAAAATAAGAGGAATCACAGGCCTGTGATCTATGCTGTTGTTGTTGTTGCTGTTGTTGTTGCTGCTGCTGCTGTTTTTGTTGTGGTGTAGCATTCTGGTCCTGAAAAGGCTACATTAGGGAAAAGCCCAGAGGTCTATGTGGTCAAAATACAGCTACCCTCAGCTCACTTTCACTGCTGTTTTCTCAATTATTATTAATTATTAACAAAGGCAATATGATTGCAAACAACTGAGGTTGCATTTCAAAGAAATATCTTGTCTTGCACTGGAAGTGAGCTGAATTTGAAAGCCATAGCTGAAGGTCAGATCTGTAGGAGATGCTGAGTGTCTGCTGGAGTTCCCTCAGTGTACTGCTTTTACACAAAGATCAGACTGAAGAGGTCAAAATACTGAAATGGGAAGCAAATGACATTTTCTTCTGTGTTTCCTTCAAGCTGATTATCTATGACATTCCTCTTTCTGAGTAAGTTCTTTCTTTCATTAGACCATCAACACACTAGGGGAATATTAGTAAATCTAAGTATGAGGAGCCATCTGTCTTTAAGAGCAATTCAGAGTCTGTATAACTGTGACAAGCACTGGCATACCACTCAGTTTAGTTTAATGGTCCATAGTCTCATTTGTTCTGAGAAGTGCCAGCTAGAAATGAAGCTGTTTGGTTTAACTAATACAGATCTAACAGAAATTTGAGACAGGTGTTTCAGGATGCCACTTTGAATTGCACTTTAATGACAGACACATACTCCTTTCCCCCCCGAAACAGCATAAAAAAGATGTCTGCAGTATTCCATAGTGTTATAAATAGAACAGTGTTAGTTAACAGTGCTAAAGCCTTATTGATAAGTTATTAGTGAAGTTAAAGGGTAAAGCAGTCCTCTCAAAGCAACACTACATATGGTCACTTCAACTCTCTCACACAGAGTTCAGGTGTTTGATATTGTCTACAGCTGTTCTTCAGCCATTCAGAGAAGTCTACAAGTCTCCTCTGAGAGACGTGTAGACAGGTAAGCTATCAGGTAAGCTACATCAAATGTGTATTTTTGATTCATAGTGGGCTGAGATTCTCAGCTGAACCTGTATTTTCCTGTAAAAAAAAAAAAAAAAAGCTGAATTGCATAATGGATTCAGTAACCTCTGAAGTCCGGAGAAAAGTAAGTTGTACTGAAAATAGGATATAGAAAAATCTATACAAATATATTGAAGGAAAAAAATGCCATTGGGTCCTGGTTTGGCTGTGTGTTTGAGTTCAAGTACAGTACAGTGATCCTGGTATTATTGTTACGTGTGTTTGGTCCCTGGGAAACAAGCTACTGCAACAAGAGAAACATAACATTGGATTGTTAGTTAAAGAAAGTCATTCAGTTTCACAGTCTCTCTCGTTTTTGCACAAATAAACTGCTGTTTCCTGAAAGCATCATGTCTTTCATATTTTTTAGTGGTTTACAAACTCATACTTACACACAGGTTTCAGGTTTCAAAATTCATGAAATGAGTATGTTTGAGCACCCTGAAATCCTGAATGGTTTATTGTTTTATAGACCTTTTCACTTGACAGCAGAGAGTAGGTTTGAGAGAAGGAAGCTCTTAGCACAGTTTGGTTTACTAGGTGACAAGATGCGACTCAAAAATGTGATGAGGATTTCCCCCTCAAGTGTTAATGTTGATAATTTTATCATAAACAACCAAATTAAATTTAATTTGAGACTGTGTATTACCTGATACTACAGCAGGTCTTCCTGCAAACAAAACACAATTTGTACTGTATGATCAGACAGGACCTGCAGGTACAACCTCGAATATAAAGAAAATATACGTTGATTAGATTCCCCCTTTTCTAAAGGAAAACATGCGAGGCTTATCAACATTTGTCTCACTCATATTAAAATAAAGTCTTTGTCTGCCTCCTCCCCAGAGTCTGATGACTTCTTGCCTGCTGCCTTGTCCTTGTCCGGGTTTGGAGATTGGTCCTTGGTCTTGAAGGAGCCATGATCCTCAGAGTTGGTACGAAGAGGGCTGGGTCGCTGAACAGAGTCTGACACAGACCCCGCCCTCACTGAAAAGAGAGAGGAAGAGAGGAAATGATAAAATATTCTGATTTTTTTGCACATGTTGCCATTGTTGCTGCAGTTGGTTCATCTTAGATTGCCTGCCTTACAGCCAGTTGTAATACATAAACTAAAACAAGAAGTGTAAAGCATCTGAATCCCACATTTTTATATTTTTAGGAATATCACAGAATTAAGGATTCAAAGAGAAACCCCACAAGGCGGGATATCTAATCTGCAACCTAGACAAGACACATGAAGTCAACTCCCTGGTGATACCAGCAGTGTGTGTACAGTACACAGTGTATAATGTATATAGTGGGGCCTGCTGACAAAAAGGCTCAGCAAATGTGCAAAGTACAGCATGAGTAATTAAACATTCTCCTGTGTATACCCCCATCTAATGGATCTTGATTTACTCTATAATGATGCTAAATGATCTAAAGAGGGTTATGATGACTTGCATTCTGTCACATTCTGTGTATTGTGATAAGTACAGTGCTTTCAGGCAAGGGAGGAAAATGCCAATCTTTTTTCCCCCTTTTCCTTTTTTGTAAAGCACATAACATGAAGGCACTGATGTCTTAACTTAAGTGTAACAGCATCATTAAATCTCAAATCATGAGGGAGAAATGGTGTGTTATAGGCAGAGACTGTAAGGTTGCACTGGCTGCAAACAGAAACTCCCCTCCTCCAGCTTTTACATCTTTCTGGAATCATTCAATATGCACACTAAAAAACAACAGAAATTTGATTCTTCTTCCTTCTATGGAGGAGCAACAAAACAAAGAACTGAATAGCCAATGGCTTTTAAATAATTTTTTATTGACCCTATTGCAAGCATTGTTCTCATGAATATGAATCAGATGTGTGTACCCCTCACAGTCACCAGAGGGAGACACTGATAACATACAGTAAAGGGCACGCATGAGACAGGAAAAAGATAAAAAATAAAAACATAAGTGAGAAGATGGGCAGAAAATATCACCAAGCTGCCAGGCTGTCTGTTACATAATACATATTAGATGAAAGACAGTGGGACTTGAGCGACAGAATCAGTCTGTCATATTGTACATGTAGACAGACAACAGTCATCATTCACAGGAACAATATAAGTATGTGAGAGTCAGATCCTGACAGTGACTCCAAACATCTGACAATCTGTGTTGTGGAAATCTGCTCAAGACAAAGGACAGGTTTGGGGTGAAGAATGGAAAAAAGCAACTGCAAGTTTCAGTGCAGTTGAAAATGTATTTATTTATTAGCAATAATGCTATGGCATGGATGGACTTAGTAGAGACACTCAAAGATTTTGACCCACCGTCCTGAGTGGTTTTGTTGGCTGAGCCTCCTGACTGCAAACTGGTCTGGCCATCCTTGTCTGACAGCATCCTCTTCAGTGAGGGAGGAAGAGTTGTGACCTTAGGAGACACACCGCCACTGCTGGGGGAATCTGAGCTCTCATCTGTCAGGAAATTGATTAGAAAATAAATATTATCTACTTAAAATAAATATTAAAGGTACAGTGTGTAAGATTTGGGGCCTCTATTTTTAGAATAAGGCAAACATGGAATATAATATTCATAACTATGTTTTGATGCATGTATAATCACCTGAAAATAAGAATCTTTTTATGTTTGTTACTTAAAAAATATCCTTTTATATCTACAGTGGGAGAGGGTCCCCTTTCATGGAGGCTGCCATGTTGAAACACCTTATTTATACAGTAGTCCAGAACAGACAAACTAAATACTGACTCTAAACAGGGTCCTTAAAGTGTTGTTTCTCCTTTACATTAGGAAGGTGAGGGTGATGTGAGGAGATTACAATGCAGTGATTGGACCACTAAATGCAACTAAATTCTACACACTGTACCTTTAACTCATCTGTCATATAAGCTCACAAAACATACATTTTCACAAGCACAATGAAATCATACTGCATTCAAAGTAAACAAAATATCAAACAAAGATGCAGTTCAGGTAAATAAAAACTGAATCTCGATCAAACGAATCCTCTGACTGTACCTATGCTCCTGCTGCTGCTGCTGCTGGTCCGCGGCTTCTGTGGGATGGTGGGTCGGGCAGCCAGCGCAGGTTTCGCTCCTTGTGGCACCGGTGGTTTTGGACTTACTGGTCCCCCAGGAGGACTCGAGGAGGACGTAGCCCTAATACGGGGGGCTGGTTCTGGCTTGGTCTCACCACGAGGAGGGGTCTTTTCCGGAGAACCAGGGTCTGATTTATTAATAGAGCCACTGGGAGGCCTGTTTTCTGAAGTGAAAAAAAATTCATACACACAATAAGTTTTACAGTGTGCACTGTACGGTATGAACCCTGACCCAAACACATGATCAGCCAGGGTAGCAATTCATAACCAAAACTTGTCTTTCCGCATTAATATGCTGTGGAAAAGTCTCAGAAAGAACCATGAAAATAATCTTAACACCAGCTGCAGATCTGCATGAATTAATAACTGTTCGCTTGAACAGCTTACCTGTTGCATTGCTGTCAGGTCTGTCAGGGCTGGAAGACTGGAGGAGACACAAGGACACAATATTGGAACAGTGTATGAGTGCAGAACGATAAACAAGGTTTATTTTAACAGATTAGTCAGATTTTATGTCAAAACTAGTATGTAAAAATACCCAATTTGTACAAACAGTGGCCTGACTGGAGAAGCGCAGTACTGTGACACTGAATACATATGCAATGTTGCCAAGCAACATTTGAGCAGTAGGGGGCGCCTTTGTGTTAGAAAGAGCAGCTCACACACCCAGGCTTTGTATTAATGACATGCCTCCTGAATAGCTCTCTCCATCTTACCTGCATACACAAAGACACACAAGCACACACGCACGCACGCACACACACACACACGCACACCTGGAAGCCAGCCAGAACAAGCAGATGGCAGGAGAGGCTTTAGCACCACTGATACAAGGTCAGAAAAACCCTAATGCTGCAAACACCATAAACCTCTTATTGCACACGCATGCACGAACGCACACACGCACACACACACAGACGCACGCACGCACGCACGCTCACACACACACACACACACACACACACACACACGCTGCACTTTTAGTTTTAAGCTTCTGAGTGAATTTGAACATTTAAAGTAAGCTAATTATTGCAATGACATTTATGCCCTGCTGTGGGTCACGATGGAGTATTTGCATATCAGCCTTCTTTCCTCTCTTTATTCTGTCCATTTTCTGTTCATGCTTCAATCTCTTCTACTCTGCTCTTCTCTCCCTCCTCCTCCTCTCACCTTATCATTTGGCAAAAAATCAGGGTTGTTTGTGTTTTTATGTCAACATGTTGACAAGCGCAATGACTAGCCTGAAGATACGCACGTCTCAGCATCTGTGAGTGTGTGTTGTGTGTTCTCCCAGCTGGAATCACAGTTAGTGAGTGCTGAACAAAAGTGCCCTGACAGGTGGAGACTGAACACCTACAGCGCTTTATCCCCAAAACAAAATCAGATGTGCTTTTATTTAAACATCTTTCTTTATCAGACCGCAGACCGTAAACTTTAGTATTTTATGACCAGAAATGGCTTTTCTCAATTATAATTAAAGTAACAAATGGCTCAAATAATCTATATCATTTTACTAAACCAAAACATCCATATGTAATCACTAAACTTTTAAATCTCTTGCAAGGAATGCAATTACCAAATCTTTCATAACTTAAGTTTTTTATTTTACTGTAGTTTATTCTCACTTTCTTTTGGTCTTATTTTATGCCATGTTCACTGCATTTGTTTTTGCAATGGTTTTCTGCCTGAACAGAAAAGCACTTTGTAACTGATAAATGGTAAAATGGACTGTACTTATATAGCGCCTTTCTAATCTCCCGACCACTCAAAGCGCTTTTACACTACATATCTCATTCACCCATTCACACACATTCATACACTGATGGCATAAGCTGCCATGCAAGGTGCCGACTGCTCATCAGTTTTAGGAGTTAACCATTCGTACACATTCACACACCGATGGCACAGCCTTCGGGAGCAATTTGGTGTTCAGTATCTTGCCCAAGGACACTTCGGCATGCAGACTGGAGGAGCCAGGGATCGAAACCGCCGATCATCTGATTAGTGGACGACCCGCTCTACCTCCAAGCCACAGCCGATAAAAAAAACATCTCAAGACAAGGTCTCTTATATATTTCTTCTGGGGCTTTCAATCAAATCTGAAGATACTAAAACTCCATGACTCTGAGCTCCTCCAGAATCTCATCCATGTTACGTAAAGATAGACCATGTGATATGGTAAAAAGCTCCAAAAGAAGCGACTGTGCTGACTGTCATTTTTTGGTCAGTTGCTGTTTCATAAGGAAATCAATGGGAAAAATTCTTGCAAATTAGGACCCAAGGGTTGCTGGTGCTGGTGCAGAACATTCTGTATTTGAGTGTGGGGAGTCAGCATTAAATTTGCTAAGCTAATTAGCTAACGCTAAACCTTTGAAGTTCAAATCAGGCACAAGATTTTGCCACATGTTGCTTCTTCCCATCTGTTTCGTTCTTTCACTTGTCCCTTGTAACGCCGTTGCTTATTTATTTATTTTTTTTTAAATCACACCAACTCACCTTGTGCGCTCTCCTTTCCTGCTTGGCCTTCATCTCTGCCAGGAGGCCGCTGCCCATCATCTGCAACCCTGGGTACCGCCTGCCTCCCTGAGGACTACCCCTGCCGTCTGATCCCTCCCAGGGCTCATCGATGGAGTCTGGCGTCCTCAGCTCCTCTGAGCGGTCTGAGCTGCTGCTGTAGTCCGCTGGCTGTGAGCGGGTGTCTCTGCAGTAAAGACAGGAGTTATGAGTGAATCAGTGGTATACTGGGTCTGACTTAGGTAATCTATTATTCTATAACAGAAAAAATATTCAGTTTTTGATCATCTATACCTGGATTTTGTCTCTGGTGCTGGGCTCTTTAGTGCCACCTTTGGTGAGGAGGGCTCCTCAGGGATGGTAGAAGCTGGCATTGAGGATACAGAGGCTGAGGATGGGGGGGCTTGGTTTTTCTCGGATTTGTCAGATTTATCTGATTTGGAGGAACGTTTGATGAGGTTGAGGAATCCTCCTTTACTCTTCTTCTTCTCTCCATCCTGAGATTCTGAACTCTTCAGGGAACGTCTGACAGAAGGAGAGACAAAGTGACCGAAGGCCTTTAGACTTAACATGTGTAATGTATATGAAACTTAAGAGATGAGCAAAATAAATGTTAGAATTTTACTGGGAAAAATATATAAATAAAGCATTATCCTCACTTGGAATCCATCTTGGTGACTTTTGTAGAGAAGAACTCGTCCACACCCTCATCCACCCTTCCCATGAGACCATTCTGCTCCCCATCCTGAGATGGAGCACTGCCGATTTGCTGAAAGAGAAAGTTGAAGAATCTGATACCATGTCTGGGCCATCTGACAACAGTAGATCTACCGTTTCCTTGCATTGTAAGAATTTGGTCTGTAGTCCACTCAGGTTTTGTATCAATTGCTTCTGTTTAATTAAATAAAGGTTTTTAAACTGAACTTTACTCACAGGTATTTTGCTGGAATGCATTTTTTTGTTCCGGCGTGGTCGTAATTTGGTGAAGTGTTGTAGTTTTTTTTCCTCCTCAGACGGCAACTCTGCCATCGCTCCTTTTGGCAGGATCTGTGACGGAGTAGGTGGTGTTCGAGATGAAGTGTCCTCCACATGGATAGGGACGTCTTCCAGGGCCTTGTCCAGGTCAAACTCCATCTCTGTGTGTTGGGTTTGTAATTAGATATACACTGAAGTCTTCTCTCACGTATCATCAGGTCTATATAGCTTCACTATTGAAGAATTAAGCCCATTCAGAAAGTGTTTTATAGTATAAAGCAGAAGAACAGTCTACTATTTGATTCCAATACAGCTCAATGTCATAAAATATAAACAAAAAATGAACTGCTTACCAAAGGCACGAGACACCGGCCGAAGCATTCTGCTGTGGATGCTCTTCCTCTTGGATTTAGGAGTCATCTGAAAGAAAAGCAGATAATCAAATACATTTTGTAGTCATAAAAAATATCTAAACTGTAATTTCTATCATTCAAGACTGAGATGGTTGAGCTTTAAGTAATAATCCATGTTTGCTCTTAGAAAAGAAAATAAACATAAAAAAAAACATACAGTTTATCAGTAACAAACTAACTGTTGGATCCTGGTTTCCTATTACGATTCTGTCAACATTTTACTTGTAACTACACTCAATTTCATCATCAGACCAAACATCTAACATTTAAATCAAAGCAAGAGTAAATATAATTATGAATGATCCATAGAGGTGATTGAACACACACACAAACACATATTTCTGTAGGTTCAAGTAACAGACATCTTGGCCTACAAATACACAGAAACCTGTATATATTAAATAGTTAATATTGTTTAAATAGCACATGGGTTAATCAAATTGTTTTCTTAATTAAGTATCCTAAATTGTAAAGTGAGAGAATCAGGGCAGCTGTTGGGGTGATGAAGGTGATGTCTTCAAACATTAGTAGACAGTAAACACAGTAGCATCCTAAAATAAGTTGCATATTACTGTACTGTGATCTACATTTAAAGCTGGTAATGACAGACATTAAGTGGAGAGGAGGAGTGCAATGTGGCTGAATGAAGAAAGAAAAATAATAAAAATATACATTTTCAATTATCAGCGTTCAACAGTGTGATTTGGAGAGTGTGTGAGAAAGTGATCGATAAATGCATCCTGCTATACTCATACTGTTTTCTACTCTATTCCTGAAATAAATCACAGGGATCAAATATTTAAATACAGCTGATTATTTGTGCTCCAGAAAAAGCTACAGCACAGGCAGGCACAGTGAGGAGACAGAAAAGGGAAAGAACAGTAAGATGAAAAGAAAGTGGATTGAAAGGAGAGTATAGAGGGACAGTCCAGAATTACTTACACTGGTGCAGCACAGAGTCTCCATGGAGCAAAGATGGAAAGAGAAGGAAGAACAGAGGAAAAGAAGATTGAAGAGAAAGAAAGACAACACATAGTAAAGCCCAGTGAAGAAAAAAAGGAAAGATAGCTGAGACAGTAGAGGTCAAAGAAGGCTATAAGATGAAACGAAGACACCAGAGAGACAGACAGGACCAGAGACAGAAGAACATGCAGCTTCCTGTTAACTGCTGCCTGCATTTACTGTACATCACAAGTCACATACATTACGCTGCTATGGATCAATACTCCTTTTCTACAACAAATCTACATCCATATCTGACCTCATACAGTACATATACTGTAAACCAACCCGAACACTACACCTATACAAATATATAAAGCAACTATAAAATCTATAAAAGCAACAAAAGCTGCCTTTTAGCATGACAGTTCTTAAAATGAATACCTAAATCAATCCTAAAGGTATATTTCTCCCAGTAGAGGGTGATATTAAGCCAGATGCAATTGCTTGTTTTTGTTTAATGCAACTAAATGTAACTTAGCGTGGGTGGCCAGACGAAATGAACAGATTGCATTTAATTAATTAATTTTTACTATGAAATCCAGTCAAAAAATAAAAGACCTAGATTATGAATCATAAAACGTCTCTTCAAACCCACACATGGTTACTCTTTCAACACCTTGATTCTTCATAAATAAAAATTACAGCCAGTTAAAACTAACCTGCTGAACTCCAACTATGTTGTAACCTACCATGCATGTTTCCAGATCCTCCAGCCTCTCAGCCTCTAGTATCTCAGTAGATGCCCGTTTAGGAATCTTCTCCTCCGGGACGTCCAGATCCACTGACTCCTGCTGCACCAAGGGGCGACCTCGCCGTACAAGATGGTCTGCCTGGGAGGACGACAGAGGAGAGGAAAGAGGGAGCAGAGGCGTTGTGTGCTTATGCTTAAAACAAAATTGTTGCAGCTGAATCTAAGTTATAACAATTTGGAGAGCTTGAATTATAATAGCAATTGTGAACGAATCAATGATATAGTTGAGAGTTCTGTTGACTTTTTTTGTTTTACCAGAGTGAGTTGGGAAGTGGAAAGAGCCTCCAAAATCTCATCAACAATGCGATCGGACAGGAAGGACGCTAGACTTAGCTTCACCTCACTGATACAGACACAAAAAGACAGTGATGGTCAGGCAGCAGAGCAAGACTGTGGCAGGAGGTCACAACAGACCCAAACAACAACAACAGAAAGATCTCAGCTAACTGTCTTAGTTACATATGAGTACTATTCATCCACAAACACACACACCTGATCTTGTTGATAATATCCACCCCCGACTGCTCCAGGAGAGTTTTGGTGACAAAGCTTTTGGGTACGACCATCTTGGCTGAGCTGGCTTTCATTAGCTCTGGACGAAGGGTACTCCTCTTCATCACATGAGGGCACAGAGACTCTGCTGCATCCACCATCGACTCCAACAGAGTCTGAAAGGAGAGAAAGTAAGGGGTGGATGGATGTATATCTTGATTTGATAATCCAAAAGCAAATGAACAATTATTTTTTACCACATGACAGGTGCTGTTTGTCTGTAGGTGGTGCCTATTCTCTAGTTTTTCTTTGCCACTTTGTCATTTCTAACAAATAGAGCCTGTGAACCACAAATATGATGACATGATGTTTATATGATATACTTTGACCCCTGGTAGTTAGGTCAAAAATAAAATATGACTTCACAATTATCAAAATCAATCATCATCATGATCATTTTTGGTGGCTACAATTCATAGTTGAACTAACCATCTTTAGAGTAGAGGTTATGAAACTACCTGCAGTTGCTGGTCCATGACAGTTGTCACCTCCCCAGCCATAGACTCCAGTTTCTCCTGGATGGGTCCCGCTGACGAGCTGTTCACTTCCTCTCTGGCAGCTGATCCTAGGTGGTAGAGGTTAGGAAGCAGCTGGGGGAGACAGAGGATATAGGGTGGATATCGAAATCAAAGAAAAGATATAGGAAACTACGAGACAACTGACCTCCAAATGAGCTCGTAGATGAAACGTTTAAATGTATGAGCCCCACAAAGGTCCTTTTGTCTCTCCTCACCGTTTTAGAGTTCCTTGCATCTTTGATGAGGCTCTCTGCTGCTCTGACGTCCTCCAATATGGCGTCTGTCTCCGAGTTCCTCAGAGAGTTCAGGTGGTCCTGCACCTTCACACAGATCCTGTCAATCATCTGGAAGACACAAACAACACATTTAAGTACAGACCAAATAAACTTGATCTTTACCGCACATAGAAAGTTAAGTTTGTCTAATTTCTTACCAAATATCCCATTTACTACCTGCATACACTACGTTTTCTACAGTACTATCTGCTTCATACACAACATAATTACAATAATACATTGGGTTTGATCAAAAACATGTAGATTAAAGTGGAGATGAATTCATTAATGATTGTGTATGTTTGTTTAAACACCTGTTGTGTGGTTGTGGTTACAATGCCCTGCTGCAACCGATAGGCCTGTTCCTGTAGGTATTTTCTGGTTTCATGGTTCCTGTACAGATAATTCTCAATCTGGGAGGAGAAACACAAAACAACTGTCATTATAATAAACCAAAGTTTTTCTTCCTGAAGTTGTTACATATAACATGTTTTCAACGCTATAAAAACCCTGTAACAGTACAGGACAGCTGGAAGCTACAGGACCCAATGAGAATTCTTTATATACCTTTAGCAAAGCGTCCTCCGTTTTCTCAGGGCTGGCCTTCAGAGCCTGGGAAGCATCGATGATGGGGATGGGCATGAAACGAATGGTGAAGTTCCTAATAGACACACCGCCAGAGGACATTGTTCCACAGTTATTTCACATTATAGAGGAAAGAAAAGAGACTTGTGTAGAGCTGTACAGATATTATTTCAAAAAACAGGAAGAAAAGTGATGCATTTGAACACACATTTAGAATAATACAGTAAGAAGTACAGCATACTGTAGCATGATGGTGTTGAAATGCATCCACTTGTGTTATTTCTTGATCCGTTCATTAATAATATAAGAAGTCAGTCTGCATTTTATTAGTTTCAAGGATAACTTGCCATTATGCTTATGGAACCATGATGTATAGAGTAATAAGCATTTCTCTCTGTGTGTGCACACGTTCTATTACAGAGCAGTGAACTGGCTCTATTAGAGAGGTTACTGATCTTGAAACGGAGGTCACCACTCAGTATAAATATTCATATAATGCTGGAGGAGAGGAAGGGATGAAAGGAGAAAGAAAATGAAGATCAGTCAGTATAACGGAAAGCAGAAGCATCGCAGAGATGAAAATCAGGGCGCTTGGAGACAAAGGAAAGACAAGTGTGAGTCAGATGTTGATGGTTGTCGACCTCGAAGGTAAACTGACTCATCTTTCTTCAGATACGTCTGGCTTCACAATAAACACACATATACACACACAGCGAAGTATCACAGCAGGCGACATGGTACCATTACTAATGAAGACCTGACTTCTGTATGAACCCATCTGCTCTTTTCCCCTATCTCTTCAACTCACAGATCTCCTGTGAACACGCTGAAGTTCCTACAAACTGCTGCCTCCATTTGTATCCTTTCAGACAGGATTCTTTTTCATTTCACAACTACAGCAAAATATGGGAGTAAATGTTTCAATGAGAATAGAAACTGAAAAAGAAAAAGGAGAGCCAGAGAAAGTTCTTCATTCTTGGAAATGCTGCAACTGAAATTTTCATTACAAAGTCATTACACATTAATCTGCAGACTTTTCTCAATAAATCAATTAATTGTGTGCTTTATAATTCAGAGTATACAAATCTAAAACCAATTTTACTATCACATTAGATAAAGAAAAGAAATTCTCACAATGGTGAACAAAAGCAATCTTATTCAAACTACTAGGCTTTAAAAGTACAAAGTCATGTATGTGTCCTTGAAGTATGTGTGTCAGGGCTTACAAAATATATATAATATTACACACTGTAACTTTTAATACTGGGGAATATGAGACTTTCTTTATTCACTTTAAAATGTACACTTGCACATATTATTAAGTGGTATTGAAAGTCTTTGAAAACCTCTGATGAATATAACGTCCTAAAGCATTAGGAAGCATTTTCTGACACAAAAGAACACAAGAGACATGAGGAAATCGCCTGAGGACAACTGAAATGCACATACACACGCATGCACGCACACACCCACACGCACACACAACTGCACTGCTGAACAGAATAAAGAACAGGACCAAGAAAAAAAAAAAAAAAAAGAAAATTGTTATTTCAATAATGCAATACAGAGACTCAGAGGGGAAATGGGTAGATGTGCTGCTGGGAGAATATGATAAACAGAGAGAAAAGATGAGACAGGAGAGAGGTAGATGTACAGATGTGTCCCAGAAGCAAATTTAGTGAGATGCACATGTCATTTCACAGTCGCATGTGCACACACACGCACACAATATTGAAGATTCAGATCCACAGACAGAAGAGACAATAGACAACAAATCTGATTTATTCAGTCTCGACTTGTACTTTTCATCTCTCTTAATCTGTTCTGCTCTCCCTTACTTTGCCTTCCTCAGCATCTTTTCTTCCGCCATTGTTTCTTTGTTGTTGTACTCCCTGTGTATGTCACTCTCTCCCCTCGCTGGCTCCTTCCCCTCATCCTCTCTCATGCTCTTCCTTTCTGAACACACCTCAAGGTTCTCTCCTGCTGCAGCACAAATAACATCTGGGCTGCAACACCTAACCGTACATCCATCCCTTCAGAGGTTTTCAGCACAACAGTGTAATACTGCATAATAATAAATGTATTCAGTTATATACACAGAGACACACATGGAGTCAGTATACACAGATAAACAAGGAGCTGCTTACTTCTCCAGAGCGGCTGCTACATCCTGAAGACCCTGAGGGCTGGTGTTGTTCTTATCCCAGATCACAGTCCTGCACAGAGAAACACACAATGCAACTAATGGATTCAGATATTGTTTACATGAAGTCACAGAAGCTGATTTAATTTCTTCTAATTTTCACCTTTATGGTGATTTTTCAAAATAAGATTTTTTATAAGTGTATACAGTAAACAAATAATTCAGTAAATGCAATTATTAACATAAAACATGTCCTCAGAGGGGAACTTGTAACTCTGCATTAATAAACACTTGTGCATTTACATATATTGAGTAATTACATATATCTATGTAATTACTCAATTTTTATTGGTTTTTTTTTTGCATTTTATTGTGTTTTTAAATGTTGTTGTAATGCATGTCTTCACCTTATGTAAAGCTCTTTGAATTGAATTACCTCTGTATATAAATAAAGCTGGCCAGAGCTGCAGAGAAGCCAGTAGAAGGTCAACTAGTGATTTAGTAATGTAAGCTGATTTATTTATTGCTGTCATTTATAATTGACACGTGGCGTAGGTTTTGACCTCTGAACATGTACTCACCTGAGTTTGGAGTTGATCTGTAGTGCCTTGGCCAGCATCTTGGCTCCCATGTCCCCCATGGCATTTCCGCTGATGTCTAACCTGGTGAGCGAGGTGTTGCTTCCCAGAGCGTTCAGCACGATGGTCAGATCACTCTTTAGTCTGGAATCTGCTAGAGACAGAGATGTGAGGGGCTGGGGAGGGACGAGTGTACAAGTGGGGTGGGAGAAGGAGAAAAGAGAGTTTCTATTATGAGATCAAACAGTAAAATACAATATTATTATGACTGACAGTGTGTTTATGGCAGTGTTATAGGAAAGCAGGAAAGTCTTTGGTTTATCTGCCACCCACAGGCTCTTGAATAGAGCCAGAATTGACAAGCTGCCCTCATTCTCTTTCTCTGTGTTTATTCAGCTTTGGCATCACCAGCAAGCATTTAAAGCATTTCTTGGCCCTTGTTGTAAATCCCTGCCAACTTTAACAGAAACTATTGTAATTCGTGTCACTGAGAGCATTAATATTCTTTATGCAGTGCCAGCTTGTTTTCCAGTCCAACTGTCCTTGAATTTATTCACTGCCCGTGGATGTTTGGTTTCACTGTGTCTTCTGTGTATGAGGCTTAATGCTGAGTCTGTTTGTTTCCTTTACCCATCCTGTCATCTCTGACACTTCTTTAGAGAAAGTGCGAGCATTCAGTCTGACATGACTGTCAAAGTTCACAGCAACTTTGACACCATTACAAAAGTCTCTGAAGCCTTTTAAAATCAATGAAAACAATAAAAAGCATCATAATTTTTTTCTCATTCTGAAACCTCTAAAGATTCATTAGCAGCCTCAATTACAGCCTTCAATTTCAGCTAGACTATGATCATTTCCAGGCAATAAATCTAGAGGGTTTTCTAAAAATCTTTTTTTCTTTGTATGTGCTCCCACTTAATATTTTTGCAAATATAGCAGTGATTATAAATCTCCATGTTCCCGCAGAGCAAGGGCAATCCCCAATTAAACATTTATCAGAGGATCAGGTGGACTGGGAGACTTATCAGAGGTGCTATCATTCAAAGCTCCACAGGCGCAAATGAAAAATTCAACACTGGATCAAGGGGATTTCTCTGTGATGTGAGTGTGATTCAAAGGGTTTACAAATACCCAACAGCGCCCGTCTGTTCACCAGAGTTTAGCTGATGAGTTTATGATGCATGCCATTTACACAGCTGGAGACTCCGGGGAGCCTCTTTACAAAAAATGCAGAGGCACAAAGTAGCTTCTAACTGCTTGAGTTACTGTAGGAGAAACCCCTGAAAATGAGGATCATATTAGTCCTAAATTCAGGCCTCCCAAGTTTTTAGTCTAAGAATAATACACAAAACATTTTATAGGTTAAAGACTTAAAGAAGTTAGAGAAAGTTCAGAAGACTCCTGTCACAAAGACCTGCTCATCATCTCAACTCACTACCAAAACAAAAATTACAAAGACACCACAGATGATAGTTTGCACAACTCTCCACTACTACTACTGGAAAAACACAGTACAACTGATGAATTTGAAATATCTCAGCCGTCAGTGATAATTATTTCTCAAACCAAAAGGACACTCTTCTTATAATTTATGTTTAATTAAAAATTAAATAATTAATATTTTTTTTTACTTTAATTACATTTTTTAAACATAGTTTAACATATTTGTACGACATTTTTAATTTAATTTAATTATTTTATTCATTCTACTTGATTTATATTTTAATTAAAGTTATTGCAGAAATGTATAATTTAATTCAAAATTTGCTAACGGAGTAGAAGTAAAAGTAGCATAAAATTGAAATACTTACCTCAGAACAGTACAATACTCAATATTACTTGAATTTGTTATTCAATTTTACAATTTTGTATTCGATTTTCTTTCCATTATTGATGCAAATTGTTTTAGTAATTGAAGTGCACCACAAATAAAGAAGAAACTGTACATGTATCAACTTGAAGTCTCAAGAAAATGAATAGCTTCCTGCATAACCTCTCCTGACAGCACTGTGGTTTTATAGCTTAGCACTAAAGAAGCCGAGACATTTAAGCCAGAGTTCATGAGCTTGTGTGCTTTGTGTCATAAAAAAACTGGTGACAGAGTGTGATGTGTGAGTTATGGCATTGACAAGTATTGCTCTCTTTAATGCTGCCTTTGTCTTTGATGGAGGGTGACAAAGTGAGGGGGTATTTTATAGAAAGTGTAGTGATGAGTGTGTGGAGAAATAACATCAACATGGTTATAAAGGTGGAAAATTACTTTTTTATGTCTTGTCTGAGGATGCAGAGAGAATTATTTACTACCTGCATGTGCTCCTGTGAGTCACAGAGCCAACATTAAACATGCAAATTTAAATAGGTACAAGTTTATGGACCGGTAGCCATGGTAGCTAATTCTGTCGCCATTGATGTAAAGCAGAAACAAGATCCCTTGCAGAGACAGGAGGAACCCTGGACTAAAACTGTCCTATCAACACATTAAACCAGTGCACTAATACCATATGTTTGTTACAGTGAATGTGGAACAAGAGAAGTCTATAATGGTAACTACAGGTTGTTCCACCAACGGTAATTACAAGTCGTATCCCTCCCTGTGGCTGAGGACTTTCAGCAGCTACAGCAGATCCGAGGCTTAAGCACTAAAGTGATGAAATCATTGCTTTGAGTACGCATCCACATCATGTTTAATAAAACCAAGAAATTGTACCCAAGACACGCAAATAGAAGTGACCTTATACCGCAGACAAATCAATCAATTTAATGCATCTTCATAAAATGATGAATTGTGTTTAACATTCTGATGAAACTCATTTATCCTGCAGTGTGTGTCCAGCAATATAACATCCTGTCTCTCCAATGCAGTCCACAGTAACTTGGTAGAGGGGAAGATGGTACTTTTACTCGTTAATCTTTCTCAAACACTCAAGAATTAATATTAAAAAGATAAAACGGGGGAAACAGCTAGCCCAACTCTGCTCAAACCTGCCAACACCTGGACTATTTCTAAGCCGGGGACAATAACTTTCTGGAGTTTGAGATGGTTGCCTGGTAACCTTATGGTGAGGATGAGAATCCAGGATTTTGTTTTTCAAGAAATAGTTTCCCTGAAAACCACGACCGTTTTTATACTTCAATTTTTGTATGGATTAAAAAACATGATATAAGAAGGTTAATTGGTAAACATTTGAGGTGCTGGAAGGCAGCTTTAATTTCCATGGACTGATATTTTCATGTACCACTCAAGATTTTACAAAATACTGAACTACCCTTTCAATGTACACCAGATGTACACCATCTCATCAACACACAGAATACCGTTTGTTTGCCTGTTAATATTCTGGCAGCCATAAGATATCCCAGGTCTAACTGTCTGGACTCCGGCCAGGACACAGAAACACAACAGGGTAAATGTGCTGCCTGGAGCTGTGTCATGCACTCTGTGAATGAGTCAAAGGGGAAATGTGCTGCTGAATAAAATTTGAAGGCTTTTTTCTCTACAGGCTTTCACTTATCTGTGTTTGCATGTCAGCTCTGGTTGTAAGATACCAAACAAACTAGTTTACACACTTGTCTTTCTCTGACACACACACACACACATACATGCAGCAAGAGAAGATAACATGCACATAGTGTAAACACGTGACTTACAGGTTATACATTACATCCCTGATCCAAACAAATCCATGCACCACAGCTTCCTTATCAACAAACCATTCACTTTATTACAACTGTCTCATGTATGCCTCAAAATCCTTGATAATTTCCCTTTCTACGTCTATTTTTTAAATTCCTGACTCTTCACCCTTACTAAACATCTTTTGACCTTCCACCTTTAACCTCTTCCCATCACTTTTTCAGCACCCATCCATTAAGTTTCTCCCTCAATTCCCTTCTCTCTTTGTATCCCACCTGCAAAGCAAGATAACCAGCTCATGCACATAATGACACACACACACACACACACACACACACACACACACACACACACACACACACACACACACACACACACACACACACACAGAGAGAGACTGCAAGCATCAAGAGACCAATCGAGCACAGAGAAGCTCAATAGGACCATCAATCTAGCACATCCACCACTGCGGGAGACAAAAAGGGCAAGCACTGGGGCAAAATTTGTCACACACCCATGATGGAGAGAATGATAAAATGACTGAGATGGATTGAAGATAGCTAGAAGCTGGAGAAAATCTCTTTATTTCATTGTATGTTTTCAGAGTAATTGAAGAAAATGATAGCTCACCTAGCATCTTGTAATATCTAAATAATTATCCCTGTAGACACTGACAGACACAGGAAGGGAAAACCCAATGTACAGAGGGAGTGTAGAGGCTAAGCTATCAACTGTTGGTCATTTTTGAATTGTCAGTGGAAATGGTGATCATCAGCAGACAGTAATATGTCAGGTAATAAACAGTTATGGTACTTGTCATAATCCCATGAGTCTTTTCCATGATGTGCTGTTAAACCACAAACTCACTTCTACTACTATTTGAGTACAGCTCTCATAAACCACATGATTTCAGTTTGAATCTGATACTTTATTGATCACTGTAGAGAAATTATATTCACGCCACCCTCCATTGGGGAGGTCGAAGGTCAGTTACAGAGCAGCTGGTGGAGAGTCAGTGATTTGGCGTCCCTAACGAAAGCCAGACAAAGAAGGAAATTAAAAACTCACCGACTCCTCTTCTTGAATCATATGGACCAGGCTGTCCAACACTGGAGCAAGGTTTCTAAGTCAGGTAGAAGAAAGACAGGGAAAAAATATACATCATGAAATAGGAGAGCAATCTTTAAACAACAGCACTGCACAGGTTAAACACAGAAAAATCTACAGACTGCTTCTATATTATTCTGTGCAAATATAACTTGAATATACACTTGTTTATATTTGTGGTTATCATGACGCCCTCTATGTTCTTCTATTCAGTAGCGGACAACCACAGACAGGCCGTGCCACGTGGCATTTGTAAGATCAAACGCTGCCTTCTCTTTGAAGAGAGCTTATGTTTTGGCCCAGTACCTTGAATCTGACAGAGCAGACTTTGGTCATCCACGACCGACAAAGCTAAGTCACTGTAAACCACAACCAAACTCAACCCAGGCCAAGCCTAACCACTGGGGTTTCTGTTTGAGCCCCAAACTGTACACGTCAGCTGTGCAACCTCTCCACTTTTGTATCCTTACTTGGATTTTATGTTGTTGAAGTTCTTGCCCAGAGAGAGGTGTCTGATGGATCGGTTCTTGGCCAGCCAAACCAGTAGAGTGGACAGGTCTGAGTCCAGGCCTGGAGGTACAGAAATAGGTTAGAAATAATAATGTGGTTGACTGATTTTGGTAATTGCATGCTGAGGACTTATTTAGCATGAGGTTAGAGTTGAAGAATAGAAACTGCCACCTCACCGTTGTCAGAGATGTCTAAACTGGAGACGTTTGGGATCTCGGCAATACAACCTTCAAGGATCTGAGAACCTCCTGACCGCAACTGGAAAGACAGGAGAGCAAATTTTGAGCACAGCTACACACACACACATACAGTACATGGGACACAATATAGAGTACACCCCTGCAAACTTTTGTACTTCAACAATATCATATTCAAGTACTGTATGTGGTATAATCCAGTGTGCATCTATAAAAACAGCGAAGCAAACAAAGCAAGTGGTTTAATATGAAAACATCAGCACAAGACTCAAGACCCATAGTGTAAGCATGAGCACCTAATAATGGAAACATGCAGGACAGACCTATTAAAAGGAACTAGTGGTTTTAAATGACTAAAATGTAAATGGAAGATGACATATAACTTAAAATAACAACACAGGACATCCCAAGCAATTGCAGTGGGATGTTGCTTCTAGTAATCTTTTCATTTCATGTGAAAATAGACCATGAGAGGGACAGGATCAGCAGAAAATTGCAATATCTTCCAATAAGACGTGCAAATAAGAATGAGGAGGAATGAGATGTTAATTATTAAGAGTGAGCACATTGGTACTTACACAATGGCCAAGCTTAGAGAAGCGTTAGGGGGAGAGAACAGCACGTCAAAGCCATGCCAACAATTACCAGCAACAAAACACACAGATGCTTAATGATCGTACTTCTATTCAAACACACTCACCAGCAACACACACACATTTGCACAAACACTCTTGTCAGGAGTCGTACACGCAGTCCTCATTTTGTATGCCGTCAGCTCACTCAGAGTTTTGGACTGCCTCCACCAAACGGTTCATTAAGACTTCAAAAAGGAGGGAACGGATCATTTCCCCCTGCAGCTTCAGTTTGGGAAGATTTCTATGGGAATTTGGAATTGGATTTCCTGTGTAATTTGTATTCATGTGTTATCTTTAGCAGTCTCATTGAATCTGCAGCAAGATGTCTTCTTCTGTTCGAGCAGAGGAGGAGATGAAGGCGAGGAAGCTTGTGTGTGTGCGTGTGTGTGTGTGAGAGAGAGTTGTGATGAAACAATTAGAGATGGAAACTAAACCCAATCCCCACCCCCACCTATACCCCTCTGTACATCTCTCTCCCTCTACCCCCCCACCTGCTGTCTGCCAAGTGTTCCATTATATGTCCTCTTTGCAGTGTCACTGACACTGTTGGAGTGGAACCTAAAAAGCTGATTGCATTGGAGCTGTATTGCCTCCAAACTATTAAAAACCACACTCACCAAATTTGAGCTGACAAGGGCACTTACACAAATGCTACTAATACCAGAAACAGACATGGCTTTCACTGTATTTTTGCAGTATTGTGCTAAACCTGCGCTACTTACTGAACAGATGTACCTGCATTATCATCAAACTACAGCTTTGGGATCTAGATCATTAATGAACGTTAGAGGCATCAACTCAACAGTTGTTACATTAAGGTTTTATGTGTGTCAGTAAATATTCACATGATTTAGTATGAATTATGTAAAATTCCAGTAAAAGTCCAGTGAGGGAGAGGTGTCTCATGACCCAGGTACACATGCACAAATTGTAAAAGATAAATGATTTATGACAGGAAATGATTGCGCTCTGTCGGCCTTACCTCACAGCAGCTGAGGTCTAGAGACACGTCCTTCAGATTGAGGTTACTGGCCAGGCCAAGCAGGAGAGCTCTAAATCAAAATTATAATATACAGTTTTCATCATGTAATTAAATGTTAGTAGGCTGTGCACTGTCTGTGATCCAGGTTTACCTAGACGGGTTATATTTTGTCTCACTTTGTTCAGTTTGTGAGCACATTTGTTTTGCCAATGTCAATGTACAAACTCCAATAATAATAATAATAATACAATTTTTAGTAAAAAACATTCAACTGCAGTGGCCCAGTTAGTGCAGATAGAGCTGCAGCAGCTTTCCTCTAATGCAGCTCTTCACTGTGATAGAAGTTTATTCTTTAAATGGGACTACAGGTGATAAAAGAAGATGAGGAACAAAATGTACAGTCAAAGAGAATGTGGGACAGAAGGAGCTACTCCTCAGACACATTAAATGTGAATGAATTGTTCTCTCACTTGAGGGCTTCTGGTGGCAGCTTTGTTCCCGAAACGTTGATGGAGCTGAGAGACATGGCACTGCTGAAGAAGTGCTTGAATGACGGTGGCACCTCTTTACCTTTCCTACAAGAGAGCAGGAAATAAAATAATGCCAGACGGACACATCAGTGACTTAAAATACAGCATGTCACCAACTTTTTAAAGCTCTTTTGGTCTTTTTGATCAATACCATGAAAGCCTCAATGATTTGATTCTTTTAGCTGGTCTGAGATTCAGGCCGACTTTTATTATTCTTGTCATGTTCCAATATGTCTCTGACATATTTTAGTTTTTATCTTCTTTTTAAGAAACTGCTTTAGCTCCACAAAACAAAAAAATAGATTCAGATTTCCACAAAGGACAATCATCTCATCGTCTCAGGTATAATCCTTAACCACTACTCATCCACCCTCTGCACTACCCATCCACCTCCTCCCTTGATGAAGTCCTCAACTCCCAAGAGGCACACTGGAAAGAGAGATAATAATGGGAAGAGGACTCCACCCACCACCCATCTGTTACACACACACACACACACACACACACACACACACACACACACACACACACACACACACACACACACAAATCTAAACACATTTGAATCATGCACATTTACAAACCTAGCCTGAACACACATGGACAGTCTTGTGTGTAATAGCACTTTGTCACCAGCAGGTGTCACACACTAACATGTAGACAGACTTTCTGGTGAAAAGGAAACCTTTGGAACAGGTTTGTCATTTTAGGTAAAAACAAAACAAAAAAAAAAACACTTTGATGTAGACACAGTCATAAATTCAGAGGTAATCCTCAGTGGGGTTATGGGCTTAAATCCATTTTCTAACAAGTACATGGTGGATGACAATGTCCAGAAGATCCCAGATGTGTTTATTATTGAAACAGGTTTGGGATGCAACTCAATATCAATATTGTATTGAGGCCATGACTTTACAAAAATGTGCAGTAGGCAGTTGTGATGACTTTGGACGACCTCAGTGCAGACTGATTTAGTGCAAAACATATATTTTAGATGTTTGGTTTTAGCTTAAAAAGATTATGTCACTGCATTTGTTTTATGATAAGAAACACCAAGATATATACTTATCATATATCTTATTATTTTCAAATTTTGCATTAGCTCCCTTGATCAATAAACCATGCAGGATACAGGCTACAACAACAAACTCATTTCCTTTCTTAATTGTCAAGTGGCTGTTAGTCCAGATCAGATGGGTTCTTACCTGTGAGGGAAGACACTCTTTGACACGTTAAGGACAGAGAGATGTTGGACTGAGCCTCGCAGCAGTGCTGAACAAACCTGGAAAATACACAGAAAATATTTTTAGAGCATCTGAGTTGTATAAACTGTAATAATTGTACTAATCAATAAGTTTTGAGCACAAACCACTGTTATTCTTGCCCTTTCCAACCCTCACTCTTCACGTCTGTGCGATTTTGTGTATGATTGCAACACACAGAAAAAAAAAAGAAAAAAAGCATTGTATCTATGTTTACACGTGTGTAAATGTATTTATATCTGTACGTGACAGAGACACAATATGATTTAGGAGCTAATCCATATGTTCAGTGACAGACTGACAGCTGGCTACATCTAAGACTAATCAATAAGCTATGTTTGGCTCTCAGACCCACATCAATACATCACATGCACTTTGCAAGCAGTGGATGGCAACACAGATTGAGTGGGTGTATGAAATTGGATTACAGTCCCTGCAACAGATATTAATGTCTAGCACGTCATCTTACAATGCAATATAATGAGTTACAACTATAACTGTACTTTAGTTGTTTTTTTTTATTTCTCTGATTTTGTTGCGCCTGTTTGTTAAAAAAAATGTGTTATCCATGATCACATATACAAGGATTGAGCAAGCTTTCTTACTATTGTGATCTGTAGCTCAATTTTGGGGCTGTATATATTTGAGGCTGATATCTAATTTTAAGCCCCACCCATTCCAAGTACAGATACATATAATTTAGTTTGTTGAACAGATACAAATGCAGATGGTTGTGTACACGCACATCCCTACTCTGTATGCTGAATTATCATATAATTTAGCAACTTCTTCCTGAGCAGGATTATATCAGCGTGCCTCCTGACTCACCTGGTCCAATGAGCAGTCTGTGTTGGAGAGGTCAAGGGTTGCCAGGCTGTTGGGTTGACCAAGGAAGTGGTAGAAATGCTAAATGTAAAGCAAAACACAACACGTATTGTTACAAAGCAGAATATGAGGCCTTCTTCTGGAGTGCTGCTCTGTGAGCAGATTGAGGTGTTGTTGACCACGGTGAGAAATGCTTTCTAATGCATTCCTGTAGAATAATGTGACTTCTGCATACTGTTTCTTTGTGAAATTAAATTAGGTCTTTTCTTTCATATTTTCTTGATGAATCTTCTTTCTATTATAATTTCCCATCAATTTTTCATACATTATCTTATCCACCCAATCAGTTGTTCATTCACAAAAAATCATTGTGATTATGTGCTGGATTATTTCTTGTTAATTTCTGGAGTCCTGCCGTTATCATGTGAGACAATCAGCAGAGACTCCTGTTAGTGAACATTAAAGCAGTAGCTATAATCTCAATAATATAAACGTATTTTCCAAAATGTGAAATTCTTTCTGTCAATGCAGCACTTTGGTCAACAGATATTAACATGTCTGTCTGCATGTATCATTATTTGTTGTTCGGCTACAATTACAGTATATCACTCTGATGGGTGTAATTGTGTCTGATGTATCTGTGCTCAGAACACATGTCGATTGTCCTGAATCGATGCTCTCCTACAGAGAGACATGCTAACTGATTTATAACAGTCTGAACAGGCCCCCACACAACTGTAGAACTGACCTGTTTCAATTAATTAAGTGTTATCGACACTGGCTCTAAGATGTATTAAAAACTGCGTGTGTGTGCATATGTTTGTACCTGCATGTCGTCTCCTCGGAGGACATTCCCTGAGAGGTCCAGATGGACCAGGCTGCTGGGGATGGACGGGTTGGCACTCAGTGACTGGCAAAGGCTGTTCACCCCTAAAACACACACCCACACAGTGTCAGCATTATGACAACCCTCAAATTTCCACTTGATGTTTTGACAGTATATTGAAGGAAATAGCAGAGGAAATGAGCAGTAGGTGTATAAAGTGAAGAACAGGATCAGAACGTTGAGTGAATGCATGGAAAGAAGTATTCCTTCTCATGGTTGTGTAAATGTAATGCTACATTATGTTGAGGCAATAAAATAAGAAAAAAAAAAACAAACATCCTCATGAAGTGCTGCTGAAATTCAGGATGTATGCGAGAGACAGAAAATGTGTGTGTGTACATGCATGACTTTGCATGTATTTCTATTACACAGTATGTGCATCATTGTGACATATTGATATCACATGGCTGACACACTGTAGTAGCACTTTCATAAAGCCCTGACTCCTGAGCCCTGTCTGCCTGTAAATCGAAGAAAAATCAAAAAAGAAGTATGGAGAAATGAGAGAAATAAACAGAAATAACGCAAATGATTAAGAGAGAGAACATTTCTAATATTCAAGATTTATTACAATTCATACATATTCAAGTTACCGTCAACTGGAATTAAAATTCAAAAGATGAAACGTTTGAACTTCTGAATTACATGATTTATTACATAAATTTAGTGCTAACAAATAAGAACATGTCCTCAATCCTCTGCTTTTGCTCTGAGCAATGGGGGCTTTTGGGGTTTGGATTATGGATTGGGCCTTTAGCTAGACGAGCAGGGCTCAGTCTAAGCAGTGCAGCCCTCTCACTAACCCTACACTGTGAAATATGATAGCTCTTTATTGATTGCCTGAGAGCACAGCATGTTTACAGAAGGTCCCTAAAGATGCTGCCTGGTGCTGGAGCGTTTACTTTGGGTGAGAACCAAGAAGATACCTTACCTGCAAATGACTGCTGACAGTGGCCACATTTAATCTGGAAATTATGACAAGAACGACTACAATCCCCTGCAGTTTTTTGGCAGAAAAGCCTAGGCACAATCAGCCCCTTCATACTGTAGCATTTCATTAAAGACCATTACTGCAGAGGATTTTTCCATCAGGTCAAGAGGTTACGGCTCTACTGACTGAAGGAAAGTGGTCTGTTAAGCAACACTTATGCAAATGAAAACATACAAACTGTTTACAGATTGTCTTTGCACACTTGCACATCTTTTCTGTGGGCCTCCCTTTCTTGTTCACAGTGTTTTAACAGCTCAGTGGAAGGTATCTGTATCTGATCACAATGAGCTTGTAAATTAAAGCTGAAACAGGAAACCCAACTTATCACAATACAATATTTGTATTTTTATTATTTTATAATATTTTAATCATTCCAACCAACCATCTATTTCCAAATTAGAAATGTTTTCATTTATCATCCACCTGGTTCAGGAACTGTCTACAAAAATTAAGGGATGACAGTACATACCTTTAGGTGATAATGAGGTTTTGGAGAAGTTCAAATGCTTGAGCCCCATGCGAAGTTTGGCAAACTGAGCACCCAGAGAGGAGATACCTGCAGCAAGAGAAAGGAAACGGGTAAGAAATGACTATGAAGACTTTTACTTTTACAAGTACAAACAGTGTACTTGTATCACCCAACATCTAAGTTTCTACTATATGAAAATCTGTGAGCTAGATTTTAATATAACAGAAACATTGCCTATGCCTTAAACACACCATAGCAATGACGAATGCTGCTTCAATATTATTAAATGTTTAAATGTAGGATACAGGTGAGGAAATATTAAACTGGTTGCACTGGTGTCCTGTAACAATACAGTATACAATAAATGAATGTTGCACAAGTTGGTAAGAGAAATCTGACTGCTAAATGACTACTGAATGTTCAATGTATTCAATATTTAAATTTGGTCAGAGTGTTACATATCACACCTGCTGTAGAACAAAGCAGTTTAGAACAGTAGAAAATATAACAGAGCAGAGATGAGTGCATTAGAGCAGATATCGTACCTCTGTCCTCCAGTGGGTTGTTGGCAAGATTGATGGTGGTGAGTCCTGAGCTGGGGTTATGGGCCAGGGCAGCTGCTAGCTTCTGAGCAAAATCACTGTAAAAGAGTGTAAAAGAGTCTATCCATTATGTGTGTATGACCAATGCACTGTATGTGTGCAATCTATCAAAAAGCTTAGGCAGTAGAAATATAATTTTCTTGCTGTGGCAGAAAAGCAAGGCTGAACAAAAGTTTGTATTTGGCATTTGAAACAGCAACATCTTTCAAACTCCACACATCGAGTTTGTATTTGTCTCCCACTTCAAGTTAAACTGATTACACTTGAGCAATTATCTTACACTTGAAAAAAAGCTCCGCCAAAGCCACATTACTAATCAGCCTGTGTAAACAGTTATAACTGTTTACACAGGCTGATCAGTAATTGACGTTGACATGTAAAACTGGTGGAATGCCCCTTTAATACTTTGTATATTCTCACGTTTTAAGTCCTGCATTGTCCAGAACCAACTCTTCAAGACGACTTGAGCGAGATACTACCCGAAGGATCTGCTCACACACATCTGCAGACTGAAGACACACATCATTTTGCATCAGTTAGACAAGACAGAAAAATATCTCTCAATTTACAGTAGCTTTTTTTGTTAGTGCTCCATAAAAAGTAGATAGTAAAGGTTATATGAAATATTAAAAAAAGGACATTGTTACATATTATGAGCCTCACACTCACAGCGGGAGATCTTAGCTCACTGATCGTCTAATCAAAAGCATGAAAAATATACTAATTAACTGAACAAGCTCTGAGGCTTAAAATGCAGTTTTATCTAGAACAGCAACACTTGGATTGAAACATTCAAGGTCAGAGAAATAACAAAGAAAGGTACTTTTGGGACATGTATTCTTGTGCAAAATGCGGTGAAACCACTCCGGAAAACTGATAATTTATGCTAATTAAAGCTGCACTGCAGAACTTAAAAAAAGAAAAACAGAAACAGCATACAAGTAAATTCTGTCTTGTTTGCTTAAGGACCATTTGTGCGTGACAAGGAGAGACTGGGGACTGCAGACTTTCTACACTTTAGAGGCAGAAAAGTTGTCTCGCTTCTGTGGTCTCAAAACCACAGGAGACAGAGTCGGGGGAGAAAAAGCACTCATATTTGGACGAAAATTAAAAATTCAACAGTTGGACGTCCATGCCCTACCTAGATGTTCACTGACCCAGTTCACTGTGTGCTGTGTCATACTGAAACACGTAGATAAATGCACATCCTTGTTTGCTGTACTATAGTCCTAGGGTCATTCTAATTTATCTCCGCTAATTATCTGCACTGATTCATAACAAACATTTCCCATCGTAATAACAGAACTTTACTGGATCATTGTTTTGTTGTTATTCTTGGTAACTGACATTCCTGTTTCTCTCTGCCTGCAGCCTCAGTGTGGCCAAAACACTGTCCACATTGTCCAACGTTATCTACAGTGAGGGGGTGAGACAGAGGGGAGAAAAGGAGAGGACAGATAATGGCGAGAGAGAGAGAGACAACGAGAGGGACAGACAAAATAAAGGGACTGTTGTTCACATGTTTACTCTGTAAAACTGTGAGTATTACTGAAAAGGAATAAGAATGATGGAGGGCAACGAGGGATGACACATACCACGCAGAAAAGGGAGATATGAGGGTAGTGAGGGATGAAATAGAGAAAAAGAGGGGAGTGAGGAGTCGGTCATCGCAGGGCAGAGAGGCTGAGAGGGAGCACACAAAGAAGCCTGTATTATGTAGAGTCACAATAAAACTGTTGGGGACAGCACAGTGACACTGTCAGCGTGTGCACTGCACCATTTACCATTCATTAAATAAGAGCCTTGTCACGCTGTGTTGTTCTGACCCTACGTCCTTCTGAAATATCACAGTCTTGTGTATAAACACACACATACTGTGCGATCATGAGGTAATCAGAGGCAAGTCCGCTTATCACTGATGTCCTCTCCTCTTTTTCCCCTCCTTTCTCATTTTCGGCTCAGCATCTTGATTAGACCACAGGACAAACAGCCTGATTGAACTGAGGACGAGCAGCATAATCCCTCGCTGTGAGAGCCGGCTGTCTATGCAAGTGTGAGAGAGACTGTTTTTGAGTATGTGTGTGTTATATTATCCAGTCCACTGCAGTGAGAGATTTAAGAATTTAAGCCTGAGGCTTCATATTCCCTCTCAATCATTTTTTTCTTCTCCTTTCATTCCTGCTTTATGAACCACAGACATTTCTTTTAGATACCCCCAATGCAACTGTACACAGTACACAGATGCAACAGTTCAGGCTGATCGACAGTGTTGCCCTTGTGATGAACTTTTGCATGTCGATAGATTTCACAGGAACATCAACTGACTTACTGCTAGAAAGTAAAGATCAGTTTCAAAAGCTGGAAATGTCAAGCTCCTTTTGTTCTGGTTGCATTCTTTATAGCCGATCTGTCCTTCCTGATACTTTCTGACTCATTTCCTTATTCTTTTGCCATCTCTCACATTCAGTCTGTCCACCGACCTCTCACTGCACTGTTTTCTACCATCACCTTTTCTCTTTCTCTCTCTGTTCCACTCTTATTCTTCTTTCTGTTATTGTTTCCACTGGCACAGGATCAAAAACATGCACACAGAGGAAAAAAAGGAAAAAGTTTCCTTTAAAACACCCATAGGAGTTTCTGTTACATTAAACAGAAACCGGACACAAAATTTGCACGACAAACACAACATGACCACTGGCCAAGACACAAGAAGTGGTATCTATGGCAAACATCAACAAAACAACCCTCCAAAACCCACAAAGAACAGAACACAAAATCCTGACGGTTACATTACAATACGCACTTATCTGGGATAGAACGGACACATGTTAGACGCAAGGAGTATTTGACCCTAAATTTGCACATGGCATGGTGACGGACAGGATTTTAAAATTAAATACAAAAGGAATTGCCTGTGACGGAGGCGTGAGATAATTGTTTGGACTGAGGAAGTTGCGTGCGATAATTGGTGCGACTCAGCGAAGCTTTGAGACGGAGAGTTAGTAATGGAGTGCTGCAGGGGGGCAACAGCCTGAGACATTGAGCCCCTTTGTCTGGTTAGGATTAAGAGTCTTATCACACGAGAACATTGGACTGATCCTAAGTCAACAGACAGGAGGGGAAAATGAAGGAAACAAAGGGAGGAAAATTCTGTACAGGCAGATACATACAACTATAGTTAGGCAAAGGTACAGTAAGAGATGTGTACTGTAAATGCAGAGAAAGAGGGGATATGATAGAGGAAGAGACATGAATAACAGGGATATAAGGATGATAAGCAAGTTTTATCAAAACTAGACCAGTACTGCAACAACTGTGACCTTTTAAATGTAGAAATGTTTTATTACATGCCAGTGTTTAAGCACCATAACACCGTAATACAATTCAAACTTCTGCTTTTCATATGAATTGGGAGTATAGTATGCCAACTATCATGTGATACAGTAGCTGTACTAGCAGTGTGGCAATGTCAGACCTGCGCCCAGTCAATCCCAGTCAACCACTGTGGTAAAAACTTTAATTTATCCAGTACTTTGGCTAAATAAATTCCAGCAAAATTAATGATATTCTCATTAATTGATTAGCAAATGGCACAGATTTATACAGCATCTACTAAACATGAGCATGTTAGCATACTGATGGTAGCATCTCGCTCAAAGTACCACTGTAACTACAGCTGCACACAGCTGCTAGCATGGCTGTAGACTCTTGTTTACACAGTGATTCTCCATGTTTTGGTGAAATCAGCTCGGTTCTGTGACAGTCTGTCACTTAAGATTATGGTATTTGACAGATGGGCAGAGAGACAAATCCACTCCATGTCCACCCCACTATTGTATGGGAAAAAAGACGGACAAATATAATAAGAAACAAACAGAAACCATAGCAGCAGGGCAGCAGTAGTGCTTTAAGAAAGTGAGAGGCCTTCACAAAAGTGAAAGGAATTAGAGTAAAGACTGACAGGCAGGCAGACAGGGAGAGACACACCTATTCAAGCCTTTTATGTAGGCATTCTCCTCACTATTTACACTGAGATGGGATTAAATCTGGATTATCAGACTCTGTCTATCAACACTATCACACTATTTATCCAGCATAATGTGAAGTGATGCTTAAAAACCTAGTGCAAAGAGGTAATAAAACTATTTACAGACTGTATGATTTAAAGTACTTAAAATGATATCTAAATGGAAAAAATGCTAAAAAAAAATACCTCCTCAAATAATATAACACAAACCAATAGCACCACAGACTACTCTAACTACAGTTAAATCAACTCCTCCATTCAACAAAAAGGGAACATTATAGCCTTCATGACGGGCGGATTTATTGCAGGTCTGTTATTAGACTGCATTAGCTCTAGCTGGATTGCCCTAATAAACAAAACCAAATTATTCATTTAAATGGAAAGAGTTGGTGACCAGAAAAGACAGGCATGATGCCCCAAGCTTAAGGCTTTAAATACACTATGAACAAACATGACAAATACTGAGCATATGGCCTATGTCGACACCCTGCCGTCTTCTCTGAAGCTAAAGCACACATTATTGTAACACATAAAACATGGTTGAGGACCCTACTACCTTTTCTGTTCCTCAAACTGAAAAGACATGATTAGTGAGCAAACAAGAGGAGGATCTTGAGAAAAGGGGTACTAACCAGTTTGTAGTCCTTAGTGGAGAGCTTGGTGAACCACTGGTTAAACTCCAGGACTGCTATTATAGCCACCAGATCCCTGAGGAGGAGTAGACAGAGAGGAAACAAAAGGTCATGTCTACAACTATACAGTATCTTTTACTTCATCAGTACCACCTAAGGTTAGTGCTGGCTTGAGCAGATTTAAGATAAAATCATGTCTCACCTACAATATCTCTCTTATCTTCGTGTTTCTCTTATCCCAATAATGGTTTTCAGCCACTTGGTCTCATCTGTGCGCAACTTTTTTCACATTATGTCCGTATGCTATGGTATCTCTGTTAATTCAAACACTCACCTGTTCTCCAGATGGCTGAAGTCCTGCAGGTTGAGTTCTCGGGTGTCTTGTGTCAAATAGATTGTGTCAACATCCTGGAAAGGAAACAGAGGAAACATGTTATCAAAAAAACAAAACAAAACATCTGATAGGTCCTGATGAGTCGTAGAAGAAATGAATAACTCCATTTTGGACAAGAAGGAGGAAGAGAGTCAAAAATGTCTTGAGACATATAAAGATATGACAATAAAGTCTCTCTTATCTCTTGTTTGATATGGGGAAAACTGGTACTATAGTCATATACTGTTGTGGCTTTATCAAAGAACTTCATGCTGTTTCATGTCATCTAGCCAGCAGCACTGAGGCACAGTTCAACCTGGATCTGTCAATGCTGTGCAACTGCCCAAAGGAATGTAAATAATACTGACCCACTGCACCTCTTCTTTGTAAGGCAGCCCCAGCCAGTCACAAACACATCTGTAGATCTGAGAAAACCCACCTGGGCAGAGAGAGAGACAACACAACAAAAAAATATAAATTATAAAGAGCTTTGGCCGACACTGTCCATCTTATAAAAGAGCTGTGGGACGTGGATTGCGCAAAATGCATGTAAGTAGAAACTGCAATCAATTCAATCACAAATTACAAATATACAAATATTGTACAGTCACAGATTCCTACCACAGGGTCCAGGTTCAGCAGGCTTGTTGTTCTCCCACAGAGTCTGCAGAGAGGTCAGCCTGTCTGGAGGCTCCATACAAAGCTTCTTCATCACTTTACTGAAAAAAAAGACAGATTAAAACATACTTCACTCATCCCATTCATACATTTCCCAATTATTGTAGCAGGGAAATTTTCAGAAGTCTATCCTTCCTTTAAAAGATACTGAAACAAGCAGCTCCAGGCTACGTTCTCACTGCCTTACTTGTCAGCAGACATTGTCCAAGCAGGAAGTTGCAGAGTACTGCTGAGTACTCTAGTAATTTCAAATGAAACTAACTAAATCCACCTAAACCATGTAAGTAATGTAAAGAACAAAGAGACAAATAAAACCAATGTAGCGTTCTATCGACCGCAGCTCAAAAATACAATCATCAGCCCCTCCCGAGACTTTGTCCTGTTCACAGGCTGTGATTATAAAGGTTTATGGTTTTACATCTGCAATCATTTCTGCATTTATATTCATGCTTCCTGTTCTTAACGAAACATATTATACAAGATTCACATCCGCATTAGATCACACAATCACACAGAGCTGTCATCAAAACAGACATGGAGGTGGAACTCACCTTGGTGGTATACCGGGACATATTCTCAGAAGACAGTTTCCTATGTGAGCAACCACCTCGTTGACCTCCTCTGTAGAGAGCAGCTTCAGAGAGAAGGAGCTGCGCTCATACTCTATGAGCAGCTAAAAGGACACAGCAGTAATTAGTGATCCACGCCACCATTGATGGTTTCACCTAATCCTGCTTCAACCACTGTTATATTCATTGAAATGAATCTTTCTTTTCTCTATTCCATCCACTGAGGGGTCTGTGCAAGCATAGTTTATTGGCAGTGAAAAGATCAAACATGAGTAAATTGTGTGTCTATACATGAGCATATTCCACATTTCTGCCCATCTATCTACTAAATCTACTCAGCAATAATATAACTGACACATCCATCAGTCCATTAAACCACATCCACATCCGAGATCTTTGTATTATGAAAAATAAGGATTTAATGACATTTACCAAGATTCTCTAAACAGTTTCACCGTCTTCTCTGCAATTATGCTGATGTAAGGTGATACATGACTTCTCTATAGGCCAAAATTAACATAATCTTAGCTGATATTTATTAAACATCATCAGTCAGGATATTAAGAGGACTGACATCTCTTGAGATGAGTGGGCGAGAGGCTCAGCTGCAGGAACAGTGTGGTAAGACATGGATTATCATATTTTGTAGGTAGATCCTGGTGACTGACAGCTAGCTGGCACTGCTCAAAAAGTCAAATGGAAGTTTTTTCTGTCTCATATAGTACATAAATGATTCTTCAGAGGATTATGCTATCATTCAAGATATAGGTGTTGCCCTTAGACTAGAGAAGTTGTGTTCAAGTACCCATATCAGCAAACATCCATCATGCTTAAGTGTCCCTGTGAAAGACACTCAAGTCTTCTCTTCCCTGTAGGTAATCCTGACCATTTCCCTGCAGGTTTTTTTTTTTGGTCCTTGTGTCACATGTATCCGATCTTTTTATTTACTTTTTATCTCTTGATTTATCTTTTTACTGTGTTGAGGATATCAGGTGAATGCAGTATAATGCACTCCCATGTTATCCTAGAGTCATACTTGAAGTTGAAAAGCATCGTCATGTATGAAAATCAATAAAACACTACATTACATTGTACTACTGTTTGAGCTTATACTGTTTAGCATCTGCTTTATGCTCCTTGTGTCCAGTTTTTTTTTTTTGTTTTGTCACTGTACCTGTGTAGGCTTATTACAAGAAATCCCCTGGATCTCCAAGTAGTTAAAGGAGTGTTCCACCTAAAAAACAGAAACAGAAATCACCATTAAAATACTTATACTGTGTCATACTTAGGCATAACCACACTCTTTCTGACCTGCTTTGAACAATAGGCAGAAAAATAAACAAAAGTGCACTTTTAAATCAGATGGTTTTATACATGATTTTATAACCATATCTGACAATTTTATAACTAAATTGTTAGAGTTCAAGTATTTGAATGAATAAATGTGTTCATGTGCTTGTATACTATATATGTGAGGGTAATCCTGCCTAATAACAATATTCTGGTAGAGTGACTGTCTGTCTAAGGAATGCTGTGTGAAAATATGTCTGTTCCATAATTAATAGGTAGAGATGCAGGACATTTCTTCTCAGCTCCTGTGCAGACTACGTCATCACTCCATCACACATTTACAAGGTTTTTGCAAAGCTGCATTGGACACATTTGACTGATTGGAAGATGAGATGCAGTCATTTAATTGCTTAACTAGCTTAGCTCAGCTCATTAATCCCACTTATCCCTGTTTTTAATCTCTACCAGCTGAGTTCATTTAAAATGCAACCGCTCTAAGATGCACTATTTGTTTTCTTGCTCATTTGCAAGACAGCATGCTGCATTGTTCTGAATCAATAGTTACACATACTGTAAGACATTAAAGAACTCTTACGATTTATTTTTCTTTTCAGTGTTTACAATCTGCCTCCTGAATTGTTTGAACAGTTGATTTCAGCTTTAACAGAAAATGGAAAATAAATTAAAAGAGGCCTCCTCCGTATTTCTCTATCTGCATCCAAAACACAGGCTTTCCAAAACCAGTCAGGCTAACAACAACTAGAGCAGTCTAACACCCACATTTTCTATTTTTGTTTCAAGAGAGCATTTCAGGACAAAGAAGAGCAGCAGTCTGCCTTTCCATACCTAAAAACCTAAAAAGGACAGAAAAAGACCTTTTGTGACTCCTTTTGTGTGAGAGGGGGAACCTGTGAATACAAATGTGTACTAGTGTATATGGGCAGCACACAGTTTTCCTTCACTCCCTCTTCATCTCTCTTTCCTCTTTCCTCTTCTCTCTCACACACAAACACAGACATACAATACGGTGCCTGAGGGCAGGCCAGGGAGCGAGGCCAGACTATTCCAGGTGGGCGCTGTGTTCCTGAGGCTTGGCTCACAGATGAGAGGAGGGAGAGGATAAGCAGACTGTCTGTCTACTGTCTGACTACAGTATGCATTCAGTGTTTGAGAGTGTTTATTTTTTCAGCATTGCCGGTGGATACTCACTCATTCAGTCTTCAAGCTAGAAATTATTCCACAATAGCAATTTGTCTATTTATGGCAGTGTAAACACGCACACACATGCATGCACGCCATAATTTCCATTCAATAATCTCATTGTGTGGACAGATTATTCAAAAGGAAATGAATCTAAGAAGAAGTGAAAGCTCAGTTAATCACTTTTTCCTCAGATAAAACAAACAGACATCATTAGCGTTAGCAAGGATGACGGCTAACTACCTGTTTTTAGACAATACAACATTTCTCCTCTTAGAAAAGACACGTTGATTTCATAAACAATAAAACATACCCTTGTTTCATTTAACACACTCAGTTGTTTTAGCTGTTACAAACTTAATTTATATGTATGTCCAGTAGCTTTCAGTATGGTGGCTAATGTTATCAAACTTTAGGTAGGTAGGGCACCATATAGCTGATAATACTCACATGCAGACTTTAGGGCTCTTCTCCTTTTGTGCCACTATTGTGAAACTATGTATAAACATTCACCATTATGTCGTATTTTGCTATATAGGCTGTGCTATTTATAACCAAATCAATAAATGCCTTTACCATAGCAGCTCAAACTCAATAAGATCATCCTGAAGTAGTTACTTTGCAACTACAAACTGTCATCAAAACAGACAGGACAGGTAGACAGGTAGCTACAATGGCTGTTTTAAGTGTGCAGGAAGATACCATTGTATAAAGCTTTCTATGTATGTAGTCTCAATATAGGAATTGTACTTTACAGCATGGTTTTAGTACTTTTATGTCTAGCATACAGGTACAGTACAGTACAGTACACGTATAGTACAGCAGTCTACAGTATTGTGTTGATTTGTGTGTTACAAACTATTGCTGTATGTTACAATATACAGTAAATGGTGTCCAAGCCTAACTTAAACTGGGTCAATCAGTTCATTTGAAACAGTCAGTAAAAGGCATGATAGCATACTGAAGTGAGTGCCAGCCAATGATAAATGAGCGCACAGATAAACATGAACTCTAGCCAATGGCAAGATGTCATGCTGGGAGATGTAGGGAGGAACCAAATGCCTGAGTAATTGCATCGTTCACTCATTCGATCATTGTCCGTCTGTCAGTTTTCTTTTTGTTGCATTTTTATGGAAATTCAACTTGTATTTATGTTCATGCAAATGATGATTTGATGAAAAATGGTTGATTCTAATTGTGAACACTGTAATATTGTTGCATTGTTTGGAGTAAACTGTAGATTTGGGGTTTATTTATGAACATTTGTCTGAGAGACAGCTACATGTATACATTTACTTCAGGTTTCTATGAGATGCTTTGCATTCGATTAAATGAGATGTTCAGCAATATGTTATGTCTGGGTATCCAAGTAATGAAAGGTATGCTCAGTGTGATCTTCTCTGAAATAACCCACACTTGTAACATGAAGCAAATTAAGAGATAAATGATGAGTGTACAGGTATGTCAAATACACAGCAACAAGAGGCTTCAGACAAAAAGAGGTAAAAGGAAGGGAGGGAGCGGTGAATGAATGAATGTTTGTGTGTGTGTGAGAGAGTATGTGTGCGTCTTTGGGAGGAGGTACTGACAGACTGTAAGGCCCTGCAGCATCTCAAGAGGAGCCAAACCATCAATCTGAGACACACAAACACACACGCACACACATGCACACACAGAAAACCCCACTAAGAGGTGCATAAGAGAGCTGGAGGGGAATTTCAGCTACAACTGAGAGAAGCAAGATGCATAGTGAAATGTTTAACTGAAGGTTTATTGCTACTGCAACACAGTTAGTTTAATATAAAGGCCTTAGGCTTCCCTAAGAAGAGCATTACTGATGAAAACCCCACCCACTGATTGTTCTCTTGTGTGTTTTAGATGCATCTTTGGGATTCCAGACAGAGATATGATAGATCAAACACAGCACCTACAATACGTTCACATGGCCTGAAGCATAAAGGAACACCCAACAATAAGAAGAAGCTTTGAGTCAACAAAAGCAGATTTTAGCAGAAAGCTAGAAAAATGAATCTACTAAGGATATATACAGTCAATAGCTCATGTGTTGGAACAGGGAGCAGAGGATTATCTTCATTTGCAGTTGACTCATCTCCTCTGTAATATAGATTTCACATCAAGAAAATCAATACGAGTAGAAATACTGTAACAGTCAGCTTTTTTTATGGATGTAGGCAAGCTTCATCTTTTAACAATGACAGTATCCAGCAAGAAACCAACACTTGCACTACAGGTAATCAAAACAGATCCTCACATCACGTAGCATTTGAATAAAGTGAGCTGTACGGTGGAAGTTTTACAGTCTTTGAAAATTAAAAGCAGCTGTAATAACCGATTGATCCATTAAAACATGAATCAAGCAGACCTTCACTGGTTTCAGGTCCACATATGTGATTTATATATATTTGTAAATTGAATACTGTTCAGTGGATGCTTTAAACAAGTTATTAAATCACTTTCGGTTCTGGCAAATTTAACTGACTGAAATATCTGTACATTGACTGATAACAATAAAATGTATTCGATTTAATAGGATTTTGTAGGACATTGTAGGTTATCCCTGTTGACCTTTGGCACAGTGGTGAGTGGGGGATGAGAAAGGACAGATAAATGGGAAGAGGCAGAGATGAAGAGAAGGAAGTAATCTGGATTGTTGAAAAAAAAGGAGAGGATGAGAGTGAGAAAGCTGAACGAATGGCTTAAAGGGAAGAAGGAGAGGAGAGCAAAGGTGATCTGCGGTTGTTATCTGAGCTAAGCAGAGCAGGAGGGGAAGAGGATAGAGGATTTCTACAATAAAAAGATCTGAAAGCCAACAGAGGAGGGATTCTGCTTCCTATGTGGAAAGACAGACAAACAGAAAGACAGACCTACTTCATGATTCATCACCTCATGTCTAAAATAATAGATCTTAAAGCCTCCTGCTTCCACAAACTTCACAGGATGAACTTTTAGAAAGTCCCATTACTACTCTGAAAGGTTGCACCAAGAGTTCTCCAAACTAGGGAAGAGAAAGTTATAACAGAGGTAAAGAGGTATTTAAAAAGGAGACCAAGAAAAAAAGAGACAGAGACAGACACAAACATATAGTAGACGAGAGGAGAGTTATCGAGGGGGGGTATTCTTCATAAAGCAGGTGTCTAATTCCCTCAGGTCAGAAGAGAGCACATAGATAGAAAACAGATGCACAGACAGCTAAATAAACAAATTCTGAACCTGAAGCACACTGGAAACATATGAGCTCATGAGAAACAAGGTCATTTTGAATGGGTTTTTATGGCCTTTTCTACCCCCAGTAAACTAATAAATCAGTTTTCAAGCCACCAATCAATCCCCTAAACTGTCCCCTGGGGCATCTTATTGACTGGAAAGCATTCGGCTATGTGAAGGGCAACTGTTAAGTATTTCCTGGACCTGGTACAAGATATGATGTTATGTTATCTTGTGACTTGGGGAGGATACTGGGAGGTGCTATTCTTTCCTACCAGGAGGACTGTGAGTCCAGATACTGGAGGCAAAACACAGTTTGTTTCCATATACAATCGCAGCACTGTTTGGATGTTTTATGACATCCAAACAGTGCTGAGCACACGATTAATCACTACATTTGAATAACAAATTATTATCATGGGAGATTTATGACTAAATAAAACTTGATTAAAAACTTAAATGCACACGTAGAATTCAATGCAGGGTTACAATTTATGTTTTTTGCACATTAGTTGGAAATAAATCGTAAATATTAAAAATTAAAAGTTGACCTATTTAGCAGCTGTTCTTGAGCTTTCAATCACATCATATAACAATTATTAGTAGATGAATCATCATTGTGAAGTTTCGGAGCATTTTAAGGACTTCTCGCTCATGTGGACTCACAAGTCATTGCTTAAAATTTCCATCTGCTGATAACTACTAAATGGACCTGGTGGTGATTTGCCTGCTGCTCTTTCCAAGGTTGAGAATTAACTCTGAAACTCAAACTTTATTTCCACAAAATCTGATATTTGAAAATTTGAACATTTGCAACTGGGCAAAATCCATATGCTGATGAAGATCATGTGACATGATAAAAATAACAGCTATGAAATTTTAAAATGGTATGAGACTGTTTTGTCTTGTGTGATTTGTACGCTAAACATCTCTATACATGAAGGTGTCAAACAGACATTTCTTTACATGTATGCTTTAATAACTGCCTCCATTTTTATATCCACTTTTCCAGATTCAAGGCTGCCATCATAGACTGTGCAAAATAAAACGGACATAGAAACAAGCGAGTTGTATAAAAATCCAAATCAGCTGTAGACCAAAACCTTTATCTGAACCAATCTGTAAACATTTCTGTTGTAAACTTGGCCATTTTAACATTCGGGCATATGGAGATGACTCGCTTTTACAGTCAGCCTCAAGTGGGCATTCAAGGAACTTCAGTTTGTGGCACTTAGGTGTTGGCTTCATTTTACAGCTAAGGAAGTTGCTGCTTGGACATCGTGCAAAGTTTATAAACTGCTGTAGGCCTGTTTTTAAAAGCTGCTATACTGTCTGTCTGTCCGTCCGTCCATCTGTCCGTCCGTCCATCTGTCTGTCTGTCTAGCAGGCCAGACAATGGGTAACAATGCAGAAGTCTGATGTGCATATTTAAATTTATACTAATATTTAATATAGTAGTGTAGCAGTAGAGACAGTAATAGTTGTTGAACCGGTGCTGCTGGAAGTTTTTGTGAACATCTGCACTGTATTACTGCTCTGCAAGTCTTTATGTGGTAGTGGTGACAATGGCGCTGGTAATGATGACGACAGATGTTTCATTGCTGGTGATGGTGCTAACAGTTGCCATCTGCACTGCATTATGGCACCACTGTTCCATGTGCAAAAAAAAGAAAAAAAAAAAAAAAAAAAAATGGAACATCTGTATAATTGTAGTATAAGCAGACACACGCAGAGCTACTATGTTAGCCTTAACCTGGTCTTTATTTCACCCTGACTCAAACACACATTCACACAAACTAACAAGGGTAGGAAAAGTTGTGGGTTCGGGAAATGTCTTGAGGAGGGAGGGACTCTAGTTTTATTAAGGTTTTCATTTGACACCAACAGTAACATAACTGTGGTTATGGTCAATCAAAGATTGTGTTGGGATCGAAGGAAGTATTCTAAAGTATTTTCTAACAATGTAATTTGTGATGAATTTCCATTCTTACAGTTGACTTGAAAGCAAACAAATAATTTACAATATTTGCTAACCTAATCTTTCTCGAATTTTTGGTATGGTGTACTGGTTTTCATTGTAGTTCCCTCCTAGAGGAAATGTTGAGTTGCTGCTCTTACCTTGGTGGGAATGCGTGCCGTCAGGAGGTATGCTCTGTGAGACGCAAGGGCCTGAGGGGGAGAGAGAGAGAGAGAAAGAATAATGAGCATGTAGCTGTAAATATACACTCTGAGCAACAAGAACAAGGAAATGACAAAGAACACGGAGAGCTCGTCTGTTGACTCATCAAGATGAAAAGGCTTGTGACTCTAAAACATCTCAGTCAGTATGAAAAGAGAGCACAGAGTGAGGAATGGCAATGAGGAGAAAGATTCCTCTCTACTTGAAAACAAACATATAAACACACAGTGACATTTATAGAAATGTCTAGCACAACCCACTGAGGCGCTTATTACAAGATGCCTTCATTTTTATTGGACAACCCCCTTTGGTCTGAGTGAGGCCATCATAGGTCAGTGTGTATTTCTTGATGCCTTATGTGTTGTTTCTGCCTGCTGAGCAAACTGGACACCAACTGCTACTGTTTATTACAGCGCATGGTGAGGACTGAGCTCGCTTCTGTTGCTTCTCTGTGACAGAAAAGTCAAGGCTTCAAGAGGCATAACTGGAATGCATAAACTTGACATTCGTACCCCGACAAGGAGCCTTCAAGGGTCATTCGGCTACAAAGTATGTGATACTGTTTAGGGATATTTGCACAACCCTTGCTCTAACTGACGATTAGATGTTCGTACATTTGCATACCATTATTCTGATTCTGTGGCAACAGTAACTGTGGTCAACACGATGAAAAGTTTAAGGCTGTCTAGACTGTTATTTTATTTTAGTTGTAATGACACCAGCTGTGCAGAGAATTGCCTTCATCTTCATGTGCCAAGACACTGGATTTTGTCCTGTCAAATAATATCACAACAGGCCCAAGGCTGACCTTTAAACAATTAATGGGACACTGCCATCTTCCTTCTTGACGAAAAAAAAATCCTGGTTAGTAAGCAACAGTTTAGTGTGTTATTGCGGCTGAAATCTCATGACCCTTGTAGCGAGCATCTTCTTCGTGTTTCCTTTCACTCTGCACTGACATTTCAGCATGCTGTAATAAAACTGTCACAAATGTTGATGCCTTAACACCATCTTACAGCTCCTAAGATATGCCACTTTGGTCTGTTGGTTTTGAATGATACAACATCAAGAAGCGTAATGAAGGAAGAGAAACTGTCAAAAGATGAAAGAGGGGTGGAAGAAAAAGAAGGGCTTAGGGAGAGATAAAACGTACAAAAAGAAGCATGTGTGGGCACGAAGGGAAATGAGAAATGAGCAGGAGCAGTAAGATTTATCAAAGCTGAGACAAAACCAGAGAGAACATTGAAAGCAGACAGAGTAAAGAAGTAAAGAGTAAAGAAAAGCAATGACTGGCATGATGGGCATCGATGGAAAGAAAGCAGAAGAAGAGATGAAGAGAGGAGAACATGTGAGGACGACTGAGGAAATATAAACTGTCATTCTCTTTTTAAAAGATGTGGGAAAAAAACAGAGGGATGAGAGATGGGAGTAAAATAGGATGACAGTGTGTCCCAGCCCTCTGTGGCTCAGCTCCACAGGCAGAGTCTGTGTGGTGTGATGTGATGGAGGCAGACAGGCAGGCCTGTGTGACCAAAGATAACCTCCCCTAAAGAGCACCAATCATCACGGCTGTGCTCAACTATGCCTCTCTCTTTGTCTTAGTCTCATTTCTACTAGCTCTCATCTACATACAACACAAACTATGTATGTTTGGTCAATTTTTAACCAGAAAATCAGTTTGTAAACTATGATGGATGTGTACAATAAACAATTTTGATAATAATTAATAAGTATAATAATAAGTCTTAACAGACAAAAAAATAAATAAACATAATAACGCAAAAAGAAAAAGTACAACAACCTCCAACTGCCCACCCCCCACCCAGTACCAGACAGAGAACATACATATTACACACTGTACATAGCCAGACTACCATAAACGAAAAAGAGCAATAGAAATACAGTTACAGAAAATAGTTACATTGCAATACTGTTAGCATCCATATCTTCAACAAAGGTCAAAGAATTCGGAGGAATAGGATCTTTCCGTTTAAACAATATTAATCTCCTGGCCAGGAGAGTGCAGTAGTATCTAAAAGGGCTATCCACCAGGGTCACCCCAAGCAGTGCAATAGGAGGAGACGGTCTTACTACTCTTCCTAATATCTCAGTCTATATGTCGATTTTAAATACACATTTGCATTAAACTGTCAAGATTTGGACCTGAATTGATCAACAACACGAATAAAAACCCAAATACAGTGATTTAAGGGTTTAGCTACACTTTAAAAGGGGCTCTCCATTGACATCACACATTAAGTTCTGTTACTCATCCCAAGAAGTAGTATTAAGCCTGTGAAAACCCCTGCATAATATTTTTTGTGGCTCTGAAGGGACTTTCCAAAGTTCAAAATGATGATGATGATGATGATGATGATGATGATGACATCAGGGTTATTTTGGACCCGTACTACAGTAGTCAGGATACCTTAACCTCTGGTGCACAGATTTTTTAAAAACTTGTCTTCTGGGACTCCCCCAACTTTATGAAGTGGCCCTTTAAGACTTATTTTCAGACTTATTTTGCTGTTTTGTTCCCAGATCTCATCAATCACTTTGTTGAGAACAGTGTTATCATGACTAATTGGGACAGTTGTCAAACCTGAAAGTTGTAATACACTGGAATTATCCTTCAATCACATTATAGTACAGTATAGCACAAAGAAACAGCAGAAGAGTGGTCAGTAAGTGTGTAAACGGTTACAATTCGTGGAAATAAGAGTTTGGCTGCAGAACTTCAATGCTGTGTAACAGAAAAAAATGTCTTCAGCTGTGTGACACAAGAAAACCTCCTTCTTTCTTTTTTCCTTAGAGGGAAGCCCCAATTGTGTGTGTGCGTGTGTGTGACCGCATTAAGTCGTGGTTTTAGTTTCTGAACAGAACGTGTGAAATACACCAGGTTTAATCAAAAGACTGTGACACATCAGTGGGTTTCCAGGAGCTGAATAGCTACAGCTGCGGTCACACCCAGAACCTGCTGACTCTGAGCGGAGAGGAGGCACCAAGTGACCAGTGAGGCTTCATCTTTTCTGTCCAGTCTTACTAGAGAAGGCAGTAAATCACATAATACTTATCCACTGCATTAAAGGACGCAAGGACACAGTAATGACTGCCTGCCAAAATGAATCGAGTGCACTTTATAACTTGTTCAAATTGTTTGAAACATAATTCATGCTGCCACAGACTCTTAGATTTCCCTTTAGTTTTTCATCCTCCTCCTCAACGCATGACTGCCCCTCTGCACTCATGGTTTTGTCCAGTCAAAAGGGCAGATGGAGAAAGCACTAACACCTCCCTGTTTTATGACCCCCTCCTCTCTGTGACTGCCCTCCTCACTCCCTCCTTCTCTCCCTGTTTTAAGTGGATTTAAAGCTTCGAGCCTTCCCATCAGCCAATAATTTCACAGCAACCACCATCCCGCCCTTCAGCTCCACTCATCCAACCAGATGGCAGCAGCATTGGAGCATGTCTACAAGACCGGAGAGAGCATCTGCTATTACTCTCTCTCTCTCTGTATCACACACACACATACACACACAGAAACTGGGAGCTCACATACAAGATAACTGCCACCAGCTCTGGAGCACCATTTGTCTCCCTGGCCTTCTCACTCACTCACTCACACACACACACACACACACACAGACAGCTTTTCTGAGCCAAAATAATTTAATTATGAAAATTTGATACAGACTTCTTTGATTTAACCTTCTGTTATTTCATATGAATAAAAAATATCATGTTTAATAGCTAATAAACATAATGTACAACACACACAATTCATAATGTCTGCTTTACACACACACACACACACACACACACACACACACACACACACACACACACACACACACACACACACACTCGGGGTCAGCACCAGACGCACAGACTTCTGTGTGTGTGTGTGTGTGTGTGTGTGTGTGTGTGTGTGTGTGTGTGTGTGTGTGTGTGTGTGTGTGTAGTCCATTCACTCTATTACCATTCCCAGATTATCTTTTTCGCTGTCAAACTGTCAACCACATCTACCCTCCTGCAAATTGCCCCAACCCACATGCATGTACTCACTCGCACACACTTTGTGTTACTATGGCAACAGCTATCCCATACTGCACGCACACACATTTGTGAATACACAGATAGACACTCCTTCACACATGAAAGTAGCAAGCTGTAGAGCCAAGTCTTGCTTGAGAATGTCAATGAGTTTTCACCCCCCTAAACAACACTCACGCTGGCCTACAGTTATGCTCAATCTCTGTAGGAACCGAAGCAGTACAGAGCAGTGTTTCATCTGCAGTCATTGAGCTGTGGCAGCACTCAGCCACAGGAAATCTCCCCCCACTAAAAATACTTTTATTCATCCATCATGTCCTGGGGTGCATTCACCCTCTATTATATTCATCTACCATATTATTTCACATCTCTTCCATCAATGTGGTTTTGTTTGGGAGAGAGCAATGTCTTTAAAAATGTTGGTGGCACCAAACACATCATCAAAAATACTAGCTACAAATTCATCAAATGTTTGAGCAATGTAACAAAACTTCCATGCCAGATAAGTCAGGTACACACTGTCTGTCTTCTTGACCTGCAACACTCTTTGTTGCCTTTTACTCTGTCCTTAAAGAAGTAATTTGACATTATGGGAAATACATTTGTTTGCTTTCTTGCCAAAAGGGGCTGCTTTGAGGGTATGGAAATGTTGGGAAACAGGTTGCCTGACTCTGTCCAAAAGTAACCAATCCACCTACCAATGACCTTAATAATTTGTTTAATCCTTACAAAACCAAAAGTGTAAAATTGATACACTGTGTTTTTAAGGAACATTATGTACTGGACCACAACCCACATCCTTGAACTAAGCCAACTGTCTTTTAGCTGTAGATTCATATTTAAAGGGTAGAGGTGAGAGGATCCATCTTCTCACCTCAAGAAAGAGAATAACTGAAGCCCCCAGAATGTCCACCTAAGAATAAGATTTAGTGGTGAAGCAAGTGGTTGATTTATTGATAAATCACTTGACAGAAAACTTGGATTATCCATTACATAAAGGAAACAATAGAAAAAGAAACAACAACAACCCCAATTTATTTATTGATGGCCAATATAATTATTGGTTGTTTGACAAATAAGTGGCATAGTGGAAAAAAAAAAAAAAACACACAGCCACACTTACATTCATCAACAAACTGCTGCTGACACAGACTTTATATTGCATAATTGTTGCCATCATGTGCTGCATGTGCGTCTGTGTGCAACATTAATGAGTCATGATGTGCTGGCTGCAAACTAAAACTGTCAATGCAGCACAGTAGAACGAGGAACCAGATTATTTCTGGGGTAAGAGATGGAGAGGGAGGGAGAGAGAGAGAGAGAGAGAGAGAGAGAGAGAGAGAGAGAGCGCTAAGCAGAGTAGACACAGGAGTGACAGAGAGTGAGACAGTGAGCGAAGGAGAGGAGACGGAAGGTCAAATGAAGTAAATTGACTTAATAGATTCTAAGTGCTGTTTTGCTGATATGGAGCCAAGATTTAAATCCAATCAGAGGGGCAGATATTTAATGAATGAAAGTGTTTAAAAGCTGTTTCATCTCTGTTATAACCAACACTGCAGTCATGACCCCATCTTAGCTTTTAATACCCTGAAATCAATCAGCTCACCCTGAATCCAATGCAGTGAATTTCTCTCCTCCTCTTATCCTGCACTTCTTTGGTTTTCCCCTCCCACTCCATTTTTTCTTAATCTCTTAATGTCCTCATCCTTCTTCAGCCCCATCTCCTCTCACGGCCTAAAAAAAACTTACACATTATAATTACAGAAGGTTGCAAATGGTAAAAGAAATAGCCATCTTGCACATTTTACACCAATAAAACCTTTTTGACACTTTATGGTGTGGGATATTTGACTATTGGATAATCGAGCCACCACTACACAGAAAAATAGAAAAGAAAGATTTATGCTCAGTGTGTTTCTTCTTCCCCTGCATTCTTTTCTCTCTATCTTCCTTATCTCAAATTGGACACCAGATGGACTGCACCATGAAGAAATGTATACACCAGGTAAGTCATCATAGTATTCATGAAATAGTTTTTTCCTGTAGTGTCTCATCTTCCTGTTATTGATTTCTTATATACATAATATGAATATATATGTGCTTGTGCATGTGGTGCGTGGGCTAATGTATTTAAAAGAGGACACATGTGTATAACTAGAGACAACGAAGCAGGAGAAACACAAACACACAAGTGCACACACACGTACACACACTGTCCTGCTTTTATCTTTGAATAAATAGGGATGGTGTAACACAGTGTAAGAAAGGAGCAATACTCCACGCTGCGGTTCAACAGGCTAACATACAGCAGCAATTATACAAGGCAAAAATACTACACAGCAGGGGTGCCAAACATAGGGCCAAAGGGTCCAGTCCAGCCCACTGGATGACTTTGCAAAATATAAGAAATAGCAGAGAACTCCCAATGTTTCATTAAAACGCACATTATTCCTGATTTGTCCATTAGGGGGGGTGTTGTCCTAATAAGAGTTTATTCACCAAGGCAAACTATCAAACTCATCATGGTGAAAAATATGACTTGCAAGAAAAAATGAGAAAACAGAAGATAAATTAAAAAAATTTGAGGAAAACAACAGTCAAGAGATCAGCAATGCAGATATGACAGCTAGCTACATCATTGCTAATGAAATAAGATGAGCATCAAGGCCACACTCTTGGCATCGGTTTGAGAAGACATGTATGCTGAAGTATGCAGAAATCATGTGGCCCTATAAGAGACATCAGCCTGATAAAAAACTCTGAGGCAGGTAGGATTTCGGATCTTGCTCGAGATTTGGAGCCAAATTACGCACAAGCATAAGTAATTTGTTGCATTTTCGGTTATAATTGATGAGGACTTCACATAAGTTGCTCAACTGGCCATATTCCTCCTGAAGGAAGTGCTGGAGAGAATTCGACTGCCACAGATGAGTTCCTTGAGTCAGTGCCAATCAAATTGGGCTGCATGTGGCCCTTGAACTAAAATTATTTTGACACCCCTGCTGTGCAGTGTCATTTGCAAGGTAGAGGTTTGCAAATGACACTGCACAACCTGAGTGGCACAAATTCTACTAATTGGATGGAATAGAGTCTTGAGTTTGACTGCCACGGGTCTCGGGTCTGCGTCAGTTGCAGTCCATATCAGTTCTGATCATACGGTATGTTTAATAACCTCAGGAGATATGTTCATTTAGGAAAACTGTAACCTTTAAAAAAAAAAAAGTATGAGATTGAACGGTGAGTATTTTTCTAAAAGTTGGTTCAGTTCACAGGAGAAAATCATTGTCTCTTTGTGGGAAAATGCTTTTTGAAAACACTTCCAACAAAGCATAAATCTCACCTTTGTGTCCCTTGTCAAAGTTTGTGGAAGTGTGGAATGGGCTCACTGTCACACCTTGTCATCTTTGGGGGGAAAAAAGCTGTTACAAATACAGTTTTCACCTACTGTCAAGTACCAGTGTTTCCGCTCTCTGGAATCAGGGTGCAGTACAGAGCCCATTACAGCTTGGTGCACCACAGTGAAGTGAAAAAGACAAAGAAAACTTACTTTGACAAGCGACACAACAGGTGACATATATCCTTTCTCAGAAGTCTATAGTTCTCAACTATATTTTCAGTTTTAAAAGAGAAAAGACTTTAAGGACAAGGACTAACTGGTTGGTTTTGCAAATGCAATTTGGGTTTGTTCAGGTTGGCCACATCCTCAGGTCTCCTTCTGATCATTTTGGACCCATGGAGACCTCTACAGAAGGCAGAGATGAAAGTAGTCACAGCTCTTAAGAAGCCATTTATTGAGCTACTAAATTTAATACAGTACTGTGTGTGAAATAGCCGTTTTTTCCCCCAGATATATAACTTCTGACATAGATTAGTTTATATTAGGCCAGTTTGAATTAACCTGTAGCAGTCTCAAAACTGTATCCTACACACAGCTGTCAAATCTGTGAAAACACCCTCAAAGCGACCCCGAACACAATTTAAAAAACTCTTAATCCCCTCAACTGCAGAGGAAGCACACTCGTCTGTTTTCCTGCCATACGCCGGCAGTGGAAATTGGCTCCAGAGCCAAAGATAAACACTTATCTTATGACAGAGCGGGAAAACAGAGAAAGACCCTCAGTCGTGCTGACACAGTAGAGATCACGGTGGTGGGATCTGCTCCTAAGGCCAACTTGAACTTAATCTGGTTCCAGAAAAAAGCCCCCTAACCGCTCTAAACTCCGGCACAGAAATCATTTGTTTTACAATACATTGATTCTCCGCTGCCAAGACAAGCTGCTGACAGTGCAGCTGAGGTCTAGTCCTGTGATGACTGCAGACTCACACTGCGCCAAAACCACAGCAAAATGTGAGTATGTAGTACTCTTTCATAGTACAGCAGGCTTCAGGGATAGGGCATCTGACATGGTGTACAGTCTTGTTCTCAGACAAAAATCATAATACGAATGTCTGGACCCTGCTACAAAACAATAAAACACCACCACCAGGCAGTGTAGTCGACTGTCTGCAGCATCCTTATACCTTAGCCTCAAATATTTATAAGGATCATTGTAAAATGATTATTAACTACAAAAGCAAAAAATAAAAGCACTCATTGTTTAGGCAGTGCAAATGCTCAATAATGTAACATTTTTAGTAAGAGTCTCCAGGTAGCCAAGCTGCTAATTACTTTGTCAGGATACATGCCACTTCATTCCCCCCAAATTATGGATTATCCTATTTTGGAGCCACCCCACTCTCTGCAGTGCATATCCTTCCCACACTGCACCAGCAGCCAAGGAGAGCATTAAGAGAGAGACATCAATTTTCTTTTATCACTGCCCTGTTCATCGTTATGTGTTTTACTGCTCAGGAGATGAGCGTGGTGAGGAACAAAGGAGGCTGACTATGGTACTTCCTGAACAGATTTGATTGGCTAGTCTCATCAGACCACAGCTGCAGCGAGCTGAGGCATGAATAAATGTGGTGTCTGATTATGTTATATTTCATGGTTTACTTCTTTTTTTTATTAGTACTGTTGCTTTTTTTTATTTTGGGTGAGAACACAAAGTGTCAGCGAATATGCACAAAGTGCTGAATAATAAATGAGACAATGTAAGCTTGATGACTGAAATGGATGGAAACACTTTTGATGCAATAAAATGTGCCTTTAGCAGCTGACAGTTTGTCTTCTGAGTGAAAATAAAACCATTTTATACTGAATTGGGTACCATCAATAACAGTAATGATTTGACCATATACATTATCTCTGCATGCTGCCTGCCTCACTAACAACAATGAAATATTCAGTCAACCTCCCAAACGTGTCTTATACAACAAAGCAGCTGACCAAGCATTCAAAGGGCTGGGCAGAGGGATTAAATGATTGTGCTTTCAGATTAAGATTATAGTCCAGGTTGGTAAGACGCCCTTTATCGCTGGATAGATATCAGGGTTTTTAGGTACTAAACCTTGGGAGTGATATAGGGGGGTTCCTCTTAGAACCATGTGAGCCTCCAGGGCGTCCTCTAAGAACGCTGTGTGTGTTTAGGTTACAGAGATAAGGAATAATCACAAGGGTTCATTCATTCATCAGCATGCTAGCCAGACACAATGGGGAGGAGGTTTGTGTGTGTGCATGTGGGTGTCTAGCTATGTGATGGTGAGCCAAGGTTTCTGGGTAAATAGGATATCGCTGCAGACCACAGGGATGACAGAGTGAGACAGAAAAAATGAAAGAGAAAGAAATAAGAGGGACTGTTATTATTAAAAAAAAAAAAAAAAAAAAAAAAGGTGGAAACCTCCACAAGCTGAGGGGCTTTACCAGGGAGAGAGACGTACACAGGTATGACAGGGAGAAAGCGAGATAGAAAAAGAAGAAAGGAATGACAGAGACAAAGGCAGAGCAGGGAGAAGGGAGGAGGGAAGGAGAGAGGGGGGATTTCGTTCTGGGCTGGCGTTGGCATTACCCATGGTTTCCCTCTGGAGTGGGTAGATAACATCAGGCAGCACTAATAACACAGACACACACACACAAACACACAGTGCTGAGCTCTGATTTCAGTGATAAAAACACAGTTAGTGTGGTTTAGATCGTGAATGATATTTCCCCTAAAGATCAACAAAGGTCCTCTCATGATAAGATTTATATAATCAAAGTAAAAATGGTGATGTAGACAATGTAAAACTAAAAGAGGGTTTCCTGTGAGGGCTCTGGTGGCACTACGGATTTTAGACGAATCAGAAAACCTTTCTTGACAGGAAAATTTGTTGAACAAACAACATTTCTCACAAATTATATACAGAAAAGGAGGTATCTAAGTACTCGGAAGCTACTTCAAATAAGCAATATCACCAAATACCTGAATACCTTTCAAAATGGGAGAAGAGGGCACTGCTGTTGTGCAAGCTTCACCAATTTCAGCAAGGAAATGTATTATATTTCAGAGAGTTGGTGTCATAAAAGATCAATATCCAGTTCAACACATTACTGATCTGTCAAAATCCACACTCACATGGATGAGCACATGCACACATAAAAACATGATCTTGCACAAATGTGCAGAACACAGAGATACAGAGACAAAGCAGGGTATTCCCTTTACAGTGTCTGGTATTTGAATCCATTATAGTCTCTTTATACTATATGTAATGACAAAAATACTATATATAAATAATAAAATAAAATCCAGAAAAATAGAACAATGGAGGAGAAGGGTTAACCATTTGTAGAGGGCAATGATATAAACAGTAATGCAACATCAACTGCAAGGACACAATAAAAACCAACCATGCAGCAAAAGCACATGACAGCACTGCTGCATGTGTGCCAGCAAATGTCTATGACAGAGTCCATGCAGGCGGAGACAAACCCGTTCGCCTCTGATATTTATTGATCTGCTTTAAAACTCACAATCTGAATAATCCCCATGATTATAATAAGGGTTTAGAGACACATTTTCATCAGACAGACAACCAAAATGACAAACATGCATCTGTGAAAGAGACATATTATGCAGGTCTTGCCTTGTTTTAATCACTTGGGATTCATTGTTTTGACAGAAAACATCACATTGATCAGACCTGATTGTTTTTGTGGCTGTTTAGTATGACATGTTGTTCACAAACGTCATTGTCATCCAATCAATGCTGACTGTTGCTGTGACCTATAAACCTCATTCAATTCAATTATAGCCACTGACAGCAGACACTGTACCACCCAGGCCATTGCACTATAATACCCAACAGCCGCTTTTCCCACATTATAGACCATATAGGACTAGTTAGACCATCAGAGTTCATACGTGGCAAAAAATATGCAGATTTAGACCTAAACTCAAGCTGAGACATTGATTGTTGTAATCAAAACAGGAAACATGGTCAGAAGGAGCTCCACGAAGTAACAAGACCTCATCTGCCTCATTTGATCTTGTGGTTGAAACCAGAGATATTGGAAGTCAGTCCACACTATGAGATTATAAAAACCAAACCTATCAAGCCAACGACCTGAGGCAGGGTCAATTATATTACTGAGACGGTCTGAGTGACAATGACCCTGACCTATGAGATAATGAAGATGAATGACTGTGGGCGGGGCTTGCATGGAGCTAGGCTATGTGGCTGGTTAATATCTCTCCAGGGACGCCTTTGTAAGGGATTGTGGGATGGAAACATGCTAAGCCTATTGAGCTTGATGGAGAGTAATACAACACAGAGAAAGGCTGATTGATACCCAGCCTTTAAAATGTGACAGTGCGTGAACGGACTTTAGGACATAATGAGCGTTATTCAGAATAACGGCTAAAGTGGGAAGGTTTTTTGTCTCACACAAAAATATGGACAAAGAGTTACTCTGTGCGTGCACATATCACTGTAAACTGTGCTGGAATTTAGATTAAATATACAACAGAAATAAAAACACACTCTGTTGTAAGCTGTGTATTGTGTATTGCTGTGCTAAATAATGAACAAGCCATAATAAATTATTGCAAAATCCTATGTGGGTTTACTTTTTAGACTTTTATCTCGAATGGTGTTATATTATTTATATTATGTTCCCTGTGTTTCTTAGTATGTTAATTTATTATTATGGAAATAATCTTAACATACAGTTCTGGACTCACTGGGAAGGTAGTAATCTTCTGAGCTCTGTTAACCTTTGGTGTTTTTGTGTGATCCTAGGTTATTTAAACAAGTATGAAGTTAGATAAAAATGTATTTATTTTGATGCATAAATCTGCAAATTATGAAAGAAATTTGCTGACACGTTGCCTAATGTGGAGCATTTTATGCATGGCCATTTTTCCTAATATTTTACATAGAATGTAGTTTGGTTATGCATTTATTTTGTGAGAATTATATTTATCTTTTTCTACTGTAGCTACTTTATGGTCTCTTGATGTTCACAGAAGGCAATAATGCAAAAGATACCCTGCTTTGTTTTGTCTCTTCCAATTTCAGGGAGGTTATGGTGTTGTCATGTCTATGCCTCTGGCTACTTTGCAGTAAAGTTTGAGAAATAGTGCCGGTAAGTTGGGTCCATGTCCACTACACAACACAAGCAGAGTTGGACCCAACAATTACACACACACACACTGAAAACCGAAACTTCCTCCTAATTAACTGGCTTATTCAGCTGAGTCTGTTTGATCACTTTACAGAAACCAAACCACTCAGAAAGAGCCAGACAGAGACTGTCTGATAGCATGGTGTGGATCACAGTGTGCTAAAATTAGACTCCATGACTAACCTAAACTAGCATCTGTATTCAGCCTATTTTGAAAGACAGCTCCGGTTGAATTGGTCACAGTGTGACACAGCAAATCAGCATCAAGTTGAGAGGAATCAATGTGAAGTGTTTTTTAGGTTAGTTTGTCTTATTTAAATGCATGAGGAGATAACGCATTGCTCCGTTTGCGCAGAAGCAAAGAAGTGTACCTAATGAGATTATTTCAGACTGACAACACTAAATGTTTAAATAGATATCCATATTTTGATCTGTGTGAGGGAGAAATTGAGTCACCACTGACATCTCACAATTGAACGGAACTACATTTGACACTGTTGCCTAAAAAGAAGGTGAATTAAATCCTCACCAAGCATAACCGGAACCTGTCTGTGTTTTCCCTCATGCAATGCAAGTACGGAGGACTGGAAACTCAAAATTACTCATGGACGTGACTGCCTTTGAAAACAAAGGTTAATTAACGTTGAAGGCTGAATGATCCAAAAATCACAACCAAAAACACTTCCAACAAAATTCTTACTATTGGTTCTTTTATTATGAGAGATAGGCCTAACATTAGCCATTTTAGATTCCAGCTTCTCAAATGTGAGGCTTTTCTGCTATTCACTGTTGGTTTGACAAGCCAAGCCATACTGTATGCACACACCACTTTGTGCGCACATGCATCTTTCTTTCTTTTGAGTATGAACTACATTTTGTCTTCTGTTTTTTGGTCTACATAACAGTTCTGAGCAAACCTTAACTGTTAAACTTAAGAATCATTCATTCATTCCCTGTTTAAGCTTGATCCTCTTTAGCATTGGGGAACAAAACATTACTTCAAAATTGCAATTGTAATTGCAAGAGTCTAATCTAGTCCATTTGACAGAACACAAATCATTAAACACTACAGTGGAGTGGATATGATCACTGTAGTATGCACTCAGCAGGCAGATGGTGAACTGTTTGACATTTTTTCTGCTCGGTTAACTCTGAATGTCACCCCAATTATGTTAATAATCACCACATCATTATGGTATAAAACACAGAGGACCACTAAGAAGAGTTAACTATTTAATATACACAATGATTATGTGCCAAACAATGTTACAACTGTTTGAACCTTGGTCAAAGGACAAAGAACAATATTTCTGTCCACTCAACCAAGAAAAGACTCAAATACATACTGTATATACGAAACGATTCATAACCCCAAAAATGAAAACAAAACTATAAATAGATGTATATAGTCAAGGAAGACCCCTATAAGACCCCTGTGGTTTTCGTCAGACTCTGCTGTGACCACAAACCTCAAAATACAAACACCCACTGGATGACTGAGAAAAAGAAAGGGGAAAGAGAAAGAGAGATTACATCTCTGCATCATGAACCATGAAGTTGACAGATACTTTAAAAGGCACAGAGCAGAGAAACAAAATGAGGTTTTCTATCCACGGGTACATTTAAACATGTTTCACATTATGATGGAATATCTTCCTCCATTAACGGTCATATCCGTCTCTCTCTTTAATGATTCTTTTCCAGCAATTTCTTTTAATTTGTAATTCTACAAACACAAGAAAATATATACAGTGACCAAACAACCAGTCAGCCATATTTGTACAATATAAATATAGCAATACGTTCACAGCCATTTTTAAACCTGTAAAAAAAGTTGCCAGACTATAAGAAACTTCAACAGGCTACAGCAAAGACTCGATATCACAGCCTATTATCAAAGGGAATTTAAAATGTGTCGGATACTTGCTCTGCAGCCCTCAAGAAAGGTTTTAGTACCGCTAACAAAAGATAGTAGTGCTGGTTCCCATGAGAGGACATTACAGGTGATCATCAGGGAGTAGAGAACTGGGTCACTTCCATTTTCTCACTGGCCCTAATGACAGACTTCAGGTTTAAAGAAAAGGAGAGAGGGATGGCGGGAAAGACAAGTTGGACAAGATTCTCGCCTGTTCTCAGATGTAAACATGAGTTTTTAAACTTGGGACTACATTACAGCACATTAGTCTTAGTCACTTAGTCTCACTAGTCACTGAGGTGAGCAGAATTAGTCAGACATATTCTTACCAAACACAATATTTGTACAAATGCTGCAATAAAGCTGCAAATAAATACAATTATTTAAGCATTATTGTTCTTTTGGAACAACTCAGTTCCCATCATTTTGTTACACTTGGATACTGGCCAAGGTTTCTGTTGGCACACCATTGAATTATTCTTCAGTAAAATGGTCTAAGACCCCTTTTTTCTTCAAGGCTGTAATCAGCAGAGTCATGTTAGGACAAGCTCCAAGTTTGGGGAATCTGGAGATTACAAAAAAGTAAACTTTTTTATAAATATACTGCAGATTTAGTTTTCACATAGACAAACATATGAAATAACAAGGGCAAATGTGTGCGAATGTGTGGTGCATACTGTCCAAACTTCCAAACATAGAAGACAATCAAGAAGTCAAGACAAACTGAGGTAGAGAAGTGGAGTACAGTTTTTAACTTGCGGAGGGCCTGAAGAAAAGACTACCTTCCTGTGGTTTTAAAGTCAAAACCACAATTCAGGACCAAGAAACAGAAATATAAAGAGCTACAATAATGCTGTATAAACAGTATACAAGTGACTAAACAGGATTAGAACCATGTTTTATCATGTTGCATAATGTAACACAAAAAATCCCTAAGGCCACAATTTTTCGTAACAGAAGGGACAATTGCATGACAGAATATTTTCTGCAGTGTAAACATGTAAAGTTAAAGTTTCCTGTCAACCTTGACAGTCATTTAAGTACATGTGGGTGGCTGTGGCTCGGAGGTAGAGCGGGTCGTCCCCTAATCAGAAGATCAGCGGTTCGATCCCCGGTTCGATCCCCTCCAGTCTACATGTCGAAGTGTCCTTGGGCAAGATACTGAACCTGCGCCATCGGTGTGTGAATGGGTGAATGAGATATGTAGTGTAAAAGCGCTTTGAGTGGTCGGAAGACTAGAAAGGCGCTATATAAGTACAAGTCCATTTACCATGTGTTTGGATGGTGGGACCTATTCTGATTCACAACCAGTATATTTGAGAGACGTGTGAATGATGATATCTTGGCATCAGTGACTGTATGTGAAACTACCGCCTTCATGAGATCAAAGTGTGAAAAACACCCTGAAGAAGACTGTAACTTCATTACACTAATTGTGTAACTGCTGTGTCATGGCGCAGTCAAAACGAGATTAAAATCTGTGCTACTTTTATTCAGATTTAATTTTGATTATGTGCAGCAGCTTTGTTTCACACTGTGTCATCTGTATTGTGTCAGCGCAACTCCCACATACAAAGCAAACAATGAGAGGTAATAAAGCGGTTAACTATTGGTGACAGTCTCTGGCAAGGGCAAACACACACCCATACACTTTCTTTTATTCTTTTACACCAAGCAATCAAGAGGAAGTAGGACACTTTGTCAGCCCTCCAGTATCATAGTTTTAAATGGGAGCCAAGGATCTGTGAATGAGTAACACTGCTACTGTACATGACTAATGGCAGGTTAACTAAACCACTATGATCCCTATGCCAGATAAAATCATTGGGAATAAGGTTTAGAATTGGATGGTTTTGCAAAAGCATGGACGGTATCATGTTTAACATGTTTAACATTTGCTAATTAGCACTAAACAGAAAGTACAGCTGAGGCTGATGGGAATGTCATTAGCTTTGCAGGTATTTGGTCATAAATAAAAGTATTTTATTACAAATTTTAGATTTTGAGGAAAATAATAGTATTTCCTAATTCATCATGAGAGGTAATGAATGTCTGTAACAAATTTTGTTGCAATCTAGACAACAGTTGTCTAGACATTACACTTAAAACCACAAGTCAGGTGATCACCAAAGTAGGTAGGAGTCATTGTCTGGAAACTATGAATTTCAGTACAAACTTCTGTGCCAGTCCATCTGGTAAATGTGAGGTATTTCACTGGAAAGGTAAAAACCTTGAGCTGCTGTTAGCGCTAGAGAAAAGCCAGGGGATCACCAAAGCCATTATTGTTCATCCTCTGGGCACCATCAAAATCTTCATCAAATGTCTTGGCAATCCATCAAATAGATGTCAAGACATTCAAATAAAACCAAAAATGGCAACCTCTTGGTAGCAGTCAGTAATCCAACCAGATATTTCAACCTGGACCACCTGGATCACTGCTATGAATAAAGCCACGCTGCAACCGTAAGGGTCAAGTACTACTCAAAAATAAAAGACTTTCATTGACACTATATTGTCTTCTTTTCAGTAGGTTTGCTGGATTATCTCTCTTGTCTTTAGCTTTACAATTTGTCACTGATAATATCTGTCTGCCACACAGCAGGAGTTTTATAGCACAGCTGCTGTTCTTTACAATTCCTCTTTTTTCCTCCCTCCATCCCTCTGCCCTGTACAGTACATCTCATTGCCCATTTTTGTCTAACTCCTTCCATCCACCCCCCTCTCCCCCCTCTCCTCTTCTCCAGGGTGTGTTTGACTGATGTTATTATCTCTACCTCCGTCATCCCTCCATCTTCAAAGGAGGGAGATGACTGTATCTATCAAGCTTTAGTGTGCTTAAGAGACGCCTCAGGCACTGTGGTGCTCCACTCCCAGTCTGAGAAAAGCTTGGCGGTAAAAAGGGAGAAGACCTTGTGTGTATTTGACAGACAAGCAAATTGATAATGGAAATAACCATATTCCTCCCTTCATTACATGTGTACTTTACACTGTAGATGGATGCCCTGTGTTGTCTGAAGTAAATCAAACACCTGTGTGTGGCTACACTAAGTTAACAAGGGAGGTTCAATAAATGTCACCAAAAGACCTGAAATCTGGACTGTAAATCACAGTGAGAACTATATGGGTTGTGTGTTTGACATATGAGGTTATTTATACTTGGAAAAACCATACTGTTACCATAGTGGTTTACATACATTCTCATGGTGTACAACATACAGTAACAACAAACTGGAAATTAAAGGCAGCTATCTACCATCTATGTGCTGTGTGACAAACACAGCTATTATCAAACTGGGAAATGGAGTGATACTCCGAAGCTTGAACAAACAGCTCTACTGTGTTAATACAGTAATACTGTCTGAAATTGAGAGATTGAATGTAACACCCACAGGTGTCACAGCCACAGGAAGTAGGCAGCAGTATTAGTCAGTCAATTAAATTAGTCGCTTTTGATCTCCTATTAGTCACAGATTAACTCTATTACTCTCCAACAAACAGCAGTGCTGCTTTATGTTTGCTGGACATCTCCATCTGTTAATAAAGATTTGAAACACATTCTGCTTTCCCTGCTTGTCTTTTTATCTTTTATCTTCTCTAACTCATTACTACACTCAACTGCAATTTCATTTCCTGTGTGATCACACTTTTGTAATGTTTTTATATTCACTTACTCTACTCGACACCACTTGTTGTTTCCTGCGCTTGTTTCATTGAGATTGTACAGTATAATCCAATGAATTTATTTTTGTTCTGAAGTGATTTATATGTATATACATGTTGGTATGTTCTTTTTAGTGGTTTTTCTTTCAAGTAATGTATGTGATTTTAACTTTATATTCTTTTTAGGGTGACTATGTAACATCCATCCAGAGAATACAGGTTAAAAAATGTCTTTTGGCTAATTCCAAACCCTGGCATTTAAAGCAATGTTTATTAATGGACACCACCCCTGTTAAATAAACCATTAAACACTAACATTAATAAATATCTGGGTTATTGTTACCCTGTTGACACCATCAGGGTTACGTTTTTAATTTGAAAAGCTCCACTCAGAGGCACAGAAGAGATTACAGTATATTATACAGCTGTGTTCACAGTAAAGTGATCTTTATGTGGAAAATCAACAAAGTGGTCCTCACACATTGCTGCATCACACTTCTCAGAAACACTGTTTCAATTTTCAGCCAACGTTTATTTGATTACAACATCTGACCTCAAAACAATCTGAAAATATAGTTTTTTTTTCATCATGTCCAACTTTAGATAGTATAACACTGACAGGCTGAACCTGAACATGTTTGTGTTCTCTCTGTGCCACTTCCTGCATAATCGGTTTCTCAAACTCTGTTTTTCTGCAGAACAACAAACAGTGGTTTATTTGTTCAGTCTGGTCAAGCAGAGCGTTGATACAAACTCACCGAGTCATTCTCATGCCCTGCGTCTGGATGAAATACCAGAACCACTCCACTGGAATTCCTCACTTCCCAGTACTGACTCCCACTTCTTTGCATTGTTTCGTATGTATGTGCGCACTACTAGCCTCTGTGTCCATCTCCCACATGGCAACATTGTTGTCATAACCACGTCAAGAGAGTCGATATCTCACTATGAAACAAACATCACATAGAGATTTGAACGTGAATTGAATTTTGAAGTGCTGTAGATCTCCATATTCCTTCCTGATGTAACACTGGTGGCTACAGATTCCAGCAGTAATGATGTGTCTTCAATTAATGATCACATTACATAAAATGACAAGTCCAATTTTCTTGCATAGTAACTCACTCCCTCCTGCTGCTTCTCACCCCAGCGTGCTCCCAGAACATTTAGCGAGTACAGGAGATATGAAAGTGAAGCTCATCATTCCTGTCTCACACTTCTTCCTCTGCTTACAGAATGTCCCTAGATGATATATTCAAGCTCCTACAGTGAGTGCAAATGTGTTTAAGTTAAACATACCCAGGGGACTGGCTCATAGTTCTGTTAATGTCACACAATATCACATCCTAAAGCAGACAACTTGGCTGTGCAGGCCTGTTCACAAAGCATTTTAAACGTTCTCTTTTCCCAAATTTCTATATTCCACACAGAGCTATGTAACTAAAAGCTTAATTCCACTGAGAGTCACATAACTAAAAGGCGTTTCTACCCAGAGCTACACATATTGAACATGCTGATTCATTCACAGTGACTGGAAGCTGTCTGATTCAACCATCAAACTTTATGGACTCTGCTTAGACACTGTTTTACTGAGGAAAGAAACTATTCCATCTTAACTATCTTTAGTCTCTGATCTGTTTTAAGCCCAGAAAGAACCAATATGCATTTTTAATGATCTGCCAAGTATTAATTATTCAGCATTCAATGGATTTACTGCTTTGTGGCTGGCAGTTAATGGTCTGAGCTGCTATTTCTACCTGGCTAGTAGACTCACTGAGGGCTGATAAGGACACAGTCAAATGTAACACTGGGTGAATGAATGACCTAAGTTTTGGGCCAATGTGTTTAATTTTAGCAGCTGCTCTGCTGCAACCCTTAGCACCCGATTGCATCAAAAACGTACTTCCCAAGAATATCATTATCGTTGATGTCCGTTGTTCATAAACTTCCATAAATCCACTTAGAAATCACAGAAAAAAAGAGGCTCCTTGTAACTACTGAACCTGAGAATCTCCACGTTTTGTTCAGTAAGTGAGAATTGTCTGAACACCCATGGACACATTGGATAAAAACCTTTTGCCAAAATGTAAACAAATATAGGCTAAAAAAACTGGGCTAAAGTAGTAGCCCAAGGTGTAAAATACTGAATCCATGGCTCACTTCCACATTTGAGGTAATTTCATCAAACTTCAAAATACCATTAGTCCTTCAAACCTCGCAAACACTTAAAATGTTGGTGCATATACCCTACAGGAAAAATCACATGACCCAGATACTGGGAAGCATATGGCATTCATTTATAAAGGTCTGCTTAGAAATGAGCAAATAGTCAAGTGCTGGAACAAATGTCTAAGATGATGCTGGTTCCACTTAAATTGAATGTCACGAGTGGGACTTAAAGATACTGTAATGACACTTTGTGGAAACAAAAAGTGTCATTAGGTGACCCCACTCAGACTAGGAATGCAACAATTATGGATTCTGATGGTACGATTATTATAGTCTGTGGAAAAATCCCATTTCATGGTTCCAAAATAATGCATTTCACAACCCTTTCGATGTATGAAATTATATGAGCATTTTTATTTTGCAGTTTTAGTAAAAATCAAATAAGAAAATTGAGAACCTATTAAGCAGATGTCCTTGAGGGGATTACATGCTGTTTTGATGATGTGGTACATTCATTAATGGTGCAATGCTCCTCTCCTGCTGTTGGATTACGTTGCACTAAAAACCCAACTCTTAACGCACGGCTATTTCGTTGATTGTAAGTGACACTTGGTGTGGCTGAGCCTTGTGGTTACAAAACCATGATGATTTCGATTTTAGTGAAATCGATTCATCGCTGCATCCGTACCTTAGACTAATTGAGACAGAAGATGTTCAGGGTTCATGCCGTTTCTTACAATCCGCTTAACCTTGACTTGCAGAAAATTACCCAAAAATCAAATTATAACTGAACTTGAAAAGACAGTAACAATGCAGTGAAGTGATGCTCACTGTGAAGGTTGAAATAATGAATGCTTTTCCAGCACTACAGAGAGAAAAAAAGCATGGAGGTTTTTGATGTTATTAAATGACTGTACATTTTATGTGGGATAAAAAGACAAAGGTTTTCGCCCCTTTATTGAAGAAGCAGCATGAAAACAGCACGAGTGGACTCACCAAGACTCTGTTCTCCGTCTTGTCTCCTTTGATCTCCAGTTTGACTTTCCTCCTCAGCGACAGCTTCACCTTTCTCCCCACTGCGTCCCTGACGCTCTCTGCAAAAGGAGAGAAACTAGGGTGAGACTCAGACCCAAATTTAGAAAATATCTGTGTGAAAAAGAGAAATTGTTGCCAAGTGGTTTATCGTGCATTACAAAACTGCCTATTTACTTTGTAGACTCTTTCCCAGAGTCTTAACACAGAGCACAGATCAGTGCATTTCTGCCAAAGGGGGAATAACTCCCTAACAAACCAAAGGAGGAATAATCTTTCTTCTAGTTTTCATTTATTTGGGCATGATTAATCCCTCTTCAGAGGACTGATTTCTGATATTATTTGTATCAGATTTAGGCTTATTTCTCAATGCCTGTGGTGAAACATGAAACTGAAAAAAATAAAAATACGCCCACACAGAGTCAAACTAGTAAACTCAAGTGAACTCACACATAGGCCTACTTTGCTTTAAAACTGCTGAAAAAGTTTGAATAAGTTTGAGCAAGAAAACATTAATTGAACAATGATTCTGATAATGTTTGTAGAGCAAATACTGTGACAATCGGTCCAATAGTTTGAACCATTTTAATCTTAGCTACCTGCTGGTGGTGCTAAACAAAAGAATCACCAAAGTCAGTGAATTTCATGACAGGGCATCCAATAGCTGTTTAGGTATTTCATGTCAGTCAAAGTGGCAAAGTGACTGACAGACTAAAAGATCAATGGTAACATCCATTCTAGCATGCTAAAACATGACATTTGTTGGCTCCATCTTCTTCAATGTAAGAATTTGCTACTTTTCTCTGATTTTCATAATTATAAATGAAATACATTTGGGTTTGCCCTGTTGGTTGGACAAAACAAGCAATTGTCTTTTTTAATCAAACAATACATTAAAATAACCAACAGATATATTAATAATAAAAAGAATCTTTCACGAATATGTTGAGCGTGTTGTTCAAATCAATTGTTCACACTCAGTAGGAGCCTCAACTGCCAGTAAACTGGCTTTCAGAGAGCAGAACTGGGTCAGCCGCATCTCCATGGTCCTCAATTCACCCACCACACAGCGGCTGATGTAGTCTGTGCACATGTGAGAGGGATTGTGTGTGCGTGTGTGTGTGTGTGTGTGTGTGTGTGTGTGTGTGTGTGTGTGTGTACGTGTGTGTACATACGTGCTGGCATGCATGTGTCCTTGCCTACAGGCTTCCTCAAACCATCGTCAGATCAAAGTGAAACTAATAATTAGACAAAGTGCAAAGTGGTTCATCTGCCAGCCTGGAACACATTTCCTGCTGCAGCATTTCTGAAACTAAAGTCTTAGACACCCAGTGGATTTCTATACAAAATTAAAACTAGTATGTTTTAATGAGCCTGAGCAGTTTTTGGTCCCGGACAGAAAAAAGTCTTGACAGACCCTCGTATATCATTTTTCTGCTAATTTAATTTTTCTGCTCATTCATTAAAACTGTGACAGGAGTGAGACCTTTACTATCCAGCTGCCCTGTGGTTCATATTAGGCAGTTAAGGTATGTGCACTGGGTCACAGGCTCGTGTGGAGGGTGGGGAAATGGGAGACCTATGGCCTTGTAAAAGCTCAAACAAACAATTCACAAACCCATAAATTCACTCGCCCATTTATTGACCCTCAGCCAATCCAGATGTGTGTGTCACAGATTAGACCTGTCGTCTCTCTAAAGAGCAAACATCATGGAGGTGTTGAACATCATAGAAATGACATGAGATCTGATTAGTTGTAGACTATGAGAAAAGTCAAACTGAGGTTAATATAAACCAGACATATTCATTTATTCACTATATTGGGAACTTGTTTTATGTGACCTGTGTGAGTAAAAAGCTCAAAGTTCAATGGCAAGCATCCACAGGACCATCCATCCATCCATTATCTGTAACCGCGTATCGGGGTCACAGTGGGGCTGTAGCCTATGCATCCACAGGACCACAAGACCAAATTGTTCACTTGTGTCAGCTGTGCTTTGCTTGGCCCCTTTATTAAATTGGACTCTTTCATTGAAAGATCTCTCTAGTTTTAGCTCATTTTTTACGTTTTGGCACATCATGATACAACAAACTTTTTAAAAATACAGCTTTAACTGCCTGTTGAACTGGCTTATCACATAAAGGGAAATGCACAAATGTGTACACATCAATGCTTCATGATAGTTCCTTAAAAGCGGTGAATGTTTTTAGTTTTTTCATTCCCAACTAACCCTTGCAGATCATCAAGAAGAGATTTGTCTCTAGGTGAGCCCTCTGTAGCCCTCTCTGTAGTTTTCAACTGTGGAAAGATATATTTTGTCTATAGCGTTTCAATCTGCAGCATCATGCTGTTTGTTGTATGCGCTGGATGCCATGAGTGATCGAGTATGATGCTGAATCACCCGCACCAGTGAATGTTTCCAACAATGGCTGGTTATATAGTACTCCAAACAACACCACATGACAATGGGATCATGACAAACCAAATTCCTTGTGTTCAGAGTGCATTGTTAGGAAAATCCTTTAAGAGAGGGGATGAGGATAGAAAACTTGCTGACTCTAAGCTTGAGTGGACATTAGACCATAACAAAGGTGAAAAGATCGATCCGAAAAAAATCCCCAAAATGTGTTCCAATGTTCCATGTTCCTTGTTTGATTGGATCGGATTACCTGGATGGCTAAACTAAAACTGTAAAAAAAAAAAAAAGGTGCATATTCAGAGTACTTTTCAGATGGACTCAATTTCTATGACTGGTGGGTCAGGCATTTTAAGTTTTCGTTCAGGAACCAAAATCTCCACTAATGCCAAATGTAAGGCTGAAGTTTGGGGAAATGTGTACAAAAGACAGAGTGGAATAAAATCATTTTAACAACTTTGAAGCTACTTCTAGAAAAACAGGAAAATGAGATGAAATTCAAACAGAAAATTCAACTGAAAAAGCGTCTGTTCCTTCAGCCCAAACAGGGTGGATAACAAACAAACCAACATATTCTAGTCGCGTGAGAGCACAAGCATATGAATGAGACCACAGATACATTGGTAGAGTGAAATAAGCGACTGACTGGCTGCAAAATTCGGTGACTCAGTGAATGAACGCATGCCTGACCAAGTGACCTAGCATTTTCCTTCAAGGCTCATCTACAGTATGCAAGCCAAAAGAACATTGTAGACTGTGTGTGTCCACATGAGGTGGAGAGAAAGAGCTTGTGCTTGTCCAACATGGCACTGAGGTGTCAAAAACTGAGCTACTTTGCCAAACAAAGAGACCCTGAGCTTGAGCCAAACAGCCTGCAGTAACTCTAATGTATGTCCACAATCAGTACAAATAACTCATATGAAACATCACAGACTTAAGCTGAACGGACAGACTGAGTAAAACTCCATGCAAGAGATGTGAGAGTGGACCAAGGTTACTGTGGGGAAGATAATCCTGAAAATATGAGTGAATGAGGGGAATGATATGCCGGCAACTCACATCTAAACTATTTGGCTTTTCTTCCAAATATAGCCTGCAGCACCTTGATCAACAACAGCAATGCTCCATGTATACACAGCTTCAAGCTTTATTGCAGTTAAATCATTTACAGTTCCATACTGTTTATACTGTAAAGTCTACTGCAAGAATTGTGCAGAATTTGGAGAGGGACACCATTAACTACAACCAAACTGGCCCTGTAAGGATGTGGGTTGGATACTATCAACACATTGGAGATAATACCATGCTATTGTGTCTCAGCCACAATAAGTATAGATGTATAGTGTGTATGGATTATATTTTATTGTTAATCATTACTCAAAAGCGCATGCACACTGAGAGTTATGGATATGATAGAGGCAGTATCAGTGATTGTTCCAGTCTGGACACATGGCTACAAGCGATCCGTTTCTGTTCTTACCCAGAAGATCTTTGGGGACCTCTGACACTTCTTCGCTCATTTTGTCGAATATAATATCCAAACCAACGACAAGAGTTCAGTCAACACATCAAGAAGCCTCAAATTATGAGGAAACAAGGAGCGGGAGAGAGCGAGAGAAGTGTCAGGTGGTGCCGCCGCCGCCGGTGCGCTTCTGCCGGTTACATGCTCCTGTCCTCCTCTCACTGTGTCCGGACAATGTATCCGCGTTTACCAGCGCGCATCTCTTTTCGGGTTAAACAGGTTCAGTGGTTGTGTGCTGAGGAAAGAGTAGGGAAAAAAAAAACCCGCTAGAAGCTTCTTAAAATCATGTTGAGAGCCAGCAGATTCTGCGCATGGAGATGAAAAGACCACCGCTCACGTACATCCTCCTCTCTGGCCGTGGCCCTACCGTAAAGCTGTCGGTAATACAGTACCAGCCAATAGTGGAAACCGGGGCCCCTCCCCGCTCGGTGATGCGACAGCCAGGGAGCCGATGCGATGCCTGGGCGGAGTGGCGTGGCAGGAGGGGGGCGTTGGTAGTGTCAGCCCGATATTAATGAGCGCGCTGCACTAGTGGTTCCCAAACTGGGAACCAGGGACCTCTAGTGGACCTTGAGGGGTTCCCACGGGGTCCCAATACTATGCTTGTATTGCAGGAAGTAGATGTACTCCCAATAGCCAAGATATGAGATTAGTACAGTGCAGGCCTACTTTAACTAGCCTATAAGAAAGACTCTAAGAAATCACTCCTATGAGTATAAATAGGCCTACACTCTAAATCCCTGTGGGAACATTGTTACAGATAGAAGTGTCCCTGCAGAGAGGCCTACTGTTTTTAGATTCAAAATATAATAAGACAAAAACTTGAAAACTATATATTTTCCCTTTTATATCCTTTATTCATCCATTTATTTTATTTTATTTTATTTTATTTTAATCAAAATTATAAATGTTTTAGGTCACTTTAAAATTGCTCTTGGACCACGATGTTCGTAACAGTACCAAATTAATGAGAGACAGGCTGCAGTTACTTGTTTGTTCACTGCAATAGGCCATTTTTAAGAAATACTAAACGTTTTTGATTATGAATTATGGAGAAAAATATAAATGTGTCAATAAGAGTTCAACATCTCTACTCACTGTCTCTGATGTGGTTTGTAAAAATGTCACTAGATGTTAAAATGTTTTATTCTACAATGACCAGACTTAAACAGGAAAGATGGCGACACCTTGCGGTGATTTAGTTCAATTACACCACTGTGGTTTTCTTGATATAGATAGTTACGACCATTTCATTTCATTATAAAATGTACTTTATTTAGCTGCCGCAAGTCACAAGTAACAGTTTTCAGTCTCATGTCACACGTCATAAATCTCTATGATAACATTTAATTTAACACAAATTAAAAATATGTTCTATTTATGACACTTGAGTGATGCCACGATGTCTTGTTCAAGTTATTTCCATGTTTCACATACACTTGTTTTCCAATGGGCGAACATTCTAACTAAGAAAAAGAGGTATTTGTTCTTTACTGTACTGCTGTCATCAGTGTTAAGCTAAAATACAGTTTGAGGTCTGCTGCTGAATCTCACTGAGTCTCTTCTCTAGTTTATCTGCCATGGCGTTGAGTTGTGAAGCCCTCAGCATCTCGGGCAGTTTTTTCAGCTGCTCCACAGAAGCCTCGTCCAGCCAAGTTTTGATTTGATCCAGGAGAGGACCTCTCTGTTTGGGGAGAACCGTACCCCGGATGCGCCTGTCCTGTCCTGACTTAATGTACCTGTTGGAGGGAGATCGTGGTTTATTAGCGTCTAAGGGTGAAGGGAATAGTTGAGTTGAAGAGGCACGAAGAGGAAGGAAGGGGGCTCACCTAGAGACAAATCTCTTCATTTTTGCCACACGCATCCTGTGCGTGCTGAAAAATCCTGAGAAGAATGCCCTGAACTTCGCACCTGAGCAAGAAAGTTGTGTCGTGTGAGTTTGAAATCTAAACTTTGCCGTCAATTTGTCATACAATCGTAAAATTGAATGAATAAACAAACACATGTTAAGCAGTTAAAATACATGTACAAATACAATTACACACCTCCATTTGCAATATCCTGGCAGGTGCCACACATTGTATCTTGGTCAAATGTGCCGTTCAGGAGCACAAACTGTCCGCTTGCGCATTCCTGGTGCCTTACGCACGAATCCAGCGCAGAAGATGAGTTGGAAAAGTAACCCTCGGCACACAGTTCACAAACTGTGTCCATTTGCGACGTACCTGTAAAAGACAACAATGCATTTTAGGGTGTACAGTGTTTTAAAATACTAATTGTGGCTGACCAATCAACAAAATATAGAATTTTGAATATTATAAATCGTAATGGAAGCAAGGCAAACATCTCCACATAAAACAAGTACAGGCCTTTTCCCTGATAAATACCTCTGGTAAAAACACCTTGTCCGGTCCCACACTCCGAGTGTTTCATACAGAAGTCATGGGTCCAGTAGAAGCCCTCTTTGCACCGACAGACCCTGTTGTTAACCGCGGAGCACTCCTTCTCCACCTCCTGGTTATCAAAGCAGAAGTTGTTGCAGTACAGACACCTGGGCAGGAAGTTCCACAGCTCGGTGAAGTGGTCGCCATTGCACGGCGCGCACTTGGTGGGCGTGGTGGCTGTGCAGTGGGCGGCCATGTGGGTGCCGGGTGGACACTTGTCACAGGTGAGGATCTGTCCGGTGGACGGGTCTTGGTGCTCGTACTTGGGAACGGAATTACCAGCGGAAGTCCCGCAAAGGACACCGGAGAGCAGGAACAGGACCGGTAAGAGGAGCTGAGGAGAAGACCGTGATTACTGTTCTCTGTGTTTTAATATAACTGTTACTGGTGCTGTTGCTATTACTACTACTACTACTACTGCTACTACTACTACTACTACTATTGTCTTTACTCCTGCTTATTGGAATCGCGATGTCTCACAGTACTACTGTCACCTAATGTGACCCTTCTTTCCCAGGATGCAATACAAATCACAACAGATATAAATATAAATCAGAACATATAGACATAAAACCCAGAAATATCTAATCGATATCAGAGTGAAACTGAAAACACTGTAACTGATTACTGCACTACATGCTGTAGACAACATTTGACAGCAGCATTTGTCAATTGATTAATCTTTATAAAATACAACAAAAGCTGCTTATTTTATTAATCAGCTGGAAAATCAGCAGAGTAATAATATTTGACTTGACCTGACATTTACCTTCCACAATGACTACTCAGTGTTCACAAGAGACCTAAATATTTCAATATGCCTCATTATTCATTTACAGCCAAAGGTAAATTTGAGTTGTTCCACTAAAAATATGTATTTTTTATAATATAATATAATATATATATCCAATATTTATTATAATATTTATATATTATATTATATTTTTTGTCTTTTTTGTCTCTATTTGATCCATTAAACAATTTCTAATAAAATATAAAGAAACAAACATTTCTTAATTTACTCATATAATATATATATATATATATATATATATATATATATATATATATATATATATATATATATATTATATGAGTAAATTAAGAAATGTTTATATATATATATATATATATAAATATATATATATATATATATATATATATATATATATATATATATATATATATATATATATATATATATATATATATAATGTTTTCTTATCTTAAGTTATGTCAATTTACAAAATTATAATATACTTATATTATTCTAACTTATTGTTATCGAACATTCTCTAAAACTCTCTAATCATCACATCTGTTTCTGTTCTTTGCCATCTTAAACTTATATATACTATACTCAGAATATTGTTATATAGACACTCACCATGCTGATGATTTGCATGTTGTCGCTTCTGTTGAGGGTTTGACAGTACATCAGGTTCATTTTTATAGTGTAGAGGGAACCTCTGATGTGTGGGCGTCTGGGTTGCTGTAGTAGCTTTACTCAAATGTCAAACAACTTCCCATTAAGCTGAATTGTGGATGTAACACCTGAATGACAGCATTTTTTTTTACTTATTCTCAATGCAATTAGACTGATTGATGTAGGCTGATTTGATTTCAGTTCTTGGAAATTATTCAGTTCATTCATCTGATACCCCAATGTCCTGTTAGCAACAAATTTTAGGATGTTTCAAAAGTTACACAAGTAAATGCAAAAGCTTCTCTGTTATATCACTAAATGCATTTCAAGTGAAAACCTTGTTCAACTTAAATAACTGAACTGTACAGTAATTTAGCTCCATCAACAATTAAAACAATGCTCTCGTAATATATTAAATGTCATAACTCAGGTTTTGAAACTGTAAAAAGTATTGAATTTAAAGAAATGACTTAAAAAATTCGTAATTCTAAACTTTCCATGAATCTTCTCTTTACTGTCACACTAAAAACCATAAATATGATTTTTTTATGATTTTCCACTTATTTGTTGAAACATATATCATATGCCAATGTGTGAATAAGTCAGCTTTTTCCTTTGAACAATTGTGTAACTGACTGAAGTATTTGCATACTAAGACAATTTGCTGGTTAAGCAAACGGTGATGACGCGTCCTGCGATGAGTCAAACATGTATCTACATGTCGCTCATCTCCCCTTTTTGTTTCCACCGAATATGAGAATATACTACATGATGCGCAGGGTGCGTTTTTGATGAATAAGTGTAATACGCTTCAGACTTACGGCTCAGTTTGAGTCAGACAATCTCCCTTTTACTTAAACGTAGTGACCTTTTTCATAATGGCTGTGATCTTGTGGGTTTAACCTGGATACAATGACTTAATGTGATATATCTGTGCTCGTTTTGTGTTTAAAGATAGTAGACCTACTAATTTTTTGTAGCTTTCGTAACCACATCTCACTGATGCTGGCTGTAGAAGACTGCAAGATGTGGTTTAATGCTCAGAAAAACTACCAAGGGGACTTTCGGGCTTAGATTATTATGTTGCACAGACTGTTCCCAGAAGTGAAACATTTTTAAATTTCTAAACTAAACTATTTCTATTCTAAACTAGAATAAGAATTGGACAACACATTTTATGCCAAATAATAGCATTGACAGTTTTGGGTATTTGGTGCTAGAAAAATATTTTGTCTGCACTAAAGTTTCCTTCCAAGCCAAATTTATGGGTCATTTTGTCCTGAAACATTTACTGTTGTCACCTAAGGTGCTTCTTCTGCTGATTTCATGTAGTTACATGAGGTGTGACACAAGGCTGACACTCTCTTGTGGGGAAATATGTGGAAGAAAATGTTTCAGAGCCAAAAGACAATGTTACTTCAGTGGAGCGTTCTGGATTCTCGCATGACATGACCAATGTGGATGGAACATTCTCAAACCTTACTTAACCCCATCCATCTTCAGTTTTGAACCTAACCATAACATTTTTAACTTTACAGTTAAACCCATTTCAAAGCTTTAACATGAACTTATGATTAACCCGACTCTTTTCACAGGCCATTCACAGTGTTTCCGCTCATAGCCCTGATGGGATTCATATGTATTTTATGTGAATGGAAGACACATTGATATGTATGCAAAGTTGAACTAATGTGAGATAATTTGGCTCAGCAAGACACTTGCAGTCAAAACCTGGAATAAAACTAACTAACTTCCCAAGATAATATAAGTGTGGGTGACACGATGACATATATTGTGCAATCATTTAAATTTGCCAACCATCAGAAATTTTGCAGTTTTTACTAAGTAATCTATTTGTAAGGATGACATAAAATCAAACAGCAGTTCAAGCTGGTTTTGGTGAAATTGTGAATAAACTATGTACAAAAGAAAAGCTAGGCTAGGTTTATTGCTATTGGGCAGCTAGCAGCTAACTTCCAGCAGGTCTCCACCTGAACTGAACCAACTTCAACTTTATCAATTCAAATTATCTTTATGGGACTTCAACTTCAGCTTACTTTATTCAGTTAATTTAAATTCAAGTAATTAAATTTAAATTAAATACATTTGCATCATAAAAACAACAGAAAACAACATTTCTAAACCATTAATGTAACCAGAATTATTAGCAATATAGATTATCATGGTAAGTAAAAAAGATTATTGCCTGAAACAATGAAAAAAAAAACAAAACAAAAAAAAACAAGCATACCAAGCCAGTTGCTTGGCCTGGGTCTTCAGCCATGGTGCTTGTCTTCATCAGCTGCTCATGAATCTCCCCACATCTCCAAGAGCACGTCCAAAGGGCCACTGATGTGATTGCCGTAGATCAGCTCAAACGTTGAAAACCCTGTTAACAGTTGTAGTAATGGCAGCCACATATCCCAGCCTCCTCTTGATTCTTTAAAGGAACTAATGCAACATGTGGTTTAAGAGGTGGTTCTTACTCTCTTAATTCTTAAGAGCCTGAGGTAGTGTGATCAGTAAGGATTTCTTTAGGAAACTTTCAACATAGCTGTAGATACTTGCTTAGTTTAGGCTTTTGGTTACATAGTTGCATAGTCAGTGTTGACCAAAGTGAACCTCTGGACTGACAGACTCCCTTCAACCAGGCCAAATATGTCAACACCAATATGTTCAGATGGTGTAGAAACTATAGGAACTGGATTAAGAGGTACATTTGCTTTATGTTTTCTTGCAGCAAGCTGGCATTCAGAGCATGTTTTACAGAAGTCTTTCAGTTGTATGTTCATTCCCTTTTTTTAGGGAAGTCTTGATGAAGTCCAAATGAGCTGCCCATGGGACCATAGTATGTCCTATCTTCATCACCATAAGGGAGAACAAGCTGTTTCCCCTGCCTGTACAGGAAACAATTTTCTACTACAAAATGATCAGAAAGTGAGCTAGGACTAGCCTCTGGGCCAGATGAACACTTTGTTTCCATCCATAGAAATCACCAGAGTAGGTAATGAGCATTTTAGAAGTCAAATGAACACAGACTTCTTACAGGCATTATTTAAAGTGATGGCTGGTCACATGTGTAAGTGTTTAGTAAAGTGGACAAAGATGTACTAGCTCCTTGCCAGTAACTGGTGGTGGTCAGCCAGGTTCCTACTGGCTAATGTTCGAGTTGTGTAATTGCAGCAGGAGTCAACCATTCATCTTTCTGTCTGGCAGTCGCTAATTTATGAAGACACAGTGCATTTTTACAAACTGATTTTAATCAGATCATTTGGCATTAGTGTTCACAAAGTTACACGAGCTTAAAGAGGACCAGTCAGGCATATATACAATAAAGATCATACATTTAATAATATAAAAGTGATAAAACAAAATATAAAACAAATATCACTTCATGAACTTGCAGCATTTGGAATCCAGTATTTCTGATAAAGTAATAAAAACAAGCCTTTACATATTCAGAAAGTAAAATTTTTTTTTAAATAGAAAACACATTGCACTCCTTTGTACATTCATAAAGCTGACAATTTAAAAAAAATCGAATGAGCTTTACTTGCCAGCAGTCCAGAACAAACCAACAAACAAAGGAAAACTGTAGAAAATACATGTATTTCATTATGAAACCAAATCCTTCCTCTCAGTCAGCGAGAAAGCAATAATAACAAAAACACAACATCAGCCAGCCTATCTTCCATAAAATAGTGTGCTATTTACATCTTAAATAGTTTTTCATTTTTCACAGACTCTGGTCAGAAAGTTCCCAGGAAACATTTTTTTGTTTCAGTTTGCCTGGAGTACACAGATTTATTTATTTATTTTTTTAGGCTTATTATATTCATCACTGCAGACAGATTCTGTAGACTGTGGGTAAATTTATTAGCATCCCTTGTTACCTCATATAATCAAAATATTTTGGAATATAATTTTGATAGAAATTCAGTGAGGCAAAAACAAATTTACCTTCTTCTTCTTGGCTTTATGTTACAGTTAGGTAAAATACCTCAAGGCACTATATGCATAGCTTGATATCATTTGGCGATATCTTAAAGACCTGACATTATCTTTGTCTTTTTATGTTTGTGTGCTCACTATGTGACATTGCATTAGTGTCTCTTTATTCTTTAGATGACATATATTCTGGCATTTGTACATCCATGTTCTCTATTCATTTAATGGCTTATGAGCCTTAAAACACAACTCATCCTGAAGCATATTAACGAACATCTTCTCATACATTTTGTGTGCTGAGGTGGTTCCTATGATGCGGCTAATCCTCTTCAGGCCTCTCAGCAGATAGCGTGGTGCTCCCTGGCTGCGCATCACCCGCAGACTGTGAGACAGACCTTTGGCTAGATCCAGGTCATAGTTTGCTGTCTTCCAGAGGTGAAGAAGCTGCAGGACGTACTGCCTGGGTAGGCAGGTAGAGACCACAGCCTGGACATCCTCCTGCTGAACTTTGACCCCTGGCAGGCTGTTGGTGACCTTCAGGAGGTCATCTAGGGTCAGGTTTTTTAGGCTGTTGCAGCGGGAGACTTTCCTCTCACAATGGTTCACACCTGGAGGGACAAGGTTTGAATATTACGTGGGGGGGTTGACTAAGAACCAGCTGAAACTGAAGAGTGCAGATTTTGTTTGTACCTTGTATGATGCCGTACAGCTTGTCCTGGTCTTTGTTTTGCTCTCTCCATAGTCGCAGCAGCTGGAGGACCTGTTGCTGGGGAGAGCACGCTTTCTTCAGCCTCTCCAGGCTCTTACGATCCACTCTTCTCCCGGGAAGACTCTCCAACAGCCGCTCCAGGGGCACTGAGGATAGACGCAGTGAGGAGAGTGACTGGTAGACTGCCTCCTCACACAGGGTCACATCTGGAATGAGTTATAAGAGAAAGACAGAGACAGTGGGCTTAAAAACACTCAATAATAATATAATGATAATAATACGATAATGTTGATACAGGTCTTCCAGTAAAAAACTGAAATGCTGAAACAGACTGAACTCCAGCCAATTTAATCGTAAACTTAGTGAATGGTATAGCAGAGGGCACATTATGCAATTAGACCAATGACCATCTATCAAAATGTATTCTTTACAGAGGTTTCATCTGCAGCACACAGGTGATGTTTAGACTAGATTTTGGTTACATTGTTTGGTCTCCACAGAGACCTTTCAGTCTATCACATGTCTGGTTTTCATTGCGTGTTTGTGTGTGTCTGTGTGTGACTCTAATTTGACAACAGCAGAAACAAGGGTTTCCTCTCTTTCTGTTCCTCATTGACAGTACACGAACCACCACTGACATCAGTCTGCATGGCCAAACTAAACTGAACCCATCCATGTTGCAACCAGAGCTGCATGGTGAACTGAAGCCAATCGAGATGAGCTCTACTGAAACATACTGCACTTTGCTGCTGAGTCACGCTGCACCACACGTACGTCTACTATTTCATCATCACATGCTTTTTTTTTTCATATAAGGGAACCCACACACCTACCTACTTTCATTACGGTTAATCCCAACCTGACGCATGTTAGATAACTGTCAAAGCTGAAGATGATGTGAAACTGTCGACGTGAAATTGCACATTTCATACAATTATGAAGCATTTTCATCTGTGTGAAAATATTTTCTCATTGACATACAAAACACGTCAGAAACCAGAGAGGGAAGCGTGAATAGTTGTATGCCTCTGTCAACCAGTCAAGATACAGAGATACAGTTTCAGTTACATTCATGTCTCTCTAGAGTCATATAATACACATATGTACTTAAGATTTTATAGCAATTCAAGGTAATAAATAAGGTATTAAGTTTATTTTTTGGCAATTATTATATTGACATATATAATTCTAGTGAATCATTTCCAGTGAGAAACTGCTCTCTTTACTTAGAGACTAATTTTACATCACAAGCCCTGATAGAAAGCTTCATTACATAGTGCAATGACAATCACCTGAGCTTCAATATATGAACTTATGGTGGACAGCTGTTTACTATTAATACCACTAATTTATTTGCATTAATATGTTTACATCTATTGCACATCTGCCCATCCTGGGAGAGGGTTTCCTCCTCTGTTGCTCTTCCTGAGGTTTCTTCCATTTTGCCCATCAATGGGAGCTGTTCCTCGTCCAAACTGCGTTGCGGATAGAGGATGTTATGTGCTGTACAGATCGTGAAGCCCCTTGAGGCAGATTTTTTGATTATATAAATAAAACTGATTTAACTTCGTTAAGCTTTGTTGTTCTACGTATGTCTAGGTCTACCGAGTCAAATTCCTTGTATGTGTTCACATGGTTGGTCAGTAAAGCTGATTCTGATAAAACACAAAGTTGTAGCCTTTATGGAAGTTGCTGCAAAGAAACTACAAATGCTAAAATGTGGATGCTTCACATAAATCTTCAACCTGGCAACACAGACCTTGACCTTTGACCCCCAAAGTTTAATCAGTTCATCCTTGAGCCGAAGTGGATATTTGTACTGCATTTGAAAAGATTCCTTCAAGGTGTTTCTGAGCTATCATGTCCACGACAATGGGATGGACATATGTATATAAGTATGAGGAGATGGACAACCTGAAAACATAATGCCTGACCGCAGCTGTCATTGGCAGAGAGGCATAAAAACGTTTAGTAAAATAAATGTCGGTGTGGTATGATTGATTTTAATGTGAAGTGGATATTAGTCTAGTTTCTCTGATGTCTGGATGATGTAAGTGCAGCTTGCTCTATAATTGGCATTGACATCCTGGTGGTTTCTCCAAATCACGTAGCAACTTCAGGAATCCCAACTGCTTTCAATTTCAAATTTTTGTAAAAAAAAAAAACAAAAAACAAAAAACTGCTAAACTGTTCCAGGATCTGCTGTAGACAATCTGTGGTCATGTAGTTCGCAGATAGACAATTTGTGAATGAATGTTTGAGGAGAGCGTCACCATCCCTGAGGGGCAGCAGCTTTGTGTGTTTTTGAAGTGTGGTATACAGTATGCATGAGTGTGCCCAAGTGTGTATATCTGTATGTGTGTGTTCCTCAGTATGGTTTCTCAATCTCTGGAAATCCAGTGTTTCTCCTTTCAATTAATTGTCAGCATCTGTCATAGTTTAAGTGTGAGTAACAAAGACTTACCAGCTCGTTTTTTTGACTCATTTGTGCTAGACTCAGTTTCCTCTGTTATTGTAGTTTAGGGATGTGACAGTTTAAGAAGTAATTGATCCATCATGGGTCATTATGACAGTAGTGCTGTAAACATCCCATTCAACCCTTTTCTCTGACTCTTCTCTGTTGTGTTGGTTTTCAAGCACGCAAGAATTTGGAGAAGAATGGAATCTGGACAACGGACCTGACCGAGGAAATCCCCTGCCTTCAGGAATGAAAATTACCACATGTCTGAAATAATTCAGTTCTGACTGATTTTAAGTTGTTGACAATTGAGGTTTGCTCAAAAACATTATCACATGTGTGTGTGTGTGTGTTTCTGTGTATACACTGTACAAACAATCTCTACTCTGATTCCAACCATTAGTCCTAAACCCCCCCATACTATTCTGATTAGTGAGAGAGAGCTGTACTGCAGAGTTTTATGACAAAGTGTCTTACCATTATGGCACACAGTCTGATGCTGAGAGCACTCCAGTGTTGTCGTGCCACAGAGGCTGTCTGTAGTGGACGTCCCCCATCTCAGTGTCTTCAAGCCCAAATCGGAGCAGTTTCTGTGGGGCTGACATGGCTCGGTGGCAGAATCGCTGGTGGAGAAATAACCAGGAGGACAACGTTTACACACCGTGTCACTCACTGGTGTACCTGGAGGAGGTAAACAAAGGGTAGTATATGAATGTTGTGAATGAGACATGATTTTGACAGAATTAAATTTTTTATAATACATACTTTAAACTGTGAGAAAATTCCCAACCATGCAGATTTTTCTCAACTTTATTATCAAAAGTTTCATCTTAGACATCTCAGACATGTCCAGATTGTGAATGTGACATGCTGTAGCTGATACAGACACTAAGATGATGTGATTCTAAGAACTGTGACCGCAACATGTGACTTCATCAGGATAACTGACACTGTATAATTCTGGAAATGAGTCACACTTCTAAATCTTGCTTTCGTATAGGAAATACCGCTTTGCTTGATTGTACAAAACGGACATGAGTGGTATTATTATGATGACATGTCACCACGAAGTACAGTGATCTGTCAGCTGATTTTTTTAGACTGACTGACAGAATTTTAAATAATGAAAAATATATTTTCAGTTAGTTTAATTAAAATAGCAATAGATTACAGCTAAATATAAATGTGTAAAAGTGAGTGCATACATCACGTTACTTATGTAAGTATCATATTTTTAACAGTTAATGTGATTGACTAATAATATCTGAAAAAAAGAATTGAATAACTCTTTTAATCTTTCTCAACTAGTTTCTGTTATTATTTCATTGTTACTTGGAATGTTGCCCTAATGTAACGTATTCACTTAACCCAGCAACTGAAACAAATAACAACAACATTTTAGCTGTTAATAGTGACATTCTAACATAGAACATGGCTGTTACCATGATATTATTACAGTAAAACGCGACAACTTCTGGCATGTGGCCTGCAGCACGCATTACAGTGACGATTTCCATGTGGTGGAAGTGCTGTTTTAATCACATCCTCATTGTTCTAATCGCAACAGCAGTAGTGAAAGCGTGTGGGAGGATGAGTTAGTGCTTATATCAGATTTAACCTTTGAATGGTTTCCTGCTATCATGACACAGTATGTTCTTTCTTGAAAACATTTCACCATTTAGCATGAAAACATGAAACCACTGATATGCATACAGCAAAGTAATGTTTCCTGCATCGCTGATGATAAAGGATGTACTTGAGCCTCGGTGTACAATGGTTACATACACTACATCATTCTTTTTCTCAGAATTTGCTCCGCCTATGCAAAATCAGCATGTCAGCACTCTGCCATCATAGGAACTATCTTTAGGTGACATTTAGGGCAAAGTTGCTAGCTCTACTGTCTACATAATAAGGGATATATTAATTAAATCTGTTGGCTGGCAATAGATAGATAAAAAAAAACATCTATGTATAAAGAAGAGCAAATACACTCATCAAATAATTAATTGACAAAAATTTAATTGATAACTATTTTGATTATTACTTAATCATACATTATTTAACAAAAATTATTTAAAAAACTATTTTCAGCTTCTCAATTGTGAGAATGTCTTATGTTTTATGATAAAGTCTAATAATTTATATTTATCATTAATATTGCACAGCTTTGTTGAATCCTCAATTCTCATTGGTCAATTATGGTATTCTACAGTCTTATTTCTGTAAAGCAGGCCGCTTATATGCATAACAGATGAGTCCTATGGACGCAGTAGCCTACTGATCATAGAGAGCAGCAAATGCAATAAAATAATTTATAAATCAATAAAATAATTTAAATCAATATTTTGTGTCAAATTATTGATTTCTTTAGTGAATAACTGTAATATGTGTGACAATGTAATGGTCATAAACCTCCTGATTTTAGACCTGCATCACCCTGTCTGGTCATCAACCTGTGTGAATTTATTTCTCAACAATGAGCTGTAAATATATTCCTATTTTTGGATTTCTAATATTTAATAGACCAGACAAATAATCAAACAGAATTTAATATAATATAAAAAGTGGAAAATAAAACATTGTTTCATTTATCAATTTTTTGTATATTATGTCTCTCTGTGCCTAGTTGATACAGATAAAACCCACTTCCAAAAACACAGATAAACTAGCTAGAAAGACTTGAAATCTTGTGTTTAAACAGAGAGAAAGAATCAGAACTTGAAACAAACAAATAAGGAGATCAAGGGGAGAAGAATGGAGTCATAAAAGGCATGTGTTGTTAGGAGACTGAACCATCGGTTTTCTAACATCCTGTGGTTTAAAGTCTAAACCGCAACTGAAGGCATTACATAATGAGTCCCTCAGCTTCAGGGAGGGGAATCCCCTGAAATGCTGTCTCATGTCTGCAAAGCTTCATTAGACTTTCAAGTCCGATTGTAGATCCATGTTAGAGGAATTTGCGGAAAATGGTGTCTCATCTTTGAGCGGTGTCAGCTCTACAGGGGTCAGATAATAACCACAGTTCGTGGAAAATGTTGTTTCATCAATGCAGTGCCTGGATTTTGGTCTCAGGTCTAAGATGAAGTCATGAGAAGTGTAGTGCCAGTTTGTGCTGCGGTCCCAGTAGAAATATCAGATTCTGTTCGCTGGAATGTTAAAATTCAGCATCAATCTCTCTTTAAGTTGCCCACAATGACTACTGACGCAACATAGAGAGAATCTGTAATGAATTTCAGGTCAGATATCCACTGTGATAATGACAACCTCAGTTGCATCTGGCTTAATAATTGACTGAATCTGGTGCTGTACTATCTGCAAAAGAGTTAATCCACAGTATTTTCTCACAATAAAGACATCTTTATTGTATGCAATATATTCAGTCTCTTATGGTCAAGTTGCAAAGAGGAAGCACAGCTTCAGGAACACAGGGGAAAGGTTGTGCCATTTTGCTGAGACAAAACAAACTGCTGATCTGTGTCTGTAAAGTTCCCTCTTTTTTGCTGTGAAATATACATAAATATTGTATGAAGAGGAACAATAGTGCAGAGAAAATGTCATGCAGTGACTGGACAGGTAATTATACATTTGTCTGTTGTCTGCTATATATAACCAAACTTAACAAACACTTCAACATATTAGCAGCTATGTCACTGAAACCAACACCATCTGACACTCAAGGTAACTGAGCTCAACTTTTAAAGAAGAAATAAGCCTTCTCAATAGATTTTGTGTGTGAGTGAGTGAACAGCATTCATATGATTAATATGTAAGACTATTTAAAGCTCCCATAAAAATAAATGTGAATTGGTTCAGCTTCCTTCACTCAATAAAACTTAAATTAAACACAACACGATTCAATCAAAATTAAACTGACAGATAAACTTTTGTACAGACAGCGTTATGAGACTCACAGGAAATACGTCAAAGCTACATGATGATGTTTAATCAACGTCATGTAGCTTTGACGTATTTCCTGTGAGTCTCATAACGCTGTCTGTTCATTTGATGTAAATTAGGCATAGATGAAAAAAAGTTAAATATTAATCTCCTAAATGATACTAGCAGAAACACCTCATGGTGTGAGGAACTATGACAGAATGGAATTATCAGATATTTATGACATGATGATTACAGTGACAGACGTTGTTCCGCAATGGAAATCCTGCTGTTTTATAATTACTGGCTTTACAGAGTTGCAGAGTTCATGAAAACTAAAAAGGTGACCCTTATCCACACTCTAACAATGTGAGGATGACTTTGATTCCATAAGCACTGTCATAAGCAACCAAAGAAAATCCAGGATTACATTTGACTTCCTTTTAGAAAATTTGTATTGCAGTAATCTGAAATCTGGAAATTTTCCCTTCAAAACAGAATTTACCTTTCAGTAAATTATCTCTGGTATTCTCTATCAGTTCCTCCAATCCAACCATCATAATTTCTTTTATTAATGATGATTTCAAGAGACAAGACATGGGTGCCGTTTGTCCAGTGTCTGATTACCAGTAATTATCAAAAATAAATATGTAGAAGAGCTATTTTGAGAGAACTGAGAGTTGAATTTCTTGCTAAAACTTAATGTTAAATAAAAGAATGAAATGAACTAGAGCTACAATGGGCGTGTACCTGACTTTTTTCAATTGTCCAGTCTGGAAATAGCAATCATCATGTCACAGACAACACTGCCCCAACTCAGAGCAGGCGTGGAATTGCAAGAAAGTGATGCATAATTGTGTGTTTTATGTTCACACATGCACATACACACAATTGCTATCCATAATAGAACTCTCATTGTCTCTCTTTGATGTGTTTTCATACAGCATGTGTTTTCATACAACATTTCAGATCAAAAATTAGACTACTGACCATGACATATTTCTGTTTTATTTTTATCTATCTAAGATCGATGAAGCTTTAAGCAAAATTGTGTGTCAAAGATGGAGGGAGAGAGAGAGAGAGAGAGAGATAGAGAGAGAGAGAGCAGATCTAACAAAGTCAGAATCAGTTAAAAGAAAAAGATGGTTCTACGAAAAGAGACGTCTGCATCTGGAACAGATCTGATTCACAGAATCAGAGGACGAATAGAGAGAGAGAAAGAAGAGAAAAAAGGCTTTGAGTGATATAAGGGAGAGGACGCCTTAATGTGAAAATGCTGATCTGTAACTGATGTATGTCTGTGCTTTGACAACAGAAAGGTTCCTTCCTGACATGGCAGTCACGCATATCAACAATTAAACTGCTTTGACATACCGTCAGACAGTGGAAGAGTACTAGATGAGAAGATTAAAAGAAAAGATGGAATATATAGTGATAGCTTTCTATTCAAAATAATGAAAACACATATGTACCGCACTGGTAACAAACGCTCATGCGCACACATGCATATTTATCCCCCTTAGCAAACATATTCACTCTTCTTAAGTCAAGAAAAACAACACTGAGACAACGGAACTTGTGTTCAGTAAACTCCTCCCAGGCTGTGTGCTGACTGAATTCCTAATTTCCTCTGGTTTTACCCCAGTTATCTACTTTTAATAGTTAATTTCCTATTTTAAATATGAATTATATGCTGACCGGGTAGACAGGAAGCCCACAAGATAACTGATCATTTATAAAATAAAGTAAAACAAAGACAGTCTGCCAGTACAATGACCAAATCTTAATGTTAACCCCTGTCTTACCTGAAACTGTCACTCCGGAGCCAGGTGGACAGGCACTGTGTGTGATGCAGAACTCAACCACTAGGTGGAAACCTGGGGCACACTCACAGAGCTGGTCATGAGTGCTATTACACTGCTGCTTCACAAGTTGTCTCTCTTTACACACCTAAACACAACAAAGCATGGTCACACACCTGCTGCATGTACACAGAGAACATACACATTTATAGCTGACTTTAACATTTTAGCACTTTAGCATCTTGAGGGTTATATCGATCTTAGCAATACACATTGTGTCAGAGGTAATATTACATCATTTATCGAGAGTGGCAAAGAGGAAAACATCTAAAGTCTGGGGGAAGATCACTCTACCACAATGAGTACATTCAAACTTTCATTTTTAGTAACAACAACAAAAGTGGAAACACTGGTTTCATAATAATGACAGATGTTGCACCAAACGTAAACAAACAGTATAGTCATGCTTCTAACGAAAAGGCATCAGTAAAACCACAAAAAAAGTGGCATAAATGACAAACTGGGAGGATATAAACATGAAAGCGATACTGAACTTTAGTGGGATTCCTGACCGTGATATGAGATCTAATTTGGTTGATTCACTTAAGTGTGAGCAAATACACAAAGGACATACTTCTTACAAACAAAAAGTCAGTCACACTGCTTGACGCACAAAGACCAGAAACATGTCTGAAGAAAATAATGAAGAAAACCAAAAAGAAACAAATATTAAGATGTTTAAACCTTTTGGCCTCATACATACCGAGGTGCAGTATTGGCACGTATCGCCCCAGTGCCAGTTCTCAGCAAAATGCTTCTCCGGACAGGCCTCGCACTCAGTGGGTGTGTCAGCAGTGCAGTGTTGTTTCACGGCCGTACCAGGAGGGCACTGGTCGCACATTAGGAGTTCAGATGTCACAGGGTCACGGTATTGGTACTTTGGCGGTACGGCCTGCTGCTGGAAGGCCCAGGAAAGAGAAGCTGTGAAGAGCTGCAAGAGAAAGAAAGTCAGTTTAGTCAACAGCAGTGACAAAATCTCTAATGAAAGCCATCTCGTGCACAGCTCCTCTTTGGCTTAAGGTTCAAATATTTTTTTATATTTTGGAGCACTTGCCAACCCAAAGCTTCCAGTAAGAAAGAGTTGAAAGACAGGTCAGAGCTGTAAAGTTGAAGCTCCTGGTGGACGTGCAGTCCTAAAGTGATTTCCTCTGCTTTACAGAGAGCAGTTCAGGGAGTCAGAGGAGAGACTTCAGCAGCAGTTTTGTGGATATGGATTACTGCACGGGGACAACTTTTCAAACAATAACAAAAGTATATTTTTAATGTCTGCATGTTTTCATCTGTGCATGCAGAAAGCAGTATTGTCCCTTTGTGTTTTCTCAAATCCTGATGCTAAATGCTGTAAGCATTATTTTATCCTGACTATTAGTCTTGATTAAGGGTTCACATTTATTTTTATTGCACTTCTGGCATTGTGTCTCAACATCTTAACTGTTTTCCAAAGCTTTTAAATGAGTTCAGATGTTTCAGTCATGCCAGCATTCTGCAAATATTAAATTAAAGTAAAGTGTATGACACAGGATTAAAGACCATAATTGAGCAGCGCTGTGGTCTCTGACCTCACCAGCAGTCTCATACCCATGTCAGCAGCTGTCAGATAGGCCGCTTTGCATCTAACATTCACATCTGACGTGATTCAATGTTGATCTCCAGCAGTTTAAGCAAAAGCACACCACACCCATATATCCCCCCCCCCCTCAAAAGCAACTCACCCATATGATCACACTGTAAAGTGGTTGGCTGTTAGCAAGCCTCTGTGATGGACATATGTAGCTAATGCCTCAAAAACAAGCTCATGTATCATCACCCGCACAGAAACTGAAAAACTCTGGCCAGACCAAAAATCTAAGATATCAGTTGGTGAGCATGTTTGACATGCAGCCATGCAGCTGGTCGAGGCAACATACAGACCAGATGTCACACATCTGGCTTCTTCCACCCTGAAGTCCCTCAGCCATTGGCTCTGTGGACTTTCCCGTTGGCCGGGATACATTCTCACTGCTTGGACAAACTAACAATAGGCCGTCTTTGCATTGTGTGTGTGTGTGTGTGTGTGAATGCTTGTATGTGGTTTTCTGCTTTTCACCATGTTTGTGTGTGCATCTTCAAAAATGAATGAATTCAAACAACAAACAACTACAAAACATCCATGCGTGTGTGTGCTGGAGTGCACACACGCAGGAATGTGTGTTACCACAGGCGTGTGTGCGTGTGCGCACGTTTTTCGGTGTTCATGTCCAATTACAGTCTTCCTCAGTGTTGGTCAGTGTGCGCTGTGGTCGCCTCTCCTGGCTGCTGTTCATAAAGAAAACTGTTGGAGGTTACTGGGCTTTCCCCATTCACCACCAGAATACAAAACACTCACCCACTCTGTTCTACAGTTTACCCGCAACACAACATTGATCTCTTTCCTGCGTGTGTATTTGTACTTATCCTATTTACCCTAAAACTTGCAACCACAAGACACAATATACTATGTGTATATCTAATATGAGTTGAGTGATGAGTGTTATTTCCAGTGTGTCTGCACATGTGTAATTGTGTATCTCTCGTTCACCATTATACTACAAAATATTGCCACAGAAATATGTGTGGTTATATGTTGTGCATGTAGAGGTGACGGGGTGCAGTACAGCTGTGTCTTTCACATCTGAACATACTGCTTATGCTACAAACTACTTTAATCTGCTACTCATGTATATGTGTAACTGTATTTGTGCTCTCCCTTGAATTTATTACACTATACGTATATTTCTGTTTTGAATATTTTTTTAAATTATCAATCTGAAATGATACACTACATGGAAAGGAAAAAAATGTGCACGCTTACCTCACATCCTTCTATTTCTGTTTCTTTTTGAAATGGAGGTCATTGAAAAAGATAGTAAAAATAGATGAATGGGTTCTTACACACCATAATAGAAACCTAAGCTTCAAACAGCGTGGCGAGCGCAGTGGTTTTCCCGGCAAAACCTATCGACCTCTGAGCACCACATTTGGTGGAAGGCTTTCATCCACAGCGACTTGCTGAGCAGTACCATGGCTGCATGTGTTTGTTTGTAGCATGGGTGGCCCCAGTGGGAATCAAACCCATAATCATAGTCTTGCTCTTCAAATTAAGAAGTGTATGTACACACTATTAAGCCTTGAGACCACATCCAATCAATTTAGGAACCTCAGGAGGGTGGAGTGAGGGTCACCTGGGTTTTCGCAAATCTGGGTACGGTTACACTTGTTGCTTGGACTTTAATCTTTGGTTCGAATCAGGATGAGTTTACGGGCAGAACCTATGAGCCTAAGTACATGTGGAAATAGTAAGGTTCATATTGTTTTTCCTTCAGACGGCACATTAGTTTGGGATCGACTCCAGCTAAATTATGCACAGTAAAGTTCAGTAGGTAAAATAAAATGATAGCACATGCATGCTCAGAGATGCTTTATAATATCATGTCTTCGTGATCAGATCTATAAAAGCCTTTGAAACAAATGACGCACAATGAACTTCATATGTCCTGTTTATGACTTTCACTGCTTGTGATTCACTCTTTTATCTTTCCTAATTTCATGCAGTGTTAAACCACCGCAAAAGAACCAAATGTAGCGGACAATAAAATAAAAGAGGAGGTCATCGCTGGTGAATCATGTGAGCTAACACTGATTTTTTTTTGTCTGGAATCAATCAGTTCATTTTTACAAACTTTTACACCTAGCCTTGAGGCGGATCTTTAACAGACATTTCTCCTGCATCTAGTTAAATGTAGTACATTTTAACCAAGGCTGAGCAAGTGGCTTTTGGATATGGACTTGATTTAAGAAGGAATCTTAAATCAAGCCCAGCTACATCTTAAAACTAAGATTATCTGACATACATATGAAATGTTTTAGATGAAAAACAGTGTCTGGAGTAAAACTGATTCTAGCTGTGGCACACTTCAGGCAGAACGACACTTTTCCAAACGAGCCAGTACAGTAGCTTCCTCTAGTTAGCAAAAGACAACTTTTTAAGACTGAATTTATTGGGAAGATGTCCTGTGGTGTGTGTGTAAGTCCGTCTATCAGCAGCTAAAAGAGATATTGAACTTTTCACCCTCCTCGTCCCCTTAGAAGCTGCCATCTGACGACATCACGGACAACCGCTGGAAACCCAAATTACACAGCAGCTAGGGGCCACTGACAGCCATAATTATACTGTTAACATCATCAGAGCAAAGCTCAGCAAGAGACATATCCTACATGGAACACAGCCAGCTGAGAGGCAAGGGTTGATGAAGGTATGAAGGTAATAATAATACTGTTCTACCTTTCCTATGAAAGATGCCCTTGAGCAAGGCAGGGCAGCTGCTATGTAAATGTTTCTAACTGATGAGAGCGACTGCAAAGCTGCTTGGGAAAAGCAAGCTCACTAGGTCACCTTCCTCTAGATAAATAATGCTTCAAATAAAAACATAGATTTAAATAAGGTTGATCTGATACAGCTTGCGTATGTAATCAATGCCAGTAAATCCCATTTGAAGTGAGTTAAGAGAAAACCTTCTGTTTATGCAGGGCAAAGACGATCTTTACCAACTTTTTAACAGGGAACACGTGTTTTTTAACAGATGTTATCCTCTTGAATGAAACAAACAACGGCAATGTTTGTAACACGACATGATACAAGGCCAAGAAGAGGGACCACGATTCCCACAACAGGCACAGTGAAAAATCAAGATATTTACTGACCATGACCAAAGTTACATTTGTTCACAGTGTGCGTATGACTGAGTACGCGTGTATTATCTGAAATAATTCCTGAAACAATGCCAGTGCTTTGGCAAGACAGGATTTATAAGACTTGCAAGTGTTTTTGTCTGGTGTCAAAGTTACATCCATAGTGAAGCGTGATGATGACTTGATGAGTGCTTTAGGGAAACAGGATGAACTGCACTTTAAGTGCTGCATGACAGATGGACTGTAGTGGCATAATTACAAAGTTCAGACACCTGACAGAAATAGCCTTATGATAAAATGATCACACATGCTTTCCATATGAGCTTATAAAGAGAGCAAAATATACAGACAATAGGCATGTAATGGGTTTATTGATTTTAAACACATGGGCAAAACTGACTGAATAAATGAATGAATATTAAATGTAGCTGAAATGTCCCTCATTAGAAGCATTGCCCTGAAGAAGAATATTGTACAGAGGAGCAAGTCAGGCAGCCTAATCATGTACAATAAAAACAGATTGGTAGCGGCAGATGCATTTTGATTGGTTTTAAAAAGTTGGTTTAAAAAGTAATAAATAATTTCAGGTTTTAGGAAAAGAATGCATTGGAAAGAAAAAGAACAACTTAAACAAATTCAGTGAATCATAATTACATTTTGATACATAAATTATTGAATATTAAAACAGCAAATGAACCACATTATTAAACAAATTTTCAACAGATCCACTTAATGTTTAGAGTTACAACCAATGTGGAGCACACCAACATGCAAAGAAAGAGGAGAATCAATGTTTGAGGAGCCTGAGGTCAGTTTTAAATTCATGGCATGAGGAGAAGAGCCATGGCACAAAGGGACCAAACCACACTACACCAGCTTATCCACCAGGCACATGGCTTCAGTTAACTGTAGAACGCAGGTGGTCTGAGGGGGGATTCCAGCTCTTAGAAGTGTGTGTGTGTGTGTGTGTGTGTGTAACTTCATGTGAATAAGGACTCTGTCTTTTTTCACTCTTGCAGGGACAGAGAGAGATTTTGGCAGATGTTGCATCAGTCTATCATCAGACAGTTATATAGAAATTTTGATGAAATTCAGCTTAGACTATTTTATTAATGCAAGCAATGTTTTCTTTACATTACATACACTTGTCTCATCAACTCAAAAAAAAAAATGCTTCTAATTTTGTGATAAAAGTGAATCCATTCTACTCTTTTACTCTATTAGAGCTGGAAGTATTAGCCAATTAATACATGTATGAATTGAAAGTTACTCAGCGTATACTTTTTATAATCAATTAATTAATTCTCTGAAATGGCCAAGAATTAATTGGTTTCGGGTTCTCAATTATATTATTATAATTTGCTGCTAAATGTGTCTAACTATTGATTCATCAATCAATAATGCAATTATTTGCAGTCCTAAAGTCAATCACTGAAGGCAGAAATATTTATTAGTTGTCTTCCACTCGTCCAGGGAATTCAGACCGGTGATTCATTTGAAATAAAAACTACAATTGTTCAGTGTTTTCAGGAAAATGTTCCATTGTACCATTGATTGCCAACACTTTTGGCTTGTGAGCTGACAAAAAAAAAAAACAAAACAGTGTCTAGTTTGTGCTCCAGGTCACATTTCTGACATCAGTGATCGATTTCTCCTTTAAACTTTTCACATGGTTTTATTTAAAATGGCAGAAAAAGAGAGAAAATGTTCAGTTCAATTCAATAATTCAATTTGTGTAGCAGAACAGAAGTTTAGTTTTCTTGTGAACTCCCAAATTTATATTGTGACCCTTTGGGGGTCATTTTAGGTACTTTTTCTTGATAAGAGTTCTGTACTTTTACTGTAGTAAGATGTGATATTTTAAATAGATTTTTTACTTATAATGGGGTATTACAATGTGGTATTGCTGCTTTTACTTAAGTAAAGAATCTGAATACTTCTTCCACTACCGCTTAACTTAATATGCCTCAAACCAGATATGGATCTAAAAAATCAGTAGCTGTGTTTGTCTGGAAACTTTATAAATTTAAATATGAGAATTGAAATGTTCTGGTTGTTTAAATTTCAAGCAAATTAAAATATAAACTCATTACGTTCTAACATATCTAGAGTCAGAAAAACTTTCACTACAGAAATTTGCATTGGATCAGTCGTGCTGCTTTTAATATGACTCATACAGTTGTAAGATAAAAGATCAGTGTGGCCCTCTGACACTAATGCAAGAGCTGTATCTCTCTTTCTGTTCTTTGTACCTGCACTTAGTCCCACACATGCACACAAACACACTGGACCAATGGGTTTATCAGAACTGTACCTCCCACATGCACACCTCCACACACACATCTGCTATCAGTACTACTGTTGATGGAAAAGGGGAAGTTAGCAACTACCAAAGACAATCGTTGGTTTCTGAATAGACGTTGTATTTGTTTGTTTAAAACATGTTGATCCTGTACCTTCACACACCCTCTGTACCCCCCCCCCCCCCCCCCCCCCCCCCCCCCCCATCACATTCACTTCCTCACCCTTTCACCAGTGTGTTTGTCTAGAGAGAGAGAGAGAAAAAAAAAGATCACATTGAGTCCGTTTGGCCAGATGACCTCTCTGCAGCTCCTGCCTTTAAACCTGCTGCCAGGTTTAGGGAAGTTGGTGCAGCTAATACCAACGGCCAACAGAGTGTAGGAGAGGAGGCGTAAAGATAAAGCGAGCACAGATAATAGATAATAATATAAGGGGATAAAGTTTGTTCCTACATGGGGATTAGTGGCTGGATTGTTGGAGTCCCACAAGGGTCAATCCTTGCCCCACTGCATTTTAATTATAAATAATTTAGTAAAATCATTAAGAATGAGAACACACAGCACTGTGTCTCTCACAACATGATAAAATGCATGACAGACAGAGATTATTGGATGGAAAAACATTTTACATCTAAACATGAATAAAACTAAATTTCTTTTTGTTGGCAGGAAATAACATCATACTATATTTTATCATGCAAGCCAGTGAGCAGATCAAGAACCAGGGATAATCCTAGATGCTGATCATATCCTCGAAAATTGCATATTGAACATGACAATATTATCATTCTATCATCTGAGAAATGTTTCAAAAGTAAAAAGATTTGCAAACCAATTCTGAGAAACTGGTTCATGCATTCATTTTAAACAGATTAGATTACTGCAATGCTCTTTTCATTGAATTATCAAAATATTCAACAGGAAAACTGACACAGAATTCAGCCTCCAGAGTTCGTACCGGTACAAGAAAACATCTTCACATTACTCCAATACTTAAATCACTTCATTGGCTTCCCATTAAACAGCAAATTGACTTCTACTTCAATTCCTCCTACCGGTTTTTAAGGCATGACATTCATCTCCACACTATATCGCTGACTCCTCAGACCCCTCAGGTAGTTGTATCCAGAATAAGATCAGGTGCTGGTTAAGGTTCTTTTAGTTACGGTGGATGAATACTCTGCCTGATGAGCTGCAAACTATAAAAACTGCATCTACATTTAAAGCAAAGCTCAAAACCTTCCTGTTTTCTCAGGCTTATGAATCAGTGTTAGTGTGTGTAGGTATTGTGGGTATGTATAAATATGTTTTTTTTAATTATTATTTTTATTAAACCACTGTGTTGTATGTTTTTATGTCTCTGTTGAAAATAATAAATAAATAAATAAATAAATAAAGCCTTACCTCACCTCACCACTAAAGATAACTGTTTACATTTTTCAACACCTGTCTTCACAACAACAAAAAGACTGACAACATTAAGTCTATTTTCAATGTCTTTTCCACTGACATCATCCTAGGCAAAGACCCAAACAACAAGTGTGTGTTTTCAGCATACAAAACACAACCACGTGTCAGAAGCACATAAGGGGGACAGGAAGAAGACCCAGGTGCTCTGTGTTACTGCTGGAACTCTAAGTCAAAACAATGTTTTGGACACAAAATTGCAGTGTCTCTTTAAGATAGAATTACTTACAGACAGACTGGCTGTTTGGTTTGCTAACAAGTGGATAAACAGGCAGAAGGTATGAAGGATCAAGAGGGGTGCAGATTGACTTATTGGCTGGATGCTGACAGTCAAGACTGACTGAGTGGTTGGATGATTGACTCATTAGTTGGCCAAACGACAAATGAACAAAGCATTTGCCTATTTTAGGTCAATTGTGGAGTGCAGACTGCTCTGCAGGAGAGGAAATACTTTGTATGGATATCACATTAAATGGTGGCAGAAAATAAATGTGCGCGCACACACACACACATTCATTGTATTTCACTGCCTACTTTACACACACGCAAGCAGCACATCTTACAAGCAAAACTAATGACTGACCATGCACATGCTCGTAAAATAGGAACTGCCATTCTCGCACACACAGATAAAAACACACGCAGCACAGCCCAGTGTTTTGTAATCACAGTGTATGATCTGTTTCTGCCCTGATACACATCTATATACGAGCATATGCAAAATCTTCAAAGTTCCCAACACAGCACAGCACGCATAACACAACCAAAGAAATAATTGCTCTTAGCCCAAAGGCATGCATTCAAAAATGTTTGAGAAGTGAACAGATTAGTGCAACGACTTATAACAGACTTACAGTGAACACCATCTGCTGGCTCTGGTTTAAGGGTGTGAAGTTTCATTCATTAAAAATGTGCCATATTAAGCAAAATGTGACCAAAAGTAAACTTTCATTCATTGATGAAAATTGTAGGGCTTGTTTGTAGGTCAGTTTTGTGGGTCGTGAGTTTTCACAGCAGAAACCATCAAAAGCAAACCGCCCCAAGTACAACACAAAGTACAATTCAAATTCAAATAGAACATTTTTTTATCTATCTTAAAATAATGATATATTCATACATACAGTAGATTCAATACACATATTTTCTATGTGTATAAACCTACGGGAGCTGGACACATTATACACACATCACAACACAGATTATAGCCTCAGTCAGTCACCAAAAGTAAATTCGAGTCTCTACAAAATTTTACCTGGTGATGTGTATGTTATGAGACTGCACTATATTGTCAGAGATTGTTGTGTCTGAGTCATACTTATGTCAGACTTAACAAACCTTCAACCCCTGCTGGTATTTAACAACAGGTAGTCTATCTCAGTGAGAAAGGAATCTCTTTACCCAATGAAAATGTCATGCAAATATACCATAAAAATACTGGAACCTAATATAGTTAGGGAATTTTACATTATAACCTTTTAAATACGTTACCACGCTATTTTGAATATGACTAAAACTAAAACATCTACTGCATAAGGAAAACGGGCTAAACATTGACTATAATGGCATCATAATAAAGATTATGTGTCTCCTCAAAACCAGTGATGGTGTCAAATCTCATAGAGTGAATGACACAGACTAATTATTGGCACCTGTAATAAGTCAGACAGCATCACTGTGGCTGCACAAACGCACGCCGTTTACAGAGAACATAATATTTGATTAGCGAATATCTTGCTTTTTGTGTGTGGATACATCTGGACTAAACACGACTGCGCGTACCCAAAGTGCTTCCAATGTATCTGAAACCGCGTGTATAGTAATAATAATCCATGTCTCGCCATAATAACTCCGAAAAGAAACATTTTTTAAGAATTTAAAAAAAATCTCAGTCCTTAAGTAAGAATTGTCCCCGTGTTCCAGTGGATCGTATCGGGTCAGTGGACCAAGGAGAAGAGCCGCAGTTACTCACCACTATCAGTTTCATGGCCGGGTTGGATTTCGCTATCCGAGCGCTCATCTCCACTGCGTAAAAGTGAACTGAATGTGTGATGGTCCGGCCATCACAGATCTGTACTTATACACTGCTGAGAGAGGGGGAGAGAGTGAGAGAGAGAGAGAGAGAGAGAGAGAGAAGGAATGAGAATGGTGCCCACCCACCTCGTTATCCAACGCACACAACCCTCTCTCTCTCTCTCTCTCTGTCTTAGTGTTCTCTCTCAACCCTCAGTCCTAAAAATAATTTGTTGCATCCTTTGTGATTACGCAAAGTAGTGAATGGTGTAGGCGACGACAGAGCTGGGTCTAAAAAGCTGCATCCAGACATCATATGATGGTGATGTGGACTCATTCATGATTTCACTCACATTGGGTCGACTCTTTAAGCTGTACAAATACTCCCTAAAATTTTCGCCGAATCGGCTGCAAACATGGCACAGTAGCACAATATGAAATATAATACGCTACCATGACACATAGTACCCAGTGTTAGGAATAAAATATCCATGAGAAGTATGAGTTCAAAACAAACTATAAAAGTGTCTTTCTTTGGTGGGGATGTGAGTTGTCCACAATTAGAGAGAAAGAAAGCCAAAAACCTCTCCACTTGACATTTTCCTGATTACTGAAAATTTGTGAGAACTATTTCCATGTGCCTATAATGCAAATTCTACCGTGAGAATAAGTGTTTTTATATGCATTTGACAGCCAGTCTAATGTGTCAAAGCAAGTAGCTTTAATCAGTGCGAAAAAAGAATAATCATTTTCCAGGATAAAAGTTGAGTCTTGATTTGACAGCATGTAAATATAATGACTGACAGCTGTTTATTTGGATCAGCCAAAAATCATTTAGTAAGACGGATTATGCTTATTTGAACATCTGCTGGTGGAACTTGGAAATATTGTCTCAGTGAGGATGGACAACACTGTGCATGTACTGAGAAGAATTGCTTTGGGAACCTGAGCCACAAGATCAATCAAAATACTGTGAGCCATCACAGCAACTGCTGAGTGAGCTTTAAAGGAACAAGCATCCTGGTGTTACGCTCAGTTTATTTAGATTTAGGATTGTGCTCTGAACATGTTAGAACTTTTTCCAAGAAAAGTGTATTGTAAGGTGTTTGGTCTATAGCCTCCAGATGGTGTTTACAATATTTCACCAAAAATCTTCTATGATTTATTGTTACATGTCCCACAACTAATTTCATTGGCTATTTTACTTTACCCTTTATTTATTCAGGGAACTTTCTCAGAGATCCAAGCCTGGAAGCTACCTGGAGTTCCAACTCATGTAATGAAATTCACTTTGATTGGGTGCTCAGATACCAAAATGGTCTCCTCCTGTAAATATTTGAGCACTAAACAAAATCTAAAGGCATAATTGCCTAAACTAGACTGTATTGGTGCCATTTGAGTGTAATACTACATAATTAATTTTACTACCTTTCATATAATGCTCATATGCTAAATAAACTGTATCTATGGAAAACATTTATTCATCAGATCTAGAGGGAAAAAATATATTTGAACAACCAAACTATAAAGCAAGCTTAAGTTCCTTTGAGAGAATAAAGACAAGAACGGTTAATACCAAGATTTACGATTTACTTGGTGACTCTAAGTTGCCCATCAGAGGAATGTGAGATGCCCAGGGTGTACCCTGCCTGTTATCACGAGTAAAGTTCTATACTTAAGTTCACCTGATGACAATTGAGCGAGCTCCATCCGCTGATGACCATTTGATGTGATTTAAAGCTCCTGCCCTTAGGTTAAGCCCCCCTCCACCATCCTCCCCACCCAGGTCCCAAAAATGATGCGGCAACTTTCACACTCTACGTTCTTCTTGTTGTGAATGGATTGAGGGATTAACTGAGAGTCCTAGAAATTAATTTCAGAAATGTTCGCTCTTCCCAGTCAAGTCAGATTCTCAGACATTAGTCTTCCAAACTGACAGAAGTATGTGCACTCTGGGTATAAACAATTCAATCAAAAGAACATTTTCCATTTTCTGAAAGAAACACACACAGATTTATACATCCTATCCAAAGTCCAATCGTAGATATATATTATTGGGCCAGTACAGTGACATTTACCAGTGACATTTCAGGTTTGAAACTCATTGAGATTTTCACTGAAGTTGTCTGTTTAATATCTTAAATTGTTCCAAAAACATTTAAAAGTATGACTTTACAGTAGATATTACACTACTTTATCAAGGTTTCAACTCCCACATAGAGGTCAAATAAATGGTACCAACCGCTCATGTAGTAAACCCAAAAGGGCGTTCCCACACTGTGATCTCACTGTATGATGTCAAAGGTTCTAAAACAGTTTTGCTTTTCCTTTTGTCTTTTTGTACCGTCCAGCCCATGCAGAGGCATGACAAAATGTCACGGCCTGCTGACGTAGAAGCACAAGGTCTCAACGTAATCAGACAAAATACACACTCACCCACCTACGAGTCTCCGAAGCATGTGAGGGAAGTCTTAGTGGTGAGGTCACAGCTCACCACAAGATGACGGAACATACACACACACACACACACACACGGGAACAAATATAAAAACAAAGAAAAATACACATGCACGTCTTTCAGCATCGAGGTCGGGATACACCACAACAATGATGGAACGGAAGCTGAACGTGTACACTCTGAAACACACACACTCACAACGAGCCGTCCTGACGTTGTGTTAGTTGGCGGTGAGGTCTTCAGCATACGAGCAGGGAAAACGTGGGTGTTAAGAGGTGAACCAGATGCTACTACGGCATGACTATTCCACACACACACATTTAAATATAAAAACCTACTTGCTGACTCGCCGTATGTCCATAAATTGTTGGCTGGTTTTGGTCTGTCAACAATAATTCAACATTTTGATTTATTTTAAATCTCCAGTTAAAATGCATTTCAGCCTTGTCCCCTCAGCCATGAATGGATCTGAAATAAGACCATACTGATTACAGTGTTTGGGCTTGCACAATAATGTACATGAACAATACACACACTGTATAATCACATTACTCCTGTAGAGAGAATAAAGGCTTTTTATCATGCAGAAAACTGGCCACGGCAAAGTGAATCCAAAGGTAAGTGTCTGATAAATAATTCAAATTCAACTGCAAAGATGTTGAGATAAGTTCTTTGTAGTGCCTTTGCCATCTTGTTTGCATAGAGCCAGATAGCAGATCTCTAACCACCCTAGCCTGTTATTGTTCACATCCATGGTAACGTCTGTGTACGTGTGCACAGTATTGTCTGGTTGCATAGTAGCCAAGATTCTGTGTGCACTGACTTATGACTTCTGTGTGTGTGTGTTTTAACCAGTACTGTACTCGTCCGAGTCCCACTCATTTCCATAACAGATTTCATAAACAAACAAATGGAAAAGGGAACTGATAACTGTTGTTGTGTTGATGGTGACTCAAGACAGTGAAAGGTGAACCAAAGGCAAAACCTATATATGTAAATAAACCATATTTGTTGGTAAACTTTAAAGAGAGAAAGAGATGGAAGAGGATCTTTATCCTCTTGACAGATAAAAAAAAAAAAAAAAGCACATTAAGGAGTTTGCATTATGGTAGCAACTGAAAAGTGAATGATTTGTAAAACGTTGAGTTCCAAAAGGGTTTTGCCAAAGTGATGATGTGGCAAAGACCATGAATTTCATTAGGTCCTTGTTGAGCTGTACATATCTGACATGCCTGTGGTGGTAAATTTTACAGGCCAGTTAATGGTTACTGTAACTGCTCCTTCAGAACATTTTCAGTGCAGTTAGTCTAAGATTCCTTCTTCTATTTCGCATTTCTTCACTGTTCAAAATTCTTGTAGAAGCATATTCATCATAGAAGATTCTTCTCCCATTTAATTATTTCCTAATCTGATACTACTTTGATTTGAGTTACTTACTGTATGTTTGTTTGCGCCAATTGCTTTTCTGTCAACCTGGAGAAGGAATCCTCTCTCTGTTGGGGTAAAGGCTTTTTTGCGTGGAGTTTTTTTTTCTTCTTCCTATTCATATAGAGTTTAAAGATTGAGGGTGTCACACATTTTACATATTTTAGAGCACCCTCAGAGAAATTTGTGTTTTTGTCCATACTGTCTAATTAAAAATGACTTGACCTGTAAATGTCTTAAGCATGTTATTAGCCAAAGGCTACACAAGATGCAGTGGTTCTTGATCACTAAATTTGTGATTGGAGCATCACAGCACATTTAGCACATTTGCACAATTTTATTCATAAATGCAATTAATCATATGATTATGTGCAAATAAATATGTCAATTTTCTACTTCTCAATAGCAAAACTGTTCAAGAATAATTTAAAAACAATGTTACTATTTCATCTTTCATCTGCACACACATCACACAAACTGTATAATAAAATAATTATTTAGTTAAACTAAGCTAACAAGTGAAAGTGGTTGAGGTCAAAGGTGAACATTGGTTTCAAAGAGGTCTGTGGCAATCACAAAACTGTGGTGTTTGAGCATGCAACAGATGACATCCAACTAAACGCCATGTGTTGTTTTTTTTTTCTTCTTTAAGGTCAGTTTAGTTCTGTTCTAAGTCAGAGGGGTACATTGACCTTAGTGCAAAAGGTTTTCAGGAAACCCAGGCCAACCCACTTTAATCTGTGTTGTTGCACAGACAGAGAAGAAGCATGTTGCCTTGTTAAGGTTCTTGACCTTCTCATATTCTCCTCTCCGCCTTCTTGCGGTCCACCTCAGAGTTCTTGTTTCAGGATATTTTATATCTCTCGCTGCCTGGGCCCCTCAGATGGAAATCACAGTGGACAAGTCTTTATTTTACTAACTGATGAAAAAGCCTCAACAGGATACTGAAATGATCAATGTGGGGTAACGATACCTAGAGAGAAAAAATGCATGGAGGGACAAAGGTAGATTAGAATGAAGTGGAGATGAAAGGAGTATGGTGTATCTGATGAAGGCCCATGAGGCATGTTGAGAGTGTGAAGAGAACAAAAGCTAAGCAGTAGCAGAGAGGAACAGAAAGACAGGCATGAAAAAAGGATGAGGGTTTCAGCAAACCTTATGCCCAGGGTTGGAAGTTTTGCCAGTCAAAGCAGTGAGTCACTTGTGACCTTGAGAGAAGAAATAACAACAGAGGGATCCCTAGACTTCCACGGCAGCTGATGTGGTCACCTTGTTTTCTCTGTGAGGTTTCTGAAATGATTTAGGGGAAACTCTTTTGGGCTTATGAACTGCGTGGTGTTGAGAATGACGCATTCAACAAGGCTCATTCTCAGATGTTAACTTGTGTGTCTGAAGAAGTGTCAGTTTCAGAGCACTGCAAGGATCACTTTGAACAAGTAATGGTGGGTTTAATGTCAGCTGAACTATACAACAGGTACACTTTCTCTCCATAATGTGGTATTTTATTTTTTGGGCCAGTCTTTTTACCATAGGGATCAAGACCAAGATGTGCTTATACAAAGACCATAATTAGTTTCTTAGTACTTAGAGAGGACAATTCCTTACTACATATTTATGACATATCTGCTTAATTTTATTATTGGGCAGGGGCAGGATCTGAATCTTTTTGGTTGAAAATTAGCAGTCCTTTGGACCATTTTTAGCCATGCTAGCAGCTATTGTAATGTTGTTGTTCAGATTGAAATACCTCAATAATGATAACAAATGTTAGCACAAATGCAGCGTTACAGAGCAGTTAGCACATCTGTAAACTCTTATTGCTCTATTAGCAGAAAGGCCATCCAATTATTTGTTAGAAATGAAAGTATTTGTTTGCCCTTTAATATAATCACTATATGGATTTGGGAGTTTTACAAAAAAAAAAAACACAACACATCTACATATCTACATATTGTGCATTTTTAAAAATCAAAGCAAAGGCCATATAGTCTATTTACTGGCAACATAATCTTATATATTGGCAGATAAATGAACCAATACTAATGTTCAAATAATTAGCATCACTTGAATTGCAGACTACATCTAAGGACAATATAAAGATGGGGGGCAAATTAAAGGAAAAACCTGAATAAATGAGTGGAGAAACAAACAAATGCACATAGATAGATTGATACATTGCATGGTACTTTAAAACCTCCAATCATGCTCTGTGGTATGTAAAAAGGGCTTAGCAGGCCCAGTTAATTCTGATTTTGTATCAACATATCAAGAGGAAAAGATCTAAGTGAGTTTGAAAGAGGGGCACAAATGGAGCTTCAGTCACAGAGGCAGTTCAAGTGGCTGGTGTTCTTTAAATTGGTATGGTGACTAAAGCGATGTCTTTGTTCAGATATATGAAAAGGACAGCCGTAAATAGTATCAAAAATGGTCTTTGACAGAGCATATTTGATGGCCGTGATGCTTGAGTGATATGTAAGGAAAAACAGAAGAGCAACTCTTCCTCAGGTGACTGAGAATCTTGAGAATCAGACTGTCAGTAAGAACAGTCCATCGACAATTACATAGGGAGGATATTATAGTAGGCCTGCAGCGTATAAACCCCTCATTACAAGGATGAGTGCACATTTGAGAGTTCACTGGTGCAAAAACCAACTGCACTGGTCTACAGAGATGAGTCATCCTTCACCATCTTCTCGCCAAGTGGGTGAGAACATGTGTGCCGTACACCAAAAGAACACTACAGACCTGAATGCTGACCCCCACAGTTAGTGGATCTGAATATGCTGAGTGGGGAATTTTGCTGATATGATTTGTATCCACCTGACCCCTTCGAGGGAAAGGTCGCTGCAAATCAATACAAAGTTGTTCTGAGTGATCAACTTCATCCTATGATGGAATATTTCTATCCTGATGGGGGTGGTCTCTGACACCCCTCCATTGGGCATGAGTGGCCACTGAATGGTTTGAAGAGTATGAAAATGATGTAAATGTGCTGCATATGCTATGGCTTCCACGTATCTCAACCAAATTGAACACCTATGGGACATTTTGGAGTGCCATGTTGGACAGTGCTCTCCACCACCATCATCAAAAGACCAAACGTTTGGAACAAGGTGGTGTTCACACCTCCAGTAGAACTCACAATACGTGGTGGCCCAACATCTTAGACACTCTAGGACACTTTATGTTGGTTTTTCCTTTAATTTTTTGTCTGTCTGTATCAGCCTACGTGACCAGAAACATAGTAGCTTTTTATATCATTCAACAGTACTCTCTGACATAACTGCTACCAGGAAAACTCCCACACAACAGTGAATAGAAAAATAAGCAGGCATTTGTAACTGTTCACTACTATGTAATGATATTTCATGTTAAAAAACACGCCTACTCTTTAGCAGTGGCTTCCCACTAAATGCTGAATACATACCATACACTCAGATGAATGGACTTCAGTTCAGTGTTTCTCCTGTTTCCAGTTGACCTTCACATTCCCTGGCATCCACTGCCACACTAAAGTAATGCACAAAATAAGATATATTTCACATTCCTGCCACTGTTGACAAGCTAATAACAGCTATCTTGCAGTACAATATATTAAACAATTTGAATGCCAACAGTGTTTTTCAGAATCAAGTCTTATCAGGCAAAAGACAGATAAATACTCTGAGGAGATTGTGAAATTAAAGGAAATTGAAGTGGTGTTGCTGAAACAACACATGTATTGTTTTGAATGGGAAATGTGATATTGATATTTCCTGGCCATTATAAACTTTGCCGTGAACTAGACCGTGGACTATGCGCCGATAGGAATTTAGATTCAAGTTAAAAGCAGAGATATTTATGAGGTCCATAAAGTCAGGTGCACTGTGGCATTGCACGTCTCAAAAGATTTTATTCATTCATATTCATATTAATTTTAAAGAACTATTTCAACTATTTTAATTTCACATTTTGACTGGGAAACTACCAGATACTGCAAAATGCATCACAAATAAACAGTTGAATTACAAGGACGTATTTTACAGTGCTTTAATTATTTTGCCGCCAGCAGGGGAAAAGTGACGGTCAGGGAAAGTCAACAGACAAGAGGCAGCAGCCTGCTTCCCTGTTTGTCTAAATCGTTTCATGAAAGGAGCGCTGAATGTGTGTGTTTGTGTCTAATGTTTACTGTCCCAAATAAGCGCGTGGCAAAGAACTTCTTACTCACTGGCCACAATCTGCAGTGGCGTGGACCCAAAGTAAAGATGGCTTTACTGTGCAACTACTGTACTTACAGTGTATGCTACAAGACCTCACCCCTGGCGACCTCAGTTCCACCTCCATGCAATAAACGGAGTAAAAATAAAACACATACTATAAAGAAAGAGGAAGTAGATTTTGGCAGCAGGCCTTTAATCTGACACATCATTCTGGAATATTTCTAGTTCAATAAGAAATAAAATATTCCACACAGCCAAACAGTTTCTCACCAATTTCTCAGGGCATAAATTTTACTACTTTAAAGTAAAGTAGTAGGCAACAAGCTGATGCAGCACCTTGTAGAACTTTACTTTAAGTAAGTAAGTAAAAATAAAACTTTAAGATTTAATAAATGGCTTAGTATATACTATACTATAGTCATTACAGCTGTTAGAAAGTATTTATGTATGTATTTGTCATCAACTACAACTCTATAGCATCAATTTATTACAACTATAACTGTATTTCACAAGTTGTATTTTGTTTTATTTCTAAAAATTACTTACAATCTGAGAATGAAATAGTTGCCTGCATAATCTTCATATTGCTACATAAATGTGATGGCACACAAATAAATTGGGACCTTAGAAGTACAGTCTTCTGTTTCTGAGATCACCTGTAATCTTAATCACATAGTGTTACTCATCACTGCCACACCTCTAAAATCTGGATGCATAGAGGTTTCTGTGATTATTTTGCAACAGTTTAGTGCTGATTGCACAAAATTTAACCGGTGGATCTGCTGTGTGCAACATCATGCCAATTAGACACTGCAGATGAAACATACCTGCTGCCTTCAGATGGCTGTAAGGAGAGCGACCATAGTAAAGACAGGTCTGTGGGGTGTTGTTTAGCTCAGTTGGTAGAGCAACCACCCCATGTACAAAGGCTCAGTCCTTGCCACGGCGGCCCAGGGTTCGAATCCGACCGGTGGCTCTTCCCTGCATGTCATTCCCCATCTCTCTCTCTCCACATTCCTGTCACTCTTCAGGCTGTCTCTGTCAAATAGAGCTCAAAAAAGGCCAAAAAAAAAAAAAAAAATCTTTAAAAGACATGTCTGTAAGTATAGGTTACCTACTAACTATCTGTGATTACTGAGCTGGTAATAATCACTCATTAATCTCTATATTTGATGATATTTGATCTGAAACAACTTTTTCCCCTGTGCAGTCATATGTAAGCTGCACCAAGATTGCAGTGTGCTGCTAAACTGGCATTACCACAACCAATAAAAATGCCAGTTTATTGGGGCAACACTGCGTTTTATGTTCTGTGCCATCGCAAAAATAGAGCCCTATGTGTTAACTGTCATACTAGGGGCTGTACTTGTACTGATCGTTTAGCAGGTATAATGTTTATCATGTTCAAATGTTCACTGTCTGAGATTTTGCGTGTTAGCATGCTAACATATGCCAACATTAGCTGATGCTGATTTACTGCTTAGCAAAACGTATTGGACAAACTGAAACTGTCACCTGATGACAGCACTAGAGAAGGTCAGTGGATTACAAGGGGGGCATGGATGCATTTACCAAATTTACCGATTTACCAATCTTTCAGTCTGGGTCAAATTGGTGGGCCGAAAGACCAAAGATAAGAACAAGTTTTTAAAAGAAATTTAAAACCCACACAGCACAAACAGCTAACCCTGAGATCTTCTGGTAAGCTATTCAAAGGCTCCTGAGTCTCAGTTTGGCTTGAGCCAAATAACATGTGTAACAGGCTCCTAGAAATCACAAGGCTTTTTTGCTTGTTTGTTCATTTGTTTGCGCCCTCAATACAAAGAAAATCAAACCAATGAAACAATTGCTGTAATTGTCCTCCTATCTAATTATATAGCCCTCTTCAGCTTCAATACAAACCATAACCAACATGATGATTTGAAAACTGTCTTTCCACTTCTCTGTCTTCCTTTTTGCTGCGCTTTCTATTTCTTGCTATCTAAGACCTACTATCACCCAATTATTTCAAATTTCATGTGAAGTATACTTATTCAAAAATGACATAATCAAGACCTGACAACGGGGTTTCCACTTGAGTCGAACATTTTCACTTTGTTGTCTTTTTCCATCATTATCTCTGTCAGTATTTTCCACTGGGTTAATCTCCGCAATCTCTGGTTACCTTGGAAAAGATGACAAACAGGCCAGCAGCCTCTGAAACAGCAGCATGTTTTCCTGCTCTCTCACCAGGATGCCATTGGCATGCAGGCCACTAGGCCTTCCCAGCACTGGGCACTTAGCTCTGCTCACAGGAATGGACTGTCTGCATGCAAGTGTGTGTCGGGGAGTTTGTGGGTGGGCGTGTGTGCTGTGCACGCAGTCAGTGGGTAATGGGTGATACAGACAGTTACGAGAGAGCGTAAATGTGTTGAGGTAATACTATGTGTAAAACGGGCAACATTTTGTGCGTAGATATTCATACAGATGTTGAACTTTTGGCTCACATTTTTGACCCTCATTTTTCTTGCCTTGCCTGCCTCACCTCTTGTCAAATAAAAAACTGACATACAGATCTTGGTCAGTGACTGAAGTGAGCCCATATTTCTGTATTCGTTGACATCTCTTTATAATCCCTGAATAAATATTACGGGATAATGATGATATTGCACCATGCTCAGAGCAATCCAAGGCTTAATATAATCACTGAAATAATGATTATGACAGGAAGCAGGCTGGTGGGGTGGAGATCATTAAACAGTACTTAAATGTATATTTTTTGGTTCTTTTCAGCTGCCAGAAGCCACATGAAAAGCAATCAAGACCCTGTTTGAAGATATGTTGATTTTGTTTTGCTTAATAAGATTAAAAATAAAACTGTAAGTAATTTCTTCTCTTCTAAATGGGTGGGCATGGTGCAGTTTTCTAAACTGACATGAGGTGTAATGGAGCAATGAGGTGTCATTAATTGCAACAGGAATTCCAACAGAAGCTCAACAATACATGCACGGTTTCATTTAAGTGAGTCACACACCTAATAAAGAATCTGTGGAAAATCTTCCAAGTAATCCTGTTGACATCACAGAAATCACCAGACTCTTTATAAAGTCCCTGAAAATTAATGACTACTTAAATTACACATTATTTACTGAACCACCCATTTTGACATGTCATCAAAATGTGCAAAGTCTAGTGCAATAGCAAAGGGAGACTAGAAATCAATGTTTTCTGGTTGTGTTTTATTATTAAAGGCTCAAGTTTGAACCCGAAGGCATGCCTCTGAGACCGTTGATGCCGGTAAAATAAAAAGTTCAAGTTTACTTGAGGTCAAAAATGGAAAAAGTCAAAATCAGGCAGGCTGGGGAGATGAAGCAAACATATCCAACAGGGTCCAAAATGTCCCAAAAACAGGCAGGGGGTCACAACAGGCCAAACCCGGGCAGGCAGGCAGAGGAAATCACTGGAATGCTGAGACAGACGCACAATAGATGATCTTGCAAGGAATGAATGGAAGTTGGCTCGAGCATAGGCTACTGGGCTGATGGAAATTGGAACTGGTGAGCAGGTGGGCAGGGAGGTCAGATGAAGGGAAGGGGCAGACAAGGAAAATGTGAGACTAGGAATTGGCTGTTATTGTGCCAAATTTTTATATTCCTAAAAAACTTGTATAATTAGAGGCCATACCACTTGTGTTTATATCCTGAGTGTTTGGACATCATTCATATCAGTTATGATGACATTTTACTCACCAACTTAAAGGTCCAATGAGCCAGATTTAGGGGAATTTACTGGCAGAATATGGCAGAAATGTAACTAACTGAAAATAAGAACTGTTGCGTATTTGTTACTCTAGAAAAAGCCCATCTTATCTGCAGACAGAGCAGGTCCTTCTTAAACGGTGTCCATATGGTATCCCTAGATTTGTGAAACTCTTGTCCGCTCTGTTTCAGCTTCAGAATATTCTTGTCTTACTGAGTTTGAAGTGTATCTGTGGTCATACGAGGAGAAACCCAAAACTAAATTTGTTGTTGCTAATAGTTACAAATTGTTTGGAAAAACTGGTAAGTCTGACAAAGCCTTTAAGATTTTGGATTACATACTATAAATAACGACAAAGTCCATGGAGGGAGATGGTTGTGGTGGATTTTTTACTAATTATTTTCAGTTTTTAGTTACAGTTTTGTTATGATTAGGCAACAAAGTACTTGGTTAAGTTTTGCATTTTTACGTTAACCTGAATTCACTGAAATCAACACCAAACTAACTGCAATTGACTAGAGGGCATTTGGCCCTGCTTATCCCATTCAAGAGAGGCGGCACAGTCAGACACAAGTTGAGCTTGGTTCTCCAGCACTTCCATAACAAACAATAATTGAGTCCAGTCAGGCACCTACGGTAAGAGGAGTAGGTCAAATTTGAACCAGGAGGTTGCTCTGAGAAATCTAATAAATATTTACAATGGACAATTTGGGCTAATGAATTGACTTTGTTTTGTCTCCAAAACAAGCAACAATGGGGGTTTGTTAACACCATGTTTGTTTTTCTGACTGCTTGTGCTGCTTGTTGTTGGACTCTCTTCTAGCAATGCCGTCACCTTCTCCAAATCCCAGCAGTTAAGTTGGTGAGTAAAACATTATCACAACTGTTAGGAAAATAAGACCCAGGCTGTAAAAAAAAAAATCCTTAAATTATGTGCCCTTCCTGATTTAATTTGCTTATTCCTACCACTATATATGAATTTAGGAGGCCCAGGGGCCAACACAGGACTTCCAGTCAACCTCTCTTCGCCATTTACAACCAATTATATTTGTTTGTTTTTCTTATGAGACTCTGCTCAGGGTTATTTTACAGTGACCCATTGCATGGTGAATGCAGAACACTGCTAGATTGTACTTCAGTGCACAACCAGATAGTTAGATCGATAGACAGACACATACTATTCACATGTTAAATTGCCAGCCGGCAAAGGCTGTGAGCTAAATCCACTGATGGGTTCATTACCAGTAAAAGGGCGTTGAAAACTATATTTGTCTGAGCTGGGGTCTGACTGACTGGAAACGGCACAGAGGAAACCGTTGAATCCTGCAGGAGAGAGAAATTGATAGGTGCACTGATGGAAAAATGCCACAAAAATGAGAGAGGGAGAGGGGGAATGGAGAGAGACAGCAAAGGAATTTGAGGAAAATTATACAAGAAAAGTTAATCTGATATATACATCTCAACTCAAAGATGACAAATAAGGAAAGAGAGATCAGTGGAGACAGGGAATGAATAAATATCAATGAATGTGCTCCTTTGGGCCTTCACCACACCATGCCATGTTTGTTTAACAGAGGTTGTCAGGAGGAGAATTTTGTTAGGCTGCGCCCCATCCATCCATGGGAGGTTTTCTTTTCACCAAGGTCTCCCTCTCTGACCACAGAAGTGGTCTGCTGACGGTCACACCACGGCCAAACCCTCGGACCACTCAACTTTCTTGGAAGCGTCATCAAAACCACATGAAAAGAAAGAGGGAATACCATATTGTTCTGTTAAAAGAAGAGGAGGACCTGTAAGCATGTGTGCATGGCAGGCAGGCAGGAAACATTTACACACACAGACATACACACACATACATGCATACACACAAAACCCGAGCGGACAAATGACCTCTTACGTTGGCAAAAAAGAGGTGGGCTGGGAATCATCACCAGAACAGCTGCCTGCCAGGAATAGTATCACCAGTGTGTGTGCATGTGCAGAAGACAGAGAGAGAGAAAGACGAGGGATGCGTGTAGTCCTTTCTCTTCTTTGTTTAATTGCTGTTACTTTAATTACTTTAAATGCTGTTACGAATTGGTTTACGTGACGACAGATGTGAACTCCACCTGTTTTCAAGTGGATCTAATGGCCAATACCAACCGCCACACCAACCCTTATGAATTACACATTGGATGTTACACATGGGATGTAAACAAAAATAGGTTGAATGTTTCTTCACTATGATACTGAAGTTATAATTCAATATCCAATATTTCTTCAAGCACACACTGTAATACAAAACACTATGATGTGACGTGACAAGATATATAAATAATGAATAAAGTTTCTGAAAGATTAGCGGTCTTGGTCTGTTCATTCGTGTGGTACGTGGTAACTGCATAACAACTCCATGTCTCCAAGTCAGAAAAGGTGTGTTACAAAGGTATACTAAAAATGATTAAATCCATTATTATGTCTGTAATTAAACTGTGGCTGTGATATCATGTTGTGATTGTCTGACAGATGTTAATAGCTGTTCAGAACCTCATTGAGTGTAAACTCAGGAACTCAGTTACCTAAGGACTGAGCCAGGAATAGCTTATAGAAAGTATTATAGGAAGTTCACGTACATGTATGTGACCTGTTGTATAGATACACAGGGAGCATGGGTACTGTTTTTATTAGTTTTTGGGTTTTAGGCCAGCGAGGGTCAGTTAGCTGAGGTTTTATTTCCACACACCAGAAAGAATTGTTAGAACTGAGTACTCTTTTGATTGGATTTATTTTTTTTATTTGAGCCACCCACACCTTCTTCCTTTGCAGTTTGGATCTCTTGTTTTGCAGAATTTGTAAATCTGAATTGCTTGCTATAAATAACTTCATTTAACCGAATCTATCTGGCTTGGTGTTGCCCCTCTTTTCCTGGAGAGCTGGGTTGTAACATAAGCCTATGAGAAGCATCTGAAAATCAATTCTGTCGACTCCCATTATTAGTATACTAGATATATGTATATTAGAAAACGGTGGCTGGTGGCAGTGTGTGCCTTTACACCCTTCTCCTCACCCCCATGGATCTAACTGTTGGACACTGAAAATGAGGGGCTAAAAGTAACATAAATCTGTATCAGATTTTATTTAAAAAAAGATCAAAAACTATTTTCCAAATTTTCCCTTTGTTGTTTTTGTTCATGGCAGAGTCACAAACCACACATATCTCTCACAGCTCTCGTTGGGTGAAGTTAGATTTGATGACTTTTGATTTTTCAAATGTTAATCTTGGACCTGGTTATGACTGGTGAAAATGTCTTTAATTTTGAACACTAAGAGCAAAACTACCACATGTTTCAGCATCTGACACAGTTACAATGCAAAACCATTATTAAAATCATTACGTGGATTGAAAAAGTCCTTTAAGATACACACAAACATGTTTGTTGTATTTGAGTGGTGTAACAAGACAGCTGCAATAGCTATAATGTATTATTTAGTCAAGGCAATATTTCCAGACTTCCAGACGGGCTCATTTAATTTATTTATTTATTTTAGAACACATGTTTCAGATTATTTGTCACATGCTACTAGAAATAATCTGAAACACATGTCTGAACTGAAGGAAGGTGCTGAATCTTAGAGCACTGTATCCTACATTTTAGCAATTATTTATGTTTTAATTAATTCATTTTAAACAATCAAAGACATACATTTACCTGTCACAGTGTAATAAACCAACAACACTGACAGACTGTTATCACTCTGCTGAGACACAGCTTTGGTTTGATGTTATCCCATGAACCCTCATGTGAATGATTTAACCTTCCTGTTTCACAGAACACATCCTGACACGCCACAGAAGGAAAAGCACACGTGTAAATAATAAATCAATGATGGCTGAATTTCATTGAGCTGCTTCAGTTTAAGGGTCCTCATATTCTACATGTTGGTTCACTGTCATGGCTTACATGGACACTTGAATAGAATAGAGTCATTGTTCATGTTTTTAGTAACACCTGTGCTTTTAGTACTATTAAAGACCAAAATGTTTGCTGTAAGAAAAAAATAATGAAAATATGACAAGAAATAAAGTAAAGCACATGAATAAGAGTGGCCCACTGCATATTATAATTCAGTAAAAGTAAATTAGGATCGAGCTATTCTTCATTGAAACTAGACTTAAAGGTACAGTGTGTAGAATTTAGTTGCATTTAGTGGTCCAATCACTGCATTGCAATCTCCTCACATCACCCTCACCTTCCTAATGTAAAGGAGAAACAACACTTTAAGGACCCTGTTTAGAGTCAGTATTTAGTTTGTCTGTTCTGGACTACTGTATAAATAAGGTGTTTCAAGATGGAGGCCTCCATGAAAGGGGACCCTCTCCCACTGTAGATATAAAAGGATATTTTTTAAGTAACAAACATAAAAAGATTCCTATTTTCAGGTGATTATACATGCATCAAAACATAGTTATGAATATTATATTCCATGTTTGCCTTATTCTGAAAATAGAGGCCCCAAATCTTACACACTGTACCTTTAACATTCTCCAATGTCTGAAAATGTGATTACAGCTAATAAATGAAACAATTTTTAGGTTAAAGCTAAATTAAATACATGGGAAAAAATGAGCACAGCTCCTCAGTTTGGATGGATTATTTGAGAGCTAAACTTGTGCAGTGAAAGTCCAAGTTTAGAGGCTCAGCTGTCACAAACATTTAGGTAGCCGACACTAAAAGCCTATCCAGATTTTATGATTTTCAATAAATCAGATGTGTTCAAAGGGTGTGTATGTTTGGATAATCTCAACTCTTTGCAAATTTCCTGCTAATTTCCTGTGTCCTTGGTTGTGGAAGTAAAAATATGTCTCCAAATTCAGAAAACATGAAACAGAAAGCAGAAAGCAAATTAATTTTTCGTCAGGTTTTATTTTTCAAGTCATCCAATATGTCCATACACTGGTTTTGAATAACAACTATCTTTTGATGACATCTGAAATTTTATTCAGATTAATTTTGATTTTTGAAGTTTTAAGATAATATTTTTAAAATAATTATTTCAATGTGTGCCTGAGTGCTACATCCACACCAGTCAAACATCTGTTCTTTCCCCAGATTTCGTTTGAATTAATATGAAGGTCGTGAAACGCACACAGCTATTTGTGGTATTTCCCATAGTTCCTTCTTATTAAATATTACCATTGCTGAAGAGAAAAATTCAATGGGTCAGACTAAAATATTTGGCAATTTCGGATGTCATGCACATTCTAAGGACAACTTGAGTTCATGCAATGCATTCCTATTGTGGTAAATCAGGGTAATCTTATTGTTTTACCATTCTGTCATTCTGTCATCTCAATGAACCGCACACACAATATGAATGACGGCGGGAAAATACATAGCATTATGTATAAATGTAATATGAGCTAGTTATGAAATTCCTCTACCATTTGTCATAAATTGACTGTGATCTTAAGGTTCATGATTGGATTTATACTGGAACTATTTTGTTTTTTCCTCTTTGTTGCCCAGAAATGATGTCAAAACTGGACTGATGTTGAAACAATGAAATGACCTTTCATCAGGATTCATTGGGGCTATAGTCTATCAAAAAACATGTGCTATAAACAGTTAAAAATCTAATTTTGTGTTCTTATGTAAATGCCATTTTAGAGGCCATAATCAGCAATGCTTTGGTGATGCCTCTAAAAACAGTTCAATCCCCGTCTGGTCGGAAACTATTTATTTCCCCATTCAAAGGCAATAGGAAACATAAATGAAAGTTCTTTAGTGGAATCACACAGTGGCTCAGTGCTGGGAAGGCAGTGTGGGCCAGCCAGGAGAACAGACTGGTCCTGAACTGGTGTGTGGGCCAGCCAGTGCCTCTGCTGGTAATGCTAAATAATGGGTGGTAGAGTGGTGTAGAACACTTATGTGTCAGAGGTGAGTAAACGGTGAGGTCTGTTGCTGTAATGGTTGGCAGACGTCCTCACAATTAGAATTACCTTTATTAGCTCTAATGCATCACACGTAAACCAGAATTAGAAGTGAATGACCGCAGTGAGTAACTAATAATTATTTTCTGGTAGCAAAGCAGTGTGTGCATTTGGCCAGCATGGGAAAATGTTAACATACGGGAGACACTGTCTTTATAGGGATTACAGCCTACAGTATAACTGAGACAAACTCTTATTTTATTGCTGTGGTATATTGTTAACTGGGCTAGCTGCATGGCTCTAAAGATATCACCTGCAAGCCAGTCAGACTGGAGTGTCTGTTAACAGTGAGAAGTGTTTATATACTCTTGTCTCCTCTATAAAATTACCTATTCTCACTTAATTATATCTATAACCAATTGAGCATTTTATGTCGTCTCAGTACTTTATTCAGGGTTCTGATATGTGTCTTGTAACGTAGCATTTAACAAGCTGGAAAGTGTTAATAGAGACAGGTGGTAACCAGCTTCATCATACTGGTTGTTATCCAGGATCAAATACAGAAATTAAATACAGGAAAGTATGAGTTTCAACTGTGGTTGATTATGGATGTTTTTGGCAGGGTCAAATTTCCCTCTTTTGAACACTGGGGACGACTTCCACCGTCCCTGCACCCAGGGTTGTGTGGACATGGAACAGCTTGAACTAGCACTTGATGACCTTCTTTATAGTTGGTTGAACAGATACAGATACAAATAATGGTGTTAGCCTACTCGCTCATCCCTAGTGATCAGAACAAATGCACATTTACAGCTGTCCATATTTATGACAGTGGGTAAGTAAGTGAATTGCACTATGAAACTGGGGGCACCAAATCACCAACAAATACCAAACCATACATAATGTTCCTGACTTAAACTTTGGTGTCAGAGTGTTTAAGATATACGGCTTGTGAACAATTTGAAATGTCTCTAAAATGGTGCCCCACTCTTTCTCTTTTCAGTCACATTTTCTGTTTCTGATCAACTACTTGTTTGTTATGTTTTGTCTCAAGAAAGACATACCTGACATACAACACGAAGCAAGACAGGCATTTTTAAGTGGACACACAACTGACACTACACTATTATTCAAAGAAAATTAGTAGCTTGCTGTTGCTGATGCAGCCTAAAAATAATACTATGTAAAATGTCTTGGCCTTAATAATAGGCAGTTCAGAGTGGGCCCATAAAGCACAGTGTGGGCACTGGCATGATAGCTCGTAACAGCTCGTAATAGCAGTAGAGTTCGCTTGTGTAATAGATGCATAAACCAACGATTGCTACTGTAAAGGCTGGCAGAGCTGTGTGGCCTGGATCACATAATGGCTGCTGTGTGTGTTAGGCTGTACTACAAATAAATAAAACTATACCACACAGCATTAGTTTGTACCCCAACAGAAGACTAACTTAAGTGTTACTTCCTAGGACAGGATTTTTTAAATTCACAGTCAATTCAGTGGTTGCTGAAGATGTTTTTTGAAGTCGTACGCTGTTTCTTTTTCTCAAAATGTTGTCCAGACATCTGTGAGTTGGATTAAGGTTGGGCTTTTTGCAAGATTCGAGTCATGGTGGACAGATGCTACAGATGTAGAACAGTGTTTGGCGCTGCTGACAGGGGAATAACTATAACGGTAAAAGATCTAGTACAAGGTTAGAAAAGAGCTAAATTAACAACAGCCTCGCCTCCCTGAAGAATCATTGTCAAACTGCTCTTGACCAAGACGCCTATGCCTCTAGCCGTAATCGTAATGAACTGTAACACGTTTCAATGCTGAGAAATAGTGTGTATGTTTAGCAAAGGTTAAATAGAGGGCTGAATGAAATATTGGTATTAGTTAATATTGGCAGTGTCTGGAGAGGCAGTGAATTGCTGAATTTGATCAGAAGTGACAAGGGGACAAATGATGAAATGTTTTGATTTTATTTCTTTTCTCAAGCAATCTGTGCTTAACAAAGACTTGACTTAGCAACTTGGCTGATACAAAGTGTATATCTATCAAAAGTTTAGTGCTTTTTTATGTTAATACATAATAATTCATTAAATCGACCTTTATTTATGTAGTGCTTTTCTGGTCCACCTTCTTAAAGTCATAATTTCTGTCCCTGTGGCTGGATGCAATGATTGGAGGCAATGATTTTCACTTATAAAATGTTTAGCTCAGTACAATTATTGGTCACAACTTTCTAACCAAATCTAGGATCCAAAAATGTTTTTTTAAGTTATGTTATGAAGGTTCTTGGGGCTTCTTGCCTCACAACAAAAAGGTTCTTGATTCAAACCCCACAAACAGCTGGCCCCTGTGGAGTTTGCATGCTCTCCCTGTGTCTGCATGGTTTCTCTCTGAGTACTTTGGTTTCCTCCCACAATCCAAAGACATTATAGGTTTATAGGTTAATTGGTGACTCTAAATTGCAGGGGGTAGCGAGCCTCTCACCCAGTGTTAGCTGGGATTGGCTCCAGCGCTCCACGACCCTCATAAGTATAAGCATTCATGGAAAATGAATGAATGTTATGTGTTTATACTACAAAAATATTGATGAATGATTAAGTGTGTACAAAATGTGCAGCAGTGTATCACCACACTGTGGTCCCATAGAATAGCATGCTTTGACATACAATACTCATTTTGACACACCTTCAACAGATCTTCTGACACCTACCAAATCAAGCCCAGCCAGCAACCACCTAGCCAGACCCCATTTCGAAACACAATCCTACTCTGAGTCACTGCTGTTCTTTTCATAGTATTGCACAGTTTTTGCCATGTTTGTCATAATCACTGCCATGTCTGTGTATGTTTTTGAGTTTGTGAGTTTGTGTTTAAAGAACACCTTGAATACTTTTTTTCCTTTACAAGTTTCCCTAGTATCTGTTGTAACATGACCAAGTGCATTTTCCTAATTTTGTTAACAGACAAGGTGTGTTTATAATGTCAATTCCAGCCAACAAGGGTTTTCGACTCTATGAGGACTTTATGAAGACAGGGCATGCTGTCACATATCATCCTTCTACAGCTCACCTCCGGCTGAGGGAAGCTTGACTCACAGTTCCACTGACTGAATCCTAAGGCAGAAATGATACAACATTATTATAGAGCAGCCTTTCATCTGAGGGACTCTAGGTTTCTCATTTACAACAAAAGTCTTGTGAGTACAGATCCTCAAAGGAGCACAGTGTTCAGCATATGGTTTCATTTCATTAGTTGTATTGGAACAGCTGACTAAATATGTATTGCAAAAATGCTGTTTCACAAAATATATGTACAGCTAGGCACACGCACAGCCCCACATACACCAAGAATAAATATTGATATGTTTGAAACTAGACATTAAAAGCATCAATTGTTCATTGCCAATAGACAAGATATGTTAAGGGTTAATTTGCTTTGCAACAGCTTTAGTCTAAAAGTTAGTATGCGCCTTGATTTCCCGGGAATATCACTGTCCACTGAATTGGTGAAAGTTAAATACAAGGTTAGCTAACAGTTTAACGTCTCCTTTGACTTTATGTATATTCCTCCATTTATCTTTATTGGATTTACTGTATTTTCCGGTGGATGTTCTCACACTACAGATGGGTGCTGACTAAATAAGTGAAAATCCTGTTTAGAACAACTGTCCTTGAGTTCCCGGGCTGTATGCAACATTAAAATTACAAACAGGTCTAGTTAAGGTCACACAACTTCAGTAACTGCAGCTAGTATAGAGCCAAAGAGAAACAGAGTGAGTTGCAGCAGTCTGCTTTCACTGAGGTGGCAGAACTCTCACCCCTCTGTAGCCCACGAAGAAGCATCAGGATGTGAAATCTCCAGTAAGTGTATTTATATCTGGCCAAGCTTTAACAAGACCATGACTGCTGTGACAAACACACGAGTCACAAGTGAAATATTTAATGAAGGTTATGAAGTGAAAGGGAGTGGTGAGTCTTCCTACTGAAACCATAATGATCACAGAAATACAGTTTCAAACAGTCTACAATAGTGTATGTGTGTTAGGGTGTGGTTCTTTCAGGGTGTGAAAGGACTAACCAAGTAAAATGATTCACTGACACAAACTCATTGATGCCAGTGTCCTATCAGTTCTGTCAATGAAATAAACCAGGCAGGATTTCCTTGGTGTATGACTGGACTGAGACACCACATATTTATAGTGTGAATCATGGGTTTCTCTGTAGCTGAACATTTTCACACTGTGATGTTAACCAATCTGTGTTCCTGTTGTACTTCCCAGCATCAGACAACATCAGATTAGTAACCTGACCCACCGAACTGGATCCAACTTGATTGAACTCTTTAGAGTTTTCTTCTACTCACTTCCATTTCAACAAATATCTACAGCTCATTAGGTGTACCAATCCAATGCAAAGACAGAGGTTTTATACAATTGCTTAATTTTCTTCAACTTCAATACCAATGCCATGTCTTTGTGAAGTATGGAACTAGATGCGGAGATGGTTAGCCTAGTTTAATATAAAGGCTGGAAGCAGAGAGAAACAGTTGGCGAAAAGGTTCAGAAACCCAACTATCAGACCTCAGCCCGCTGATTTAAACACTGAATCTCATTATTTAAATCCCCACCCCACCACACTGTGATATCTGAGTCAAACAAAATGCATTTCCACTGAATGAGAAAGCTTGGATGTTTGGGTTAATGCTAGCTGGTCATCCCCCATTCCAACAGATGATAGTAGTCCATGTAGATGTGGAAGGTCTTCAGTCTCAAAACACTAGTGTGAAATTTGTTATGACACAGTCTTTGGGAAAAACATTAATATGCCACTTTTGTCCAATCCAGTGTGGATTTTCATGTGCTGTGTATTAATTAGCCCAGCTGGTCTTACTTATCTTGATCATAAGTCAACCAACTTGCAATCCATGATTTCACCGACCGACATCCATGATGACATTCTCCAGCTGGACTGATTGTACTGCTTACTATTGGCCCTGTGTAGGCAATCCACTCAGTCTTTAGTGGGTCAGATGCTTGTATATTTAGCAGGTTTTGATTCCAAAGTTAAAGTTTATTGTTAGATCAGTTAATAACAGCACAACACACTAAGTATGGTTTTGGTAATTCCCAGGTGAAAAGATGTCTAGCCACCTATTAAAACTGGCCTAACTGGTTTGTTGACAAATTTATGTTTGTTTAGCCTATTATAGCCCTTATTTCAATTTGATGTTAATTACTATATGTTTAAGGTGATCCCTTGGATATATTTCTTGGCAGAAGTTGTATAAAAGTGGTCAAAAAGTAAAGTGCTTCACGTAAATTACACTGTTATTGTGCAGGTTTTCAAGTGAAATGCCACGACAGAAATTGTGGTTTGTTTACTCCCATCTACAGCTTGGATTAGTCTATACAAAGTCTACCTTTAATTTGCATTTCACATTTCAGAATCCTCTTTTTTGACAATACTGCAACTCAATGAGTCACAGTTTCTGTGTCTAAAAGTGCATTTCTTTCCATTTTTTGATAAGAAATAAGCTTTAGGGGGGCATGAATCCACTTAAGGGGCATTCCCTGCCTTTTTGCAACCTGCCACACTACAAAGAGCTTTGCTTAGCCAAGCCTCGACCATCAGCCAGCTGCACAGGGCCTCTGAAGGCAACATCAGAGAGCAGAGTGTGGTTGCTAGTGGCTAACCAGTAACCATATTATGAGCTGAGCTCCTAAGTCTTTCTCTAAACCTTCTAGATGTTCAAAGCAGTGGTGAGGTTTGGGGAGAAGGCCACTCTGTCATGCTCCCATTCAGATGGCTGAGTATTGTGGTCCAGCGTGAGTGGATTGGCCAAATCGAGGCAATAGTTTATCAATGAACATCTGGAAACTGCATGTGGATGTAGGTTCAAATGTTCAGTGATGGTCTTACCTAATCTATCAATCTTTGTATTCTGACAGGATTCAGTGAAATTGAAACAATGAGAAAACTGTCTTTGATCTGAATTATTGACATTACCCTGAGAGCTGGAAAAGTTGGAATGGGGTAAAGCAGTGTAAGAATTGAGCAATAGTGTGCGAGGGTTGTTCCCCGAGGAAAGTTATGTCAAGAATGTCACTTCACACGTATGAGCCAAACATCCTTTCCACTTTTAACAGATTTTCTGTTTTGGTTGACAACTCCACAGAGAACATGGAAGAAAGATAAAGGCGATAAAGGCGTTTATTGTGTGTGCTGAAAGTTATGAGCTCTGTTTGAAGTCAGGTCACCAAGAGCACACAGTATTACAGTATTACCCTTAAAGCAAAAGAACAACTCTGGTTTTATTGTGGGGACATTACCAGTAAATACTGATTGATACTGGTCTGTGTCTTGTTTAAGGTCAGGCCCGGCGTTCCTGTCTTTTAAGATCAGAAAATCCTTGAATTTTAAAGAAAAATTTAACAGCCTTTCAAAGTCATCCAGAACTCCTCCCAGAGTCTTTCATGTCTTTTTCGTTCTGACCGACGCTGCCCTTTCATCGATTTAAGCTCCCTCTTTCTCTGGCCAAGACAGTAATAATCATATAATCATCTTGTTAGACGTTTTATTGTTAATGCAGTTTCTGGTAAATGTAGGACACACACATCCTGGAACATGCCATGCCAGTGCCTGTATGTGCACATCTGCTTATATACATGTTCCCTTGTCGTGTGTGTTTCTTCTGGGTTTTCTTCAAATGTTATGATCTCTGTGTGTGTTTCTGTGCATGCATGTAGGCTTTTGTGAGTATGTGTCTATCTGTGTCTGCTTTGCAGTAGATCTCTGGCCCTCCCAAAAATGTGGTTTAGATGTGCCTGATTCCTGCCACTGGGTTATTTCTTTCCAAGTTTCTGTTTTAGTAATTAACTTTATTCCTCTGAGGCAACGTAATATGATTGAAATAGCTCAAGAAAAGACAGAAATATTTTCTTAATTTACCCCCGTCTCTGTGTGGATTCTCGGAACTTAAGATGGTTGATGTGGCTTTATGATCCGTCATGGTTGTTACTTGTCATGGTCATGCCTGTTCATTTTAAAATGTCATAGCTGTAAGTAGACCTGAGTAGCTCTCAGACAAATTGGGCACATTAAACAGTTGCTACATTATTGCTACCACTTTCTTACAGCTAAAAATTTTGAATTTTATAAAGTTTCCCTCGAGGTGGTGCAACGTGTAAGTCCAGTGCACAAGATTTAGGTGGCTTTTTTTACAGAATATGGCAGAAATTGAATATAACATGCATAAGTATGTTTACATTAGTCTATAATCACCTGACAGTAAGAATCACTATGTTTTTTTGTTTGTTTTTTTATCTCAGAATGAGTCTTTCATATCCACCTCCATGGAGTCCACCTTGAACCACCATGTTTATAAAGCAGCAATGTACAAAATAAAAACTGGCTCTAGATAGGGACTGTTTTTTTCACACATAGCTAGCACCTTAGTTTCTCCTCCATGCTAGGAAGTAGAGGATGAGGTAAGGAGGTTGCAATTAGCAACTACATTGCTAGATGCCACTAAGTCCTACATATTGGTCAGATCCTTTTAGCATCAATTTACTGTTGTATGCTGATGATGTGGACTCATTAATTGGAAGCTGCTGCATGCGATCCCTAGAGATGGATCCAGAGACCTCGGCAGTGAAAGTGAGAAAGTGGATGGAGAGGAGGAAAGCAGAAAGCAAGTGGGAAATTACATTCCTGCAGCCTCCATGTGTGACACACCCAACTCACCCTGCACCCTGCCTGAGCAGCTGGCCAGCCTGCTTGCGAAAGAGGCGCTGCCGAAACCCCCTTTTGTTTTTCTGGCTTTCCCCTCCTTTTTAGTGGGGCATATTAAAACTGTCTATGGCCTTTCTGTGGTTACACAATGTTCCAATTTCCTCCTCTTCACTTTAACTTATCCTCTCCTGTCCTCTGCTCTCCTCTCCTCTTCTTTCCTCTCACTGTCTTTATTCTGCCATCACATCAAGGAGCTACCAAATTAGACGTCTGAAGTCTAAGCTCTAATCATGCTACCGGTCCAGTTTCATTGGGTCAATTGGAAGAGCAGCAAAGTTGCTTTTCTCAAGACAGTTACAGGAAATTTGGATTGGAAGTTCATGCTGTACTGGGACTGGCCTTAATGTAAGGACAGAGTTATAAAGTCATATAAAGGTATGTGCACTGGCCAGTCTTTGGCCAAGAAAACCCTCATGAGTAGGATAGTGACTCTCTGAAAAATGCTTTGAGAATGTCATGAAAGAAAGAAAATTAGGGGAAAACAGATATCTGAGAGCTTGATTTCCCATGATGATGATAATAATATGATGATGATACTGTATGATGATGATGATAATGATCTGACCATATTTCCTTCTTATTTCTGTGGTTTTGTGACACAAAACAGCTGGAAGCACAATAAAAGAGTAAATCCTTTAAGGCAAATACAATTTATTCTCTTATTATCATTTATGTTTATTCTGTCATTCTGTTATGTTTAATTTACGTTATTCTTACCACTTTAGACAACGAAATGGACAGATCATATGTCCAATAACTATTTCCAGTGCATGACTGAAGAGAAATATGCACAGAGGCTGGATATTCTCACTGCCACTGCTGCCTCCCTTCCAACTTCCCAACACCAAAAGTGTAGCAGCACTTTTCAAGGCCAGTATTAAACTCTAGATTTTAGCAATACGGGGCAGTTGTCCACCAACATGTTGGACAACTTGTCCAACATTTCCTGAGGCAGAGTCAAGAAAACACTTCTGAGCTGTGAATTTCACAGGTAATTAATGACGAAAAAAAAAAAAAAACAATATTCTTTTAGTCCCTGACTGTGGATGATTTACACTTTGAATTTACACTTACTGGTTTATGAATTAGGCCTTTTTAAATAGCAGTAAACTTTCCCTTTCATAGTTTTTGCAAAGTGTAAAAGCCTACCACACCCATGAATAAATCAAATTCAGCCAAAAATATAAAAACATACAACATGACAATTAGCCAAAGCAATCCCAGGCCTCAGTGATTTAGATGGCGTGAAAACAGAGCCATAATATTATATGAGGCTTTGCATGTCAGACAAGAAAAACCCAACAGATTTATTGAAGTTGCAGATTTCTTTAAGTATATGAAATGTGACAGACGGATTCAGCAGGCCAACTGTTTATATGTTTCTCACAGTGTTTCAGCATATACTGTGTGTGTGTCTCTCTGTGTGTGTTTGGCTGTGACAGGGGAGTTTCCAGACTCCGCAGACCCTGATGAATGGGTCACTGTGTGTCCACATGTGTGTGTAAGTGTGTATGTGTGGTCAACTGAAACATTTGCACACTCGTTTTCTCATCAATGCAAAATATTCTCCTACTCAAAATACTGATCCTTTCTCTCATCACTGCCCCATCCAAAGAACACACACACAACATTCTCTCTGCTGGATGTCGTGCTATAATAATAGCCACACACACGTGTACTGTGTGATTCACTCAAGCCTGTTATTTTACCTGCCAGACATCCCTATTCCTGTGATGCATTGACCCTGAGAACATCATCAGCAACTGGTCCATTTGGTGACTCACACCCACCTACAAGTGGCAATCTGCTCAGCCTCCAGACACGCGACCATGACTAAATATCAACAGGGTTCCAAGCTACTGTGGCTACCCAGATTAACATACTGGCAGAAACCCTTAAACCCCAGTCAAATATGATGTATTGGGGCTAAGTATTACCACAGTGATTTCTGCCCCGAGGCGATTATCCTTCTTCTAAATGTAGACCATGAATCTGTGCAAGGTTGGGCTTTGATTCTGCCACAAATGACCAAAACCCAGGTTCAGCTGTTGCGCTACAGGACTTATATGTTCCAGTAGTGTGGCCAGAGTTCATTAATCATTAGTTCATTACACGAAAGTATTCAGTGAACCATTTCCTTTACATTTGAAGGGTTTAGTTGCATGTTTACTTTATTCCCTGAATACTGGAAACAGTCAGATTTATTTATTTATTTATTTATTTTGCTGCAGCTTCGCCTACTCCTCTACAGAGAAAAAGAAATTGGATTAAATAATGCAGTATATCCTTCATATATGTTTGTTTTGACGTGCACTAATTTGGTCAAAACTGCAAGTTTTGTTTATTTTTCTACATTGACTGTGACCCACAGTTAAGCGGCTTGGGGGTAGATATTGTAAGCTGTCATTTGAGGTACTCCCATGGTTACATGTATGTTACTCCATGCTGTTATTCAAATCACGGGGTAACTTACAAAGTACTACAGGACAACCTGTTGCTGTGAGTTTTACAGTTTGATCATTTGCCATCACTACAACTGGATTCATGAGACCCAAGAGAAATGCTAATGCAAGTTAGACCCCCTACTTTCTACTACATACAACAAACAGAGTGTGTGAAGCCTGCTAATATGCTAATGTATATGATAATTTGCGCTGACTCAGCAGGTGCTCGGTCATTAGCATAACATAAATGAAATGTAATTCAAGTGGGAATCAGAGCTAATCTTAGAAAGGTAAGCTAACTAGCTTTCACTTCATGATTTTTCACTTCAGGTAGTTAGCTTAGCTTGCTAGGTTCCTCTTTCCCAGTGGCTTTAAATTGGGCCTTTCATGTTTTTTTTGCCCATTTCATGGCCATAATAGGTACGGGCAAGATGGTTGCAATTACTAACTACATCGCTAGATGCCACTAGTTCCTGGACATTTAAACAGTGACCGACACTTCATAGCATATACATGGCTGTGACATGCCGTAGTCAGTAACACACCATGGGCAAATTAAGCTCATAAAGTTGTACAGATATAAACAAAAAACGCAGTATTAAATCGTTAAAGTTTATATTCCCTTGTTCAAAAAGTGAGTTTAAAGTTGACAGTTTCTCCGATCACTGGTTTCCTTTGTTTATCTTTTGTGAGAAACTTTCAAACCTGTTTTTCTTTTTTCTTTTCTTTTCTTTTCTTTTCTTTTCTTTTCTTTTCACTGTAGCAAGGTTCTGTTTGTCCTCGAGCATCCCGGGTGCATCTTGAGTGACCTTTCTGGTCTGCTTTGACAACGTAATGTTTTCTTCCTAACGGTCCCTTTCTCCCAGACAACCTCACTGTAGTGTTGCCAACACTCTGTCTGCTCCTCTCATCAGAACCAGTGAGACCAGAACACAGTCGCTCTCTGTCCTCCTGCTTTTACTTTGGCGCTCTGTTTATTTCTCTAACAGGACAGTGACAGATTTAGCCCATCAGACAAGAAGAGAAGGAGAGACCGACTGGCAGAAGAAATGAAAATGAGTGCACATGTGCTAGAGGAAGAAAGTGGGGAGATGGCAAAATGATAGAGGAAGAAAAAACGAATGGAAGAAAGTTATTGTAGCTCCTGTGGCTCTAATTTGTCCAAATCCAGAGAAGCTAAATGGTCTTCTGTCAATGCAAATGGAGTGAACAACCACCATGAGTGTGTGTGTGTTGTTGGAGCTATGGTGATGTCACCGGGTCCCAGTCAGAGTATAAACAAATTAAGATGAGAAATAATTCTGCTGGGAAATGGATGACAGAAAAAAGACAGCAGTGTATAAGATGAAAATATGAGAAATGTGTTAAGGTAAAGGTCCTGAAAACATATTTTCTCAATCAGCTCCTTACTATGAGTGATGAGGTCCAAACACAAAATGTTCTGCCAAAGCTTTAACAGTTTTGACTTATTTCACATAAGAGAATTCTGTATTTGTGTTTTTGTCTGTGAATTCTAACTGGTTTGAAATGGACACGGATCAGCGGAAAAAGACTTTATCGCATACTTCCATAGATATTTGCTTATGTTGCTAACTGCTGTCAATCAAATCTGATCCAATAACACCCAAAGGAACCAGACTAGCTGAGACTTTAAGTGTTAACCTAAAATACTAGTAAATTATACCTGATTCATTGAACGTTGATGGGTACTGATTATGTTACTGTATTATAACTACTACTATTATGATGCTTTGGAACCAAGTTTTGGAAGTTTAGAAATGTTAGATAGTATGACTGATTAATATATATTTGCACAGAGAATAGTAAAAATGTTAGCGATAGTGGTAAATTAGTTTGAGAAGAGTTGAAGATGATGACTCAAATATTCATAAACATTTCAACACCTGCAGTGAACAAAGAGAAGCCCAAAGTAAAGTAGTCGAAATAATATGATGTAAATTTAATCTCAACAAAGATCAGTCATGTGGAACATTTTCAAAATCAGAGCCAAAATCATTCTTGGCTCATCTTTTTGAACTGGACTGGTTTTAGTCAGGTGGTGAGAACTTTCAGCACAGCATGTGACAAAGATTTATATACAAAAATCACATTACCACATGTTGTGGTGAAAAGTAGCTCAAGATGTTTCTGCGTCAAACGGCACACGCCTATGCATGAAACAGTTTTTATCCTCTGCGGACTTATTTTAACACTCTCCACAATACTCAGGGAAAAAAAACACATTTGGAGAACAGTTCCTGATTCTCCTACCCAAGTCTTAATTTCCATTTGAAATAGTGCCCAGAAAAATAGGACAAGCTGGTGACCAGTATGCTCTTTATAATGATGATTTTATGAGGAACAGAAAGTATTCCAGGGGTGCAAAATTGTCCAAGATCGTAATAGGCAGTATAATCCCAAACCCAGAGCCGACAGCATGAATGAACATTTATCGGACAGCTCCAATGTTCCATAAAATCCATCATCCATCCCAATCCGCTTTCCTGCCTCACCCCTCCCTTCCTGCTATGTGCCGTATCATATGTTCCACCATATGCCCCAGGGACAAAGAATATACGTAAACTTTCATCTGTAAGTGACATGCTGTCATCACTGTTTGGGTGGAGTGAGAAGAAAGAAGAATTACAGAAAGACGGTGAAAGAATTGGTGAGAATTAAGCAAAATGTAATCGGAGATATTACCTCTGTTTAGTTGTAGTGGGAAAACCACGAAGGTAGAAATACGCACAGCTAAACAGAAAGGTTTATTGTGGGGAGGTTAATTTAAAGGTGATTTTTTTATTCAATTGTACAATTTAATCATTGCTTGTACATACAATCATTTTCTTTGATAACTGTACCTACGCAAACATAAAAGCAACCTCAGACTCTGTAGTGTCTCACTAAAGATACATTATGGACAAGAGACGTTTGACAAGTCAAATTATTTCTGATGACTTTAGGTGTTGGTGGGTTGGGGCTTCAGGGTCTGGAAAGAGCTGGCCTCAGCAGTGTTGTGGTCACACATTTTAACAACACTGAAAGCAATGATGAGCACAAGTTAGTCCAGGAGGAGAAATTTGAAATCTGAGCCAGCAGGCTGATGGAAAGAAGACAGCAATGAGCACAGATGAGATGAGCACATCACAATAATTACCCGAGCTGTCTGTGATGACCTGCCAAGCCCATCAAATCTCCGGAGAGCTGATTCACCCTGGTCCTGAGCCAGAGGAAGGAACTAAAGCACACCCTCAGTTAAAACACTGAAGAATGGAGCTAATGGTGGCACCTTGGCCAGCAGTGACAGCCTGTAATGTAATAAAAACACACAAAAAAAGAACGTTGTAGTAAACACAGACCATAGATTGTTAACAAGACCATTTGCAAAACTTGCCTGAACAGTGATTGCCTGCCTCATAGCTTAGCATAGAAATAGGCAAGGCAAGCCTATCACGCTCTGGATTTTTCAACATACCGAATTGGTGTGCTTGTAGCTCATGATTATGATGTGTATATTTTTTTAGCAAAGTATGTGTAAGGAAACAATGTGTTTGTCTGTAAGCTAAACATTAGCATGTCCAGCTAACTAGCTTACTACCTACTGTAATATCCAGACAAAGGAGCACATCATATGATAGAACAAAATAATACTGATCTTACATTTTGTCTGATCATCAACCAATGCTGTTTCTTAATTTCCTGTTAGACATTTTGCTTTAGCCACAATCTACCTATCATATTTAAGACAAGCCAGCTGGAAACATTGGAAAGTCGTGCCACAGAAGATGTTTTTCAATTAGCTCAGCTTAACTGTAGCTTGCAACATAATTAGCTTATTGTAAACTGCTGTAAAGTGCTGTGTGTGAACCATAGACTGTATATACAGATGGATGACGTGTCCATCTTCTCCCACTGTACAAAAAAAAAAAAAAAAAAAAATCCCACAATATCTTGCTCTGGTGATGTCATCTGGAGCTGTCTGCTCCAGAAGTCTGCACCATAGTAATCAGGGTTGGACACGCAGTACTGGGGTCTTGCCCATACACCTGGCTGACTCAAGAGTGAGCAAGTCTCAGCTCATTTCTGCAGCATCAGATAAGTAATTAAAAACAAACTTTAACAACAAACAAAATGAACACTTGCTTCCTATCACCTACTTGATAAGTACTACATGATAGAAACCCTCTTTAGGAAAAATGCATTTGAAGTGTACTTCAGTGTTTTAGTTTGACCCATGTCCCATCTGCTAACATGAAATGGGCTGGGTTTATGACCTATACTGCAGCCAGCATGTTTTGGCTTCATTTTTGGGGAGCTGCTCATCGATGTATGAAGAGAACTGGATACAGCATCGGAAGCGGCTGAGACTTATGCTGGCTGAGCTGCTAATTCCTGGTTTAGCCCTCTGCTAACTTGAATGGGGGATTGTTTTACATCTGCTTCTATCACAACTAAAGCTTATAGGAAAAATTCTTTTGAGGGCCAGCTTTGGGCCAGTGTGCATTACGTGACCAATGCCGTCATTACATGGTTTGGCCACTATATCAAATTGGCTTCAAAGTCCGGAGATCTTCCTGGGGGCTTAAATTTGTTATGTCACCCATTTCATACACAGTCAATGATGAGAATGGAAAGTTTGATAAATGTAGCAACAGTAATTAAGGGTGAGATTAATGAATGCTGAACAAGATCAAGATATGGCACCTCTAGAAACATCCTGAGGCTCAAAGCAGTCCCTTAAATGAGGTAAGAAAAGTAAGAATTACAATACAACACATTATTGTGTTGTACACACATACACACACACAGACACACACCGTCATGAATGAATTTTGTGGAAAAACATTGAAAGCCATTTTCACTTGCAGGACTTGCATGTGAAAAAGTGAGCACCTTTTTACACAGCTTTCCTTGAAGTTGGGGAAGATTTTGTTGCATGATTAAATAAGAAACACTTCAACAAAAAATAAACATTTATTCACAGCAGAATGAAACTGCTTAACATGAGTTTGGCACTCCTGTCAGAGTGGAATACACACACACTTACATTTTCCATCGCACTATTTCAGTGTCAAACTACAGCCATTAGTTGTGCCTTAATGCTTAAGTGGTTGGGAATGTTATTTTTTTTCTCTCACTTCATGAGAATAAAGCTTGTATTTGAAATTTTAGTCATTAGGCTTGTTGCATGAAATTTCAGGAGACAAGTAATAGGAAAGATACAGCAGGGATCAAGACATGGAAACAGAGAAGGAAAGAGACGGGGAAAAACATGATGAGCTAGTGGATGCTCATGATGTCCTCAGACAGCCTTACCTTTAAAGTTCCCTCCTTCAAATCAAGCAGTTATTTAGATTATAGATGATAGATTTCACAAATATTATTTAATATCCAGCAGTACCATTTTAGGGCATACAAAACTAAATTCAGTCATTCTCTTAGGTACCCTTTAAATCAACCAGAGTGCATACACGTGTTCCTGTTTGATTGTATCTATACACACTGCACATAAATATTTCTGAGCTTGTACTTTTGCAAAGCTTTGTGTGCATATTCATATGTATGAATGTTTTTGTGTGAGGATGGATTTCTTTTCTGACACATGGGACAACTTAATGCTGATTTATGCCATTTCTTTTCTCTGCTGTCAAGAAAAAGTTTTCCTCCTTCACCAGAGCGGGAACAATGGATAGGAAAGAATGAGAAAAAACAGAAAGAAAAAAAAATACTAGGCAAAGGAAAACAAACACTGTTTGGAACAAAGGCAAAAGGAGACTATAAGTAAAAGATTAGTGTTATTTGATCTTAAAGAGATTTGGTGTGTAATAGCTCTCTGTTGTCAGGAATAAAAGCAGACACAGTGCAGAACCAAATTCACTGAGCCTCAAACATAACAGACAGGAAATCTCTCAAACCAAAAGAAAACACAATAAGTGGTTCTTTTTTGACAGGTGAGTCTCAAACAAATTCAACTTTCTGTAAAGAAATGTTCTTTTATGAGGTGATGCCTAAATCCCCTCTTTTAAAAATCTTTATGACCACTGAAAACAGGAGTGAGTTTGGGAATAGCAAAGGCCATCTTGTCTGCAGAAATGTCAACAAACTCCCAGGCAATTTGCTATGTGGTCATTATGTATATGGTATTCATCAAGATAGAAAACACTTCCACACAAGCTCTTAACCATTTACACCAGTGACAAATACTAAAATTTCTGCTCTACCAAGGTGTAAATACCTAATAACTTAATTAAAACAGACTGGTGACAGAGTCAGGTGACAATCAAATAATGTTGAAATAGACAGACCTTGTGGATTCACCAAATTAAAGCCTTGTGTGAATACTTTCTTTATCATAGGTAACAAAACAGGAACCTGCAGCCCTCTAGAGAAAAACTGACCTACTAATATTAAATGTTTATCCCATGGCCCTGAAACTTTTTAATCCAGTTAGGTTGGTATGATAAGTACACACAGTAACTGTGTCACAGTTTTGTTTTTAACAATTGGAATCAATTCATTTCAGCTGCTCACCATCAAGAATTTGCCTCTCCGCCCTTCCTCTTGTCACAGTTTAACAATTCACTTGGTAAGATTTATAGGGTGAATGTGGAAGAAAAGACCAAAGTGGGTCGTTTTCGCAAACTGTCACCGACATGATCCCATATTTCAAGCAGCCTTTCAAACCACAGATCACAGTTTCAACCCACACATCATGATCTCAGCCCACACATCATGGTACAAACTGTAGTCTGCTGCTTGCCTCACCAGTGTAGATGCAGTTCATTTTCATACTGAAACTGTACAGGGGTGAACATTGTTTGTGCATTCCTGTAATTACACCACAGTAAGGTGAACAAATCTGTGCTGCATACATGAAATAAAAGATTATGGCTCCTTGTTGTAACTCTGAATCCCTACAGAGAATATCAAATCTATGCTAAAGCGCACACACACATGCACTTCAACACACATACATGCAGGACTAACTGTGCCTAAAGCAACACTAGTGGCTCCAACCTCAGTCTTCAAAACCCGTTCCAGCCTTCTGTTGTCATTCCATAAGTCATCCACCACAAATTAAATTTTCTGTGTCAGTGATTTATGCTGTGAAGAAAAAGCCATAAAAATAAAGATCTCTGTTTGAGTCCAGGGACTAGTGGGCTCCCCTAAAACTTTTATTTATTTATTTTTCTGAGAAATCATAAAACAGCAGAAGTCACAGAACATCCAGAGGTGTTTTTGTAGCATCTTGTCATTTTAAAGTGTTGTATTTTGGGCGATAAGTCTGTTTTTTACAAGCTGGGTCTTTGTTATTGTTATAATTTATGACAATTATGACATATCTTAATAGCTGAGTTCAATGGGGACAAGCACATGAGGCACGGTCTCATTAATCATGTTGTTCCAACAATCATCAATAACATAAAAATAAACAAAAACAATATGAAAAATATGAAATCCAGAAATGTACTTTTTGTAATGCTGTAATACACTACAATACAAATATGTTTTGCAATTTATGCAGCTCCAAATGGCAGCAGCTGTTATGAACTTCAGCTAAAAGAAATTTGACTGTTGGGAAAACAGGGACTATCTACAGCCTTTCAGTTAGAGGAGACAGAAACTACTTCTGCAACTACTTGCTGTCATTTAGTCTTATACAGCAGGTGCATTTTAACTTGAGAATCATCATACTGTCAAGTAAAATAAAAACAAAAAAAAATCTTAAAAAAAAAAATAATAATCTTTGAAACACCGTATTAAAAAGGGCTGCTTTCACAGAGGTGCATAAGCCTAAATAATAATCATCAAACTACTACTGAGCAAACACATAGTCCATTTTCTACTAGAGTAAAGTTGAATGTAGGACTTACAGTACTTGTAACAAAGTACAGTGTGCTATTAGTACTTTCACTTTAGACCTCAGTTCGTCTTCCACCACCGCTATTTACAGACAAGACCGACTCGAAGCAAACTCAAAGGTGAGCTCAGGTCACCTTGTAGTTAGACTGTCAGAAGTAGTTATACATATGTGTCTGTGTGTGTGTCTGTATGTGTGTGAGAGACATGAATGTTGAAATCAGTCATTCAGCCACTCTCCAAAGACTCAGCATGAGACAAACAGGCCATGCTGCCAAGACACTGATGTTGAAGACCGGGAAGCTTTTAAACTGCAACCAAACCACTTTCATAGCATGTTCAAGGGAGGAAGGGGAATTCTGCAAAAGACTAAGTTGTCCACAGTGACATGAAAGTACCATTAAAGGTTTTCCATCATCTTATTTTCTGTTTATTCCATCAAAATGTACATGGGCTGTGTTTAATGGACTGTTAAAATTACCAAAAGGACTAATTGGATGGATCAAGAAGCGTTACAATAAATATATATTCCGTGTGCTAAACAATAATTAGACTTGAAAAAAATGCAAATAAAAATTCCTAAACAATCTTGCTTCATTATATATTTTTATACAAATTTAAGCTGCAAGTATATGCCCACACACGACACTCTGACAAGGATGAAAGACATAGTTTGTTCTCTTAATCACCTTATCCAACAACTGACAAGGTGATTAGTGCCACAATCTGTCTGTGTCTCTGGCAGCAGGTTTTGTCTGGTGTGAGTACTCGAGAACAAAATGTTAAGTAAACATCAGCGGTTAGCAAGATCCTAAAAGTGAGACCAGGTCTACATTCAGGCATATAGAGGTTACAACACTACACAACACTAAGCCATCAGTATCACACAGTGATGAACGATTAAAAAGGTACATTTTGAAATGGTGATCTTGCAGGTTACACTGTAGAAATGATTGATATATAGATACTATTTCCACATAACAAAACGCAAATAATTCAAGGCGAGACACTGCAGTAAACTCATGATAAATACACATACGTGTATTTGTAGACATGCTTGTAATTAAGATAATTGTGGATCTAATTGCTTTAGTTTTGTCTGTATTTGCTGAACATTAAGGTTTTGATAGATTAGTGGAGGAAACGATTCAGCATAATGGGATGTGTGTTTGACTTATGTTGATTCCCTAGCTGTTACTTGTTGTTATGCAGAGGTTATTTCCAAACTTTTAGGTGTAGTTCAGACACACGCATAGGAGGAATTTAAGCTTAAGTCAATCATGGAGGACAGGAAGGATTTTTAATATTGAAGTGCAACCACAGGTCTGGATGAGGTATACTATAAAAACAGTGTGACATCCAAAGCTGTAAGGTGGAGTCGTGAGAAATGATGAAGTGGTTTTCTCAACACCCATCTGACTCATATTATTTGCCAGCTACTTGCACACGACAATTTGCGGCTTACAGCTCCCTATCTAATGCAACATTTCACCGAGAGTGTGATAAAGGCGCTTGCACAATCCATCTTCACTCAAAATAGTGCCTTAAATCCTGAGAGGTTACATTACGAGGGGTTTGTAATCTCAGAGAGATCAGAATTTGATTAAAAGATTTCAAAATTTCTTATAAGGATAAATGTAGTTGTGTCTGCGTGAGTTGATAGTATTAGACAGCATTGCAACACTGTTGTTGTTTGCTGTTGTCAAGGAGGACAAAATGATCTGATACGTTTAATTTGTTACTGGAATAGGGTCTTATGTTGGCAGTGCCTCCACTGTGTCTTCAAAATTAATTTTCCTCAAAATAATTATGGAATAATTTGTATTGCACAGCTATTTTTAGTTCTTGAAGTAGACTAGCTGGCTTTTCTGATCAAAAACGCAGCACTTCAAAGATGTTAAATCATGGTAATTATTCAAATAATCACTAAAACACAGTTTTATGTCAGTTGTAGTAAGGCCGGTGAAAACAAAGCCAGTGACTTCAGTGCCAGGTCTTATAGCACAAAGATAATAATGATGGTGGTTTAGTTCACCACTCAGTACCGCACGTGTGAGACAGTGAGTGTGTTTATCTCCTCCTATGAATGTCTGTCTCCAATATATTTATCTGTCTGTCTACCTGAATGTCTGTGTCTGGTCTGCCAGTCTGTCTGTCTACAACGAACGTGCATTATCTGTCTCATATTAGTCTCCTTTTTACCAATAAACACCAAACTACGCGTAGAGTGGTGTCTGCCAACTCCCCTCTAAAAATGGATGGTGCAAGAAAATGACATTTATAGGGTTCAGGGAAGCAGATCAAACTTCCCCCGGGGGCTTTCTCCGGGAAACTGTGGCTCAAACAATGCAAATGACAGCAAATCAGGCCTCACATCAGTACAGCATGCTACAATGATTTTAACAACAAATCACTCACATGTTTGCACGCATAGATGCAGCAGCACATATTTATTTACTGACAAAATTACTGACGACATCTGGAATTTCTTTACCAAACACTATATTATGATAGTGTTTGGTAAAGAAATAAGTAACATATGCAATACATACACACACATATGATTAAACATAAAGACTATGTTCTCTAAATATGACAAGGCACTATAGTATAGTACTAATACTGCTACTTCTGCTGTTTATAATTTTCCGTGAGTGTAAATGTTTTGTACAGAGGGTAAAAATGCGTCCAGAAAGTTGGTTTGATCAAGTGCCATGGAGTGAAATACTGAAGAGAAATGCAGACATCAAGATGGATATAATCATTTGTTAAGTAAACAAAGCTTCTTTAGTGGCATCTGCAGATTTGCTTTTGAACAACTCGACAAAAAAAGTATGTTTCTTAAAAATAAGAAAATAATCTATATTCACTACATAGTTTTGCATTTGCATCATGAGTTGTGAGTTTATTTTTAGAATTCAATATATAAACAGCTTTTTTTTCTTTCCTTCATTTGAATGCTGGTTAACATTTTACAACTCTGACAACAAAGCTGACATTTGATATACTGAAGTGGGTCTGTCCAACATGGTGCCATCAGATATCATGGCATGAGCACAAAGTGGAACTTCATTGTTATTGAGCTGACCATGATGTAACTATTACATTGAATATGTCACTGGAGTTTCACCTGTGTGTCACGTACTGTAGATGACAAACAGGTGTAAGGATGGTTACCATTTAAAACAACTTTGGTTGAGGTTAGGATTAGATTAAAGCAATAAAATTTAAATTGAGGTTTAGCAACAAAACAGTTTATTTTAGGTTGGGGAAAGTCATTGGCCATGGTTAAATAAGACAAACTTCTTCCTAAAAATGAAAACTTCTTGCAGTAAAATACTTCCTGGAAGAGCTGGGTATTGAACCAAAGTCAGCAGACTTAAGGCAGATGTAAACACCCATTCATCACTCCAACCACAATACCATTACTTTCCATCGTACTGTTTCCATGTCAAACAAATGGCTGATTTTGTTGAAGAATAAAATTATATTTTCATGAGGGGAGAAATGTGCCTGTCGGCTTTCATGCAGGTACCACATATTTGTTTTTTAAAGATATAATTTCTGAAAATTTTAGATGACCCGGCTTGTCTGTATCGATGCTGAAGACACGAGAGCCTGGACCAACATACTGTAGGTCAAAACCTGTGTCAATGCGGTGTCAGAGTGAAATTTGTGGTAATACAGAGTTGTTACCTGTTTTATCTTAGCGGAATCAAAACTTTTATTTGTTTTGGGATTTCATTTTTTAATGAATTATTGAATTTGGCCACCTGCCTGTACAACCTCAATCAGTTTTCTATGTGTAACCGGTCTCAACAAAGAAATCTGGCTTTTTTTTTTTTTTTTTGCTTTCCAATTTATTTAAACAAGGCCAGGATTAAGAACTCATTCTACAGGTCAGATAAAATTGGCAAATAACAATAACCATAAGTCCATACACCATATTTCCTAAATGGATAGCATCCAGGTAAATTCTAACTGCTTTATTTCAGGTCAGTGAATTAATGTGTCTGTACATATGTCAACTATGCAGAGACATAAGCGTGCCCGATAATTCACCTGAGACTGGATGAAATTTACTGACTTTACTACACCTCAATGGATCTGCAATCATCTGACAATCGATCACGAATTCCTTTGACTTTATTGTCCTACTTGACCTTAGAGAGATGAGTTCCTCTGCCTCTTCTTCTTGTTCTGCTACAGGTTTTCACATTACTGGATGGTCCTCACTAAAGGAGGCAGTGTTATGCCAGAAAAGAACCACATCACAAATCAAATATGTTTATAGTTGTTCCAAATGGCAACACTTAAAAGCGGAGTGAAAACCTGGAAGTCATAGAGAGGGTGGAGACATAATATTGTTTAAATATGGAGATACTGACACACATTTCTGGAGAATCTTTGGAAGGTATTCATAGCATTGCAACCAGTTTTTCGTGTGAAAAGTGATGGATTAGTTGTGTAATGAATGAAAAAAGAGAGCTAGAGAGAGAAGTCCAAAACCTGGCTCTTTTTTCACCTCGCTATGGCCTGAAGTGGGTGTGAATGTCAGATTGGCAGTTTTGGAAGTTACAGAAATTGCCACACAGTGCATTTGTGTATCTAATTATTTACCAGCACCCATAGGTGTCTTTCATACAACAAAATGTGGCATCATGCCTTGTGTAATTGTAAGCATGTACTACATGGGCAGCTTAGTTCTGAGATTGTTTTCTTGTCTTCCTAAAGAGCACTTGTAATAATGTAATTTAGCCTCTCTGCAGAGTTGCGTTGTGGGTGGTATGGAGTTGACAGCAAATGAGTTGTTGTAGAGACTGTTGTCAAATACCGAACCTGATCATGATCATGGATTGAAGCCTCTTCCCAGATTTATTTTTGGTCGGGTAAAACTGCACAAAACGTGATCCACCACTAGCACATACTCTTTACTCCATGTGCAGCTGATCAGCTGAGACGAGTTTAAAAGGTGGACTGGTCCTCATGCTACACACTGGTTTTCTCTGGGAAACATGTAGATGTTTCTGCTTAATGCAAAAAAAAATTCATGACATGTGCTTTCAGTTTGTCCCCAGAATGCCAAAGAACTCATTCATCGTTCTGCGTAATAGACTACAAATCCTCAGTGTGTACCCTGCCTCTTGCCCACTGTGTGCTAGGATAGACTTCTGCTGCTATCTTATACTGCCTCCTTCTACTGTAGAAATGTATTATTATTTATGTCACCAACCGCTAGAGGAGAGTCAGGGGTTGCAAAGGGCGTGCCACACAAGCCTAAGGGGGAACGCATACTGACTTCTACATTTACCTTCAGTGAGTAGCACGTGGCCTTGCTGCTATTTTCTCTTTTACTGTTGTGACTGACAAGCAACTATTCTTCAAGACCAAAATAATTATGAACTAGCTTAGGTCCAAGCTGTTATATATTTATATATTATATATATATATATTTTAAATACAGGCTGTGGGATTATCTATCTATCTATCGCTAGCTATCATGGGCAAACTTCAACCAGATCAACAAACTATAATATGGAGTCATTGTATAGTCATTATTATCATTATATAACTCTTACTGAAGCCAGTTGGAAAAACTTTTCCATCAAGGAGATCCTTCAGTGCCGTTTTTTGTTTCTTTCAATGAAGAAGCACTCTCCAGTTCTGATGATGATAGCAGCATCCATGCTAACCTCTTGAACAACCAGTATTGCTGTTTTAGTTAGTTAGTTTCTTACACACGTAATGACATACACTTAGCATTAAACCATACCTGTAGCTCATGCTATAGCCGCCAGCAGTTCCTCATATGATGCAGATTGGTGCGCAACCACTGTGTTCAGACACAAACATATAACTTAAAGCCTGGCAAAATGGATTCTGGCATGATCTTGTGATGTCTCACAAGGTTAGCGGTTCACGGCAACACTGGGCAGACATGAAGCATAGACAACAACAATTATTGTTTGCTGATTTAACAATCTTTCGTGTTGGAGTATGGTTTCTTTTATTTGTTTTTTAATGAAGTCACAATGAGTAAAAAAGGGGAAGTCATCATGTGGGAGGAGTGTTTCATGGGAAAAGACAAAGAGATGAGTGGGAAGTGAATGTGTTGTTCTGTTGACCACACTGAGAGGGTCTTTCCACAATTGGTAATGCAATAGAAGAGTTTGGTGCGTCAGGCTGGCTTAAGGCATACATATGAATCAATACATTTGAGTTTACTTACTGTTTTGGCTTAAAATCTGATTCGTTCTCTAAGGTAAAAAAAAGTTTGAAAAATTTATCCTATAAATTAATCAATTTTAGATAAAAATGAGCTTCCAAGTACAATCTTTAAAATGTAGCATTAGCTTCCTTTCCAGTTTTCCAGCTAAGCTAAACTGGGTCCTTGCAGGTGTCTGGATGAACTTCTAGAAACATCATAGGATAAGCAGCACCTTTTTTTTTTTTCTTTTTTTTACATAGAATAGAATATATACTTTATTGATTCCTCATGAGGAAATTCTTTTTTCACTTAAGTTTTTACACATATTGGCCCGAAATACAACCACACAGACACAAAGGGCTCATAGACATGTGGTGAGATGGTGGAGATGGTGTAGAGTGGAGTGATGATGGAGTGATGGGTGCCCTGGGAGCAGTTAAGGTTCAGTACCTTGCTCAAGGGCACATCAGCAATGCCCAGGAGGTGAACTGGCACCTCTCTAGCTACCAGTCCACCCTCCACACTTTGGTCCATGCTGGACTTGAATCAGCTGCCCTCCGGTTCACAAGCCAAGTCCCTACGGACAAACCACCATGCTGCAGGCCCACGGCTTGTTAGGAAAGAAATTAGCCTTTGCAAGAAAATACCCTGTGGTAAATGCATTACTATGACTACTAACTGTAGTTAACCTCAATTCAATTTTCAGTATTACCCCAGTATATTGCTGTCAACAGCAACTACTACATGTCAGTGTTTTAAATGTGGAATATCAGTTTTTGTAATCAAACTTATAATTTGAGTGTTTTTTTTTTTTAGAGAGAGAAAAAGCACTACTGATTACCAAGACCACCAGTGTTCATGGTTCACTGCTCGGGATGTTGCCACGGCACGCAGAAGATGAAGCGCTGGAGTAAACTGAAACATGACTTTAATTGATTCCTGGTGACAATCATTCAATGCTGGTGAAAATCATCTGACTCACTTCCTCAGAAAAGTGAAATCATAAAAACAAAGAAACACATCGTGTGTAACTTTGACTGTCATCACTGTTTGTTGCCTGCCTCGATGCTTTTCCAATAAGGGCTTTGTCTGCACAAAGCCCTGGTAAATACCAGGAAACACAGACAGAGCAGTCACTTCCACAGAGGGCCAATTATGACATTCAGTCTTCTACAGTATATTAATGTGGTTCAGAGCAGAGGTTAGGTAGACATTTTATATGCTGAAGTTGTTGTTGACGGATTTGTCACTGTGGGCAGTTTATGCTGCTGCTGCTGCTGTTTTAAAATACAGATGGTACTCTGAGTGTTGTAAATGGGGTTTTTAAGCAACAGAGAAAACGGGGCTGTTTTGTGGTGCGGTTACCACGATGGAGTCAACCCTCAATCCAGGAGTGTGAATCACTTTCTTAATTAGAGAACTTAATCTAAACCACATGTAAACAATTAGCCTTCAGGATAGCAGGGTTATTCCTATGTATATATGTGTGTGCGTGTGCGTGTGCGTGCGTGTGTGTGTGTGTGTGTGTGTGTGTGTGTGTGTGTGTGTGTGTGTGCGTGCGTGGTGTGGATATAGAGTAGGAATGCTGCAGTAATGCTGCGCTATTTCCAGACCTCGACTGAAACAGCGTAACAAAGTCCATACCCAAATTGAAAGGATGATTAATAACTTATGGTACAGACACACAATCTTGCTCTTTTTATGATCTTTGTATTCATTAGTAGTTATTTAACCATTTTCTACAGGGTAGGTTGACTGACATGCTCTTTTGCAGCAATGTCCTGTTAACATCTGTCCATCTTCTGCTGTTTATCCAGGGTCGGGTTGCAGTGGCAGCAGGCTAAGCAAGGTCGCCCAGTTCTCTCCCCATCAATATTTTCCAGCTTCTACACAGGCGCTCCAAAACCAAATAAGCTATATAATTTCTCCAGCATGTTCTGGGTCTACCCCCAGGGTCTCCTACCAGTTGGATGTGCCAGAAAATCTGCAAAGGAATGCCCATGAGGCATCCTGATCAGACGCCTGAGCCTCCTCAACTGGCTCATTTTCGTACATGAACGTGCAGCAGTTCTACTCCTTTTTTTTTTTACAATGTTGGCCACATAAATGCGTGCTGTTGGTACTGGTTATTTTTTTTAACTGTAATTGAACAAGCCACACCAGCTAGCCAGTTATTGTCAGCAAAACCAAAGGCCAGAGCCATAAAAGAGCTCTAGTACCAAAAATACACAGCTCTCAAAAGCAACAAATTCCTCAGTAGGAATGATATAAACTTCGAAGCCTGGAACAAACAGTGGGGAGTGTGAAATATTTTCAAGCATATGTGTGTGGTTGAAAATCTTTTTCAAAGATAACCCAACAGAAACAAACATTACAATCAGCAACAAGAACTGATTAATGATTTGATGTGTAACAGGCCTACTACATATATTATTACCTTTGAAAAACCCAGTGTTTGCTGCAGTTGAAATAAGTTGTAACTCGACTTAAGCAGAAAAATGTGTTGTACTTTCTCGGCCAATTCTGGGTGTACTTGAAAGATTTTTGTCTGTAAATACAAACGACATTAAGATGGGCCGACCACAATAAAAGCAACAAACCATTTAACTCATCTCCTCAAAATGGCTGCTTTTCAAAGTGACGACTAACCCTGCCCCTCAGGGAATAATAGCTGATGTCTATTTAAGATTAATTTCCCTGTTTTTTTCAATTAATAATCTTTTGATAACATCAGCCCCTCCCTGTACTTCAAAGAGCAGAGCCCCCAATGAAATGCCTTACTGGTGGAGAGCTTAAGACATCCCAGGAAGCATAACTCTTGAATAAGGAAATCCCTATTTGTGCCAAGGCATTGTGGCTCTGACCACACTCTCTTCCTTACTTGGTATCCCGCTTTGTTCCTCGCTCTGTCTGTCTCGTGTCTTCTTCTGTAATTATCCTTAATTTCTTCTCACTATCTCACCCTGTTTGAGACTCTCTTTCTGTGTCTTTTCTAATTTGCTGCCACCCACCCTTCTTTCTTTTCTCTCTGTCCCCCCGAGGCCTCGAAACCCTCTAATCCCTGCATGTTTTCACCACATGGTGACAAACCAGAGGATGCAATTATGCAAGAATCTGTATGTGTTCATGCATTTTTGTTTTTGTGCATGGACACTTTTTGTGCCTTGTGTATTTATGGGCATGTCTATGTGTGCATTTACATAATATACAGTACATCTTTGTGTTTGTTTCTGTGTATGTGTGTGTACATGTCTAAGCGCACACCTCTCCCACTAAATGGTTTGTGGTCTGAAGGGTGGCAGGAAGAGTAAAAGACAAGCAGAGGAGGAGGAGAGAAGAAAAAATGTATGGGCCAAGAGGTGTTACTCCCCTGCTGTTGATAAGAAAACATCCCAATTGCTTTGATTTTTCAAAGATTTGAAACATCTATCATCTATTAACATCTATCAGACGCAATCTTACATTATAAACATGTTATGTACAATATTTTTATGCTCCTGTTTACTGTAAACATTTGAGGGCACTTTATTTGTTTTAATAAAACAGTGAACACTTCAGTGACAAGGATTACCATTCATACAAGTCAAAATACTGTTTTACTTGAACATTATTAAACATAATAAATAAAAATAAATACATTACAATGTATTTGTATCATACTGCTTTTCTTTGTATCTATCTGAATTATGGTATGAACTGGAGCAAGACATAGGAATGCAGTACCCTGTTAAATGTTGCTTGACAATATGACAAATAACTGATAAGACTCTATAAACAAGTATGTGTGAGTGTGAGAGAGTGATTGCATAAAGAAGTGTGTCTGTGTGTTCTATAAACAACAGCACAGCTCTGTTTTGACCCTCTCTGCAGTATGTTTGCTCATTAATGCTGCACTGATCCTCTGGTCTTATAGTTAAAACTGTCAGTAGGTGCAAACTGGTACATGCGATACTTTATACAGTCAGTACTTTGGAGCAAGTGACGACCTGCAAATCTAAAGATTAGGATCTTCTTTGGTGGTCAAGGATGACTGGCAGATGATGGGACTGTTGGTGCTTTGTGTGTTTGCGGCTGTGTTAAACTACATTTCTGCCTCTACAGAAGTCTGCACCAATACCCTCCTACCTGGAGCTAAAGGTAATGCATGCCCCATATGAGTCTGCCTGTGTGTCTCTATGTGCTTTGTTTTGTTTTGTGTTTTGTTTCTGTACTTAAACATTTTGTTGACAATCCTATAATTCGTGAAGCAAAAAATATAAAATGTAAAAAAGGGATTAGAATCGGATTTTCTCCTACAGAGCAAAACTCTCTGACATGAACAGATTTAAAGCAGACAAATTATCAAAGATTCTACTTGTTTGGAAGGACCAATAAATATTTAAATATACTACTCTCTGTACATACTTATCTCCTGTTTGGGCTCCTATGTGCTCGCAATCTCCACTCTTATTTGTTTATCATGTTTGAGATAAGTTTATGACCTTGTAGTAAATGTAAATGTTCTCACAATGGAAATGCCAATACGTATATGTGTCAAATAAAAAAAAAAAGTCTTAGTGGAAAATTCAAGGAAACACCCATAATATGCTTCAGGGTTTACAGAGCTGATGATAAAGGTACCAAGCATGTAATGTCCTGCAGTTTATTAGCTAGCAGTCTGCTACCCCATAGTCTTTTGGAGGGAAAGCCTCTACGTGTGTGTTTTCCATTTTATGACATCCAGTAGCTTGTTCCCCTGCTGATTCAGACAGACAGACCTAATAAAATACAGTTAAGCTACCCACTTTTTCAGCTCCATTCACGCTATTGAAAAACATGTCTTTTAGCTCTGGTATAAAAGAAAGATAGAGCTGTTACTTCAGGTGTTGACAGAAAAAGATATGTTAGCTTCAGTCTCTGTTTTAGTAGTTTTAACTAGTGAGCCAAGTGAAGAAGCGACATCATACATACACACAATAGTAAGTGGGAACACATTGTTTCAGCTTTCCACTGAATGTTCTGTACTAGTAAGAAAGTCCCATTGTGACAGTGCATATTTAGACAGCTGCTGCTAAACTGAACTGATTATTTGAACAAGACTCATCCCAGATACGACTGACCAGAGTCAGTCAGAGTGTGTAGTCTCACGTCTGCGTTTTTGAGTGGGTGTTGGACGTGCATTTTTCTGTGTTTCATAGGCAGAAAAATGTGCACGAAACTGTTCTTATTTATTTTAACTTTTCAACACACATATTTTTATTGTGTTTACTGGTACTTTGACTTCAGCATTTTTAAATAGATTTACTGGCATTTTTTCTTTTATTATTGAGACGTAAGAAAAATACTTGTCATATGGCACACCATGAATTCACTTTTACTCTCGTGTTACAAGGTATGATCCTATTGCTTACTAACATGTTAAATTACTGCCAGAATATACCGTATTTGGCATTGGAAATCTCTCTGTGATTTGACACCTTAATCACACAAATGAGGCATGTTAGTAATTTCACGGTGCATGGCTTCATTTCAGTAGTCCAGAAAAGGAAATAATGTTATGCAGGAAAAAATACTTGAAATTGCAGTGATTTAAGTTACTTACAAATGTCTACACTGTTTGCAGAACTGAATAATCGATTTTCCTAAGTACTCCTCCAGGCTAATAGAGGGGTTTGTTACAATCCTTCATTTCAAAGTCCAGTTCTTAAAAAGATATAAAGTGCTGTTGGCATCAACAAATAGGGCCAAATTGTAGCTCTAATAAAAACTTTGAAAGCCTCTCAAGATCTCTTGCCTGGAGCCTTTTGAGCAGTGGAATCACCAGAGATATTTCTCCTACACTTTGTTTGTGCTTTTAACGATGTTAGGCTCAAAGTGGATGCTCATCTTGACTCCATTTCTCTTAAATAAGAAAATCAGAAATCTAGTCTGTTTTAACAGCCATATCAAGTCAACAACTAAATCAACCTTTTATCATCTTTAAAATACAGCAAAACTTCAAGGATACATGTCTAAACAGGATTTAGAAATCCGTGCTTTCTCAAGTAGGTTACACTACTATAATGATCTTATTTTCATGTCTCTCCAAGAAAGCACTATGGCAGTTTCAGCTCATTTAACTCTGCTAGAGTTCTCACAGAGACTATGAAAGCTGAATGCCAACTCTCTGATCGCTGTACTGGCTACCAGTCACAGAATTGACTTTAAGTTACTGCTAGTTGTCTATAAATCACCAAATGGTTTAGCGCCAAAATACATTTCTCAATTCCCTCTGCCCTCCAGGCCACCTAGGTCATCTGGAAAAGGTCTGTTAACTGTTCCTAGAGTTAGAAAAAAACATAGTGGAGCTGGATTTAGCTATCGCAGATTTGTCTGTTTGAAAAACAGAAGGACTTTTATGTTCATTACTGCCTTTAATTGAAACTTACACTGTGTGAGACTTTCAGCTTTAAAAATAGCCTTTTATCTGTCTTTCTACACTTTAAACTTCTTTATGTAAAGCACCTTGAATTGCCTTTGTGTTATATGCTATATAAATAAAGTTGCCTTGCCCTGTGTCACTAATACTTAAAAGTGTGTAGGGCTTAGGGTAATAAGAATCATGTTTTGTTACCTTAAAATAATTCTTTTATATCTACAGACTCTGCACCATGCTGAAACTCTAGCTGGCTGGTTCTATATAGGGCCTTTTCACCTTTCTCATGTGTTTTGTGATCAGTGTATTTTCTACTTCAAACTAGGAACAAGAGGATGAGGCAACAGGGTTGCAATCCACAATATTAAAATGAAAATTGTGTTAATACACATCCACATTTGACTCCACATTTGATTCAAACTTAACTTTACAGTAGGGCTTGTACCCAAACCCATAAAAGGACCTGCACTGAATCTCGTACACAAACATGCACTCACCCAAGCACTGGGCTGTTGTACTTCTTGGCCAGCTGATAGTTTTGATAATTTATCATCATCCTGTGATGGTTTTCGTCCGTGCCAGCAGTGAGTGGGAATGCAGATTTAACCCAGGGCACATTGGGAAAGCTAGCCAGTTGTTATACTGCAGCTTTCTGAATAGACCTGGGAAACATGCTGTGTTTTTGCAAATCAAATCCCCCTTCACACTCCTTGTTTCTGTTTTTTTTTAAATCCAGGTGACCAAGGTGAGATTGGAGAGGAGGGGGCTCAGGGAAAACTGGGGAAGGATGGACCACCAGGACTTCCAGGTATCCAGCATTTATCTATCTATTATATACACTGTATATGGTGGGGGGAAAGGAGATAGTCATAGGAATGCAGAGAGAAACATATAAGATACTTCACTGTTAAAAGAGTATGATTTAACATTACAGTCCTATAATATATTTTTATTTCCATGAATTATTCTTCCTTGTCAAAGTCTGTTGCCTACACTGATGTAACTTGACTTGTTAGTAGGTTTTATACAACTTTTCTCACAACTTTATTATTCTCCAAGACCTAACAGACTTTGATATACAAAGATGATCATGTTCTCCTTTAAGGCCAGCATTATAGTCCAAAAAAATAAAGTTCAATTTGTTATCAGACTGTGGTTGAAGATGATTCATTGAACAAATATTAGTGTAATCACAGTGACTCCAGGTCTGTTTTACTTAGTGTGGCACCCACACAAGTGCCAGCTAGTTGGATGACTTTGTGAGTCACAGTAAAATCAGATACCTTGAAATCTAAAGGAACTGAACTGAAAATATGTAAACAAACAGTTGTAGGTGACTGTGCATTGCTTGATGTTTACTTAGGTTGTACTAAACTTTGCAAAGTTTACCTGATTACTATGCACTGACTGTAGCCAAACATAATGCTCATTTTTTGTATTCTGTCACTCACCTCAAGCATTATTTTTCTTTTGAAAAAATTTGCCAGTGAAAGGAGATGATTCCACTTTGTTCTGGTCTTGTATCTCAAAACAACACTGGTTGCTGCACAGCATTTTCCTATTGGTACAAACATCTGAGCAACAACAAAGTCTACTTTGTCTTGATACAAAACAGAACAAAAATAGCCTACAAAAAAATCATCCGCTTCTGTGTTTATTAGCATGCTTGCAACATGTGAAACAAGGGAAAAAGGACAACTGAAAGTGGAAATAAAACCCAGCAAAAGTAATGGGTGGGAAGGCCTCATGTCTCTATTGCACAGAAGCACAAAGTCTGACTTCACCCGTCTGTAATTCAAAAATATAATTTAACATGCTGCTGTAACCTGGACAAACAACCACATCTTACTGTGAGCTCCCAGACAGCCTGCGTGACTTTGCCCTGGCAGTAGTTTTTGCTTTTTCCTGCTCTAGACAGCTTGCTTTCCTTTGCTGTGGGGTAGATACAGAGGCTTGCTTTGCTCTGTGACAGACAGACAGACAGGCAGACAGACAGACCTGGACTGCTGTGTTTCTGTGGAGGAAGCAGACGTGTTAATTGCTGCTGAGGAAAGGAGTGGCGTCCCACTCCGTTATACGGTATTTGTTACAACTGGGCTGGTAGACTAACTGGCCAACCAAACAGCCATATCATATACACAGATGTGTGCACACACACACACACACACACACACACACACACACACACACATTGAGACATATGTACAATATATTATCTGCACACAAAACACAAGGAGACAGATATACATGCACAGCAACATAAAAACACAGCGCTGTATTGTACATACACGCACACACAAACTGGTTCCTGGCTGCTCTCTTGCTCTCTGCAGATGTTTGTTTTATTAAATAACTTCACACAGAGGCCGTACATACACACATACATGCACACACCTTACAAAAACAAACACACACTTCTCTCATCAGACTGTCTGAGAGACAAATGCCAGGAATGATTGAGTCTTTTTCCAAAAGTGTAAAGAAGGAAGAAAGTATACGTATGAACCTTTTTTCAACTTTTCGACTCTGCGGATATTTTTCAGCAGTATAGTGAACCCAATCATTATGGTTTTTTTGTGTGTATGCGTACTGTAGGAATGAACGCATGTTCCTATGATGACTTTGTAAGTAAGTCAACAGCTCAACAGATGACGCATGTATTCCCTGTCTTAATTTAAGCCTTTTTACAGGAAACAGTTGCTTAATTTTGGAATGTTAAAAGGAAATACATGACTGTGAATGCTCTTGTGGGCAACAAAAACAATTTGTTGCTTCATTGAGGTCAACAAAAACATTTTTTAATCGAGCTTTACTTGAGGTGAGAATTTCAGTGTTACAGAAAGTACGCTTAATTGTTATGTAGTGTTCTTATGAAGAACCTGTTGGAATGAAACATATTTACAACAGATGGAAAATGTGACTCAGTGTCTTTATTTCACATGCTCACGGCTCACAGCTCTCTTACTCTGTCCACTAAGCTCTCAAAAGTGTGTAATTAGCGATCTAATCTATGGTCTGCTTAGCATTTTAATCTCTTGCATTTTTGCTACATTAAGCCTTAAAAACATTCTGTCCGTGGAAGCTGTATGACTGTTTTTGAAATAGCTTAAGGTTGTTTGAAATGTGTCTTTGACTGTGCAATTAGAATGAAAAATGTCGCCTCCGCCTCATTATCCACCAGCAGCTGGAGATTTCAGACGTTAAACCAGTTGGAGGGGTTTGCCATTATAAAGAGTGACTGCAGTGATAGGAAGGACTGTTATCTGAACGTTTAGATAGACGGTTAAACTGGTAAGCATAAGCACTGGGAAAACAACATTAATCAACTTTTATAGACACTGAAGGAATAACAAGAGACCGACAGATTAAATTTCTTCATATAGCAAAAAGTAAACATTCATAATCACTGTTCACACTTGGTTCTCAGGTCAGTGTTGTCAAAATATTTACTTAGTGATGCTGCTTCTCAGGCATTCACAATGAAAATTACGCAGAAATTGCCCATAGATTATAATGTAATAGTGACATTTCCCATAGGCTAGAACTTTACAGAATCTACCAGACCTCACACAATCCATAAGACCTCACACTTTTCGCCAACACTTCTCACAAATCATCAAGTAGAAAATCAACATGAGAAAGTGGGAAACGAGAAATAGTGAATAGCTGGCTGCGTGTATGTGTGTGTGCATGTATTCGTATGTGTGTGTGTGTGCGGCAAATCCCTTTAATAGCAATAGGCCTCTCCAATGCGTCACTTAGTATTTCAAATGCCATCAATTTCCAGTTGAATAGTTTCCTGAGGAAATACTCATTCAAGTGTTGGCAGAAGGCCTCAGTCTGTTCTGTAGTTTTCCCATACTCACACGCACACACACACACACACAATGCACACCCACACCCACCCACACACACACACACACACACACACACACACACACACACACACACACATACTCAATATTTCTCTCTCCCACATTCTGATATTTTCTGTCCTCCTATACTTGCACTGAAACATCCAAAATCCTGCGTGTTCTCTCATACCATGCCAGGATTGTGGAGTAACAGAGTACAGTATTCAGATTACAGTGAAGGACTATTACATGACTATAACTGTTACAGTCATTGCAATGACAACAAATCAGATCAAATATGATAATAAATAATCACTATAGATGCTTATAAATTAAATTAATCAAGTTAAATCATGAACTTTATTAATTACACAGAACACACACATAAAATCACATAAAAAATAAAAATGCACTCTGTTTATCACATTCCATGTTCCAGTTTGACTAAAGCATATTTATATATACCGCACACTTTCTCTGGGACTATATTCTTTTCTCAAACAGCCTCTCAACACAAAGTACTTTACTTAGTCCCCAAAATAAATCAGCATTTTTTCCTATAATTTATTTACTGGCATACTAATAATGAGAACAACAGCATCAATTTAAGAGCCAGACTATGCAGAGATTGTTGGAAAAATACCTCAGGGCTCACAGAGATAATCTCTAGAAGATGAGATGGGACAATGCAATTATATTGATTAGGCTTGAAAACAAACAAAATAATCAGAAAACAAAAGAAAAATGATGAAAGCCATGAAAACCAGTCATAATTATAAGAATATGACAGACTTAAATGGATCTTCAAAAACAATACCATATTTACTTTCTGGAAAATGTTGTGCACTACCTCTCTATATTATGTTGGACTGGGAAGTCAGAATTACAAACTGAGATGATTTCTTAATTTCAAATATGTCTTCTTGCCTAGGAGTGCCAGGAGAGACCGGACTTAAAGGCGAGGTGGGCCACACAGGAAAGATGGGACCAAGTGGAGACAAAGGTATAACAAATGAAATCACTCATTTAAATCCAAAGTTCATGTTTCGGTATAGTTTTAATGTAAATACTGTCTCTGTCTCTGTAATCTTCTCTCTTTCTCAGTGTCTCTCTCTGATCCAGTTAATCCTGTACTGCAGTGTAAACAGATGCCTAATCAGTTTTTCAAGCATTGCTTATTCCAATATATTGTATGGAGTACAGTACACAGTAATCAAATGAGAGAGTGCACTGGAGGGAAACCAATCATCCCTTAAAACAACGTATCTCCAAAATGGGAGAAAGTGAAGTTGAACTTGCTGCTGTGAGGTTCTGCTGGACCTTAATGATTTTATTATTGCTTAAAAGAAGAAATATAGTTTCCTGAGATCCTCCTAACCTCCTAAGTTTGGACAGCTGCTCCATAACCACAGACTAAAAACATTAAAAGAAGTAGAATGGCTATGTCTACACAAATCAGCAAACCTAATTAGTCCCAAGACTAATAAACACAAGGGGGATTTACTTTAAGCCAATAGCAATTTTCCATGAAAACTACGTATTTGTCCCCATTTCTTTTATGTTTTAAGTTATCACGTCCAAAGATAGAAGAAAACATAATGCCACAGTATGATCTAATGCAGTTGCTTTGCCCAGTGTAGCTGAAATAATTTCTATCTTTGTTTTTATTTTTATGAGCAACCATGTTCCCCTGCCTTTCTACACATTGAGACTTTTCTCAGTATTCATTAGGTTTAATACACTTACAGGAAAGTGGCTGTGGATCAGTCATCTCAGGCAAAGGAGTGAGGTCACACGTTTGGATTTTCTGTGGCTCATAAAACACCTGGGGGAAAAACACATTTTCAGAGCAAATGTCAGTGTTAGTAGAATCTCAAACTAAAACTCAGCTACTCTTTACAGAATTTTGGACATAATACAAAAATAGTGTTAACGTCCATGTCTATTTTGGCAAAATTGGTGTTCATTCAAGATATATATAAGATTATTATGATACATGAGGCAGTATACTGTGTATCTGCTATATTTTTATGCTTATGTCTTTTTATTAGTAGTAGTATGTACAGTAGTTTGTATAGTATAGTATTAGTAGAGTATGTACAGACCTTGCATTCTACTTGGGCTACAGACCAACTGTCCTGACTATAAAACTATGTATGGAAAACCATCCAACTAACTGCAGCAAAACTGTTTGGGGGGATTGTACCCCAGATGCAACACTGCACTGTATAGCTGGTAGCATTTTAATTTAATAATCCATTGAGCTTCAGTACTGGCAACAGCATAATAGGTCATATAGCCAGATATGTTAACTTATTTATGTGTTTTCAGATTTCTTGTGCTTAAACTGTCGCTGCTTGCAAAAAAAAAAAAAAAAAAAAAAAAAAAAAACCTGATGTGTACCTATATTGAATACTGTTGTGGTTCCTCAAAACCAGCCTATTGTTATGTTTGTACTGTAGCCCACTTCCCCAAAATTTTCAACTGTCAGTTTATTTTCTCAGCTTAAATGTAAGTGAGTATGTTCTGGATTCATTTACACACAAAAGTTATACATTTATCCACTTCTCTTTATTTAAAAACACCATGTGTTGTTATGTTGAGGTCTATTTGGAACAATTAAATTAAGTAACAATAGGGTGAAATATGAGTAAATCTATACCTGTGTGCAGCCTTTTTTTATGTTTTATGTGTGATGCAGCCATCTGGTGGTAATCTTTTGTAACTACATCATAATACCATATTTATGTGATTTAAAAACAAGAAAAAGTGACTGTCCAGGATCACAGATAGATCAGAAGTCAGAAAAATTGTCTCACCTGTGACTTCTATTTCTCTGTAGGTGACAAAGGTGACACAGGTTTGGATGGGCCATCTGGTTTAAAAGGAAAACCGGGTGAGTAAGTCTACACTTTTCTCACCTGATATGTAACAATACCTCCTCTCAGAGCAACATGATGATGTTACAGCAATTGGAAACTTATATTATGTCAGTATTTCCCTGCAACTTCAACACAGTCATGTGAACGGGTTTGAACTGGTAAATTTATAAGAATTACTGTATAACTATAACTATATTTGTTTCAAAGTAATAAAGAAAACAAACATTTGTTTGTGACGAGTTCCTATAAAATGACTCTAGACATTCTTGGAGAGGTTTGCTACAGAAATATATAGCAACAGTAAATACTCTAGCTGTCAGAAAATATTATGACAGTGATATTTTTCTCCACGTTTGATCCCCAATTTTATATCCATGCACCACCTGATCTCAGTTCACCTTATTCACTGTGTTTCACGCTGAAAACCAGCTAGGACAAGCAAGAAGAGAAGATGGCTGCAGAACAGGCCTGGCAGAGCACCAACACGAACAATACCAAGCGTTCTGATTAACCTGTGTAAATATCATAAAAATCTGCAGCAAATAAGCAAATAATCACTCAATTGTATTAATTCAAATAACCCAAGGCAAGGGTGGAGAAGGCTTTTTCCATACAGCAACACAGCACTTGTCTACATAGAGCGACATAGAGCACTTGTCTACATAGTGGACTTGTGATAGGCTCTTAAAAGGCTAAAGAAAACACAATGGTGCTCTACTATAATGTCCAGATCATCAGCCCATGTCTTTTCTGTTAAAATAAAGGTTAATTAAATACAAAAAAAAAGTGCAGGAGGTGATTATGTACTGTTACATCCTGTACACACACAAATTATATGTATGCTTTTGTTAAATCCTTCAGGTACAACATGTGACTGTGGCAGGTACAGGAACGTGGTTGGACTGCTGGATGTCAATGTAAGCAAGCTGAGGAATGCTGTCAAGTTTGTGAAGAATGGTGAGTGTTGAATGCTATATTATATATGATTTAGCACACACAACAGAATGTTAAGTAGCAGTAAGCAAGCTTAACATCCTTTAGTAAGTGTGAAAACTGTAACATGCAGCTCTAAAGAAGAAAAGGGAAATGTTTCAGAAATGAACCCAGTTAAAATATCAATAAAATATTTTAAAAATATTTTTTTCAATATTTTTGAATGCCATTCATAAAAAACAAACATAGTATTAATATAATATTTTCTTAATATTTAGTATTTCTTTTGTTCCCTTACATTGTTCTATGTTCTATGTACTAAAAAGAGGCAAAACTGAGTTTTCAAACTTCTTTTTTTTTTTTTTTTTTTCATTTGGGAGCTGGCTTTGACAACAAGACACACCCTTCTTTCTCAACAAGAAGGCACTTCTTTCTCCATATAGAAAAATACATCCTTATTTTTATTCATATTGCTGTGTCAGCGCTGTGACAATCATGTGGCTGAAAGTTTACATTGGTGCACCACCAGTGTGGTTTGTTTTATTAAATACATATTTTTGTGTGGCTTGGTTTGTTTAAATATTCACACATAAACATTATTTATGAAGAGAACTAGATTATAAATAATATAAATATAAATAACCTAACACCTAATGACCTTTAACTCAAACTGTGCAGTCATCTTGGGTCTGAAGGAAACAGAAGAGAGGTACTACCTGCTGGTGAAGGACCCCAAGAGGTTCAGAGAGGCTTCAATGAACTGTAAGCTAAGAGGAGGCAGCCTGGCCATGCCAAAGACCAGCAACACCAATCGTCTCATGGCAGAATATGTCAGTCAGGCAGGACTGACACGGGTTTACATAGGAGTACAGGCTCAAAGCAAGGACACAGTAAGTGGTCAAATTCTCCTAAAACCTTGTTATACTATGAAGAATTAGTCTTTAGAATTAATTTAGAATGAATGGCTTCTCTGTTTTTTTGTTGCCAGGATGGAACAATTAGTTATGTATATGCAGACTCCAGCCCTCTGCAGGGGTTTGCATCTTGGAGCCCAGACGACGATCTACACATACACACCAACTCAACCTGTGTGGAGCTACTCAGCACTGGAACGTGGGGTCATGTGGAGTGTGAAGCCGCCATGTTTTTCATCTGTGAGTTTCCAAAGAGCAGGAGAAGAGGAGGAGGAAGAGGGACATCTGTCTTGGCGCCATCATGAGTCAATGAGACATTTAGACTTGCAAAAGAGATACAAGTATACATATGTTGTTGTATAGAATTGGTATTTTATGCAATTCATTCATGTAATAAAACATAAATGAAATGAAAAATAAAATGTTATAAATAAATAAATGCACTCAAATAATGCTGCTTTCCTTAAAGACTGGAAGAATGGCATTATACCATCACAGAAAGACATGCAGAGCAGACACACATTAACATCTGTGTGTCTGCTCTGCATGTCTTTCTGTGTCTGCTGCATCTAATCAACAACAGAATGTTGTTTAAATTGATTAAATGAGTTGCATGTTTGTGTTGGTCCACAGGCTTGTGTTAGTGGGACATGTCACCTGTTATTTGGAAAACTATCATAAGTTTGAGCAGTTCATAAAAAAATCCACAATAAACATTTAAAGGACCAGTGTGTCGGTGGCATCTAGTGGTGTAGTGGCAGATTGCAACCCAGTTACCTCACCCACTGCTTCCTAGCATGAAGGAGAAATTACAATGGTTGCGACACACAAGGAAAATGTGAAAGGCCGTGAAATTTTCTATAGATTGCAATAATACTGTTATTATGAGTTCCATTGGCCATGTGTAGTGGAGATATGACATTGTGACAGTTATGACTTTATTCTTCTGCTTTCAGATACGAGGTAAAAAAAAAATAATGGTTGTATATTCCCCATTAGATTTGCACTGGGAAACCTGCGTGACTCAATCAAAGAATGTAAGGAGTGTCAAGGCCACATATGGGGCTAGGGACGTCTTCGAGAAAATGAAACTGTGGAACTGCTGACCTAATGGTGAGACGTGAGGAATGGCCTGGGTAGAATTAGTACTAACAATAACTCTAAACCTACCTACAGTAGTAACCTAACCTCTCTAAAGGCTCAGTTTGCAGTCTTAATGCAAATAAAAGTTAAATATAAAAAAGGATAAATGCCAGAAACTAAATCACAGGTTAAAATACATTGCTATTGTACTTTGCGGCTCAATGATTGGTAAAATAAATTGTAAATACAAAAGAATCTGCAAAGAAATGTTGACAACAGTTTGCTTGGAGAAAGGGGGTTACATGGGTTACAAAAATGTTGAAATATCTCAGACTTCTGCTTTAAGTAAAACTCCACCCATGGGTTTGTCAAACCAAACATGTTCAACCTACAGGTTTGTATTTGCAGTGTCAGCAAATTATGAACCAAATAAAAACTGTTTATTGAGTTAAAAGTGCTAAAGTGAAGACCAAGAGGGTCAAAGACACTTACCACACATTTGACAGATGTCAGTAACATTTAACGGCAAATCTGGGGAAGTTGATGGAGATGGTTGGAATTTGATGGATACTGACAATAGATCAAAATACAGATGTCGACCTCAAAGTTCAGGTAAGAATACACACCTATATACAATACACCATTTACTGTAACTGAAATACAGATGGAATGCAGATTAGACATTAGCAGGAGTATACAGGAGTATGCATGCAGGAGTAGACATTAAGGACTACGTGTTGCTAAATAAAAACTATTTTTTAAATATTTTTTTTAAACTAATTTTTACATCTGTGTTGCTTGTCTGTGTGTTTTCATTTCCTCATGGTAATGACTTGTGCCTCAGTGTACTGGATTGGAGCTGCTGTTGTGTGTCTGGTGCTTCTTCTGACTATGATCATGGTGGCCCAAAGTAAGTGCAATGTTGCCTCAACAATGAGCATAATTGCACAGCAAAATCTACTGTCATTAAACATTAAAACAAAACAATCATTCACTTTGTTTTAGTGTGGTCACTTAATGATTTTTTGGCTTTTCATTGATTCTAAATAAACAGACACCAGCGCTATCAGTCATTGGGACACTAAGTATGAAAAGCTGATTTATGAGATCAGTAAAAGCAGAGACGATCTGAGAGATGAGCGAGACCAGCTGAAGATTCATTGCAGCAACCTGACAAAAGAGATGGAGAGTCTGCAGAGCCAATACAACACTGTGGCTGCAAGCCGAGATAAGTTACAAGAGGAGATCGATATGCTAATTCACAACAGAACAGGTAAGAAATGTACTAGATGAAATTAAAACCTGAATAGAACTTTCTTTGATTTGGATTTACTGCTGTGTAAAGGAAATGATTATAAATGTATCAAATAAAACACCAAGAGACTTGGGTAGATCATAAAATGCATCACACAGCACAAACAAAGTCAGGATGATGAGATTATTAATTATAAGTAAAATAACATTGATTTTACGTTATTCTTTAAGTAAGGCTTGGTTATTGATTAATCCAACTGCTCTAAATCATTCTGCTGTCTGTTTAATGCTAAACAGAAGTACTGAATATCTCAATATAATTTCAAACATACATAAAAATCTTGTAACCAAAATAGCAACTCACCTAATGTTTTGTAAACAGAAGACTTTTTGCACCAAAAGTAAATTTAATCCGTATGTAACAGTTAAATTCTAACAATTAACAATATTCTGTACAGTTGTGGACTGCGTAGTAATTTAACTGAGCAGGCTCACAGCATGATACTGGACCTATGAGCCTTTGCAACACGTTTCAACTACCATAATATTAATTCTCATTGTGGTTACACATTGTATTGAATGACACATTGCACAATCATCTTTTTTAAAACATTTCCTAAGCCAAAAGCATGTGGACAAAATTGTAGTTAATGGATTAAAAAGTGTGTTTATCACTCTAGGATGAAATGCAATTGTTAGCATGTCTGGCTAACTCACCCACTACCAACAGTAGTAACCTAACTCAGCATTACACGAATAGCTAACTGGTGTATAGGAGTTTGGTCTGGTATATGATTATAGCAGGCATGTGTTTGAGGAGTGGCCAAACCAGGTACAAGCGCCTATTTTGAATTGTTGTAAATAATCTCACATGGAAATGAGTCTTGAAAACCTGGACTTAAGCTCCCACATGTTCCCTGCTGGTCACCAAATAAATGGTTTCAGGATGATAATAACTATACACTTGTACTTTTTCCAGATAAACCCTGCCACCATGGATGGACAAAATTCAACAATAAGTGCTACTATGTCTCTCCCAATAGTGTGAGTAAAACTTGGGAAAACAGCAGAAAGGACTGTAGAGAGAGAGGAGCAGACCTGGTGATTATAACCACACAGGAAGAGTTGAATTTTGTCAGCGGAAGAAATGGCATATCTTGGATTGGTCTGCGTCGCGGGGAGCGCGAGGATGAGTGGAAGTGGGTGGATGGAACTGACCTGGTAGGTCATGGATTCTGGCAACAAGATGAGCCCAATAATAGTGATGGGAAAGAAGATTGTGTGGAAGTCTCTAGTGCTGCGGTGGCATGGAATGACGTGCCTTGTGAAAGAAAATTTTCATGGGTGTGTGAGGATTAAGGTCCTGTGAGCAGCCATTCAACATTCTTGTCATTCAGGCTCTCCTCCTGGATATATAAGATAAGATAAGATAATAGACAGCCTGAAAACAACTGTTCTTTTCTCTTCTTCTTCTTTTATGAAATAAAAAGCACCAAAATAAACGTAAAGTAGATATATTCATTGAAAATAACAATGAACGAGTTCCCTTCACAGTACTGCCTATGTATATTTTGCTCCTTCTTTTATTAATAATTAGTAATTACTTCTTTTTCTGAATGTTTTCTTCCTCCACTTCTAAAATAAACAATAAAAACATGCACATAAGAATAATGGATTGACTAATTGTATGTTTTACAATTTCTTTCAGACATTTGCTGCATTCAATAAAGCTTAATGGTCAAAAGTTTAGTCCGCCAGAAGCCATTAAGTCTTTTACGCTGGTCCTTTAAGAGATTATCAACTAATCCTTTCAACTGTGCTTATATATATAGTTTGGTAGTTTATTTTATAGCGTAACATCATATTTGATGTATGTTAAAAGTAACTAGTAACTTAAGATCTCAGATAAATGTAAAGACGTAAAATGTACAATACTCATTAATGGAGTACAAGTTGGTATGAAAAGAAAAGACCCAAGCAAAGTATTCCGTATTCTTCAGTACAGAATTTAGTAAATTGTACTGGTGACAGTCCACCACTGCATACGGGTTATATTGATTCTAACAGCCAGCCACACTAAACTGAACTAAGGCCAGTACTCTTCAAGAGGTTATGTCAACACAGATTCACATAAACCAAGTCCTAGCTAAACATTAACTGTGGCTTCACCGGAAAACCTGCTTTTCACCTGCTTTTTATGTGAAAGTACAGCAATTCAAAAAGAAAAAAAAAATCCCAAAAGAAAAAATGCCCACTCCAATACTTGGTGTTTCAGTTCCATGTTTTTTTGCAGATATGGCAAATGCTGAGTATGTTTACAAATCAGTTCTCCTCTCTCCTCAGCTTTTACTCTAACCCTTATACTAATATTTGCTTCTCAAACGTCTTTGCCCCATGCATTGGGAAGGTCAACCAGTATACACACCAATGCTTCCCAGCCCAAGTTTCATTTCTAACAGTGATAAAGGAGTCAGTGGGGGTCTTAGTCATGGCTCCAACCATTTGCTGCCTGTCAGTTGGGGTTGGAATTCCGAGAAGTACAGAATGAGCACATACATTTACAACGTGAATGATTGGAGGGTTATCAAGAATTGACCTCGAAACACACCCTGACGGCTTTTACAGCATACTTTGATATACAACCTCACTAACTTCTGACGCAGTCAGATGATTTATTCTGCCAAAACTAAATGTATCACCATGTTATAACTATTAGTGACTAATAATAATCCAATAGATCAGTTCATGGGTTGTCTTCACTGTCATGAAGAAAATACATGCTGCCATTCATTGTGTATATTATAATAACGCTTATATGAATCATATTCATTTTATTATTAACGTTTACTGGCAACAATCTGATAGGCTTGATCTCTACAGGTGTTTAAAAATGAGCATATGTTGATATGTTGTTGTTTTGCCCTTGGATGATCTTGAGACAATCTAAGTTTTAAATTTCTAAATTGAGTGTGATCTACTCCCTCTACAGTCATCGCCTTACTTTCAGATTAAAACAGCAACCAAACTATCATTATTTCTCACACTGACATATGAGCTTTACACATTGGATATCTGGATATCCAAGCTTCCGTGAGGTCTTTGAATGCAGCACAGGTTTCCAGGGAGTGGCCCATGCACCTGTCCGACCTGTTTTGGGGACACATGACTCCGGAGGAATTTTCCCTGCTGCTCCCGTCCTTTGTTTAACGGAGTCTCTTTGAGTGGGAGACAGAGTGTGTGAGAACCAGAGGAGAGGGGGAGATAGAGAGAAGAGAGAGGGAGATATAGAGATGTCGGAACCAGCCGCTAACCCCGCTGCCACCTCGTTCCCAGCGCCAACTATTTCTCTTCCTTTGGGACTGGAAGTATTGAGAACTTACTCTGGAGTCCTTGTCTGTTTAGAAATAGTAAGTGTTTTTTTTTTTTTTAGAAGGTTATCGATGATGTTCAACTGTATATTATATTCTGATATGTATCAGTGACCTCTGTGGTGTTGCAGAAACCCTCTGCAGTGCTTTATTAATAATTGATGGTATTTCAGTCCAGTTAGACTTTAGGCTGTAGGCTATAACACGCAGCTGACCCTTTAGTGTGGGGACTGCAGTGTTTAAACGTTGCTAACGCACCGGTCATGATTGCCTGAGGCTGAGTTTACTGCTTAGTTTGACAGCCAAAGCAAGGGCAAATGTCGCCTCGAGCGATGTCGTCAGGATTGGATCGAAACATGTTTCTTAGAAAGTAGGCCTGTCAAATAAAAATAAAAAACATGAGCATCACCTCCTATCATAATTTTAAAAAGTCTCAGCTGTATTTTCTCTTAGTGCCCTTTTATGCTACCTGTTGAATATTTGACTACTTATCTATAGGCCCATTTGCAGTTGAAGGCCTTTTATCAGCATGTACCCAATGTTATTCCTTTCCGTACGTGTTATACCTGTCATTAACTGCAGTATATAGGTTATAAATAGTTATGTAAGTTCCATGCAATCATATTCTTTAGAGTTTTATATATATATATATATATATATATATATATATATATATATATATATATATATATATATATAATATAAGGTGACACTTAAGTTTTGGAGAAAAGCAACAAGATGCGTTGAGACCAAACTAAGGTTAAAAGCAGAGTGAATTATAAGCAACATTTTGAGATAATAACAATCACATGTGACTGACGTTTAATACAGGTTCATTGTCATTCTAAAATTCATTCAGTCACAGATAGTGGTTTCCTTACATTCAGAATATTATAAAATATATGAGTTTCATTCAGTGAGGTGTACAGATTATAGATCTGGCAAACCAAAAGCACTGCTATAGAATCTGGAGGGATCAGAAAAGTATCTATAAAGAAGTACAAAACACCATACTAGTATACATATGTAGAATTGTTACGCCTTAGTGTGCTTAAACTGCCTGCAACTTCACAGATGGAAGTAATTAAATGGGTCCAAGCAGTCTTGAGGGTGAAGCATATGGAATAAAATGAACTGCATCTGTCATCAACATGAGTGTTTGCTTATATCCCCAGTTATTTGGTGCACTAGTATGGATTCTGGTGGCCTCCTCCAGTGTGCCCGTGCCTCTGCTGCAGGGCTGGGTGATGTTTGTCTCCGTCACTGCCTTCTTCCTCTCCTCCACCTACCTCACGCTTCTCCTTACTGGCCTGGCTGATCGCATCAACACCGACTGGAATTTCTTGGTGAGCTCTAAATAAATGAGCTGATCAGTCTGTCAGTTAGTCAGAGTACTCAACTTCTGTCTGTCTCTCTGTCTATCTGTGCATTCATTCATCCTTTTATCTATCTGTCTAGCTGTCTATCTATTTAGCGTGCTACCTATCTTCCTACACTGGATATGAAAGGCATCATAACAAGAATATTAAGGATTTCTATTCATTTCTATTGCATATTAACAAGATCCGTCCTTGATTTGAAAAATACTGAAATTACATAATTACAGTGGGATTGGGGGAAGACACGTAATATTCAGTCTACATTTTGTTTTCCAACATAGAGACTCTGTGGGGTTTTCAGTGTTCCTCACTAAAGTGTGTGTCTGTGTATCTTTGAGGTCTAACAGAAGTGTTGGGTGCACTTTCTTTCTCATTTGTGACATTTCTCAAACAATTCTTGCCTTGCACAAGCAAGTGCATTGTAGCATACCGTGGAATAGTGTAAAATCATTGGTAGGAATTTATAACCTGTCACCCACATAGACACACACGCATGAGTTGAACTTCAAAGCTCCCAGGAACCTTTAGGATGGCTGTCAGTGTTTGATAATGTTATGTTTGATAATGACATCAACTGTTGTTTGGTGCATGAAAGTCAGAGATCTGGTTCAGTGGTAAATCTGCAAGTCAGTCCTATCGCAGTCACAGTATTTCCTGTCAGCTTGTGCCATGAACTGTCAACATATCAAACAAAGACTGCTCTATGAAAGTTGAAAGTGAGCTAGTTCATTTGTACCAAAGCACATTGCTATAATACAGTCTAATATACAGTATGATGGCTCGTTTTGGCTTTCTCTTTAGATGTTGAACTAGATCTATTGACATTATTCCTTTTAGTGTATGAAAATGAAAAAATATTTTTGTGTCTATATGATTGCTGAGAGATTACAAGAAGTCTAATTTTGATGGGGCTATTATGTAAGCTCCACAATGAGGAACAAAAAGAAAGTAACTTGTGATTCACCCACCACAATATGGTATTTATCCAAGTGTGAACACAGCCAATAAATCAAAAGAAAAAAAAGAAGCACATTGGTTACTCACAATATCATGTGTAATAGTTTAGAGGGAATGCTTTTATACATGGCTGAAGATGCTACACATTAGTACAGCACATTGGGCACTTTGTATTTAGTGGAAGTCAACAAATGTAGTAGGATGTAGTTGTCTACAAATCTGATAAAATAGTCTAGGCTATAGGCCTTGCTTCAGAAATTTTCAATTTCTGCTTCAGAAATTTTCAATAATACAGGCTAGCACATACATGTAGTCTTATAACATATACAGTGTAAATAATATGAAAGTACTATTACAAGACATTAGGGGGTATAGGTCTGGGTTCTTAGACAGAGCCAGCCTTGCTTCAGGCTCCAGGCCCTGCTCCTCCTAGGAGTAGCCAGGCGTGTGAGGTTGTTTGTTTTCAGCCCGAACAATGAGTGACATGGTTGATGAGCTCACACCAAAACGGTACAAAGGCCCGCCTGTAGTCCCGCCAGGCTCACAGAGTCGGCAACACAAACTCTCATTAACCGTCTTTAGTCTCTGACACACCCTCTCTCTCTTTTCTGTCTGTGCCTCTGTATTTAATCTCTCACTCTGTGGTCTCTGTGTTCTTTCTCTTGTATTTTGTTCTCTTGCTCCTCTCTTCTTTTATTTGCTATGTTGGTTGTATCTACCATGTTTTGCTTTACAATTAATGTAAAAGGTTGATTCTTTGATGGATAGCCTGGTTTGTTCAATGGCCTAAGTATAGGTAGCTGCAGTGAGCAGTGCAGCTATTGTCTGATAATTGTCTGGTTGGGATTAAATTGTTGGTGTGGTCTTTGTATTACGTAATGGAATATTAGAGTTGTTCAACAAGTTTAGAACAAAAGTAATTTTCACATTATGTCTGTAGTAACCTGGTACTCTTTAACTTGTCTGTCTTCCTTTTTTCAGGATGTGTTTTACCACTTCTTGGCTTTGCTTTTCTACTTTGCTGCCTTCGTGTTGGAGGCAGCAACTACAGCAGCTAACGGAGGGGCCCACATCAAGCCACTGATAAACAGCACTGATGCAGTCATGTGTATAACTTACCCTCGGGGCAATATATTCACAGTCCTGCATGGCAACCAATACAGTATTAATGTCGCAGCCACGGTGAGTGCTATAAATGTTTTCAAATTAAGTCTGTAATAATGTGTACAGTGCATGCATAATTTTGATTCATATTATCATAATTCAGTCACAGTGCTATCTGAATGAATATAGCTAAATGTCAAACTCGCCTAGGTAGGGAAGTTGCTGATTGATTAATGAAGTCATTACTATCATTAAAGCAAAACTAAATCTAACACCAGCCCTTTTCCAGACTCTCAGTAAGAAGTCCTATCAGAGAAACACCTTCAGTTGATACATTTGCATGTACAAAATGACTTTCCTGCTGACTTTGGTTATGGTTTTGTTTTGGTTAAAATATTTTACACACCTTTTGATAATGCAAAAAGAGTGTCCATGTTGCCATAAATAAAAAATAATGTTGTGCATACCTGTGGTGTCCTGCTATCAGCTAGAACTGTCAGGTCATAAAACACACTCAAACATTTTTTCAGGCTAAAATGCAGGACTTGCGCATTTCAATTACATAGAAAATTTCCATCCATTTGAATTACATAATTTTAATATAAATTAACTAATAAACTTAACGTGAAGCAAGCAATACAATTCATGTAATAGTACTAATAAACTTAATGTGCTTCCACTACACAGTAGTGTAGTAGTAGCCAGGTTTATGCATTCAATATGCCCAAACCCAACAGCGAAAATGAATGCAGTCATTTTGAGTTTATTAGTACTATTACATAAATCACTCCCTATCTGTATCCTCTATAGCAGGGATGTCCAAAGTACTAGTAGCAGTAATCATGGCCCGCGGTCAGATTTCATGCAGCCCAAAGCTTCTCCGGTTGACATAATGAAGCATTTGAATGCACTAAACATTAACCTCTAAGGACATAACTGCTGGTGTTATATATCTGTAGATGTGACACAAAATATTACTTTCTGAATGATCTTGTGAAAGACAAGAGCAAGAGTGATATGTTTTAAACTTAAATGTTAATAGACTTTGCATTACTCGTAATAAGTCATGTTTAAAATGAACATGAGGTTAAGATTTGTATCATACAGTGTGAAAGAAAGGAAGAACTGGTTTTTAGATTTGTTCACGCCTGATTGGCTTGGTTACCTTGTCATTAAAAAAAAAAAAAAAAGATAGTTGTGACAATGAAAACAAAATTGTTAGAGAACATACATGCATTTGTATGCCCCCCCGACCCCTGCTCTATAGGCAAGTTTTTTCTTTTGAAAATGTCCACTTCCCAGTGGTCTAAAACACCCGTGGTACCAACACTAACATTCCTCCAGGCAGCACGGCTAACAAACTGAGCTAACATTACCTAACAGCAGCTATAGTTTGCAGCAGTTTACTATCCATTAGGAAAAATTAGTAAATTACAGAGAGTTGATGTGCAGCAGAGGACATCAGAGGGAAAACAGTTAACATTTTCTCCCTAAAATATGATCCAGTTTCATCAAAATTAGTTAAATAGTTGGTGGCAAAGCATTATGTACTTCTTGCAGATGATCATACCTGGAGCACAAAGTTACATAGTCCAAGAACAGACGTACGAGGTGTAGAGTGGCAGTGACAGAGACACAAGTCACCTGATTACACGTCAATGTAGTATCGAATTGATTTTAAATCTGTGATTTTGTGGTAGAATAGTTACACATTGTTGCTTTAAAGCAGGTACAGATTCTTTTTCTGATCAACTGTTGCTGTCTATCTTTTTCTTTTTGTCCTAGATATTTGCATTTGTGGTGACACTGTGCTACGGCTGCAGTATGGTGATGGGCTTCAAGAGGTGGAGGATGTAATCCGGGAAAACCAGCACACACTAGTTTTATAACTGCTTTGTAACTTGAGCGTTTATTTTAAAAAATCAGCCACACCACTAAGAGCTCCCTAGAGAGCACTGCTATTCAGTTCAGTGCAAACTTTGTAATCATCAAGGAAAAAAAAAATATATATATGACAAAATGCCCATTTCAGTCAAAACATCTGTCAAGATTTCTGGACAATAAGATTCCTACAGGAATACTTACGATATTGAAAGGATTGATTTCAGTTAGGTTCAGTCTCAGAATAGCAGTTAAGCTGTTGTCCAGTTAGCATCATATGAATTTGATTCCTTTGCTGCTTACAAATTATTTTATTGTTTTGCAGCTTTTCTCAAAACCTCCAGTAAAGATCTATGTTAGGGAAAGTTGTGAGCAGACCTTGTATATGATATATTTAAGGCTGTAAGTGATGCTTGTGAAGTGAAACCATAACTGTTATGGTTTTGATTTTTCACTCAGTTTGTTAATCATGCAAATATTGCTCCATTTCCTGAGTCACATCCTCATTGGAGGGCTTATTTCCCATTTCCAGTACCACAAAATTGTGCCTACGTATGCTGTTGATTTACTTTTTTACATAACAGACCATTAATGTGTTGCAATTGGTTTGAAAGACACTAAAACACAACGTCATCATTTTTACAGTCCTCCAGTTACCTTGGTGCTAAGGAGCAATAAACTCGCTCTTGATTTAACACAACTGTTAATACATTTCTATGTGGCCACTATTTAAATGTGAGTTGATCTGATATTTGAATTTCAAAGTTTTCATTTCTTGCTGAGCACGTTTTGTCAAATTTTCTCTGTATATCTGGAATAACTGTTTTTCACAATATTGTAGCTCTTGTACAGTCAGCCAACATTTGTCACTTATGATATGTGTTATTGTTTAAACTTTCTGCGTGCTGTCCTATGTGATTAACTCCTGTGACTTACTGATAAATATCATTTGACCAAAGTCTGGGTTACATAAATCTGTCATCCTCAATGAGTTCTACTACAAACTAATCATCTAATCTGACCATCTTTAAAAAATGCTTTTGTCAGCTACTGTATTGCAAACCGTGATCTCTATGTACTAATGAATCATTTAAGTATTCATAGTAGTACGTTTTTTGTGTTTGAGCTTTACCATAACTGTATTTATGCATCATGAAATTGATCAAATCAATAACTATCTTATTCTCTATGATTTATTAGTTGTATTTACTGTACACATTTGTTTGTATTAGGCCATTAAATGTTATTAATTTAAAATCATTTTAAATAAATTAATGTTTTTTGACATTTCAAATGCGTTTTAGAACTATAGCAATAAAGGTTTTAAATAAATAAGAAGCTCTCATTTCTGCATCATTACACAGTGAATTGTTGTCTGCCACAGTGTTATTTTGAATGCTACCACTAAAAGTCGCCAGAGTCAGAAAATGTCGAGCTCTACACAGAGGGGCTTTATGAAAACAAGCTCAGGAGATGTACAGGCATACAGCATATTTGCTTACAGTGGCCACCCAGGCAGTATCATTTTTTCAAGATTTTCTGTGCTAGGCTTTTCTATTCTGTATATATTGTATATCAGTGAATAGTTCATTTTAAACAGATTTACAGAAAATTAGATTATTACTCTACTTTTGAGGAATAATTTTGTTACCCAATTATTAAACAAAAGTAAACATTTAGTATTTATAGAAATACTTCACTCGGCTTGCTTTTCTTGTTTCATAAGTAAAGTTTTTTAAGCTAAGAAAGATGTCTTAATAAGCATTTTGTAATTTACATATTTGTTTTTTTTTTGTGGTGACACTGCTACGGCTGCATTACCGTACTACCAAACCCCACAAGCTAGTTACATAACTGCTCCAGAACTTCAAGATGTATTAAATAAACCAGCCACACCATCCAGAACTCCACAGAGAGCACTGCTATTCAGTTCAATGCAAACTTTGTTATTATCAAGACAAAATATAGATGACAAAATGTCCATTCAGTCAAAACATCTGTCAAGATTTCTGGATAATAATACTCCTACAAGAATTCTTCTTCTGGGATATTGAAAAGATTGTTTCAGATTGGTTCAGTCTGGGCTATTACAGGTATTTTGAGAACAGAGTTAAAGAATAGCAGTTTGAGTTGTTGTCCAGTTAGCATCACATGAATCAGATTCATTTCCTGCTTACACTCACTTTGATAATCATAAATGTTGCCTCATTTCCTGCTTCACATCCTCATTGGGAAGCATATTTCCTATTAATACCACAAAAAATGTGCTTACACATGCTTACATAAAAAGCAACACAATCATTTTCACAGTCCTCCAGTTACTTTGGTGCTAAGGTGCAATAAACGAGTTTTCATTTCTTACTGTGAGCGCTTTTTGTAAAGTTTTCTCTATATATTTGAAATAACAATATTGTAGCTCTTGTACAGTCAGTCAACATTTGCCACGTAATGATATGTGTTACTTTTTGAGTGTTGTCCTATGTGATTAACTCCTGTGACTTACTGATAAATATCATTTGACCAAAGTCTAGGTTACATAAATCTGTCATTCTGATAAGTTATACTATTACATGCAACTAATCAGTTATACATGATTGATTTGTTGTATGTACTGTACACTTTGAATGTATGTTAGAACTACAGAAATAAAGATTTTGAAGAAAAAAGAATCATGCATCATTTCGGGGTGCATTGGTGTCTTTTTAATGCTACAACTAAGTCACCAAAGTCAGAAAATTGGAGCTTTGTGGGAGCAAGCACACTAGTCTAGCAAGGTCTACAAGCCTATGCTGGCTTACAACTGTGTCCCAGCAGGCAGTATCATTTCCAACAAAAGATTGCACAATTTGAAAGTTTGACCAAGTGAACGTCCCCCTGATCATCTGTAAGAGGGTAAAATGTGTCAGCCCCTTGTGTCTTGTTGCTGAAACCTTACTCCTAAAACCCCTACGTCTTGCACTTTTAGCTTTGCTGACAATATCCCCAGCCAAGAATGTTTTTGGTGCACCTGCTGGGAGCAAGCTGAGTGAGGTTCTGTTTCCCCCCTTTATATCCGAATAATTTTCATTTTCTCTGACAAGGACTGAACTTCAGCTGTTTCCAACTTGCATTTCAATATGGTAATGTTAACTGCATTTGTACAGTATCAAATCAATTCAGTAACATAAATGGAGGTATGTGATGTGATTTTATGTTAATTCAGATACTTAGCATAGACATGAACTGTACTGTACATCTCTTTGAGAAACATTGTTTACAGTGTGTGCACAGTCGCCTCACAGCAAGAAGGTTCCTGGTTTGAATCTAGGCTGGGGCCTTTCTGTGTGGAGTTTGCCTGTTCTCCCCGTGTCTGCGTGGGCTCTCTCCGGGTACTCCGCCTTCCTCCCACAGTCCAAAGACGTGCACTTAATAGTTTAATTGGTGACTCTAAATAGCCTGTATGTTTGAATGTGAGTGTGAATGGTTGTCTCCATGTACCCTGTGATTAGCTGATGACTTGTCCAGGGTGTACCCCACATCTCGCCCAAAGTCTGCTGGGATAGGCTCCAGCCCCACCATGACCCTGATGAGGATAAGTGGTTACATGCTTATGTCATGCTTTGAACAGGAAAGTGAGGTGAGTGGTCTTAAGTTGCAATAAGTTGCTTGACATGCACTTTTACCACTAGATGCCACTAAATCCTATACACTGCATCTTTAAACTCCCTGCAGCGATTCAATGTTGGCATTTTTATTTAAGCCACTAGATGTCTCCATTTATCTACAACTGCTCAACTTTTCCATATTTACCCAATATTTATACATAAACAGCAAAACTTTGACATCAACATAAACGTGTTGGTGGAGTTTTACAATATTAGGCCTGCGTCATGCGCCATTTGCACCATAACACTTATGAAGTTAGACAAAACTAAACAGGGAGGGGAAAAAATTGTTCTATACTCACAAAACTCATTTCTGGTTATTTAAACTAGTCCATATACTCAGCAGTTGCTTTCACACTCTTTATGCGGTAAAATGCTGCAAAATGTGAAACATCCAGCAACTCAAGGACGACCTTTTCCTCCCCTGCGCTCCACTGCTCACCTCTGCATCTCCCATCATCATGGAGTCAAGCAAAATAGAATAACACCAGAAGTATCTCGGATCTCCCTTCACAATAAAATGAACACGTTCTATGCCAAAAATGAAACTTAAAGTTTTACCTTGAGCGGTTTGATTGACATATTGCCATTTGGGTATTTTGATACCATTGCAATGTTTTGTTTGAATATAGGAATAAAATAAAGCATAATATCTGATCTCCACAGGACGACTTAAAAAAATTTCGTTAACCAGGTATTTTATTTTGGTGGGAAATAATGAACCGGAAATACGTTTTTCTTTTTTCAGGCGGGCTTGACGCTTGTTTCTTGTCTCGTTTTTTTTTTTTCTCCCACTCCGCCAGTGTTGAGAAGGCAGTACGGACACCCGTAACCGTCGGTATTTACCTGTCAAGATACGGAATAACGTTACCTGCCGAATATCGTGGATTATTTCTAGTTTCGACAAGCAAAGTGCAAAAGATTATTTTCACAGTCCAGCCATGGGTGTGAGCGGGGCAGCGTGGAGGGGAGAGGGGGATTTAAATTTCTCTTTCGCCCCAACAGCTTCTTTTGATTTGAAGTAAACGGTGCACCAGAGCTGAACCCAGCTGTGTTTCTTTGCACGTCTGACTGAGATAAAAGTTGTTTTATTATTTTAAAACAGCAGAAATTCATATACGGGAGTTTGTTTGTTTTTGTCCATATATTGAGTGAGTTTTTGGTTTTCTTGGAGAGCCGAGGTGGCGAACTGAAAGCGACTCACGGAGTCGGGACTGACCACTGGAGTTGGTCCTGAAAATGGAGGCTGTTATCGAGAAGGAATGCAGCGCGCTTGGAGGACTCTTCCAAACTGTTATCGGAGACATGAAAGTAAGCCAAATGAACTCTGTAACACGAATTATATTGTCCGAGAGCCTTTTAGGCGAGCCCCCCAAAAACTATTCAAACGACACCAGTTACCTTCCAGCATCAGTTTATAGCCAACTCTTAATTTGGGTTTCCTTCGACAGATAAACAATTTACGTTAGGTTAACCAACGGTAATTTAACGTTAGCTGACTTAGCTTTTGAACTCAACTGAAACCCACACCAACCTTCATTTTAGAGGTGGATAAACAAAATGGACTAACGTTAGAGCTGACTACATTTATTACACATTATTATTTCCAACGTTTATTTATGATAGCTACTATAGTGTTTCTGGTCTTACTATATATCAGCACACGTTAGTTTTGGTTTTGTGGTAAGGCTAGCTAGCTTATATATTATTATATTTGACTGCACTCTGGTGCATTCTGCTCCCCTGGAAAAAAAAAAAAAACAATTTTTATGTTCATTTGTTCCAGTTTGAAGTGGAGCAGCAGTCAACATTGGATAAAGGCTAAATAGGGCAATCATCAGTCTCAAAACTAGGGCATCTTATTTTATATATTTATTTCTATAGCTTAGACAATGGGACAATTAGCAGATTCCCCAGCTGTTGTACTTGCCTGAAGGAATGCCGGGAATGTAGCTGTCAGGGTAGAAAAATACCGGCAGAGTCTGAAGGCTTTGACATGTGTAGGTCAAATGGACAACCATCAGGTCATCTGGAGTCAGAAAGTTTGTTATGAAAACTGCTCAGACATTCAGCACTTCTCAGCGTCCCCATGTCTCACTTGACTTAGTAGTTCATGGCCCCTGAAAGCTAACCATGCTACCAGACAATACCAGTAAAAATATGCAAAGACGTATTATGTTTGTTTTGTCTGTGTATAAGCTATTCAAATATCCAGTGATGCCTTTTATAGAGCAGAGATGAAGAAGAGTAACTAATGGAGAGAAAGCCCATTTGCCATGGCGCCAGAGTGTTTGATATCTGTGCTGATGGTGGTGGTGTCTTCAGAGAAGGTAGACTGAGTGAGAAGAGACAGCGATAAGGGACATGCAAAGAGATGGCAGCTATCAAAAGCGAACAAAAGTGATGTAATGGAGATTGGGAGTGAGAAAGAAAGAGGTACTGTAGGTGGAGAGGGCTGAGTTGGTTGTTGGGTGTAACGTTTGACAGCAAAACATAACATTCCTCAGGCCCCTGACAGTCGTAGCACATCAGTGACAAACATGTGCTCATGCACTTTATCATGTGCTGTCTTAATACCATGTTAGTTTCCTCTATTTTAATGCATTAGGTCACTTGTTCTAGCTGTGATAGTTTCAATACAAGGCTCTTCAACTATTTTCAGCCCAGGACCTGAATAAGGTAAATTTAGAGTCCCATTGGGAACTAGACTCATTATACTGTAGTATTGGTCCTCTTGTTGTGTGGGGATCTTTCCAAAGGAGGCCTGTGACCCACTTTGCAACCTAACACATGCAGGCCATGACAGTATTCTCCCAGATAATGTGGACTAAAGAAAATGTAGAAAATAGGAACAAAATGAAAGTCAACGGTTTGGAAAATTAGAAGGAATTCATTATTACAACGTATGATGTGTTCAAACCAACCAACATGTTTTTCCATTGCATATACCCCTGCTAAACACACTTTATTATCCTATAGCTTAAATTCCCTGATTCCTTCAGGTCTACTGGCAACAAAGTGGAAAACTATATTTTTAGAGTGACATAACTGGATGTGTTTCAAGTGTATGGGAAAGCCTTAGCCTTGGTTAGTTCTGTTTAGCCCTGCAGATGAGGTGAGGCGAGGCATTATTGTGGCCTCAGGACAGTTGAACTGTTATGTAACAGTGGGAAAAGTGAAATATGTTCTGATGATGTTGTCATTTATGCTTGCGTCTCTCTTTTTTTTTTTTTCTTTTCCCACAGAGCAGCTACCCTATTTGGGAGGACTTTATCACCAAGGCTGGCAAACTGCAGTCGCAGCTCAGGTGAGGGCTTGTTTGCGTGCTCATATTTCTATGTTTTTACTGATAAAGGAAACATTTTCACAGTCATTTCACTTAGTGCCTCCGGTAATGCCATAAGTTTGTCTTGATTTGCCCAGTGTACATTCATTTGCATTTTGCATTTTTAGCGGTTTTATAGAAATCTGTGAAAATTTGCACTAAATTTGAATGGAGACTATAAATACTATAGTTTGTATTTTTCACAAAGCGAAATATCACTGTAATACATGAGATCTCCCATCTTCATGTTGATCCCACATTCCATCAATTGATTATGTATTTTATCCTGGCTTTTACATTAGATGCCAGTGTCAATTCCCTTCTGAAGAGGATGCCGTGTGTCCATGGACTGACAAGCAATGAGCAATGACAGTCTACGTTAAAGCCTGATCTCTTAAAAGTACCGTCCATGGGATATTCATTGTCCTTCGTCTTCACTTAGTCTTCTTTAAGCCTGACTTAATTTGTATTTCTAATGCTGTAAATTTACACACCTCCTGCCAGAATTATTTTAATTATTTTTTTAAGTCTTCTGCTAACAATGGATGCCAATCCCAGCCACCTCTCCTAGTTGGTTTTAAGTGGCCACGTGTCAGGAGACAAACAACTTATGACAGCTGAAATAAAAGCTCATTGTCCAGCAAGTACTGTAAATATGGACGCCCTGTGGTCTAAATTATTCTTTGATTAACAGTGCATGGCAGTTCTCTAGCCATTTAAGTGTCCACGTGTCCTGAGACAGACTAATACTGACAGTTGTATAAAGGTTCAGGAACTTAACAATACTTTCGAGGGGCCACTCAGTGTCCCATTCTTCCATTTTCTGAGTATTAAGACTGATTAATGGTGATATGTTATTCAAGTGTCTCCTTCATTCCAGGGTTAAATATGTGACCCTGTCATACTAACACTCAGGGGAGTATTTGTGGTCTTGTTGCTAATGACTAGTTGTTTGGTAGTAGTGTGTGTGTGTGTGTGTGTGTGTGTGTGTGTGTGTGTGTGTGTGTGTGTGTGTGGACACTGGGGCAATGATGAAAGAAGAAATCTGGTTGTTATTGTGAGGTGAACCTACAGTACGTCAGTGAGATCTTTTTATCCAGCCATTGTAGGTTATTGGCAGCCTGATGATGGAGTTACTGTTGAAAAGTTTGCCTTCTCTCCAATATAAATAATATGTTATCATCTATGATCATTGACCTTTTAGTTTCCTTCAATACTTTCTGGTTCTATCAGGACTAGTCAGATTATTCTCCCAGAAATGACCAATTCCTCCTTTACAGGGTGAGTTGAGTGTCATTCATAGGAAGATAACCATGTTTCAGTATTTTAGACTAGCTGTTGCCTGACTGAGCTCGGCCTACGCCCTGCTCCAGGCTGCAGTGGTTGTGGCATATGGCTGGCTGCAACGATGCCCTTGTTGCTGGAGCGCTAATAAGAGTGTGCTATCTGGGTTTGCTCGTGGTGACCTACAAATAAAGCTTTTTTTGTCTGCTTTAAAGTCTGTCTCTAGCCACTACAAATTTGGCCTAACAAGCCCTTTTGACTTCAGCAGAACCCCCCCACCCAAGGACCTCTGTAATCTGGTTGGGGGCTGGGCTACAAAGACACACATACTCATAGTAAAACACAAACACACCCACCTTCCCTCCTTGGCCTGGATAAGTGACTAGCCAGCAGTGGTAGCGGCATACGTCTGTGTGTATAATGACGTCCTAAAACAGACTACTCTGTAATTTAGACCCTCTGCTCCCCTCTCACAAAGCAACTAGGAAATCAACCAATTACAGTGTTGGGGCTGTTCTGTCATTTTTTTGGTCCAAATATGGTGTTTTTTCCTGCCCTTTCTGGTTTTAAGCAGTGCACACACACACAAACGCACACACACATACACACACACACACATACATGCATGTGCACAGAACAGAGCTTTGAAGAAAGAGGACAGGGCGGAATATGGGCTAGCTGATTTCTAATCACAGTCCTCTTTTAACTTGTCGCTGTTTGGTGTGTTTGGTGGGCCATGGTTGGTGCAGCTGTGTCACAGCTACATTTCCCTTCTTCTGGTTTAAAGTTAATTTTGTGAAGAAACAGACCACCTCAGAACCTCAGCTTATGGACTGCATGGTTATAAAACTTATTTGCTTGAAAAGGAGCCCACAAATATTTCAACGGTAGATGGACAAATAGATTGCTAGATAGTTGGATGGGTACATCAGGGGAGTACATACAGCATATGCCTATAAAAATTGCTAAAAGCACACAAGTACTATCTCTGTCCCAGTTCTTGGTATGATGTGTCAGAAACAAGTGCAGTTAAACACAACCCATTTCTATGATTCAAATTTACTACACTCACATTCCAGTTTCTGTTGAACTAAGAATAGATGGGGGCAGCAGTGCTGAATGTATCATTGTCAGAAAGAGCACTCTGCTGTACTACGCCTGGGTCTATGGGGAGTTTAGATTGGCTTGGCCAAGGCCTTGTGGAATAGATATGTTAAAGTCGTTTGTCTTGACTCCAAGACAGGGGCGTTTGCAGATTTTAAGGCAGCAGTCAGGTCATTGTTTGAGCACTGGGTAGAGCTGAAGGCTTGTAGCAGCAATGTTTTTTCATTCTTACTTCCACAGAAGTCTTTTTGGCTCACTGGCAGAACTGAAATTAAAACCTGTTTATTCTGTCTTTGTAGCTTAGTATTGACTTATTTGTTGAGACGCTATCCAATTTCACTGTTGATTGAGCCAGAAAATATTAAAAAAAGATTTCAAGTATTTAAATGTTTTTCTGTGCTGCCTATTTAGGGTTAGGGTTGACTGTTCAAGGTGTTCTTTTTAAGTTTGTACTGATAGAAGTTGAAAGTGTAGTGAATGGATAAACCAGTTTAGTAGTTTTCTCTTGTAAAAGCATGAAACAGATGTCTAGTTGTTGTTAACTACTGCACATTGTATTTCAGTGGACTGGAAACACTGATACTAAGAGCCAGCTTCAGTTAAAACCACTTCCCACACAAACCTGTTTTGGATTAATAAGTCAAACTTGACTGAACAAGACCTTGCTGCATTCACATGTAAAATATGATCCATAGACCAATGTGTACATGGTATAAATGATTGGAGGCAGATATCAGTTGGAGGTTGCTCTGGTGCCCGCACTGGGCTTTAAATAGAAAGGAATCTGTGTGCGCCTGCATGTATGTTACTTTTTCCACTAGCAGGACACACCCTTGGATCTTCTGGTCAGCTCTGCAACATCACAGCACTTATTAGCCAATATTATAGTTTTTGAGTGATAAAGGGAATGATTGTTCCATCATTGACTCATTGCTAAGGCTTGAATGATATAGAATATTTAGGCCTACAGCAATTTTTTGTTTTGTCAGTTGATCACTTGTGTTCTGTTTATCCTTTCTGTCAACCTCGTAGGAGGCCTTTCTGAGACATTAACAGTAACTTGATTGAACAAATTTAACAGTCTGGAGAGAGTAGAGATAAGACTGTGCAACACAGCATATTCTTAAGTACACATATGACTCCACCAACTACTCCTGCCATTGCCTTACAGTGTTTTTGAATACACAGAGTAGAAACTTTACAGAAAACTAAATATGTAATTGTTATGTTGGAAAATGGAAGATTTAAAACTACTTTGTTCCATTTGCCAGTAAAACTGAAAACTTTCCACCAACCAACTATTGTTTTGCCCAGTTGTGAAAGCTACCTGTTTGTACGGTTTGTGGAAATTCCCAGGTTGTGTTATGATGTTTTTTTTTGTTGGCCAGTGGAAGATAACAAGTGTTTACGAATGATGGTACTAAGTGTTCGAACAAACATGCTTTTGTTTCTGAACCTGCCTGTTTTTCTTTTAGCATGCATGACTGATACATAGTCTTGAGTCTGTTAAGGAGATCATATATCACATATGCACGTGCACTAAGAGCCTTTCATCTTCATACCTGTGACCTTAATCATTGAACGTTTGCTTTTTTTCTGAAGTAGGTGAGGCAGTATTTGCCAGTGAACCAGTCAGCCGGCCTGCCAATGAGGCAGCCTGTTGCCAGCTAGCAAAGTAAATGGTCAGTCAGACCGCCAGACAGGCAATAAATAGGAATACCAGCAAGATGGTGTCTGTAATGAGTAAAACAGAGAGTAATCTTACACCAAGCTTCCACTACTTTTTTTATGACAGATAGGATTTTGCCCTTTCTTCGGTCTGTTAAATGTAGGCAGTATTTTATACTGCAATTTGTAAATACTTGGTAAACCGTACAAGATGACAGAGAAGCAGGTATAAGTTCCCCTTTTCCATTTTAGGGTTGAAGAGGGTAGATCCCACGTTGATCCTTTCATTGACCTGTAAGCGTGGCAAATTCAGCTCAAGAGCTACTCTGCTGAGCCGGACAGATTCCAGCGGTCTCTAAGTAATCACATAGACATTCCTCACACAGCAGGGCACATTTTAGTTTTAACTTACACACATGCTTATGGTACGTAAAGACACCATCATACATGCTTTAATTTTCAAATTATCACCGTTGGTGAAACTTTCATGATCTAAAACATGGCACACACATACAGATATGCAGTCAGCTGGCGTGCCAATGAGGCAGCCTTGTATGTGCATACAGATAAGACATTTTTTTCCCTCTACCTTTCAGAACCAAGGAAGACCTGATATGTTCTTCATCTGTTTAGTTTATGTCTTTGCCTGCCCATACTTGTAAATACTCTAGTTAATCAGCCACCTGTGTTTATGTGACCTTTGAATGATCTGAAGTTCTCTTTCTGCTATTTTTTGACTAAACTCTGTCTTACTCTTTTTTCTCTTAGGGCGACGGTAGTTGCTGTGGCCGCTTTCCTGGATGCCTTTCAGAAAGTGGCTGACCTGGCCACCAACTCAAGAGGTAGGAATATGCACACAGATTGAGGCTTGAGGTGTGAGGCTTTAGTGTAAAAGCAGTGGTCTTCTACAGCCAACAGATACCTCATCTCTGAAGGGAATCAGTGTAATTTCAGTATTGTTGGACACCTGAAGTACAGTGCAGAAAGGGTTAAAGTGGTTAACTGTTGAACAATATGTGTGTCTAGGCACCTATGTGTCAGTGTGTTTATCTGTGTAGCCCCACTGTGCAAGTCCAGTCTTTCACTCCACTGTGCTGAGAAGTTCTGTAGGTTGTTTGCTTTATCGTATAGGTAGTAAATCCGTCAGTATGCTGTTTGAAGCTCTGCTGCTTGCTTTGTCTTCGACCTCTACCCCCTTTCCTCTGCTTCCTGCCCCCCCCACCCCCACCTATACTCCACCTCTGCTACATCTGGACTCTCTGGTAGAGTCTGCTTCAACTCTGTATGTGTATGGATAGAGAGAGAGATCTCATCCCTCCTTAGCTTTGACACCTCCAGCCCTGCTCCATACTATTAATAGGAACTGAGACAGACACACACATTCATCACCTCACTCATTGCAGAGAGAAAGGGAGATGGGGGAGTACAGGGAGTCGTCATACTCTCTCTCTCCGACTCTCTCTCTCTCTCTTTCTGTCTCTCTCCGTCTTTCTCTGTCTAACACACACAGTGTAAATGTTTGCCATGAGGGAGTTACATTGAGTCAGCTGACGAGTGCTGCGTCATCTTTCATCTGCTCTTTAGTCACTTTCTCTCTCTACGTATTGTGTCTTAGGTTGGCAGTATCACATAACACCCATATCATTTTTGTGCTCTATTGCTCCAGCTTCACTGTGTGCCTGAGCTCTCCAGTGTAGAGGCAAGCATGGATAATGAGTTATAATGCACAGTCGCCTGAGACGCTCCTGTCTGTATCACAGGCAGAAGATAACCTGTCCACCAGATAATCCTACCAGGGTATTATGATGAGTCATCCCTAAAAGGTTTATATCAGACTGTATACCTCTGATTGGTGAAGCACACTATAAGGGCACTACATATTTTTTCCACCCTTATGCCACAAAGCTTTTTGCTTATCATACTTTGTAAGAGCTTATTAATACTTTGACAACATAATAATAGTAAAGTGCTTTTAATATGCATATATTTATCTTCTTATCAGTATTATTATTTATCTTTAAATAACAGAATTTAAAATGCTCTTTAGACTAGTTTGGTGCTCGTAACGGCCTTCAGGTTGATTTATTCTTGGCAGTAACTCAAATATCTGGATAAAATACTAATTTGAACTACTCATCATAGATCTAAACACACACAGGCGCACACACACACATGGGCACGCACACATACACCGTGTCTACCTAATGGTTCTCTGACAGCAGATAGGCTAGTTTAATTTTTTTCCACAGTGATTAAAGATTTTTTGAATTGGGCATACTCTAGAGAGTTCTGATAGCTGCTAATAGCTGTTGTAATGACTAGCATGTGTTGGCGAGATAGAGGGTAACATTACTAATATGTGTATTATGTATTTGATGGTTTTGATGGTATATATATATATATATATATATATATATATATATATATATATATATATATATATATATATATATATATTTTTTTTTTTTTTTTTTTTTTTTTTTTTTTTTTAATTTGGTTTGCTTTTCTTTGATTTTGATGCATTGGGCTTAAGGGCCTTTGAATCCATTTTAAAGTGCATTAAATAGGCAGGAGAGTGGGTCTGAAAGAAAGATTTTCTCATTACTTTTAACTCAAAGATACTCTCAATATGTTTTTGTGGTTTGCCATGGTTTCTGGTTGCTCAGAGGCATAAAGAATTAGATAGTTAGTTTAGGCCCCACAACATACCATCTGTCTGATCTGTCTGTTAAATCTTTTTAAAAACCGAGGAGTCATTTGTCACCAACAAACTCCTCTGTTGGAATCTACTGTACAAACAGTTGTAATGTACATGTAATGACCTTTAGAAGTGCCTGGGGTAGTCGTCTTTCTGCTTGGTGAAGATATCAGCTTACTGTATTGTTCACTTACAGAGGAGAAGAGCAAAGTATGTTTTCTAAAGACATTGCAGCCTGTGTGTGTGTGAGTGTGAGTGTGTGTGTGTGCTACAATAGCTTTGATGTTAAAGATCATCTGTATGGTTTTGTGTCCAGATCAGATGAAGCACAGTGACAGACATCGTTTTCTGGTTGCTCATCATAATTAGCCAGAGGCTGCTGCTGCCACAACATACATACAGTATATGATGATTTTTTTCTTTCAGTCTTTCTATCTCCTTCCATCTTCCTGTCCTCATGTGGGTCTCCAAGTCCTAACTTGCTTCCTATAGCCATCGCCATGGTAACAGCATAGAAATCAAGTGTTTAAGGATCAAAGCTGTTTGTCTGCGTCTCTGTGTGTGTATATATACATAAAGTAAAAATGTTATCCACCCTCCTTACCACCACACAATAGAAAAAGCCAACTGTTAATGTTTTTCTTCTTCTTAGAACAAAAACAATGATTAAAATAATAACGATAATGAGAACAATAAAATGGCACCACAGATTTGACAGCGCACAGTAAAGGTAACAAGTGCCTTAAACGGGGGAACAAGGCTTTCGGCCGCCTTTGTAAATGGTTGTACTGTTGTATAGCCTTGCAGATATTGGCAGTGATGGTAGCTCATAAAAGTTTAAGAGTTGATCAGTAGACTCTGTTTATAGGTGTTTAGATGACAGTTACTCTAAGACTCTATCAGTGTTATCACTGAAGCAGCATGATCAGAAGACTGAAACATTACCAGGAATGAGTGTTTTTAGAACGTTGGACTGCAATTTTGTGTTCGCATATGCATCTTTGTTAAAAGATTCACGTGAAATGTGCACGCCAAACATTTTACAAGGCTTTTTTTCAAACACTCCCATTTAAAGACCATTTTCAGTTCACTTAATTCCTAGTATAAATAAAACCTGGACAGGACTAACTCCTGACTGAACATTCTTCTGCAATTATGACACAGGTAACCCCAAAGCAAGACATGAATTTGACACACCAGACATCATAACAACAGTACACAAGATGTTTTTACTCCAGTCCTTGAAGAATTGTCCGTCCCTGAATACAAGACATACTCCGCCTCACTTGTATCAAATAGCTCTGTTACAGTATCAAAATCTTGAGGCTTTTGTTCAAGAACAAAGTCAACAAAGAAGGTTATTTTCCTCACTGGTTCCAAAACTAGCCCCAGATGAATTTCTGCTTCCCAGTATGTCAAAACACCAGTAATGATCTGTTTACTTCCTCATTGTAATAGTTAAATTGTTATTATTGGTCAAATATGTAGAAGTTGGGTTCATGTTCTAACAAACTCTAACTAATCCCCTTTCCAAACCTCTGTAATTTAATTAAGTTCAGACCATTAAGAGACACTAAAATAACACTTTATGCTCAGATGCTCAGATGATGTGCAAAATGCCATAATCTGTGTGTTTTGTCTGTTTTCACTCTGCCTCTTGTGTAATCAACCAAGCATACTTGTTTTTTTGGAAGCGATTTTTGATTAAAATATGATTTATAGTGAAAATCCTGTGTCAGCAATGTAGCTATGTGTGTCATGCAAAACACACTGGGGTTTTGAAACAGTCTTCAAGTGTCATCATCACTGTGGTGTAGTAAAAACTTCGACCGAGTTTTGGAATTGGTCCAAGAAAAGAAAGAAATTATCAGCTGTCGCATACTGTTTGGGTTTAAGTTAGTTATTTAAACTAAATTCTGAGAATCTGAAGTATTTATTGTGATAAACAGACAAACTTATGATGCTGAACCAGTTTTTGCACTTTGTGGACCAGGTTGAAGACACCCAATTCCAGCATAGTTTGGATTAGGAAAAAAAAGAAGATTAAGATTTGAGAATTAATGCGTATTACCAAAATAAACTCACAATGAGAGAAGTACATACTTATTTTTATTGTCAAGAATAAGAAAGGTAAAGTCCAGCTTACTAGTTTACAGTTGAGTGAAATAAAATAACTGGAATGCCAAGTAGAGAAAGTTTGAATAGGAGAAAGAAAGGCCGACTTAAGTCTCCAGACAAAGCCATTCTTTTCCTCTGTTGTGCCCTATTATTCAGACTCTATTTGAACTGACACTGGACAGAAAGACTGGATCTGCTTGCTTTAGCAGAACACACACATGCATATAAATATGTACAGATGTAACATGCAAGTGCAAATTAACAAAAGAGCTACACACTCACGGCCATGTACACCTCTAGACATTCAAATGTGTTCATTCAAAGATGTATACATTCACAGCCACACACACAGACAGAGGATTAGCTGAAACCACCTGTTTCGCTGTGCTTTGTTGGGTTCTGTAGGATTTGGACTTTCTTCTATGCACAAACGGCTCACTTTGCTTTGTTGTCTCAGTCTGGTACATTGAAGAATGCTTTATTTTTTTTGGCCTTTTTTTTTTTCAAGCTTTATTTTTGACAGAGACAGCTGAAGAGTGACAGGAATGTGGGGAGATAGAGAGTTGGGGAACGACATGCAGCAAAGGGCCGCAGGTCGGATTCGCTGCTGAGCCTTCGTTCATGGGGCGGATGCTCTACCAACTGAGCTAATCGACACCCCACATTGAAGAGTACTTTTGCATCTCCCTTTTGCTTCTTGTTTCCAAGCTGCCTTTTGCAAGTCTTTATAGTTTTTATCCTTTATATGTGCCTGAGAAATTATTTTTACTGGACATTTTCATTAATGTTCAGTTTTCCTCAAAATTAAACTGCTCTTTTCCTAATCTTCTTAGCATTATCCCTGCATCATTGTTTATGCTTTTGTCTGTCTGTCTGTCTTTCTGACTGGCTTTGTATGTCAGCGACAGTGAGTTTCTCAAGAACTGACCTGGGCACTCGTTAATAATTAAAGAAAATGTACAAAATCGGCTCCAAGCCAATGAACAAGCTCCATGCTGGCAGGTTAAGAAACCATTAGCTTTGGTGTGGGACAAACCAAAACATTACCTTAAAGACTCAATGTAAAACATTCTTAAGAGACTAAAAAGGGATAGATCTTGTTAGAGAGACTTGAGTGTCAGTGTGTCATATAGAAAATGTTTAAACAACTGTCATTTTTATTTGTTCTCCCATGCCAGCAGCTTGTTGAATTTTCATTCATGTTCAAAGTTGTCTTGCCTGTAGCACTTAAGGATGTGAGCTAAAAGGATTAGCTCACATCCTTAAGTGTGCTTAAATTATATTTCTTTACTGTCTTTACACTAATCCAGTCACTCATTAACAGAATTTTAAAATAGATTTTTTCTTGTCTGAGTCCAGTTTGTTTCTCCTGCCTGTTACACTTTGTACGTTCTGTTCCTCCAGTTTTCTTATCCTGTCTTCTTTGCCACTTTTGGAAGCCCTTTTTTCCCTCTCTTTTATGTATGTCTTGTTTTTTGACCTTCTTTGCTCTCTGCACCTGTACCGTTCTCACAGTTTGCTCTTCTCTTTTATATCCTTCATCTTTTATATCTGTGAACCTTGAACTTTTCTCACAAAGGTGAAAACATTACATGCAGACATGTGCATGTATCCTTGTACTCTTGGCACAAACACACACCAGGACAGCCATATCACGTAGCCACAGAGTTGCTTTTGCCTTGGAGCAGTGTGACAGTGTTTGCTCTAATAGCTCTAATGGTTCTATTTGATTTAAACTCATGTGATTAAATGTTAATGATTAAACATGTTTTGGGTCAGACTTGATAGAAGTACTCAGACATCAAGCCAAATGAACAGTGTTGAGGAGACTAACAAACAAGCTGTTACCAAGAGGTGTATGTGAATTAGCTGAAAGGAAAAATGTGATACACCAGGCAATCAGGCAGGCAATCTTTAGTTATCTCACAATTCAATTAGCTTTTTATTGAAGATTCTATTCTTCCTCTAGACGTGCATGACCACTCTGGTTAGGCTCATGGTGCACAGATTAAAGCTTGTATCAGCAGGGACAATAAAGATGTGTTTAAGTAGAGTGCACTTGTTTGTTAATTAATCAGGATTAAACCAAACAAGTTAAAGGAGCAGAATAGCTCACACTGATTCACATCACACTCTGTCAATAATCTCTTTACCTCATTATCACCTCCCCCAAAATGTGACTCCACTGCAGTATATAAATGCGAGAGCCTGCTGAACTCTTGCTTTATGTGTCCTTGAAGGAGAAACTACAGTGGCCACAAAGCATCCAAGGCCCTTTTTAGAGCCAATGTCTTGTTTGTCCATTCTGGACTACTGTAGAAACATGGCAACTTAACATGGTGGATTCTGTGGAAGAGGATCCATGGTGTCTGTTGATATAAAATATTCATTTTAAAGTTAAAAAATAAATAAATAAAAAAATCTTATTGCAATTCAGGTAATTGTGGACTAAAAAAAAACTGAACTGAGTTATGCATGTTATATGGATGGACCTGGTGAGTCCAAGTACAGGTAAAAAAAACAAGTATGTCATGCATAACCTTAAGTATCCCTGCTATTTTTGAAGGTTATTATACTTGGTACATGTCATCAATATGATGTCTTTTTTTTGTTGGGGGAAATACTTGAAAGATATCGAGAATTTTTTGTATGTTTTTTAAGTTCTTGGCTGAGCCAGGCGAGCTGAACCATACTCATTCTGTCTAAAAGCTTGAAACTCTACTGGTCATTGGTGAAAAATGAGACAAAGCCCAATTGAATCCGTGAAGAGAGAGAGAGAGAGATAAAGAGAGAACGTGGGCAGAAGAACAGAGAAGCAAAAGAATAATTCTTTCTCTTCTTTCATCGAGCCCCACATCATTTTCCATGTAAACCCCCTCTTTTCCTCTGTTTTGTATCAAATTATAGTTTTGTCATAGTTTCCTTCTTCATATAATGGGCTTCTGTATGTGTCTGTTTGTGTGTGCCCGTGTGTTTGTCTTTTTTTTTAGCTTGTTTGTGTGCGTGTCTGTATGTGTTTCTGTGCTCATATAATACACTAGTGCTACCTCTTTGTGGTATTCCGTTCACCAAGTGAGTGTGAGAGTGACGGACTGGGTGAGTAGGGAGATTTCTTCGAAGTCAGCCACGGTGAAACAGCTGATGGCAACCAGGCTGCACAGGGAGTTGAGGTCATTCCATATGACAGACCAGACAAGGAGAGCAGATGTTAAAAATAACAGAGCAATGTGATTTTGACCCTTTTCAAGAATTGCATTTTGTTGGAAATGGATCATGTAAAAATTATTTTCACAGGAGCTGTTAACTTTGATAAAGGTGAAGGCCATCGTGACCTACCTTTTAGGCACTTGACTGTCTGCATACCAGTTGTAAGACTAGCATCCTAGCAGTCTAATTAGGTTTACATAAAGCAAGTTAAACTAGTTTTGGCTTGTTTGAGTCTTCCACTGACCCATCTTTAAATCCCAGAGTCTGACCCTGGAAAGAAACGACTTGGAGTTAAGTTGAGAGCTTGTACTTCAAATTGTCATGCAATACATAGTACACAATTAACACGAGTGACCTTTGGAATATGAAACATGTTTGTGAAACATTATAAGGGTTGGTAGATTATATATCTGTCACTTTCCTCGTGTTCAAAAACAACATTTACACACATGCAACACAGAATTTCTCACACAACATATAACATAATAGTTTGTTCATGGTTATAAAAATAACCAAGCCTGCATCACATGTTGGTTGGCAGCTGTCAGGACACTGTCTCTACACATAGAATGAGTATTTGTGTGTACAGTATGTCACTGTGTGTGTGTGTGTGTGTGTGCGTGTGCGTGTGCATGTGTGTGTGTGCACATGTGTGCACGCCTGTGTATATATTAAGCCCAGTGGGTCTGTCAGCTTCTGTTGTGTTGGGTCTGTTTGGACATGTTTGACTCTGTAGAGATGAAATAGACACCTGTCACAGAGCTAGCATGTGGAAGCTTGTTAGATCTATTTGGACCTAAAATGATTATTAAGTTGTACCAACATGTTTTTAGAGTTGATAATTACTTGAATCCTCCAGTTACCTATCACCATCACTATTTATTGTCTGAGTGAGTTTAATTCATCATTCAACAGCCCATATCACTAGAATTACATATACACACAGTGAGGTATAGCTTACTGTATGATCAACATTAATATTCCTTGGACATACGTTTTCACATAAATCCCTGTTTCCCTAAGTTTACAAGTCAGGCATCTTCTTAGATCATAGATGAAGTATTGTTAAGCCTCTATAAATATGACAAACCAGTTCTTACGCATTCATGTCTGTTTGGAACAGTGCTGGCTATTGTCATTATTGCAGCCCTGCTGTCATGATTACAATAATTGCTGTTATCCAGCTATGTTACTGGATACCTGACTGAACCTGAATTTGTACTAATGACAGAAAGACACTAACAGCAACCCTTTTCACTTGGACCAGTGGTGAAAAGCAAAACATCAATCAAACATAAACTTCACTTATATGTTGACTGGAAACAGCCCGGTGTGTCTGAGATCAGCTGCAGCCTTTATGAAACTTTAATGATTTCCAGTCTCCTGGTAGACATAGAAGGCAGAAGAAGGGGGTTATGAAATTGAGATGCTTAAGATGTGATGAAATGCTGGGTGCAGTTCTTAATCCCAGATCAAAAGCTACTGTATGGAGTGAGCTGTATTTCCTCATAATCAACGTGTAATGGTGTGCCTTAGAAATGTTGTAATCAATACTAAATTAGGAATGTTTTATTGAAATTAACTGATCCAGTGAAATAAAGTGGTGAAGAAGTCCTTGCTATGTTTTCTCATTGCTCCATTTTTTCCTGCTTGCTTCTAGGTGTGACAAAGTGGCTGTGCTACATCTTTATGACCTCTATACACAGCCTAGCTTCAACCCATTGTATAACCTCCTGTTAACATCAATGCCTCCCCTCCTTATGGAATAACTTAGTTCCACTGAGGCCCTTGTGTGCCTACAATGGGTTCAGCCCCTTAAAATAACTAACCAGTTTTGAGGTGTGCAAGTTCTTCCTTGTCTGTCACATTTCTTATATGTTTTAAAATAAAATGTCTTTGAAACATTTAAAAATGACAAATGCAAAAGAGCAGATTACATGAATATTGTATAGATTGTTGTTCATACTGTGTTTCTGTGACTAGCAGATATTCAGGTTAAGTGGGGCTGTAAATCCCAGATGTCTCTAAAGATTTAATTCTATTATTTCCAGTCATCTGTTAATGCACTTGGTGCCTCTGCTAATGCGGGACAGAAGCTGTCACGACTGTTATCTGTTATCCATGCCTGTCATTATTAGTGACATAGATAACATATTCATGTTCACTCTTTTTAACTTTTCAGTCTTGGTAGGTTGATGCTTTAAGAAAGGAAAAAAGATGACCAGTTATCTGTCATATTTGTGGATGTGAATTAGTGAGGTCCATAAAGTTTGAATGGGAAATAAACAATTAGTTATGAATGTATACATGAACTAGATACTGTCTTTGAGTCCAAATTAGTCCGAGGGGCCCAAATGCTGCACAGTAATAAGGGCGTATGTCACTTAGAGCATCCACAACCTGTGTGTGTGTGTGTGTGTGTGTGTGTGTGTGTGTGTGTGTGTGTGTGTGTGTGTGTGTGTGTGTGTGTGTGTGTGTGTGTGTGTGTGTGTGTGTGTGTGTGTGCTGGGGTATGAGCTTGTGGATACATACAGGCAAGCACATGCTACACATATTCATTCTTGTGTGAGTATGCGTATGGATGCCCTGGTTGTTTCTCAATGAGGCCTCTGTTCCCTCAGTCTCATGCCCTTTCACTGAGTGACGCTGGGCCATATAATTACTGTGAACTAGCACACATCCAGCTTATTTTGATTAAAGTCAAGAGGCGATTCAGAGTCGAAATAAATAAATAAATCCTCAGATTTTACCGTGCCCTTTTCCATTTCAGTTGCTCACAGTGACACTAGATAATCCAGCAAGTTTTACCTAAATGCAGATGTACTTTTACTTGACAGGCTCTAAGACAGAAGTGACATTTTTTGTTAAATGATCATGGACACATTGGCTTTCTAAACCCAACTTGGAATGCACTGAACCCAAGACTTTTGCAGAACAGACATCAGTCTAATTCTTTCTAAGCACCCTCTGTGTGCTCTGCCATGGACAGACCCCCATACAACTTGATGAAAAAAAGAAATCTGGCCCTTTCCTCTTTGCCCCTCTCAGTTCATGGCTTGGCCTTTGTTACAGAGCACCCTTAGATCCTGAACTAACCCGCTGTCTCAATGCCCTCTCTGAAAGGGCTCTGTCCTCTTTTTCCAGTTTCAGTCCAAGACCAGCCTGGCAGTATACATTTCCTGTCTTCTGCCCAGCCCAGACCTAGATCCCATCCACTGGACGAGTTCCGTGCCTCTCAATCCACCCTCTGTTCTCTTCTGTTCACCCTGACCCCATCCTGGGAATCTTACAGATCACTGGAACCAGCCATTAAATCAGTTAATGGGTCAAATACACAGACTCACGCATAGACTCACAGACTAATTTAAGATTCCACACCCTCGTGTGCACATGCACATATGCATGCACAACACATGTAAAGATTCAATCGTATAAACTAAAATGCTGGAATGCTCTGCGTCTCTCAGACAACAGATCCCTTAGGCTGATTTAGTGCTGGTCTTTTTCTCTGCTGTTTGAGAATTTATTGGTCAAACCTTTGTCATGTCTCATGGTAGACTTTCTTGCCTTGCCATTTAGTTTGCACTATAAAACACATTAACATAGTAAGTACAAGGAAGTGTTTTAGCCGCAACCATCTGCTTTAATACGAACATCTGCCCATGGACATTGCTTATTCAGAGTTGGGCTCCAAAATGCCCTTGTCATGGAGTTAAGGGACACATTTGTGTGAGTGTATGTTTGTTGTGTATGTGTGGAAGAAAAGGGATAAGACGCAGGACACTCGTTCTCCAGGAGAGAGGAAGAATGTGTATGTTTTTAAGACACTGAGGAAAGTAGGCCAAACACCTTTGAGTGTGTTTGAGCCAAAAAAGGAAGCAGAGAATCTTCTCTGTGCTTGACTATGCATGCAAGCAATGTGTGTCCACACAAGTGTTTGTGGGTGTTTGCTCTCTGTTTTTATTTAAACATAAACCCGGTTAGACCAGTGAGTCTTGGATTTGGAACATCTGACATACACGCAAAGCCAAATTGAGAACATATTTCTTTGGCAAATGGACTTCATATCTTTCTGAGGTGTTTTAATAAGCATTGTATAAGCAGGTTGCTAAATTGATGCTCCTTTCTGATCGAAAAAAGTGCATTAATGGACTTTACGTTGGTGACATTTTCTTAATGTTTACCACTTAATATAAAATGAAGAAAACGCTGGGCTCATAATATCTCTTCTGTCTACAGACCTGTGTATGTCTGTGTTTGTTTTCCTGAGAAACTGAGGGCAACCAAGCTAGTTGGCCCCATGTTTGGGCACGAGTTTCCTTGTTGTTGGTTTCGCTCTCTTTAAAAGTTAACATTAAACACATTAACACAAGACCACATCCCAGCAGCCGTGCTGTAACCCAGCGTGCTTGCTTTTGTTCTGTTTTGCCATGCACTCTCATACAGACACTGGATTTCATAGAGGTGGTGAAGCCTACACTGAGAGCTCTGCCTTCCTCAGTTAAAGCCCAAATACTGTATGACTCAGAGGAAGATTAAACTGGCATAATGAGAACTTATTGGCTGAAAACACTAGCTCTAAAGTCACCAAATGTTATTTTGATAAGAATTTTGGCAGTTCTTGGAGTATAGGCTGTTGATTTTGCAGCCAGAAAACAATATCACATAACTATAACACATGCCCACATGCCCTTGTTCCCCATTTTCCATTTGATAAGTATTTGATTAATTTCCCTAGTTTGCCTGTCTGCTTTCCTCTGTTCCTTACTTCACATTCTTTTTCACCTTCATTTTTTATTTCTCATTTCATTTCCTCTCTTTCTCCATGTCCTCCTCTCCTCTGCATCTACACCCTCACCTCCTGTGTGTGTCCAGGCTGCCGAGGCCAGGTGTATACACAGCCGGTGTGTGACAGCAACACCAAACCATGTTCTGTTTATCACCAGGGACTTTTATAAACTTTCTGTTAAGATGAAACACAGAGAAACATCAAGGGGGCAAAGACAGAAGAGAGTAAGAGCTAGATTGCAATGTAACTGAAATAAAAGGCACGTTTGTTTGCTCAGATTGTCTAGTATTTGATGCGTCATCCTTGAGAATAGAGTGCAACAGCTACACATTAGCATAAACACTCAAAGATATAAACACACAAGCACAGTGGGATACCATCATCAGATTGTTGCTGTGTAACTGGGCAGGTGAGCCATCTGCTTCAGCATGACCACTGAAGGTGAACTCCCCCACAGTCACTGCAAAAAAACTTTATTCTTTTCGAATAAGGTAAGCTGCCCTTGTACTGTGCGTTAAATGTGTCCAATATGTAATTAAAGTACTAACTAAAATAACCAAAGGTTTTTTTTAATTCATAGAAATAATGATTTCTGTGTTGTAAAATGTGCTGAACAAGCATGTCGCCTGCAGTTCTTTAAATAGACTTAATAGGTGAGTTTATCCTCGAGTGTGTGAGATAATACAGCCATTGTATTGGTTGATAGATGGATAAATAATGGTTAAGTTTGGTCCATTCAAGTTACTCAGTCAGCGCGTTGACTCAGTGAGCTTTCAGTGTCTGGATTGTTCCCTGTCGTCCCATAGACACCTCATAAAACACTCCGAATGAATGATGTGTTTGTGTGAAGAGTGTGTATATGTGAGTGTCTGTGCGTGGGCGGGCGGATGGATGGATGTAGGGTGACACTTGGGTGGAGAATGTCCCCTAACTAACTCTTTGACAGCATAAGGGGTTCTTACACATACATGAGCACACATGTACACACACACACACACACACGCATGCACACACACGCACGCACGCACACACACACACATACATCTATATGCATGCAAAGGCTCAGACACACACATGGTAAATGTAATCTGGTGGTCATTATTGCAAACAAGGCAGCGTTGTGTTGTACTGACAAACAGTTCAGTCTCTCTCTCTAGTGTGTGTCTGGTTTAAATTATCACCAGTATCTCTCAGACTAGAGGCCTCCCAGTCTCTCTGCCTACAGGGAAGGTCATAGGCACATTGACATACTAAGCACAGAACGTGAAAAGCCAAACCTTGTACTGTAGATATTTTGATGTACCGTTTGGATTCAAGTGTCAAGTTAGGCTTGAACCTGATCTTCATTGATTTGACGTCTGTTAATTATACATTATTTCTAACATTGTTAGGGAAAAACTGGTTACTTTTAAGAAATAACAAGGTCAGATAGGCTGTGTAAATTGTGTTTCAGGGTGGGTTTCCCCTCAGCAACCAAAGTTTCATCGTTCTGTCACACTTTTAAAAGTCATCTTCATTAAAAATAACTTTTGCAATGTTTAAGGTCTATAATTTTAATGTTTCTTTATTACTAATGATGTCTAACTAATTTGGCTCTTAGGCTGTAAGAGTATGAAGGTTCCAACAATCCACAAAGATTAATCCTCTCTTCGTGTCTTGAACTTACAGTAACTGTTTGTTATAGACGATGGCGAATATTCTTCCCCATTCTACTGACATAGGCCTAACCTTTTATCTAATCCTCCTGTTGTCTTTTCCAGATGCTAATAAAACTAGCCCACATATTGGTTGTGTAAATTAAATTGTTGAGAAGAGTACTGTATTGTGTGTTACATGTCAACACTGTTTTATCCGTCTTCACTTTCTAACTTGCACCATGTCCTCTTGTTTGCAAACAGCAGCTAATGACTGGGGAACGTGGTCAGAACAGAAGGCGTTGTCATAGCTGAGTAACAGATGTACTATTGCTATTTGAATTTGCCTTGGCAGACAGGATCCTACATAATATTGATAATTGAATCAGGCAGTTTGTATTTTGGCAATAGCATAGGAGACCTTGCAATGCAGTGTATAATTAGTATACACTGCATATAGATACATATTGTCTATGTACATGTGCATCCCAGTTTTAATACCAGATCGTATTTCCTAAGGTACCAGCAGTCATTTCAATAGTATATAGTTGGGTTTATACACAAGTTAGAATAATATAGGGCCATTCCTTGTGCACACGGAAACTGCATTATGGGTTCTCTTTAAATATCTTTAAAATGTCACAGGGAGACCTATTGCATAAGCCTGTACACAGGGTATTGACAGTAACGAGCACTGAAACTCTTCTCCAGGCTTATGCAATAGGTATACCTTCTACACCGTAGGTACTTGAATTACCTGTTTTATGTATGATTGATTTGCACATTTGCATAAAAAAAAGTTTTATGTGTTCAGACGAGGTGATTTTTTTCACCTCAAACCTAACTAATATTTCTGCCATGTTCACAATGTAAAGAATTAAGCAATTGCACTTTAAACTAAATGGGAGAGTAACATAAGCAGCTTCAGTTTTGCATACAAGGCGAACATGATCCTGTGACTCATACCTGTGTTTATTTAGTTGTTCTGTTCAGCCGTTGTAGTAGAAGTATGAACCTGTGTCCTCTTCACTGTAAATGATTAACTGTGACACCAGACTTTTTGCATGTTCTGACCACATGCTGACATGATGTTGTTGTGTACTATGCACTAACCAGTGTCTCATTTGTCTAATAAATTTGGAAAAAATAGTACTTTTAACATTGCTTTTCATAGTTATTGGGTTTCTCAGGTATATTGTTTTAAGTTGCAGTTATCATTATCACTGTGTCTCAGTTCTGCATTCCACAAATAAGGATAGCAATACTCAACCAAAAAAGCAATGGATTTAGTTCACTGGTTCTACTAAATCCTTTCATTCTATCTGTCTATGGAATGTGTGTCAGACCAGAAAGGAAGATTACAGAAAAAGTGGGGCACCAGAGCCCAGAAAAGAGCAAGAGTGGGCTCTAGGGTAATATATTCTCTCATTCTCTCGCTCTCTTGTTCTCTCTCGCTCTCTCTCTGGTCAGCTTATGACATATTTGAGAGACCTAAACCCTCGTTGGTGGCTTTATTTGGTTAGATTGGGCAGACTTATAGCTGCTGCTGAGCAGTGACATGTTGTGTAGTACAATATGCAGACACTCATGTTGGTCCATTACTGATGGTTTTGTATTCAAGTTCTATGAGGTTATTTGTTGGCATCACATTTGATAATATAGACTATAATCATACCATCCAATCATCCAAATCTGGTTAATATAATCGTTGCATCCCTAGTGGTGATTTATATTGTCCAAACAGTCCAATGGGTGCAGATTTTGTGTATCATCGACAGTTGGTGTATTTGTACACAGACCCCCACGCATACCAGAGATTAGGCATTTTGCTTAAATACACACTCTTTATCATTCCACCCAAGATTCAAAAGCCAACTATGTCTCTAAACACGCAGCTCTGAAGACAGTGATGATGAGATGTTAACTACCTACTATTGTATGTGAGGAGATCACTGGGGCTGCAGGACCATGTGTTTTTTGTTACTGGGATGAATGATGTTTGCCATTTGATGTGTTGCTATTCCTCAATGTTCTTGCAAGTATTTTCTTTTGGTAGAAACACCGTGAAACATTTCTCACTTTTAAGTCAGTAGAGATCTCCCAAAATGCTGTATTTCCATTATGTACTTTCCCATGGGACCTTCTCCACTTGTCTTTGAGCATTTATTTTTGGCTTGACTCTGACCGCTCTTTGAACTGGCCAACTGCTTACTGACTGGATTAACTCAGGCACCATGTTAACACTATGGTACTACATTCACAGAGACATCAGAGACGAGGGGTGGGAGTGGAAGAGTAAGTCAGTACAGAAATAAACCAGAAAGAGGGATAACTAAACTAACACCAAAAGATTGGAGTGAACGATGGAGAACTAGATCAGAGAGAGAACAGCTTAAAAGAAGAAATCAAAGGAATACAGTAGTATAAAGGGGATAGAGGGAGGGGGATGAAATTCCACCATGACCTACATTTGCATTGCAGCTGAAGCCAACATGTGTAGTTATGGCATAGCACTGTAAGAGAACAGTAAGCCAGTTAGCATAAATTATGATATCAAGTCTGCCTGGAGACTGTTTGCTAGCTCAGGATTTCTATCTAGAGACCATCCTCATATTTTTCTCTTGTACTTGTGCAGCACATGAATTATTGAGATCACACCACCATACTGTACTGCTGTGCTCAAGTTTGTCTCCAGGCAGACATGTCATGCTGCTTAAGTTCTCTGATAAGAATTTGTCTGTTATTTATATTGTAGACATCGGCAGGCATCCTCTGTGGTAATTCTCTGCAAGGCATTCACTGAGGCCACTTTGATTCAGTTCTTGTTTCGATGGCTTTTCGGCCATTAGTGTTGTCTTTAGCAAATGAAACACCTGCTAAGTTGGACTCAGGTCAGGTGAGTGACAAGCCAAGTTCATTCCACCATTTGGCCATTAAAAACACTCCTTGTTTGCATTAGCTCAATTAGTTCAAGATGACTGCTGTATTGTTCTAAAACCTGGGAATAAAAATGTGATGTAAACATCCTCAGAAACCCATAACACTGAAATACATAAATACCACAATACATGCTATCATTGTTCCACACATTGTGATAAATATTGGTTACAGAATAGATAGATAGATAGTTTCAATGATGATGTATTGGGCAAATGGAAACCTTCTCCCTGTATATAAGGATGGGAAATAACTCACACAGAACACCGGAGTGTGACAGGAAAAAGGATGGTGGCATTTTGTAGACAAGAGCGATGCATTCTTGTTATCTTAATTGGTTCCCATCCATTGCTTTAGCATCCATTCATACCACACGGTGGTGAGACAGAAACAATGAAAGACGGGAAGAATAACAGAGGAGGGAGGTAGAGATACAGTAGCTCAGTAAACATCCAAATGGAGAAGGAGACCCAAAGGGAAAATGGCGCATTTGTCAGCTATCTTTTCTTGTTTATCTGCAGCTTCAAGACCTCGTTAGCATTCACACTGCAGAACCACACAGAGGTGACATACTGTCATTCTTAAATGACTCTTCTTTGTCATCTAACCCTCTCCTCACCTCTTCACATCCAGATCCTAATCAACAAAACATCAACATATATCCCCTGTCCTGTCTTCTTTCTCTATAGCTCTCTTCTTCTACTCTGTATAACATATTTGTCTATTTTTTTTCTAATTAATATTAAAATTTTGCTGGAATTTTGTACACTGTTCACTAGTATTCAGGCTGCAGCTCTACACTGGCACACTGACACACTTAGTGTTAACCAGCCTCTGTTTAGTGTACATCAGTCCAAAATTCACAGGACTACATCTTTAAACCAGCTCTGCATACATTACTTGTGCACCTGTAATCAATCTTCTTAGCTACAAGGCTCAGTTATTTGGAATCTCAATCTGTGCTGCTTGTGTTTCCCACACTGACAGTGAGGTCACCGAATATAGTGGAAGTGTGGGAATGTAGCGGAAAGGGTGAAAGAGGACATGTGAGTTAGAAGACGGAGAAGAGAAGGGATGCGATCAGGATAGTAGAGGAAAGCAGAGAGGAAAAGACAAAAGATCAGGACAGAAAGAGAAGGAAAAAAAGACGTACAAAAGGAGGAGAGAGGGGAGGAGATTGAGGGAGATGCTGCTTTCAAAAGAAGGGAGCAATGTAAAGGAGCAGAGGGTAATGGGAGTTTCAAGCATTACTATTCGGGATGCATTTCACTGCATTGCAGTGGCACACTGACACACATTCACATCTATAGTTTACAATGATTGTCTTTAGTTTCTCTCACAGACTTCCCATTTCCATCTCACAGACAATATCTGTGTGGAATTGCAGTCGGTATAACAATCCATTGGCCCATTGCCCATGCTGATGAATATTGTCACTAAGCTAATTTACCATTATGTTCTTGAAGACACTCACACGTCAGCCTGAAGTTATTTTGGTCCCTCATTTGACTGATGCAAACCACTGACTACATCATGGGTTTAAACCTGACTAATGATCCACCCTCGCCTCTGTCAGTATTCAGGGAATAAGGTGCTATGTAGTCAGAGCATGGGCTGTTAAAATTTTTAATGGTCAGTAGTTTGCAGTCCTTGTTACTGTATATGTCCTTTTATAATCTACTTTAGGCTCATGACTGCAGGTTCAGGGCTGAGGGTGGAAATTCTGTTGCATGTACCATTGCTGATGCTGCAAATTCAGTTCTGGCTCTTTTGATGGCGTTCTATGGTTAATGTCAGCACATCTTAATCAATGTAAATGTTTTAGTTTCTACTTTAAGGTCCAGTGTGTACAATTTAGGAATAGGTCAGAAATGAAATATAATATGCATAACTATGTTTTCATTAGTGTGTGTGTATATACAGTATATATATCATCTGAGAATAGGAACCGTTATGTCTTTGTTATGTTAGAATGAGCCTTTTATATCTACAGACATCACAAGTCCACACTGTTGATCCACTATTCAACAGTAGCCCAGAACGGACAAACTAAACACCGGCTTTAGATAGGACCTTTCATGTAGTTTACACGCTGGTTCTTTAACCAGATAAATAGAGGCCTCTAAACCCTTGATACTGGCATTCAGACCTTCATGACATTAAGTAAAACCAGATAATGCTTATTCTCTCTCCCTTTCCTCTTTTCTTTGAACTCTTCTGCTCTCTGCTCATCTTTTTTTCCTCTTCCCACTGTCCTCCTTTTCCCTTCTCCTGTCTTTGGGTGACAGCTGTTGGGAACTGTAGTCAGACAGTCCAGAGCTTTTGTGTGTCAGCACTGGTCACACTGCAGCAGGTGCGTGCATGTTTGCTCGCCCACACGTTTGCATGTGTTGGTGCCCGTTGAGCTAGACTGTGTCTGTGTGCGCGTGTGTGTGTGTGTTTGTGTATGTGGGTAGACAGGGTAAGATAGACAAGCTGCCTTTCTGTCAGCAGATATTGATGAATGAAGAGGTGGGCTTGGTTCCCAAGGAGGCCAGGCCAACTATCAGTGCAGGCTATTATAAGCCCTTGACCTTGGAGACCATGCAGATTGCTATCCACCCACGTCTCCTTACTTAACCCCTTTAATGTAGTGTACTTTAGAATATCTCCTATGTTGAATATCAATAATTTTGACTTATTCATTCATACCTTTATTCATCTTTATCCAACTCCCTCGGGTCCCAGTTTAATTAAAAGCATGCACAATCATACATACAGTTTACTGTTTATTGAAAAATGTAATTGTAGACTTACAGGAGACTACCAGACTGACAGAGTAGAAATATGAATCAGTGAATGAAATGCTACCCTGTATCCGTGCTATGTGGGTGGCTCCATCTGGGTAAGCCAACTGCTCAAGAGTGTGTGTATGTGGTGTGTGAGAAATGCTTTCAAAGACATACAAAGACATTAGTAGTCTGTAAAATGATTCAGGATCCAGGCCTTTCACTGTGCACTGTAACAAATCATAAATTATTTATTATTATTATTATTATTATAGAAATGTAAGTGGATGTGGAGTCAAATGACTAAATGCTTACAAAGTAAACTGACAAGATAAACATAATATATGTCACTGATAACAAGCTGTATTAGCCGGAGGCCAAAAAAATGGCTTGGTAACAAGACCGATACACAGCAAGCATTTCAGCTAACGTACACACTGTCTGTACACCATCATTTTAAAGGTGAAAAAAAAAAGCAGATTTGTTCAATAAGAGACCAACATGAAGAAGAAAGGACGTGTTTAAATTTAGCCAGCTTAGTGTGGATGTAGTCTTAGAGTTTTCTCCAGCTCTCTAATTAGCTAGTGAACAGATCGCCTTACCTCTGTCCAGCTGGGTGAGTGCATGTGTGTGTATGTGTGTGTATCCAGCTGCATGGTCTCCAGTCTCTTATCAGTGTAACCACTGGCCCGTACTTAACAGCGACCATCTGGTGCCCATACAGAGCTGGTTTTAGTTAGCAAGCATGTCTGATCTTTGTGTCAGAACTACCCAGGCCAAATCACTCTCCCTCTTTCTAAAGTTTTCCTTCTCCCCCTTTGCTCTTAAGTGCTTATCTTCCTCTCCTCTCACTTTTTCTTTTGTCTTTCAAATGAATGTTGAAAAGCATTTTTAAACCATTCCCTCAATTCCTTCCTTCCCCTTCTTCCCGACATCACTTTTCTCTCGTAAGCTTTACTTCAATCCTCTAATGATTTCTGTAAAGATGCACACTGGCTTAGTGTGTACTACACTTTCCTTAGTGGGCTAACCAGGATCTGATTTTCAAAAAGGGTGAAACAAGAGTACTTTGGTACTTTACTCATAGTAGAGGCAAAGACACACCATGTAATATCATTAACTATCAAATCTTCCAGACCTGCTTGTAACATAAGGTTGTAAGCCAACCGTATTGCTTTAAAAAGTTGAAACTTTTTGCTGTTATCATTTGATCACACTAATGCAACCACGTTGTAATGTTGATGACTGAAATGGTTTACATTTAAAGAGATGTAAAATGTATCAGATGTTATTAAGCATTCCTTTTTGTTGAAAAAAAGCTCCTTTAACTCCGAGGTCTAGTTAGGCAGGCTTATAGGAGCTTCCTCTTGCATGGATACCATTATCATTGATGGTTTCAAATTGCATCAGATTGTGTCAATTTCCGGTTGCTGTGAGAAACAAGTTTGTCCGTCCACCTTTATCCAATCCTGTGGAGAGGATGAGATCTATAGCCCGCTGCCTTTGGCAAAATTCTCTAGCAATTTTATTTAAGGATGTGAGTTTGTTGTAAGATTAGCCAAAAATAAACAGTGGTAACTCACATATCTCTCGTGTTGGTACCATACTGTACAACTATAGAGGCTACAATGACAGCTAAATTAAAAATAAAAACACTTTAAATTGCCCAGTGCTTTTTTGCATTATTTTCAATAATATATCAATACATTAATATATCAACCTTTTCATCTACTACGTTTTCAAAGTCCTTTCTGCCTAATGCCTTCTTCTTAAGTCCATAAACAGACAGACAGACAGACAGACAGACAGACAGACATTCTCTGTGTCAGCACCGTGTGACATTCCAAGGAACAGTCTGGAAGGGGCTTGAAGACAGAGACAGACTTGGCATCTTGACATCAGATTGCAATACAATCTCTCTTGCTCTCATACACACATAGACACACACCCACACGGACAGAAAACTATCACCTCTGTCTCAAATGTCCCGATAGACCTCTGAGACACGAGTTCCCACAGACAGCTGAAATATCAGAAACCAAGACACAAAGCTTTGTTAGGAATATATGAAAACTAGTGCTTTGCCTGACACACACTGGGACATTTTTTTTAACCTTAATCGATAAATTGATATCAATTTCAATGTAGTGTGAGAATTATTTAAAACAAAGTATGTGTGGTTAATAAAGCTGTGTTGCGCTGTATACTCACAGCATACTACTGCGGGACATTGCCAAAATACTGTGAAACATTAAAACATTCTGTAGCCAAAGCATTGTCTGTACACAGATGAACCAAAGAGTGGAGCCTATAGTGTCTCTGTGAGTGTGTGTTTGTGTTTTGGACTGGTTAACTATTGGTGATGCGTGGACAATTACAAGCCTCTGAAACAACCATGTCACACAGCAGCTATTTCTACTGACAGCCAGCTATGCCACTACACACACACACACACACACACACACACACACACACACACACAGACACACAAAGCAGCAGTCTGGCCTGGCAGTGAAGCAAATGAAGATTGTGTGTGTGTATGTGGTAGACAACTGGGGCTGCCGATGCAGCTATTTCTATCCAGGGGTCACTTGGTGCTAGACGGAGTAGACGATGTGTGTTAGCAGCCACTTTATCCTGAGAGCAACAAAACAACTTCCTACAAACAGGAACATTGACCTGATATCCACCAGCATCCTAATCCTGAACACTTGTCATTCATAATGGCCGATATGGATGAAATCAGTATCATGGTTTATATGAACACAAGACACAAGAGTCAGACTTAGTCACTTAGCAGAAAACAAAAGGGCCCTAACCCTATAACACTATCGGAGCACAAGTCAGATTGGAGCATACACAGACATGCATACAGTTTCCACGGCAACTGGGAGCCAAGGCAAAGGCCACAATTGCTAGCTACCTGCTGTGAGAAGGAGAAACAACACAGCTGTCCTTCACACATGGGATATGGGATCCTCAACTGGTTTCTTTTCATTTTTTATCATGATTATCATGTTGTGGTGTGCTTAGCTACAAGGCTCAGTTATTTGGAATTTTTGCCTGTTCGTGCCGATTGCATCAGAGGAAGTTGTTTCGCCATAAACATGCCTTGAGTAATGCTGACATCTGCAGACAAATTTCTCTTGTATTTTAGCATAACTTTCTTGTTAAATATGACCCCCTTGATAGGAGATGTGTCATTCAGTGGAATGCTTTTTAAATGGAAATATGAAATGATAATAATCTCACAAAATCTGACTTGAGTGTGAACTACAGTTTAGTCTGCCTTCGACACCCATAATGGCACACCTGTGTATATAGCCAAGAGCAGATTTTGGTTTTCTTATATGCCTCATATCACATCCAGTGTGGTGTGTCTGGGTGGGGTAGAGTCAAATGAATAAGCGGCTGAAACCAAACTCTTCCCTTGACAACATGGGCTGGAACTCTACAATATTTTTTTTTAATGAAATGGTTGTTTGCCAGCCATGTGGCCTCCTCGTGGTACTGTGGCATCTATCAGCCACACCCTCTAAAATAACAAGCAATCATAGTAAAGGAGAGGTGGGCGGATGGATGGACGGATAGGATGACTAAACAAGTCAACGCTGGAATGAATGAGCATTATGGTGTTGTATAACAGAAACGTTTTTATGGCACGTAGAAGCCACACCCTCTGCAATAACAAGCACTCACAGTAAAAGAGGAATGGATGAATGAATGGATAGAGGGAAAGATTTGAGGTCATAATGGGCTCAGTGGGACTGACACTAAATTATATATTGTTGAAAGGCACAGGAAAGTTGTAATTTGGCATCTAGAATAGTTTAATTCACTGTCACCCTGTATCTCTGTGTTACAGTGTGTCTGTGCTTTCCCCCGCCTTTCACAGAGCAGTCAAAAACACTGAGCTAACTCAGGTCATTTAGAAGGGCAGGACAGATGCAGATTTTCTGGAAACCAGTTTTTAGACAAACTGTTCATAAATACACAGCGACTAAGACCAAAAGATGTTATTCTATTGATTTAGTTTTGGAATAGAGACAAGAGGAGATACTCTGCTGCATGCTGGGTCAGTCTGGCAAACGTACACTGCTCAGTGTAAGAGACAACACAAAATGTGCACATTTTGTAAAACTAATGTAAGATGTTATTTTTGCCCGATCACTTTGAAATAATAACTTAAGTTGAATTTTAGATCAGACGATTTGAAAACGAAACCATTTGTTCTGAAACCGTGAAAGAATTCTGTGTGTGTGTGTGTGTGTGTGTGTGTTGTGAATCTGAGTGTAAGTGAATGACAGCTCTGTGTGTGTGTCTCTGCATGCAGCATGGACTATGCTGACAGCAGAATGGCTTGCTCTGTTGGAGAGGATTCACACTTCACATCAGATCATCACAACCAAACTGTCTCTTAACACACACACACACACACACACACACACACACACACACACACACACACACACACACACACACACACACACACACACACACCCATCTCACACACACACACACAAAGTGAGAACATATAACTACTCTGGTACTGATACACTGAACAGAATGTCACAAGAACTCCACGCAGTTTCATACAAGATCTCTATGCCCCCACCTACTCTGTCTCATACACACACACACACAGAGAGAGAGAGTAGTGCTTCAGTCCTACAGAGAACTAGCACCACACTGAGAAGCCAGACAATACTTGTGTCAATCAATATGTCAGGTCCCTACTTAGCTGTCCAGCCTGAGGCCTTCCAGTGGACAGCTAGTTAGCCTGTGTGATGGAAACCGACACAAGCCTCAAGCACATTTACTAGGCTTCAGCTCAGACTTCCCATCACTTCTCTTGACCTGAATATGCATGCAATTCGTAACTCAGTGTTTCCTGCTGATTCTCACAGCTTTCAGCCACAGTGGAGGGGTCTGTGAGTGCGTGTTACAGATGTTTCATTTAGAAAGTCCAGACACGTTTTTCTTCCAGCAGAGAAGACACTCCCAATCTAGTATAAAATGAATTCAGTAACATTAGTTGACTGTTGCATATTATACTTCAGTATAATTGCCAAACTGTTCTCCAGTCAGTATTTAGATGTACAGCAACATACAAGAGCTACGATAAATTGTGGAAATTAATTAAAAGGGAATTTGAATTTAAATATCAATTTTAAAGGATTTTCTTTGCCTAACTATATACAAGAGGTTCCTGCTAAATGACACAGTCCTGAAGTAATGGTAATTAGACTGCAACAAATATGTTTCAAATGTCAAATATTTTCATGGTGTTTCAATTGTTAATTGATGCCATAAACAGAGATGGCAGGAAAAGCAAATATGATACAGTTGCATTCTGGTTATTTTCACTTTCATGGACACAGTGTCACTTATGGAAAAGGAAAGATGTTTATGATTTAAATACACTGTAACTTTGCCCTCTTGCCTTCCTTTCTGCCTTTTCTTGCCTATAGCCCTCTGCCCTTGTTTGATTGTATATATGAGTGTCACATCACACATCACATGTACTATTTTTTTTTAAAACAAACATGTTCTTTTTTTATGTCTTTCAGGTGGGACCAGGGACATTGGATCAGCGTTGACCAGGATGTGTATGAGACATCGCAGCATAGAGGCTAAACTCAAACAGTTCTCCATGTAAGCAATATTACATATCAGTGCTGTGTTTTACCCTTTCTAACTGTGAGTTCATATACTCACTCACACTGATTTCAAATGATGCAACATTTGCTTATAATTTTATTTTTGAGTTGTCACTAAACCTTTCAAAGAAACCTTTCAAACTTTCAAAGAAAAACATCTGATTGGGTTAAAGTTTATTTCCTTTTGTAACGTTTCCTATATTAGTAACTCACAGTTGACGTACTTTGAACCAAGCTGTTTCCCTGACAATAAAACTCCAATAGTGTGGCCTGTTTTTGAATTGTTATCTCACCATATTCTCCATGTCTTGACATTTTGTAGCGTGGGTGAGAATGCCCCTTTGTTGTGAAATTCTGGGAAAGAGACGATTTGTCTGGCAACCCAAGCATCTATACTGTTTCCGTGTAGTCACATACACACACATACCATCTCTCTCTCTCTCTCTCTCTCTCTCTCTCTCTCTCTCTCTCTCTCTCTCTCTCTCTCTCTCTCTCTCTCTCTCTCTCTCCTTTCCTCACTCACAGCACACACACACACACACACACACACACACACACATACATTACACAGACAAGGGGCTCTCTAATTTTGGGTGGCATTTCAGTAGAGATTCTTCTTGAATCTCCATAGCAGGGGCTGTACACAGGGGGTCTGTGGTCACCACCCACCCACTGACACACACACACTTGAGAGAAATGTCTGCAAGAGGGAGAAGTCTAATTTTAGTTACATGCACTACGGCTGCAGCTGCCTTCCTCTCACACTCAGAGCCTCTTAAACACACTCACAAATACATCACAAATACAAGACGGGCACAGTTGGGTAATGATTGACAGACAGGACTGCACAAGCTTCTTACTTCCTCCTGTGACACACAGTCAGACATAAGCAGACTCTTTCTTCTCTCAGTCTCAGTTTTTCTCCCTTTCTTTCTATCTGTTAATGATTGGCAGACAAAACCATACAGTGGGTAGACAGAAAGGCAAACCAGACCTAATGATTTTTATGCCTGACAGGCTGTCTGCTACCTTTATAATCAGGTGATATACTGACAAAAGAGTAGGTCAGGTGTCGGGTAGAGTTTTACGTTTTCTCTATTTGTATTATATTTTTAAGTAAGTTGTTCAGCTATTTGATTTTTCAACAAAATGTATTTTGAATGCACACACACAGGTATTGTTTTTGAATGAACAGTGCCAAATTTAGATTTTATGAGGTCAGTCTTGAATGTCTACTTATATATAGTAAACTGATTAAGTTGACCTCAGAGTAGAAATAAGTATCCCCCTGTTTTCACAGGGCCTTTCTGGAGGGTCTAATTAACCCTCTACAAGAACAGGTGGAAGAGTGGAAAAGAGGAGTCAACACTTTGGACAAGGACCATGCTAAAGGTAGGGCAAACAAATGTAATCACACCCAAGAATCCCCAGAAACTACTTGACATCTGGATAAATCTTTAACATTTTAAAGCTGTGCAATTTTTAGAAATAGTTTGTTGTTGTTATTTCATTAGCTACTCATATTGTATTAGAGTTTTACCCAATGTATGAAAAACTGTACCTTTTTCACAGTTAATTCACTGTTGTTACTTTGTCCATCCAGAGTATAAAAGAGCCCGACAGGAAATAAAGAAGAAGTCCTCAGACACACTGAAACTTCAGAAGAAAGCAAAGAAAGGTAAAAAAAAAACAAAAACAAAATAAAAACAAAAACATATTTCATTTTTTACTTAAAACCAAAGACTATGTGAGTGAACAAAAATAACACCACCACACCAAGCGCAGTTAATTTGGTAATAATGGACAAAAATCTTAAACCTAAACACTAAAAGTTTGATCACAGAGTATGAAAAAATAACACAATATACACTAGCTTATTATCTTGTGCAGACATAAAACTAGCAAAGTATAGTGATCACACATTTATTAACTTATAATGCTGCTAAGTCAGCTAAACCAGTCAAAGATATCCATCTCAATCTCAAAGAGAATTCATTCAGATTCAGTTCTTGGAAAGCAAACAAGGACATGCTTTTGTTTTGCTCTACTAGTTAGCATCTTAATCTGGAAACATGAAACGTGAGTCTGTTACAGCCCCCACGTTAAAAAGATTAGCTAAATACATGTCTCTCAAGCAAAGTAAGAAAGGCTCAGTTTCTTGAAATTCAGTCAGTGTTTTTCCCATAGATTCTACCAGCACTAGCCAGACCTAGAAAGATGTGGTTTTCATTGACCTCTATGAGAATCTTGCAATCATCTGTCTTCTGGACGCCAGTGCAGCTAAAATTAGAAATCTTTGTTCTGCCTGCTCTGTCAAGTAGTTTATATCAGGAGAATAAAAACAGCATCTGCTGGTAAATTACTCCATATGCTATAATCTGTATTACTTGAACAATATGCACCTGGGCTTTAGTAGTATTTCAGTTTAGTTTGATTTATGCTGTACTAGATGAAAGGCCTCTATCTACAAGAATTAAACATTCAAGACTAAAAGAAAAATCTGATAATTGAAATCATGAAAGTGTTCAGTCGTAGAAACAACCTGTAAAGGAGAATGCCATCTCTTAATTCTAATAGGAAAATGGGAAAATGTCCAAATTGTGTATATGACGTTTTCATTACACAGCAGTGGTGTGTATAGAAGAAGTTTGTCCTGTCTGATTAGATGTGGGCAGATCTAGTAAGGCTAAACATTACCTTACTTGGTAAACACTCTCTGAGACAGCAGGGGCTTTTTCCATCTGCACTTCTCTTGGCTCAGGCTCTACATACGCATTCACCTATCGAGACAAAAAATACCATACACAAACAAAGAATTAGATGAATATGCTTCCAGTATGTTTTATTATGTTGATAGTTTGGAGGTTTAGATCAGTGGATGCCTCACATTTCTAAAGTCTACAGATGTTTGTTTTCTTACTACGCAATACATTTTACTTATATTCCACATAATGATCATTATTTATACTAATCCATTAGGCTTGTGTCATTCCCAGTTGCCTGGATGACGGATTAACGATAAATACTGTTGGTACAGGGTCAAGACAGACCATACATGCTCTGATTATTGTCATGTTGCATGTTTTAATTTATGAAACATGTCCAACAAAATAGAATTTTAAGCGTTTGTCTCAATAAATTTGAATTAATTAATCAGTGGACCTGGACCAGTATGAAAGCAAACCTTAATATCAGTTTTCATATGCTTCATCTAAATCCATCCAAACACACAAGACTGCACCTTAAGGTGATGAATTAGTGTTAAGTGCTGGCACTCTTTCAGTTGACTTGGATCTTTTTCCTCTCCTTGTCCCCATGTGGTTCCGATATCCATTCTTCTCCTTATGCTGCACTGCAGCCGATAATCTAGGTAAGTCAGCTTGTGGAACAGACTCACTGTCAAGGTTGTTGTTTACACTGTAATGTTTAACCAAGCATCTTGGTTGCATTTTGAAGAAGCCACCACATATATTGAGTTTTGAGCAAAGTGCAGATGCTGTTAAATATTTGCATGCTCAATTTTCCTCCACAGATTTGGCAACTATTATGTACAGTCTATGGTTGCCATTATATATTGGCAATTGAGATATAGTCTTTGAATCAGTAGCTTCAGTAAACTTGGGATACACTCACGTCCTAAGTTACATTCAATTGTACAAACTGTATGTCTCTTTTTTTTTTAAAATCAACTGTCCAACAAGTGTGCTCCATCCTGACAAGTTTCTGTTCCATTGTTCTGCCCAAACACAGTATATTTTTGCCCTCAGTGAGCCACCTAGTGACCAAGCCTTTACTTGAGTGAAACTTTGACTTCAGAAAATTCTAATTTTATTTTTATTTCTTTTTTGACAACATTCTGTCCATATTGCAGAATTGTCAATAAAATAAAAAACATTAAAAGCAAATGATTCAGAAACTTTCACCTTTATACTTAATGAATGTATAATCATTTAAAATTGTGGGTACTTACAGCAAACCAGCATAATATCACGTTATGGTAAAATGCAGGATATACTTTTTGTTAGAGGCAAGCACTTCACACTGTTGCTGAGGAAATAAACATTTTAATCTTAATAGTTTGTTTCCTATAACTCGGATCATTTAATTTTGTTCGGCAAAGATAACTAACTTACCTGCAGGTGCACCTGGTTCACCCAAAAAGTCTATAAACCGACCTTAAATTCTGGAAGGAATACTAGTTTAGGCATACTACTTATAAGAAGGGCACCCGGTTTACACACGGAAACAACAAACTACAAACTGTCTGCTTGTGTTGGTGAGCTGGTATTTGATGTTTGATGTGTGTCTTGTGAGGGTGTTTTTCTGACCTGAGAATCCAGCCTTGCTGAGAAACAGCCTGTGACTGCAACTTAATGCAATCATCGGTCATGTGAAAGCGAGAGCAGTTAATCTCATTTCTCTGAGTGTGCACATGTTTCTACATGTGTGCAGTCTATGCAGACCCTCCGTATTCATCTTGGCTCAGCTGAGTTTGGTAAAAACAAGTATTGAATATCAGCAGAATTTCTGAAACATCAGTGTCTATTTTATGTTTTTAATGCAAAACTTGATTAAACTGATAAATTATAATCGTACAACACAGAAAAGACTAACACAAAGGGAAAAAAACTACTCATCTACTGAACATCCGCTGTACAGTATTTTACAATCACATCAGTCATATCACTTCAAAGGAGTCTTCTCTTCTCTCAAACATATCAGAACTCCTCTTTCCTTAGCTGTTTGAGTTTGTGTTTGAAGTTTGGATGAGCGAATTAGCCCCACTAGACACATTAACCGAGGAATCCCATCCAGTAAAGTGATGATGTGTATCTGAATAGATGGGTAAAGAACATCAGTGTGTGTGTCTTATGTGTTGCCATATTTTGGATACTAGTGTGTTTCATAGATCATTAACAGACATACACACACAGGACATCTGTGGTATATCATCATTTAGTCATTCTGAGGGTATAAAACATCTAGACAGTAACATAGCTTATGTGTCACAAGCAGTAATTGTTCTGTAATTGAATACTGAAAGGGCTTGTGAAATATGTTTCAGGATGGATTTGTTTACAATGCCGTCAGTGCCCACTGACCTTCAGTGAACCTCACTGTTTGTCTGTGGTTGAAGAGAAAGAGGAAGTAGTAATCAGGACCTTGTCATTCACGTAGTTGCACAATCACAGATGCACAAGTTAAGACGCAGACACCGGGACTGTGGACAAACCAAGAAACAGCCCATAGCAGAGACAAAGTTGTAACATAACAGATGCTTAAGTTCAGCACTAACAACCCCTCTGCTTACCACAAGTTGACATCTCATGCCAGGATGTGCCTGCATTGTCTCAGCACACATGTGTGTCCCCGTGAGTGAGTGAGCGAGTGAGTTTGTGTGTGTGTATGCAACCCTCACCATCCCTGCAATTACATCTTTTACATCAACACAATCTGATTGAGTAATGATAATGGCTTTTGGTTGAATGCTAGAAATATTTTTTTAGTCTATAGGTGGTCCGTTAAAAGTAGGTTTACAGTAGTTACCCTTTATGGTCAGTTTCCACATGAGCGCCATGGGTATCATGAGTGTATGCATCTTTGGAACTGGTGACCTCATGATTTGCTTCTAAAGGGCTAAACTTATTCTGTGAGCCTTAATGGAAATCACTTTACTTGCATCTGCAGAAAAGATTCAGACTTTTTTTACATGTAATTAAATGAGTAAGGGGACAAGGTGCTTCTTGATGGTTCAACCTTTAACAGAAGTACATGTAGAAGTAATATGACGCTTAATTTGGTAATGTTAAGATACTCATGGGCACTACCAAAACAGAAACAAAGAAAATATTTGGCTCTCCATCTGTCTCAGACAGAGTTCCTCAACTTACAATAGCCTCTTTCCAGAACCACTGTGGTTATGTTAAGAATCCAGTCTGCCAAGACTTGAACTATTGGGAGACTACCAGAATGCAGTGTGCTCCCTGGTTTTCCTGCACGCCAAGGAGACACCACAGCATCGCTGGCTTTGGAACTTGAAAAGCTACTTTTCTACACTAAGGCCAATTGAGGCTTAAAGTTTAAAATGTTTTTATTCAACTTAAAACAGAGTTAAAGAAAACACAGCTGTGGTGTGACAAGAATATTTCAATGAGCCTTACAACAGAGCCTCCACTCACTCCTCTTTTGTTGTCTTGGCATGTATTGTGTTTGTCATAAAGACTTGAAATGCTCTGGTCTCAACTACAACTTTATAGATGCACTTGATACATGATGTTTTGCATTGCCTTTCAATAACAATTGGCCAGCTGTTTATAACCAGTGATTAAAACATTATTTGAAATGTCAGCCCAGCTTAAAAACAATTTCCTTGGCAGCAAGATGGAAAAAAACTAATTTCTCCTAGAGGAAAATGAATAATACTGAGTTTAGTCCAGCAGTGGAAACCAGACTAATGAGTGAGGCCTGTCTAGCCCTTTCAGGCTCAGCCATACAGCCAGTCCTCCACAAAACCTTGTAGAATGTAATTGTATACTTGTCTGCTCACAAGGTGGCCTTTGGATCTATGTGAGACTGAAAATATATACTGCAATTTGGACTTTCCAGTCTACAGTCCATCTACTCCATCATGGTCTCCATAGTGTAACACGCATAACTCACATTCCTCTCAGTGTTATGGACACCAAACCAAGCTTAGCAAATAGATTCCCTATATATGGAAACCCACTTTGTCTTATTTTGTCAACAACCATTGAGTTCTTAGGACTGTCTACACCGGACTCATTATTTCATTTTGTGGTGTTGGTATACTTAAAAACCTGCAGTAATACTGCAACTTTTATTCCTTTGCAAATTGACCATGTCATCCGTATTTACCAAACATTATGAAGATAACGTGGTGTTTTGATTAAAACACTTAGGCAGCTATACTACAGTAAACCTTGCCTAGACTGAAACATTCATCTCACTTTGGACTAAAACATTGTCTTAAAAGAACTTCATTCACCTAAAATACATAGCTAAGAGTTACATTTGACAACTTTCACACTGCACTTAAGTCAGTTCTCATTAATGCCAACTATTTTGATGCAAGTAATGACAATGTCTCTATTTGGTGCTTTCCCTGGTCAACTCATGGAGAGAGATAGCAGTGGTAACAGAGTTTCCCATGCACTGTATTGTGTACAGTGTAATATATAGATTGAACTGACATATCAGAGAGGAAAGAGTTAATCGCTTGTCATCAACATAACACACATATCCTTATGTTTTACATTTGAGGTAAGAGTGCCTGTGTAACTCTATCTGTGTTTCTTTACTACTGATTTGCATGATATAGGGCCTCACGTCAAAAGTCAAAGAAAGACGCCAGTTTGTTATCCTTGCCCAGACACAGGCAGTGCAGGCAGACCACAGAATTGTTCACTGTGGGTTTAACCTTGATGTATCAAAGTCAAGACTGTGTGTGTATATGTTTGTGTGCAAGTGTAGTTTGAGTGGTTAGATAATGCCTTTGAGGCCCCACTGTATGTCATCTTGGGCAGTCGCCAGCCTTTCTGCCTCCATACAGAACTCAAGAGGGCTTGATTTGGCTTTAGGGTATCCTCCCTTAAAATTTCTCACACACACGCACAGAAATAAATGCAATCACACACACAGTGTTGAATAACAGCATAACCTTGGGATTGTCATTGATCTAAGACATTCCTGGATTTACATATTCATATTCAAACCCACATATAGACAGCACAAGGACCAGATGGTCTTGGAGACACCTTGCAAACTTGTCATTCGTGAAAACACACACACACACACACAGTGTTTAAGTGTTTGACAAAGAGTAATGGAGTGATAGTCAAAACTCACTTTTGGCTATCTCAACATAATAGATTGAAGTTTTTCAAGACAAGCACCAGTAGATAACCTTCTCACCACCTCTGAACAAGAGGCAGGATACACTTACATGACAAGAGTGGCCCTTCATGCGGAGACAGTCAAATGCTGGCACTGAAGATAGCAATGTCCACAATGAAAAGATAATATGTAGAGCAGTAGTAACAGTCCAAACCAGCACCAGAGAGAAGTGGTGAAAACCTAAAACAGCAAGTGTTCTTTCATCATGCATGTTACACTAGCAAAACTCTGTTCTCTTTAGTATGTGTTGTGAAGGAAGGCGTAGTGGTCATCTCAATGCCTTGATTTGAAGTAGTAAATAGATCAGTCATGTGTTTACTTGTGAGTCTCTAATGATGCATATATTCTTTTTGTGTGTGTTTCTGTATCCATTTTGTTTCCAAGGTCGTGGTGATATCCAACCCCAGTTGGACAGCGCCATGCAGGATGTCAGTGATAAATACATTCTGCTGGAAGAGACAGAGAAGCAGGCCTTGAGGAAGGCTCTCATAGAGGACAGACAGAGATTCTGCTGTTTTGTAGCAATGCTGCGGCCTGTAGTGGTGAGTACAGCAGAGTAGAAAGAGAGAAATAAGCTTTCAGTAAACACTCGGAGAACAACAGAAAATCACCACACTCCACAGTGTCTTTACTTTTTGTTTTAATCCCACATACTGGAAAGGCATGCTTTCTACGTAATAACACTTCTATTGCATGTATATTTTTTCTCCAAACCATCATTAAGTAGCTTTTTTATATAACTGCTGCTCTCAAGAGAGGCCTTTTTCACTGTTGTTGTTGTTTTTTTAGGATGAGGAGATTTCTATGTTGGGAGAGGTGACCCATCTCCAGGCTATCTCTGATGACCTCAAAGCCCTGACCTCTGACCCACACAAGCTTCCCCCTGCTAGTGAACAGGTGAAGAAAAAGATCAGAGATGAAACAGTCTGAACAATGAACTAAAACTAATATAAAGCATCATTACAGTCACAATACATACCGCTTTGGTCCTGTGTGACTTATTTTGTTTCTTCTTTCTAAAGGGTTATGCTCCTTGTAATAAATATAACTCTGTTTATTACCTTTCCTCTTCACAAGTACAACGAATACATATGAGTAACATTTTCATCCCCCTCAGGTGATCCTGGACTTGAAGGGCTCAGATTATGGTTGGTCTTACCAAACCCCGCCTTCATCCCCCAGCACCACAATGTCCAGGAAGTCTAGTATGTGCAGGTAGGTCCTGTAGCCAAACTCAAAACTCATTGCCACAGATAATTAAAAGAGGCTTTGTCTTTCAAATATACATTTACCTGCTGTACCTGTAAAACCTTTTTGTTATCCAGTGTGAAATTACAGCAGGTATTTTGGTCAGCCATTTAGATGAAACTGCACTATATTAAACAGCGATTATATGTAGCATGATTTGTATACACACAGGCTCTACTGAAATCAGCATCAGTAGTTATGAATGTTCTTGGTCGACTGATTACATCAGTGTACTGCGGAGGGGAACAAGGACATAAAGAAAAACTTTTGTGTTGCCCAATCTATGTCTGCCACCCAGTGGTCAATATGAGCTGCAGTATTTTGCAAATTCTCTGCTTCATTTTGACTTTGTTGCTAATAGTTGTCAAATAATTCTCCAAAATTGTTAAGTGGACCTACATTGTCTACAAGGAGAAGCACATGGATATTTCTGATATCACATGTTTAGTTGAAAAATAATAAGAATAGAAAAAAAAAAAAGGATTTGAGCACTTGCTGTTCAGACCATGCCTTCAACCTTCTGTCCTCCCTGCTTTCTGTCTGTGTCTCTCAATGATTTTTTCCTGAACTGTTCTGGTTTAAAGAAAGACATTTTATGCCTGGGTTGTATATTGCTTTGCATTTATCCTGTTAAAATCTTGTGACATTAATTTTGCAGTTGTGGGTTTTCTACAATAAAATCAAACCTTCAATGTATCTGTTATATTATGACGAGAGGCCTTCCAGGCTGTGAAAACATTTTAAACCTGCTATAGAGGAGAAATTTCATTGTGAGACAGCTGCTTTTATGATTTTGATGCTTTGCAATTAGAATTATCACACTTTTTTAGTGCTAGACGCTTAAACTAGGTCTAGTTTTGCCTTGTTTTTATTCTTTTTATTGTGACGTATGTGTATGATTTTCATAATACTGAGTTTGCAATATACCATTTTAATATCTGCTTCAGATATTCAAATTGTGGCTTTCAATTCACACAGTATTAGACCTTGTGTTTATGTTGTTTTTGCTTTTCATGAGTGTTCTGTATGAATATTTTCAAAACTCTGTCTCCAAGGCATGAAATCTTGTGATTTCCTGCCTGTAATTATTGTCATTATGATATCACGCCTCTTATGTTGGTTTGTTTTGTTGTTTTGACTGGATTGGCCTCAGTCACTGCCTGTTGCATCTTGGTGTGCTGTGTTAATTGTTTCCCACCCTGTCTCCTCCACATTCTCCCCCAATCCTCTGCCTTCATTCCCTTCCTTTTATTTCTTTCTTATCCAACTTTCCTTCTTCTATCCATGTCTTTGGGTGCACTTGATTCTCTTTACCCCGCCCGTCACTGCCAAACTTCTCCTTCCTCTGGTCCTCCCCTCATCCCTCACCCCTTCCCCTTTCGCAGTAGTCTGAACAGCGTTAACAGTAGTGACTCCAGGGGATCCAGTGGCTCTCACTCTCATTCTCCTTCCTCCTCTTCTTCCTCCTCTTCCTCACACCACCTCTTCCACCACCATCACCCTCGTCATCGGTACCGCAGCTCCACGCTACCCCAGCAGGCCCCAGCTCGGCTCTCTAGCATCTCCTCCCACGACTCGGGCTTCATTTCTTCATCACATGACCAATACACATCGTCCAAATCATCCTCGCCCATGCCAGCTGAAACAAAGGTAAGAAAAAACCCTCAGATATCCACACTTAACCGTAGTTTAGGCCCCAAGTATGTACACATGGTTGAGACAAGACTATAAACCCACATATGCTCTATGATTTACAAGTCATTGTAGTCAGAGACAGAGAGTCGGTCAGCGCTCCACACAACTATTTTCTCACACATCTCCCCAGCCACTAAAAGAGGCAGTTCACTGGCAGCGGTAAGTGTATGTGATCATGGTGAAGTCATTTCACTGCTATTATTATAGCATAAATGCACAGGAAATTAGTCTGCCTCCATTCTAGCCCAGGGCAAAACAGGTCAGCCCCATCCTGCTATTAAAGAGTCGACTGCTGTGACAGACTGCGGTTTGGTTAAACTTCCAGAGGCTTGAGAATACGGCATGTTGTATTTTCATTAAATGCATCACAGTAAAATGACATGTTCCAGTCAACAGTATGTCAACAGTATGTTTTACAGGCACTAAGAGCGTTTCTCTATCAGCAGGTCTCATTCTGTTAGTGTAATCTAACCATCTGACATAGGGTTTCAGATAATTATCCATGGGATAGTCCAGGGGATTGTCCATGTGGGGTTTGTGGTTTTGAGATCAACCATGAGAGCGGCTGCACTAGTTGACGTTTTGTTAGCACGCCAGCGACCACAGTTGAAAGTGTCCAGAACACATTGGTATAGTTAGACTCCAAGTTTTTATGATGCAGTGAAGGTGGTTTGGCAAGTTCATACCCAACCCATTTACAGTACAGACCCAGGAATCAGCCCTCTCATTGCTTCATTCTTGGTGTAGTTACTGTAGCTGGTGTTTAAAAGAGAACAGTCTCATGGCTAAACAGAGTTTAGAAGGGTTTTTACTGCTCAACCCAGGGCCAACAAGGCTGGGCCATGGTTTACACTTATCTCTCTGTGTCTCTTTTATATCCATCCATTTTTAATATCTATGCAGGGTGATTTTATGTAGCTGACCCCAATTCAGAATCTCCTACTGGAGGCCAGCATGCAAAAAAGTGATTACTGTATAGGCATGGATTAAGTACTGTATCATTAATCAAGAAAAATAACCAGGGCTTAACTACTCTAGATCTCTTTTTAAATATGCAACACACACACACACTCACACACACTCACACACTCACACACACACATGTTGAGTTTGCAAGGATATTCTTAAAGCAGAAGAAGTTTGCATATGTTTTCCTTCTAACAAGGCTTCAACACTGCTGATGTCTGTGCAGTTGATGCTGGTATGATTCCCAGTGCACCCGCTCCAAAGCCTCTATAGTCACTTGGCTGTACTCACTGATAACGCTGATAACAGTGGAAAAGTTGCCTCTGCTCTCTAACAAACTGCTTCTCCCTGCTTCTTCTCTCGGTCTACCTGCTGACACGTCTGCCTTTGTAATTCTTCCCCTTCCCCTGCTGCTGCCCTCGCTGTCCCAGCCTTGTCCCAGTTCCAGGTCCTCTGAGGTGTCAGAGACTGGGCAGCTTCACAGTGACTGCAGCTCCCCCCCTTCTCTAGCTGCTGCTACTGCACCTCAGCACATTACTGACAAGGTGAAACACACTCGTCCATGAACCCATCCCCTCTTTCTCTTAAATGTGTGTGTGTTGTACAAGTATTACACGCACCATGGCTTCCTCATACTCCTCAAACTTCAAACTTGGCTGTACATTGCATCCACTTGAGTTTATCAGAGAAATGTTAAGGGGACCTCTGGCATGTGTATCAGTTTCTCCAGTTTTCATTCAGTTCAGCATTTGTGACCATTTTCTTTGTTATATGTTGATTCCTAGTTTTTTTGTGTGTATTCATTTGAATGATTTTACCTCAGTGATGTGGTCTGTTTCATTTCAATAATTTATCCCATGGCGTGTTTGTTTTATTTTATCTGTTTCTCTGTTTCTGTTACCATCCCTCCTCCTATCGACGCATGCACATGCAGTTGTCCAATGGTTTTGACCACTACAGTCCAGCCAATTCCCCATACCTGCATAGCAACGGGGGAAGCTTGGGGTCAGGGTCAGGCACTGCCTTCCCCTTCTTCCCTACTTCCTCCTCCTCATCCTCCACCTCTTCCTCCTGCCCCACCCGTTCATGGTCACGTCCCGCCTCAGCCTTGCTTCCAGACTACCCTCACTACTGCACGTTGGGGCCAATGGTGCCTTCATCACGAGTACCCAGCTGGAAGGTTTGTTCATCACCTCGACCTTGATGACCCATCCTCCTTGTGAACAGTTTGTTCAACATGCAAGCCTCATTCATTTTTTTATTGCTATTCTTTTGTATTTTGGCTAAATCTGCAATCTTGAGAACTGAGAACTGAAACTAAGGAGTTCATCAGAGAAATGTGAAGTACAGACAATGACACAACTTTCTTTACAGGACTGGGCTAAACCAGGCCCTTATGACCAGCCCATGGTCAACACGCTGAGGAGGAAGAAAGACAAGGAGACTGCAGCTCTAGTGGACACCAATGGTAGTGCGAATAATGACAGAATCCCGGCCTCCATCCCGACCTCAGCGCCAGCTCCCACTGCACTACAGACGTCAGCATCAGTGGAGGAGAAGAACAGGACTGTGGCTGCACCTCTCAAGGTCAGATTAAGTCTCCTACTGTTTGTGTTTTCTGCAGCAGCTCTTTCTTTAATTAAAACACTTACATTAATTTAGCCAATGCGGCTTTCAGCCAGGAACTTATTTTTTGTTTGGATGTTTAGTTACTCACTTATATATGCTATTTTTTATTTGTAGTACATTTTCACAGTAGTGTAATGAGCCACATTAATAATAGCAATTTGTGAGAAGTTTGCTTTTAGCCTTAGCACTACTACAGGGTCTGTATTATTGTTGATTAATCTGATCTATACTTTTTGCTGATTTATGTTGTGAAATGCGAAGGAGCTCTATATGATTTTTTCCGTTTCAGCTTTGTGCTTGAAAACATTAGATCTTTGCTGCGGCTGATTGCAAATTATCCCCAAAAATGTCATAATTGTTCAGTGATTTAATTACCTTGTAATTCTGACAATACCGGACGAAGCACAGTGATGAATGCCAGTCTACATTTAAGTTTGTTTTTTAAGTTGTTTGAGTTTCAGGTGACCTCACTTTCAACTTCCAGCAGGCCGATGTTTTTGTCACAGCATTTAGACCAGTGTTCCCATTTAATGACTTTAAATGTACCTTATGCTTTTAATGACTTTAATGAATTGTAGCTGGCTGTATCCAGACAGTCAGACGTTCAGATCAGATTACTGAATGTTTTTATCACTGGGTGATTGCTCCAGGCTGGTGATATTGAGGCCCATGAGGAACTGGCTCTGGCCTTATCCAGAGGTCTGGAGCTAGACACCCAGAGGTCCAGCAGAGACTCCATCCAGTGTTCTAGTGGTTACAGCACACAGACCAACACACCCTGCTGCTCTGAAGATACAATACCGTCACAAGGTAACATACTCTCTCTAAGAACACTGCCAACCTCTTGCTCTGTTATGATCCAGTATCATAATATGCAGTATCTCATTGTGAAAGTACATTATTAACCTCTCCACTCATTCCTTCTAGTATCAGACTACGATTATTTTTCAATGGCTGGAGATCAGGAGCCTGAGCAGCAGCAGATGGACTTCGACAAGTCCTCCACCATCCCCAGAAACAGTGACATCAGTCAGTCCTACCGACTCATGTTCCAGAGCAAACGGCCAGCCTCCACAGCCGGTGTGCCCAGCACGCAGGCTTCTTATCCCGGACAGGGGGCCTACCCTGCAGGGCCCTATCCCTCCACACCTATCCATACTGGAGCTTATCCTCCTACCCCTACAGGTACAGGATCACTGTCACGATTGGATTGGATGTGTACACTTTAATGTAAAATATAATACCTTGTCAGAAATATAGTTCATGCTGTGTTTTTTTTTATTTCATTTTTTCACTATTTTGTTAGTCTTATTATTGAATCACAAGGCTGCTGTATAATAAAATGGATTTTATTATTAAAAAAAAGAAGTGAAATTTATGTTGTTAATGGCATTTCATTTCTGTTCTGTCATTGCAGGCTCAGGTCAAGGCTTTTATTCTGGATCCATCTCCCATAATGCCTCTGGCTCCTATTCTACAGGCCACGGTCCAGTTATCGTCACCCCCGGGGTGGCCACAATCCGCCGCACCCCTTCTTCAAAACCTTCCGCCCGCCGTTCAGGCTCTGTCGGAGGCACAGGTCCCATCCCTATTCGTACACCTGTCATCCCAGTGAAAATCCCTACGGTGCCAGATATGTCAGGAGCAGTTAATGGGAACAGGAGTGCAGAAGAAATGGGGGGAGTAGGAGGAGGAGGAGGAGGAGGAGGAGGAGGAGGAGGTGAAGGTGAAGAAAGCCCAGATTCTCCAACATTTGCAGGAGGAGGGGATGCTGGCACGCTGCCTGTGGTGTCCTGGAGTGGTCAGGCCACAACCAATCCTCCCAGTGTACCCCTGCCCAACCAGCAGTACTTTCAAAGTGAGATAGGCCAGGAAGGAGGAGGAGAGGAGGAAGGAGAAGGGGGAGAAGGCAACATGCTGGTGGCCATCCGTAAAGGGGTCAAGCTCAAGAGAACCCTGACCAACGACCGCTCTGCACCACGCATCGCATGATGACTTGACACAAGAAACGTGAGCTCATATAAGCTCACCTGTCAATTTATTTGTAAATGAGGTAAAAAGCTTTGCTGATAGAAACGTGATGTACACAATCAAAAAGCTTCTTACGCTAGTATGAGAAATCAATTAGACCTGTTCTACATGTAGCGTTTTTCATTCTGTAAATTTCCACCTGTGAGAATCCCTCACTGCAGAAGCTGTCTATAATGATTCAGAGAAGAGAAAATATAGAAAATATCTAAAGCCAGGTTTGTTAACATACTGGTTTGGAGCTGAAGTGGATGATAGGCCCACTTGTGGTAGTTGAATTGAGTAGTAGAGTAATTGTATTAGCCTGTGTGAGTACAAGGATAAGACCTCATTTGTCAGACAGGTCCTTGAATAAAGGTTTTTGGCCTAAGCACTAAAATGGTTTTGCAAATCCGAGCCCACAGCTATGTGATGAAAAACAAGAGGCTTTTTTTCATAGCACCACATGATCATTTCAGGACAATAAAGATGTTTTACATCCAGTATTGGGACAGATATTTGGACAAAGACATGTGTATGCCTCTTCTCAGTGTAAAAAAAAAACAAACACTGTGTGTTATATTGTTTCGGGAGTGCATTGTACCATCGTGGGATGAATAAGCATTCCAACTGCCAAGCGACTTGGCAGAAGGAGCACAACAACAAATGCAAATACTACACAGCATCAAGAGAGCAATATTCTGGTGCACTGGAAAACAGTGGCTCCAGTAGCCGGCTTTCGATTGCACCATTTGGAATCTCCTGAACTGCATTGACTGCTTACTTGGAGGGACGCCCTGATGGCTGAAGGAAGGTGCTGCGCTGTCAAAGCTGTCTTCCACTCACAGTTCAAACACATGAATATGTGAGACGTCCACAGAGCCAATATGGGCAGGGGTGTGACCGATAGCAAATGACCTGACTTTGTGTTAAAGTCAAAGTTGTGGGAGACTACAGTGTCACATGAGTGATGCAGTGAAACACTACAAGTTACGTCCTGTTTTAGTTGTTTTAGTATTTACATGATGTGTAAATAATGTTTGCACGTCTCTGTTGCTGAGGAGTCTGTTGGTCCGTCTCACTCTCTGTATCTTTGTTATATTTTTTGCTCCTCCTTGGTGCCATAATCATCAGTTGATCATCAGTTTCACATCCTTTAACAGGATTTCATATAATGCAGATCAAACCCACATTGCCTTTGGATGTGAATTTTTTTTCCGCATATATTTTTCCAGTATGAATATCATTTAATCTTCAATATCTACATGCTGGGCTTTGTAGAACTCCTCAGTGGTTTGTGTTTATACAGTATATTAGCCCTTATATATTAGCCCCTTCTTTTATGTAGCATTTATTAGCCATACTGCAACCTGCTGCGCAATGATTGCTCATAACATTACTAATAAGTACAGACGTGCCATGTCAGAACTCAACGTTAATTCAAATTTATATATATTAATAAACAATTTATAGACGTTAATGAGGAAAAATATTTTTTGATGTTTTGAAAGTTCTCTGAGTCTAAAGGTGTTCATCAGTAATGCCATACTGTTTTTATTATTCTGTCCAGTTGCTGTTATATTGAACTCTTTGTTGGCTTTCAAATGCATGTAGCGTGCATGCTCATGTCCTTCTGATTAATTAGTTTTTACATATGACATTTCCACGTTTGATGTTTTTTTGTAATGGCATCAAATGTGACAAGGCTGGTACATACAGATTGTGTTGCCTGACATCAAAATCTATTTATAATTTAAGAGATACAGCATGTCACCATAGGTACATTTTAAATGTTCTGTTTTTATCTGGACAATAAGATGTTTTGGGGATGTGAGGCATTTTCCTCAGACTGCAGCATTGTGGGACTATCGGCTAAAAGCAGTTAATATCCCTGAGTTGTCATCTGTACTTTAATTTTTAATTTCAGTTCAAGCACTGTGAGACCATGGCTACTACAAGATGTATGAAACTGTAAATGTTATTTAGCGTACAAGTTAGTCCAGAAACTCACACATTTTTAATTTATTCTTCTTTTTGTCTTTAAATCTCTTTTTCTTTCTCAACCTATCTCTATTTTTATACTTATATATAAAATATCAGAGTAATAGAGTTGTTTCCTCTGTCCGTGCATGTACTATCTGATGATGTGTTGTTTCATCAGTGAAATGTCCATGACTGTCCTGCTACAATTCATTATGTCCCTTATTTCATACACATATGCATAAACTGCATTGTAATAATAATTGCAACAGAATGTGTTCTTCTGACTTCCATCTACCAACAAAGGTAGTAACAAGAAGTTAAACAGGTTTTAGTTTAATAACAGAGGCGCTCGCATCAGTATTATGGGTTTGGATGTGGGGACAAATTGTTAATTGCATGATGCAGGGCTGAGCACATGCAAGCGTTTAACTGTTCCCTAAAGATGATTAAACTGAAGTGTTTGAATCTTATTTACAACTGATTTTAGGTGAAATGTTTATAAACAGTTTATCTAATAGACATCTTATTAGAATTGAACAAATGGCACGCTGCCCACAATGTCTGGCATAATCTGAGTTTCCCAAAGACATGAAAACATAGTTTGTGTCTTATGTATTTCATGTGACAGAAAGGTACAAACAGGAGGGATGACAGCGAAAGGAAGGATGACAAAAATAACATCATCATTATTTCTGTGCCTGAATTAAACCTATAGTGTGAACAAGAGGATGCACCACAAACCAGAGTAAAGATAACTTCACTGCTTATGTGTTTTGGGAAACCCAGCATTCAGTTCTTGATATTGTTGATGTTAATATTTGTTTTTGTTTGTTTTTTGGCCGTCCACCTGTCTAAAAAGTGTATTATAAACCTGTAATTTCCGTATTTAAATTGCTAGCATAAATATATATTATATCAGAGTTGCCAAACGTCCGTATATCCTATAAATAAGAAGTTTATAGTTTGTGAGGGTTTGAAAGTACAATTAAACCTGGTCTCTAGTTCTGGTTTTTAGCTTATTATCCCCCCCGAGGAGAGTTGACCTCTCTGTCTGTCCTTGTACAGTTCAACAGGCTATGATGCAGTTTGTTTCAGGAAGTAAAAGATTGTTATTTTTTGTGTAATGACAGCTTTAGCAATATAATAAAAATATAAATTTTGTTTTGGCTCGTCCACTTTTTGAATGTGCAAGTGTTCAGCCCTTGTGTGTATCAACTGAGCTTTTAGATGAATAGTTGACATTCAGTAGCTGTTCTGAAACCATCCGATGATTGCATCAGCTTAGATTCAATGGAAATATATGTTCAAACTTTCAGAGCACCTCTTAGACGTCTTATACATCTTATCATTGACCTTGAAAAACTGAAACTCACTCAGTAAAACAAGAGAAGCTGCAGAGCTGTATGTTCATTTTACAAATCTTTTAGACTCAGTTTGAAAGCTGATAAAATAATAAACTAATGAAGGAGAGTGGCTGGGACGCGTTGACATTTACAGGTTCAAATGTTCACTGGCTTTGATCGGGCAGGATTTAATCAGGTGATGTTCTCTGTTTTGGCCACCAGGGGCCGCTCTTGTCTGACCTTCTCTTAACACCCAAACCTTTACAGCCTCTGCTCATATAATGCATCACTCCTCCTTTCCCTAGAGGCCTGAAAACACTCGTTAAATCAATAAAAGTACAGCCTAAACAATGAATCTGCCACCCTCGCACAGAAGCCCTTGAAATAAATCAGGAAATGCGCGAACAAAGCATTAGACTATGAGTAAAACACTTTTTCCTTTTTTTGCCTCAGCTTCTGAGACAAATAACTTCCACATGGTGTCATATTTTCTTGGGGTGTGGACTGTAGTCTGTTTGAATAGTTCAAATGCCCCACGTTTATAATAGGACAGGGAGGGATGGGCAAAAACACTCCTTAAGAGACTAAAGGCCTGTCTGTGATATTCAGTACTGTTTAATAACTGCATTACTCTTAAATCTCAGCTGATATACTGTTTCAAAGATGATCCATAATGCTCCTTATCTCACCAAATGGCACAGGTATCTTCTTCGGCATTAGTGATTAAGTGATTAATATTCATGTGGTTAATAAAAGGTGAAATAACAAAGTGAACAAGATAGACTTCCCATATTGATTGTCATAAATACTCTAAGAATCACATATTATTACAGTTTTATTTCTCACACTATATTAAATTAAATGGGCAGGAAATGGTATTTAAGACGTGGATATAACACGAATACATCTGGCTGTCCATTGTGCCTGTGTGCTGAACGTACGTACGTGCGGCGGTGCCGTCAGAGTTACGCACGGAGGAAAGCAGCGCTCCTATTGGAAAATATTTTCGGGGTTGCTGGTGCCCTCCCATCCGCTTAACACCATCCTGTCAGCCAGAGGTTACAGCAGCAGGGTTCAACGCTCGCAAAAATGTGATTTTGTACAAACATTACAGTCAGTCAGGTGTTTGAGGCTGTGGCCGGTTATCTACAACATCTCACGGCTGGTTAAAAGGAGAAAGGCGTCCGCAGGAGGAGCTTCTGCACCGCGAAGGATTCTTGCGGAGGTTGTTGGACGGGACAGCGGAGCATCGACTGAGGTGCGTCCTATAAGACAAGTTGCAGTTGGATTTTTGGATCGCTGTCACGCCTTTTTCTTACTTTGTGTTTCCCTAAAGGCGCGTACAATAAGGCTTGAATCAATATAATGTGCTATAGTTATAGTCAGGCCCGTGTTTTGCCCTTAAATAACCCAGGCTGCCTCCAGATGGAGGATGTCATCGCTGTTTTCACTCGATCGTTGCGGCGATCGGTACAAATTACAGCAGATTTCCTTTAAAAAGCGGCGTGTCATGTGTTTTGGATGAGTGTAGGCTCAAAGTGGTAACCAGGCCTGGTATAATTTCCCCTTCTGTTCTCAAATCAGGTTCCCGGCGCATTGCTCTACTCCCATCCCAGAGATGCTGCCCTGCCTGCGGAGAGTCCTGCGGCCCGTGCTCTCTCTGAGAGCCGGGACTGGCTTTACCACAGCCGGACTCAGCAACCACCAAACCTCCTCCATAGCATCCCGGTTCGCCTCAGAGCCTCCACTCTCCATGCTGGTGCAGAGGTGTAACCTGGGCACGCACCCGCTGAAGGAGCCCGTGGAGCCACTCAACTCGCCCAGGGGAGCCAAGGAGTTTATTTATAGCCTTCATCCGTCTGAGCGCACCTGTCTCCTGCGTGAACTGCACAGGTTCGAGTCCATAGCCATAGCTCAAGGTAGGTACTGCAGCATGCAGCATTAAATATATTTATATTTTGGGTGGCATACAGCAGGAAAATCAGCCGCCCTCTTTGAGCCAAACAAGTAATGAATAGTCTGTAATATACAACATACGAATTGACTAAAAATTCATAATCAAAAAATTAAACTTAATCGAAATTAAGTTATAATTTATGATGTTTTTTGCATCAATCTTAATCTACTAGCCACCCCTGACAAAAGCAGTTCCAGGCTGCAGCATCAGAGAACAGGCTGTAATGAGGTGTAGTAACCTGTAGTGTGGTTGTTGGTAACATCAGTGCTTTAATTTCAGTCGCCTGAGGGGTAATGGAAGTCTGAAAAAAGACTGGTTAGTTTTTCCAAAACATCACATAGAAAAGCACAGCTAATTCCCAGAGTGCTGTTCTGCAGCTGACCCTCATCTCTGACCTCTGACCTCTGATCTCTATCTGTGCAGAGAGAATCGGTAGTGATCAATCATAGTATGTTACCATAACTGCAACACTCATGTCCACACCCATCCACATTCACATCTATTCCACACGCATTACTCACATTACAGTGTTTCAGTAGAGAGTACACCGTCGGACACTCATATGTTTAAATACAGCAGCAGATTATTACCAAAAGTATGAATATGTTATTTATCCTTAGTTATCCTCACCACAAGGGACGCAGGTTTGGCTGCCACATATTGTTTTTCACCTGTTTCTACCAAAAACATGTAAATCAGGCGAACTGGAAACTCCAATTTACTTGCTGAGCAGTGGGTCATATTCATTTTGAGTATTCCTGACATATCTAGTTCTTACCAAATGCTTTTATCTCACCAGCCCATTTTTCCACTACAATTTATGATTCCTCCTAGTACAGCTTGTGAGGGTGAAAAGTAGTAGCAGTAGCTGTAGTAGGTTTTTCTGGCTGCTGTATGAGTGCAGGGTTGAGACATTAAATGGGTTTCATCAAACATAACAATTGGATTATGAGAATATGAGGAGCATGGTGCATGTCCCAGAGATAGGAAGTGGGCCAGTCAATACAGAGGTTGAAGTGAATAGAGGAAAGGAATGAGGAGCGACATGAGTGATGATGAAGACGCTCAACAGTACATGAGGTTCTCTCTGAGAGTGTGCTGGTCTGATCTTCTGTCACCCTCTATATTTCTCTCCTGCAATAAAGTGCAGAGACTGTACTTAAAAATAGATTCTCATAATTTAGTTTCATCCTCGCCACGTTGTCATATATCAGATTTAAAAGAACAAAAATATGCGGTGGAAGATTAATCAACGTTCCTTTTGCTTTGTCAGTGAAAATATTGATGAAGATGAGCCTTAGAATTGTGGATAGAAGATTAGGCGCTGTTGCTTTATTCCTGCGGGGGTTGCAGTGGAAGTATGTTGAGTTTTCAGTGGTGCCTTCTTTACTGTGGTGCCTCATGATGGACAAATGATTCACATCTTGTGGGACATCCTACAATGCAGCTTCAAATATCTTGACGTCAAATAATATAATAAATAAAAGCTCTCAATTCCTCCGCACCAACATTCTGGAGCTCATGCCTTTATTTTTATATGTATTTCTTCCTGTTTGTTCGCTAAACTTACAAACTGATGAACTCACAGTGTGCTGTACACCAGGCTCCTTCAAACCATATCACAGCAGACTGCTGAATGTTGAACATACTCACATTGGTTGCTATGAATAGTGTCATGTCTGTACTGTTTCTTCTCGGCGTACAGCATGTGGGGCTAACAAGTAGCAATGACGTGCAAATCACAGCCCAGACTCTCATTGTTATTATAATCACACCTCTGACATTGAGCTTACAATGTAAGATTTCATTTGCTTCTTCTGAGGCATTTTTCCACCAAAACTCTTTTCACCGTTTACCCCGTCAAAAGAGCGTTTTTTAGGGGGAGGAGAGTAAAAACACAAATCAACATAGCATAATTTCTGTTTGCAGGTATCACAATTCACTCTCTATATAATACTGCAACAAAAATATAAATAGAACTGCAGGAGGGAAGGCTATAGTATGTGGGATGGTATTGATTTATATTACTGATCAGGGCATAGCACTCAGTTACTTCTCTCCATGTATATCATAACAGGCCAGCAATGCCTCTCCTGACTGATAGCATCTTTAGTGGTTATAAGTATAATTTCTGCAGTGATAATAACGCTAAAACTAGTCAATATAGACATGCATTGCAATGGCAGCGTAGACAATGTAGCGTTTATAGATAAGCTTAACAGTTAGTGCTGTTTCTTTATTGACGAGACCATCACATGTTGTTTCGTGTTCACACCTTTCGTGATAGCAAGCGCTCAATGAAATTAGACCCTGTTCGATTACTGCATGGTGATTCCAGGACTAAATTGTTTCCCACAGTGCACAGAGGAAATTCACTTGTTTTTTATTTAGAAAAAAAAAAACTGATCAGAATTACCTCTCTCTTCCTCGGTCCCACTCTGTATCCAGCCTCTTGGGGATTGTCGGCCGACCCGTCATTACAAGGCACTTCAATAGGATCCTCCATGCCCACCGAGCCTAATAGTACATCATTATTTCCCTGTCGGATGGGGTGGATTGCATCCTGACCACATGCTGCGAGCCTGTGCTCCCTGTGCATGAATACCCTGCAATATCAGCATTGAACAAACAGTGCCAAATCCCTCACGAGGCTCATGGTGGAGGGTTTTGTATCACACACTGAGGCTACAAAAAGTATCACACTCATTTTGGACCACTAAAATAGTTGAACTTCATGACTGGAAAGCCATAATTTAAAACCATTACTGTAAATGCTGTTGCAGAATATTAGAGAATGTTAAGCTTTCTTAAAAAGTGGATAGTGCGGCATGAAAATGGAGAGATGTTATGACATTTTGAGCCAGATTCAGAACTTGTCTCCCCTCCTGAATTGTCAGCCCCAATCAAATTTAAAAGCACCACAAATTCTTTACTAAAGATAAGAGAATAATGTAAGCTGTGGTACTGGGGTGACTATACGCAGAGGACAGCTTCTTTCCTCTGTTATCACCTATGGGGCCTGCAAGGCTGGAACTTGCTGACGTCCTCACCTTCATGCTATAAAAACCCTCAGGGATTGTCTTACCTACTGTAGATGCAGGCTGAAGACCAGCTGAATCAGTGATTGCTGGACTGCCAAACTCCCTCTCTCACTGTCTTAGTAGCTGAGAGATTGATTTTTTTTGACAGGCTTATCAGCATCCATCATTATTCTGCCCGGAGGCTGCAGGACACCTGAAGCAAACCCCTTATTTTCCCTGACATTTCTATGCAGGTTCACTGAGGAAGCTAGATGTCTGCCTGTGGTTGAAGCTCACTGACATATCTCAGTACTTAGCAGTCTTTGGGATCTACTGCAGTATGCCCATACTACTTGTAGCCATTTTTACTGAATGCATTCACTTCATTCTGGATTCTGCTCATAGATTTAAGTTACATAATGACATTTTGATTGCAGTATTGTGCAAGCCCGCAGAAAAAAAATGTTAATTATCACTTATTTAAACCTCAACCATTAAGATATTTTTTAGCTACTTCTTATAGCATCTTGCAGACACAGACCCTTGTAGGCATCCACTCCAAGTTGTATTTCTGGTGATTTGCTGACATAAAGTCCAGTATTCTCTCACTTTTTAGCTCTGATTTTGGTCCCCACCAACTCCTTAGAGAAATATGTGGCTCTTTAGCTGTTAAATGGTCCACTATGATCACCAGATGGTTGCTGCCTTTGTTTGTCTGCTCTTGGATGCTGGGCAGGTAGTACACTGTCTGTTTGTCAGCTGAAAACAACTGTCTATTGTGGTCCGAAACGAGTTAGTAAAGCAGATGAATTGAACACTGCTAAAACATAGAGCTGAGAACAGCAGGGTCAGTTGCAAAAACTTCCCGATCCACTGCACTGTACCACAGCATTTTAGGGGCAGAGGGTAATAGCCATGATACCCTCAAGGATAGTGTTTGAGCAGAGACAAGAGAAATGTTTAGGGGAAAAAGCATGGTGTAGTGAAGGTCATACACAAGCACATTCACCTGACTGAGGAAGATTTATAGAGGTTCGAAGATCTCTTGTACTAGTAGTAATGGAGAGTGGAGTAGTAAGAGGAGAGACGTGTCCAAGGAAGAGTTTGAAGAAAGCAGATAAGTTGGAAGATTGAGGTGAGGTGGGCACGCTGGCGGTTAGAGTGGATGAAGGAGAGAAGTAAACAGACAGGAAGGGAATGGATGCAGAGGAGAGAAGTGAATACAACGAGGGAGCTAACTCTAATATTATATGGTGACTCACCCATATTTAATAAGAATATCAATACAAATTTTATTATTCTGGTACAATTGGGTCAGTACTTTCTGCTTGACTCAAGCCAGAAATGGAAAACAAATCATGATAGCAACAAAAAGGATCACATCAAATGTTATTTTATGACAGTCCTCATGACAGCATAGATGAATAAAACTCATCATAGAATAAAAACACATCTTAAAACCTATTTTACATACAATACCTACAGCACAGTTAACGCTTGGATCTTGATGACTTCCCATTTTCATGTTTGAGATCTCAGTAATTACACTGTCAGAGACTAGATAATAGATAGAGGCTTCAGTTTAGTGATTTTTACACAGCCCTTTCATGGCAAAGAAGCTGCTCGAATGGGAAAAATATTTGAAATAACCATCTAATACCGGGATGGCAAAATTCATATTACACTAAAAAATGATGAATTATTTAGCAAGGAGAAGCGAGAGAATGTTGTAGTGTTTATTTAAATCTGATTGGGATGGTTTAATATGAGTAGACGGTGGAAATAAAGGGGGGGGGTTCACTGTAGTAATGATAATGAGAATATTATTATTCATATATATTATGTTTATTATATATATTATCTTATCTTCAGATTCATTCAAAACCCTGTGTTCACCATATAGCATTTACAGTTTTTACTGGACCAAGCAGAACAAGTAAATACTGACCCACTTGTCGTAGACTAATAAAATCTGTGCTGATCTTCTTATTGAACATATCTGAATCATCTTATCATATTAAAGTTCCCCCTCCTCCTCAGGTAACTAAAAGGCAAAGAGAAATAATATAACTTAAGTAAACTAACTAGCATTATGACAACCACTTACCACAAACAAAAACAAACAGTAGTGTTTTATGTAATTTTAAGTGACTGTACGTCCAGTAATGATGTTGGTGAGTGTTAATTGTGTGGCTGCGGCCACAGCCACCACATTACTTAACACATCAACATCATTATTTTCAACCCAAAGTATGCATGTTTGAAGTTAGGCATGGTAACTGTAGAAAATGGGACTGTGATAGTACTTTTAGCAGTATGCGAAATGGCTGATAAACCCACCATTGAAATTATCTTGTGGTTTTACTGAGAACACTGCAAAAACTAATGAGCTGTATCGAGTTACTGAAGGACAGAAAAATGCTGTGTTTAGGTTTTAAAGCATTATGAATATGATAATTAACTCTCTATAAGGCAGAAACAGTACAGACAACAAATACCCAACATTCTTTTGTTAAAGTAACTTTCTTTACATGAGTTTTAATTTGAATCTGTATTGCTGAGAGTAAATCCTGACCCACACACATTTCTGTGTAAATAGAAAACCTATTTCTCCCACCTGTGTCTGACAGGTGTGAGAAATAGGGAACGTATTTTTATATTTGCATATAAAGGCATCTTGTCACTTTACAAAAAATTAGGAGTCATCCTCGGGTTCTCATAAAAGCAGAGTGAAAGGAAGCAGAGATTTGAAGAAAAGGGAAGGAAGACATGCAGCAGATAAAAATGAATGAATAAGCGACCAGAGATCCTGTTCCATCTAGACCTCTGTGTTCAGTTACTGAGTGATTCAGTGACATCCACTGTACTAACATTGTTTTCCCACAGGCCTGATGGTGAAGTGGAAAACGTGAGAGGAGATGAGATAGAGGCAATTTCCCTTCATGGCTCGGGATGGAGAAGTACTGTAGAGTAAAGTTAATGAGAGATGCAAAAGATGAGACGGAGCAGGGAGAGGAAGGGATCCATCTTTTCTGTTTTTCACCTCGTCACAAAATCTTACAAAAGAATTCACACTCCCTCTTCTTTTCATCAAACTGTCTTCCATTTGTCTTTAATTTTAAAGTTCTTCTGTTTCTTCTTCATCTTAATCCGCTCTTGAACCATGACCAGATTCAGCAGGTATCAAAGCTTTCATCTTCTTTCCTCAGGTTTGTCTGTGTCGAAAGGAGGACTAATATTAACTATGCTCAGTATACTGCTTTTGTATGTGCCTATTTGTGTTATTTCTACCTTTTATGTTGAAAGGGGGAGCCGTATCCTCTCACATTATTGCCTCCCTGCCTGAATTACGTAACAAAGGAGTGCACCTTTTCTCCATTCTGCCACATCTCCTACAGTTTTATTGTGATGGTGATTCACACACCCTGCTGCATAATGGTGACATTTAACCTGCTGTGACCCATACACAAGCACAAGTGACTCCCTTCAGCCTCACAAAAAAACCAGAGGCATCAGCACTGTTGAACATTTTCAAGTCACTGTTATGATGCCGCCATCGTGCTGATATTTGACTTTGGAAAAGCAACAATGATTCTCGCCAAATTACTTGAGTTAATAACGTGCCAGACAGTCAGTTTTATCTGGTAAGTTGTACAGAAAATGCACCATTTATCAGACAGACTGCAATAGCACGCTGTGTGTATTTGTTGAATGCAGTTTGCTGCCAGCAACAGATCTGTAGCCATTAATAACTAATCAGTGCCATTGTGCCAAGAAGATTTTAGACGTGATTCTTCATTGGAAACTTTTCTAAACCGTAGTAGGTCCTGAACTTATTTGGCCTTTGACCTCCCTAAAAGAAAGAAATGGTACTGCTATACCTGATGCTAGAAAATAAATACGTAGTAAAGGTCCAGATTGATTACACCAGAGTTTTTTTTCCTTTAAATGGTACCTTTTTTGATTAGTTATATGTGTATGCACGCAGTGATAACAGTGGCAGATGTACCCCATATAATTTTTTTAACAGTTTGTTCTTGTTGTGTAGATAGCTAGCTAGCTAACTTAAAACCTAAGCTAAAATTAAGCTAACCCAGCACCCTGAACTGACATGTTTTCAGCTGACATGTTCTAAAAAGAGGAACTTAAAGCAAACATGACATCATGTAAACGATTGAGGCTAAATCTAACAGGCTCCAGACATAAAGTCATCAGTCAGTCAGTAGAGGTAGTTAGAAAAATACTCATAATCATACTTTTAACACTAACGTTATGTATTTGGCAAACATAAACCTATCTTGAATAAACTTCTCAAATCCAGAGTTACAGAGCTGCAAACATCAGCCTACACTCTTGACATGCTTGCTTCTAGGACTGGCATCAGGCAGTGAGAAATTACAACAATAATGACACATTGGACGTGTCATCGTGAACATGGCTTTTTTTCTAATCTAACCTAAAACTCATGGATGTATAAACAGAAGTGCATACATATGAATGATACGCATGAAGCCAAAAAAGTGATATATAAAAGTGATATCCAGCCATAAAATTACCCAGATCTGGGGAAAGGGGATTATATGATTTAATGTCTAAGTTCTGATTGAACAATCGCATCAAATGTTGCCCTCAAGAGTGATCTTTACCCTGTAAGTAAGAACCACTGTACAATGTTTTAGCATATTGCTTATAATAAAGTTGCTTTTCCTTGTTTTGAGTCTACGGAGAATACATCAAGGCCAAGTTTGATGGGAGGAAAAATAGGGCAGTATGAGATTGTCTTACAATTGGCAATCTGGCACCAATTAAAATTTTATGATTCAGAAGATATGAAAGTTAGGAGAGAAATCACTGCATATGGCTCTTCTGTCTTGTAAAACGTAGACAGATGGATCAAGGCATGAATCAAATTACACAGGCACCACAGAAGCCAATTTAATAATATTATGCACAGCAGGATGTGTTTGATATTCAAGGTGGTGTTTGTTTTTATGAGCCTGTCCATTTGATCATGAGGTCATGAGCTTCCGAGCGTAAGTGGATCATTTTCTGTTTTTTCACCATGTGCCATGAAAAACATGACCTCCAAAGACAACTCCCAGTCACTCATTGTCACCTCCAAACTGTTGTTTTCTTTTTCTTTTCACTCGGTTGTCTCCTCACCAACTGCGTTTTTCCTCTCACCTTATCCACTCTCATTTTGTCCCTCCCGTTCACACTTATATGAGATGTACCACAGCACACTACACATCACGCCTCCATGTTTTTTCATTGGTCTGTGCCTGGGGGCCCTCAGAGGCTTCTGTAACTGACCTTGCTACACAGTCATGGCTGCTGATTTCACTGCAGCCCCACAAGACAGAGGTTTTATAGTAGATATTAAGGTTAGTATATCTCCCTGGACCTGTTTTACTTGAGAAAATACTTGTATAACTTGACTTCACTAGTTTCCTTGTTGATTGACCTGCCTGAAAGACATATGGAGATTGCATGGGAAAGAGTTTACTGTATATTAGTAGATATTTGTCTTGTTAGTGTCATTTGGAGTCTGGAAGTCAAATATTCACTCTCCCTATAGCTGTTTTACTCTCCACCAACTCCTGAAATGAACTGCTTCATTACATCCACAAGCTAGCTATTAATGTTGACTGTCTGCTGTTTGATTCATGTAGTGTGCGGGTTTTAGAGCTTTTCACAAAAACAGCTGCCTGCTGTGTCTTGAAACAATGCTGATAAGAGAGCAGTGACAATGAACCAAACAGTAAAGTCGCGTGCTGTAAAAACAAAGTAATAAATGGAAAGAAGCTAAAATGGTCCATAGAGCTGAGGACAGCAGGTGATGAATCTCTGTGGGTTAATCACCCTGAATGACTGCTTTTACACCTAGTCATTTGATCCCAATATAAAAATATTGATTATGACAGCTTTAAAGTACATAATATAAGTAAAATGCAAATCTGACATTGAAAATGATCCTTTCAAATGAGGCCACTGTCCACAGGACTTACTTTCGTCCATCATTTTTGATGTATAGACCTTTTTCAGGTCACGAGGGTCGTGGTTAAAGTAGACTCCATATAAGAGTGGGTGTGCTCTGACTAATGACGTCCTGGTTTATGCTGCACCATGGTTTCCACTATTCAGATTTGAATTGAATGTGCTGACCATTATCCAGACTAAGTCTATGGCTTATGCAGAAAGGACAACAATTATCAGCAGTGGAGACTGGTATACATCTCTCACATTACTGAAACCACCATACTTTGTTTACTTTTTTGACAGTTTCAAATGTGGTGCAGAATATAAATTTTGTGCAGCTTAACCTCAGTCTGCAGCTTTCACACAGCTCTTGCCACTCTGTCAGCTGAGACGGATTCAGTATAGTTTGAGCCACTGTTGCACTATTTAAGTAATTTTCCCTGCCCTTGCACAATAAATCCAGCATGCCAGCACGGCCAAATAGAGGCCCACACTGAACAGAAGCAATAAAAGATGATCAATACTCACCGACACAGAGCCAGAATACGTGAAAACATCTGCATGGGTATCTGTCACCTGATCAACGACTCATTGACATCTAGGAGACCAGGTGCACGTAATTAACTGCAATAAACTTGGAAAGAAACCCAGCTTCACTTGTAGTGAGAATCGTTACTGTGAGCTAGAGCGGAGCTGCAGGATTTGGATCCCCTGGCAACAGAAATTGTGGTGAGCATTTACTATGCTATAGGTGTGAGTCTGTACTCTAGTTTGCCACCATAATGCGAGGAGTGTGGGCTAAATTTTATACATAAAAATATGATGTTATTTATCCTTCATATAAAATGCATGGTCCCCCAGGGGTTTTATCTCTTTGTCATGTCACCAATATGCAAATCATTGTAGAACACCTATAGTGTGAGTCTGAGTAATTCCATCCCACTGCTCAATTAAAAAATATTTCATTTTTTGTCTTTGCTTTGCTCCTTTGTTCCTGCTGGCTGTAAGATGGATTGGAAACAAAGCTACTTTCGTCTTTTTCGCCTTTCTCGTGATTTTCCATTTGTTGGGCGAACATTTTGAAGATTTGTGGTTGTTTTTTGTCACTTTCTGTGTTTTGTTTCAGGCCATTTAAAGCTGATTTAATTGGCACACGGGGAATAGACTGGTTTATTTGTCTACCTGTCATATAAAGTTCATTGAACTTACAGGAGGGGAAAAAGTATTCTGCTGAAATGTACTACATTGTTAGGATTGAGTTTCTGTTCTGTCATGCTTCAGTGCATTGTAATTTCTTCCCTCAGGTGTATATACTGACTGTTTTATTCTTATTTGCTTACTGGGAGCTCCTCATTATTTTCTTTCAGACTGTTTTAAGTTGAAATATGACATTCAAAAGTCCTCCGGTAGACATGTAAAGAGAAGCAAATGGGCTTTAAAAACAGAAATAAATAGACTTTCCTTCAAATGAGCTTTTATGTGCAAATTAAAAGATTCAGGTGGACTCATGCAAGGACAAATTAATAATCAACCTCATATTTTCAAAACTTTCTGCAACAAAGTTGTTGTTTTTTTTCCATTTAGTGTTTGGTAATGAGTGTTCCGTCTATTGTGCCCCACATTCTGTGTAATTTCCTCTTTTCTGTCTCCATAAATCATACAAGAATAGCAAGGTGCTGTGCACACGATGATGAATGGTTCCAGCCTTCTATTGTTCCTGTTCTATTGATCTCATACACAAACACTTCGCACATACCAGCATGCAGACACAAAATGCAGATGATATAGATTTATATAAACGCATGTTTATACACTCTCCCACCATGTCCCTTCACACAACCGGTTGTTCTATCAAACCACGCACTGATAATGAGAAACCCCTCTCCGTATGAGGAGGTGTGCAACTCAAAAATCAATAAAATCCTGAGGGGAAGACAAGGATGCTTCTTCGTTTACAATTGCAACATAAAGTGCAAGACACACACACACACTAAAAGAGACAGTCACACACATAAACTGCATCGCACTGCTGCACAGTCCTGTAATGAAAAATGCCCCTGCGTCTTTGCTTAACTGAAAGAGCAGCACCTGAATTTGCATAAAATCTTATTGCCTCTATTTGTGATTTTTTTATTGAGGCAACTGAATGGACAGACAGCCATTTATCCATCAAAACAGAGCTTTGCTGAGAGAAAACTTTACTTTTGGGCTCTTTCACAGACTTATCTCCAGTTTCCAAAACTCACACTTCGGTTTCCTGTTGTACCAGCACCAAGAGACAAAAGTGTGGAATAAGCCATTTGTCTCAGCAAAACAAAGACAAGAAAGCATGACTTTTGTCTCGCCTTTAAACATTCACAGCAAAGGAGAACTTGTGTCAGTGGTCGCCTCCTCAGCCATAGACAATTTCAGAGCAGCAAGCAGCTGAGGAAAGAATAAAATGTAGTGAAAGTGAAAATCTCAGAGTAAAACCCAACCAACCGGCACACAGTGTTTGTAGATGGACGTTCAGATTGAGAGCCTCAATGTGAGCCTTTTAAAGTAAGTGCTATCTGGATGAGAGAATATAGAGTTTCACAAATAGGCATGTAACAGACTCTTAGATAAGGCACATTAATGGTCAGATGCAGACGTTAAATATTAGATGGCATGAGTAGTTACATTAACTAGATTAATTTTATCAGCATAGGTCTAGTAATGGCATAGTCAAACCATCTAAGTAGGATGTGTATAGGAAATGCTTTGCTGTAGCTGACTTGTCATCATCAGTTAAGATCTGTGCCCAAAACGGTGATGCGGCGTATTTTTTGTTTATCTGTAAATACAGTTCAGATGCCACGTGCATGCTCAATGGGTGATTCTGCAGCCGGAGGATTCAAACGAATAGCAGGCTTGAGACAAATGAAACATAGCTGCTTTGGTTTTAAATCATGCTTGTGGTTAGCTACTTTTCACAGCCCATTAACTTTTTTTACCACTCCTGTCTGTTGGAATTGAATTCTCTCAACACAGCAGCTCTGGGGGATTTAAGATATCATGCAATCAATACTTTCTTCCAGAGGAGTTCTGAAGCCATGTCAGCCCGGTGTATTGGGAGAGAAAAATCTAGAAGGATTCTGTTCCTCGGTAATGTTTTGTTTTTGTTTTTTTATGTGACGGTGATGAGACGGTGACTCAGCTGCTTTGTCATTTGGCCTCATTTTACCTAAGTGATGAGGAAATTTAGCAGGAACAGGCTTCTGATTTGGGGACATAATGATGTATTGCATTATTTCTATCACATTAAAATGGGACAGATTAGAATGTTTTATTAGATTGATCACAGGGCATCACAGGCACTGTGGCATCATTTAACAGCATACGATCATAGAATTTGCTGTCTGACCAAACAAATTATGAGCATTTGAATAATGTTTAAGCACTCTGTAGCTTCTGAGTACATTTGCGTTTATATACAATATTTCTGCAGTTTATATACAATTTACCTCAACTCTCACTCATTTTGTAACAGCACTAAATCATAGAAGATGCACCCTGGACGGAATAATCTGCTTTAGTCTTACGAGTGAACTCAAGCTTAGATGAATAATGGTAAGATAAAACCCTAGAGTTAAGACATTTTCATGGATGACTAATTTCCATATCAACATATAGCATTGCTGTCAGCCGAATGATGAATTACTCGTGCTGATTATAAAAATCCAAGGAGGCCCAATTAGAATATGGAGAATTTATTAGAAGATTTAGCACCACCAGTTTAAGAGTGCAATACTCCTCTTGTCAATCTGGACAGCTGTGTACGTACATTTGCTATGATTACATAACATAATATATAAAATATGATTATAACTAAATGATCAAAATCTAGTGAATCAACAACTATGCTAACACAGTCAAACATCAAGTGTAGTAACACAAGACATAGCAGCCAGATTATATAATTTGCTAGTCCAACAGCAAGAAGCCCAGCTCAGCATCTGTCTTTCAGTCTTTTATTGATTATAAATTCTCGCCAATGACTAAAAGCCTGTCTGAGGATATAGTTGTCGGGCAGTTTCTCACTTGGTCACTCTCTCCTTTTCACGTCTTAGCTTCCTCCATCAATGTCATCCTCAGCTTTCTCACCTGTCATTATGTCCATGAAGGCTGCTGAGCCTGGTTATATTGCTCACTTGCCCAGCTCCTGTTCTGGCACGACACTGGCTCTGCTTCCCTTCAGCATTCCCCTGTACCTGGACCTGAAAACCGCCACGTCTTCTTCTGGTGATCCAAAACACCTGTGGTACAGACGCTATCACTCCCCTGGTGCTCTGAAATCACGTCTGAGCAACCCGGCTAACAAACTGAGCTAATGTTAGCTATCGTTCACAGCAGTTTACTTTATTGTTCAGCAGGAAACTCTGTAAATGACAGAAAGTTGAGGCAGAGTAGCTGGAAGACACCAGATGGAAAACCAGACAACATTTTTTTCCATAAAATATGATCCAGTTTCACCAAAATCAGTCAAATAGTTAATGGTGTGTGACTTAAAGCGTTACATACTTACTCATTATATAGTTACACAATGGAGTTTTGAAAAACAATGTTTTCTAAATGTTGGCTGTTTATTAACCTAACAAAACAAAAACAAAACTTTGAATGGTACCACTTGTTAGTCACTGATTTACAAGTTATCTCATTTCCAGAGCCTTAGTATGACAGCTGAGAATAATTCAGCATCAGCTGTTTAGAGTGAGAAAAGTAATGTGGTCAATGTAGCAAGCACACTGACAGTGTTGGCTCACAGCTGTGCACAGGAGGATCATTGAAAGCTTTTAATTAAATCCTAAAACAACCCCTGAATGTGTGATACATGGAAAGAAATGTGTTCTGGTACTTAATTGCCAAAGCCATCCATCGTCTGTGGATAGGATCTTCATCTTTTCATAATCTAAATGCTTTTGTAGCTCGGAGGAATGTCCAAAACTTGTGAAATGAAATAAAACCTTTAACAATGCTAATGAGGGAGTGTGTCAGCAGTGTTTTTACTCTGATGAAATGGCTGTCATTGAGGTGAACAGTTGTGCGTTGTTGTGTCAGCAACCTGAGACGGGGGGTTGAACTGCACACTGTAGTATGAAGCTTGTAATGTGACACCGAGTCCTGAAAGGAAAGGAGGAAGTGAGAGGGAGATGGAAATGGGTGAGGACAGCAAACAGGATGAAACAAGTCAAGATGTTTTTGTTTTTGCAGTTTGTGATGTTACAGCCTAAATTTTGATGTTATAAAGGGAATATTTTTTTTCCCAGTTTGTATCTATAAAGTGATTGCAACCAACATTTATTCAAGACGGAACAAAAAGCTGAATTGTAAATGAGAGAGAAGCTTCTTTAGCATTTGCTCTAATTCGAACTCACAGAAAGCTCAGTGGCAATTGTGCATGAATGCTTGTTTGTATATCTAGGTTTTACCTGTAGTGGAGACTCTGGGTCTCTGTTTGGTCACCTCGACAGCAGTATGCAAAATCTGCTCCAGCCTGCTTTACCCTGCAGTGGTGCAGTAACACCTGAGCGTGATGGACCAGACTTCATTATGTGCACTATCATTTCCAAAACGAATTCAATTTCACTGAACCTGCGAAGAAAATCATCTTGTTCCATCTCTGTTTCGTTTGTTCCTTGTTTTACAGCGGGGTCTTTTATTAATGTGGCACATCCAGTCTGACACTTATTTTATTCTGCAGCTTCTCATCGCAGATAGACATTACACCTCTCTAACTTCACGGTTTCCTTTTAACTATGGTGTCACGATGTAGAAAAATTGTGATTAGATCTCAGTAAAGACATTTTATTTCATCTACCTCGAGTCGGATGATAGTATTTCCTCCATTTCTCTGTCTGTCTGTCACTACACACACACACTTACACACCTTCGCTCTCCAATTATAAGTGTGCTGGCAGACCTCCTCTGTGGCCTTATTGGCAGCAGTATGATAATTTTCTGACGTCACTTTTGTCCTGATCCGTGTCTCGCTCAGGGGAGGTGGTAAAGAGGGAGATGCTCTTCGCTCCTCATCCTCTGACTCCCTTTCATCACCCCTGACACACTGCAAAAGATTTTCTCCCTCTCTCTCCAGTCTGTGCCATTTAAGACGTGTGACATTTATGCTGACTTTTCCTCTCTATAGAAAATCAGGCAATAGGAGATGCAGTTGCTTTATAACACATGTTCTCTTCTTTTTCAGGGCAGCTGGAAATTGCACCACCCACTGCAGCACAGTTAAGATATGGTAAGACGTTGATTTTGGTAATCTTGGTGGATGTTTTAGAGTGACTCCTTTTTGATCATCAATTTGAAAAATGATTATGAATCTTGTAACATGACAGCCTGGATTGAGATGCCTCATTGACCATCAATTAACCAAGAAGGTTAATGAAGATCAGTCTTAATTAACATTTAGAGGAGGAAAATGTTCTGTCTGTGGACCTGGCTAATGCCGTTAAGTTTTCCATGTGCAAATTAGCTGTTGCCCCTGATGCCTTAAACTTATTAGTAGCCAAGAATAGCCTCAGTAACAGAAAACATGGCAAAACAAAGTTTGTTGATAACTCAGAGGAAGATGTGAGAAGAGGACAAGCTGTAAAACTCAAAAAATAGCCCTGTGACTTTATGACACAAAGCACACAACTTTTAGCTATTTCATTATGCCAGGCCATATGGTTCAGAGTCTGTTTGCACCACAGTTAGTGGAACACAAGGCACATCCACACTGACGAGAGCTGGTAAAACAAGATTTAAGACTCTCTCTAATCTCTCATTTAACTTCTCGCTGCAAACAGACCTCTTGTATGCCACCTGGTGTACAGTAACATGTACTGTCTGCTCTCGGTTTATTGATAATTGTTTATGATTTTTGTTACCCCCCCACTAGTTTCCACCGATGTGCTTTATGGTCTCCTTTGAGTCCATTAAAACTGAACATTTACACAATTAACTGAATGGACTGAATGAGCAAGAAAGCCCAGAAGATGATGAGCCACATCAAACTTCAGTTGGTAATAGGTTCCAGTCTATACAGTATCTAACAGACAATTCCTGACTACAAATGGAAGGTCAAACACTCACACATACTGTAGGTAATCCACCTCAATCAATCAACACATTCAACTTAAAGCTTGTGCAGGTATACCTCACTCTACAGTTACTGACATGACCTCGGATTTCTCTCCTCCTGGTGAGCAATCTAAATGGCAGCTGGTCAACCCAACAGAGTTCATATCAACTTGTATTTTTTAGTCTTTCTTTCATTCTCACAGTACTCACATAACAGAGAGATCTTTGTGACTATGAGCAAAAACAGAGACATCATGTGAGAAATCTCTCCTCCAAAGCGCAGCTGTTATCTCAAGTGCAGAGTCAAAGCGGGAACTGCGTTTCAGCACAAGAACAGAAACGCTGGACGAAACCCCAAACAGAAACATCGCCTCAGCCGGCTGTCACTGGAGCAACGACGAAGCGCGCGGCGCACATGATTTTCCTCAAGACAGCAAAGTCTTTGTGTTGTGTCTGTCGTTGCCTTGCTTTTCTCCTACTGGGAGTTACACATGTTTGACTTCTGTGGAAAAAATGCCATGCCTTTCAATTAACAGATCTATTGAATATTTGAGCGATACAACGAAGTAAATCCTTCTCCCATTACATGTATTAGTATATAAAATCCCTGTCTTTAACTGACTCTGACTCTGAAATAGTTTTCAGACTTATAGCACACAGTGTATGTATTAAGGAAGATCAGTTAGATTAGAGTAGGTTAGATGTGGTCAAAATATTAAACTAACAATAGAGCACAGAGAGCAGAGCCCTGCATAGACCTCTGTACAGAATAGGACAGAACAACTACATTACATACAAAATGAGCCATGTTAGGCCTGATGGTGGCACAAGGGGAAACAACGAGGGGGCCTAATTTTCCTCCATATACAGTCAATCGTTTCTATTTTTTTTATTATTATTAAAATTTACCCTCTAACACTGAATAATGTTCCCCAAACAGCTTTACATTTAGTTTATTCACAAAATCCAACAAAAAGTTCAGTAATTGGAACTGATTTTGCCAGAGGAGTCCGTTTTTAATTTCCTCCTCTGACCTGTAGCATATATTATCAAAAACAGAGACATTTTATCCTCAAATGTTCGAATTTGTTAAACTAGTTAATGTAGCCTGGAACAGCTGAGTCCAGGGGAGATAATGGCTATACACTGGGAAATTAAAGCTTGAGGATCTTGCTGATCCTCGTCATAAAAGCTTTACGTTGAAGTGCAGTATGTAACCTGTCATCACTAAATTGCATCGGTCAGCAATGCTTTAAATGAAGGGATACTAGAGATAGGAGAAGAAATCTCCTACAGAAGTCAAGCATTCTCTGCACACAGCTCACTCACTGCTGTTAGATTTCACTCTTGCGTTCTCGTTTGTTTTTCCACAGTGAAGAGTCGTAACCATCTCTTACCGAGAGGTGGAGTGCTCTTCACAATCCAGTCAAAGTTGTCCCCGGTGTAGCATTAAAGTAAAGAGCAAGATTGGAAATTCTTAATTTGTAGTGAAGGAGAGCTGCAGCAGAATAATGATTATCTTTTAAGCAAACTCTTCACTGCAGGTCAGTCATTTGAAGTAGACTGAACATAAAATAGTTTTCTGTGGCGCAGGGTGACATTTTAAAATCCACTTTCAGCATATAACACTTTATATCTTATCTACACACACAACATGCACGAGGGATCTCTTTATGCATGTAATACAATACTCCATGGAGAAATATTTACATTCTGATAGATGGATTTGTGGTCTGGAAATGGAGCTGTTTGATATTTATGACACTATTAACACAAAAAGGTCACGTTTAAATCTATTCCAGTCCAGTTTTTTATTTATTTTTTATTTTTTTCTGCTGCTGGCCTTTGAGTTGGCCAGTTCTACCAGTGGCTTTGACTGTGGTACAGAAGTAAGACATGATAACTTATTCACTGAATCATGGTACTTTTAGCATGTACTTATTACATTTTACTGCCTGAAAGTGGTTTAATATTCCTTATTGTAACAGCGCTTCTCATCTCTTCTGTAACACTTAAATATTCCTCATGTGAGATGAGTTTTAGTTTTTTGATATTATCTCATAGTTTCATGCCTTGTTTTATTGAGCCCACGAGGTTAAGATATTGAAAAATATATATTCATCTTGTTAGCAAAGCCTGTAGAGTAAAATATTGGTGCAATTTAGGTCCAATGAAGCATTAAAAGCATCAGAAAATATGAACTGTTGCTGGATGTATCTACCACTTCATTGTGAATGTATGATTCCAATCAATGTAATCTTCATTTTTATCTCAGACATTCAGACTAATCTTTTTTTTTTTCCAGGGGTTAATAATGAATTTTCTGTGACTAGATAAGAACATGGATTAAACTAAAGTCTGTACACCATCTTCAGTTTATTTCAACAGCAGCTCGCTAGTGTTAATCTTCTCTTCAGCATGAAGTGTTTTATGTTATGATCTTTTCTGTTTGTGTTAACTCTGTTACAGCTCTGCTCTATGAGGCTGAATCATGTCTGCTGTGTTGTTATTTATTAATGCACACTCATATGATCTGCATCATTTCTGTTTGTTTTGTCTGTTGATGATGTATTGTTTGTCATTTTACAGTTCTGCTGCACAATGCTCTCCCTTTCGTTGGATTTGGATTCCTGGACAACTGCATCATGATTGTCGCTGTAAGTCTATCACCTTCATGCAGTGCTGAGCTCCCCTGCAGCTCAGCAGGTATAGAGATTTGCTCAGCGTTTGATTTCCACAGGGGGAACCTGTGCATAAAAGATATGTTATGTACTGTAGGAAGCTTTAGATAAACACCTGCACTGGATATATATTTTTTGTTTGTTTGATGCTGCTGGTTTAATGTTTCAGTATATTTCCTGTTTTGCTCTGAGTCATTGTTTGGCAGTCTGCCTCATGTTTCTCTCCTTTCTCTTCTCTTCTTTTAACATCTTATACAGGTTTTAGTAATTTACCTGCCACAAGCTCTCCACTCTTTATTAAGTCTTTGTGAAATTGTTCGAATAATGAAATCCACACCCAGTGGAACAGAATTAATTTATCAACTTAACTCGAAGTGATGTTTGCATGGCCAGGTTCTTAACTTTAACAAAGAGATAATGAATTCTTCTGGGGGGCTTTGTACGGTGGTGGAAGTCCAAAAATATATACTAGAGAAACAAACAGAAGAGATGAAACCTAAATAGAAAAAAACTTAAATGCCACAGCTTTACCCAAAAAACAATGTACTGTAACAAAAAAATAATATGGAGATCTGTCTACTGATTTTTGCTGTTTACAAAGCAAAGACTCTGACGATGTCTGACATTTTAAATCAATAAGTATTTTTGGTGTGCATTCAACTTGTTTGTGAAGACTTTGGTAAATGCACCCTGCCTGAAGATCTCCAGCTGCACTCATTTTGTAAAGGACAAGAGGTCTGAATACAGCCAGGAAACTATAAAGTGAATCACTAAAGGCTTCTAGAAAAACTTTAAAAGCTTTTAACATTAGAAGACTTTTGCCATTTTGACCATTAAGTCGGTTGAAGTTTTGAATGCTTGCTGTAGCATTTTAGATAAGACGTTTAAGTTAAAGAGTAAATGCAGAGAAACCTTTAGTGAGTTACCCCTTAAACGTAAAGGATGCAAAGTCATTTTCTGCATTTCTTTCTTAATATCATTGAGAAGGAACATGAACAGATCAATTTCATATGTGACGGTCCATACATCATGCATACATACAGAATGAGACACACTGAGCTCACTCCTTTCTAATAAAACTAACCTCTGTCATGTGTGCTTCGCAGGGCACGCAGATTGAGTTATCCATCGGCGTGATCCTCGGCATTTCAACTATGGCGGGTAAGAGAATCTCATGATATGATAATGTAACTTGATATGTAATAAATATTTATCTTTTTAATACAAATCAGTGAGGTCGGTAAGTCCATCAGGCTGTCAAAAGCATGTGCCTGAGGCAGAGAGATGAGACAGTGTTGAACACTTTAGTTTTGTTTGATGTTCTTTGATGTGATGAATGACAGTTTTCATTTTATAAATTCTCTGTAGATTTTTACAAAAAAAATATTTTACGGGGCTTTTTTAGCCTTTATTAGACAGTGACAGTTTGAGACAGATAGGAAACAGGGCAGAGAGAGACAGGGGAGCTGTGGTATAAACTCAGCCTTCGTAAATGGGGCGCACTCTCTACCAGGTGAGCTGCCATGGTGCCCACAATGTCCCTCAATCATTCACTTCTCAACTAAACAATATTTCTGAAACAAGCTCTGACAGCCTGGTGTTTATGTATGTATATATATGTGTGTGTGTGTGTGTGTGTGTGTGTCTGTCTGAAGTCATGCAGCTTCTGCATTTGAAGGGAGAGTGTAATTAGTCATTGAGCACCAGCTGTGACTATCAACTCACCTGGCACTGCTCTCAGAAGTCATCTCACTCCTGCAGCGTAATGCCAGGCAAGCCCACCTCCACACATGCCTATTAATGTCTGTTTTGACAGGTTGCCATGATTTCGCTGGCTTTGTTTCAATCTGGATTTCCATTAAGTAAAAGTTTGCTTGTCATGCATTTGCTTACCAGTATATTTGCATACACGCAGACTTGGCGTAGGTTCAGAAGTATTTTGCCAGCACACTCCCTGCCTACTTCCTTATTAGAGTGATGGTATGCCAAACCACAGTGGACTCCCAACTCTTGAAAAAGATGATAGAATGAGGCATTTTCAATTTCAGTGTCGACAGAAGTCACTGTCTCATAATGAAGCTTTAATGATAAACTCCCGATCTGACCACTCCTCTGACACTAATCCAAAGAAAGCAAGTGAGATAAAATTAGAGAAAGGAAAAGGAGAGAGTGTGTGACACTGGCTGTTCTAGATAATGATAATTTCATAAATATGATCATGCTGCTCACAAGCAGATTGAATGAGTGTAATAATATCCACTTACCTCAAAGAGGCACATTTGCATTTTAATGTTATCACTTGAGCTTATTCAGTGTATCTGTAGAGACGCTGAGGTTATTATGTTACATTGATTACACTGAATGTTCATGCAAAGTGGAGCTTTGAGAAGAGTAGCAAACTGAAGACAATCTCAGTCGACATTTGCTATATGAATAATGCTAATGTAACCAGAATTAGCAAAGTCTGTTTGCGTCCTGTTTCATCTCAGCCCTGTTATTTTGTTGTCAGCGGTGTCAAAAAGATGAGTTTAAGAGCAACTGGCATCCCCGTGTCCACATTGCCAACTCTGAAAGTCTCACCTTTCCTCTTCTGATTCTTTTGTTGCTGCTAGTGGTGATAGCAGTGTATTTCATGTCTGTTTTTAGCTTTTATAGATCAAACAGACTACATAAACTGATCTGTCTAAATGACTTAGAGTAGTCAAAGCAGATGCTGTAACAGAGCAGGGGTGGCAGAAGCCTGAGGCTCTTTTTATTCTACTTCACAGGGGAAACTGCAGAGATGTAGAAAACTTGACCAGTGCAGACTAAAGCAAGGAGAGTTGGATCTGTCTATGCTGTAGAGAGGAGATATTTGAATCTTCTCTCTGAGGTGCTTAATGTGTCAAAAGCTTTTGACTTGATCCTGCTCGTGTGGATTTACAATTCAAAACAGTTATTCAATTTAGAACTTTTCCAATGAATGGATGATTGGGATTTTGATTAAGCTAGAGGAGCCATTTCTGGCTTGGTGGGATTTATAGACAAGTGGATTGTCAGATTGCAAACTCAAACAGAAAATGTAGAATTCACTTTTCCAAAAGCTGCTAGTTTGACAGGCAGAGCCTGTTATCTCTGAGTGGCATAAAGAGATTTTTCAATTCCAGGTTTGAAAGTGAGCCCTAGCTGCAGAAATCCCCCGTTAATTAGAGATTTGTGGGAAAAAAAAGTATAGAAGTACGGCACAGCTATAGACAAAAACACGAATGAGCTGCTGTTCTGTCCCCAAGCACAGCCTCAACCCAGTTTCTATCACTTGAACTCACATTTTCACAGCAGTGGTACTGTTTCTCATCCCTGCTACATCGGGGACATTTTGAGGTCCGCAAATCAAGAGGCTGCAGTTATCTGGTCCACTCCAGAATGATTTAGTACTGTGTGTCAAGTCTGTAGTCAAGCCCACCAATCACACATTTTCTAGGAGGCAAATATGGCTCTGCTGGCTCAATGAAGTTGGAAGCAGCGACGTTAGAAAATGGTGTACCGCTGAGCTTGGCCAATTACATAATTTAAACAGAGGTAATGATGTGTAAAGAACTCCAAATAAGATTAGATCCATTAAAAATTACAACTACGGTGATTAACTCACAAAATCACCCTGATCTACTGATACTTGCCTTCAAACACCCATGCCCTTCCCGTGTCCATGGTTTCACATCTTTTCTTCCATTCTCTAGTTTAAAGGTTTGATCGAAGACCGGTTTCCACACTCGCCTATCATTCCTTAAGCCGTTGTACAGTTATTTGCAGATGTATTTCTGTGCATGTTATTGTCCCTGTAGAATGCTTCCAGGTATAGATAGGTGTTGCTAATACATAACCTGACATTTCTCAGTCTGTGAACATTATGACCTACAGGTGGTAAGTGAGCCTTGCAGACAAAAGCAAGAGAATAAAAAGTCCCCCCCGTTTGTTATTTCACATCGTTTCACAGCCCATTTATCCACCAATAGACATGAAGACAGAATCTCTGAATTTGCTGCAGGTTTGCAAAGTTTTAGAAAGTTCCTGTGAAAGATGGACATATCCATCATAAAGTAAAGTACGCAACAAAAGAAAAAAAAAAAACAAAAGAAAAGAAGAACAGGAAATTAAATCTGCATATTTTTGTCTTTGTTAAATGGCCTGATGATAATTTATTTTTTGCAGAGAAATGTAAAACTACTTTTTACTCACCATTATCTTCATCTTTCTTTTATCTAATTAGTGGGAGTGATGGATGAAGTACAGGCCCTTACTACTGGATGAACAGTGTGAAAGCACCTGTTACGTTGCAATAATATATCTTTAGAGCTGTTTCATAACCACTTGTTTTGCGTGAGAGTGAAACCTGTGGAGGTGGGCTTAGTCACAGTGAGAAGACGACACGGCTGTGAGTTAAAGACAGACAGCTGACCTTGGCTTGTAATTACATTTGAGCAGCTTGGCCACATAATGAAACCTGATGGGTCTCCATTACATCTGCCTCCTCATGGGGCTTATATGATGTATAATGACATCACATTATTTTATTACAACATATAATCTTTATCCTGTAACCTCCATCCTATTTCTAAACTTCCATCACTGCCATCATCATCCATCAGAAAGTCATCACAGTAACAAATGTAAATCTTAAATCTTTAATCTGAATCATGTTTTTTTTTTTTTTTTAATTGTCCAGTTTGAATATGAATATAAGTACAGTCAGACTTGCATCCTGCCCAGTACAAACAATCATTTCTGTTTAAAATACCGGAAGAATCTCCTCATTTTCTACTTGATTGTGTGATTGCAAGAATTAGAAACAAATTAGAGCCAAATACAGACAAACAAGCAACTTATTAACATTAATACTTTGTTCCAGCAGGCAGGTGAGTCTCTCTTCATTGAGGTCAGGGTCATAGGCCTGCAGAGACACACAGTAAACAACACCTTCCCAAATCTCTGCACGTACAGGCTCCCCTTAATTATGCTGTGACTCCAAAAGGTCTTATCTGAATTCCTCTCTGTGCTCATTAATGTGGGTGTAGGTCCTGTGGTTGTTTTTGTTCTGATCTATGGCTACAGTTTGTCAGCAGACAGAACACAGTTTGGTACAGTAGCAGAAAGTAATTTGGACTGAAGCACTCACGACTTGCCAGAGTTGGATGCACAGAGATGGCTCTACTGCCCCCCCCCCCCCCCCCCCCCCCCCCCCAAGGGTATCTGTGCCACTGCGGCAGCTGCAGCAATACTCTGAACTTAGGGTCATGAACAACAACGAGACCACGAGCAAAGCACAGACTTTATTCTTTCTTTTAGTATCCACTACTCGACTGACACAGAAGCGACAGAACAAGCCCCGGATATATTAAGGGATAATGACACACAGTTCTGCTCCTTGCTTTTGTTTCATTATTAATTTGAACATACCCTCATCCTCTTCTCCTTGGGTGCTCTGCAAAGTGTTGCTCTACTTTATTTATGTGAAGTTATTAGGCTCTGGGTGGGATTCAACAGTGATGTGTGCTTTAGCAGTGCTTCTGCCTCCTTAATGAGGCCAGAATGCATTGTGGCTTTCCATCATATCCTGTGCAAAAAACCAACAACCTGTCCTCCGCAATGCAAGTGACCACCAGTGGTAACATATAGTGTAATATCATCAAGTACCAAAGGGAAGTAGATGAAGGCATGTGAAGATAATTGAAGGTCTCTCTCCAGCTCTCCAACGCATCAGCCTTGGTTACAAGCTTTGATCACGTCGTGTCACTCTCGTCACAAGAGATTTCCAGAGACATCGTCACCACCAGTATTTCTCATGTACATACTTTAACTACACTACACCCGCATTCTGTCCATTAGTATTTTCTGAGCATATGTAGCTCAGCAGATGTCATGCATTCCATAAATTGATAATGAGGGGAATCAATTTAACAACCTGTTAATAAGGAGGACATCACATCGTCTGCTGGCAGATGACAATTACATGCCTCTAAAGTGAGTCTCACAAAGAGTGTCATATTTTGTGTTTCAAATGATGAAAAACCCCGGAGAAACACATTCTGGGTCTTGCGCCTTTTGGCTGTCTCGATACAAATCTCATTTTGTAATCATGTTTCTCTTCTCGCATTTTCCACAGCTGCTGCCCTTGGCAACCTGGTGTCTGATCTGGCAGGACTAGGGTAAGACGATTCACACATACACACACAGGCACAGGAAACTCTTATGCTTAAAGTTTCTGCACATCACGGCAGGTTGTAGGAGGATGGAAATTCAAGTGGTTCACTTTATTCATTCAAATTAGAAAATGATAGTGATGATTAAATAGTATGGTAATGTTACAGTGTATATCCCATTACACAGATTATTACAGTAAGGCAGTGTAAGACAATCCACCCAAGTATACACAAATTATAATATAAAATGTCCTTTTTCTTGACCTATAGGAAGAGGTTAACCATCCCACCCTACTCCTCTTAGTAATGACTAAGTCATTAAATGCTTAGTATTAAAGGTAATTATTGAATTCAGCCCAGAGGAAGATAAGCATTAGCAGCAAGAGAGAGGGAAGTACAGCCACCAGAGGTTTATGTCTCAGAGGATAGAAGGCAGTGGTTGTGCAAAGCATTAAAATAAAAAATACCATGATTAAGAAAAGGCCAATAATTAAAACTAATCAATGTGGTTTGATTAAATCAAGACAGTCTGAATGAGGTGTGGCTAAATGAGGAGAGGCCCGGCTGTTACACTTATTATTAACAGATGAAGAGGATATCCATCATGCTGTCCCTCCTACAGAATATGTCGAACCTAATTTTCACACAGTACAGTTTCAGTTTGATTTATGAGAACAACCACAAGACATTATTTAACAGAGTAATTTTGAATCTTAATAAATGGCTAATTTGGCTGTCTGTGTGCAACACGTGATCAGGTTTGATCAATAAAAGCGTAATGATCCATGAGAAGCCTTCGGCCTGAAAAAGCATTGATGTGTCTTAAAATGAATGCAGTGTGTCATCAGGTTCAGTCAGCTGCTTCATGACTATCATCCACCTCAGACCACAGGGACCATAATCAGCTTCCTAACATGCTTTTTGGATTTAACCAACCATGAGGCCAAACTATATGGCACATGAAAACAGCCTGTTGGATATATTTCAGTGATTTTTAGTGATTTAACAGATTATTACTCTTTTTATTTACATACAGAGAGTCTGCGGAAGAGACAAGGTAACACGTAGACAGGTAGAAAGACTATGCTGGTGCCTTTGCACTGTTTTTTGTGTGTGATGGATTAGCTAAGTTGTTTGGGCTTTTGTAAGCGCTCTCAGTAGACAGAGTGTGTGCGTCTGTGTTTGCCACTCAATCATAATTGGAGAGTAGAGCCCTTGTGGCCAGTTTGTCAAGGCGAGACTCGATTAGACCAGACAAGAGAGGCAGTTTTTCCTCATTTTGATAGATTTGCAGCAGCGAGTGTGAAGGCTGTTCTTCTGCTACACAGAGTCTCAGTGGAGTTTCTGCGGGTGTCCTTCACTGCTACATTTGCATTCCTGCTTATGTTCACTTCAAATAGGAACGGCTTAAGCGCACACATATATAGAAACCTGTGCTTTAGATTACTCTGGGAGTCAGTGGCACTTTAGTAGCAGCTGAGAGCTGAGGAGGAGGAGCAATAGACTTTCTTCTGAGACTGTAAGTAAACTTTGATCAGTACCAGACAGACAAGGAGACCCCAGATGCATCTTCACTGTCCACTTGTTGCAGTTTTGATACTTAGTTTGCTCACATTCACACTGCCCAAGCTGCAAGTGAACCACTTGAATGGTGAATGGCCTTTTGGAATTTTACTCCACCAGCTTATAGACAGTTGGTGACATGTCAAAACTTGATGAAAAGAGGCTGCAACTATTAGTGTCTCAATAACTAAATCTAAAGATATTCAGTTCCCTATTATAATTAGAAAGACCAGAAAAAATAACATTTTGACAAGGTGAAAGCAGTTCATTTTTCAAATCAATTAATGAACTATTCATTGCAGTTCTGCACTCTCTACTCTTCAACCTGTTTAGTATCTTTGCTCACAGCATAAGTGTAAAAATACCTGAATTGAGAGTCTGTCCTATTATCCATAAATTTGCATATTTTGTAGGTTGTGTTGTGTGTGTAGTCACCCTGGGTTGCATTCTCACTCCCGACAAACCGCACTGCAGTTCACTTGGAAGAAGATCAAGATCCCCATTTTCAAACAATTGTTCTCAATTAAAAGCTCTAGAGAATGATCAGATTGCTGCTAACTGTTTGGATGACATCTGCTGGAAAGACTCAAATGAATTCTTTGTTTATTTTTCCATCAGAGAACTTTCATTTTGGTTTCATCCAGTCAAAAAGTAACTCTTCAGCACTTGTGCCAGTTGCACTTGAAGATCATGCTAGGTGGAGCCAACTTTACTTAAATATCGACTATATTTTTTGTCAATGTAAACTAAGTTTGTTTGGTTGATGTACAGATATATCTTTTCAAAACCGTTTATCAGAGTCTTACGTGACAAATAAATTACTGGTATTTTCTATTTCTGTAGATGTAAACCAACATTTTTACAGACACACAGAGATTGTAATTATGTGCTTTCTTTGCTATTAAATAGTGAGTATTTTTAAATTGGTATGGAAAATTTCATGTAATTTCTACCTTCTTAATAACAGTTGATATAGACAGACAGGAAACACAGTGGTGAGAACAGGGGTGATTAGTAGGAGAGCTTCATGCACACATTAGCCCACTGATCCACAAGAACTCCCTGTGGAAGTCAAAGGCACCAGCATCTCTCTGAAAGTGTGAGTTTTTGCAGCCATGTAATCGAACGGCGCAAATGGATGTAGCTGTCACTACAGGATGTTCCTCTGGAGTCTCCTTGGTCAATACTGTTGTGATTAGGTTGCAGTGATTGCTTACTTAACGTCTGTTTTCCTCAACCCAAGAGACAGTGACTGAGCTCTACTGCTGCAACTCCCTGCCTGTATATATATTTCCCATATGTGTGTTTGTTTTTGGTGCCTGTGGTGAGCCATCTGTACAGCTGTATCCACACAATGTTTTTGTGTATGTACATGTTTCATGTTGGGGGAATTTCGGAGATTTTCCTTTGTGCACGTGTGTTTTGACAGATGTAGCAAACCAGCTGAACCTCTTTGAAGTCCATAATTTAGTTCATGAGTCATTGTGATCGTTCGGGCAGTTGTTACTGATGCTCCCACACAGCTAAGTCTCCGATACCATTTGTGTTTCTTACGGCCACAATGCATCAGTGGTTTTCTGGGGCAGACAGGACACCAAGTAAAGCATTATTGGATTCAGCCAAGTTAGAAAAGCAGGACAAGAACTTAGAGAATCACGTTAGTGGCCTCTAGGGAATAAAAACTGGGGTCCCAAATTTGATTCCCAGCCTCCTTCTTGGCTGTGACACATAACCCTGCGATGTCTGTATATCTTCCTTATTATATATGAGTATTTAAAAAAAAATTGATCCCCTCAGGGAAAATCTAGTTTTACTTGCCTTCCTTTAAGGAGGTTTAAAGTCCAGTGTCTGTAACAGAAGGGATTCAGTGTTTTGCTAAAGGATACCTCAGTAGGGCAGAGTCTTGCTTAAATTCTCACCTAAACTACCAATTTTGAAACACACCATATTTACCATCGACTGTAGCTCATTTGTCACTGTAACATTTTAGTTCCTCATAGTATCTTTCTTTCTCACTGAGTTTGATTCACACCCTGCTTCAGTGTCCCAATACACACAGCAAAACACAGTTTATTTCCCATCACGTTCTGTTGTTGTTCCAGGAAGGACCACAAAACTTCAAAACCTTATGAATGTGCATGGTCTTAGTTTCAGCAAATGTAATTTTCTAGCCGGTAAAATTTGTGGATTGAGTTTTTATTGCTTCCGATGCAGCCAGGTTGAGTTTCAGCCCTCTGATGCTGCTTTCAGTAAATTTCATCATTTCAGTGTTTTGAATACAGATATTTTATTTTCTGCTGCAGACCCGATTTTTGTTATTTTGCCCTTTGCTGTTGCAAGTATGTGAAATTATTGGACTGGATTTAACTCAAAGGCAAGAGTATCTGTATTATTGTGCTGTTGCAGGTATGAAGCAAACAAATATAAAAAGTTTTGTTTGAATGTGAGTCACAGCAGAACAGAAATAGTTCACATATCATGAAAATGGAGACTAAATTCTGCCCCCTGTTGTTGTGATTCGTGTAATTATTGTCCTCATGATCATGATTTGGATTATAGCGTCATAGTCCATCAGCTGTAAGGATCTTTCCTAAAAAGGTTCTATTTACTATTTACTATCTGTAGGTATATAGGACATACACTCAGACACACACACACACACACTAGCCTCCTTACCTTGTCTCCTTATCTTTCTCATATACTACTTGCTGCTTATCACTCCCTTGACCTGACAGCTCCAGCTGCAGTTTATCTGGGTGTGCAGTGAACTGAGGATCCATTAGTGCCACTGACTGAACCAGACCCTGGTCAAAATATTGACTTGAATTTATTTTCTCACACTGGAGCTGCTTGACCTGCACTGTGGTATGTTCTTGGTCCAGCAGCCTCAGACTGGACACATATAATAACACATGACAGTAATGTACTGCAGCTCTCCAGACACTTTAAGTTTCAGTTCTTACTTTGGTCATTACAAATTTACTGAATTTGCAATTTGTGCAGTATAAGGCAAGTGCACCCCAGTTGCAGTACTGTATATTAGCAGAGTTGGCCCAGATTTATATTACTTATATCAGCTGTCTCACTGCTGACCTCTGCTCACTTCTCAAATAATTGTAATTTGGAGACAACATATCACTTTACCTACTTAGTAGGAGTCCACTAGGAGTCTCTTTTCGCATCAGATACACTTAGAAGTTAAATCTTTGCATGATTATATTTTTTTTCACATATTATATGTGACACATTTTTGGTCTTCTTGTGAGGAACTAACAGCGTTTCAAATGTAAAGTTTGATATCTTGTTTGTGTTAGACTTTTTTGTTGCTATGTTGTTGAAAGTCCTGATTTCCTCACAGATATCATTAAATGTTATTTTATTTATTATAAAACCAGTCTTATCTGACTACAGCTATGGTCAACAGTGACAAAATTCTTATTTTTTACTGTCTTGCCCACTTTGTCTTTCATATTGACATAAACCTTGTGACCTTTATCCTCACTGAGGGCAATATTGGCTATTTCCTCCCTCTCTGTGCTCTATAGGTAATCTATAAACTTTTGGTAGTTCATTCAGTCACTCACTTCTGGTGGTTGATTCACTGATGAACTTGCACACAAGCTCTTCACAACATCAGGTGTTTATGTTTAGGGATCACATAGTTTTATGTGATAGTTTTATATCTTCCCTCAATAAGGGGCAGATAATAAATTGTGGCTCTGTGACTGTGACATTCAGTTACACACAACTCATCTACATACAGTGTGATTCAGTGATCCACAGCTGAAATGAAATTTTTTTTTGGCCTTTTTTTTAAGCTTTATTGTATAGAGACAACTGAAGAGTGACAGGAATGTGGGAGAGAGAGAGAGATGGGGAATGACATGCAGCAAAGGGCCACAGGTCGGATTTGAACCCTGGGCCGCCACGGCAAGGACTGAGCCTTTGTACATGGGGCGGATGCTCTACCAACTGAGCTAACCAACACCCTGAAATGAAAGTTTTGATTGATGAATTTCTAATGTTACATCATTACTCAGTGAAAATGATTCTTTATCTGCTGCAATCGGTCTTTGTGCTGTCATCTGTGTGAATCACAGAGAAACGCTTGAAATTATTTCGCTCACACACTCTGGAGGCTCTATATCTTTATCTCTCTCTCTCTCTGTTATTACAGCAGATATGTGACATCCTGCTGGGTTTATGAAAAATAGCAGCAACACGGCGCAGAATGGAAAACGTATCTGCTGATTTGTTTTGTTTTTCATTATTGTTGATTACTTAAGTTGTTTATTTTGCCATGCTGAGTTGTCCTATGGTTGGTTTAATGGATCATGACATGTAATCTACAAAAACATTGAAAGGAGATTGTTATGTGAAAGTGTAACAAAACAAATATGAATAAATGCTTCTAAATGTATTATGTGCAAATTATAAGCTGGAGCCTTAACAGACTGTGAGTCTGTGTACCATATTTGTTTGAGTGATTTAGAGGATGTATAATTGTATTGTATATGTATAAGTGATTGACATGTTCCTGTTACTGACGTTTACATCTACCATGTCGCTCTGCTCTGTTTGAAGAGGCTTTCCATCTTGTGAAAGGATAATTTCTGTTTCTCAAATCAGCTTAATGAGTTACCAGGTCATAAGTACTTCATTGTAGCAGATCACTTTTACAGCATGTTGTTAAGTTTCCTCTTTCTCTACTTGTTTTTTCCATCTGTCTGTCTGTCTGTCTGTCTGTCCGTCTGTCTGTCTGTTTCTCTCTTCAGGCTGGCAGGTTATGTGGAGGCTCTGGCGTCTCGGCTGGGAATGCAGATTCCTGACTTGAGCCCAAAACAGGCTGACATGTGGCAGACTAGAGTCAGCTCTCACTCGGTTGGTATCATCATACCGCACTCTGTAACCACTCTGCTCTCTAGCCATGTCTCTTCCGGTATAAATGCATATTTCTATTTTCAGTTTTGTATGACAGATGAAGACAGATAAAAGCCGCATAAACACTCAACATAAACACAATCAGAGTGGATATTAATGAACCAGCTGCAAAGAGCATTTGAATGATTCCATTTGTCGTGTAATGCACCGCAGACAACAGAGACACAAGCGTCTGTGATGTGCCCTTTTCATCACTCATTCATTGCATGAGAAAATTAGACCTGAATGTTTTTTTAATATGCAGTGGCTACTGAAGTGTGTAATATAATTAACTTCAATTAGGTGGAGTGATTGGTCGTGCACTAAGAGGCTGATTGTAAAAGGTCATGCAAGTTGGTCTGGTAGGCTGGAGAATACGGTTTTTATTTTCTTGTAAACATATAGAATACATGTCAAAGTGTAATAGAAACTCAGTGTTTCATGTCATTTCAGTGGTCTGCTCAGAAGTCCACACCTGCAGCTAAAGATTTCATATAATGAAATGATAATAAAGCAAGAAAAAAGGACAGTTTGATTAAAAACGTTGCTTGTAACTGAAATGTAAGAGGCTTATTTTCTGGAAACGACAAAGCTGTAGAGATTTGTTTTTATGTGGATGACATAAAACCCACTTCTCTGCCAGTATTGTTTCCTGACTTCCATTTCTCCATGTGCAGGGTAAAGCCATCGGCGTTGGCATCGGCTGTATTCTCGGCATGTTCCCTCTACTGTTCTTCAAAGATGACGAGAAGAAAGAGGGCCAGACGGAGGCGCAGGAGAAAACACAACCACCACCTGCTCCAACAGAGAGCAGCAAAAACTGAAACTGTCAACTCATCGGAGACAAATACTATTTGGAATCCATTAGAATACTTTAAACTGGGGCTGATTGGCTGTGTCTGGTGGACTGGAGTGTATGGAAATGTCTTTGAACCCCATACAGTCTAATCTCCGGGTACTTTGCTTTGCAAGGCCCAGTCAAACTATCAAAGGTATTCTGAAGAGGATTTTAGATATTATTTGATTCTAGACTTTGAACTTAAGCACAGGGACCTGAACTGTCTCTTGACAAGAGACAGATTCATTGGACTGCTGCTCCTCCAACTGTTGCACCGTAACCTCACCATGTTTTGACTGACCGACACGGGCTGAAACTCATTTATCTTAAACACACTGCGTTGACCTCTTTCTCTCCTCTGCTCTGAGTCTTTTGAATATATATACCTACGTCTCTAGATGGTTTGATGACAAGTAAGGGTAGTTGACCATTTGGGGACTCCTTCAATTCATTCATTCAATATCACAACAAACTTTGAAAATAGTGAAAGAAAACCCATTCAGAGCTCTTTAAGAAAAAAAATCGTGAAAGTATCTTACATGGCATTTTGACATTGAAGCTAAAAATTGAGGCAGGCCTATGGCTTGATTCAGCAGGGTTAAGAGCCATGCTTTGAAGAACGTTCTGTTTCCTGATGAGTTTCTGACGGTGATGAGTCATGGAAAGAGGGTCACTTTTGCATACAAAGATTCCCCCTTCCACAGCAAGTACATTATACTTCAGTACAGTACTTCAAGCATGTTTGGCTATTTGATGATGTCAAAGTCTTAAAGTCCTGCCGGTCTGCCGGTGTTAAATATAACATGCTAGCTGCTCCATTAGATTTTTATGTTTTTTGTCGCTGATTAACTTTATATGCTTTGTGATAATCATCCAAAGCAATTATATGCACAAAATGTTTCCCTTGTATACTGTGTGTAGCCAGGTAGGTGCAATTCAAGAGTATCTAACCTTTTAACGAACAGTTTGCTACTTAACTAAGTATCAGGAAGGAGAGGCAGAGATATAAAATACCACCTGAAACCTCTGTCCCATTTGCACTGACCCTCTGGTTCCAATACCTATGATTAATCTCATCCAGCTCTGCATCAAGCAAGCTGTGGCTGAACTTCAGCGCACGTCTTTCATGCACAGTGAGACAGCACCGGGCCCCGAGTCCAGTTTCTATTATGGAGCCATTAAGATCAGTAGATAGTTTGAATTGATGTCACACTAAATGATTGAGATGAACCCGTTTCCATTCTGTGAAAAAGCTTTTTAACACGAACGCACAACTACATTTTTTCCTGTCCCTCTAGATCCATTGTCCCTGCTCTACTGCCCTCCTCTGGCTGAACTTCAGAGGTGTCAGTTTTAGTAGTTTTTGTTGTCACTTCAGTTAAGTTTACACCTCGTATTGTCACACACTTGTGGTTGTATATTATCACAGTTTTGCTTTCCCTGCTTAGTATTCAAACCCCTCAGTGTCTCGCTGCTAAGCTTCTCTGGCTATAATTTATCACTTTACGATTTTGTTCTTAATCAGTGTTCTTATTTTTAAACCAAAACTAGGTCATTTGCCAACCAGGAAACAAGAAGGCAGAAAGAACATATTTCCAAGTCTTAAGTAAGCTGTCACTTTAGCTTGTCACCTGCTTGGCACATGTTACTCAGAACTGGAGACTGTTTATTTATGGTGTCAAATCTGTTTAGAGGTTGATGATGAAGGAAGCAGCCATGTGTCACCAAATGAAATTTCCTTGCAGGAAATGTATTTATTTTTGTTTTAATACTCAGTCTTGTATTCATGATTTTCTCATCGGATATTCTCTTTATCTCAAAGGACAATGTTAAGAATACAAGATATTTGTCAGCACAAAAAACACTTTTGTGAGTATATTTTCAACAACATTTGTCAACAAGGAAGGACTTTGCAACCAATCACTGTATGTCCCAGTCCATAATTAAACTTACTAAAGATGCTCTGAAGACTTACCCTGTATAAGATTGTTCTAGTTATTTATTATGTGGGTAACAGTGATCCTAAACAGTGGTAGAATGAAGAAAATGTACAAAGAATAGAACATATTTATGTAGTTAGGATTTTTGATCTGATTGCTTGATTTCCACCTTGCATGAACTGCTAATAAAAAAAAAAACCCTATCGTACATGTTTACTTTGTAAGAATAATTACAAAAAAAAAAAGAAGTATGTTCTAAAATGATGCACTGCAGCAGAATATAAATCACTGGAGTTGTACGAGTAACTCAGATCAGGATAGATCTTTGACTATTGTAATAAAACTATATATTTTACGGCTGTTTCAACTATAACAAAGTACATGTGTTTCCATTTTTAGACAGCCAAAGGGTGAACATAGGTATTTCCAAATAGGATTGTGTGTTTGTGCATTCTTGCAGTGGTTTTGCAGATTGGGAACAGAGCCCTCTGCTGGGACGTGAACTGGTAAATGCAGTGTGGAGGTTTGGACAGTGTGTAGGGTGGATCCTCCAAGGAGCAGACTGTTATGAGAAAACCAGGTGAAAAGTGATGATGGTAATAATTACCAATAATAGTAGCAATTTACATCCTTGGATTGAATCATTAAATTGCCTGTTTCAGTGCTTTCAGACTTCCTTTAGTGCACAGTCAGCCATCATAAAAAAATATATATATATAATCTGTGTCAAAATACTGTAATTTGGAGGCTATTTTTTTTTCCTCATTCATGTTGCGCTGCGTCACTGAACTTATTTGTGTCACTTGGAGGAAAACAAAGATGTAATTTTATCCTTGAGAAACAGGTGGATTGTTAATCAATGATGAAAAAAAGCACATTAAATTATTCTTCATGGGTTTCCTACTCAATGTGTGAAAGACAGTTTGTTGCAGGTCATGAGTACAGACTTAAGGACTTTTGTGCTGGTATCTTGTATATTGTAAGCTGACTGCCTATATAAGTGTTAAATTGATGAAATTGATAAAAAGCAGGTTATGAAATTCAAAGTTATTTTAAAGTGTTTTTCATTTGCTTTCAGTGTTTATATGGACCTGTTTTGGTCTCAGGAGGTTTGGAAAGCTTCACTGGTTGGAGATTTGGACAAGCAGGAGTCATTAGCCAGCCTACAGTTTTTAGAACAGAGTATTTGTACTCTATATTACCCATTTTTATTTTACTCAAAACAGTCTGCTGTCTATTTTTATCATCCAAAGAGTTTCCTCTCTAAACTATCAACAAAATTAGTTCTGGATCTGCATATTAAAAGCTTCTAAAATGGTAGTAATTTTTATCCTCGTGCTAGTGACATTGCTCCGGTGTCAGCCGGTCTACTTCAGTCCAAACTGAAATATCTCAACAACTTGGATTGTCATGAAATTATGTACAGACATCAATGGCACCCAGAGAATGAAGTCTGCCGATTATGGGGATTTCTTCTAGTGTGGTGTGAGCTGCACTTGCCTCTGAAAACTCAAAAAGGACTTGGTTTTAGTGTAGCTGTCATGGGGTTTGGGTTAAACCACTGGCCTTTGGACAGGTGTCATAGCCTAAAAGTGGTACAGCTTTCTAAGTAATCTTTCAAAGTCAAGTTAATACATAAAAGTCTTGAATATTTTTTCAATTATTAAATAAATTTTACCCACAAAATAATTTTACCCAGCTTCACACCAAATCCACACAGATCCACAGTATTCTCTGATTCACGGTGCAATAATTTTCTCTTTAGCAATGAGGGTAAATCAGTTTAAAAGCAAAATAAAAAATAAAATCACTGATCCTATATTTTCATTTACTTTCAAACTGATTTCTTACTCTTTTTGGTGTCTTTGTGGCACTTTTATCTACAATATGTGGCAGTATGGGACTTAATATGTCACCGTGCTAAAAAAAATCATTATTGCTTCATGTCAGTGCTTATACGTTTTATATTTTCTTTGGCCCAAAGTAAAGATTTGGTCTGTGCTGTGTACATTTGTAAAAAATAAGAGAGAAATTAAAATAATTACTTATGATGAATATACTATAGAGAAAAGAATGGAGTGGAGGTTAAGAGTCTGTTTCTGTGTGATTTTATCTGCTTTGATTAAACTGTTACCATCTGGCTGCAAACATCTGGCCTGGTGTGGATTCTGCATGATCACTACATATTTTGGTTTATGGTAAATGTAATCTATCTTTTTAAATTGTAAGCATGATTTAAATTAATAACAGTTCTTCTTTTAATTCAAATAAATAGTTGAAGAATAAATTATTATACAGACTGAGGCAGGTGAGATATTCCACTTATCTGTATTCAACAGTGTGTGTCCTACTTTAACAGACAGACACACACACACATACACACACACACACACACACAGTCCCGAGAGGAGGATAAAGTGCAAACACCTGTAGGGATGTACTGTAGGTGAGCTTCCGATATCATGAATTAAGTTTTGATTTATTTCACACGAAGTTCAAGAGGGAACACATTTATATTAGCGGCTGGCTTCACTGAAAGCAGATAAAGCTTTTAGTGAAGCTACCTGTATCTTAAATCTTGCACTAGGCTCATCAACTTCTTAGGTTTAGGTGGATGTGAATTTTATATCAGTCATTCATCATCCTTTATCATTCCTGCAGTGCAGTTGTATATGTAGCAAATAACAATAGTGCATATACTGCTGTTGGTACTTCATATGAAATGTGTTGTAAGATATTGGAATGTGAGCTATTTTGATAATGTGCTTATGTGTTATCATCACATTTATTTCTATTATTTGTCTTCATTGCAGCTCCAATACCAATAAAAACACCTTTTGCAGAGATGATGAGTAGTAAATACAAACTAAATGCCTGCAGCATATTCTTGGGAGGAGCACAAACAGTGGACAAATAAACAAACTTAGTAGACTTAATGTAGCTATGCATACAGAGAGTGCAGTACATTTAAACAGACACAATATGCCACTATGTTAACATATTTTTTAAGATTGACCTCTATACACATCAACAGACCTTTTTCACAGCAGCCATTTTCACATAAAATAGTCGGGTCAACACAGGTGTTTCCAATGATGCTAATTAAGGCTCTGTTCCATTTATTGCAGCAGACCTTTTCCAGTGAGCCAACACGCACCACAGCAGCACACTGACTCTGTTTGACCTGAATGGAACTGAACTTTAATTAGTATCACTGGTAGCACCTGTGTTTACCTACTATTTCATGTCTGCTGTGAAAAAGGTCTATTAAACAAAATTTTATCTACTTTACCCAGTCTCTCATGATACCCACCTGCGTATTGAATAGATGTAATAGATTGGTTATTTGAGGGTCATATTTCCACATGTATTTCACTTTTCTTTTTCTTTTCTTTTTTTACTCGGTATGAGAGTAACTGTACAGAAAACAAGCTTTATAGTAGGCTGTAGAATAGTAGAACGTTAACTCCGCAGTGTTTTAAGTATATTTTGTTGTTGTTTGTTGTCATCTTTGTCACATTTACTTCTTTCCCCCCTGGCTGTCATTAGTGTGTGCACAGGCATATATGTGTCAGAGGGGAGCAGAGTATCAGCAGGGATTAAATAGCTTGGGACAGGCGTTGCATAGAGAGGGATGGCTTGATGGTGTAACTTGAGGTGGAGTGCAACAGAAAGAAAATAGAAAATCTCAGTGGCACCTGGAATTATTAAACAGACACTTAATTTTATATTAACATCACTAGAATCAGAATAGAAAAAAATATATATATGTCTTCATGATGATTTTCATATCACAAAATTCAAACTTGGACAAAAAAATGTTTCACTGAAGCTTTATTTGTTATCTATACAAACAATACTAAAATGGAGCAATAAGAAAACATCACACACACAAAAATCTGCAAAAACACATACAAAAATATCTTCATAATCAGTATTAAGTCATTCACATAGCTGCTCATTCTGACAACACATTCCCACTTTATATGTGCCACTCGTCGCTCATTTCCCTGCACTAAAACATTAGCAACATGCAGAAATACAGTGCCATGAACATGTTATTGATAAAACAACAGATTTCAGTTAAGGGCTTTGTCCCACAAAAACAATTCTATGTTATAACAAAGCCATACTTGGGAAGAGTGTTTTCACTTTTCAGCACCTCTTGAAGAGTGCAGTCAGCCTTGGACAGAAACCATCGTGGGGACAAACTGCATTTCCATGCACCAGTATTTTTATCAGGTCTAAATGTTTATAATTTTAGGCCTCAAAGAAAAAGCTACAGTCTACAGGTCCCCACCGCAGTTACTACTGCGCTTCATTAACTCCAAGAGAGGCACTACTGTGCAGTTAAACATTCAAATAATCAACAAACATTAAAAAGCCATCTTCACTCCAAAATAACCCAAAAGTTAAAATATTTAGTCACAAAGAGATTTGTTCTAATTAAACAAGGGAAAACATTTTAATGTGCATGCCCCTCTCTTCTTGTTTCCTTTAAAATCTTGAATAAATCCCCTGCAGTATTAATAACTGGTGGTAATTCGATGCACGCCCCGCTCTCCTCTTATTAGCACTTGCATGTGAACTAGGTCCTTGTCACAGCAAAGTTAAGAAGTGACACAAAAACTTAAAAAACAAGTGTACATGCTCTTTGATTTTTTTTCTTGTCATAACAGCATTTACTCTGAGGCTTTACATATTAAAAACTACAGGGATCAGTCAATATGTAGACTGAGTCTAGAATTTTAGTCAAAAAGTTGAGATTAAATTCTGAAGCAGGTAAAAACAAATGCATTATGATTGTGTCTCCAATATGATTAAACCAATAAACATGCCATATAAGACTTCGCATTTTAATTTGGTAACCCATATAATGCACTTAAAGGAACGACCTGATATTTTTAGAGTCATGTCATTTTTCTTCACCAGGTATTGTTACACTACCAAAAAAAATATTCTTGCATTGCAATTTGTTAGCCATGTTAGCAAACCTTATTATAACCAACCCATAAATGCTAGCCTGCAGCGATAGCACCGTTAATAACCAAGCTACTGTGCCACTTTTAAAACGCCCAGTGCTCCCAAACTCCTCATGAGTGATAGCGTCTTGATAACCAGAAATAGCAGAACAATAATCAATCATTTTAAAATGTGAATGTATCTTTTTGTTCACACCGTGCTTAGCTCACCTCTAATGACATGCATCACCATGTGATTTAACAACTTTGATTGTGCAAAAGTAAAAGCTAGTGACGAGAAGAAACCTTGAAGAAACTGTGAAGAAACTTCTTTTTGTGAGAAATTGTAAAAAATGTGAAAAATATGCTTTTGGCTCATGGTGTGCATGAAGTTGCATTGGGAGATGCTGCAGCGCGACAGTTTCAGTCAGTCCCAACTGGATCACCTTCATTACTTCATTCAGCAGAGTTCAAACGGTACAAACAACCAGCAGATGTCTCTGTTAAAACAACTTTCCACTGCTGATGAGTTCTGGTAAATCCGCCATTTTTAAATGTGTTCTATCAGGACGAACACAGCACCCTGTGCTACCACTGAGAAGAAATACATTCGATTTATAAATTCCTGTTTTTGGTCATATTTTCCATTCTTTGAATGTGCAATGGTTTCCTCCCAAAAAGAGAAACCTAAAATGTATTTCCTCTCAGTTTCACCACAGCTTTTTGTTCACTTACTTTCTACCAAGATGAACAGGTATCCAGCACCGTTCACTTGGTAAATACTAATACATTAAAAACGGTGTCACTATTAAATTCCCTACTGCTTCAGCACAAAAAGAGATTTCTTGGGGAAAGTCTAACTAAATTCACATTAAATTACTGAAAATCATACATTTTTTGTTTCAGCTTTTAGCATAAATGTGCTCGTATTGTACCATTTTATCAGTTGTTACAATCATGCAGTGCAAAACAACATAAGCAGAAGCTTGTTGTTGTAATCACACAATATATTCTTTAACTATTTGTTAGCTTTTTCTTTATGTTTACAGGGGTATAGACAAAGCCCATGATTATCCATAGAAACTATAATAAAGTGTTTACTTGTTCCTCCGGATGGTAAAGTCTCCTCACCAGGAGGAGCTGCCATCCTGCCTTAAAAGACTTCATTAGTAATGCTTTCACTGGACAGTTTGAGAACTACATAGTCTAATTTGTATTTCAACTGTCTTTCCACCAAACAAGCACAAACTGACAGTGGGAGAAATACCGACACAGTCCACAGTTTTTCATGACATGATCCACACACGCACAGGGTCATACAGAGGGTAAACAATCACACTCACACACACACGCACACACACACACGCACACACACTCACACACAAACCAAGGCTCTCTCTCCTCTTGGTATGCTCTTTGTTGTGGCCGCACAAGGGCAGCCTTTGTATGCCATAAGCATCAGCATGTCGAAGAGAGAATATGTGCATATTTGTTTCCTAGTGTCTTGTCTAGTTATGCATGAGTTTGTATATATGTGTGTGTGTGTGTGTGTGGCCCTGGTATTTGCCCTCTTTAGGAGCTACTCTCCCACTGTGCTGGCTTCCATCCCACCGTTTGGCAGGACAGCACAGATAGAGGACAAGACAGAAAGTGAGCCTCTTTTCTCTCTTCACACTGTTGCATTGTTGGTTTGAGCAGGCAGGCTGGTGTTGAGATGGGTATTAAGGGGGGAACAGTGGAGGAAAGTGGGGGCAGATGGGGGAGAAAGTGGAGGGAAGCCAGCGTCCTGGTGGTGGTGGTACCATAGACGTTCCCTCAACTAATGTTTGTCTTTCAAGTCTGCCTGCTGAGCTTATGTTTGATGTATTGTCTTAATCTTACAACATGGCAGAAGAGTTCCCCGTGTATATATCCAGTGCCATAGGTTGTAATCCTGCATAGTACTGTACCATCAAGGTTTTTGTCCTAACTGTTTATTCTGTCCCAACAAATAAATAGCACAATGTTTTCCCATTTTAAGTTGTTTGAGAGCTTTCAGAATATTCACTTGTCTTTCAGAGAACACCGTGGACTGAGAGCCTGCTAAAAGAACACGAAGAGGGGGTTTTCAGTCTACTTTGTCATTGTTGTTGGAGTGAACAGGCTGGCACTGGGCTGAGCACGGAGACGAGAAGGAGGAGGTGGTGGAGGAAAACATTTTAGAGGTGGCAGAGGGTTCCCTGGGTTTGTGTTTCTGATGCAGGACGATCGCAGCAAGAATGCTAATGATGTGCACGTGGAAGTACATAGATCTAGGAAAGAAAGGAAGAAAAACAAAGCATAACTTGTGTAAATTATTATTAATGTACTCTAAGGGGAAATAGATATAGAGATATACATAATATCATGTTAAAAACTAAAATGTGGAATATTTTGAGTATTCTGGGGCTTAACATTTCCACCTTTATACATGTAATCAGCCAGTAGAGAAGGCTTGATGGCAGAATGGCTCTTTATCACCTATTTGCCACTAAAAGCCTGCAAATATATGTATTTATCATTTATGTTCACGATGAATCAATGAACAAAAAATCTATCAGCAGCTATTTTGATAATCTTTTAAAGTCATTTATTAATTCTCTTAGTCTTCTGTAGTAGTAAAATAAATATCTTTGGATTTTAGGCTGTTGGTTGTGTAAAAGACATCGCCTTTACCTTTAATTTGTAAAGGGCATTTTCACCATTTGCTGACATTTTATAGACAAACAACTTATTTAATTGAGAAAATAATCTAAATACTAATTGATAATAAAAATAATTGTCAGTTGCAGATGCATAATTTAGATTTGAACCCTATAGCAGAAGAAGTATGGCAACTTCACAGTTGGGTGGATCCTTAGAAATACTTCCTTGTACTGTATACTACAGAACAATATGTGGCGATACACCATGTACACTCTGCAAGGAGAGGCATCACCAGCACTTGGTGCATGCATATCCGGCATGTTGGCACCCATATACAAAGCTACATGAATGCAGCAAGCATGACTTGGGCTGAAGAGGATAAGAGGACTAAAGATGATCACATACCTGTAATAAACCAATGTGGGCTCTACGGCAAGAAGTAGAAAAGGCATGACAGTGTAGCAGATGGCCAGCTGGGTGGCTGCCCAAGTTATGATATCATAACCCAGCTTCAAGCCACTGTGGCCCAAGAAGTAGTGACGAATACACTTCCGTACCTGGTGGGTAGAGACAATAACTGTTTTCATACCAGTGAAAGGATTGGTATAGATATGGTATTGATGTAATTCCACCTAACCCAACCTCAGATTGTATGAACTGAGACTACTAAAACTACAATGTTCTATATGTTGTTGTGGTATAATAACTTCGTCAACAGTTTAGCCAGGTGTATCTATTGGTTGCTCACATACATAAGAGACTCAGACAGACGCAGACAGTCCGATTTGTAGTCACATACATAAGAGACTCAGACAGACGCAGACAGTCCGATTTGTAGACTTCCTTCCAGGTGTACTAATATGAATATTTAATGGATGCAGAATACTCACCGTTCGTGCTGCCATGGTGATGGGGATGGCAGTGATGAAGGTAAAGTAGTACCCTGGGTAAACACCGTGCCACAAGGCAGACAGGATGAAGGTCAACGCCAATCTGTGCTTGGGCGCTCGGTCATAGCACACCCTGAGGAGGTGAGAGGAATCGGACATATTCAACAGAGCTGAGTAAATGTTTTCTGACTGTATGCCTGAGTGCTGAAGTTGCAGCTCTTACGTTTTGAGCCAAATTCCTGTTCGAATATTCCAGTTGTCTATAAACGTCTTGAAGCTAGTTGCAGTCTGAAGAAAGATAATAAATAACAATGAAAGTCACTATAAGACTTTGAATAACACAGTGTCCATTAAATTTAACACACACTGTATTTTTTAAATCATGTGAAATACTGAAGGTACCTCAATGCCCAAGATGTTGAGGTTACAGATGAGGTCCCAAGATGGCTTTCCATTTTCATCCATCCCCAAGAAACCATAACCGGCAGCGTTGTTGACTGCATCAGCTGACAGGACAGTGGAACAAAAGAAAAAAATGAAATCCCATGATGTCCATGGCAATTACAATGCAGCTCATGTTCCCCAGAGCTCACCTAGTGTCCAGGCAAAGTAGAATTTGGGCCTTGAAGCTTGTATGGAGAAGAAAGCGTAGGCGAGCCTAGTGAGGAAAGGGGCTTGGCTGACAAAGTGGGGGTCCACGTTGTACGTTATCGGCAGCGACCGAGTCACAGTGAGGAAGAACAGCATACAGCCGGAGCAGACCAGCAATTTTCGACAGACGGCGTTCTGTAGAGAAAACCGAGAACTGCTGAGCAGTGATGGAAACACACATAACGGCTGGACATGAAGACCACTGGACTCTAAAATCAAGTCCAGCTGAGACCACAGGAAATTACTCATATTTAGTAACTATAAGGACGTGCAGAAACCAAACATTGGATAGTTGCTCCACTCTACTGAACCAAATCACAATGTCCATTTACTCAGGCTACACTTTTTATTTGACTGGAAACCTATTGGCTAAAACAGATTTGATCTATGTACAAATATGATGGAGAGTGTACTCCAGCTGTTTAAGAGACATTGTTTCTGGCTAATCCACACCAGCTTTGGAAGTTTTATTACTGCCTGTTACTGCTTATGATGAGTGTTGATTTCAGCTTTCAGGCAGAAAACAGAATTTAACATTAGGCTGATGACATTTTCGATAATACAGGAGAGCAACGCAGAGGCAGCATGCTCTGTCTTATGATACACCTCCTGATATAACTGGAAAAGTGTCAGTGAATAAAATATTAAACTAGCAGAAAACTGCAAGAAGAATGGTGTAGAATACACTAAAGATGAAAAACCTACTATAGTCACAGCTTATGCTATGTCATTTATCAATTTACCATAGGTGATGGGTCCGGTGTCTTATCATAACCATTCTGTCCATTACACGTCCCAGAGTGCTGCCTGAGCCTCTTGCTGATGTGTCTGCCCTCTATAAAGTCTATGTAGTCCGTATAGTTACTGCACGGTCCCACCAAGATACTCAGGAAGTTCAGATTGTAACTCAGGTACTCGATGAGAGAAGGCCTCACACTGCAGAAAGAACAATATGAAAAATCACTGAAAACAAAACAGAGAACCCATAAACACACAAAAAGTTAGGGATATTCGGTTTTCTGATGAAATTTCAGAATGCACCTAAAATGCACTATAACCTTTACAGGTGAACTTACTTTGACCTTCTCTAAACTTTTGAATGCACATGTCCAACTGTTCAGTGTTTCAGTACTTATTGCATAACATGCTGTTCTCTAACAAGGTGATTAACCGCAAAAATCACAACAAGTGTCTGATTCATGAATCGACCACCAAATGTTCTGGTTCAATGACAATTTGTATTTAAACAGTCCTCTTCATCACGCTGTTCACATTTTGACATCATGAGACCAAAGCGACACCTAACAATCAATCAACAGTACCTGGCCATTGCAAGGTTTCAAACGGGATGTACTCAGAGGGAAGTTGCCACTGAGCTTAGAGTGTCACAGAGTTTCATCAGCAGGTTGCAATAAGTCGACTTGTGAACAGCATGAGACGTCGTCGTCAAGCTGGAACTGATGCTCAAGGACACATGACAAGCATTGACATTTTTTGTTGTGGTACACGCCCCACTGTTGTTAGCTTTTGTTTCAATAAATTGTTTGAGATGAAGATATTACCATTGCATGCTTCTACTTAAATGCCCTGCTTTCATGATATAATATCACTGTAGCATGAACAGTTTCCATTTTCCATAAATTTCACCCGAAAGTCGAATATCCCTAACCTTTTGTCAGTAGTGTATGTTCAGTATGATAACAATAAACACTTCAGGTAAAATTAATCTGTGTTACTGTATGTTTACATCTATGTTGAGTGACACATGAGAAAGCATGCCAGTTATTTTTACATAAAAATGAACTGAAATTAATTACAGAAAGGAGGTCACGTAAACCTGCATTATTGTTTTGCAGATAAAACTTTACATAAAAGGAAAAAAAAAACATTTTGTGAATGCCAGACATTTTAAATGTCATGAATTAGCTTTGACTTAACCTTTGTCCCTCTAATTACAGTTACACAGCATTTAAAGGAAACAGACTTGAGGACTGGTTGTTTATTATAACCAGCTCCAAATACTGATGAACCAGAAAGTCAAAAAAGAAATCTGCTTTTCAATAAGCTTACTGATTCTTGAAACAATGGTTACAGTACAAGCAGAAAAGTAAGCTAACAGCATGAGACAGTCACTAATTTTGGGGCTACAGAGTTATCACAGAAGAGCAACAACATGATAATTTTATAATCTATTTTGAAGTAGCATGCAGGTACACTGATGAATGTGATTTTATTTATTCACGTGCATTAACATAATATTTCCCATGCAAAATGATGCCTCTTTTCTAAGTTCCCAGCATGCTTTTTACATGAACAAGCTATTCACCATGATTGCATCTCCTTGTCATTGTCCTTCGTGGCTAAAGGAAAAGAGACAGTTATTTATTCTTTAAATAAGGTCTTAATTCAGATGCAACCTTCTGTGCATACTGTATATACTTCGACAGTCCAGATCCACCATGATGTGATTTTTTTTTGAGCCAAAAGTGACCATATTTGGACGAGAGGCTGGAGCTGAGGAGGACATGATTGCTACACCTCTATCCTGATTGGACTGACAACCCATGGACACACCATAGTAGTGACTTGTAAATCACAAGGTAGCCACGCCCTAAAGCATACCCTGCTTTATTATTTATTTTTATAATAATTACAAAATGACTTTAAACTAGCAATTAAAACCATAAACTCACATGGAAACTGTTTACCAAGGTTATAAATCAAGTAGGGTCATTTTCTCCTAAGCTTACATACAATTAGGATTTTCTTTTTGTACACTGAAGCTGCTGACTATTAGAAAGAATGCAGGTTTAAGGCACTACCTCATTGGCTTCACTTTCAGACCCAGAAGCTTCATCCACTATTTATACAGTCTATGGTCTAGATACAGTCTAAATTGAGCAGGTAAAAAAAGAAGAGGAATCACATGAAACACCTCCACTTTCAGGCTGGCACTGGGCTGAGCACTTTATCCACAGACCACAGTGCTCTGACTTTGACTCTGTCTCCAAATAATCTATGCTCTGATGTTTCACACTGCAACCTATAATTACCACCAAGTCATTAGTATGTTTTACCACTGTTTAAACTTACTTTATAGCCAGAAGCCTCTGCTCCGGGGTCAGTTGTTCAGGTTTCTTACACATACCTGAAAAAACAAAGCATGGAGTCATCAGTAACCTGTTTGGAACCATTCATTTTGCTGCTTTTAACCAAGTAAAAATAAAATGAATGATGGCTGAATTCCATTTAGCTGCTTTAGTTTCAGGATCCTGGTTCACTGTCACACTGTCAGAAAATCTCCAGTGAAAAAAGCCTTAATGTTACTTAAATGTTAAGTCACTGTCAGAGTACGTAGCACTATTAAAGGCTTATATCTGTGTACAAGTTTGTGTGTATGTGTGTGGGTGTGCATCTTCTCCTCTGCTTTACCATCATGGAGTTGAAAGGCCAGTGTGGTGATCTTCTGGGTTACTATCATCAGAGGCCTGAGCAGAAAAAAATAAAAATGATTCATTTACCAAAGAATACAAGTTTGACATTTAAAAACTGATATACAAAATGTAATAAGGCCTCACAAAGCCAGCCTGATGTAGGTGGGCAATGTTGACAACGTTTTATAGTTATTAAATGTTTTAAAACTCAGAAGCAGAGACCACTGACAGCTCAGGAAGCACCAAGTTTGTCTGATCAGCAGTAGGATGTTCTTTTCAGTCATTTACTCTGTCACTGACTTGAAACAAAGCACATTCAAACGCCTACTGAACCTCTGTTTGAGGCTACAGAATTGATTTCCCCAATATGAATCACTTCATTCTTTTCCAGTAGTGTCAAATCAGGTCACTTATTAAACCAATGCAATTCATTCAAATCCCCAACTTAATCATAGTCTCTCCTTAAAATCAGTATCTTGTCAAACTCAGAGTACACACCAAGAGAGTAGAGAAGAAGAATCCATCAAATACTGTAGGTTTTTTACACTTATTTACAATGCAACAACATAAAATGCTGTATCATGCTTGTACTTTTACATTTGTACTGACACAGTCATCCAGAACATACACAGAGAAGGCAGTGAACAGTAGACTGAGTGAACATACAGTAACATGTTTCCTTTACAGTTTAAATTTTGCTTAAGTTAACAGGGATTGCGGTGACGTGGAGGGCATTGAGATCCTGTACAGTAAGTCTGAACAGAGTAGTTTCACACCCCCTCTCCTGATTTCATTCACAGATAGAGACCTCTCTGTCCCAAGAATGTGAGTGTGTGCACAAAGACACACATAAACTACATCTCTCTCTCTCTCTCTCTCTCTCACACACACACACACGCGCGCACACACACACACACACACACACACACACAAACACACTCTGCCGCACACTGGTTCCTGTGTGTGAGTGGGCTGCATTGTGTGCACTGCATGGAAAACCGAGGCAGAGTCGGGCTGGCCGAGTGGCTGGCAGTGCCAGCTCAATGAGAGTTGGCAGTGGGCTTTAGAGAAACATTTTCAGGGTGTGCAGTGCTCCACCACTGTAGCCTGCACTCTGTTTTTCCACATAGACTCTAAAGTTGGCAGTGTACACAAGATTTTGACCCAGTTCAGTTTCAGTTCTGCTGCCTTTGCTGCCAAATTCAGAAAAAGATCAGCTTATGGAAATGCTTACTGACAAACAGGGAGAATAACACACAGACTTTAGAGACAAGCTCTAAATTAACTGTGTTTGGCATCTGATGAGAGCAGCACAACAGTAGAAAACAGTTAGTTTTCAACACAAATGAATGGTGTTAAAAAAAAAAGTCCACTGAGTCAAAGAATAATTTTTAAGCATTTCCTTTTGCACTGGATAACTTGATCAAAATCTGTGTGAGTAGTTACACATATGCACACAATGTGTGTGATTCACAACCATTCATCAGTCCGGTGTAAAAGCTTAGGGATTTTGTAATTCAATATACGTATACGACCCCACCAAAGGCTGACTCACAGGCCTGGCTGCTCATCACCAAAGTCACGCGGAGCACAAGCGAGGCTGCCAGTAAATTCATCCACACCAGGACTGGGGAAAGAAGTTGCTGAATACAGAAGCCACTAAAGTCAGTTGTCACCTTTAGAGAACAACTGCACACAGAAAACATTACCGCCCACTTTATCCTTACAAAACCCTTGTATCTACAGCTCCACGTTGAGTTAAAGAATTGTCTGTTTTTCTGTGGATGCAGGGAGGCCACATTCTTTCTGTAGGATGCTAACAAAATTATAACCCTCTTTATCAAAGCAACTGCATGTCATCAATGTGAAAGTAGCTATGGAATGAAGTTGCCATTAAGTTTTGTTTTCAGTTTGATGACACAATCTTTGATTTGTGAAATGATGAGTAATGACAGAGAAGTTACTTCCCATCTCCCACTCCTCCTTCACTAAATAATTCTTCTTCATAAAGTCATAAATGGAGTGATGTGTGTGATGTTGTAATGAAAAGAAACCCTTAAAAGAATACTCCTTCAGAGGCAGCCTTGTTTCTAACACAGCAAAGTCACAGTTGCCAGGAGGCAGCGAATACTAACTCTACCTGGCTGGGCAGTGTCAACTGTGAACAATCCACTCTGCTGCTTTTTAATCAGCAGTTTGTATTTACACAAGGCCGTGGCAATGGGGACTGTGTGAGGAGGTACGACACAGTTTCTGAACATTACCTGATAACATTAGGGCTGCTCTATAACTGAAATGACTAATATGGTGACAGCAAAAAGGTGTGGCAAAGAGGGAAGAAAAGAGGTGAGACAACCGAGTGATTAAGTTTTTCCCTTACCCAGAGAAGTCAGTGGATAATATCCCATAGTTAAAGATGAAGACTCTGCTTACTTGGCACGCTGTCAAGTAGCCCATAGCCATCACCATGGAATACCTGTATGTGAAGGAATGAATGAAACAAAATCAGACAAAAGACAATTAAAAAGTTTGTTGTAATAAGTACAATACTTGTGAATAATACCAAGTAGGGCTGCCACCTCTTCTTGGTCAATTACTAATCCGCTGGTAATGTCTTGGTTTGTCCAGGTGTCCTTACATCCAGTTACTCATATTTATGCTGTTTATATCACCTCAGAGATTTTGTGCTGTTTGAATATCTACAATGATTGAATATTGAATTGGATACTTTGGTTTTCTACATCCTCAGATTGATTAACAGGGATTGATGAAGTTTAGCTCAGTTCATTGATGTCTACTGTGTGTGATTGAATAGTAATTTCTTTTAAACCTTGGTAATGCGCACTTGCAAATTCGAAATGTGTCAGAACTTATTGTTTATTTATTTATTTCACAGTGAAATTAGTGATTATATATTATTCAAACACTGACATTAGGAAATAGGAGAATGATTTTTTGTGTGGGTGCACCAGAATGTTCTGAGATTGTCTTGATTCATTCACTGTAACCTTCTCTCACCCTGTGCAAGTGATAAAGAGGTGTGTAATGTGGTATGTGTGTTTAACCTGGGACACAGTTTTTATTGTGATTTGCCTCCACATGTACAAAACAATACCGGTTTTATCTTCCAGGTAATCCCTTTACTCATGAAAACCAGAGCAACCTAACCAGACCTCAGTGATGTTGCTCCATTCACAAAGAGAGAGAAAAAAAACTATGACACACTTCAGGCAAGTTGTTTCAAGCCACCATACATGCACACATATGAAGTAACATGTTAGGACATTCACAAAGCTACACAAACACACATGGCTGCAAAAAGAGAAACTGGCATTTAAAACATGTACACAAACGCACACATACACAGCCCAATTGTGTTCGCTGATTTCTTAGACTGGTCCGGCTGGCATGTCAGGCTGTCTTTCATCTGATGTGTTTGACCTCACTTTTTTTTGAACAGCAGCATTTTTAGTTCAGGCTGCATTTTGACAGAAAGATAATAGGGCGGGGTGCATCACACTGAAGGCTGTGTTGGAATGTGTTGGAGGGAGTAAATGAATAGGTACATTCAAAAGTGTGAACAACAAGAAATGCTTGTTTTTCAGATTTAATTGTCAAGAACAGCCAACAAGTATGTTATCAATAAGCGTGCCATTTTCTAGACCTACTAATCTACTCACTCCACAAAACGAACATTTATGACGTAAATAGTTTCTGGGCTGATCTTGCCTGACAAGTTTTACCGGAAGACAACAATAACTAGAATTGCTATCATACATATAGTGGAAATGAGGTGTTACTGTTGCAGTTTTGTCATCCACCTGTCGGCATGATGTCAGACAGGTCAGCCTGGTCTGGAAACAACACTTGTAGCAACTTATTGATTATGGAATACAAAAGGATTTCATTTGTCTAAAACCAAATCAACCAGGCTACCAGACCAATACAAAGGACAGAGGTAGATAGTAGAGTTTGTTTACATTTTCCCTTTCCAGGTGGCATTGATTTATTGCACACAGCATTAAGTAATGTACTTCCACCTGATATTCAAGCTTAAATATAAGACGGTCAGACACACTTCAGTGTTGTAACAATCCATTTTATAATTAATTATAACATTCTGTCTTCATAACATAGTTCGTCTTAGACTTTTTCCTTTTGAAGTATGAAGACCAACACCCACCTGTGAACACTGTTGATGTCAGATTTGATGATGATCAAGTAGCTTGCAACCACCACTGTCAGGATGTGAGCTGAGTACCTGCAGAAAAGGACATGTTATCAGAAAATGTGCATTGTGACCATTATTAGACCAATACAGTGTTCTTTATTAAAAATGGAAGTGGACTTTATGTCTGTAATATAGTGCAGTGTGTGTGTCAGTGCAGCTTAGACATGTTTCCCTGAAACCTGTTACTCACGGATCAAATGCCAGCACAAACATGTCTCCAGTCTATCTCCTTTCTCTGCACTCTTATTGTCTACAGCCTCATTGTCCTCCTATAATTATAAGCCAGTCGTGCTGCTAACATTCAGGACTGGACCCTGACCACAGGACCTCTGCCCTGGCTACTTGTTAAGAGATAGTTAACTATCACATACTTTCACTCAAAATGTGTTGGTAATTAAGGCGTGTCACTGACACTGTGATGAAAAGACAAAGAGTCGCAGCATCATGTGAGATAAACTGAACAGAGTACTGTGTGGGAGTGGCATACAGTATCATACAGTACCATCCAAAGCAGAAGATGAGAAAGGCAATGCCAAGAAGAGTGGCCACAGCGTGCCTGACCAGGGGATTGGCATGGCTAGGACTGAGGTAGAGACGAAACCAGAAGGCAGCAAACAAGGCAAACAGCTGACATGCCAAAAAATTCACCTGGATGGGAGAGAGAGAGAGAGAGATTAGGATGCTCAAAAATATTCAATAAAACATTTGCTTTTTTGATACCTGACAAAAAAAAAGAAAAAAAAATCCTAATACTATAGGGATGTATTATGACAGCCTGATGCAAGATTATAAGATTTTTCCCACAAGTTTGATCATATTATCTTATCTTGGTATCTTATCACCATTATAAGCATGTATAGTTTTGCTATGGTATTTGCTTTAAATGTTAAGTAGCATTAAACACTGGCATGCAGGTCTTCTGGTGCCATCTTCTAATTTATACCAACACAATTATGAATTGTAATGTGGGCGTCGCTGACTGTTAATGAATCACTGCATGTCTCTCTAACAAATGCCACAACGTTAATTGTCTGTCCCAACGCAGATTAGTAATATACTATAAAGAAGCGTTGCTTGGGTAATGCCGGTTATTATCTCATGGGTCAGATATTCCTACCTGATCAAGAGGAAAGCCCAAGTATCCACTAACAGGCAGCAGCCACTTAGATCCAGTGGTATTAAACCCAGTGTCCGCGCGCTCGCCCATCCTACGTAGTTTTAATTTTATCGACGCCTCAATGTTCCTCAATGTAGTCTTTCCCCTTCTTTTTTTAAGATAACTACTCACTATTTTCTGTGACTGCAACACATTGTTTGCCGGAAAGGCCCCGTGACAAGTCAAACCAGTCCACAGTATGATAGACTTGACGTAGAAATTCACTCCTCCTCCTCCTCCTCCTCTTCCTCCTCCTCGGACTCCGTGCCAGTCAAGCCTGACACAAGAACAGACAAGCAGAAATAAATAGCGTTTCCGGTCATTGCTTCCAAAATAAAAGCCCTGTTAGCGAACGTGTCAAATAAGGTTTTATAGCGCAGTACTAGAAACAGAAAGCAAATTAAGATATGAACTGTTTTCAAAGAGAATCCTCTTCTAAGGCTTGTTTCCCACCTCGCACACCTGCCGCTGTAAAAGGCGACGTTTTAAACGAATAAAAGCCATGCCACCTTACTTCCGGTGTTTTTTAGGCTCTCTTTCAAGCTTGGCACAACAAATATGAGTTGGGACCAGTGCCTATTTCCCCCTCACCCCCTTTTAAAATAAGTGTTTTACTAGGAACACTTGGTGACAACAAAATAGCCTTCACATTGAACAGATCAATTATGAACAAAGTGTGTTTGTGTTATTTAAAGACTGCAGCAATCACGTTTGATGCTCACAGAATTATAGAGAGAAGTTGTCACTTTATGAATGAAAATCAATGAAACATCTCCTGCTTTCTTAAAGTTTAGATGTGAGGTGGTCAAAATTCGAATTTAAACCTGATGCATTAGTTTGTATGTGTTGCACAGGGTACGAAAAATGTCATTTGTTGGATAGAAGGACTGAATGCTCTTTCCTCAGACACCGTGGTACAGCTTGTGGAGAGTCATGTGGGTCGGTTATTGTAGAGTCAATGCTATGAGTTATAATTAATGTCCAAATGTCAAGTTTTCTCGGTGGATCCCTGGAAACATACTGAGCACTTTACATGGTGATTCTGAGGGTGACATTTAAAGAGAGACATCAGCCATGAATTCAGCTGAGAATATGAACTAATCCTAACAGATAAACAATTAATGTGGCATTTGATAGATGAGTGAATCTTCTTCTTTCTTCAGGAGAGGCCAGAGGTCAGGATCAGCTCCATGTTGGAGCATAAGCATCCTGAAGCTGAAGGGTTGTCTCTTCATTCTGTATGTCATAATACCACCATAATTCACGATTCATTCATTCACACTCATCTATTTACAGGGTATACAGTACATGTTCACCTACTAATCATGTGGATTACTATGATAGCAGTACACAGAGTATTATGTGGCCTGTCTCAGACGCCTAACAGTGGTGGAAGAAGTATTATAATAAAACTTGATGTTTACATTTTTGGACAGTGGGTTGCCAGAAGTGCCAGTGTTAGTCATGTTCTGGTGCATGTCAGTATATTTGGTAATGATTTTTCTTTCGCATTATTGGGCAGCAGTGTGAACAAACCCATGGGTGTGAGTCACTTTTAGGCTGTGTGGATTTGTCTTGGCCAGTGAGTTTATAAAATAAATCACAACCACTGGTTTTGTGCCACATCATTGGACTACTAATAATATAATATTGTAATACTTTACTCAGAAATACCACAATTTAAACACACTCCATTACAAGTAAGTGGTGATCTATAAAAGCACATTATATTTCGTATGTATCTATAGCTGTTAAATAAATGCAATGGAGTAAAAAGTACAAGTCTAGTCAAGACCAATATTTCCCCCTGAAATGTAGTGGAGTATATAGAAGTATAAAGTAGCAAAACATGGAAATACTCAAGTAAAGTACAAATACATCAGAATTGCACTTAAGTACACTAGTTGAATACATGCACTTAGTCACATTTCTCCACTGAACGTGAACCTTCATTGCTAAAGACTGTCCACCACAGGTGGGTTTTATACAATTAAATGTCAGTTGCATGCTAACTTTGGAAATCTTCCAAATCTCAGTGACATATCCAAGCAAATATATTGTCATTTTTACAAATATTCAACTTTTATCTGAAATATATAACAGAATTAGAGACAATGCCCATGAGTGTCAGGCTGTCCATCTGGAGTTAATTTGTACTCATTTTCAAGCACACAGGTAAGGCTTACAAGGTAAGACACACTGATTTCGCAGATGTTTTAAGACACACACTATATAAGTAAGGAAAATACATATAGGGCCCCACAAGAGCTGAGCAACAAAAATGCACCAAAACAAACATGATATTAAATATTGATACAAACATTAAAATTTAAATATGCTTTTAGAAGATACATAGAGGGTAGTGCAGTTTGTAAAGTATTAGATTCAGTATTTATTGTCACCACTTTTTACTCAGCTGGTTTTACCAGCGGGAACAACACAGATCTGTAATCACAGCAACATATTATCTTGGAGAATGTCAGTATTTAATATTCAGAGGCGATCTTGTGATTCTGATGTATGAGGACACACAGAAATCTGGTTGAAAAAAGGGGGCCAAACATTATGTTAGCAACTATCTCTGCTCAAAACAACAAAAATCTTGTTATAAATATACTGTATCGATATTGAAATAATAAATAGATCTCATTCATGTATAATAAATCAAATTCCTGCGCAGTATATAAATAAGATATAAAATATAATAAGATATTATAGATGATCTAATATACATTTGGCCCAGTTAATAAAGTACATACAGTACATCATTGAGCACTTCAGCTCAATTGGTCACTTGCGCCACCCAGCGTGCTATCAGGGAACACGCAAGGCGTGACAGGTGACGTCGCCTGTTTACAACTGCCAATGAACACGTGGCGCACAGAATACTGAGCTATTATTGGTCAATACGGCAGTAATATGGGTGGGGACTATTCGCCAAAGGACCAATAGCGTCTGGCATGTAAATTCCGTTTGAAACTTCCCCGGGAAATCTGAGTTTCGCGGGAGGGCTCTTGAGCGCGTAAACCGTATCCCTTCATTCATCAGGCCGTTTCCTGAAGCCATTTCTAGACGAGGGAAACGAGAGTTGCGCTACTTTTTAATCCGTTGCATCTGCCTAAATGCACCTTCTTAAGGAAAAATACTTTACAAAAGTCGATGCATCAGACTCTCATCTTTACTTCGGTCTGATTATTTTTGTAACTATTGCGGCGGAATAGCAGCCATACGGGCTTGAAAGTACAGAGACAAGAAAGGGGTTACCCCGAATACGCAAGATGAGAAGAGGGATCTCCTCGGCTCCGGACAAAGTGTTTTTAGCGGGGGTCGGGGGCTCTCCTCTGGACAATAATATAATTTTAACAACTCTCTCGGATCGTTTAAACCCTGGTCAATCCAACGCTACGTTTATCCAAATAATAACCACCCCACCGCCTTGCAACGTTACACAGACATCAAATGTGTGTTTATCTGAACCTCAGATAAACAACATTTACACAACTCCACAACAAGCTGCAGCAAACGGAGCAGGACAACGACCCGCTCTGGGAAGACCGCCGGTAATCATTTATACAGCTCGTTTTAACATATTAGGTTGCTACAACTAGCCACAAACACGACAAAATGTTAGCTTGCTATGCTAGCCGAGCTTGTTGTTCGGGCAGCTAACGTTAGCTGCTTAGCCAGGGCATTCCCAACCTAGCGAGGTGGCTAAGTAACTACCGCTAGCTAAGTTACCCAAGTGGGTTGGTTAACAGTTTTGTTGACCGCGGGGAAGCAGACGACGAGTTTAAGTTAGTTTTCCGTTTGCAGAGACGTAGACCTGTCATCTAATAGCGTGCTATGCTAACTTCATGGTGCTTTTGAGTCCGCTTCACCCTTGCAGCCAGATGGAAATATTGGTAAGAGATGAGTAACGTTAGCGGTGGCCTAGTGGCTGCTGTTGGTGTCTTAATTTGGGGGTTGGGGGGATTGTTGGGCTGCTTGGCTCTTAGTTAGCTCGTATCTAGCTTTCTAACAAGACACGAGGGGCTAAACTTTCAAAGACGTGAGCTTATACGCAGCTAAAGCTTGACTGCAGTTTTGAAACTACTCGATAGACATTTCTTCCAGTCGTCTCTGAACATGCAAGCCAACTTGGATGAAGCTTGAAAATGTGTTAGCTTTCAAGGCTAGCAGTAGTATTGATCATTAGAGGACAACATTACTCGTTGTCGGCCATGACCTTAATTTTGCACAAGTGTTTCATGTCCCTCTCTTTTTTTTTTTTTTGTTTTGTTGTAAATAAAGTGTAACGTTATGGTGCTTTTTTTTTATGCCAAGTAAAGTGAAACTCGAGTTTGTTGCTTTAGTGCTGACTGCACGTTTCCTGTATTCTCAACCTGCACAAACCACACAAAATAGTTTCAGCAGTATTCAGGGTGTTGGTTTGTTCCTGGCTATTCATCTTTCATGAACTAAACCAGCCTCTGTATCTCCGGCTGTAGCCATGAACATGCAGGGGGTGTGGAGAGAGGGGGGGGGGCTGCTTGCTGATATAAAATGGCTGACATTTTGACTGTCAACAGAGGGCATATTATTCTGTATTTGACTTGGCCTGAATCAAGTAAGAAAGTATCAGAGATGAGGTTTAACCATGCTTAAAATAGGTAACAGTGTTTCCCTGGGGTTAATTGGTTTATCCCCTACAAAAGGTTTATAGGGCAGACCAGCAGCTCCCTGGTGCTGGTGTCTCGCTCAAAGACCCTAAACCAGGTACTGACAGTCCTATTAAGACAGTTCACTAAAACCCATGCCATGTATCCATGATGATGACTAGAAAGCCAGTTTAGGGTAGTGATTAAAAAAAAAAATGAACATGGTATTGCTGCTAGTGGTGATGAGGCAGACGTTCAAAATGTCTACTATTGCTAAAACCATAGGTTACAAACATACATCACCTTTGACAGGCTACACCAGCTCTAAAATGAATTGATAGTGACAGGTTTGTCATCGACAACCTGTAGATTTGAAGTTGCGATGAATGCGAGTTGTTAAAATTCTGGTTCAGATCCAAGTAAGCACCCAAACAGCTGTTCAGAAAGCGCGGTGAGTGAAACGGTACAGAAAATGACTTGATTTTTACATTTTCGAACAGTGGGTTGGCAGAAGTGCCCGTGTTAGTCATGTTCTGGTGCATGTAGTGGTTTTTCTTTTGCTTTAATGGGCAGCAGTGTGAACAAACCCATGGGTGTGACTCAGTTTTAAGCTTTGTGGATTTGTCTTGGCCAATGAGTTTAGAAAAGAAATCACAACCAGTGGTTTTGTGCCACATCATTGGACTGACAGTTTGTCCATGATTTGTTGGAACTCTGACGAAAAATATGGACTACTTTATGAAAAACTTTTTGACTGCTACACCTCAGATGATGTCCTCAGATTCAACGATGAGGAAACCTAACTTGAATTTGTATAGCAAGTAAACTGTGTTCAACAATTCATAAACTTTTTCATTTCTTAAAGTAAAAAAATACTTTTATTGTACTTTTAAAATTTTGCACATGCTTTAGAGCACTGGAGATACAGAAGATGAAAGTAATGATGCAGTTCACATCACACACATTTCTTGTGAGGTGGCTTCAAAGATGAGATGCCTACCAAGTGACCAAAACGTCCACATCAGCTGTTAACAATATCTTTTTGCCCCTTCCAGGCAAAAAGGCGGTTGGCGCTTGATGATTCAGACCACCAGTACCAGTCAGAACCAACCAGGACCCCGAGAGGCAGAGGGGGGACTGCGGCAGCCAATGGGGCAAGACTAAAGACACCCAGAAGTAAGCAACAGAAAGTTATGAGGAGCACTTTGCCATGTGTTTGTACACGTCACTTGTAATTTTACAGCACTATGATTCAAGGTCATCCTTTGTGAGATATGTTCCATACCATGATTCATACACGGGGACAGTCTCGATGCTACTACTTAATACAGAAGTCACTTAGAGTCACAGAATACAGCAAGTACATGCGCAGTGTTGTCGCTGAGCTGAACACATTGGACAATGAGATGCTCTCGACATAAATTTGAATTTCGGTGAACAAGACTTAGTGGAGCTGAAATACAGAACGCACACGTGCACGCACACGAAGAAGTTGCTTTAGTATTTTTGTGCGTCGCGCATATACAAAATTCTCACAATACAAAACCTTTCTTCCCAATCGCTAGCTGACCAGTTCAAATAATATGACTGAGGTTAATTTACAGAGGAAAGAAACAAGACGCCTTCGAAGATGCCTAGGTTTTTCCTGTGTTCTCTCTAGATGTGTCTCCTGTATTATCTACTACTCTAGAATACAATTAGATCTTAAAACAGACACAATATCTGTGCATCAGTTGTTGTGTTCATGATATATGGCCTCTGCAGCAGTTTAATTGGTTGATTTCAGCCACAGGGTGTTTTGGAGGGTGAGACAGTTGGCATGTTGTAGTACAGCTCCTAAAATGCTGTAACCCTCTGATTAAAGGGGTTGATGTTATCAACACAAAGCTGTTTATCGAAAAACAGGTCCAGCTGGTAAACATTTAACTCAGTGCTTTACGTAAACTATTTTCCACTGATGATAATCAAAGTTCAAGTCAACTCCAGCTCGTTGTTTGGCCTGCAGTGTAGCTCGTGATTTCCTCTTCATGTAAATCACACATTCCCAGCTGATCATGACTGATTGAGTCATTTCCCTCCAACATTTCCTGACTGGGGAGAAAAAAACCCAACACGGTTTCAGTTTTCCTGACACGATTCATGATTCAGCTCTAAACGTAGTGCAGTACAAAAAAAAACACCAGTTTATTAAAATGACCACGAAGTTGAATCTTTGTGACAAAGTCTGAATGTGATGAGCGTTATCTTCGTTACAACTTCTCACACTTCAGCTGCAAATGTAATGATTTTTGAGCTGAGGGTGAGTATAGGAGTCCTGTGACTTGGTTGGCTTTTTCACATAGATCAACCCACAATTTACTCATGAACGTTTGTGTTTTATATCGCTTGCAAATATCATTATTATATTTATTATTATTCATTATTATTTTTTTTTTTCTCCTACCTTTCCTCCACCGTAGCACCCAAGTCTCCACCAGAGAAGACTCGATACGACACATCTCTAGGCCTGTTAACAAAGAAGTTCGTGGACCTTCTCGCTCAATCTTCTGATGGAGTTTTGGACCTCAACCTTGCTGCTGAAACCTTACAGGTAATTTCTGTTGATGCTGATGAAACTTCAGTAAGTTCAATACAGTACGAAGATATTTAATGTTCAGACTAATAAACTCATCCTTGATGAAACACATTCCAAAAAAGTTAGGATGGGGCAGCAAAAGACTGGGGAAGTTGAAGCTGAAGAGGAAAGTGACCATCCAGATTGTTACAAAGTGCAAAGTTCCAAAACTAGCATCTGTGATGTTGTGTGTGTGTGTGTGGTGTGTTCGTGCCATGACATGATGGGTAACTTGCACATCTTTGAAGGCACCATTAATGCTGAAATGTACATACAACATCTGTCCAGTCAGTGTCTTTTTCAGAGGGCTTCCTCCTTATTTTAGTAAAACAAAAGACATTCTGCACGTGTTACAACAGTGTGGCTTTGCAGTAAAAGACTACAGGTACTTGACTGGCTTACCTGCTGTCCAGACCTGTCACCCATTGACAATGTGCATCATGTCATAGAGTGGAAAATACAAGAAGAGAAAACCCGAACTATTGAGCAACTGAGGTCTTCAACAGTTTGTGTCCTCACTTCCAAAAAAGGTTGAACAGTTTGAACATGAAATATTTTGTCTTTGGATTGCACTAAATTGAATATAGGTCAAAATGTGGATGTGCAGATGCGTTGCATGCATGCATTTATGTTTTACAAAGCTTCCCAACTTTTTTGGAACGGGGTTGTAAAGGGGAGAGAAAAGAAAACGTAAAGGGGTCGTCTTTATTTTATCTGATTGATGATTGTTTTTTTGCTCTGGTTGTTAATTTCCAGTTAAGTCAACCACTATATAGATAACTGAGACCTGTATCCTCTACGTTCAGGTACAGAAAAGGCGGCTCTATGACATCACCAATGTGCTAGAAGGCATTCACCTCATCAAGAAGAAATCAAAGAACAACATTCAGTGGATGTAAGTGGTCATTCTGTCTCACTTCTACTCAAATAATACCTTTCCTTCCTTAGCTCTCATCCTTATCATGGCCAGGTCTGTTCGTGTCGAGCTCAGTTTTTTCCTCCTCTTTTGCCCAAATTTATGCTGTTATTTCTAAAAGCTGGATCTCCATTTGTCACACTTTGCTTTAAACAACTGAGTGGCATTAAAAAAAAAAAAAACTTTTTAAAGTTTAAAGCAACATTCTGGGTTTTTCTTGGGTTGGTGTTAAATATGGTTTCGTCATATAAACAGATCCTGAACACCGTGTACCGTGGCCCATTAGATCACAGGAAGGCAGGTGGCTGCATGCAAGCTGTTGCCACATCAAAGTATGAGGATACCTGAATGTGCTTCACTCTAGTCTGCAAATTTTAATTATACCTCATTTGTTCAGTAATCGCAGAGCGCACATGTAGTTTAAGAGCAGGCCTTGAGCACCTGTGCTCTCTATTTTAGGCCTTTGGATGCATTCAGTGAAACCGAGGAGCACTGAACATTCTGCTGTTGTGTTTGAGGATACTGCTAAGTCACTTACCTTGGAAATGAATTATTGTGCTAATCTTGTATAAAGTGGCAGCAGGGAAGCATTAAAGAGTCAAAATATTTCAGGGTTAACTTTCAGTGATGAGCAGACTATAAAAATAAATAGAAAAATATTTATTTTAGTGTATTAATCAGCATCCTACTAGTATGTAGGTAGACTGAGCCCAGCATGATTTGTCATTCTTCCTGGGCAAATAACCGACATCCTACTCCATTTCAAGTGAACAGTTCATTCAACTTCAGTGCAGTGTGAGTGTAGCTTGCAGCCTCTGGAGTGAGTGCTGGACTTGACTTGAGTCACTCGTTGGTGTCCTCATTCGAAACAATAACTCCTGCTCATTCATTAGTTGTCCTGCTTCCTATGTTTTGAGAGACTGCACTACAGGAGCAGGCAGCATGAGCAGCACCCTAAAATAACCGCGAGTGGGCGAGGGCAGTATGAGTGGCAAAAGTCTGGGATTCGTGTCTGCACTGGGTGTACAGGCTGTCAGTACTTTTCCCTGTCAGGACATGATACATACCTGACAGGGAAAAGAGTTGTTTAAGATGTACACAGATACAGTTTTCAAGCACAATCCCACACTTTGTATATCAAATCCTCTGATTGAGGCTTTTTTGCTACCAAATATTTGAAACCATGAGTAAGAGACTGTAATATGTAATATAAGGGCAAGTGAAGAGCCTGATACACTACTAAATCTGTTTTCATCCCCACTCTTCTCTCACTCACAGGGGCTGTAGTCTGTTGGAGGTAGAGGGCGCACTGAGCCAGAGACAAAGACTGACTGCAGAGGTTTCTGCACTGGGAGAAGAAGAGCAGAGGCTCGAGCAACTCATCCAGAGATGCAGCTTGGATATGAGACACATGAGCGAGTTGCCAAGCAACCAGAAATATCCTTTTATTGTTAGTTGACATGTCATCCAAAACTTAAAATGATTCTTAGCCACCTTACTTTAGTGTTAAAACTTCCTGTAACGATGTCTCATAATCCTGCAGGTAGACATCATTAAATTGGTAGCAGTATAAAATAGTTTTCTGCATCGCAGTTGTTGCAAGCTTTGGGTGATTTCTGCCTCAAAAGTGACTTGCTGAACAGGGTTTAAAATGGCAGGTGCAGTCTGTTACACGTATATCATTTAAAGCAGATCTTTGTTTTGCATTATGATACTTAAAATTTCAAGTAACTCACCTATTTACGACACCAGCATGTATGGTACTTCCGCATTGTGGAGTTTTGCCATCACGTATTGAGCATTTTGAGGCTTGCGTATACATGTATGTTTAGTATTAACATGTACTGGCGTTGTAGTGCTATTTCTTTAACCATTTCGTCTCCACATATGCCTACGTAACGTACCAAGACATCAAACAGCTGGGAAACCTCAAAGACCAGACTGTTATTGTCGTCAAAGCGCCCACAGATACCAAACTAGAAGTACCAGACCCTGATGAGGTACGTGTACAAGCGCACATAAGCTGATCTATCATTATTTTCCTTTATGAAAAAGAGTGCTTCTCAGTGTTTATACTAATCAGACTTACTTGTCCCAGACCTAACTTGTGTCTTAGATGCACATATAGATAGCAAAATTCTCTCAGACTCTAAATGAAAAGCTGGCAACTTCTCAAATTATTTTCAGTGTAAAAAGTGCAGTGTAGTATTGCGGAAACACTGCTAATCTCTGCAGCCACCTGTTGAAAGGCATTTCTTCCAACATTAATGCATCGCCTGTGGAGGTTGCAGTTGCGACCCCTCTAGAGTTGGTGTTGCTGTTACCAGACATTCAGGGATGACATCTTAGTGATTAAAGCAGTCTCGAGGTCTATTGGAAAATGTATTGAGTTACAAAGCTATTATGTGCAGACTCAAGTACCGTTTGGTATGTACAGTGTAGAGCACATTTCCACATCTCCGAACTCTGAAATCTTTCAGTGGAGTCTGTCCATCCTTCCTATAAAGTGCAGGCCAGGGAGTTTTTTTATTTGGACTCATTTATTTATTTCCTCTCCAGAGTTTGTCCATCCATCTGACCAGCACTAAGGGTCCTATAGAAGTCCTGCTTTGTCCAGATGAGGAGAATGATCCCAGGAGTCCTGTAAAAAATGGAAACATGGACATCAATGGAAACTCTCCTTTCCTCAAAGTCCTTCAAGGTTTGTTTCATATAGATAGTTGTCACCAGTTAACTACTGGACTTTCTTTACTTTCCTTCAACTTTCTCTGTGAAGATAAAGAAACAACTTACTAATGGCTTGTGTTTATATGTAACTTAGGGATGTTTTTATTCATTTCAACACAAGATAGTTGGTGACATCTTCTAAAGCATCTTTGTTCCTGTGCAGGGTTTTTGCGACTCCACTTTCCAAGAGGAATGCCTTCTATATTCAGCTCAGGGTCCTTTGAAGCATATAGTGCTAACACACTTGTAGTTGGCATGTTAAAGCAACATTGCATAGAAATTGTTTTTTTTTTTTTTTTTTCTGCAATTCCACCCCCGCAGTTTCAGTGCAATACCAGTGTCGACAGTTGCACATGTGTATTTGTTATGATTACATTACTAGTGATCAAAAATTAACGAGTTGACAACTTTGCCAAACAGCCAAACATCAAGCAAGTCAAAACAACACAAGACATAGCATCCAGCTAATATTTCTTACTCGTCTAACAGCAAGAAGCCCAGGTTAGCATCTGTCTTTCATCCTTTTATTTCACGAAGCTCTCGGCAACGACAAAAAGTCAACCCCAGATTTAGTGTGCATTCAGACAGGATCAGGCGCTGCGGCCAGGCATAGCAGGGTTGGGTTGTGCGGTGGTGGTGGGGGAGCTGAGGTGGGTTGCTGGGCCCGTGTCTATATGTGCTGAATGTAACCGCTGTGAAACAATCAGGAAATAATTTATATTTTGCTGATTAACTGGCTGTATCGAGGCTGCCACTCGCTCACTGTCACCGACTCTCTCTCTCTCTCTCTCAAACCATCGGACATAAATCAAATTAAACTTCTTCGTGTCTCTATTTTGCGGTGTAAATTGCTTATTAGACTCAGATTTAGAAGCTGGGTACATGACATAAACAAAGCCAGAACACACACACAGGTAGAGTATCTACTGTGTGAGTTTAGTCTGTGAATCCACCTGGATATTCTCAGTTTCAGAGACATTTCAGGCTGACTGGGGAGGTTTGACCGATCTGACCATCTGATTGGCGGCCGGAGCGTGATGTCGGGCTCCGTTTTTTTTTTCCCCAAAAGTGGCTGGCTTAACTTCTCCGCCGCACGCCAGAGCTGTTTTTCGCTGACAACCCCGAAAACGGACGACCCCCCACTCAAATGAATGGAAAAACCTCCATTTTCATTGGGATCCCGTCTGAATCCAGCCTTACTCTTGTCTAGCGACTTCTTGATCAGTCCCTCTCTTCTTATCTTCTTCAATCAACATCCCCCTCGGTATTTTCGCCTCTGACATTATGTCCATAGAGGTTGCTGAGCCCAATTACGTTGGTCGCTTATCCAGCTTCAGTTCTGGCATGATACGGCTCCGTTCCCTGTCAACATTCACCCAAGCCCCGTGCCTGAAAACCTTCTCTTCCTGGTGGTACAAATACTAACACTGTGGCCTGGGTAGCCTGCATTGATGATATTACAAGTCAGTATAGCATTAAAATAATTTTATGAAGTTTATTTTATTGTAGAAAAGTCACACAATGTTGCTTTAACATTAAATTTGAAGTACAGCATCAGCATTATTTCATGGTGTACTCTGTCTTGTCACAAACACTTTTGACATGTAGAAAATATGCTTGATGAAAAGTCTGGGGATCATTAGGTTTCTTCTCTCTTCTGGTAGAAATGTAATGACAGTGTGAAAGTCATTGCCATTACTGTGGCTGTAAAGGTGTATGAATTTGTTTCACACCCCAGTACAAATAAAGATGTCTACAGTGTTAAAACAGTTCAGGCCATCATAGCAAGGCTGAAAAGAATGAAATAGTCTTGAGTGCCTTTTGCTTTTAATATGGACCAAAATGCTTGGATAAACTGGTTACTAGAATAATATTTGTTTAGTGCCTGAAAACCATCTAATGTGTCTGAATAGCAGTTAACCTAAGCTCTATACATTTTGATTCCAATCCTGGATTCACTGTTACATGAACCTAATTTGAGTCTATTTCAAATAAAAGAAAACGAGTAAAAAGGAGCATGCACACCACTCTCTTGGTCTACTTTGTGTTGCAGGGAATCAAATCCTGCAAAGACCTCTTCCAAAAAAAAAAAAAAAACATCTGTAAATTGACCATCAAAGGTGTTTCTTATCATATTTTAAATGTGGTCTTTGGCTGTGTACAGAGGATTTAACTAGTCAACTCTGTTTTCTTTCACAGATCCCAGCTGCACGAACACTTCTCCCAGCCCCGCCCTGGCTCCACCTGCCTCAGCGGTCTCCGTCACGACTCTCTCTCCCATCTCGTCCCCTTATACCAGTCTGCTCCAGCAGACCGAAGACCAGATCCCCTCATCCTTGGGGCCTTTCTTGAACCTTGGGCCTCCGCTTCTGGACCAAGATGACTACCTTTTAGGTTTGGCAGATGACCAGGGAATCAGCGACTTGTTTGACGCCTGTGACTTTGATAAAATGCCCACTCTGGGCCTGGATGATCTCCTGTGCAGCTAGCATTAGGTAATACAAATTTACATAGTGTGCATGGGAGAGAGATGGAGAATCAGTGTGGGTTTGATGCCTGTGACTGACGAGTTAGTGTAAGTCAGTTCTAAATAGACGAAAATGAAATGTTGAGGGGCTTATTCAGTCCCAATGGGACTAAATGCCATGTTCTTTCATGGTGTGAGTGATAAATGGTCTTGCATGATTTCACACGAAGGCACGACTGGTCAGTGTGAAGATGTATCCATTACTCTTTGTCTCAGGCTATGTAAGGCCTCTAGTGTAGCTGGGCGTTGGGGGACACCTGAAAGTCTTTGCCGTCTGTTTGGTTAAGTATAAACGATGAGGGGAAGGATATCCAACTCTCTGTGTGATGAAGGTTCAAGTCCTGTACAGAGAGACCGACAAAGACAGAACAGCTCGAAGGAAAATACCCCCACACCACCTGGGATTAGCACACATCATGGGGAATTGGGTTGGGTTGAGCATAAAATCCAAGTGTAAATGCACCTGAGATGCACAGATGTGATCACCCAAAGCCATCAGTAGAATAGTCAAGAGTAGGGAAGAGGAAAACTGTTTACATGAAGGAGGATTTAATGGAGTTGTAAATCTGTTTTGGCAAGGAAAGGATAAGATTGATCTGTGTATTCCCAGCGATGCATTTTCTTGTCAGGTGTCCAAATTCATCCAGGTAACCCATCCTTAGACATATCCTCGAGTTGAAGATGTGTTAATGCCAAGTGCTGTGGGGGCTGAGGGGATTCTCAATGATTGCATTCTATTACACCAATGATCTGTGATTGAAGGCTCATACTGCTGACTGTTAAGTAGGCAATCTGTGTGTTCAAATGTAGACAATTTTAGAAATTAAAATGAATATAAAAAGAAAATGGGGCAATTTTGGTGCACAGCATTCACGACTACAGTTATTTTACAGTTAGTATAGGCAGGCTGTGCCTGCTCAGACGCTTGTCAGGATACCTATTGTGCTATTTGGGCTTATGATCATAAAATTACTAAGAGTATGAGTATTTTTGTACATTTAAGCGCTATTTAGATGTATTGAGAGCTGCATGGAAGTCCATATACTGTATTGGAGTGCACATGACATAATGAACCTATTTTAAAGGAAACTAAAATGACAATGAAAATAGGAGTGTGTACTCTTAAATGCTCTAAAAAAAGGACAGGTGTACACAAGTGTTAAGTGTACAAAATATTTACAGTATGCCTCATGGCACATTTAGTTTCTTTCATCCTCCATTTTTAAAATGGATTTAATAGGTAAAATAATAAGGGACTGTTACTACCTGATCAGCCTGTTATCTATTAATTAAGTGGGCACACTCACATATTGTGATGTTTAACCTTACATGACCTGTGTGCTAAGAGCACATGAAAGCCATTATACTTTCTATACACTCTGGTGATGTGGGATTAAGCAAAAACAATGTACGTACCTGTATAAATCTGGCCTATTAACACAGATGATGTGCAAACTTGAATATCAAAACGTAACTCATGCTCTTACTCATACTGGACTCAAATTTCCACTTTCTTGCTGCTTTTTGCCCCTCCATCGTCACTAGCAAAAGCTGCCATAATCAAACATCCCCTAATGCCTCTTCAGTTAAACTGTGTGCTGTGAAATTATACTGTGGTTTGAGCTAATCTTTGAACCACTTGTCAGTGCACACTGCCTATTCAGTGTATACTGAAAGCAGTGTATGAAACAGGATAGGCGCGTATTAGTCTTTTTAGGTTTAATAAGTGTTGAATTTTAATGGATTTTAATACTGTAGAAATAACTAATGATATCACGGTCACCTAAGCAACAAGGGGCCAGGTAGCCACTAATTTAGGCTTCAGCATGTAATGAAGGGCTTTTTTTTCCTCCAGGATATTTAAAAAAATGAGAAAAAGAAAAAAAAGAAAGATGTATAGACTTGTTTTGTAATTGGAGTTAGTTCAGTGCAACCAAGCCAAGTTTCATACTAGGTCTGGTTATACTGTTTTGCATTGTCTAGAGCCACTGAATCTTCAGTGGTTAATCAAGAAAGTCCATCTCAAGAATTTGGTGAACTAAGAGCTGAAGGAATGCGATCTATTTTTGTTCTAGGTATTTGGAACAACATTACTTGTCACTTCTAATAGCTTTCTCTGTTTGATTACATCCCGAACAATAAATTGCAAACATCTTGTCTGAACCCACGCCTTTGAAACTAGAGGAACCTGCGGCTGCGGGTAACATTGCTGCTGTTAATGTTAACTTTTCCCCGACCTGATTGATGTGTGCTTGAGTAATTGCGTGTGCAGCATGTGTGTGTTATGTCAAAGATCAAGCTTGCTTAAAGAGTAAGTCTGCCATGTGTAAATTGATGTACAGTTTTCTAAATTTTTCAGTGCACAAGGTACTGTAGGCTACCTCCCACTTAATGTTGGACAATAGTAATAGGGCATAGAGGTAAATGCCATAGCGTGTCTTTGAAATTCCCTTTTGTCATAGAAATTACCCTTGTATTTCGATTTGATGTTAGACATTACATATCACTTTTCTTTTTGATGAGTGTGAGATTCCACTCATGCCCAGATATAATAACGAGTATGCCGTTGCTCTTAAACCAGTCTCATGCATCTTAAATTTGAGTATTGGGGTGCACATTTTATGGATAGTATGCAGACAAAAATTGCAATATTTTTTGGTTTTGTTCTTTTGATATTTTCCATAAGTTATTTAGTTATTTTGTCAGTGTTTTCCTTTTTTTTTGGTAAAATGCAGAGCATCTCTTAAACCCCAAAAGTAGTACACATTTATTATCGCTTGCATGCAGTCGTTCATTCACAGTTAGCCTATCTGCCCTTTACTTACTGGTCATTAAGAGACATTTCTATGTCTGCCAGGTAGTTCAGTGACTCGTGTCCTCTGCTGAAGTGTGTAGGGGGCTTTGCTTCTGTGACACTATGTGTCCGTTTTATTTTTGGATTGTTGTGAGGGAGTCTGTCCCACTTTTTTTTTTTTTTTTTTTTTTTGCATTTCTGCCAATTTCATTCTGATGGAGAATATTGAAGCTTGTTAAAATACCTGTTTGACTTTACAAATGTAAAACTCGATTGTTAACATGAACTTCACACTTCACAGCATATCTTAGCTTAATTTGTGCTGCTATCATTAGTGAACTAAATTTGATTTCAATGTGCAGAAATACTCTGAAGACCATTTTCCCTCTAGGCATATTTATATCAGTGTATTTTATATGTATTTATGGAAAAGTCAAGCTCTATTTTCCCCATTTGGTTCACTAAACACAGTTGTGCTATTTTCTAAGACCATTTACAAAAGGTAATTATATTTTCCTCCATCAATTTCAAGCGACCAGAATCTGGTCACAATATTTTATCCACTTTTACATAATGGAAACATGAATTTTGGAAAGATTTGGATGGAGTGTGAAAGATTTTAATGCACCACTAAAGCTAGTGTCATTTCCAGTCTGTCTGAAAATGTAATATGGATGACTCTTAAAATTACAGCTCCTTTGTTTCTAATGTGTGATTCTCATGTGTGATTAGGCCTTACAGAAGATTCATTAAGCTAAAATGTGGTGTTAACTAGATCCTGCTATTTTCCTATGGTTATTCTTAAGCTGGTACCAAATACAATATACTGATCCGTAAATATTCTGTAATGGTTATGTGAAAAGTTAACTATGTGATAGGAAAGAATTGACTGTAAAATTATAACATTGCTGCCTGTTTTCACTAATTACAGGAAAAAACGAGCTGTAATATCACATTACTTTTTTTTTTGTTTGCAATTTGAACGCATGGGTGAAAGTATCTGTGTGCTGTTGAATGTTCAAGGTAAACTAATGTGATTTATGATGTGTGTTGTTCAGTTATAAGTTTCTTTAACATCTGTTAAATGAGGAATTTGAGTTGTATTTGTTTTTTTTTGGGGGGGGGGATAAATGGATTTGTTTTTGTACTCTGGGTGTTTGTAATTGAAAATTTGAATAAAGGCAATATAAATATGAAAACATGTTTTGTCAATGATGTCTTTATGGGTAATTTTGCACTGTAGTGGAAATGGCTACAAGGGGAAATCCGCCTGTCCTGCTAGAATATTGCGCATATATCACATTATATGCTGGTATTATTCACTCGCCTCGTAACGTAAACGTGTAGTTTGTCCCTCTTTCCCTACCGTAGCTACGCACAAATATGGCGGCCTGAGAGTTGTAAGAACTGTTTTGATGCTGTAAAGGTTCATTTTTTCCATTTCTAACACACCCTTTCTTAGGAGTTGCTATTTATTTGAACGAAAACCATATTGCGAACCAGGTAAGGGATTTATACAGTATGTTAAGGCGCCTGTCTATCCAAAACAAGGGACACGTGGGTAGTAGCTAGCTATTGATGCTAACCATGCTAATAGTTAGTTTTTCCATATTACCCAACAAAATGTGACCACAGTGTGTCAGGTATCTGCTAAATTAACATTTTCACCGGTATTTCTCATCTGTACCAGTCGACGTTAACGTTTATCACCTAGCGTGTGTATACAGTGAGGTTATAGATAGTATCAAAATGAAGTATTACATCGAATTCTGTTGGTTAATAACTTGAACGTAGCTAAATTAGTTTATCTTTAGAGACAGTTAACTTACGCCGCTACGCAGGTGTTACAAAACAGCCAGTTATATTAAACCGTTAGAATTGTTTTTACGTATTGTCGACAGCAGCCGCTAAGAAAGGGGACTGGCTGGGAAAGTATTTTCGAGATAACACTAGTTAGAAAGCCAAATTAATTTTCGTGAGGTTCATACGACAAACCAAGTAACGTTAAGAAATTACCTGTGATTTTCATTTTTATCTTAACTTTGTCAACTTAAGTCCAGCAAACTAACTGAATGCATATTAAACGTTAAAGGTTCAACGTCTAATCGGTTTGGTTGCTTGACCTACTTACTAGCCTCTGCTAAATAAGTTTTGTCTGCCACTCATGTAGCTTGATAACTTTTTTTCTGTGGCATATTTCCTATTAAATAATGAGATACAATTTACACTGTAGTGAAAACTAGAGGACACTGTTGAAAAGATAAGCTATAAGCTTCAACTGAAGCTGGTCTTAATAGACCTTTTTCACAGCAGCCATTTTGACATAAAATAGTAGGGTACTAAGGGGTTACGTTCCGTTTTGTTGCAGTTGAGCCTTTCCAGTGAACTAACATGCACCACAGCAGCACCCTGACAAGAACTGATCCGAATGGAACTGAACCTTAATTAGTGTCACCGTGAACACCTGTGTTTACTCTACTATTTCATGTCAAAATGGCTGGCAGTTAAACTTTGTCTTTATATGGGATGGTCTGATTAACTCAGGTGTGTGAGTAGTACTTTAATTAGCATTACAATGTCATATTAATGGCTCATGTAGGTAATGTTTTCTCTACATATTTTGAAACTGTCCTATGCATTTAGCATGTCTTTCATTACAAAATGATTGTGACATCAAAAATCTAAGTCAAGACATCTATTCAGACACTACACTGGAGGCCTATTGTTCAATGAGCAGATAGATTAGTACCAGCATCATGCTAGGAAATTTGTGATACTATTTTCGAAGAAACTATGAATGTTGCATCTTGTCTTAAATAACCACTAGAAAATGCTTTAGATATGTTTTTAAATATGTATTAAATAACACTAAATAATTGTTATGAATATCTGTGCATTTAAGTTCTTCTATAGTTTGCATAATACTGTAATATAGAGCTGTAGTGAGTAATTACGAATTTGGACCGTTATGATGATCAATGTTTGTTTTTTTCGAGCAAAAGTCATGCACTGGTTTTAGTTCATGTACTGGAACAATGATTATTAGTATTAGGTGTCATATATCATCTTATCCCAGAGTTTAAGGAAGTGACAATCAATAACAATGTTTTTGTTACGTTACTCTGCTTTCTGTAATGACAGGGGAACTAATACTATACTATGGTCTACTTGACTACTCACAGGTCTAAACTATATGAGAGACTGTCTCTAGAGTAATACTGACCAAGGCTCTGTCTGATAATAGGCTCTTTTTAGATCATCATGCCGTCTGCCTGTGACTCCCTGATTGAAGACATTGAGGACATGGTGTCTTCTAGTGACCCCACTCCTCATGAGAGACAGTCTGCTAGAAAGAGTATCATACCGAGGTCTAGGAAGAAAAAAGAGCTGAGCAACGAGGAGCTCCAAGCTGACAGGTTTGTCAAATTTTATTTATTTATTGTGATATTACATTTGTATATGACGTGTTTAAGGCTGATGATGAGTGAGTAAATTCTAAATTCCTGCTAAGTATAGAACTGTAGTCTGTAAATGAGATGGATCGTGATGCAAAATCCCAGGTAGATAAAAACAAGATGGTTATTATGTCAGTTAAGTCAAAGAAGTATGAAAGTGAAACATTGCAGAACTGCATTTTTGTATTTGTGCCATGTGCAGCTTTTTAAGTAGTATTTGATTTTTACGACAGTAACTTTGCTTTCACACCTGTAGTTCGGCTCAGTTGGTAACAAACAAACAAAAAAAAAAAAACATTTTTTAGTACTGATCTGTTTGTACACACAGAATTATTACAAAATAGGATATATAAACATGCCAACAGCCATGTGCACTGGCAGACAACTCATTCATTGGAAAGTTGGGGTGACTGTCCTCTTGTATTATCAGGACTACATGTATCATGCTGGGGAAAGCTATAAATTTTGGGGACAACCAGTAAGTCATACAGCACTTTACTGTTCATTTTATATTTAACTTCTTTGTTGACACACATATGTGGGGCTAACACAATAGTAACAAAAATTAAGTTAAATTGAATAAGTCATTGAATAATTGATTTTACAAATTTATTGATTGATGAATTGATTAAAGCCAGTTGGTTAAAGGTCATAATATGATGATAACACAGCCATCATTTTTCCTATCTCACACTCATCATTTACATTACAAAATTGTGATTTATCATTTAAGGAAAGCGGCCTAAGCGGTGGATGTAACACAAAATAATTGAGAAAAAGATGGAAGTGTGAAAATGCATACACATTAAAATGGAGGCGATGAAATATATGCGAATAAATCAATAAAATCATAAATTGTCCATTGATCTGTTAAACTTGATAGACATTTTATTTAAAACGGCGTTGCTCTGATAGTCATTTACAACACCCACATTATTTATTGTTTATAACAAGCAATTTAAAAAAAAACTTTTATCCAGAATGTCAATCAAAAACCACTGAGATTAGATCAAACCATGGCCTCATAACAAAAACACATTTCATTGTTGTTAATTTTTAGTTTGATCCCTGGCACCCAAAAAATCTGGATGAAAACGTGGGGTTGCAGTCATAACAACTCAGATGGAGAGTACATGGCTGGTCAGCTAGCTGCTAGCGGATACAAGATGACTGGTAAGAGATTTTGTTTAATTGTTGTGGTTTCTATTAAGTCTATTTCCTGGAGGTCAGTGAATAATACTGATAATCCTACTGTGAATAGATATTAATAAAATAATACTAAGAGTGGTGAAAAGAACTAATGTCATTATTATTGTTAAACACTAGGGGGCAGTGTTGCCTCATAAGTGAGGTACAGCTTACTTGGTGACATGGAGTGTCACCAAGGAGAGACATTGTTTTGCCTTGAATTGAACTTCCCAGGCTGTGTTACTGTCCTCAATTAGACCAGTCAAATGTATTTGGTTGAAAACTTTTAATGTGAGGGTTTGGATCATGTTTGAGTCTGCTATTCCTTAAGAACCAGGTGGGAGTTCAGAGCAAAGTCTGCAAGTGAGGCTGAATTTAGTCTGCTGAGAATATGAGAGAAAACAGTGACTGCATGTCACCATGGCTGGTTAATATATCAAACTGGCCAGCCTCTTTGACAACTTTGTTTTTTGAACTAGACACTAGAACAGATATAGATAACAGATGTGGAAAATGACAGCCCTTGGTATACAAGTAATTTATATTTTGGCTTTCATGTTTTGAGATTAAAATGCAATAAGTAAACTAAACTTATATATTTGCTGTCTGATGACCAATAAATCAGATGGTCATTTAGTCTGACACATTCTTTTTTATGTTATTGTAATACCAATATGCATCTACTGTAGTTTTTACCAGTGAGGTTTTCCTGGAACATGGAACATGAACGGAGTGAATCTCGGTGCTCAAATAACAAAAGACCAAATATGAAAAATCTTCTTGGCAACACTTGCTGATTTACTGGAAGAGTCTGTTGTTAATTTCAGAATCAAAAGCCTTCTTCGAGTGTATATAGGCTGTCCTTTATCCATTCTGTATGACCCGGTGAAGGCCCTGTGCCAAAACATGTTGGTTAAATAATGTCAAACTCTTTTAGTAAGTCAGTCAATGTTGCAGAGTTGTTTGTTGGAACATGCTGGCTATGATGAATATGATGGCATTATATTTTCAAGAATCTTTGTTTTTGATATTGTTTCTCAAGGAGGTGAATGTTTTAAAGCCTTTGTGTAAAACACTGGTTGCCAAGTTCTTTTTAATCTAGTAGAACCATTTTTTTTTTTTGTTAAAAATCTGTTCCTTTAAGTCGTGATCAGTCAATGCATATTACTTTTTATGGAATGTAACATTGTTTTAATAGAAGTTTTGATGATATAATTTAAAATTCAACAAGTTATCCAAATTAAACAGTTAAATATATTGTTAATGACTGCCCTCCAGAACAACACATTTTTTTGACTGGGTTCTACTTGCGTACAGTTAGAAGATCTTTGTCATGGTTAGGCTTTGTCATCAGCAGTTTAAATGTTAAATACATTAGAGTTGACAAGTGTCAGATTACAGATTGTTGACTTGATAAAACTTGACTATGTTGAATGGTACATTTCATCTTAAGTTTTGCATGAAGGCTAGGCATATTATGAACCAGATTACCAGAGGTCTTTCATGGGTGATTGAATGTGATTGTGTGTGTATGTGTTTATATGTGTACAGGTGAGAGAGACTGACACAGACAAAGCAGAGTGAGACAGAGATGGACGATCTGCAGCATTTTAGCATGTGAAAATGATCTTTTCAATATGATAGTCCAATAGTCTCTGTGTGCATGGTTGAGTGTGTGATCCTTTGTTTATCACAATCAGTCAAAAGACAAGGGAGTTCTTGTGCCAGGTTATGTGTGACAAGTTGCACAGTACCTACACATATACATTATGAGTGTTTGTATTGCATGTGTCTTTCTTTTTATATGCAGTAGCTGTGTGTATGTGCGTGTGTGCATGCATGCGCGTGTTTGAGAGAAAGACAGAGTGAAGGAAAGATGGGGAGAGAGAGAGAGAGACTGAAGAAGAAGAGAGTTAATATTAACCCCTCAGGCATTTCTCTCAGCATGGGGTCTCCACAGCCTTAAAAGGACATTAATCACACACTTCAAAAATGCAGATGTACTCACTCACTCACTCACAAACATACACACAAACTCATGAACACAGACAGAACGGTTTTCCCCCTCATCTGGAAGCACAGACCCTTGATCTCTTTATCTTTTACACCCTTCTTTGTTTTTAACAGTTTTCCTCTCAGATACAACCAGCCTCTCTCACTCTCACCACTTCTCTGTGTTGCTCTTTGCTTGTCTCTCACCTCTTTTCTTGATGCAGTGGCGTTTTCTGTGTTAAAACATCTTGACATTTAGTGTTTTTAAGTGTCGTACAATAGATTTATTTCGACGGTAATTTAGTGGAACGGTGGCAATTGTCTCCTAGGATGTGAGTGTGGTGAAAACCTGTTGTTTGTTGTTAGAGAGTTGTTTTCCGTTTCCACTTCTCCAAATATTGTCTCTCTCACAGTCTGATAACAGTAGCTGCCCTGGTTGTACCTCACCACAGATAGACACATTTCAAGATGGTGCAATGTAATACAATCAAAGTTAATAAGGTTAAAACTTGCTATTGTGGATATTGAATTTTTCTATCTCTTTCTGTTCTCTGGATTTGATTAGATTTTCCTTTAAAGTAGGACCATGCAGTGACCACACACTGACCCCGGTTTCAGAAAGTGTTCAACATAGTTATTTAATATAATAGTTAATTTCATTAGATTTCAGCTCTGTAGAAGTACTTCCAAATCGTGGTATGAAGATATTCACTACTATCAAGATCAATAACATAGGAGGAGACAGGGGAAAATAACAACAATTTCCATGCCTTTTTTAACTTGTACTTTATTGAAATTACAAACATTTATTTCAACTCAAAAGTACAGTTTTTAAATTAAATTAAATGTATCTGGTGGCGCTATACCTGCCTCATTTTCTGCTGTGCATACTTAGAAGTTAGAACCATATAAAACAAAAACAGCACCTTGTAAAAATAATAATAAAATAAATGCATCTGATAAATCACCCATCTTCTGTGGTGCATTCTTAGCAGCAAAGTATATATTTAAAAAAATAGCTCCCTAAATATATTTTGAAACGTAATCATTAATATTTTGAAACATTTTGTCCACGACGTGCTTGCCATCAGGGTCATACTTAATATGAAAACCAAAGTAGTTCTAAACGCCAGATCTGAAGGACGGTGGAGGATCTTCGATTTCAGGTATATTTAAGGCATTAGCCATGTGCAGCTTGGTCTGAATGAATGTGGGAGGCGCAGCTTAGTGGATCTGGGCTCGACAATGCAGCCTAAGGCGAAGTAGCCAAGCGCAGATCCGCTAAGCTTTCAGCACAGAGCGCATCATCAGAAGTTGATAGAATAAATATAAAATTGCGTATTGTTCGATTCATAGTGCGTACCAAACTGAGACCACTGTATCGTACGCTTCAGTACAGATACATGTATTGTTGCACCCCTAATATTTACAAGGGTCAAAAGAAAATGGGCCAGTTGTTCCAGTTCAGTTGTTTGGCTTTCTGTTGAGCTTTGCATATATTTGTATGACTACATGCATTTGCAAAAGGGTGTGATCGTGTTTCATGATTTCATAGGACATTGTCTACTTGCTATTTGTGTGGGTGTGTGTCTGTGTCTGTGTTATTACCTTATTATTGTTATCCTTAGCTTATTGACAGCAGGATTGGTTGCTTCCATGACTGCCACTGCTCTGATGAGGTGTTGCCAATAACCATCAATATGTGTCTATCTGTGTGTGTTTGTCTTTCATCACACCTGATTGTGTTGAGGTTATGACCATAGCAGAGTTATAGCTAGATATATAAATATTCTTCAACACACACAAGTTTTATTAGAAGCCAATGTTGACATAAAATCAGAATTTCAAACTTTAATACAATACAAGTATAAAATAAACAATAACATGATCCCTCTTTTGATATCAGGGGGAAAGGGTAAAAAAAAAAGTCAGAGGCACATATATTTTTCTTCTTTTCGTCTTTCTTTTATTAACCTGTTAAGGACTAGTTTGCAGTGTTGCAGGGGGGTGGGGTTATTTGTATATTTTATTTGAATACATAACTGTTGTAACTGTTGTTTCACCTGGTCCATGCTGGTAAAATTAACACTGTGTCTACAATTGCCCTCTGTATTTCTCTGCAGAGCATTGCGATTGTCAGTGGACTGTACGGGAGCCTGCAGCCTTGGGATCTGATTGTGGATTTTTTTTTCTATATTAAATGTATACTTAATTACTAGAAGCATGTGTGTTTCTCTACATGTGTCCCAACAGAGCAAAAGAGTAGTCTTCTGTCCACTTGAATTAATATTTTTTTACCCCACTATGCAGCTCAGAGATGCCTTGATTGTTCATTGAATATTCAGAATAATCTCCCTTGTTGTCTCTCTTTCTCTCTCACTCAACCCCCCAACAAAGTACTTTAAAGGGCAGAGTCTCACTGTTAAAGCTAAAGGATTAGTTTAGTTTCTATCTCCCTTTTCTCTGCTTTTTATCCATGTCTTTCCCCTTTGTTTGCTTCCCTGTCTAATCTTCTCTTCTGTCTTTTTCCTCCTGCATCACTTTTTTTTGGTTTTCTTTCTACCTTACCCCCCTCTCGGTCTTTGGGTGTGAGTATCTTTGCTCATTGTTTTTCAGCGTGGGATTGTTGGAAGAAGAAATTGCCTGTCATGGCCAGAATCAGGGGAGATTACACTCAGGACAGGCGGTGATTGTTTTGAATGGTATAGTATGGAATGCAGTGCAGTTGTCTTGAGTGGCATGAAATTGCTGGGAGTGCATTGGAGAGAGTGGAATAGTCTGGAATGACAAGGACTGAATTGGGCTCTTCAAGGATGTAGTGTCTAGTCTTTGGCCAGATTGAACACGGGGACTTTGAGTAGGAACATTATCATTTGTGAGTCAGACTGTTATGTCCTTCTCCAAAACAACAGTTGAAAATGATGACATCATGTGAATGTCAGACTGATAGCTCTGTCTAGTGTCTGTCGTTCTAATCCGCAGTGTCGATCTGCAGAGTTTAATGAAAGCGATTGGACAAAGAGCTTCAACTGCTCTGAAAACATGACATCACCTTCTCTCCCTCCCTCTCATCCTTACTGCTGATTTTCTCTTTTTCACGCAGTCTGCCCTCCCCTGTCCCTCTTTCATCCTTCTAACTCTTTCTTACTTTCTTTCTTTCTTTCTTTCTTTCTTTCTTTCTCAAACTATGACATCACCTGGTGTGAGACATAGTAGCAGTTCTTATGTTGGCCTCTAGGTGGCAACCTTGGCTCAAAGGAAGAGCTTTTTGTTGAAAGAAGGCATCGCTGCAATATCAGGATGAGGTCATCCTTCTGAAAAACATATTCTGTATTCTCATTCATGGTTTCAAAAGTTGTAACTTTCAGTTCTTCAGGCTACACGTGATCTAAATTGATCATTCATGTGTTAATAAAGTGAAGCTCTTTAACACTGTTAACAAAAGTCAACCTGAAATCATGTAGTGTAATATTGTAAGGCATGATGTAGACTTTTACATAACAAGAGCCTTGCTGATTAAGGTGTAATATAAAGTGGCTGTTGTTTAAAAAGATTGTTATATATTTTGATGAAATAGTGTGAGTATTTCTTTGCATCAAATGTTCAAGCAGACCAGCGAGTTGACAAATAACCAGCCTGATAATGTATACAGTCGTAATACACGTAAATGTGTTACCTGAACAGTCTGAAGAGAAAATGTCTCTTGATGCCTCTCCTTTCTTCCTTGGGTTTTTGTCTTGTTCTGTTGTACTTCACTAGTAGTGCAAAAGCAACCTGTGTCACTTCTCTCTGCCTTCATTGTCTCCACACTTGTTATGCTGCCTGTATTTGTTCAGCCTGTCTTGTTGTGACTTGCTTTTCCTCTGTACAGCCAAAGGGGGCACTGTTTACCCATGATGATGGTGATGGTGATGATGATGATAATACACTGATACAGATGAACCACATTTGAGCAGCAGAGCAACGTGCCAAATAGTGACTTCATAGAAAGGCGTGTGTGCTCACGCACATGCGAGAGTGCACACACACACACACACACACGCACACGCACAGACGCACACACACCCTTCATGGAAAGTCACACCAGGATATTTTGATTGTTTTTGACTGCTCTCCTCCCTTCCCAATCTCCTCTCCGCCAGCCAGTCGCACACACAGCACTTCAGTTATGATTTTACATACCGGTTAGGCAAAATTAATCCCTGGTACACAATGTCAGCCAAATTAGGCGTCCTCAGTTCCTGGTTTGGACACAGACGGTTGGAGGATATGAGTTTCAGAGAGAGGGTGTGAACTGTTCAGATGAAATGATACTAGGACTTTATTGATCAGCAAATATTACAGGTGTTGCTGTTGGATAGAAAATGTCAGATGTGTCACATACAATCTAATTTTACTGTGCCTTTCAGACAAAGAACTGCTTTGAGATTATGATTGATATGAAATTAGCTTTTTAAAGACAGCTAGATGGATTAGCAGGTACCATATTATGTTTATCACTGAATGCATTTGATTTAAATTAAGCACTTAATACTGTATGCATGTTGTAAATTTAATGTAGATATTGTCACTTTACATAGCATACAATGTGTATTTTCCTGGATTTCCTTACTTTTTCCAACTGATTGGCAGTATTTAGACATTTAAAATGAAACATTGTCAAACTGTTCTCTTTCAGCTCAGCATTTGTGTTACAACTGCTTCTGCTGCTCTGTGTGATGGTATTACATCACTGTAGCGTATTCTCAGTCTGAGTGTGTGTGTACCTCGCATACATGCCGTCTCATTCATAAAACGGAGTGTGTGAGGATCTTCTCATTGGCTGACTGCGTGCTACGCAACATTACACGCCGCAATGTTATAGCCAATGAAAACTTACAACGTTCTCTCTGACTCCACCTCTCACTTATACACACACATGCGTTAGCACACACAGCCGGCTCACGCACACATTTACTGTTCTCACACACAGTTGCAGTGGTGGGAATTGATATTGTATCGAGAAAGTGTGTGAGAGGCAGTTGAGTCTTTGACAGCTGTCATTCTGAAAGATTAGACATATCACCTGGTGTGCGTATGCTTGTGAGAGAGATCTGCTCGCTCTGTCTTTATGCTTCTTCGCAACAGTGTGCATCAGACAGTACTACTTTGCTGATTGAGAAAGGGAAAGGGGTGAAAAAGACAGAAGGGCACGCAATATAAGGAAAGATGAGGGGAAGAGTCAGCGGGGATGGGAGGAGGGTGCTGGGATGAAGGGTACAGCCGACAGAGACAGATGCACTTGAAGCCAAAATCAGCCAAAGCGACAGTCGGAAAAAGGGAGGCGTACAGGGAGGGCAATATGCTGCCAGGGAAAACGAACTAGACTCTGGCAAATCTGCAGAAACGGGAAATAGAGAGATGGATAGATGGAGCAATAACAGAGTGGAGTATGGCACGACGGCAGGAGAGATGTAAGGAGAAAAGCGAACGGGGAAATGGTAGTTGGCAGCAGTGGATATGGATATGAATCTCAGAAAAATAACAGTTAGGAAATAGAAATAGTAGAAACAGAAGAATTTAGAAATAGACTTTTTCCTAACAATCTGCACTTGAATTGAATATATTAAATATAATGCCTTTGCGTCTAGAGCAGACATTTAAAAGGCAGACAGACTGTTAATATGTAAATATGGATATGTAAATATTACTGTGGTGACATGAGGGCTAAACGGTTTTGAATATGGAAGTTGTCATTTGGCAAAACAAGAGTTGTCTTTTGTATGGGTTTTTTTGAAATTACACAAAAGTACTACTTAGTGACTTTTTCTGCCTTTTTTTGATTGAACAGCTGAAGATATGCAGGGGGGGTCTAGTGACAGGTGAGCTATCGGGTACCATGACATTTGTGTTTTTATATCTTACTTCCTGTACTCAGAACTTACTTAGAATACTTCAGTAGTTATTATAATTATTACAGTTCCTCGTGTAATTGCAAACACGAGTATACTGGATTATTATTTTTTGTATCTTTGTATGTGTGGTTTTCACAGAGAAATACTGTTAAAATGAATTGGAGAACCCTCTCCCATCTCTGTAAAACATCACACACACACACACACACACACACACACACACACTTTCCAAGACATTGAATTTGTCTAAAGTCCTACAAATAGACCCATGAGTCTGGGCAGTCAAGTGTAACCATTTAGAGGCCAGGAGATTAGAGTGATCCAAAGCTCTGCGCGTGTGTGTAAGTGTGTGGGTGCGTGTGTGTGTGTGTGTTTTTGTGATCCTACAAGGTGACCCACGTGTAGGCTGCACCCAGTAACCATTTAGAAACCATGGGATTAGGGACCTCAACCATTCCTGCCTTAAGATTCCCTTGAGGGAACTATGTATAGGGGAGAGGAACGAAAACGGAATAGCCTGAGGAAAGGAGGGATCACTGCTCAATCTAATCCATTGATTACTCTCATGAAAGGAATTTTGACGGCATCGCAAACTGACCTGAGGGGAACAGCCGTTTCAGCCAGAAAATGTCATGATAGTCAAAAACCGCAAAATCAGTCTCATGAATTATTGGTGTCATTATTTTGTCTTTTTTTTGGTAGATAAATAAGTATAGCGTGACCTGAGTCTGTTTAAATACCTAACACCTCATGTCCACTCATGATAATAAGGTACTGCAAGAGGGAAACAATGATTATTCCTTCACTAGTACTCATTTCTCCAAGGATAGAAATATCTCCCTTATTGCTTGTAGCATTTCCCATATGTGAGGTCTTGGAGCAAGGGAAGAGAATTACAGTCGACTGAAAGAGAGACCACTCCTTGTTCCTCTGAGAAATAACAAAAAAACATAACAAATTGATTCCCCATTGGGTGGTGATGTCTTACCCTTGTTTCTCAAACCAGAAGCTGAAGCAGGAAAGCTAGGTGAGGAAGAATAATGGAAGCAAGAATCACTGTTCCAGTCTTCTCTCTGTCCATTCATTTGTTCACTCGAACTTTCATTTCTCTGATGAAGAAGGCTAGAGATAAATGTAGGGAGAAGCTGGATAGGAGTTTCCTTTGCTACTTCCCTCTAGAGGAAGGAGGCATATTCCCTATTCCCAGCAGAAGCCAGCCAGCCAGTCAACCCCCTGTTATCCCAGGAATAACGCCTGCATTCCACAGGGATTGGGAATACCCTGAAGGGATATAATGGGAATATCATGGAGGGGATGTGAGTAATGGGATAAGGCAAGAGCCAAGGGAATGGCTTGGGGGTGGATGGGATTGAGGAAGGGAGGGACTAGGAAACAAGGAGGATAGGAGGTTGTCTGGAAAGGGGATGAGGCGTGAAGCCAGGTTTTTCTCACATCCAAAGTATTGAGCCTTAAATCAAACGGGAGAGATGATACTTTCTGGCAAAAGAGGTGGCCTAATGGCAAAAAATAAAAGCTAATGGCCTACAGATGACAGTTTAAATCTCAGACCAAAGCATCCGCAAGGCACAGAAGAATGAAAGAGTCGTGCATGCTTTTCCTCCCATTCAACAAGTTGCATCAGGTGCCATTTAACAAGGCATTTAACCCTCAGTGTCTTACCTTGAGCTGCTCAGTGGGCAACATGACATGCCTGTGGATATGTTGGGCAGCTCCCAGTTGTGTGTATGCAACCCTCGCTCCATTTCCCCTTTTTTATAGGGAACATGGTGACTGTCTCTTGAGTCAGTTACTTATGGTGTATCTTGTTGCTTCAAATACTCACAAATACACCAAATTTGTGGCTTGAAGTAGTCCCCCAAAACTCCAGTGCCTACTTGTTTTACAAAATTATCAAGCATCCCTAGACACCCATAGTGCTCCTACATAGGTGTTTTTCCTCATGTTGCTTGTTTAAACCTCCTCTCGGGACTTTAAGAGCATGTATAAAACAAGCATGGTGCCTCTCAACTTCAGCCTGACTAGATGTCTAATCAGAGTAAATGGAAACACGTGCGTATGTGTGATAGCGCTGTAAAGATTTGCATCTTCAGAAGGAACACATGGGCTTTGGGCCAGATAATACAGACTGGCTGGGAAAGTCAGACAGCTTATTAAGCTGACGTATACCTGCATTGTAATGTAATTACTCAAAATATAAGGTAACTGAAAATGAAAACCATATTTTGAGTTTTGGCAGTTTGCCTACTTGCCAGCCTGGCAACTACTATTTAAAAGTTAGTGTTAAGCCTCGCATGCGACATTATTGTGGAGACTTGGTTTACTGTGAAATAATCTTTTTTTTTATCAGCCTTTTTTCAACCTATTCTTCAGCCTAGAGCTATAACGTTGCTTTGAGAGTTGCCCTGACAGATATACGACGGAGCAAACAACGTGCTAATTAGGGTCACCACAGGACAAATTGAGTCTTATTCACATAATTTGATATACAGACTGTCCTAATTTCGAAATGTCAATGTTTTTATACAGTTACTTGTTTTCATTTGTTCAGTAGAGCGATGTCAGGGACTCACTTCACTTTCCTCTCTTGGAGGACAAACAGTGCAATATTGTGTCAGACTCCTTGACAGAAGAGCTAAAAAGACCAAAGCAAGAGGATCTATATTCTTTGACATTTGACAACTCATTGTCGCTTTCTCTGTTTTTGAATAATTAGCTTGTCTGTTACTTTACAAGCTGAAAGAGACTTTTTAGTTTTTCTCACTTCTAATTTGTCCTCTCCTCTTTGTTTTCCCTGTCATCTTGACTCAATGAGGAAAACAAATGTAATTTCTCTCATGAAGAGGAAATGAAAGCTTGAAAGACATTAGTAATTAACATGGCGATGCCAGGCTGTTGGTGTGGGTGGAGAAATTATGTGGGTGACATATGAATAAAAAGCAAAGAAATCGAGAGTTAGTCATTCAAGGACATGTAGTAAATGACTTTTCAAGGCCCCCTTTGAGGTTTTTCTCTCTCTCTTCCCTTTGGCCCTTTTGGTGTTGTTTTGGAAGATAACCCCTGCTTTGTGTCTGAGTGTCCAATGTTCAGCCATCAGTGCCATTACTCGTTGACCACTCGCTGAAATGGAAAGTAGGGGTGACCTGTATCAGTGTGTGTGTGTGTGTGAATCTTCATATGTGACCACCTACTGAAATACTGAAATGAAAGCACTGGCTGTGAAACTGATTGAAGAAAGGAAACTATGAGCATGCGTGTTTGTGTGTTTTTATGTTGTATGTTCTGTGAGGACCAGTCAGAAAGTGGAACAAATGAATAAGGGAATACTTAGGTAGGTTAAAGAATTCAAGTCCTCACAAGTATTTTAATTCACGACTGTGTGTGTGTGTGTGTGTGCATTTCTGTCCTTTGTGATAAATTAATTCTACATGTGTCTCTGTCTGATCTCTTCTTCATACATATAAATGAATCGGCTATGTGCTAGATTTCCATGTGAGAGCACAGATATTAGATAAAGTGGATTTAAAAGCCGGGATGATTTGAGCAGTGGGTTTAATTTGAATCATCATTGGACAAAGTAACCTTGATCATCAAGCAGAAAAGATGACTTGACTGCAAGCATCGGCAGGACCTTGCTTGACCAGAGAGAAATTGTGAATGAAAATAAGTAACTGTGTGTGTGTGTGTGTGTGTGTGTGTGTGTGTGTGGGTGTGTGTGTGTGTGTGGGTGTGTGTGTGGGTGTGTGTGGGTGTGGGTGTGTAGATGGTCGGTCATCCACGGGTTATAGACCTAATAGCTTGTCTGCTGCCCACTCTGCAAGGCAGGGTGTAGACGAGTAATAATTGAGCTTGAATTTGCTTCAAGGTCTGTGTGTGTGTGCACAGAAACTTCTATCCACTTTCCATCTAGCCAACCATTTCTAATTCACTTGTATGTTCTGTCTGTCCTTTCTTTCATTGAGGGTCTTACTCTCATTCATCCTTGCTCTCCTCTCTCATCCTGTGGTTATGTTAGCAGTATAGATCTTTACAGGGGAAAGTTAACAGAGTAAATACAGGTAATGTTTAGCCAGGAAAGAGATCAATAGCTATGTATTGATTTAGCATTAAGTGTGGCCACAAGTCATTTCCTTGCCGACTGTGTGTGTCTGTCTGTGCTGGAAAATAAATGCTTTTGGGAGCATTTGGTCCCTTAAATGTGTCTGTGTATGTGTTTTCTTTCTTTTGTTTTTTTTTGCAGTTGTTTGGACCAAGCTTCCAAAAATGGTGCCAAGCTGGCTAGATTTCAGCCCATAATAAACTAATAAGGTCAACTAAAAGGAAAAGTGGTTATTTTTATTGTTATTTATTCTGTGCTTCTGCTTCTGTCTCTCATTTGCATTCCATGCTCAGTGGCAAGATCAAACAAACAAGCACACAGATACATGCACATACAGAAGTGTGTGAAGTTTATTGATAATCCAAGGCTTTCCACATGGCAGACAGATGGCTCTTCTAATCTTCCAGACAGACACTGCCTTTTGATATCTGATCTGATGATTATTACACTGTGTGTGTGTGTGTGTGTGTGTGTGTGTGTGTGTGTGTGTGTGTGTGTCCATTGTATGGTTTCCAAGGATCAACTCAATAAATCTGTCCTTAGATGTCCCCTGCCTTCAGTCTTCTGTTATGTGTAACTTATTTTACGGTTGCGGTTTGAATGTGTCTGTACTTTTGTCATCTTGTGACTGTGGTTGATAGTTGATCAGTGACTGACCAGGACTGTTATGACAAGCCTATATTTTTGAACTTTATTTTCCCTATTTTATTGGTCACAGATCAGTCATGGTTGAGTATACTGAGTTATAAATGAAATAATATGGATATTTGTTTTTTTTTTCTTGGACTGTATGCACTGCAAAGTAAAAAGGAAGGGCACAATGGGTGGCCTGGAACATTTTTATCTTGAGCTCAAGGAGTTACACGCATGACTAGTGAGATATCAGCCCAATTTGTATCTCCCTTACTTTTAACTTTTAAAACATGTGAAAAGTATTAATAGATTTTCTGTTGACTTGTATTGTGTACAGATAATACCATGGTTAGCCCAGAGAGTGTTTGTCTTCATTGGTTGGAACTTTACATGTTTTACATTTGAGCTTTACCAAAACTATAAAAAGCCTTTTGTACCATTTTGATCTAGTGAGTTTACCACTTTTATATCAACTTTTGGTAATGTTATTTTTCTGGAAGTCGCAGTTTCTGAGATGGCCTTCACTTCGCAAGAGTCTCACTGTGACGCACCTGCAGTACGTATTGAATTTTTCACCAACAGTAGCTTGAAACATAATGTTTAGCTTAACACAGCAAATGAGTTAAGAAGAACAGAAAACAACAGGGTTCCTGCTGTGACAACACTGCTGAGTGACAGAATGACTGCTGGCAAACAGTGATGAATGAGTCAATGTTATGCAAAGAAAGTTTGTCTTGGCGCTACAAATTCAGGTGTGGTGCAATTTACAAGCCTCTTGAAGTGCTGGAAGCAACGTCACCCTTGCTATGTAAACTCTCATTTCCCTCAGTCCCACGCCGTTAAATGTATTGATACGTTGCTGTCTGACTACCTGTCTCATTGTATTGTGGTACGCTAGCCCTGTGGTTGTCTCAGCTTGATTTAGCTTCTCTGTCTGATATCTGATTAAAGAGTCGGTTGTGTGTAGGAGCCTGATTAGCATATAAAAAGACAGTGACAGGACATCAGATAATTCTGATGCCATCTGTTTTCAATGGAATTTGTTAGCTAGAGAGGGAGAGTGTGTGCGTTTTTCTGTGTGTGTGCATCCCCCATTCTCTATCATTGTCCTCGCTACTTTTTTAAGCCCATTATTTGTATTTGTACTGCAGATTTTCCTGCCTTTTGTCCTATTATTTCCATTTTTTTTTTTTTTTTGTCCCAGAGAAAAGCAGACCCATTATTAACACTGACTATGAACAAAGACATCAATTATTTATGATGGAAAACACTTTAAATTGTTCTATTTTGTAATGATTTATTAATTAGGAGGCAAATTCTCTGGGATTTGGCTTCATGTCCGCCCCACCTAGCTAATGTATTCATGTACGGATGCATGGAGGCACACATGCAAGCAAGCATATACGCGTGCACAAACAGACAGACACACACACACACACACACACACACACACACACACACACACTCACACAGACAAATGTGTAGGCAGCTTTGTGCTATTAAAATGCTTGCAGCAGTTCCATAGGATTATCCATTGAGATGTCCATTGTAATTTCTCATAAATCAGATTTGATTTTAATAAATACTGCATTTTTTTTGTTCAAATAGAAAGCTGGCTTGGAAGCAGAAAGATTAAGAATATGCATTTTTAATAATACTCAACAGTTGGAAACAGTGTGTCACAGGAAGGAAAAGTAAGAGGGTATGGATAACATTCATGTGACATAACTGGTAAATTCAGACATTCATTCATTCATTCAATAAATTATGTTTTCTTGATTGCTTAATTACTTGATACAAGCATAATACTAAGATGAGAATACTTTGGTACCCTTGTGTGCTATATCCTTATACGTCTATGTCTCAGAATATGTCCTTTTTGTTAACAGGGGTTGCATTCAGGGCACTCACAATCACAAGAGATAAGTAGTGTTATGGTGAACAAAATACACAATCTTTAAAATGCAGAAGCTCAAATCGACTACCCTAATGGATTTGTGTGTATGTAGATGTATTCAGAGACTGTAAGCTAGACTAGTAATTTGTACTGGTGAATGTGCGTGTTTGTGTGCATGTGTGTGTGTGTGTGTGTGTGTGTGTGTGTGTATGAAATGTTTAGGTCTACATATTTCCAGCAGAACAGCCTCTCTAATCACTAGTCTACCTGCCAACATTCACATTCCTTTCACTGCTCAGTGCTAAGCACATCGACAACAAGCCTGTGTGTGTTGGAGGGCAGAGGCTGTGATTAAGAGCTTTGCAGTGTTCATTTGAATCTGGTGGCATTGCAGGTAGAGAGATCAGGTGATGTGTTCAGGATAACGCTGAGTTTCAATTAAGTGCATTGGTGATTATTTAATATGGTGGAACGGCAGGTGGAGACGTTTCATGGTTTGTGTGTGTGTGTGTGTGTGTGTGTGTGTGTGTGCGTTTGTGTGCGTTAGTGATGCATGTAATTTGAGGAGACATTGCCAATTGAACAAGGTGGTCCACTAAGCTTATCATGTGTTGTACGTGCACAATGTGTTTGCTCCAGATTAATTTACTACATCTAGCCTTTCCCCCCTTTTTTTTTAAAGAGCAAGCTCAATCAGCAAACTCTGAGTGTGTGTGCGTGTGTGTTTGTGTGTTAGAGCTGCAATCAACAATTTTTTTGATTATTCATTAGTTCTTGGGTACATAAAATGGTGATCACTCTTTCCCAAAACTTAGGTGATGGCATCTAATGTATTGCTTTGTCCACAACCCGAATATATTCAGTTTACTGTCATAGACAACTAAAGAAACCGCCAAATATTTACATTTGAGAAGCTGAAATAAAAAAAGTTGTATTTCTTTTTCTTCTAAAAAACCCAAAATGATTAATCGTGTGTGTGTGTGTGTGTGTGTGTGTGTGTGTGTGTGTGTGTGTGTGTTTAACTTTCCCACTCTTCCCAATATCTTTTTTCTCAACATTTTCACTTTCAAAATCTTTCTCTTGCATGTATCTCTCTCTGTCTCGTGTTTCTTTCTGTATCCGACCAGCTCCGTATCTCTGTCTCTCAATCTTTCTGATGTCGTCCAGCTTCCCTGGTTTTTACTTGTCTGTCTTAAAGTCGTCAGCTCCTTTCTTCTTTGTCTTTGGTATTTTCATCTTTCTCTTTTTGAGCTCATGTCCAACCTTTCTTTCTTTTATTTAACTTGCTCCTTCTCACATTCAAATTGCTCACATTCTCTTACTCTTACAGTCTTCGTCTTTCTACCACTTTCTCCGTCTCCACACTGATCCTCTAATCAGCAGCCAGCTGGGGCTGGGGTTTACTTTTGAAATGACATGCCATGCTTTCTATTCTCCTTGTCTCCTCCTCTCGTCTAATGCCTTGAACTTCTTCTGTCTTCCCTTCCTTTCGTCTACCCTCTCAGTGTGTGATAGTTGGAGAGTGAATACAAAGGTATGAGAGTCTGGGGATAGCAACATGAGCAGGCTTGAAACCCACAACATCATAAGGACATGCTATTTGCCACTGCCTACTAAGCCACCAGGAACCCCCCCATGTTCTCTGTAACAAAAAAATAAAAGCTCTCTGCGTCTGGGATATTTGCATATCATTTGCATATGAACCCCAACTGGCTGTTTTTGGAATGCCAAGAGGCTAAATTCAGTATTTATTACCCGGGCCTATAACAAGTTTTCACTTTTCTATGGCATTTGCATCTGATTTGCATGTCCCACAGCTTGGGTTTGGGAATAAGGGGCCAGATGACCTAAATTGTTTCAATTCCACCCAGAAATAAAAAAGCAGCGGAAGGTCTAATTATTACTATTAATCGAATTAGGACGCTTTACATGTGGAGCGTAAATATGCGAAGGAGTTATTAGCTGAAATAGCAGCTGAGGCAACTTACTTTTAATGCAAACTGCTTCAACACAGATACAAATTTTGCATGTGTTTCTTGAGGCTGAGCAGTTGGCTAGATTTTCCACATTGCATCATCAGTTCCTTTCCCAATAGTAATTGATCAAAAGGCTCCTTTTGTTTTGTGGGTTCTTTATTTTAGGGCAACTATTAGGGCAAATTATTTTATACTGAAGTCCTCAAACAGAACCATTTAAACTTTACAGAGCTAATTATCTGAGAGTAAATACTTATCTTCCTGTCAAACACGAAGGTTGGTGCTCTCCACTGCACTAAAACTGTTTCTCTCTTTCCTTCAGTCGATAAACGGACTGCTCAAACTGATAATGAACAGGGCACCCACAGAAAAGGGGATTTAAGAGAAGCTTAAGCCCCCTTCAGACATGCACCCCTTTACGTTAATCTGACGGCAGTTTAGCATGTCGGTTTCACGTCTGAATAAGCACCCTGTTCACCATTCACGTAAAAGTCATGACAGCAATTTTACTAAGTCAGACCTACTAAAACGGCACAAGACTGAATTGAATGCCATCAGATTAATGTAAAGGCTGCAGCTGTCCAAGGTAAAACATGCAGAGAGAGATTAAATGCACATCTTGTACTGCTTTCTAAGACCATTGTTATACATGTATTATCTCAATAATTGGCTGTGATGCACGAAATCATTTTAATGAACCAGGAAACACTGAAAGCCAGTTTTAAGGCGCTGAGGATATTCTCATATCAAACACTATACAGATAAACTGACGTGGAATATATATGTAGTTTCACTGTTTCAGTAGCAACATTTTAAAATCCATCAGTGATGCAGCCTGTGAGGGAACAGAAAACATTCTTAGCATAGTCTAATATAGTAGCCTATAGTCTCTAGCGTAGTTTCTCCTCCACGTTAGAAGAGGGTCAGCTAAGGTGGTTGCAATTAGAAACTAGATGCCACTAAATCCTCTAGATACCACTAAACTACACTAGTCAGTAGAGATTTAACAACAACAACAACATTGAGACCAACTGTCTTCATTCTCCCAGATGTTTGTATTCATTCCCTTACACACATATGTTACATATCTGAACTTGAACCTAAAATTGCTGCTATTTTTGTGTATGACAAGTTAGCAGATGGAACAGGGTTAGTGAAGATTGTGTGTATCCTATGTGTGTGTCGAACATAAAAATCTTCTTCTGGCGTACTTCAGTGAGCAGCATTGACAAAAAAACATCCACCTGTAGTGCTGAATTGATATTGTCTCTTTATTGACCACAGCCCACAACCTCCCACCCCCACTTTCATTAAGTAAGGTTAAAGCTCCACCTGCCACAGTTCATTCATTTGTGTTATTCTTTCCCAGGACTGGTGAGCTTTTACATACAGGTGGCTCCTACCTTTTTCTTTACCCTTCAGTCTCTCTTTCTTTGTCTGTCTTCCAGGTGACAGGCGGGAGAAGTAGAATGAAAACACAAACACACATGCATGCGCTCACACACACACACACACACGCACACACACACACACACACACACACACACACACACACACTTTGATAATTCGCAGTTTGCTAACACATCCTTTTGTGTACACAGCAAATTGATGCGTATTCTTCACATGGCCTATTTTTTTAAGTTAAAATTCAACATCCACACACACACACACACACACACACACACACACACTTACACACATAGGGGCACACACCTCATTGAATATAAACTGCCATCTCCTAGGGCAAACAGCAAATATAATCACATTTGTAATGTCACAGAAATAGTGCGTCAATATTTGCCTAGTCTGTTAGTGTTGTGAAATGGGGAACTGACTGTGGTTACCATGGTGTGCATGAGTTTGACAGTTGGCTTTGAGACACAGAACTCTCTCTCACACACAGACATGCACAGTATGGAAAAGAGATTTGTAAATTACACTTTCATTTTGATATTTGAATAATAAAATAATTCAGTAAAGATGAATAAGTTTGAGTCAGCCACTATCACAGTATAAATATTATGTGCTTAAATGATTGTGGGACATATCCAAAAGCTGGAAAAATTAGATAAGTTGCACCAAAAATATTGATCATTCTTCAGTAGATTTGTATTCTTCCCTTAGAATTGACAAATATGTAAATACATACGTTGCCATAGTAATAGTAGTAACACACAAAAACAAACCAGTTATTGGTATGTGTGGATAAATGCAGAATGTTTATCATAAAAAGAATTTAGATAAATATATTGTATGCAATTTATATTTTTCATCCCCAGCAGTGGGTTGTAAAGTTAAATCAACACCTTCTAAACACCTTTTGTGATGTAGGATATATTACAGAGCTGTTTCTTTGGATTGCAGCGTTCATGTTGCACAGCTGTGTGTGGTATTTGTCTTCTGAAGAGTACAGAGAGTTAACTAACCACTTTGGATAATATTAATCTTTGTTTCCTTGGGTTACGTTTTTTTCATGCCATACCTTGCCTCTTTTTGTTTTTTTTTTTACTGCTAGTTAATATAATAATCAATTTATTAGTAAACAATTGAGATATGTCGTAGCAAAGTACAAATGCCATGAAAGAGTGTTCTCAGTCTGAAATAAGGTTCACATGACTGTCATTATCAAAATATACACTATATATTAAAAAAAAACAACAAAACTGTGGGGGGCATTTTAGAAGTTTTCTGTTTTTATTCTGTTCAGATGCCATGTTTTCTACAGTAACAGTATCTAAGGTGCCCGATCTCTGCCTACATCGATACAGACTGATTCTTCTGCTTACCTGCTGAAAAGATAACTCAAAGATAAGCTTGAAGTGCGGGTCTATTACTGTCACTGTGCCACTTTTAGTTTGGTAGTTCTGATTTTTCTCAGTCCCCAACTAGGCTAAATGCCAACTTCATACGTGGACAGTCAAATCGTGCTGATAATGAGAAGGCAGTTACACTGGCCTCCATCTAGACAGTGAAAGTGTCTGCCATGTTTCACTCTGAGGTGTGTGGTAGAAGTGAAATCATTGGTATTTTACTCTGTCAGTCAGTAACCTTCCAGGCCCTTCTTTCTCCCAGACACACTGACTTTTGTGCCCTTGACTCTAATAATCCCTATCTCGCTGTGTGAAATATCTTTTCATGCCTGCACTGATGATCATAATGGTTTTCTGTCTGAGCTGCAGACTAGTGATTGGCCCCAATTACTGCATGAACCTTAGGCTTCAAATCATCCTATCTATGCAAGGTGAGACGTGTAATGGCAGAAATCTATTTAGGCCTGGTTTCCATCCGCTGCCTGTATGAACCTCGATAAATCACACTTAAAGCGCATTTAAAATCACAGGGAATCCATTGCCAGATGTTTATCATTACTTCCCCTGTTGTGCATTTTTTTCCATATACAAACCCATGTGTGCCCTACAAGCCCTCTTATCTTCTTTGGTAGTGATTGCTTTGAAACTTAATAGCTCAAAATGTATTTATTTCTCCAGTCCACACACACATGAAACATATCCTACCGCTATTAATTACTGGACAGTCACTCTGATTTTAAGAATATATTTATTTTTAGTTCCTTTTGTAGGAGATTATAAGCACTGGTCTAATGGAAAAAAGTGCCTTAATGTTGCTCAGTGTAGGCAGATATATAAATGGCTGTTTGTGTTGCGAGTTCGGTTGTTTTTGCCGCTATTTTTAGTCTAAGAGAAGGGGCCCTTGTCTGGACCCAGGTGCACCCACTGTGTCTGTGTGATCAGATGTAAGAGAGACAGATTGACTTCAGCCTCTTGCCCTGCAGAAGCAAACTTCTACCATCCAAATTAGCTGTTGGCTTTCCTCACAGCATTCATCATTCCTGCTCTACTTTCAGCTGAGCTTGCCTGCTATTTTTCACTGAGATACCCCCACTTATTCTTCTAATGCTAGGTCTCTCCTTTGCTCCCCCTCGTTATTTTGTTCTCTTTCTGTCTGTTTCTCTGCAATCTTTGCATTTTCTCCCATGCTACTCCGTTCCTTTTCTTTCCTCAGACACTGTCTCAAACTCCATATCTCCTTTTCTCTCTTTTGTCTTTCTGAATTTCTTTCTCTTGAGTCCTTCTCTCACTCTCAGCCCTCCATCCATCTCCTTTCTGTCCCTCTATCTGCCTCTGTCTGTCAGGCTGACTCTCCCTCTCTAACAGTAATGGACTCAGAGTTGTTAAGGACAGGAGAGAAATCCCAAGTGAATAGATGTTTCTAAGATGTTGTCAAACTGTTGGCGTGAGTGCTATAGTGGGCCCCTGCTGTGCCTAACTTGGCATACCCTCCCTGCTTCTTAGTACACACTGACACACAGCAACACTCTCACACACACTGCCATATCTGTCGCTGAGAAGAGACAGATTATGCACAGGCTACAAGAACCATTGCTGTGAATTTCTGCCACTTAACTAAGCTGATATATGGGAAAGTTGTTGTCACGGCCCCCAGTGAGTCTGAGAGGATTCTAGGCTGTTGTGTTTGAGGATGTGTGTGAGAGAAAGACAGAGGGAGAAAATAAAGTAGCTGTAAAAAAATGACAGCTTAGGTGATGTCCACACTAAGGCGGATTCATTTGAAAATACACCAGTTTCTCTCTATTTCTAGTATTAATTTGGCATTTTCTATTCCTGGAAACTAAGCCTTTTTGAAATGACTGTCTAGAGTTGACAAACTTTAATACACTGCAATATTAAAAGAGTTTTTACTTTCTGTCACTTTGTGATCACTCATTTTGTATGTAAGTATTGCCAGTCACCTGATGTTGGTGCTGTCAAACATCGTCTTTATGTTTATGCTGTCAAATGATTGCATGAGTTAAATATTAGAAACAAGGAAATACATTTATAAAGATTGTAAATTATAACAACTTCAGTGCTGTTTGCTATATTTAAACACAAAGTGGTAATGAAAAGGTTGGCTGGAGCTGGTTTATTCCTGTTGCTGGGCGCTCTGCAATCTCTAACTTTCCTAATAAGATGTAGTTTGTCATGACCCCCTGCTTTTTTGCTTTTGTTTTATTTATTTATGTATTTATTTTTATCATCAAAGACAGTTACTATGGTAAATGAGTTTGTAATAATTCAGTAAAAATGAATAAATAGGATAAGTATCCACTTAAACCAGCCAACCCAGGTGCATGACATGAGGTCTGCTGATCCTCCAAACTCTACCTGTGTGCCACCAGCAAGAATTAAATAAAGACAGAAAATTAAAACCAGCAGGAACAGCACCGACAGGACAAAGAGCTGTCACACCAAACCTGTAGTAATACTGGGTCACTGAGGCATCCAGTTTTGTACTGGTATTGCTCTGTGGTTGCATCAGAAGATTAACTGCCGATGGGAATGGAAGATGTGGTTGTGCTTGTGTGTTTTTTTTCTGTGTTTTTTCTTTTTTTGTAAATGGGTATTTCTATGAATTATGTTTAGGGCTACTGCTAATGATCATTTTCATTATTGATTAATCTGCTAATTATTTTTCAAATGTCTTGTTTTCTTCAGCTTGCAGAAAACAAAACCGTAAGATATTTTAGAATGATTTATGGAAAAGAAAAGCAACAAATTCTTTTTACTATTTGTGCTAGAAAAACTACGTTAAAGGTTTCTCTAGTACTTATTTTACTGTAGATTCCCTAGGTGTTATCATATTGTGGCGAACTGTACTCTGTGAGCGTGAGTGTGTGTGTGTAGCCAGCCAGCGTCCCTCTAATGACAGTTGATTGCATTATCATCCACGGCTGAGTGGTTGCTCACCCTGCTAGGCGGATAGACCAACCGCCAAAACCCCAAGGCCTGTGTTTGTGTGTGTGTGTGTGGGTGTGTGTGTGTCTTAGTGTTTGTGAGGTTGTGACTGTGTGCTCACTTGTAAAATATGATTGGAGGTGGAACTGGTAAGTCCTCTTAGTCCCATTCACAATTTCCATTATAAGTGACACAAACGTACAGATACACGCAGACACATACATATATTCACGATATACACACAGACTTACACAAACACATGCATGTACTGACGCATATGTGCACAAGTGTGCGCGCAGACACACACACACACACACACACACACACACTTCCAGACTCCCAGAGGTGAGGGAACCTTTTAGACAGAAATGTTGTCAGCTGGGAATCTCTCATCACAATCAGACATGGCCAACTTGTTGACTCTCACACACATGCTTTGGGAATATGACAATGTGGGTGTGTGTGCTTGCGAGTATAGCCATTACATTTGGGCCAGTTTATCAGTACCCTATGTGAGTCATCAAAATGGAGATTTTGTTGGGTGTAATTTCTCAGATTGCATCACTGCTTCATTTCATGTATAAATGCATCTCCACAGATCGATGTCATTCACATATTGTATGAGGCAATGCATTTTGTGGCGTTAACAATTTGACCAAAAGCAATGCAGAGTTGACAATTTCATTTTTTAAATATATTTTCTTTCTCAATTCTTGTTTCTGGTATTTGTATTTAGCATTGAGCTCTGTTAACAAGGAGGTTGAGCCTTTGCCTTTTCTCTTTACAGTTTTTGGTATGTGATGATATACCATATGATGTTACTGTTAAAGGTCCAGTGTGTAGAATTTAGTTGCATTTAGTGGTCCAATCACTGCATTGCAATTTCCTCACATCACCCTCACCTTCCTAATGTAAAGGAGAAACAACACTTTAAGGACCCTGTTTAGAGTCAGTATTTAGTTTGTCTGTTCTGGACTACTGTATAAATAAGGTGTTTCAAGATGGCGGCCTCCATGAAAGGGGACCCTCTCCCACTGCAGATATAAAAGGAGAATTTTTAAGTAACAAACATAAAAAGATTCTTATTTTCAGGTGATTATACATGCATCAAAACATAGTTATGAATATTATATTCCATGTTTGCCTTATTCTGAAAATAGAGGCCCCAAATCTTACACACTGTACCTTTTAAGGATTGTAATGGTGTGATTTATGCTGTCCTATTTTATTATAATTAATTATCATTTTCATTCTATTAACTGTATTGTCTTTAACTACACACAGAAGTTACATTCATCCACTTTGTCCTATCCATATACAAAAATAAATTTTTTTACTTACTTGATGAAACTGTTTTTTTGGCTTTTGAGATAAGTAATGTGAGCAGCTGAGAGGATAATGAGTAATTGCCATGTCCTCAAAGTTATGTTCTAGTTTACCTAGTCCTTGAGTCCACATTGCATTGCATATACCATTTTGTTTTTATTTGAAAAAGTTAACTGTGTTGATAAATTTGATGTTGTTTACCTACTATAAAAATATGAACATTGCAGCCATGAAATACAGTAAATGCAAACATTTTGTTTTTGTGACACCCAGTAATTGATATTGAATTGAAATTAAGTTATCAAAAATTCCCACATTAATGTGCATAACACAAAAATCAAATTACTTGTTTGTGATATTGCTGCTGATTGCAGTAACTAGTCATTTATGTCTCTGAGAGTAATCTTTATCATTGTCAGTCTGACATAACAGCAAGGAATTTGGTTGGGTCGTGATGAAATTTCACTTCCTGACAAACTAGAGATCTTAGTATATGACTTGATTGTGATGCCCATCACTGGTGAGTGGTTCACTGCCCCACCCTGCCTCACTCCACCTGTCCTGCCAGCCAGTCAGCCTCGCTCCAGCTGTCCGGTCAGCCAATCAGCCAATATGGCCAGACAGGCCTCGTTAGCTCAGTCAAGTGTATCCATTCACCCCAAAGCCACCCCTTTGCCCTAGCATACTTACCCCTATAAACCACCACTGCACTGTATCCCAAGGTCAGCATGCCCTGTGTGTGTGTGTGATGAGAGATGGGGTGAGGAGTGGGCTGTGGAGGAGGAAAGATGATGTGTTTGAGATGGAGGGTGGAATGGATGGAGGGCAGAAGACAGAAATAACAAGGCAGAGAAGTGTAAGCGTGTGCGTGCATGCATGCATTTGTGCACACGGGTGTGTGTGGGATGGGATAGAAAGTGGGTCATCGTGTGGTCTGTGTGTGAAGCACCAGGAGCATCATATTGACCCCCAGGGCTGCTGTCTGCCTTTTTTCTCTCTCTCTCACTCACACACACACTGAGCACACACACACACACACACACAAATGCGTCACACACACCCAGACGTCTCTGTCTTTGCCCTCATATATCATCTACCAGGCCTATAGACCAGAGGGAAATCAGAGGCAGCATAGATCTGTTTTTTGGGTCTAAAAAATCTGCACGTCTCAATCGCTCAGATACTTTGTTTTAGTTCATGTAGTCTGGGGAAGTAACTGAATTGACACTGAGAAAGTGGAGCCAAACATTATGGGAAATGTTATCCAAACCTGATTGAGAACCAGTGTACTGCAGTCATAGCAAGTACAGCCATTTCCATGCTGTCTTGTTGCCTTGTTCTTCTGTACAGTTAAATATGCCCTGATAGCTTAACTCTACCTGAGAGTCTCCACTAGGGACAGATATAACTTACACAGTGTGTGTACAGTATAGCACGCAAGGGAATGTCAGAGAAAGTTTGGAAACTTGTTAAGTAGGTCTGTCTGAAAGGGAAAATATGATACTGTAGCCTCAGTGATAAGTGAAAGTGGGGTTATATATGATGTATATCTATCATCTAGAGAGAGAATTAAAGGAGTCTGTATGAAAGGTTTATGGCATTGGAAAGCAGGAAGTCTGCAGAGCTCTTTTTTCCTACATAAATATACTGCAGTGAACTTCCCTGAACTGCCTGAAAAACCCAAGCAGGATGCTTTATAATCAGTGAGAACTAAAAATGCAAGGTACTCTCCTGGCAGGGAGAAAACAAATCTGTTTGCAGAGTAATCACCATGGGAGCTCCATAGTGCTGGAAAGCAAGATTGCTGTTTCTTTTTAGATTGCAATCATATCAACACGAGTCTTTAATTATTTAGATCATAGTGCCAGTTACTTAAAGGAATATACTACTGTAAGCCTTTGTAAATGAACCCACAATTTATAGAATAGTTTTTGTACATATAGTCTTATTACAGTATTGAATTCAATTCCAGTAATTGTCTCTACAATCACTTATTTTAAAACTTTCATAGAGAATAATTAGTGTGGATAGGTCTAACAGTAAACCATAATTAGTTATCCATGCCTTTTTAATTTGAATGCCTTTCAATGTATTACAAGCAGACACATTTTCCTGTTCTTGGTAAATGCAAAACTCAAGCAAACTGTCTACCCTTTTCTGCAAAGCAAATGGATGAATTATGGGATTATTTGATTGCTTTAGGAAAGGCCTTATAACTTTTCCCTTAATATGTATGTCTCAAGAAGAGGATCACTGAGGATCATCAGTGTATGAAGGTTTTCCTAGGAAACCTCGACTCCCTTGTGTTCTTCCACTGCAAAATCCTCCAGACAATCACCATTATACGTCATCTGTCTATAAGATGCTCAACAGTATTTGTACCACATCACTTTTCACTTCAAGTAAAAATAAGACTTGGATAAGTGATTTTAAATGTTTAAGCAGCTGGGAAAAATAAAAAGACAGAAACATCTGAGATTAATATTGGGCTTTGATTGTGCAATAAAAATTGAAGAAGGAAAGAAAGTAGAATAAAAGTTTGGTATGTATATATATGTGGAAAACATTGGGAAGTGGTGACAACAAGAGGCTTGCAAATGACATAAGAATGCTGGGGGAAAGTAGTTAAAGTAAGTGTATGTAATATATGGCGGTTAAACGAGACAGGAGATGAGGGGAAATATAGAGCATAGGTAATGTGGGGAAAATGAAAAGGCATAGAGAATAGATCAAAGAAAAAAGTTAGGAAGAAGGAGTAAAAGAATGATGATTTTTTTAGGACGTTGTGGTAAAATATAATGTATGTGCATGCTGATAGGAGCTTAACAACGCAGTATGAATTACACTCATCTCTTCTTACCTCCCACTGTGTCCGTGAGTTACATTTTTACACTCTGTAAATTACTGTTATTTGAAACAACTCTGAAAACCATCTTTTACTCCCTTCAGGTTATATATTTGGAAGCTTATTTTATTCATTTCATTCATTTTTAGTGAAAACCGTCTTTCTGTTTGTCCTTGGTTGACTGTGAATCCACCTCTGGCAAGTCTGCGCCTTCCATGTAAATACACAGAACAAAAATATAAGTAAATGCAACACGTATGTTTTTGCTCCTAAGATCGAAGTCTTTCTCTATGCATACAAAAGGTTGATTTATCTCAAGTCTTTTTGCACAAATTTGTCAAGATCTGTGTTGAGCACGTCTCCTTCGCCAAGATAATTGCAAACCCCATTTACACCCGCATACACACTCACATTTACACCTGTGGGTAATTTGGAGTCTCCATTTCAGATAACCTGCATGTCTTTGGAGTGGAGGAGGACACACAGGGAGAAAATGCAAACTTGAGAGAAAGGGCCCAGCTAGTCAGTGGAGTCTACTGTAGCCTTTCTTGTGAGGCGTCCATGCTAATCACTGCACTACCATGCCGCTTACACTTTTAGATCCTATACCTAGCACTGTTATTTTCTGTGTGGAGACAAAGAAGATAATATTCTGTCCTATTTTGTGATACTCTTGGGGAAAAAAAAAAAAGTTTTTTTCCCGGCTCCCTGGCTTGGCACAGGCAAGCTACTGAACCTCGATTTCCTCTTGTTAAGCGATAGCACTTGTTCTCCTTTAGTCTGGTAAATGTCACAATGGACAAGGAGAAACTTGATTGTTCAGGTATAAAAGCACTCCCATGTATGTTACCTTTACATTGACCATACATACCTGATACCACTTATTGCTAAGCCTGGTGTCAAGAATGCAAACTTTTCTATATTGTTGAATTAGAAGCCCCCATTCCTGGCATTTATAAAGCTATTATGAAAAAACAAGAAACCTATTATCAAACCATTGCTGTAGGATGAGCCTTTTTAAATTGAGGAATCAAGTGAAATAACGAAGACTCCAACATCCTGGGTAGCACGCCAAATTCACTTCATATGCTGATGAGGAAATATAATCAGTTACTTTTGTGTACAAATTCACACACTTTATCTTTTATCTGTGAAAAAAATAGTCCTATTTGCAGCAAACTGCTGAGGTAAATGTACAGTTTACAGTTTTAATTTGTGAATTGGCACATCTGCATACAGTGGATACATGGGCGTTCAGGGAAATTACCTTATTCCCCGTTCTGCCTGTTTTTGTTTGTGTTTCTTTGCTTTCTGACCCTGCAGCTGAGCCTCATCTCTGTTTCTCTGTGGGGCGCTGCACACACCTGTGGGTAAATCAGACAACAGACACTGTACAAATACCGTAGAATACATAATTTTGTAGTATCTCTGAAACAAAATATTTAAATAATGTCAAAGGTGAACACACACAAACCTGGCATGTGTACTAAAATATGTTAGCCATGAGATGTGTGTTCTTTTTTTATGAAACAAATGTTTTGTTTCAGATGAGAGCGGGGTGCTTATTGATGACACTCCACTTTCCAGCTCATTTTATCCCTCTCCGTTCACTCCCTGTAGTTTTCCCTTATACTCACATATGCTCATGTTTGGTCATCCTAAAATCCCCTTTGGGTATTAACTATCACCTGCTTCCACTTCACACTCATTTTTCTCTTCATATTCCTCACTCAGGATGACCCTCTTCCATGTCTGTCTGTTCCACCTATTCCTTTTATCCTTTTTGTGTTCTTTCTTTTATGTACTCTAGCAGCCATCTGATCCTTTCACTCTTTCTTTCTTTTGTCCATCTTTCCATCCACACTTATTTGGTGCATGCACCTGCTCCCAGAACCCTTTCTCCCATCTCCCTATCTCCATAGGGAGTAGTGTGATTGAAATGTGTTATGTATGACCTTGTGTATATGTGCATACACACACACTGACCCCAGGTGTTGCCTTTCCAATATCCTGGTCTGTCTTGTATGGTTTGGTTGTGGGGTGAATTTAGGGTGACTATCACACAGAAACACACACAGGAATAAACTTCATGGATTAAATTTTGTCATTTGGGTCAGTTTGTGGGAATGTTTTAAAAGAATACACCAGGGTACACCTCCATACACATACACACAAACAAACAAATTGAGACATACCTGTGTGTAGACACATGCCCACACACAGGCAGAGGTCATTTTCCTTTTGTGTATAGTGGAGACAGCTGAGCATGGTGGAATTCCATATATTCCTTATTGACGCATGCACACGCATGCATGCAATTTATTCGGGGGTCAGCTGTTGTGGTCAAATGGAATATATTTTTGATACTGGATAAAATATAAAATGGGCTTTTCACTTGTGGGCTGGAGACTGAGTGAACTAGAGTCATTATTACTCTGGTGTGCGTGTGTGTGTGTGTGTGTGTGTGTGTGTGTGTGTGTGTGTGTGTGTGTGTGTGTGTGTGTTGTGTGTATATCAAAGTGACATTTGTAGGTGTAGAAGTATTCTCAATACTCCCCCAGTACTACTGGAATTTCATTCAAAATTAAAAATCAAATCAAATAATAATAATAATAAAACGAGCCTCACTACATTGTTTATGTTTGAATTCTTACAATATTGCTGAAGCAGTCACTCTAAATGGTTATTGATCACACATTAGGGGAGCTGCTAATATTATTATCTAAACTTTTTTCTAATTGATCTGCATTAAGTGAACTAAACCAAGGTAGATAAAAAGAACAATTAATTTACTGTACCATACTTTGCTTCTTCATCCTTTATTTTGTTTTATTCTTAAATTTTATGTATTTTCCTTTTTTTGTACATACTTCATGTTTCGTCTGTGCATGCTTTTTGGAGTGTATGAATGTTTAAAGTCATATTTTCCTTCTAAAAAAGTGATCTCATTGCTGGAATATTCTCAGCCTCGTCTTCACACTCCATTTACAGCTATGAGTTCCAGACAGTTTGCAGGTTTAAGGCAGGGTTAACATAGACACTCTGTCTCACACACACACGGATACAAACACCCACGCTCTCACACATACCAGGATGCTTGTCTTACCCTCTGGGCCTTTTCTTCATCAGATAAAAGATTACTCAACAGTTTTTTTTTTGTGCACATTCTGAACTAACAACTTCTCAAATAATTGCCTGATGGCCATGATATGCAAAAATAACCGAATCACTCCCCTGTCATTGGCTGCACCACCATACCTATGCAAATCTTATGCAAATGTAACTTTCTAGAGATTTCCCAACAGCAGCATTTCTTTGTGTGGTAGGAATTCATGTGCACCTAAAAGCTGAGTCATACCCCATGCGACATTCCCACACTGATACAGAACAGAAAACACTTGTTGGGGGCCCATGAATTAATAACTTAACATGTTTCCTAAAAGGATATTGACTTTGGACCATCAGTATACAGCACAGTGTTCTATTTGACTAAATGTTTTTATCTCAAGAGTTAGAGTATACTAAGTCTGACAGTGGAGAATGTTAATGTCAAAGTAAATTATCAATTGGCACTTTGACTTTAAGCAGTTCATGTCATAGTTTGCAAAGTCCAGTAAAAAAAAATCCAGTTTGTACTTCCTCCTTTTATTTGTGCTTGAAAAAAGATCACATAAAAAATCTAACCAGTCATTGATGATTAAATAATAGAAAAATAACATGCACATTATCTCATGTTAAGGCTAAGTGTGAAGTGCTGCAGTTTTCTTACATCTTAAAGACAAGGGACACTCCTTTAATGACAGTGTGTTTACATGCAGCAAGAAATTCAAATTTCTGATCATATCAGACATAGTTCGGACTTTTAAAATGCATGTAAACACCTTAATCCGACCTGCTTCGGACCATATCGGACATCTCAAAATCGGATAAGAACACCTAGATAATTCGTTCATAGTCGGCTTTTTAACGCCATGTATACTCAGCAATCGGATCGGAATTGGACATTGCATTCTGCGCATGCTCGAGAATTTCCACCGGGGCTTTCACCCGGAAGTGAAAGGAGACGTATTAAATAGCGGTGTTGTTGCTTTTATATGCATTATTAGGAGGAAAATAATACACGAAATGTACGCTACTGTAGCATCGTCCATCTCCTCGTACGCAATCTTTGTTTGAATGCCGTCAGATAGTTTGTTGTTGCTGATAAGTAGAGGTCAACCGGACGTGGCTCTTTGTTGAGAGGGCTACAGCGCCACATCCGGACATTTATCCGATTCTCTGAACGGCATGTATACTCAGACAAGTGATCCGGTCCTACGCATGTCATTATCTGATACGATCAGAAATTCGAATTTCTTGATGCATGTAAACGTACTGAATGATGTTCGCATCTTGGACAGGGAAGACAGGTGGTTTGAAAGAGGAGTGAAGGAGGCTATCTATGTAAAAAGTAGATAAACCTTCACTCAACAGAGGAGGAGGCCTCAGACACCACTTACTCCCCAGGAGACTGAACAGCACTTCACACTTAGCCTCATGTGACTCTAACGACCATCGACCACACCCGAGCTCAGGTGACCATCAACGACTCTGACAGCAGTCGTCACACAACAATGAGCACTAACGAACTAAGTGAGAGAACAATGGGCGGATCTACAAGCTTTCCTAGTATAAACACACCACCAGTTAGTCAGAACTGAAGAAGCTTCTGGGATGAGAGGCGAAACATTCACGATCTTCACGGATCTACAAACAGTCCAGTTGCCCCAGACTTAACCTTTTTTGCAGAAAGATGACCTGAACGACTGAGAACCTTCACAGAAACCTTTGAGAGCATTTACATATAACTACTTTTCCTTTAACATTTTAGGCCATTTTAATACACCGTTCACTGCCTTATGTAGCAGTTTATTCACAGTTAAATTGCACATTATTTTTTTCAACAAATGCATATGTGCTTTTTGGAACACAGTTGTGCACTAATGCACAATCTTGTGACTTCTAGATTCAGAGTCAGTCATCATTTCAGTCACCAGTATTACCTGTGCTGTCCGAAGTGTGAGTTGCTGCAAATGACAGCCCATATGATGCATTTTTGTCACCATGGATGATGGCAGTTATGGCTTGATAAGTTTCAAATTAGATAAAGTTCGCTTAGCCGAAACAGCTGTCACTGAGACTGTGACAGCCATTGTCAGTGCAGTCTATAGACGGTGCTGTTATTTCTCTAACTGATTTTCATGGAGGAATAAGAGTGTCTCCAGGCAGTAATTTGTGATGGCAACTGTGGAGATGGATGATTTCTTGTGTCATTTCAGACCCATCAATGTCAGTCTGTACTTTCCCACTCGGCTTCTAATTCACCTTAGCATGAAGTTTCTGTAATGGATCATTAGATATTCCTTAGACTGTCCAAGCAGCACAGAAAAAGTTATTTGACCTGACTGAATATTTCAAATATCCAATGATGTCAGAGCCGAGTCTTCATCTCATCAGAAATGTGACCTTATGAGTATATTTCAAGTTGCAAAGTTCTATGATCAGGTCCATGGAGAGTTTCTTGCAATTTTCTACATTCTAAAACATCCAGATTGCAATCATTTAATCTTTAACGGTGTCTTTATCTCCCAATTTACGCATCTCTTCAGCCACTCGTTGCCCCTAAGACAGTAAACGTGGGAAACATTTACCCTCCCACTTTTAATATTTCATCTGTTTCCTGTCAGTATTATCTTATTCTCAGTGTTGCTAAAACAAACACACTCAGCTCCCTTGTGGGGTTAGATTTATGTATTTGCATTTACTGTGGAAGTTGAACAGTTGAAGCAGTCATCCAGCGAAGGCCTTGTACCACAGCTGTAACCCTGGGGTCCTGAATGTAGCACTATAGTACATGTGACCCTGAACTACGTTGATAAGACTACCGCTTAGTCAGGGGTTGTCTGAAATATTTCTGTCTTGTAGTTAAAAAACAAAACAATAATTACAGTTAGGGTGTGACAAGGTCCCTGATTGCTTGGCCTTCTCAGTCTTACAGTGCCCCTGTAAATGTTCAGTGGGGTTGAGGTCAGGTGACCAGAGGACAGTCCATGACAGTCTTGGTCTTCTCTGGTTTTCAAGTGGATCTTGCAAAGCTTTGAGGTGTGTCAGTCCGGCTGCAGTATCAATTATATAACATGTTCCTGAAGAATGGAGTGCTACTTCTTGTTGGTCAGGGTGTGGTCAGTTCAGTGTAGGGGTCCGACTCCAGAGTAGGCATGTCACACCCAGACTTGAATATTGAATGTTCCTGTTTAATTGTGGGCTTGATACTATGCGGTATCATTATCTCTTCTGATCATCTCCTTACATACACCCATCTGTTTCTGCCATGAATCTCAAACTTGGATTTATCTGTAAATAAGACTTTTTTTTCCCAGTCAACCACTGCCATTGGCCTAGTTTCCCCTCCTGAGTAGTTTATAAATTGCTACTTTTCCTCTGAGACCACTACAGGACAGCCTTCTTTTAATATTGATTGGAGTCTGGATTCTTCTGTGATGAAGTTACTTTTCTATCTCTCATGAAAAAAAAAAAAAAAATCTGATGTATTGATCTTCTGATCGTGTGGTCTCTTTCGATTTGTCTGATCGTACTTTGGATGCAGTTTATAGTTTTCGAAAAGCATTTGAGTTTCATGCACTGACCCCTTAGTCTAGCCTTGATGTGATGCTGAAAAAGCTTCCAGGTTTCCATGAAAATATTAAAGGTTTTCAATGTAGTTTCAGACTTTTGGACTCGACTGTATATAAATAATTGTCAGTTGCTAAGTTAATTTAATATGTATGAGCCGGTTAATTTTTATCTGATTGAGAAACTCATGAAAAAAATAAGCGTTAAAGCCATGCGGGGTAACTGGAAGTGTGTTTTTGTTTTACTGTTTGCTGCAGTCTTTATCTGTGTACTGGTAAGTTGTGCTGACTCTGTAGATAGGATTGTTTTGCAGATTGTGTGTGTGTGTGTGTGTGTGTGTGTGTGTGTGTGTATTAAATTGATGGAGAGCTTGTTATTGTTGGTCTGGAAAGTCTCCCTCGGGACAGAGAGGAGACAGCAACTACACAGCTGAGACCACTCCCACTAGTCCTGTGTGTGTGTGTTGGTTGCCTAGACAAATAAAGGTAGGCATAATGGGCACCCTTTGCCAGCTGAACTTATTCTCTTACTGTCTCTCTCTTGCACTCTTTCTCTTTCTCTGGAGTATTAATTAATTCTGGAGTATTCATAAATACGCAAAGATTTCGTAATCTTTCCTCTCACTTTAGGATTACTCAGTATTTTTTGGCTTTTCTATTTATACTCCTGTCCCAGAAGAAATGATGATCCACCACAACACACAGAGGGCCAAACGAACAAACCCCCAAACCCAACACATGATTGTCCTACCAGTGTGACTCACATTATTATAGTGCATTTACAAGATCTGCAGCTGAACTACTGTTTTTATGAGATTAAGTCTTGCCTACTATCTGATACGATCAGCTAACACACCTCAAGGCTCACGCTGCCGTGTTTTCACATTTTTATTAGATCTGGTGGTTTCCATATCCACAACATCTTCAGGTGGTGAAAAGTCATAAGTGTGTAAGTCATAAAATATGAAAACATGCAATGTAATCTCAATTGTAAGTTGTGAAAGACTTTTTCCTCTTACAGATTTGTTGTATTGTCCTTATCAGCCGTATTTCAAACTCTTCAGCATAGTCATGCTAGTGCCACTGCAAAGGATCTTTCATCTTTACTTTTGTAAGTTTGAATGTCCAGTTACAATATTGATTGTTTATTAAGGATGGCAGTGAATATATTTTGTGTCACATTGTGAATAATTTCATGAATGCTACTGTACTTTTGTAGTTTGTCCTTGGTTCACACACACTGTGTATATGTGTGTGTGTGCGTGCGTGTATGTGTGTGTTTTGTTGAGTGAGGGATTGAGAAGGAGCGTTTTCCTTAGACAAGGTGTGGTGAAGCTCGTAATCTTCCCATTCTTTACATCCTGGGACCTGCTGTGTGTGTGTGTGTGTGTGTGTGTGTGTTAGAGCAAAGTACTGCAGGTGTGTCTCAAATTAACTAATGCAGGGGAAACAGTGTGAGTGGGGTGTGTGTATGCTTGACTGCAGCAGGGAAGTGGATTCTAAGTGAAATATCTGGTTCAACGTGGCGTAAAGGAGCAAGCATCTAGCTCCACACCACAGGCGTGCTATATCCCCCCCGAGTATGTGTGTTTTTGTGTGTGACAGCTCTCCTGGCAGTGCCATGCAAAGCCTGCCACCATCATCTTGAGCAGCAGCCAAGCTTAACATCACAAGGAGCAACACACCGCTGTGTGTGTGTGTGTGTGTGATGTGTGTACATGTCGATTAAACATAGGTTTCAGTAATTTACTTAGTGTAAGTAACTCATGTTAAAGTAGGCCTATTTTGGGGCATTGCAAACATCTGTGTTTGTTAGAAGTTTATCTTCTGACAAATTGTGGCCACTAAGAAGTGTCTTTGACAAAAACAATGAGCTGAGTGGTTTTCACTATTCGAAATCTAGTTGAATGGAGGACCTAGAATAGGAATTGTCTAAAGGCTCCTAAGTGGACTTTTGATTAAAATCTTTTTGTACTAACTACTAGTCCCAGGGTTAAGAATAAACTTCCTTGCTCAAGCTGGATGGGGTCCTTTTGGTAAGGTCTCCATACAAAACATAACTTTTAGAAAGCTCATTAAAAAAGCAGCTGGCATTGCTACAGTGTTGTATATTTTCAAGTTGAAAATCAAAATAAACCCAAACTATACACGTCTGGTTTATTTTAGCCTAAAGCATAGGGAAGTTCCAAACAATTTAAAGTGTTATGAACAAACAAACAATAAAACCTTAAAATCATCTTTGGTTAATGTTTCCCACTCAAACAAGGCCAGTACAGATGTAATCTGGTCTCCTGGTCATCTGGCCCCCAGAAACCTTGGTTCAGTGTTAGGGTTAAGCTGCAGGCAAGAGACGAGTGTCACAAACAAACACAGACAAGCACACATTGAATTAAATTAGTTAAATGAGATAAAAGCATGCAGTATTTATTTATTTCAAATATGTGACTGTGATGTCTGTATACCTGCTGTATTTCTTGGTCCAGCATGGACCAAAGTATGGAGGGTGAACTACAAGTACTCTAGCTCCCAGCTAGAGAGGTGCCAGTTCACCTGGGCACTGCTGAGGTGCCCTTGAGCAAGGTATCCCCCCCCCCCCCCCAACTGCTCCCAGTGTGCTATGTGTGGCTGCCCATCACTCAACCATCTCTCTACATTTGCATGTCTATGAGCCCTTTGTGTGTGTGTGTGTGTGTGTGTGTGTGTGTGTGTGTGGGGGGGGGGGTTACTTTGAATAGAAGTGACAATTTAAAGACTTGAACATTTCTGAAACACGTGTGATCATCTTGGTGTGACCTTTTGAGGACATGCTGACCTACTACGTGCTTCAAACACAAAGAAACTGTGCCAGAGACCAATTAATTAGTTCTGATTTTCTAGGATTCCCTATGTTTTGTTGAATCCTTTTCATTATATGATTTGTTTTGTAATTATGTGTTGATTGGCTAGATCCATGTTTTCTTTCTTTATCATGCTGTGATTATATTCTGTAAAAATAACTTCACTTTCTTTCTTTCTGTAGATGACCCAACAGAGGCAGACCTGTGGTTGCTTAACAGCTGCACTGTGAAAAACCCTGCAGAGGACCACTTCAGAAACTCAATCAAGTACTGAAAAACACAAAACACGCATACACACTTCCTATTTTTTATTTTATGTAGCCAGTAGAAAAGAGTTTCAGGTTTTTCACTGGAATTGGATTGTATCTGAAACATTTTCAGTATATATTGTGGTGGAATAAATACATAAAATACTGCTGCTGCTGAAATTAGAAATATAGGAAATCAACAAAAAAAGAAGAGGAAAAAGACCATGTTATATCAAGATGCATAACAAGTTAGGGGGAAATTTCCATGTCATTTTGTATGATATAAAATGATAATAAAATTCTTGTCTTAATCATTAAGATAGGAAATACACTGATGTACACATCTACAAATAAAGACAAAAAACAAAAGTGACCGATCCTGAAATATCTTATTTTAAAATTCTGTTATTCTTTACAAAAAACAATCAAAAATATAGCCACTATAGCCAAAAAGAAGAAATTATGATGCCTTGTCAATATTTACACTGTTGTCATCAAGGTTTTACTATACAAAAACTATTTTGTTTTGCATAAATGTGTGTTTGTGTGTATATGTGTTACATGTTTTCACATTGTTGCCCCATGTCAGTTTCCACCTACTCGCTCTCACAGAAGGGGAGAGAAAGAGAAACACACATACTTTATTTGCATAAACATAGAAATTAAGCTCAAAACTGTTTTGCATTTTGATTAATTTCCATCCATCAGGGGCATACACACACCTGCCGGGTGTGTGGTTTTTTTTTTTCTTGTTTTTTGGTAGTGAGAGAGAACAAATTTCTGAATCACTTGCTTACTGTGTGTAAAAATTAGAGTTTTAGTCTTGAAAACAGTTTAAAGATTTACCTAAACTATGAACTGTCTTTTTTATAGACTGTGGGCAGAAACCAGATGCCATCAAATAAGAAAAATCATTTTGAGTAATCTTGTAACAGTATTGTATAACAGATGTATTAACAGATACATTTCTAGACTTTCCACCTCTGTATGAGGTAGAAAAGTAGACATCCATTTTCTTAAAACGTAAAATTTCAATGAACATGTGTTAAAGGCATGTAAAATCCATATAATCCGCTTGAGCCTGTCTCTAGGGTTCATTAAAGTCCATGTAAAGGCAATGCCGAGACTTCTTTTTAAATACATTAAATATGTTGGAAAATAGTTGCTGAAAACGTGAAAAGACTTTGAACGATATATTACTGAAATGTGCAGTTAATGTAAAAACAGTTTTTCACCAGTTTTCAGTCCAGGATTTTTTGGGCGGTCCTAAAAGGTGGCTCGATGATGCGCTGAGGCCACCCTGAGCATAATCCCCCCACCACCCTAACCCACAACAGTATCAAAGCCTTTAGTGTGTTAGCGTCTGTGCTTCTCCGTATGCTAGTTATTATTCTTGTTTACACTCAGTTGCTAGTTAGCTCTGCCTTTGAAGTACTGCAAATGCATTTTTCACTGGATGAACAACTTTATTTAAACTTGAGGTGAGGAAGAAGTGGATTTATTTATGTGTGTTGGTAATGGCACCTTCCTGGGCTGCAGGTGCGCCGTGCTGCTGGTGTTTTTTTTTTTTCTTTTCAAAACAATTCCACACAGTGCGTAGTTTCACTAAGGTACATGACATATTGAGACATACAGACAGAGAAAAACAAACAGACAGACAGTACGTTTACATGCAAATTCGAATTTTTTGCTGCATGTAAACGTACTGAGAGACTGAGGGGGTCCCACGAGTGGGCGTGGCTTCAGTGCCTCCAGCGGACAGTATATATTTCCTTGGCCTCTGGTAAAGTTTGACATTTTAAAGACGAAGATTAATTGATTGAGAAAATAAACTGCAACATAGTTGATAATGAAAATAATTATTACATCCTTGCACTATTTGTCAACTTCTAGCAAACCAGAAAAGAGTATTCATTTCCATGGTTACGGATCTAAAGAGTTTTGTGTACATTTGAGCACGTAACCTACCTACCTCAATAACCAGAGCTGCAGCAGGACAGCTGTCTGGCATGTTTGAATGGACAAATTGTAGGCTTTTTAGTTCATAGATTATTTGCATTTTATGCAAAATGCAAAAAGCAATTTGTAATCTGTCACATTTTATGTTTTGGATGTCTGAATCATCAGTACGGAGTAACTTATCATAAGGCAGTATTACAGTTTCAAGGGTGAACAATTTCACTTGGCCCGCTTGATCAGTGCAATCTTCCTGTCTTTCTGCTTCAGCCGTCTCCTCATGCTCACTTTCTCTTTCACTCTTTCTGTCATGCCAATTTTTACGCAAAGAATTTTTCAATTGAAATGCACAAAATAATAACACACTTCAAGAGTTTGAAAATGCCAAAATGCCTTCCTTGTTGATGTCAGAGTTTTTCTTTGACTGGAAATCACCCGGCTGTAATGCTAATGCAATTAATGCTCTATTCACACAAGGTGGCACACACAGACACGCACACCCACACACAAACCCATACACACAAACAGACAGGAGGAATGAAAAAGTTTTTCGCCTTTCATCACTTGCTGCTTGTGTGATGGAGACACAAAATGAAGGGGTGTGGGATCAGAGAGAATCCAAAATGCCCACTTAAGTCATTCTTTTTTTCTATGCCTTCATTTCTCCTTGGCTTCAATTCGTATGATTGACGGAGAGAAAAAATGAGAGAGGGGGGCAGGCACATGGGCTGCCTCGCGCTCAGTCATACGCTGGCTATTATACTTGCACCTCCTGGTACCACAAACGCACACCCGTATAATTCACACACACTTTTGATCAAGCTCCTAAAAAAACGTGTTTAAATGTATTGGGTAGGAGGGTAAAAGTTTATGTTTACCAGTAGAAGTTTGACATGCAGCAGCACACGTGATGGCGACAGAACTAGAAAAGGTCAGACAAAAAAAATACGCTGCTGATAGTAGACTTTTCACAGGCAGACACAACTGTATCTTAGATTAGTAATATTCTGTTGACAATAGCCTTGTTGAGCCCCTGCAGCCTCTGTAAAAAGGCAATTTATCGAGTATACAGCTTCTATTAATAAAAACTGACGGGAAACACACCATCTGACATCATACAAAACGATATTAAGCAGCACAAGAAGTATAATTTCATACTTAAGTAATTTTGGTAATCTGTAAACTAAACACATTTTACATGCACTACAATGTTGAAAAATGTTTTTTTATGTCACTCAATATTTCATCTATACCATATATAGTAGTGGCTCTTGACTTTTTTTGACTAAATAGAACTAAAACATTTTTTCACATTGTGTTCAAAATGTACGTGAACATACTCTATGGTGTATGTAAGTGACAATGTTTTACCATGAATGGTATCAGTATAATATTAATGGCATGGAGCTTATCCACCTGGCTTTTATTACATTTTTACCTCCTATCAGGAAGATCTCCACATAAAAGGCCAGAGGTTTGTTTATCTATTAGATATGGCTTTCATGGGTAATAATGTATTAACCTTGATTGCCGTCTGCTAATGTGTACCTGTCTATGTCTCACCTCTGTGACTCCTCTATTTGGAGAGGTAAATGAAGGCCATTGCACTGCATGCTAACTAACAGGCTGTGCATGTTATATATTTTCAGGACGTGACAGTGTGGAGAATGGGGAGTAATATTTTTAGTCATAGGTCAGGTGTGCTGTCATGCTGATTTTTAGCACATTCTAAATGTCTAGTTGACCATTTCGAATGCTTGGTCAGAGGCTCTTGTTGTATGATATGCTGTAGTGCACAGCTTGCTGTTCTGAACACACTTTTCAGTAGCGACACTGTTACACTTTGTCACAACTCCAAGTTAATGTTAAAGGGGACAGGACAGACCACCCTGAAGGAAAGAAAAGAAAAGGAAGGATCCATCCCAAATGACAATTTGTGTTGACTCTTTACCTGTGCATGTTTAGCTTGGACTAATTTTCTTTTTCTTTTATCTGGGTTTTGATGAGTAAATGCACAGCTGTGTCTACTATTTCTGGTAGTGTTTTTCTATTTTGCTAGCTTAGCTAACCCAATTAAGTCAAGCATTTTGTAGTCATATTCTGTACCATTTTACTGGTGTGGGTGTGTGTGGACATTAGTGTGTAAAACAACTTGTCCTGCATTGCTGTGACATATGGGACACAACACAAACACACACACGTATGCACGGTCACAGAAGTAACAATCAGTGTCCTAGTAAATGAGTTGAGGGGTTTAAAATGGAAGCACGGGGGCTTTCAGCAGTCTTCTATCATGGTTTGGAGAGACACAGTGAAAAGACGGTTTATTACTTCTGGAGAACTGGGGCTTAGTTGGCATCCGTGCCAAGTGTGTGGGATAAGGAGTTGTGTTTCTGTATGTGTATGGGGGTTTGTCAGGTGGATGGATGCCCAGACAGTTTGTGGGAGAGTGTTGCGTTGTGTCTTTGTGTGTATGTGTGTCTGTGTAGTGTGGAGGGTTACTCTGCGAGAGAATGCTAGCGGATATGCCTATGGAGTGTATATGTTCTGTATGCCCGTTGGAGAACCACCTAACAATATTGATTAGTCCTGAAGCTGAAAACTGAGGTTACCTTTCAGTTTGCACTGTGTGTGTTTGTATGTGTATGTGTTTTTTCTTTAGTTCACTATAAATCTATAGTGAGCCCAGACATTTGTCTTACTCAAGGACACTGAGGTTCAGGATTGGTTTTGTTGATGTAATCTGTGATATCAAAGCCCAGTACATTAATTTGTTTACTTCTAATTCCTTTCTTGTGCTGAATCTCCAAACTCTTGCCCTCAGCATTTTGAAACAAAGATGGCTTGTATCATTTTGTTCAGCATGCAGGGGTGAGTTGACATGTGTGGGAGATGGGATTCCCTCCAGCTTTTTTTTTTTTTTTTTCTTTTCCCCAGAGCGATGGCTCACTCTGCCCTGCTGCTCACTCCGTCAGCAGGACTTTTACACCAGGAACTCACTAAGTAGCATAAACCGCTAACAGAGCAGCTTCTGAATTCTAAAAAGTCAATTAGTATGGATATTTTGGTGTGCTAGTGCGTGCGTTTGAAATGCCAAAATCTATAGTGTAATTCAATGTCAGAGACCTCTCAAATCAATGAATGCGGAATGCATTAAAGAAACAGTTGCTTAACTCAATGTAATTAAACTGCTGTGTTTGTGGGCATACTTGTGTGTGTGTATGTTGGATTTCTCTGCTTGGCTGTCTCTAGTAATTTGTATGATCAAGGGAATGTATGCTTAACGAATTAGAATCCAACTCGGAGTTCTGTACTTATGTTTTCAAAATACACCAATTCCCACATTATATTTACATTCATTTGAATATAATTTTGATATTCATGAACCAACCAGAAGAAAGGAAAAAAAAAATCATTAATGTTAATTGAAAAGGGACACACAACACACAGAATGAACTCCTGGAAGAAGTCCAAAGTGTATGTGGTGTGCTTACACTGTATTTATAACAGATGTGTAGGCGGCTGGTGAATATATGTTACAGCCCCTGGCTACAGGACAGTCTATTGTTGGCTCAGTTTTGTTTTGGCAGAAGTTGCTTTACAAATATAGGGCCATTGATTGTAGACCGCATGCTGCCAGAAGTGAATAAGGAAACTGGTCTTAAGTTAGCTGCTGTACACAGGAGGGTATAGGCCTACATGTCAAACTGTAGAAGCAAAAATAAGACTTTGGGTCTTAGTGTATCTTGGTTGTGAATTAGTATTTGAATAATATCAATTATTAATGAATAATAAGAGCCCTGTTTCTTTGTTTGTTATTGTTTCGGTACTTTGTTGATATTTACTTTTCAAAAAGACAGGTGACGCATGTACAGATAGATTTTGCGAACTGATCACAAAAGACAATATTTTAAGTTTCCAATATTCTTCAGAAATTCAAAGCACTTTAAAAACCTTGATTTAATCATGACTTTAATTTTTCAGAAATGTTAAAATGTGGTTCTCAAATGCAGATAAATTAATGCAGACAGACATGAGTATATTATTACAATTGTAGGTTTACATTTCCACATTGTTTCAGTTCAGAAATTTGTAATTTGTTGTAAGTAGAGAGATCTGTAGTAAAACTCTATATAACTTGATAAAAGTCGAACACAGGTCCAGATTGTATGTTCTAATTTTCATCGCGGAGTTACAGGTGGTGAATATACATTACTAGCTTGTGGCTGCATCTGTTGATTAAAAATATGTTCACTGACATTAGGAAAATGATTTTATGTCATTGAGTTCTGACCTCGCATTTACTGGAGGCAAAGGTCATACTCAGCAAATAAAATCATTAAAGTGAAAATCCACCATGAACCTAGATTTACATGTGATTCCATAGCTCTAATTTTTCAGCTGTGTCTGAGGGCATTAAGACTTGAGGCTGCAATATGCCAGGTGACAAATCTTTCACCTGGCAAAACCTGAGCTGCTCCATTAATAATGGATCGGAAACTGACCTCAGAAAACCATGAACACTGCTCACCCACGCAGCCACATAAATATATATTAATCTAGTTTGTTCTTCCAAGAATCAATCAAAAGTCTTTTGCTTTGTGGTCAAGTAAGGTGTTTTCTTTTCATAAAGCCTATAATGCATGGAGCTGTTGGTTTTGGCCTTACAGCATGTTGTTTTAAATGAACTGACACAACGAAAGTGACTGACATTAAGGCCAGAAATGTTTCCTTTTCATCAGGACATGACAGTGAGGTATCTGAAATCTGCAGTGACCTTTAGAGTGGTTTACTAAGGGCAGTTTTATGCCTGTGTTCACACAGTCCAGCAGACACACAGGCATGGATTTGTAGTTGGCTGGACACACACACATACACACCAGGCACACACATACACATACACACACAGAGCTTGCTGCCTGGGGCTGGTTTTGGTATAACCCAGGGATTGGCATTTAATCTGTCAGTTCTGCAAGGCATTAGCCTACATTTTGGGGTAAACACAAACATAGTCAGAGAGAGGGAGAGACAGACCGACAGACAAACCGACACATAGACCGAGAGGGGAGGTAAAGAGAGTGTAGTAGAGTTCAGACGTCCTGATCTGTTTGCCTCAGTGAGCCGAGGGCTGTATGAGAACACATCAAGGATGGCCTGTACATGACCTTGCTTTTAACATGTCTTCATCTGCATAGTTAGACTGTTCTCAACATTTCTGTGCTCTGCTACTAAATATGGTGTTTTGTTGAGTATGATAGGAGGAGATGGTCTGTTATGTTTTATTATTAAATGGATAATTTTTTCTGCTTTCTGTACTGTTTGTTTTTGTGAAATTTGATTAGATTTATTGATTTGATTTATATCATAATACTGCATGCCAGCATGTTTACAGCATAATGGTTTTCACAGTGGCACAACAAACTAACCTCTATATTTCACAGTTGAACGGACTTAGCGGTTTCACTTCTGTGTAGTTTAAATAGCATGCACACACTTAAACTAGACTTAATGCAGCAGGTTATTAACACTTTGCTCTGTTCTGCTGTGTACTGCTCTGCCTTGTTCTGTTTTATCTGGTCCTGTAAAGGATAAGGTGAACTGGTTTAAGGTCGGCATGTGATTCCAGTTTCATACATACGTACATTCTTTCTCATTGTTGCCACCAATACAACCACGTCAGATCTGTGACTTTTTCATTGTAAAAACCTCGATAGACCTTAAGGGAGAAGTATACTCCTGTGTATTATATGCGACTATGCCATTCCCTGTCTCAGTCTACATTTGTTTGTCTGATATATCATAAGTTGCTGCCAGTGTTAGGGTCAAATCATTTTTACTCAGCTATTCACAACTTTTCAAGGAATTTTCTCCTTTAGCTTCTCCAGATGTTGATGGATGCCTGACAGGAACCTGTACCTGGATAATTCACTTTACCACAGTGCTGAAATTCCTCTCTTGGAACCCAGCTAGCTACAGCTCTGGTCTAACTCACGTTAACATAAAACTGTTAATAGAAGTAAATAGTCAAGTCAGTATCTAGCATTCCAGACCCAAGAGATGAAGCCTTTTAAAATCATTTGCCTGCTGTCAGGCTTGATTTTTGTACTTCTGTCTCTGCTTAACCTAAACTATTCAACTACAGCAATACACAGTCAGGCCCAGTGTTGTGTGAGGCATTCTGAAAGTGATGTAACAGTCTAACCTTTCTTAAACTTATTTATCAGAAAGGGGGATAGGCAAAGCAGGTATCAGAAGGGATGAATGTAATGTGGTGAAAGGCTAATAATGTTTAAATCCCAGCTTCTAACAGACTGGACTTTTATCAGCTTCTATCAGCTTTAAAAGAACATGTATTATGTCCTCATTTCCACCGCAGGTGAAAAGTATTTTATACAGCTCTACTAATGGAATGTCAAGTCAGAGGTTGTTATGCTATTATCTGGTCGCCAGCAGTTTGGCAGAAAAAGAGTTTGGCATTAGTGTCTTAAAATGCTCATGAGAATTGTTTATAAGAAGTACCACTGATATATGCACAAGACAGACATAAATCAGTGAAATACTGCCTGTGTCCTGTTTTTAAATATGCCTTGAAGAAATGCACACACACTCATGCCTTTAGATACAGTAAGAAGGTGTCAGTGATGGAGATTATTAGAGGACCAGCAGACCCTACGAGCACAGTATCTGTTGTTGTGATTATTTCAGACAGGCCAAAGTCTGAGCATCTCTAGGTTTCTTTGGTTCAAATATTCAGTGATGTATTCCATTTTAAATCACATTTGTATGTGCATTTTTTTTTGTGTGTGTGTGTGTGTGTGTGTGTGTGTGTGTGTGTGTGTGTGTGTGTGTGTGTGTGTGTGTGTGTGTGTGTGTGTGTGTGTGTGTGTGTGTGTGTGTGTGTGTGTTGCTGAATTCCACTCACAAACAACCTGTCATATCTGCTCTACAAAGTGGGTTTGAATGCAGGCCTCAGCACAGTATGGGGCTCTGGTATCCACACTGTCTCTGTGTGTGTGTGTGTGTGTGTGTGTGTGTGTGTGTGTGTGTGTGTGTGTGTGTGTGTGTGTGTGTGTGTGTGTGTGTGTGTGTGTGTGTGTGTGAGAGAGTGAAACCGTTTGTGTGTGCCTATTAAATGCATGCTCCTAGTTTGGGAATAAAGGCCTGAACCCACACCCTCTTCCACCAACTGCATCTTCTTAAACATGCATGCTTATAGCAATTAATGATGAATGTGGTGGACATTTATGAATCTAGGAAAATGCATGTTTATGTCTGTGATAAGGGTTTAGCTTCTTTCTGTCTGAAATACATCCCATTTTGCATTAAATCTGATAAATGCTCTGTGAAGCATCTTAAGCTTCTTAATTGAGATAAGCTTAAGCCTGCAGAAAAACAAACTGATTTAATTTATTTGTTGTTACTCTGTGTGCATGAGTGGTCCCTTTAAATAAATGGCTGCATAGTCACATTGTTGCTGTCCTTACAAGATCTTCCTTAACATCAATCACAAACAACTCCCGCCTTTCACCCGTTCAGACGGCTGGGCTCTTAAGACACCCCACTGTGCTCAAGCCTTTTCGCTGATCCTTGATTGTGGATTTAAGCCATAAGAGGCCAAGTTAATATAGGATTTAAGATAGGCGGGGGGGCTTTCACCCTTGTGTGTTGCAAGTAACTTCCATAGTTGAATCCAAGTTAAATTCTGCATTTTGTAAAGGGATTTGGTAGAGGCTTTTTAAAAATTCTTAACCATATCGAAGGACTCAGTGATCATATTGGCCATTTTAACTTCTATAGGAATGTGACTGAGATAAGGTTAAAAAGAAGGAAATAATATATGGGTAGGAAAAGTAGGAAAGTCAGGTCATCACCTTTCAATTGTACTGAAGTGGTGTGTCTACTTTAGTCATCCTAAGAGTGGAGGGAAATATCTTAAATCTCAAGCCACAATCAAGTCAATCAGATTAAAATTAAAGCCAAATTGTAGGGGCATATGTTTTCTCCCATGGTAGAATTGGTACTGCAGTTTTAGATTAGGGCTTTAAACATTTGTTAAAGGATGAGTCTGGAAATGGGACCAGACATAATTAACTTGGGGAGAGTAGAGTGTGTGTATGTGGAGGGTGGAACAATATCCCTGATCTTTTCTTGCTGAAAGAGGTTTTTAAGTGATAAAAAGTACAGGGGTTAGTCTGACTCAGCTCAAAATGTACTTTTTTTGTTGTGGAATTTGAGTTTTTCTTCCTAATTAGCAAACCTTAAAGGTGCCTGTTCTCACAAACTTGTAAAAATGCGAAACATGTGCAGTGCGCCATGAAATAAATAACTGATGTAATATTTATGAGCTGTATCATTATTAAAATGTTAACTGATCAAACCTTTCAAAGTTGCATTGGACTGTATACAATTTGAGAATGACAGAAAAAAACAGAAGATATCGGAGCACAGTGTGTACATCAGCCCACTGTGATACGATAGGATTACCAGTGTTTCGTGTTAACTGTTTTCTTTCCTTCTACCAAATCAGTCTCAATGTTATGTGAGCTTTAACGGAATGAAGGGGTGCTAAATCCCTCAGTGGGGGGGTTTGATAGACTTGTCACGCGATTCTTACACTTCTCAGGAAACAGCGATGTCTTATTAAGAGATGAGGACGCTACTGACACTCGAATTGAACAGCTGGAAAATGATAGAAGAGGCTTTACATTTCAAAAGGCAGTGACTGTATGATACTTGAATAATGATTCCAGACTTTGTTGTTTATGTATAACATTTTTGTTTTGCATAAAACACGTGTCAAAGTGGAGAAACCTGTGTAGTGCTAGGTTGCGTTCGGTGGTAGTTTTTTTCCACTGACTTGTAGCAATAGGAATACAGCTATCCATCTTCCTAGTAAAGAGATGAACAATGAAACAGTACCACTTGAAATCATACCCTTTAACCACCAAACGAGGGGGAAAAAAAACCTAAAAAAACACTGACTGATACAACACTGTCATCAGTCTGTCATACAAAACCTCCAGGCTGTTAATTGGAAGAGTTGTCAATAATATTGTTAGTCAGTAAGGCTGAGTCACACAGATTTGTGTCACCAGCAAGATAATTCAAGTCACAGCGATGCATTATACCCATGGGCAGCTAGATAACACCAACAACGTTGTATTAGCCATCAGTGACTGACTTGGACTGTACATGTGTGGTACGGTATGTGACAAGGACAAAGGCAGGTAATTGAGACAGAGGTAAAAGCAAAAGATAGAGTGAAGCAGCAGGGCAAGAATGCAAGATTGAGAGACAATGTCAGCTGTCAGCTGTAATAAGAAAATGTTGAAATATGTTGAGGTGGTGGGTCTCTGTAGGAAGCTGACAAGGTGGTGGTGTTTTTATTTGGACTATAAATTATGTTTTATTCCTGAGAGAGACCTGAACATTAGTGAGTGATGGTGGTTGTAATGCTCATTATGTTGTTTGATAAATCTACAGTGACCCTTTTGAAAGGTCATGTTGAAGAGGTCAGAGGTCACTTAAAAGGTTTTGGAGGCCATGCTCTCCTCAGCTTGTGATGAATCACCCGGCTGTGTCTGTAGGGCTTTCTACGTGTGTGTGTGTGTGTGTGTGTGTGTGTGTGTGTGTGTGTGTGTGTGTGTGTGTGTGTGTGTGTGTGTGTGTAGTTCATTGATCAGGGAGACTTTGTGTGTAGTCCATATGTCATCATCTGTGTTTGAAGTCATACAGTGTTCATATTGGGCTTTGTTTTTGTTAGGCTAGGTTGTGTATGTAGGGATGATTTATGATATTTACTATATTTGCTGTTGGTGATTTAAAGGTAATTCTGATCACAGTAATGCCAGAGTAATGCAATTTTGTGATAGTGTGTGTATTTTATAGAATGTGTGCTACTATTGCCTCCATAAAGTGTTTCACCTCTGTCTGTCTCTTCTGTTTTTCTCTCTCCATGTATTTTTGGGGTATTTGAATGCTTCAAAGACACATTCAAAGATTATAACAGTGAGTTCCAGGCGTGCATAGTGCTCAGATAATATGAGCTGAATCAAGTGGGCGTTCCTGATCAATAGCATGAAAAGCTCCATTTGGTAAGAAGTTATTTCCCATGATAACCCCCTGCATCTGTGCCCGTGTGCCTGTGTAAGTGTGTTTTCCCCTTCAGGCATGCGGGAGGCCAGATCTTAGCCTCCCCGGACCCTTCTTGCAACTATAGTGACATGAGAGAAATGGAGACGGACACACACACACATGCACCCTTGGGCTTGATTAAATTCAGAAATTCCCACCTCATTGCTTCAACACCTGCTTTGCTCTTTCCTGTCTCACTGCTCAGTTCAGTCTTCAACCATTAACATTTATTTTTCCTCATTACCCTCATTTCTTGAATAACATGCCTACAGTATATGTGTGGTTGTTGGACATGTTGTAAACCACCTGTAGGCCAAACGATGGTTAATATTTTCTGGAGGTTCAAGTTTCTTTGCTCTGCTCCGATTGAGCCCCTCTGTAAACTGTGAGAGTAAGTGAGGCAGTACTGGGACTGTGCTGGCTATTGGAAAAATGAGTTGATTGCCTGTTATGGATTGGACATCAACAATCTGGCCTTATTAATGGTATGGAAAGGTAGAAAAAAGATTTAGGGGGAGTGTGGGAGATATGCACTCACGCAAGCCAATAAATGTTTCTCAATAGCGGTGTGTGAGGAGTGTCTGTAAGCAAAAATGACGCTTGAATAACCGAATAACATGATATTTGACATGTCCACCATAAGGTGCAGACATGCATTAAAATAAGTGCTCTGTCAAACCCCGACATAATCTACATGACTTAGAAAGTAATCCTTATTGTTTTTTTTAATTGTCATAAACTTGATGTGATCGGATGAATAACTGATGCACAACAAATGACAAAGCTACGCAAAGCTTAATTTTTCACAATGACACATTATACAATATGGCTTAAATAGTAGATTTTTTTTAGAAATGTGCAATGAATGACTCTTTTTAAAAGCAAAGCTTCCACTAGGAAACACTGCACTGTACACTCACATACGTGGACACACGTTAACTCAAAATTGTCTTGTTAAATCTGACACCATGTGTGTTGGTGCACCCTTAGCATGAAACAAATTTAATGCAAAACTGATGACCTTGTAGCCTTGGCAACACTGTTCTCAAATGTTACAGCAATCAGGCACATGAAATTGAATTAGCAGCTAAAGAGATAACGTGAGATAGATGAAGACAAATTGCAGTGGCAGAGAAGAAAAGAGAGGAAGAAGTAAGAAAAGAGATAAAAAAAGATGGATGAAATGTTGCAGTAAACGAGAGTGTGGTTATTATGCTCCCAATTAATGAAAGCAGAGGACCCACTAGAGTCATTTCTACTCTAGTTTAATTGAGTTTAGTTATTTCAAGCAAGTAACATATTCCTCATGTGGGAGTAGTTAAAGAGGCAGTGAATGAGCAGGAGGGCAGAGAGAGTGGTGGATGTTGATGTTTTTTTCAGGTGCTCTGGCTAGCTCCTGCAGGTAATTTTTCTCCCAGCAGGTGATGACAGACTTTCACAAGGTCACACCATTACCTCTCCCTGTCTATCATTCTCTCTCTCACTTATCTTATCTTCATTTTTGCACCCTCACTCAAGCCCCAGTTTGAGCGTTTCCAAACTTTCCACCTTATTGTTTTGTTGCCATAACTAAAACACTGTTCAGCATTTCATTACATGCAAACACAAACATTTAACAGCTGAGGTCTGACAGATATTGTATAATTGTATATTACTACATTGTATCTCATTGTTTATATACAATGAACAGCCTTGTCCAAGTAGTTACAGCATGTGATGATGTCTGTAGAACAAAATCAGCACCGTCACTGTGCTGTCAGTTTGTTAAAGCACACGGGTATCATGTTGCTACATAGGCCACACGTGTAATTTTTTAAGCAGTGATTTAAAGGCTTTATACATAATTCACTGTAATCTGATTTAGAAGAGGACTGTGAATCTCATTAGCACCGCATTAGAACTTGCATTGCATCAGAGGGCGAGAGGATGATTGGAAGGAAGAAAAAGATTTGGAGACAGACGGAAATGAAGGGAGTCAATCTCAGTTCAATCTTGTTAGCTAAATTATCTAATGTTGAAAAAGCTCAGATGATGTCCATTTCTTAATGTGATTTTTGTACTTTTCAGCTTGGGAAAAGAAACTTTTTGCTGCACATTTAGATCGACACATTGATTGATCAAGTCTCAATGTGTGACTCTGGATTAATGGCTGTGTGTTAGGGCATTTCTAAACAAAATCTAAGCATTTTGAAGCTGAAGCAATTAATGGATTAGTAACATAGTTGTTCAAAAACATTTATGGAAATCAGTTAATCAGTTAAGCTGTTTAATCAAGCAAAACTGCCACATTTTCTGCTTCTACTATCTCAAATCCTTTTAAATATCTTTTGAGTTTTTGATCAGACATTAGACATTTAAGGAGAACCTCACTATATGATTACAAATTAATTGCTAATAAAAAAAATAATCATCAGTTGCTGTGATAAATTCAGTATATAAAAAGTTAAAGCATCTCATGAGTAAAACTTTGTCAAAGTTGAATGTTTGAGTCTGAGTGTCATGGCATTTAGTTAACATGTACAATGTATCTGTATTGGTGAATGCATTGGATTGGGGTTTTGGTCTGACAGCGAATGTGGGGAAATGTCATTGTGAGATGTTAGCTGATCTGACAGATGGCAAATGGAGAGTGCTTCAGTGACCTTCTGTTCACCTGCACTGACGCAAGCACACAAGTTGTGTTTCCGCTGTGTGGTACGGCTTAGCTCTACTCAGCTTGACTCACTTGGTACCAGGTAACTTTTCTCGATTTTGTTTTCCACGTGTAACTGCGATGACAAAATCTTTAATGTGACACAAACACATTAATAAAGGATGACATCAAAGTGATGGCTTTGTCACAGAAAGGAGACAAAGTTTGTTTCTGAAAAGGACTGCTAAACAAAAATCAGCAAATCCTAGATCAGAGCTCAGATGACGAGACAAATCAGTAGTCTGCAGTGTTTTATTCTTTTATTATTGGCTCAGCTCACTTTGAACCTCAACTGAGGTGATGCCAACAAACTACCAGGTGCTGTCCACAACGTTTGACAATGGGAAAGCAAAAAAGAGTGAGCTGAGGCGTACCACGCAGTGGATACGTGATACACAACACCTGCTGCTCCATACCCTTCTGCTTGTCTTTTTCTTTCCCTCTCTCTCCCCCTTTCTCTCTTAATTTTAGTCAAACTGTGTCAGCAACCTGAAAGACAAGAACAGTAATGCTAGAGTATCTCTTTTACTCCTTCTATTAGTATCCCACTAGCTCTGTTTTCAAGTTTGGGCTTGGTCATATTTGTCTTTGAACTAGTTTCATTCACTTGTCCTTTGAAATGAGGGAGGCCATAATGTACTAATTCTGTGTGCGTGTGCGTGTGCGTGTGTGTGTGTGTGCGTGTGTGTGCGTGTGCTTGTGTGTGCATAACAGCCAGCATACCAGCTGCCATGTTCTCTATCAAGTATCTGTAGTTACACAGAGAGGGATTTGACACTGAACCAAACCCTGTGCCACTGAAACAGGATCAGCCTGGATCTATTCACCAACAAACAAATACAGTGTGGACTCAACAAACTTGGGCATTGACACAAATTATATGAATGCATATTCACCATGCACTCGCACACAGGTTGACCCACACGCTGTAGAAATCCCTTAACGTCTGTTTCAACATGCTGTTGTTACACGCCTAATAATTTATTTATAATGCTCAGTTGTAAAAAAGAAAAAGGGCAACTTCAGGAAAGAGGTGTCCGTCTCCTGAGGAGCACCTGTAAGCTTTTGGCATTTCCCCTGTTGAGCTGTGGTCTTGTTTTTTGAACTGAATATCCCAGAGGATTTTTCAGCTGGTGTTAGCTAAATAGGCACTGACCTGGAAATTACTTAGCTACTGAGATACTTGATACCGGCTGTAAGTTATAAAAGATGACATCCTCCCCCCTCTGAATGACTGCGTTTACTCTCCATGCACCTTCAGGGTGACAAGTGACAGCAGAATTATTTGAGTAACTTTGTAGTAACACATACACGCTGACAAAGATGCAAACACTCTTTCAAGTCTCTTTCAATGGCTGTCACGTCCAGATTCCATATGTATAGAAATATAAGTATAGAGACAGGCTTCATATACATTAAGTCATGCAAGATGACAGTAAGAAGTTTTGACCTTTGCATGCCTTATGCTTAAACCCCGAGGGGAAATTTGATAAGTGATGCACACAGTGGAAGAGAAGGGATAAGAGTAGAAAACCAATGACAGCATGAAAGGTTGGTCAACTTTGAGAGAAAGAAAGATAAGAAAAAGAAAGAAACAAAATTCATTGGTGTAAGGATGAAAGAGTTTGGTGTCAGATGATTGTTAAAATGTACATTAAGTTTACAGTAGAAACAAACTAGTAAATGTGTATTTGAGTTTGTGTATGCATTATGTATATGTTGTTATCTTTGTATCAGCGGTATCTCTGTGGGTGTGTACATGCAGTATGTGCCTTGAAGATGTTATCAAAGCAATCTTGCACTTCATTTAGGAGGGCTTGTTTCTAATTTTACTTCATCAGCAGATGGACAGCCAAGTAGCCAAGAAGCAATTTCACCAAACAGTATTTGGAGTGACACAAGCCCAAGGCTTACAACTTGGTTATAGGTACATATATATATGCAAAGAATGATAGATGCATGGAAACATACACAGCAAGATGCCAACCTCTGTAAGGCATAGGGTTGGTGGGTCGGTGCCTTAATACACCCGGGGCAGTCCTTAACCTCTGAGGTGCTGTAAACAAACAGACAGATAGCTGGATATGGAGGGAACGAATATTGCTCTAGGGAATCAGGCCACATGTGACATGTAAGCGACTGTGCATCCCCTGGCTGCCTGAATATCACTGTGGTTTAGCAGTGACTTGTGATTAAATTGTTGTGCGCTTATGTATGTCTGGTTGTGTGTTCCTGTCAGATAAGGTATCACTGCCTTCTGTGTGTGTCATCTAGGCACATGTTGTCAACGTTATGTAGTATAGTTTTTATCCAGTAAAAAAACTATACTACATAATGTGTGTCAATGTGTATTCAAAGTAACTCTGAATGTTTAGATATATATATATATATAAAAAAAACAAACAAAAAAAAAAACTGTGCATGGAACAAGTTTACTGTTGTCGCACTTGTGCGGTCGTCATGCTTGTAGTCAGGACAGGACTTGGATTCACAAATTTGGGACTTGGGCAGATGACAAAATATGGACCCATATTCATATGGACCCTTTCCTCCTAAGTCTTAATTCTCCTATGCACTACAACATTTACACTGCAAATACATGTTGAGCACTTGATTAGCTTAAAAACAAAAAGCAGCCATTAAATGAAAACTACATGTAATTAAAATGCTGACAAAGCATGATGTCTGCTGTCTGTATTAAGTATAATAAGTTTTCAATAAGATGAATTATCATTCAGTTTTACTGAAAAGAGAACAAATCTTTACATAGGTAGCCCTGTATAAAGTATTTTTTTCAAAATTAGATATTAAAAATCTTAAAAATGTTCTTAAGCCCTGTTGGCATGGAGCTAGTATTACCAGGGGACCTCATGTAATTAACAAATTTGGCGCATTGCAAAGGATAAGCAAAGTCTGTATTTTACTTGAATTTACTGGCATTGGACGGCTGAAGAGAGGCACAGTTTAATTGCTGTGTGGGGTGAATCACAGTAAAAAAAAAGCATTCAGATCAAATGATGCACAACCCCACTGTTTCATCATCTTTCAAGATTTCGTTCTTCCGATACATTTGAGCTTTCTCTTTCTGCAACTGGCTGTGAGATGAGCCTCCTGTATTTGCACCCTCAGTGCTGTCAAAACTTTTATCCGTAATTGCCAACAGAACCTCCATAATTCTTGTCCGGGAAAGAGGCTCAAGGCATGGAGAAAACCACAAATAGCAGAGATGTCGATTCACACAAGACTAATATAGTCACATGACCTCTGTGTTTGCTGGAATATAGCAGGTCATTTTTCAGTGGAATTTTTACTTAACAAATTACGGCCTGGCAGATTTTCACTGGATAAAGATCACACATGGCCTCCTCAGTTATTACATTAATTACTTTATTATTTAAGATGCATATAAGGTTATACCACTTACTTTGCTGATTCTGGTGGCATTAATAATACATTGGCTGTAGTGCACATAGTGTTAAAGAAGCCATTAAATATGATTTCTTTTGTTGTTAGAATATTTTAATCTCAGTGTGGTTTATACAGAAACTGGAGGGTCAGTTTTCAAATAAAAACTTTGGTCCATTTTGATCTAACATATAAATGTGACTTTAGTAGTCAGATGTAATAAAACATTTTATGGGTGTTGTAGAACACAGAACCTGGATCTTTACTGAACATGGTCTTTACTGATTGAATATGTGAAAAAGGAGAGAGATGTGACATGTGGTTTAACAAGAGGCTGAGGCGGCTTTATTCATCCCCAACTAGAAAAATATTCACCGTCCTTCTAACGAGCCAAATGTATTTTAAAAATCACCTCCTCATTCTGTAAAGCCTTTTTTTTTCTTCCAACAATTCGCCCCCGCCCTCTCTTCTCTTTTCTAATGGTAATGAACCTTGCCTTGAACCTTCCTTTTAATTGGTGTCGACTGTGTGGAGGGGAAGAAAAAATATTTTTTCACATTTTACATTCCATAAATTCATTTTTACCAAGTAAGGGGGGCCTGCATAGCAATTTATTCAGTCAGTTGGCTTTGTGCACGATGTATCCTTGGCTTTTAAAGGAATGTTATTTAGAATAAATAATGCACTGTGGTTAAATGAGGACACTTTTAGAGGGACTGATGAGCCACTGTGGAGCTACTTCAGGCTGCACAGGAGAAAAGATATCAGCCAGGGAAATTAACAGGCTGAATAGATCCTTAGACTTTTTAGCTCTATAATGAGACTCCCATAGTCTACATAGTCCCCCAATGTGTGTACTGCATATGCACAGCCATATCTGCTTTCACATGCATGCTCACAGCATAAATAACTCACAGTCCCCCAGTTCACAGAGACAGATGTGTAAAATACATAAAGGCAATTCAATACGCAAGCATGCAGGTACAAAGAAACAGTATAAGGAAATACTCAAATTTATAAAATGTGTACAAACATACACACATACACATTTCACTTAATTTTCACAGTATTGAAATATGTCACAACTTTTCTTTGTCTTTTTAATGAAAGGATTTATAACGGCTGGAAGGAGAGTGAGCCAGGAAACAATGGGATTGCAATCTCTTACATTAATATGAGAAAAATAAATATTGTAGTGAAGCTAAAGTGTCCTAATTCCTACATTCTGCAGGAGTTATAACAACTATGGATTGCTGACCATCTATGAGCCATGTTTGCCGATAAATGTCCGATATGATTTTTCTTTTTGTTACACAGCTGGTATTATAGCAGTATTAAGGAATCTGTCCTAGAATACCTCGGAAATGGCTTTTTTAACAAAGTGCTTAATTCTTCAAAATTCAAATAAACCACATAACACTGTCTGTATTTTGATAAAGGTTTTGTTCATCAAATTAATCTTAAATAGAAATTGCACAGTATTCAGAACAAATCATTAAGCATTTTCTTTTTTTAATTTCCGTCACTGTCTCTCCCTCTCTGACTCATTGGCTCCTCTCCTTTTCTTCTTGATGAGCCCGTTAACAAAACTGAATATGCCAGGGAAATATAAATTGAATCCATCATGGCTGGAAATAGACTTTTATACTAATTGACTTTTGACTGCTCTGTTTTATATCAACTCCTGACTCCCCGTAACTAGCCAGTGGGGACCAAAAGTGATCACCAACTGCTAGGCTTAAGACAAACCTCACCTGGTTAGTTGAAGGCCATATTGTCATGAATTAAAGTTCTCCGTCGCTACGACTTATTTACGTCATTTAGAATGTGTAGATGTAGATCCGAGGAGAAAAAAAAAATGTGCGGGGCCGGGGTGATGTTTTCATTGGCAGAATGTCACGCTGTAGAGCCAAAGGTATTGTTTACACCAGGGTGGGATCTAAACACGGAGCATCTGCGCTAAAGTTTAGCTGCTTAGCAGAGCCGTTTCTTGCTATGTGCAGAGTATATATATATATATATATACATATATATATATATATATATATATATATGCGCCTAGGCCCCTGCAGCCACCAGGGGGCCCCCAAGCTGCAAGTTCAGCCTCAATATATTTGTAAGTACCCAGTAAGTGGTTTTATTCATTTAAGTAAGTAAAGTTGTTTATTTTTACTGTTTTGGATTGGTGGGGAGAGCGTTTTTATGTTATGTCACCTTGTTTTCAAAGTTCACAATAAACATTTTTCAGGAACTTGATGCATCTGTTGCATTTATTAATGTGCTCTAGCCTGTTTTCCTCTTAAAATGTAACAGATTGCTGCTTTGCCACAGATCATCTGAAAAGGTTAGGAATCTCTCCCCCAGAGTTTGATAAAATAGGGGCCCCCTAGCGTCTTGCATAGGGTCCCCAAACAGCTAGAAACCGCCCTGCAGGTTAGCTAGCATGGACTCGCTTTCATAGCACTATGTCCCCTGTATGTATTCCAATATGGAAGTTTGAAAGGAAATCTTCATATAAGAAAGACTACACTTCTCTATGACTTTAGACACTTACAAACTTGAGGTACTCACTACCTCTGAGGTAGTCTTTACCTACTAAAACATGGTTGAGGGGAGTTTTGGGGAAATTACCACTTTGCAGGTTAACAGTGGATTCTGCTTTGTAATCCCTTGTTGCTAAAACTGTATAATTATTTCATCCTTGTGTTTGTTGGAAATGAAGAATGTTGATTTGCTCAGATTGTTGATGCACTCCAGGTCACTGAGCATGTGCCGTTCCACTTTTCCAAACCCTTGCTTGTAATAATTTATGACCTTGAAACCAATCATGATTGTTTATGCTTGGACTAATTTTGTGTGAATTCATTCAACCAAGAAAGTCCTTTCACCTCTGTCGACCTAGCAAAGATTGTCTCGTTTCTGGATCAAAATAATCGTACAGATACAAACACAGTGCACACGCACACATGCAATCATGTATACGCACAGGAAGACACACACTTGCTCAGACGCTTTCAGATTGATTCACATGGAAGCAAAAGGCCTCATGGGGAGTGGCTGTGGCTCTGAATGATAAATGCTTGTATGTGCCCTGTGACCTGACCTGTTTAGTCTGAGGCTACAGCTGCCACACACAACTGCCATTGTTCCAGACACCAGCTATGTGTGTGTTTTTTATCTGTTTACATTAAATATATGAGAAAACAAATATCCTCATTTAGGTGGTTTGTTTGCAGCAATCTGCAACAGTCAACATATTGTACTGAAACACTGAGCACTTTTGTTCATTCCTCTTTATGTTTACTAACCTTGATCTGTATAGTGACTTCCTACTGACATTCTAATAAACACTTTTCTATTTTGGTAAAGAACTCATGGTTCTATACATCTGGTAGATTCTTGATAGTGAACATTTCGTTCCATATGTTTATTTGTGTGTTTTGTTTTCCCATCTTGAAGTCTTAATCCTGCAGTTATCTCTCCGCGGCAGCCTCAGGCTGAGGGCTTGCTCCCATATCATTGTCCCATAACAGCCTCTTCTATAGAAAGTAGGACTTTGCATTAGAAATGGGACTCATGGGACATTTCCCAGGTTTCAGGTTTGGGGTTTCCCTCTACATGGCTCAGTCAAGTGCGCTTCTGTAATGCAATTCCCTGCACATATGTGTCTGAATGTTTGTGTGGGCCTTTGTCATTGCTCCTGCTTTTTTATTAGCATTTTCTATATTATGAACCATTCAAGCAGCGAATACAACTCATTTTCAGTAATGCAATATTTATCACACATTCAGCTCATTTTTACAAGACAGATGCCATCCATTTCACAGCATTGGCAGGTGTGTGAGGCATGTTTCTGAAAGCCTTGCATTTCCTCTTACTTGCCTTTACTAGGCCCATGTTGACAATTGGGCTGCATCCTATCTCTGATATACCCGAAGGCCATGTGAGCTAGCCATAAACTAGCCATGTTATATGTGTATTGATTGGTCAACAGATTGCCTATATCTTGTAAAACACAGCTCTAACATGAATGCCTTTATTAACCATGTTCTAATAAATGTAGAAAACTGAAAGCCACTCCCACTTTTATGGCCGTGTTTCCAAGTGGTTTGGGGCATGATTATGGTTGTGGTAAACCAGATTAATCTTGATCCTTGTGCTATTATCAAAGCCTTTAAAATGTAGATTGAAAACAAGGTTTCAGGAAGGGTAATCAGGCCTTAGCAACTTGCCTTAGGTGCTTAAGATGCCCAAATCTATATTGTCTTTAACATCACTTACCACAACTCACTTTTATAGACCTGCTCTCATGTAATGATCTTGTATTGATTGAATTAGACATTCCCTTTCTTGCCTTTTTTACCTTTGTACTTTCTTACCTTGCTTTCGTTTCTTTTGCGTAGCTGTTTTTCTTTTTTCTTTAAGTTTTTCTCCCATTCAGTGTCTCTATATGGGCATCAACTCCTGCTATCCTAAAATCCAACAGCAGTTGATGAGTGATTGTGTGTGTGTAGGTGTGTGTGTGTGTGTGTATGTGTGTGCGTGTGCGCACCGCGCATGTGTTGTATATGTGTGTGAGAGAATAAGAGAGATCGCAGGGGATTCTGCAGCTTTACCTCTCAAACCTCTCTTTCATCCCTCAATCACAATCCTCCTGCAGTCTCCAAGCTCTCGTCCCCCGCCTTCATTTCTTTTTGAGTCCTGTTGTCGTCCTTCCTCTTCCTCTCCCCACTTGGTGATGAAGATCTTCTTTTTGTTTTTTTCCCCTTCCTTTTCTCCACTTTCTACTCCCTTGTTTCTCCTTCCCTCCTGACATATTCCACTCCACCTCACTATTTAGATAAAAAAAAAAAAAACAATTCAACAAATTTATCATCCAAACAAGCTTAATCTGAAGCAGGATGTTGCAATGAAAACAGTTAGTGATATATAAACTCCATATTCAGTTAGATAGAAATTGGAGTTATCAGTCAGCCACAGTAAGGTGGCTGTTAGACCACAAAGTCATCTTTACTCATTAGAAGGTGGCTGTTTAAACTGTCGATGAACACACAGTTGGCATGATGGGATTTAAACACTTTACTGACTCTCCCACTCCTTCATCCATCATGTTTTCCTGCCTTTTATCTCTTCAAACCATCAGCTGTTTCCTGTTTTACACTCACCTTTGTCATTTCCTCCTCTCTCTACTTTTTATATGTTTATAAAGATGTTCTTTTGACAGTTTTCTGTCAATCACTCATATCCTCTCCTTCCACTCTCGCAGCTCCATATCCTCGAGGCCTCTGTTCTCGTATATTAACAGCTTTCATTTAGTTTATTTGTCTGCTGTCAGATCCCATAGGCTCAGAGTTAGCTGCTGTTTTATTTATACTGTTTGTATTTTGACTGTTTTCTTTAGTAAACTTCGCCAGTACACTTATTCACAAACGAAAGGCTGGAAATGTGTTTTCTCCACATTCATTCGGGCCGAGCTGTCACTCAGTGATGGAGATGCATCTCCTGCTGTTAGGGAGAAAAACACACACAGGAAAACAGTCCAAATAAGCATATATTATATTCCCCTTAGTAGATCAAAAGTAAGTAAGTTAAAGTGTTTTAATGGATTGTAATAGCCTTTGTGGAATTAAAATCTGCACAGTGACAACCCAGAGACTGAATTGTTGTATAAGTAAGAGAAGTTTGTGAAAGTGGAAAATATGTGAAGTGGAAGATTAAATACATTTAGTCTCTCATTCACTCGCGTTATCACACACACACTCATGCACACCAGCTCACATCTTAATTACTGAGGCTTGATGGGTACTTAACCTTGCCCCTTGCTGCTTATGCTAATGCAGAGAGGTCAGGAGTGTGCTGATTGGCTGGCTTGCTGTCAACTCAGCCAGAAAACTGTCGGAGTGCAGATGAGAGCATGAGGGAGAGGAGACTGAGGGGCAAGGACAGCAGAAATATGGGAAAAAGAAAATGCTGGGATGTAATGAAAATACGTTTCTATATGACATTTGAATGCACTCTTTGTGCTGTAGAAAAAAAGAAAATAAATTAAGTTGAGCAAAATCACAACAGTTGGTATTTTATCATTTTTCTTAACAGGATAGGTCGTAGAAATAGGTCATTGTGAAGCACGCAGAGCTAATCCCAATGTAGATATGTACATCTGAGTTACACAACCTTTCCTCACTACTCCTACCAGTATGACCTCATCCTTTAAGCAACATGTTTGTTAAGGAGCATATGGCTAGCTCTGTGTGTGTGTGTAATGAGCTCATCCTCTTCCCCCCCTATGTAGCTATCTGTATAGGGCTGAGGGTGTTTAGCAGCAGGGAGAGTCATTGAGAGGACACATAGACTTGCGCATGCAGTTCACAGCTGCTAGCCTGTTTTGGATGTTTCTGGACCAAAAAAACAAAAACAAAACAACAACAATATTTGCTTCGATAGCTACGGTTATATTAGTTTTTTTGCCTAAGATGTTTGTTCTGTTTTCTACAAATCTTAAAAGTGTTTCCTTTAACACAGTGACAACAATAATCAGGAGTAATGCATAACATAAAGATATCAACTTTACTAAAACTCTGCTTAATGACAATGGCATAAGACAAAGGAAAATGTATCATATTAATAACATTGACAGCTTTTTTTGTGAGGAATCTGTGGCAGTTGTGAGAACATCAGCATTGTGGCCCATTTATGTGATGATGTCACTACATTTCGGTTGCAATCATGTAAATGGCACTTAAGAAGACTGCCACAATCTACAAAGGAAGGGACTTTCTTTCACTTCAAGTTTTGTTGCAAGAAAGTTGAAGAGGCCCCTATATAGGTCACACAGTGTGGTACATCTTAATGCCTAGAGTTATTTTAATGTCATATTTACAGCAAGGGGCTTCTCCAAGTCGACCTGATCAATTCAGTTGGACATTTAGTCTGGTCTAATTTGACTGATTCACTGTGTCCACTCAGCTGTTAAAAACCAGTATGTACAGCACGGCCCTCGCTACCATATATACACAGCACAGAGGTCATACATGTATGCATAGACTACTGTAGGCTTTTGCTATAGCCATCCATGACCATTAGTATGGGTATGTACAGTATGTTCAGAGCATGTGGGTGTTTGGACCCTGTGTGTGGGTGCGTGTGTGTGGTCTCGAGGCTATGGAGAGCAGTAATGCAGAGTTGACAGGGGGCTGTAGAGATTTAGGGCAAGGTGCCAAGGAAACACGTGTTCACGCGCACGGACACAAACGCACACACACACCTCATTCTCTGATCTCAGGGGGCATCTGGTCTGGTCCGGGTCACTGGCAGCGAGCACTCGGTCGTGCTCAAAAGTATCACCACGGCAACTGCATCGCATAATCCCATTCCATCTCATCCCATCCACGAACTGTGTGTGATGTGATTGGCCTGTTCCCCCTGGGGCGTCGAGGCGACGGCTCAGGCGTTGTCTGCTTACTCTCTGTGTCAGCTATGGCTCTGAGACCTGTGGGCGGGGAGCGACTAGCGCATTAAGAGGAACGTTTGGTGCATTTTGGCAGGAGACGATGTGAATTATGCAGACGCACCCCTACTGTGTGTGTGTGTGTGTGTGTGTGTGTGTGTGTGTGTGTGTGTGAGTCCGTGTGTGCAGTGATGCCAGTGTGAATTCATGAGGAACCATGTGGGGAGAACAAGTTACTCTGAACAGACAATATCCCTTTTTTTGTCTTACTCTGTCTCATTTCACCCAGTCTTTAAAGTTTGCATCTCTCCACCTTTTGTTATGGACTAGCATTGTGATATTGTACTGCTGCATCCCACCCTGCTTCTGTCTGTTTTCAAGACAGTCATAGGGGCATATATTTTATTTGTTACCTTTTATAATTAAGGTTATAATTAAGTGCATAAAACCAGTGAATTCATATGCACAGTAGAAATGTGCAGTTTTAAAGATAAATAGAAGTTCGGTTTGTCTGAATTTGATGTCAAAACAGTTTTGTATGTGATGAGGCATCATATCCAAGAGGCTTTCTTCTTTCTTCATGTTTTATCTTTTTTGGCATTTTAAGTAATTTGCTGTTAACTGCTCAACATCTGTATGCCAGTATAGAGTTAGATTGAGAAGTGAAGATGAGAAGAGTCTAAAATAACCCTGAATAATACAAACAGCTCTGAATAATCAAAATAATCATAAAGACATTTTCATTTGTGCCTTCATCTCCCTTCACTTCATTCCTCCACTCATCTCTCACCGACTTCAGCTTTCTTCTATCCCTCCCTTCTTCATTCACATGACAGCATAAGCTGGCTTTGAATTGAGTTGTCTACCTTCACCTTTCTCTCCCTCTCCTGACTCTGCACCCCTCCACCTCCATCACTACCTTTCTTTGTTTTGCTGAAGAATACAAACACGGTCTGAATTAAAACAAAACTGACAGTTTGCATCCAGTTTCATTGCTCCTCCCCTGTCCTCCACCCATGATTCCTCCTTCACATACATGCCCCCCCCCTCCTGTTCCCTCCCTCCCTCCCTCCCTCCCTCTCCTGCTCCAGCTGTCAGGAGGCTTCATTATTAAAGATTCATGCTGGAGTCTGGGCAGCTCTTCCAAAAGCTTTTGTCAGACAGACCGAGTGTCTCAAGTCTCACTGTCACTAACTGGAGGTGACATAAAGACTCACATAGATCCACATGCGTATGGAAACACATAGTTGAACACACACACACACACACACACACACACACACACACACACACACACACACACACACACATCCTCCTTGTGGTTTGTGCCACTATCTTACTATCTGTCCAGCCCTTATTAATTGAAATCATCTTGAAAATGGGATTCTTGTTGCTAGTTTTCATTTCTAAGAATCACTCATCGTATGACATCTTATTGGTGTTTACTCAATTCATATCGTGCCTAACTGTTCATGAATGTTTGACATTCACCCTGATGTCATAAATCCCCAGTTTTGGCTTGGCTGTGGTTTTTGTCCTGGTGACCTGTTTTGTCAGATAAATAATGTCTTCTGTCATGTTTTACTGTTTATTTTATCAGACAAGGGCTCCACTGTATCACCATCATACTTGTCAAAGTAGTCTGCCATTTTTTTCTTTCACTCTTTTTCCATTCCACATGCACACATAAGGGTGTACATAATGTATTACAATCAAACAGTATAGCAGATCCTTTTGTCTGGCTCCAAGGGATTAAAGAGCCAGAATGATGATGCACAGCTAATGTGGACCTCTAATGCTTATATAACAATCAGCTCTTTCCCCAATTCCAGACTTTTCACGGTCTCTCAGTGTCCCAGTGGCAAGCTCACGCTGATACTCGCTGAACTCTGGGTTTATTATAGTTAGTTTTGTCATGTAGTTATGCCATGCCAATGTGCACCAAGGGAATCACCTTGAGTAAATTCTTCTTCACCAATCTCTCATGGACATTTCAGGATGGAGTAGCTAACATGCCACCAGGGAAAACAAAACAGTCCTTATATTCAGAAATATTCACAGACAGATAACATGCTGTCTCTTTCTCATACAGACCATTACTGACAATGGGAATTTCTGCTACTTGATGTAAAACCAAATGACCCTGTGCCTTGGGAAACAGCACATTTCAGAGTGCAAGCAAATTAATTCTTACAGGCTGACCTTTTATTTTTCACACTTATATATCATTACCATCAAGACATGTCTATTAAGTAAATGTACATACAGCAAAAACACACAACAACATATCTGCAAGTATCGTGGAGAAAATTTCCAGCAGCTGCAGGAAATGCAACATCTAAAAACAGTTATCGGCATCCAACCAACTACTCTTATTGTATAGATGGGTTCAGTCTGTTTCAATTGGTTTAATCTTTGCACTGTTCCTGTTGACTGTCAATATTACAACACACATTTCCCCAACTTATGGGAGCAGCCATGTTCAGCAGGCTAAACAACAAAATTAACACTAAAACAACATAACACATGGAGAACTTCTAAGTTTGAAGGGGGGGGGTCACAGACTGAACAATTAGTTATTACACACACACACACACACACACACACACACACACACACACACTGACATAAAAATTATAACTTTAGCCACTTATTGAGAATCTGGTTGGACGAGAGCCACCAGTCAACCAGCCCCATCAGGCCAGCAGATCTTCATGAAAAGCCAAGGAAAACACATTTTCAAGTACTGTTTGTCTCAGAATAATAAGTTTCATTTTGAAAGCTTTTTGCTTTCCGGTCATTAAATATTGCAATTGGAATGTGTCAGTTTTTTTACTCAGGCACACATGGTTGCATGAAGAAGGCTGTAATTTATTTGTCATATAAGTGACAAGTCCAGAACCACCAGAATTTAATGTGCCATCATGTTTTTCACTTGGTTAAATTAAAAGGTTTTGGCTGGAGAAAAAATGCCTAATATCTACTAATATTAGTCTCCTCTTCTTTTTTTGCATTTGTTTGCACAGAAAAGCCCAGGATCAGCAGAAAAAGGTGGTGGTAGCAGGTTGTGTTCCCCAGGCCCAGCCACGGATGGACTACCTCAAAGGACTCAGCATTATTGGGGTATGTATATATGTTTGTGTATGTTGACTTGTATGAAAGAGGTTATCTGACTAATATGGCGGATGCATTCATACATCATATACCACATGACTGCATGTGTCCCTTTGGGCAACCTTTTTCGAAGTACAGACACACCGATACAGACTGTTTGACCTGTCATTCACCTGGCTGCCAACCTGCTGCGTCTGCTGCTCTATTCGGCCCTCCCTGCCGCTTGGTGGATCAATAGACCTCCACAGGAGACGAGACCAAGAGTACTAACATGAACGTGGTGGGAGGTAGATAAGATAGAAGACTACATGATGGAAGGAGGGAGAAAAGTATATAGGAATGTAGGAGTCAGACATAGTTAAAATCCATATGCTCTAACATTGAATCTTCAAGGCGAAAATTATATTTGTCAAAGACCTTTTGAATGGTATTTAAAAGTAAGTATTTAACGTTTACACAATAGTACTTGGTAGAGACACATTTTGTTCCAATAACAGCCAATAACCCCTGATCTGAGATTTGACTTGGCCATGGTAGACCATTTACCTTTTTTTTTGTTAAACCACTGCTTTGTTGCGTTGGCCTCATGCTTGGGGTCATTGTCCTGCTGAAGGTGAACTTTCTCCCAAGTTTAAGGTTCTCTTGCAGTATCTCACTCCATCCATTCTTCCTTCGATTCTGACATGAAGAGAAGCATCTCTGCAGCATGATATTGCCACCACCAAACTTCACTGAGGGGATGGTGTTTTTGGAGGAATGTGCAGTGTGTACACCAACAGTGCTTTGGATTTTGGCCAAAAGCTCAGTGGACCTCAAAACTTTGTCCCATATCTTAGCCCGGTCACTTCCATGTGTTCTGGCAAACTCCAGATGTGCTTTGATGTGTTTTTTCTAGGGTAATAGCTTCTTTCTAACTATACAGACCAGTTTTATGAAAAGCTCTTGATGTGGTTGACTGGTGCATGTTCACTCCACTCTCGGTCATTAAACTTTGTAGCCTCTTTAAAGTGATTGTTAGATTGTTACTTCATTTGAAATTCTCCTCTACATTTTGAGGGATGGCCTTGTAGGCAGTGCCAGGATGGTGTGATGCAGTTTCTATTTCCTCACTATTGATCCAGTAGTGCTCACTGGCATGCCATTTTATTTTGTCACCTGCTCTTTGGTCTTCCTGTTCAGTTTTCAATTTGCCTTGCAGTGTTTGAACTGTCTACTGTAACACCAGAGAGTGATTTTGGCTTTTGGTTATTTTGGATACAGCTATTACTTTTCCATTCAGAACCCTGTGGTGCTGGTATGAATAGACTGCATAGCAAACTATGGTATGGAACAATAATTTCATTTTCTGTCTGTTTCACCTCATTAATCACAGAATGTCACTAAAAAGATGTGTCAAGGTTACCACTATTTAAATCATTGCTGTTTTTAATTAGTTAGTTAGGTGATTTTCTGTGTGCTGTCTAGGACTCTGTAAAATGACCAAGTCTTCAGTTTTTTTGAAACTGCTTTCCTGCTTTTCTTGGGAGCAAATGTAAAGTTGTTTTTGTATTATTATCAGTTCAGTCTTGCACTTACAGAGGTAAACAAAACTACCTTGGATACTCCATAAATACTGTTCTTAAAACATTCCTTGTAGTTGAACAATGTGTAATACAAGCATGGCTAGAACACATAAAAATGAAGACATCTATTAAATGTTTCCTCCATGTCTAAGAAAGCACACAATTAGTCAATTTAGCAGTATGGTATGCATTCTGTTGTACGCTCTGTGTGTACAAAGGACCACGCTTTGCCTTCTCAGTCACCACAGAGAACCTTGATCTTAATTCCTCATAATGAATTTCCTTGTGTAAAAACAAACTGCCTTGTTGGAAATTAGTACAACTGAAACAGACTGATACCTGATGTTGATTACTCTCACAATCTTAAAAAATAATGGGTGGGAGTGTCTTGAATATTACGTTAAATGTGCATTTACCATGCGTAATCTAAGTCAATTTAACTAAGCATACCACTATGTAACATAATTACGTTCAAATCAAGTGGCACATATGTATAATATAATTATGTTCAGATAAACAGGGGGTTGTACATAGACATTTAATAGCCTTCAGGGGTGAATCAAAAACATCTGGTAAGTTTACCACTTTCAGTCCTTTCATTGTCATGAGTAGATTAGATTATACAGTGATACGCACACACACACACACACACACACACACACACACACACACACACACACACACAGCAGTGGATGACTAGGTTCCAAAGAGGTCAAGGTAACACATGTGCACATACTGACATTCACACATGGAACTACAAAATGACAGTGACAGTTGGTGGGTTATGCAAATTAAATGCAAATAACCAGTCCTGGATTTGTATATAGTGATTGCACTAACGGCTAGATAAAGGCTGTAGTTAAAAAAGAGAAAAGAAAAAAAGTGTTTCCTGTTGAATACATTCAGTTTAGTCAACCTGTGTGTCTGCTTTTATGCATATTTCTGTTGTGTTTTGAAATGGAATAGGACAGTGTATTGTGTGTATTGTGTGTAAGGAAGGTACACAGACAGTCACGCAAGTCTACAACGTTCCGCATCTCTGAACTAGACATGTCACATCCTGTATCTGAGACACATTACACACATCCACACACACGTACACAACACTGGTTAGGTAGTCAGAGCAGTACAGTGGGTAAGCAATGTTATAAACATGAGAAGCACGGACATCACTCTTCTCAGCATAAATTCTGTCTGTATTCTTTTGGGGAATATTGTGAGTCCAGTTTGTTCGTTTTAGTCCAGTTTCTCACCAAGTGCATGAACTTGACATTACTGCTCATTGTAAATGTATAATGTCCTTTCTAATTCAATGTCATAACTTTAGTTTACTCAGAAAGCCCAGCCCATTCAAACAATCATCCAGGTGAATAAAGCAGGTTTTTGAAAAGAACCAGAATTAAAAAGTGAGATCAAAATTAACCGTTCAGATATAAACAGCACCCAACCTATACTGTGAGTAGGGACACCTGCTGCTGCTCTGAATGAACCCAGATTGCCTGGCCATTAGAGGAAAGGTTTTATCTCAGTGTGGAACATGCATGTAACTGCTGCCTGCAAGGCACAGTCTGCATCTGTGTGAGTGTGTTTGAAAGAAGGGTTACTCTGGGTAATGAGCCTAGAGGCATTGAGAATGGGTGCCAAGAGCTGAAGCGTAGACCTCCAAGTATGGAGAAAGTGAGCGAATTAGAGGTGAAGCGATGCTGTGAGGAATAAAAGAAGAAATAATGTCAGTAGGAAGTATTTTTTTCATTGCTGAGTACACAGTCTCTCTTGCTCTCTTATTAACTGTTCATTGTAAAATTACTGATGTTCTGAGTAGAATATTCTGGCTCTTTTTATCTTCTCCATAAGAGGCTATAGTGCTCTTGCTTAATCATAATTTGATTCTATTTATTCTTACCTGTATAACCATCTGCCTTCCACCCTCCAAGTCCTACCACCAGACTGCATCTCAGTCAATACACAATATAATTGGTGTTTCAGCCTCATAGACACGGAGCGGCATTTAGGAAATCTTTATCACTTAATCCTGGCTGTAAAAAACTTGGTGTGATTGTATCTGTTTAGACTTATCTGTGTGCATACTGCATATTGCCATTGTGTATATCCACATGCCCACCTTGTTTAAATGTGGATCAGTCTATGTGTGTTTGTGGGTTGTCAATATCAGGCGTTTGTTTGACTTTGTGGACTTGTCCACATCAATAAACTTTTCCCATGTGTGTCTGCCTGTATTTCAGGTCCAACAGATTGATCGAGTGGTGGAAGTAGTGGACGAGGCTGTAAAAGGTATTTTAACACACAAAGACACACATCCACACAAAAGCACTTGCTGAAAAAATAAGCATGAATGAATGGGAGTCCTTTCAGAATAGGAAATTAAGTTTTTGAGTTTCAGCTCTGTGTATAAATGATTCTCAGTAGTCTGTCCAGTTATTGACAGAATGCAATGACTGATGCTGTACTCACATGGATTCAGGCACAAGGTAGATGGCAAACCTGATATTATTTTAGGAAAGTAAGGTAAGGCCGGCATAACAGAAGATGGCATTGACTTTATGTTTTAACTTTCTACCATTCTCTGCAATGTAATTTATAACCAATTTTAGTTAGCGCCCTCAAACGAGGAGTAAACATTGGTGATATGGATGTTTTATATTTTAGGTTCTTCAAAGTAGCCACCTTTCACTTTGATGACCCCTTTGGACACTTGTCATTCTCTCAGTCAGCTTCATGAGCTTGTCACCCTGGTTTTCCAACAGTCTTGAATGAGTTCCCATATATGCTGAACACTTGTTGGCTGCTTTGCCTTCACTTGCTCTGCGGTCCAACCCATCCCAAACCATCTCTGTTGGGTTTATGTCAGGTGATTGTGGAGAACAGGTCATCTGATTCAGCTCTCTCTATCCTTCTTTGTCAAATAGCCCTTATGTAGCCTGGTGGTCTGTTCATATGTATGCATTTCCACTTCTCCATTCTAATGTCCAATTTGCTCATTTCCCTTAGTAGCCCTCACTACCTCTAAGCAACACAACTAATGGTCTCAAATGCATTATGAAGGCAAGAAATTCCACTAATTATTTCTTAACACGGCACATCTGTTAACTGGAAACCATTCCAGGTGACTACCTCATGAAACTGATTGAGAGAATGCCAAAAGTGTGCAGAGCTGTCATCAAGACAAAAGGTGGCTACTTTGAAGAATCTAAAATATAAAACATATTTTGCTTTGTTTACAATTTTTTGTTTACTACGTAATTCCACATCTTATTTCATAGTCTCAATGTCTTCAGTGTACATGGTGACAAACATCAAGAAAAAACATTGAATGAAAACATGTGTTGAAACCTTTGACTGTTATTGTATTTTGTACTACTCTACTAATGCAACATCACCATAGCAACAAGTCATTATTCACGTTTGGTTTTGATGTCTTGCCATTTTATTGCAATTTGTTTGTTTTTTCTTGTGCCATCCAGAAGGTGTTGTCCGTCTGCTTGAATCCATGTGAATGCAGCATAAGAATGACTTAACTGTCGAGAAATAAGCTCATAAACCCCTTTCCATAGCAGAGCACATGATCAAATAAAAATGGATTTGAATTGTTTGACTCTCTTACATTAACCCTTTTAAAACATTTGATCCTGAGCATTTACTGTCAGTAATAAGGTACCACTAGCAGTAGTGTTAGAAAATTCAAAGTGCAAACATCTACGGGAGTATGTTCTTTGTATTAAAATTAGATAGGAAGAAGAAGAACAGAGCGAGAATTTTCCTGAAACAAAAATGCATACAAAACTTATTTTTGACATCATTTCTCACTAACATCAATGGTTTAGATTGACATTTGATATTTAAAGCAATGTGATCAGTGTTGCTTTCAGATCCTATCTGTCTTACTGTCTGAGGTAGCTGTTTAAATGGTCTTCTCTGTCTGAGAAGCTCACTGACAGTGAGACAGACTCACATGGCAGTGATTAGGTCATCCATTTAAACTGTTAGTGAGCCACTGCACTTAACTGTTTAATGAAGGTCACACAGAGTTTACAGCGTGAGTGTCCAGTCAAGCTGTCATACACCCCCAGCTGTTCTCTAATAAAGAACAGATGAGTTTACACTCTTGTGTGTGTGTGCCAGGGAGTTGACTAGTTTGCACTACAGGCCACACTCTAATGAAGGACAGCTGAACTGAGGCTTAATTTTACAATGTGTCATCAACCCTAAATCGTATGTCTACACATACACTTGCATTTACACACTGACTTTCATTCTCCCTTTTCTTCTCTATGATTTGCTCATTTTTTGCCCTTTTTCCCTGTTTCCTCCATCCTTCTGTTCCCCAGTATCTTTTGATCTCCCTCCCTCCTTTCTTCCTCCCTCCCTCCCTCTGCCTTCTCACTGCCCTGTTCAATCTCTTTTGCCCCCTTTCCCTTCTTTTTCCTACCTCCTTCACCCCTTCCATAGAAACTAATTTCCACAGTATCATTACAGTTCTTTATTACCTCGTATAAACTGAGAGCTGTTATTTCAGCTCGGAGGCCTGGGCATAAACCTTTAAGCTAGGGGATCTGCCTTTGGTAATGGCTACTAAAATACTTACTTCAATGAACTGCTAATAGACGCAGTTCTTTGCTGCACCAAAATTGCTTGCTGGTCTGTTTTCCACATGACAAGAGTACCGACTTGCTTTTATGAGTTTGGTTGTTGAGGTGTGAGACTATGTGTTCAGTTTGGATTCTGGCTCTCTTTAGAACGTCACCCTGTAAGGATACTTTACTACTGTAAAACCGCATCTACCATAACATAACATAAAGCTCACGTTACTACCTGCTGTAAATGGCATTTTATCTTTTTAGTTATCTCAGGTTGAGTTGCTGAGCATGCACACAGTACTTAACATTTATACAGTCCTACACATTACAACTACTGCCCAGTCTCGTTGAGCTTGACACTGTGCAGAATCAATGATTTGGTGGGTAGCGTTGTTACTGTGGTAACAAGCTTGCTTCTTAAAATCAATTTTTTTTTTTTTTTAGCTGTGCCAGATGTTGATTTTCCTGCAAACAACAAACACAGCTTTGGTTTTATTTTGCATTCCAAGCCCACTGGCAGATCCATATTTAATTAATGACACCCATGGATACTTATTTTTGCAAGGGCGTCTAGCCAGATTTTGTCTCTTAGAGATGCTCAACAAACAAAACCATAAGAACAATTGGTTATTTGAAGAGTGAAATACAGAAAATGCATACAGAAGCACACCGAGGCTAGAAAATTTATTTATGTTTTCATTCAAGGAATGCAGACTTCAACTGAAGTCTGATCTTTGCACTATTAATAAATACCTGCTGTGCCTCTTTATGGGGCCGTTTTGATGTCTTTGTTTCTTGATTGGACTCCTAATATTGATGTTCTCTCACTGAGATGATAACCTCGGATGATACCATTTCACTTGATATTCTTTTATCTTTTCGAAACAGTTTAGATTTAGTACATGTATGTGACCTAGAAACAGGGCGGAAAAGGTTAGACAGGCTAATGTATCTACTTAGCTACAGATCAGAGGCTGTATGGCATCCATATAACCTCATGGTCCTTATTTCACCAGGATAAACAAACTGCATCTATCAGTGCTGAAAAAAATAAGTATAAAGACATGGCTGAATAGAAAGAGACAGTTAGACAGGGGGAAGAGGAAATGAATAGCAGGTACAAAGAGACAAGTTGATGCATTCACACATATTTTAAGTAATTTGGAGGTATTCTGATGTTATAATACTGAGTGACCTCCCATCTGAAAGTGACAAAAGCAAGCTCTGTGGAGGAGTTTTTGTCATTGTCAATTATCAAAGCTTCATGTATGGCTTTTGAAAAGAAGTGCTCTTAGAAATGTTTGCATTAAAGCACAGGGTAGAATTGCTAAGTAATATATTTGATGTGCATCTTAGACATTTGCCATCAAAATTAATTCAACTGACATTTGCCAAGAAAATAAACTGCTTTTTCAAAGACAGTTGTACTTATCTAATAACCTGTTATATTAAGATGATAAATGACAAAAATTAAATCCCTCCTCTCCTCATCTGCCACCTTTGTCCCTCCTTTCCAATGTACCCCCATCCCCCGATCCTGCCTGGTGCTTTACAATCAAACCAGGGAGCAAAACAAGACCCACCACTTATGAGACATCAGACACAGGTCAACAGGTCAATCTTTTAGCTCCCTAACTCTCTGATCCAACCATCCATCTGGCTATCCTGTACATCTTTCATCTGTGATGTATTTTTTCTATCATCACCCAACCATCCATCCACCATTCCCATCCATCTACCCTCCCTCCTTTTCTCTAGCATGTTATAATGGGTCGCCACGAATGGATAGAAGGATTTATGTCAGTTTGTATTTATGAAGGAGAGAAAAGAACAAAGGAGAGATAGATTGGGAAAAAAAAAAGAACCTGGCAGGGATTGGAGGAGGGTAGTCAGTAACTAGAAAATGTGGTATAGGGTGATGTGTGTGTGTGTGTGTGTGTGTGTGTGTGTGTGTGTGTGTGTGTGTGTGTGTGTCTATGCAGGGTTGCCCATCACAGCGGTCGGCCTCTCTAAACTCTGTAATTGAGATGACAAATAGGGCAACGTTCTTCGTTTTTTTCTTCAGCAACTCAACTTAGCTATTTTATTTTTGCTTCCCATTCATGGTCCCCTAGGCCCTGAAATTGAATTTGGCTTTGGGCACACTCCTGGAGTGATTCTGTGCTGGTAGTGAGATTATTTCTTGAGTTGCTGGTGGTAGTCACATTGACAGGGGTCCTGTGCAGTTTTAAAGGCAAAAAAAAAAAAAAAAAGGAATGGGAGGAATGAGAATTTCCAAGTTTCAATCTCATAATTTGGAAAAACATCTGGATATCCAGCATCATACTGGTAATTGCTTCCCCCTGACAAGTCTGTGTATGCAATTAGGTATTGGTAACTTTATTTTCCCACAGCTAAAACCATGAGAAACCAGTGTATAATGTTAACAATCTGGAAAAAATTTAAATTTTTAAAAATGTATTTACCACAGTCAGTCTTCAACAGGCCTGAGCTAAAGCTACATTAGTGCCCTGCTTTTTTTGTGACTGTACATTTCCCAAAAATCAGCTTCAAAGTCCATTTTTGAACCTGAACTTCCAAGCCATTATGGTTAGGCTCATTCTGTGACACCCTGCCTCTTTGTGCTATGGAAAAAATGGTATATTTTTTGTTCATATCCAGTGTGATTTAGTCATCAAATTGACTATCTTTTTTTTTTTTTCAGTTAATTTTGATAAAGTGACTAATACATCAAAGGTAACTCATTTCTAATACTTTAAAAAAGGGAATGTCACTTTTTTTATCTAGTGTACATATTTTAGCTGTTGTGATTGATATTTCATTAACTTTCTTCTCTCTCACATAGCACATTTGTTGCATTTACTGATAAAATGTTTAAAGCAGCAGCTGAGGAGCAGGTGGAACTATGTAACTTTACTGTTCAGGGAACCATAATGTATGGATGACTTTGTTCCATCAGTCAACAGATGGAGCGAGCGTTACGAAGGGAAGAATATTTGCACATGCATGAATTTTAAATCCGTGTTTCATAACAAAAGGCGGCCACACAAGACAGCTAGCTAAAAGAACCATGCCAAACGTGCTCCAAGTCCCAGCTGTTTTCCACGAGGGAAGTTTTCTAATTTCCGTGCTTGTACTGGGATATTACGACCAGTCACGCCTCACCGATTGGCTCTTTGTCCTCCTCTGGGGCAGATTGTCATTTTTATCTACCAATTGATAGCCATGCTTCCTGCCCTGAGCCCACCCTCCCAGGAGACCCATGTAAAGCGGATGAAAACAGGAAGACAATTCCATCCCTCAGCGCCTCCATCTCGCACACCTTCTAGCTGGTAGCCTATTAGATGGTTGGAGAGTACTGCATTCCGTTTCTGCACACCAAAGGCTAGACATCATTTGCTTTTAGCTATTAGACTCAGCTATGGATTTTCATTTGCTTCTGTAACACAGTGTGATATCTACAAGGTGATACTAGTTTTAGAGTTTTTACAGTGTGCAGTAGGATATCAGGGAAATGGCCCTCTTTATTTTGAAGATTCTCTTTTTCTGTCTCCTTTGACCATATCTTTATGGCATTGTGCCAGCTCTGATATGCTGCTCTGCCTGTTCCTGTGTCCTGTTCACACTAAAAACATGCTGAATAGATGAGAGTAATGAAGTGTAATGTGAGGTTTGTATTTGCCTTTCTAGAGTTTGATAAACCTTTTGAAAGCTGGGTCAATGGTAGCTGACTTTCTATTTGGTGTAATGTTTGTGGTGAAAGGTTTTACGGAAATGTATTTGGGCATGTGAGCGTGTGTTTGAACTGTTTGTTTGAGTTAGTGTGGAAACAGCCAAAACCTTTTTTTTTTTCTAATATCTCCATCATCTTCTATTTGTATACCCATGAACAATGTTAATAATTTCCTCCAGCTGTTTGTTCTGTGCAGAGTGTTTCTGGTTTTTGCAGTTTAAACGGGGTAACTCATTTTTTCACTTAAATGTTTTAATTTCTAACATGGGAATGTCTGCATATGCACATGCATCCACATGCAGATTTGCATGTTAGTGTGTCATATGTGCAACAAGTGAACTACAGAGTAAACGTGACACTGGCAGTCAGATTGAAAAGGAATGCACACTGTAAAGTTTTGTCTTTTTTTTCCAGGTCACTCAGTTCGCCTGTTGGGTCAGAAGAAAGATGGAGGCCGGAGACTCGGAGGAGCTAGACTGGACCTGCCCAAGATCAGGAAGAACCCTCTCATAGAAATCATCTCCATTAACACTGGGTAAGACTCAGACACACAAATGGTGTGATGTGTGTGTGTGTGTGTGTGTGTGTGTGTGTGCGTGCTTTCTTTTTGTACAGCCACTAAAAACAGAACCCATCTGTTCTTCTAATTTTATCAGTTTCACATGGTTTGCTTGGGATGTGTGGGTAGTAGGGTGATCGTGCAGGTCCATATAGTGCCAGTTCTTCAAATGTAAAAGAAACATAACAAGTTTGTAGCCTTTTGTCTCTGCCTCCATTGTTTCCCATCACGAAAATAGAAGAAAAAAACACACAGTTACATAGATTGTCCTCCTTTCTTTGTCACTTTTTTGATCATAGCTGTGATGTTCTATATTATTCTGTTATGTCTTCTTAAGCTATGTTGTCTGGTAAGTCAGTAGTAGTCGGTTTGTTTAAGAATACTTCTGTTGTGTGTGGTTTGGTTACATTATACCAGTAATGCAAGTAAAGGTGATTTCATTGTGTGGCTAGTTAGATAAATGTACATATTGTAGATAAATGCTATAGTGCGATGGAGTGCATAGGTAGGGTTGACCTCATCGCTTCCATGTGTGTAGATGCACAAGCACAGACATCTACACCCACATTTTTATGGGCTAATTTCATGTTGTTTACAGATCTATGTGTCTGTACTAACCCATGTGCTGTATTCTCAGTGGCCTAGTTAAAAAGGGTTACGACAGACTAATTCCACTGTGCTGGGCCCCAACTGATGATAATCCATCAATCATCCTCCTGCATGCCCTCATACACTAATAGCTTGACTCACAAAGTGAGGAAGTAAATAACTTGTGGACACAGCACTAGTGTTTATTAAGACTAGAGCTTTCTCAGTTTAAAGAAACGTTTTTTTGTTCTCTCACTGATTTGTTCAAGTCCTTGTTCAAGGCTTGTTAACTAGACATCAAGCAAACAACTTTAAAGTTGTAGACATTACATGAACACCAATACACCATGTCTTTGTTTGAGCCTGATGTTGTGTACATGTTTGTTACTGTCAGTAAGGGTTTTTTTTCAATTAAATATGATTTCCAACAGTGTCCTTAAACCTTTTGGGTGAATTGCAGCGATATTCTTGTCCGTGTAACGTAGTGACATGTGACCAAAATAAAATATTTTTTTTTGCTACATCTGCCACAGTGATTGCAGGTTGGCTAGCAATTGCCAATTCTTTTCTAAAGTCTCATTCACTGTGCCCCAAACCATTACCTAAAATTGGCCACCAGTGTCGGATGATTGGTTTATATCTGTTGTTGTTATGAATAGGTACAGCAGATGCACACACGCTCTGTTTTTGGCCCTTTCAGATCCTCTGTGTGTCTTTTTTGAGAATTGTTGATAAATGGATCTCAATCTCTCAGTCCATCCTCTCACTCTTTTTTGGTCACTATCACATCATAACTGCAGGGTGAATATCTATGTTTGCATTTTTGAGTTTTTGTGTGTTGTGGTATGTGTGTGCAGATGTCAGTCCTTTGCCAGCCTCCCTCCAGCAGGGGGTCCGTATCTGATCCAGATGGACACATTGTTTTTCAAAAGGGTTAGACTGGCTACAAATAAATCCCCTTGTTTTTACTCTTTTAACTGGAACTCTTTTAGAAGGTTGAAGGATTACACGAGTATGTTGACAAATCTCTCCCAAATAACACTGGTGTTACTGAAAATCCAGTGTGTGCTTTTGTGTGAATTTGTCAGTCATTGCTGTCATAGTTTCCTAATGTGTGTGTGTGTGTGTGTGTCTGTGTGCGTGTGTGTGAAAAGGGAAAGAATGTGCTCTTTATGCGTTCTGTTTTTAGATGATCTGTTTTAAATATTGCTCTGAGGTAGTCGTGACATCATTGGTGACATTTGTCAGCTGATGAAACAGAGAGATCTTTGTCTGACACACAGACACACACATGCACAACATCAGTTGCAGTTGTTCTCCAAACTCCCTCTGCGTCAGAAGAGAACATTTGAAACTGTTAATTTGTTGTGTGTGTGGCCTTTTAATGCTTCCAGTTTGTTGCCAATTTGTTTTTGTGTGTGGACATGTGGGATGCATTCATTTAAGGTCTCTCTCTGCCCTCATTTTGTTTTTTAACCAAATGTCAAATTGAAGTCATGGTGCATGGTGGAGTGCTGCTTCCACAGGTTATCTGCATGTCCTTGAAAAGTCTTAAATGATTTTAGGACATAAACATATCTAAAATTCAGTTATTAGATACTTATACTACATAAAGAGAGAACATTGTAATCATCAACAGACTAACATCATAATTGTTAGCATGTTTGCATGCTGTTGCGAGCACAGCCTCAGTGAGTGGTTAGCTTGGCTGTAGACTCTTCTTTTTGTTTGAGTACTATCAAACAAATGAAGTAATATCACCAGGCATGCTATTGTCAGTGACAATAAGCCTAGTAGATCCACACTAAAAAGCAGAACATGGTTAAAATTTAGTTATAAAATTTGTCAGAAGCCAAGGGAAATAAAAACACTAACACTATGCCTAATGCCTAAAAGTTCAATGTTTTGAGTGCTCCATTGATCATAATAGGCAGTGTAAATGGATTGGAAGCCTGTCATGGATCATGCTCTCAGTGTTGAGGGTCAGGGCACGTGTAGATGGTGGTGGGATCTTGAGAGACTGGGTGAAACAGTAGTCACATTGTTAGTCACTGGTAGCATAACCAGAGCAAATCTTATAGCTCTAACTGCCTTCTCATACAGAACAAAAGCCTAAAACCTTCACCCACTTTGACTTTTTTACTAGAAACATTCATATTCTTAAACTAAACCCAACTTCAAATTACTCTGCACAGAGTAATTTTAGTCTGAGTCTTACAGATGAACCTACTGTACCTCAACCCCTTCACTTTATTCGTGCAAATCCTCACAACAGCCTGGCATAGAGTTTCACCTGGGACTACCTATGAAAATTTAATTTCCTGTTCAAATTGATTCACAATATTAGTTTCATTAAGTTGCATATTAATTCATTTGCACCCATTAAATCCAAATTAGACTGGCTTTTTTCCCACCAAGTTAATTTTATCCCCATCTGAAAATTTATTTAACATAGTCCAGCTAGCGCTTGCTCAGATGCCTTCTGGGCTTATATTAAAGGAACATTGTCAGGTTTCTCCTGGGCCATTAGCACAGTTATTTTGAGCCATCTTTACTTGGCACATTAATGAGCAAAAGCTCTGGTTATTTCTTTAAAGGTTCAGTCCAAAATAGATTATTGCACCAATGTTATTGTAAATATTAATTGTTAACAATTTTGTTTCAGTACTTATTTTTTGTTTGTTTTTGAGTCATTCATCCACTTGCAGACACAGCGAGTGTTAATGACATATTATGGAAGTGAAGGACAACAACAAATATTGAAATATGTTTTATTGTAAGTCTATACAAAATTGAATAAAATTACTCCAGTTTAAAAGAGAATTTTGCCAACAGATTTGTGCAGCCTTCCATGCAGTTGTTTTTGAAAAGATCACCATTTGATTCTTTGATTTAAATGAAATTCAGTCAGTTCAAACATGATAATCGTTTCTGTAACATCGTTTTTAAAAAACTGTAATTCTTGAGCAACCTTGGTTGATTAATTCTAGTTAAATTAATCCAACCTGAAATATTTTTTGAATAATAATTTCACCAGCCTTTGCTTTTTTAGACATCCAAACAGCAGACTCGCTCTGTCCTCCAGGGGCCTTGGATATTAGGAAAGTTAACAAGCTTGTGAAGACAAAGTGGTACAAAAGGTGCTCACAGCCAAGGTTTTTAGGAAGTTATCTACTTTGATTTGAAACAGCTTTTGATAAAAGTAAACCAAACTTAAGATTTGCAACAATACAACGGAAACCTTTTTCAGAGGTTGTGTACGTTCATGTTGAATAGTCTAAGAGTGATGAAGCAGTAGAGGGAATAGTAGTTTATGAATGGCACGAATAAAGGGGAGAAATACTGGAAATACATACATGGGGGCTGTTTTTCAACATGGGATTGAATTGGACATGGGTCCTTGGAACTCCACCCCACTCGTGCTTCTGTTGTTGACTCCAGCGGCTGATGTTGAGCTTGTGCTCTTTAATTGTCTTACGTTCCAGTCGCCAGCATTTAGTTTTGGATTGTTCCTCATTATTTCGTCCATAGTTTCTTTATGCAAACAGATAAGCCTGAGGGCAGAGTTCATTTTTCTTACAGCATGAGACAAGAAAAATCTTTCACTATGTCTTTCTAATGCTCTGTTTTGTGTTCCAGTTTTAGCATGCTTGATACTATTAAAAAGCTGGTGTGTGTGTTTTGCCCAAGGCTACACTAACGGTCCCTTCTTGCTCTTTGTATATCTATGTATGTGTGTTGTTAGCGACAGTGAAAGCCCTTTTGTGAACATGTTGAATGTTAATGCTCAGCTTCATAAACAAGGAATTTACAACCACTCAGTCAGAATGGGTCATTAAACTTGTATGTATTGTTGCTGTTTGTGTAAAGCATTGCCATAAGGCATTTAAGCGCTTTGTTCCACAGTTACAGCTCATTTCATTTCATTTTGTCCCTTCCCTGTTCTTTATTTAGTCACATTTTTGGCAGTCCTAATCTTTGTCATTGTTGTTGCAATGTGCCAAAAGTTAGGTATTAACAATCCTCTGCTCTAACCCCAAACAAATAATGAACTTCATCATTCGTATTCTCAAGAAGACAGGATGGCACACTCTCTCCAATATGAGTGAAAAATTGCTGGCAGGCTGGCTGCTACCTCGATGTTTGATTGCTGCACTGTTAGTTGATATGGAGGTCTGTGGCACCGTAAATACCACACCATAATGAAAGTTTTTACAGATTAAAATGTCAAAACATTTACCATGTTAAAAATCAGCATTACATGATACTATGAAAATATTGTGCTTCTTTTGGGCTCATGCACATCGTTGTCCTTCAAATACTTGCAGAGTTAGGTTTACAACAGGTCAACAAATAATGATGCTGACATCTCTTGAATAGAAGCAAACATTGGAGGATGTAATACATAAAAAAGATTCAACAGTCCTGGTTTTTGTTACAGTAGAGTGGAAATTTCTTATTCTGTGAGTTACTGGCCTCACCTATCTATGCAGTATAAAAGATAGCCTTGGGGCCCATACAGTATTTTATCTTCTTTCATTTGTTTAGCTCCTTCTATTCATTTATCCCCTTTTCTTTCACTTTCTGATGCCAATAGTAACATATTTATCTTCTTAGTGGAAAGCTAATTTAATCTGGCCATTAAGCCATGCTGTACATCACATGATGCCATTATTAGGGTTTTCAATAGATCTTCAATACCTTTTTGTTGTTTGGGACACTTTACTCAGGCTACATAATATAATTTGCTAATAGATATGTATTTTTTTCAGTTTTGTTTTTCGATTCTATTCATTTCTGTGGTTGGCTACAATCAAAAAGAATTTGAGCAAGCTAGTGGCTAATTTCTCACAGACCTTCATCCCTGCCAAATCCTTGAAGTCTACAATCACCAATAGTCACTGTGGCAAAATACACAAACACACGCATGTGCACACACTACGTAAACAAAGCTGACAGAGACAGAGTGAAAAGTGTCCTCGTGCTTGTGTGTTAGCATGCATTGTGAATATGTTTGTGTTCGCTGACAGGCCCCCAGTGGGTTAGCTGCTTGTTTCCTGTGATTTGCATCTGGCTGCCACAACTTCTCCATCCACTCTCCATGCCGACAGAGTGGAATAATAGGTCTTATCAACCTCACTGCTGACCTTTTCATAGATTTGTGTTAACCATTGTGACCAACGTGTAACATTAAGGGCTTTAGCCAGCTGAGAGAGAAGTGAATCTGGGGTCACAGACATCTAGATGGAGGGAGAAAACAATAAGCCTCATGAGAGACAGGGCCATGGTAAGGACTCGGCCGCAAAGCCACAAACACAGCAGCAAAGTCATGCATGTCAGAAGTAGACTCACCAGCTTAAAGAAGACATCCAAACAATAACATTTTGTCACTCCTGTTCCTGACCTCATGTGCCCTGAAGTCACATGGCAGATCCAGAATCCAGTTATTTAATTGATTTATATTCACATTTCATAGAAAATAAAGGTAATGTGAATCAGGTTACCCAGGGTAATGGGACAGGAGTTGAGGACACAATTTGAACAAAGCTCTATGTTTTACCACATATTTATACTTTTGTTATGTCTTTGAAACAGTGTGGCAGCAGGCAAAACACAGCTTTTATACATAATATTGGAATGCTGTTGAACACAGCCAGACCTGAAGATGGAGGTGGAAGGTCAGTTTGACAACAGGGAATACAGTACAGGGGTGATTTACAGTGGCTGTGGCCAGGACTTAAAAAAGAGAGGTGTGAAGCAGTAGAGGTCTGAGAAGGAAGTTGGGCAAGCTCCCAAAAAGTATTTCACTAATCAGTGGTGTAGAACAGAGGTAGTGCACTATGTAAAACATGTTTTCTGTAGATTTGCTGCCCTTACACATTTGAATTTTATTCAACAATGTTTCCTGTTTGTGTCTGTGGTTGAACAGATTTGTTTTTAATCATTTGAATTTTAAATTGTTATTAAATCTAATTTCAGGCAACTTGAGTTAAAACTGATTATACGTCCCCTGTGGTTGAATTTGTATGCATGAGTATTCACTGCCTCATAGTAGAATGCAGTACATCAGTAGTGGTCTACTTCATGTTCAGTTTTTTTACATCATGAAGCCAGAGCTCATGATGGTTGCATCAGAGCATGGGAGTTGTACGGTATCTTCACCCTCAACTGCTATAAATGGCTAGTACACAGTCTTACACAGCCAAAAGAATATCCTAACTGCAAAGACTTGTACAGTACACACTGACCTGCCTATCCCTTTTTGTGTTTTATCTGTCTGACAGCCTTTTATTTACTACTCCAAAATAAATAAATAAATAAATAAATAAATAAATTAATTAATTAATTAGTTAAAACCTGCTACTCTTGAACAGACATCAGAAATCTCTTCACAACACTGTGTCCCTTTTCTGCATTTTGTCACATCCAAATAACTTTCTATTTTATTAACATTGTTCAATACTCACTTTTCCTATATTGACTATTATCAAACCAACACTCTTTCATGCTTTTCAGAACACGAATGACAGTCTTCAGCAGCGGATAGTCGAGCTCCACTTAGTCTGTCCCCATCACCACGCCTCAGAGCTTCCTCCACTCCTGGATTCTTTTCTTAGCCCTCCTTGTAACACTTTCTGTTTTGAGATCAGTCAAACTCAGCACATTGCATTTTTGTTGCCAGAGGCCTTGACTTGGCAGCATAAAAAAGACACAGCACAGCTCATTGATGACACACTTTATAATAAAGAGTATCACTAAAGAATAGTAGAGTCGCTATAAGAATAGAGGAGCTGTTTTTGCTGATAAAAGTCTCCGCTTGAAAGAAAAAAGGGGAATGCAGAACAGAGAGAGACAAGGAGAAACGGGCCAAGATGGGAAGTCATTAGGCGAGTTAAAAGCAAATTGAATCAGGCCTATGTGCTCTTTTGTAATTTGAATTTCTCTGGCAATTACGGTGGGGAAGTGAATAAGGCTTAGGAGAACGAGTAGACGGTTTTTGCCTGAGATGCCACAGAGAGTCTATCTTTCCCTCTGTCTCCTACACATACACTTTACCCAGTCGAAGCAGGTATGTCTGCTCCAGCTTGAGACTCCCATTCAAACTGTAATATCACCACCTCTGGGGTTCATGCGATATTCACTGCAGATAATTTGTCCATATCTCTCCCTCATCTTAAAAGCAAATACACAAGCTGCGTTACGGCGCTCTACTTGACTGCGTTTTCATTTTGTTGTTGGTTGGTCAATGATCTCATCTTTTCTTTTCTGTGTTGTTTTTCTCCCTGAGGAGCAGAGGTGAAAATGCATCATGTGAAGCAGCAACAAAGAGGGAGAAAATGTGCTGATGTGCTTCAGAAAAAGTAGAGTTACAGAGGAGTGAAGAGTGTTTACACAAGGGTTTTTGATCATGTACATATGTGTGTAGGATTGTGGGAATGCATGGACGCACTATATACACACCATCTTTTGATTTTGCACGTTAGCACACATGAACACACACACACACACACACGCAACTCCACAAAGGAATTCCCATTTTCTTTTTCTATTTCGTTCCCGACACACACATGATCATATGCAGACATGTTCCCACCCACACACACACACACACACCTCTTCTAGCTATGTACCATGGTGGCCTTTCCTGCTGTTTATCAAACCAATGTATGGGTAGTTTTCAGCTCCACTGGTCTGAACATATTATTCCATTTCCCTCTTCCCCACTGCTTAACACACAAACACACAAATCCATGCCCGAGACACACACACATACACACACTCACCATGCACTGTTCTTCCCACTCACTCACCAGGAGAGACTCTGCTCCCCACAGCAAATCCAAAAGATTGATGTGTCTCCTTGGACAAAATGAGATTGTGTGTCATTACAAGACATTACACTACAGAACCCCTGAGTAACTGAATTAGCCCAGTATGTCACGGGCAAACACAGTTTGCAGGCGAACGCACACACATGCACGCACGCACACACACACACACGCACACACACACCGAGCTGACTTACAGACTATTTGCACAAACCAGTTTCCTACATGTTTCCTTCCAAGAGGTAAATGGTCCATAGTCGTCAAGACAGAATCATCAACCCAGAGATTAGGCCTTCTTTCTGTGACTCAACAACCATTTTGTCTGTAGGGCTATGTGTACATATGCAGTGCAGTCAGATTATTTTGACAATGACACATTTTTTGGTCATGTTGCACCAGTGCATTGCATTTTAATAAGAAACACTTGGGAGTCATCAATGGAAGCATTTTGGAAAAGGCCAGGCACTTAAAAATTGCTTGGCAGGTGATTGGATGAACCAACTGTCTATCACTGTCTATCACAGGTGAACTTCAGTCAGTCAGCTCAACATACTGTAGCATAGTCCAAACAAACGAGGAGCAAGCTTGCGATTGCAATCTTGTGACTCCAGCTGCCTCACTGGTTTACCTTGGGTAGCCCTGCTGCTCAAATGTCATGCCTACACAAAGTGCTCAAAGTTCAGCCACTTTTTGAAAAAAGTTTGACCATGCTGCAGGCTTCCCCATTGATTTCCCAATCAATGGGATGAAAGCTATCTGTGTCTGTAAAACTGTAAAACACTACCAAAAATCATAGTGGAATCTTGGCGGTTGCACTTTCCTCTCTCCTCCACTCTGTGGCTCACCTCAGGGGGAGCACAGTTCAGCCTGCAGATCATGTGTAGAGGCATGTGTTCAATCAATCCTGTGAAGTAGGTACTCAGTGATACAACAGAGATTCAAGGTAAATGAAACCTCAAAAAACACATCACAAAGCAGAATGTTCAGGTCTTGTAAAGCCTCCAGTTAACTTCTCTGATATTTGCAGATATCCTGGTTTAGTGGTGGTTAGGCACTCACCTACAGTACTTGGCCAGCAAAGTGGTTGGTCAGTCATCTGTGAGTGCAGTAAAGTAAAGCTTGTCTTGCAGACAAGTTGACAACATTAAGTGATTTCATTAGTCAGTGAGTTACATAGTAAAGTAGTCAGTACTGAAGGCAGGCAGCAATTGAGAAAATCAGCTGGCTACACAGTAAATGAGCCAGACTGCCAGCCTAACTTGATATCAGCTCTTTTACCACTTGACTTTATCAGTATGCTTTATGGTTCATTATAAATAAACATCATACCACTCATGTCCAGTAACAATGGGCTGACTGATCTGGTACAAACAGTGTCTGGAGGTCTGTCTATAGACAAAACATAAAATTGGAACTCAGTTCCTATGTAGACATGGGATTGTGGTTTCACACAGTGCACATGCTCTCTCACATACACATGCTGTCTCTCTCCAGTCAAAACAACAAGCAGGCTGCTGTAGTAGTTACAGCAATTCAAGGTCAGCATGTGACACACACACGCACACACACACACACACACACACACGCACACACACGCACACACACACACACACACACACACACACACACACACACACACACAGAGCTGTTTCAGTGTGCAGCACTGCGAACACGAGACAAAATAACACGATTCAAGGGGTCAGGCAGCCTGGATTGAACACTGAGAGGAACTGGCCCCAGCTGCCTTAGGACACACACACTCACACACACACGGATCTACTCACAGATGAAAAGAAACATGTGCGCACACATATCCACCACACACAAAAATGCAAAAACAATATGACGTGAGATAATGGTGAGAGAACTTTGTGTTTATTTATTTCTCAGTCTGATCAGAGTCCATAACAAGTCAGCTGTTTCAGTGTTTCTGTATTCAAACTTTGACAAGCTGCTGCAAAATGCTGCATTCACAAATAAATGTAAAAACTAGCATGCTTTCATTTGGTTTATTTTCAGTGTCCTGCAGTCATTTAAAAACTGCATAACTGTAAACACGTAAACACAACATTTATTTACTTAAAAGTGAGCCAAGAAGGTTAAATTCCACAACAAACGATAAACACTTACATTTCTGATTCATCCCATGGTTTAAGATTAGAGACTTTGGGTTCCCAGAGTTCCCATATAACTTGAATGCAGCCATCTCTTACTCATGGCAGTGTATCAAGGGTAAATAAGGTTTAGCTGCCATCCTTTCTCTGAATAACTAATCATCCTCTATTCATTGCTCCTAATAGGTCTTTACTCCATTGTGCCAGCATTCTTTGTTCCTTGACTCCACATTATTTTGCAACCTCCACTTTGACTTTGAGATGACACTGACAGTAAACTTACAGGCTAGAGGCTTTGTTCACTCACATAATAGCAGTTTTAAGATTCTGTTTGCTCATATACCCACTCCACCCCTGTCCCAGTCTCAACAATAAGTGCAAAGAATAATCTTGCTTCATAATTTGCAAAGTGCTCAGACTTCCCCTCACAGTTTAAGCTTTGTTTTCATAATTGCATCCTCAAGCTCGCACAATACGAACCCCCCATGAATGCGCGCACACACACACACACGCACACACACACACACACCGCCCAATTTGTTTATGCATAGAGCAGTTTTCTAATTAATGTGTAGAACCTAAATGCTTATCGTTGAGAAAAGCTTTTCCTGCTCTCTCTCTCTCTCTCTCTCTCTCTCTCTCTCTCTCTCTCTCTCTCTCTCTCTCTCTCTCTCTCCCAGCCTGCACCTTTTACCTGCTGCACATGGGAGTCTATCCAAAGTGAACTATACAATGTGTGTGTGTGTGTGTGCGCGCATGTGTGTGTGTGTCAAGGGAGGTTTACAAATGTATAGAGGAACCTCAGGGCTTTCCTTTCTTTGTTACCTTTTCAAGGCTGCAACCACACAATAGTCTCTCTTTCTCTTACACGCACACATGCACACTCATGCACGCACCCGCACACACACACACACACACACACACACACACACACACACACACACACACACACACTAGGGAGGTAGCCTCTCACTGTAACACATTGATGAACTACACCGTTGTCAGGTACAACAGCTACCTCTGTGGTTTAATTAACTGGGACGAAACAGAAGGGGGAGAGAACAGAAACAAAGGGGAAGGATCGAGGCTTGATAAGGAGGGGAAATATTTTGTTTTAATTCTTGACACTGTAGTGTTGTGAGTGATATTTCTGTTTAGTTAGCTTTCATGAATATTAACAGTGTTGTGAAAATCAATGTTTTAGTTGTCCTTGTTCCTGGGTGGACTAAAATAAAATTGCAAAGTAATTAAAATCTCTTCTCTACAGGAAGGCAGAAAACTTGAATACTTGAATACAGAGCAAATGTGTGTGTGTGTGTGTGTGTGTCAGAAAGAGTGACACTGCTCCTCTCCTTCAGTCGCTGTCGATCTAAGGGTGCTGACTACTTGTCGCAGTCTGTTTAGGCTGATGGAGGGGTCGAAACTGCTAATGCATTGTTGTGATACTGGACAAATGTTGAGCAGCAGCACACTCACACGCGCACATGAACACACATACACATAATTGATGCACACGCACACACACACACTCACAGACTCACACACTCAAGCAGGCCACTGACTGTCTCTTGAGATTAATGTTGGTGTGATCCACTCAGCTGGGCCTGATCACATTAAGATGGATGGACCCCCTGGTGGTGGTGTGTGTGTGTGTGTGTGTGTGTGTGTGTGTGTGTATGTGTGTGTGTGTGTGTGTGTGTGTGTGTGTGTGTGTGTGTGTGTGTGTGTGTGTTTGAGCGCGTGCATGCAGGGCCCCATCTGCCTGTGTTTTCTCCACAGCTAGGTCTTGTGACCTAGCTGCCATCTTTAGTGCCCTCAACTAGGATAAGCAATACCCTGAGAGCGAGAGATGGATGGATAGATAGCTATATTATTTTTTTGTTTGTCTGTTGTTTTTTTTTCTCCTATGGTGACATTAAACAAATGCAACTAGCACTTGTAAAGATCTTTCAAGGTGTAGTAAATGCAGTAAAAACTTGTTACACAAAAAACACTCCTCTAGAAAGACCTGGAATCACATTATGTTAACATGACAACAGCCTTGGCCCTCGGTCCAGCAGGAGTTGTGTACTGTTGGCCTGTCTGTGTTGAGCATCTGGGGAATCCCTGATAGCTTTCCATCAGTCTGTCACAGACAGATACAAGGTTTACGCTTGTTAGCAGTCTGATTTCATAGTCTGTTACTAGCTGTCTCATCATAGCATTTGATGTTTTTGAATCATTAGTAAGATGTTTTTGCCATTGCTGTGGAGTTTATAAATGCCACAGCAAACCAATTTTAACACTGTGACTCTTTTATTAAAGAGGAGACTAGAGCTTTTGATCCTTATTCTGTGTCAAAAGCTCCCATTAGTAGGACTGTGTTAATAGATGGTCTTGTTGTTTTCATTATGAGCAGTTGGACTGTAACCAAATATATATGTCACAGTTTAGTTATTTTGAGGCTTTTAGTGAAAACACCACTTGACATGCTGTATTCCACTTCACAATAATGTGCATCTTTGTTATTATACACTTTTAATGTGCATCTTTGTTATTATACACTTTATTCTATTGAGAATTGACCTCATCTCTCTGCAGGAAACTGAACACCCAAATCTTTAAGGTCCTATACCTTAAAGATTTGGGTGTTCAGGTTCCAAGTTGCCAAGCTAACTTTTTTGTACCACACAGGTACACACGGCAAAGGGTGAATTACTTTTTCTGTTTTTTGTGAGAAAGTAGCTTGGTGGTATTATACGTTTCATAAACACACAGTTTTAACTAATTACAGTGTTTAACTCGTGTTAAACTGGAGCCGTTGCCAAAAATTTAAGCCAACAGTGAAATTGTGAGTAAAAAGAAACTACTGTGGCAGCAGTAACAGTGTATATTTTTAACCCAGTATGACAAATTGGGGGTCAGAAATGAAATCCTCATGGAGTTAATACAAGAAGTACTTTTAACAGTGGCCTTCCTTCTTCTTTTCAGTAATGATTCACAGACAACTTTTAAATAAAAGTCCCGTTCATCCTAAACAAAGACTCTCCTAGAGCTGATACCATGCCATGCTTTTGGATCTGGCGTGATGCAGTATTTCTCCTTTTTTCTCTGTATTTTCTTTCTCATTTTAATTTTTCTGCTTCATAGTCTTCATCCCTTGCTTTCAAAGTCAATTTGAATTGAACTTTTTATAAAACAAAACACTGTATTGAGTCTAATCTTTCCACTGCCTGCCTCAGTGTAAGAGACAGCTGTCCACGGTTGTTTTGGAGCTGGCTGGAGTACTTAGGAGCAGTTTAGGAGAGAAAGGACAGTTTTGACTCCCGGCTTTCTTCTCCTGCTTCTGCTCTATAGAGGAAGTGTGCGTGAATAGATTTCATGAAAACATTAAAAAGTCTTGTCTGTTTATCTGTACGCTTGCCATGCTCTCCTTAATCTCTTATTTCCACAGTTCAGTTGTTTCAAGTGAATAATAAAATAATAATAATAAAAGCAAATATATGATTGCTCAGTTTACTGGCAGCCACGTGTAATGCAAGACTATATATATATATATATATATATATATATATATATATATATATATATATATATATATATATATATATATAAATAAATTATGGATAAAAAAACTTAAAATGCTGTTTTTTCATAGGATTTTCCAATTTGTGGGTAATTCACCAAATGTAGCCCATATTGCAAATGTTCACATATTTGTGAATATTAGCCTGTTTGAATGTCTCAGCGTGAAACATAAAACACAAAAGGGTTGGTATGTCATATGCGGCATCTCACTGTATTAATGATGTTCAATGAATTTTACTGTCTTTCTAAAGTATGCACTCATTGTTTCTCTGTTTACCTGTTTCTGTCCTTTCAGGTGTCTGAATGCGTGTACTTACTGTAAGACTAAGCATGCCAGAGGAGACTTGGCTAGTTATCCCATCGAAGAGCTAGCAGAGAGAGCTAGGCAGTCTTTCCAGGGTGAGTACATAGCCTCTGTCACACAGACACACACAAACAAGCACAACATGACTTTGAATTCTGTAAATGCTGCACCATTTCAGAAACTTCATTTAGAAAAGAGGTAGTCATTGAATGTCTGACAAATGTACTAATTCATATACTTGAGGCCTGCCATTAAATAATTGAAGGTGTTGATATTGGATAACTAGGTTGTTGGAGAGTTTGAAGCCAGATGAACAGCTGTTGTACCTTGACATCTGTTCCTTAAGAGTAGACTCCCAGAATTCCCAACAGCAGGCCATGTCTCTATTAGAGTCTCGGGCGGGTCAGTCATGGGCAAGTCCTACACATTGATAACACAAATCTCACTTCCATTGCATTTACTGCAAACATTATATTATCCGTTGAATCTTTAAAGGTTGTTTGTCTAGTGTTGAAACTAAAATCTATGTACTACATTTTGTTTAAGTAGACACTGAAACATATACACAAATAAGTATATTTAATGAAATCTATGCATCAAAATAATTTTCTTTGCAACTCACTCACATGATCCCTCCTGTCCTCTCCACTGATTATAAACCTCCTAGCCTAATTCATGTCAAATGCTGAGTTTGGGGTCTTCATGCCCGGAGTACTGCACAACATGCTAAGGTCAATTGTCTCATCCCATTAACATTTCATCACTCATGCACATAATTTAAATATAGTTCAACCTGAAAGTTTGACCATGAACGTTTTGGAAGAGCTGTGCTTAAAATCCCAAACAAATCTAGTGCTTGTTTATTCAGTGCCAGTGTACAAACAAAGATCTCATTCCTGACATCTGTCAAAGACATGAACATTTATTAAAACACTTTATTTCAGCTTGACTCATTTTGACAGATGAGTAAGATGAATTCTTATTTTTGTAACTCTAGTGTGCTTATTCATAGAATCCCTGAAATGTTAATTTTAGTAGAAATGCCTCAAGAGATAATTGCTCCAGAGGATCTCCCTGGTGCTGCTAAGCTTTTGGTTATAGAGTGGTGAATAGACAGATTCTAGCAACACATCTTCATTTTTTATATGTATGCCATTTGATTAAAAAGCTGGTTGCACCTCTCTGTGCGTAGTCAACACTTGTTGGGCTGTGGTAGGACTCAACAGTAGCAAATAGAGCTGAAAGATATGAGAAAATAATATAATATACTATCAACAATATTGTAGTTGCAGTTCAGCAAAAAATCTTATCTTCTGTGTTATTCAAATCAAAGGCATCAAATCATTCTGTAGTATGACCAACACAACATTGGATACAGTCAACATATAAAATGCTCTTTTATGTAGGCAGGAGGTCTTTTCTATTCTATGGATGCTTGCACATATTTGATCAGATAGCATAAAGCATTACTGTATGGTGTTTGACTGTGCTATACTAATAATAATAACAATAATAAGAAGAATAAGTCATCCGCTAGCAGCACCTGCACTGCCAACACAGTTGTCTCATTGACATGAGTAAGGAGCCAGGAATTTTTAATGCAGTGCTATTGTCGGTGTGAGCACAGCGTCAGTTTTTAACTAGGTAATGAAAAACAAGAATATACCCTTGACAAGGACATGGCTTTCTAAATCCCATCCAGAGCTCTTTAAAACAGCTGCATCCATGCCACTGCAGTGCCCGGGGGTGGGCAGTCAAGGGCAAACTCACCAGCTGCTTGAACCTTGGTGTGTGTGTGTGTGTGTTTGTGCACATACGAGGTACTGGTGACAGTGCAGGGTGAAGATACACCTGCCCTTTACACTTGTTTGAGGGAAATTACAAGTACACAGGTGAGTTGTAGTCTTGATGACAACTACAGACATTTATTAAAGTGCATGTTCATGCGAACTTGCATAGGCTTGATAGAGTTGTAAGACACAAAGTAGGAACTTCAGTTTGGAAGTCAGATAAAATGGGTGTGTGTGTGTATGTGTGTGTACGTGCGTGTGTGTAATCCGTTAAAATGCAGGAAACACAAGTGTCAGAGACGGTTAGTTGTTGTTTTCAAAACATAGAAAGAGGAAGCTCGAGGCTACCGCCTGTCATGATTTACAGACTGTTGGAATAAGACAGAGATATAGAGATGGGTAATGAGAGAGGAGAGAGATGAGGTTTCACTATCTATCCACTGTTCTCTGTGGTGGATACAGTCAAAATCAACTGTTTAAGACAGTAAACCTTTCAAATATTTTGTTTTTGCTGGTCCGTTTTAAGCCTCTTTTGCGTCTTTATTTTCTTGTTTCTCACTAATTCTACCATTACACATAAACACACACACAAACATGCATTTTAGTGCTCAGCTCAGTCTTCTTATTCTTGTTGACTATGTTGTAATTGTTTCTCATACACACACACAGACATACATACATTGACCCACTGGCGAGTGTGATAAGCAGGTTCATCTTAGGAATAATTGAGCGTCCACACCCTTTGGCCATCAAATGTATATTTTGTCTGTCACATATAATATATTTCTCTTTTGTTGAACAAATAGAATCATCTACCACATTTATGAACCAAAGGCGAGCTGTTTACTCCATCAAATATTTTTGTTAGATTTGGAATCACATTATGGCACTGCAGCAATGCCCCCTTTTCTTTCTCACTCTCACTCTATTAGCCACCTTTTTCTTATCTCAAACAAATTGAGCCTCACAAATAGGCTGCAATTCGATTTGCTATTTGATGTCTTTTGAATAAAAAAAGGCTGCAAGTATGAATGCTAATTTTGATTGGGCCAGTCAGCCAGCGTTGTGGGTATTTGATTGGTTTATCCCAGGGAACTTTGAAAGGATTTATGGGATTTATTCAAATGCGATTTGAGGTAAATAGCTCTCTTTCCATCTGGAAAAAAGAGAGTGAGTGAGTGCACAGCTTTTAAAATAATCTGAATTATTCAAATGTATGAATGTATAATTTTTAACATCAGAGAGGTTCGTTAATGTATGCAGGTAATGGAGGCCGGGGATGTCATAAAAAATGACAAGGTTGTGGGTGTGCGTGTATGGGTGGAGAGTTTTGTGTGTGACAGACATGCTGGGAAACAGTGATTGAGTGTGGGTTGATGTGTGTGTTAGCAAAGAAGTGTGTATCTTTGGGTGTGTGCGAACCAGCCAGAAGTAGAGAAATATTTAATACATATTCATCTGGATGAGGAGTTCTGGAGATGGCAATATTGTCCATGAGGTGAATCAGCTACTGTAATCTCCTAATTATGCAAGACTTCTTAATATCTCCATAAGCAAAATGTATGGACAAGATGGACTCCTGTGCCTGGACTATTATTGGACTACGATTGAATGGGAATTTTGTTGAACTGTGTTGTTCTGAACCAGTATGGGTTTTGTGTCTGATTGCAGTTTGTTTTTTAGTGTTTCAGCAAAGGTCTCCTTTTTTGACAGTGTGTTTTTAAAACCCCCTAATCAGTCCCCTTTGTCAGTGCATTAGCTGAACTGATAGGGTTGACTCTGCAATATGAGGCCTGTCTCCCATCAATGCAGTCCCTCTGCACCAATGGACAGGCTGCAAAAGCCTGTATGGCAACACAGGGTCTTACACAATTTGGGGCAAAATTGCTCATCACAGGAGAGGGGTCATTTTAAATTGTGAGCATAACAGTAACCGAAATAAATTCTACCAAATGCTGCTCTCAGTGGTCATGTGATGATGGATGATGATGCGTGACCAGGCCTATAATTCAGCGTGTCTCTTTGTGTCTGTCTGGGGACTTGCTAAATAACAAAAAAAAAAAAAATATGAGTCCATCTGTACATGCCTCATGTGGTGTCCATTATAGAGCAGCCAGAACATTGCAGGACATTGTACCAGGCTTAACTATTTATATTTCACTAACGCATCTCTGTTATATAAAACATAGTTATGGTGCTTTCTGTATTGCTGTATTGTATTACTACATGCGCTATTATTTGGAACTCAAGTCTGTATTAAAAGCATTCTTTAAAAAGGCTTTAGCCTCTTAAACCTGCAGACACCATGTCCTGTAAACACAGTTGTTGTCCCTTTTAGAAATGTGACAGGAAACATGGGGCCAGTCAGTCGGTGAGGTGCCAGGGCTGCGCACACAAGAGAACTCTCTTTTCCGTGTGGTCTGCACCCAGTGCGGCTGTCGCCTTGTCATTTTAAACTGTCAGTAGTGTCTTTTTTAAATGGCCCTGTCTAAAACAGGACGTGACGTTTCATAGATACAGACACACTGCTATCACTCCCACATGACACACTACATTAGTGTGCGACATGCATCTTCGCAATCACGACACAGCTTGAATTTTGGGCTCTAGCGAGTGTTGGCATAATGACAACACACACCCAAAACCTTGTATCATCAGTATTGCTTTTTCTCTAGACCTGACAGCTGGGGCTTTTCTCCCTCATGAACAGAAGAAAAACCATGCAGAATGCCTGTATATCAACATGAAACACAGTCTACTTTTTTGCTCATTAAATGGACAATATAATCACATTTTTAGAGGTATTTAGTTTAAAATTTAAAGTCATTTTTCATGAAAACATCAATTGGAGGCAAATATACCCACTAGTATTCACACATATCATCTGCTCTTTCTCTCATTTCCACATGACTGATGGCATCAGTGTCAAACACAGATATTAGCAGAAATGACACTGCTTAGTTTCCTGGCTCCAACTGGATGACATATGACAGATATACCACAGATAGACAGACATATATGTGGGCTAACTTGTTGGCTAGCTCCAGCATCTGGGACAGGTGTCAGCTCCTGTTTAACTCTGCTGCTTCAGCTACGTGACACATGGACAGACGAGGCTCCCAAAGTTTGCCAGGAATAAGCCTCTATCACTGAGTGGTTCCTTTAGGTTGGGGGTTCAAGTTAAAATTAGTGGCAACATTTGAGTTACACCTTTAGATAACAAGAACTGTAAATGAACCCTGTGAGGACAGTCGGTCATCACAGCAGCAGAGGAAAGGCTATGCGTTGCTGAGAGCATAAAGCGGAAAGAACAGTGTCATTTCACAGATTTACAGCATCAAATCAGATGTGAGGGTGTGCATCTTCAGTACCAGCTGACATTATCAGGCATTGTTTCTGCAGATGAGGGAACACACATAGGTACATATCTGTTTGCATATGTGCCAACCCACATGGACTCTACATTTGGCATTCATTCAAGTAAAAGGCAAGGAGGTAAGACAATTAAAAGAATGCTTGCCTCCATTTTCCCTCATTGATTGAGAGATGAGCAAGAGTGGAAATAGAGACACAATTGCGTACGAGCAGAGAGACTGAAATATTGATAGGAGCACATTGATCATAGTTGAGTCACCACCATCAAAGTGCCGTCTATTGGACAGACCATGTGGAAAACTGCTGAGCATGCAAGCACTAACACAAATTGCCTGTGTGTGTGTAAGCAGTCAAATTTATTATCCACTGGGAAAGCTCTCATGGAGGAGCTAAAAATGGATTTTTTTGAATCTCATCCAGGCCGATAAGTTGCTGATATTTTTCACACAGACAGAAGTTTCTCCATGTGTGCTCTTCTGCACAGAGAAATGGCTCTGGCTCCAGCAGCAGTTTTTCATAATCTGACTGTTGTGTAGATAATAAACTCAATATAGACTTCAGTCACAACAAATGTCACCACTACCCGAGCGTCAAAACGTGATAACAAGTCTTAAATTGCTTGACTTCATTTATAAAAGTATTGCTTTGCAGTTTTATTTGTTGAGCATGGCGGAAACAATGCCAAAGATTCAATTCTTAGTACAGCTCAACACTAAAATGATGAAGGATTTCCTTTTCACTCGTTCAACCCAAACATCAAATGAGTTTGCAGTAAGCCTCCAATACAAGTCATAAATTTAGTTGAACATCAAATTTAATGGACTGTACAGAAGACAGGCTTGTGCTGGCAGCATGATACTGTGGAAAAAGTATCCAACATAATCAGAAAAGTTTTGTAGTACTTTGGCGGTTATGGTTTATGTATACTATTCTCACACGATTGGGAGATTTAAGTCTCTGACTTTGATGTGAAAAATCTGTAGTTCAGCATACAGATGTGGATTGGTCTTTATGTTGGTATTTAATATTGTACTTTTTTCTTTTGTACTTTTCCAGAGTATTTGATTTGATTTGAAAATAACCGTAGAATAAACAGTGTAAATCTAATTTAAGTGCATGCCATTCTTGTATTGTTATTATAGCATTTGTCAAATTACTTTAGTGCAAATTATTGTTTATACATAAAAAAAGAAAATAATCCCAGTGAAAATTTAGTCTTTTTGTTTCTTCAGTAGTTAGCCTTAATAATTCAGTTTGGTTAAATTAAAGACATTTTGACATTTCGTCCAGCACAGGTTTAAGTAATAGCTTAAACATGGCTGCATTCAGACACTGTCCCACAGTCCTGTATTGTGCATGCTGGCTCAGTGGCATAGCATGACACACCAACATGAAACTGAACCATTGTTGAAGTTATTAGTTTCATCTGTACCTTTTTGTAATAGAATGTTTTAGTATATATAAACACATTTGCTTTGGAAAAGGTGTATTGTAATTTAATTTGTTTCATGATCAGGCTTAGACACAGAAGGGCCAATAAGCTTACGACTTGGTTCAGTGATTTGTGCTCTGTGAGCTGGCTTGTTGCAGCCATGTAATATTTATCAATAGGTAGTCTAACTGCCTGTATTTGTTTATAGGGCTGACTATTGGGCCTTACTGCAGCAGGTCAGCAGTGCTGCTGCCATGGCGAGTTGCAGGGGAGTAATTGAAAACCAGCTGTATACAGGTCATGTCTCTCATTCAACGTAGTCACAATGGAGACAGAGTAGAGAATCTTTTAGTTAGTGCTGCTCTCTACCCCTCGGTCTGCTTGTTACTGCTTGTGTCTGATATCTATCGCTCTGCCTCCCGTCTCTGTGTAAATATTTCATTGGCTGAATCATTATTGTCACTACTTTGATACAGAGCAGCCTCTTGGCTGTTTGGAAACTGCTCCTAATCTGGCTTTAAACACACAGTCACGAGAATACACAAGAATATAACGTGTACCCACACACACATACACATATACACACACATCGTGTGTCCTCGGGCAGTCTCTTCAGGCAAGGTTTGGACAACCCAGCTGCAGTCTCACCTCTACCACTACTCATTATGCATGGCCATGATGCTGCCTGATTGTGTGTGTGTTGATTCTCAGTTTGAGCCAGCTTACTGGGATGAGAGACACTGAGACACTAAACAAGAGAGAGGACAGTTATGTTTGTTTTTCTTGTCTTCGTTCTTGCACCATATTAAATATCTTTTCTTTGTCTTGTTTCCCCTTAAAGTTTAACTTAACTGCCGTCGTCCTTCATTTGCTTCTCTGCTTCTGTCTGCTTGTTTGACCTCTTTTCATTCCCTCTACAGGCCGGACAAAAAGACAACAGAGGGTGGTGTGTGTGCACGCATCTATGTGTGTTTGTGCGCGTGTACCGTCTTGTCCTGTGATTTAGTGCCAAGCTGGCAGCAGAGACTAGTGAATAGGGGGCCCCTTTCACACAAAGAGAGCACGGGATACACACAAACACACATACACACACGCACGACTCACAGTCAATGCCAGACTGCAGGCCACCAACTGCACACCTGGCATGTTGCTATTATGTCACCAGTGTGTGTTCGTGTGTGCGTGTGTGAGAGATTGTGTGTGAGATTGTGTAAGTCCAGCAGACACCATCTGCTCTGTCCTCTGTGAACTTGTCTCCACACCTCTCCTCTCTCTCTCTATTCCTCTTTACTATATCAGAATATTTGATAAACACCATACTTTATAGTATAACTGCATTTCTCTTGTATGCTCTCTTTACCTCAGTGCTACTAAATATTTTATATCCTCTCATACTGCTAAATGTGCAATATACCTGTAGCTGTAGTTTCACTGCTGTTTATTACAATAAGAACTAACATTCAAACTCTTGACCATAGTTCTGCTGCAATGCACCATTTTAGTAGTGTGTACTCTTAGCGAGCTCAGCTTTACACTGAATAACTACTCTATAAATTCTATATTATATTTGTATAATAAAGCTGTTGTATGAATATTTTTCTCACAGTAGGATAGATATTTTTGTAAGTACTTTTAATGCACTGGAGTACACTGAAGTGTTTAGCAAAGGCAGCAATGGTTATGGTAAAAGGTAATACCATGGAGGTATGTGGTAAAAGACATTAAAAAGCTGAAGGCCAGCTAAAATGGACCTCTGAGCAACAGATGATATATTACAGATTGTAAAGTTGTTTTTGGGGTATTAAAAGTAAAACAGTTAAGATTCTTAATTTCACTTTCTCTCTGTTAAACATCTCTCTTATCACTTCTTTCCTTTCATGACAACTCTTGCCCCTCTTGTGCCCCTTTTACATGTCTGTTTTGTTTTTCTTGCTCATAAAGGCTGAGTGCACCCCTCTATTTTCCTGCTGTACAACCCTGTGTGGGGGAGGGGATAGCAGTTCCACATTCAGTCAATAGGTGGCAGTAGGACACTGACATTCACACTCGGACCATGTGCCCGGCTCGCTGGCCTTGTTATTGTCTGTATGGCTTGACAGACACACACACAGTCTCTCATACACACACCAAGAGTAGGCTGTGCCTGTTAAAATGTTTAACTGCTGTAAGTCCTCTGACTCACATTTGGCTTTTAGTTCTTCCTCCCAAAACGCCGCTGTGTGTGTGTGTGTGTGTGTGTGTCTGTGTGTCTGTGTGTTCCCTTTCCTAAGCTGTTAAGCACACTACTGCTTTGTTGTTTACATACCAACTTCCTCCTTGTTAGTCCATGCAAGTCACAAAAGATAAAAAATAAATGACACCCTCTTCGCTGTTATTGTAGCCTTGTAAATGTTTGTAATGATTGCCCAATTATTTTGGGGTCCCCCTTTAATTTCCCTGCAGCTGTCATTTGTGTGGCAACCAGTTAAGATGCTATTAGGGCAAAACATAAACAAACTAAAAATACACTTTTTGGATTTTTTTGCACATTGTTATATTATGATCATTCAAGACTGAGGGGCTGATGATGTATGACTCAGGTGAGAATTACTGTGTATGTCTTAATCTGCTGAATAAGGTAAGCAGAATAAAGCAACCATTGCGTCCTCTATATACCAATGTTTAGCCCTATTTTCCTGCCCTTACTTACTCATATCTATTTCCTTTCCTCCTTTTCCTGCCCCATCCTGTCCTTCTGCACTGCTACTTGGATTACTTTTCACAATTCAAAATGTGGTAACCTTTATCTTTCTCTCAAATAAAGGATACATACATACATGACATAATACTAAGGCCACCAGCCCCTTTTATTAAATAGATTTTTTTTCAGTTGAGTTTTAATTTCTTTGTTGTTGTTGTTTTTTTTCAAATATATTGTTTTTTATATCCTCCAGGAGCACAAGAAAGCGTTTGCTCTCTGCCCTGACTGATTCACAACCAGTCACTTTACTATTGAAGATAACAACATGACTTCAAGGCTGTTTCCAGAAGCCCCAATGAGTCATGATACACACACCAGTGTAAAGGGTGAACAAAAAAAAAGTTACAAGTGGCTCAAGTCCTTAGGTTTATGTCTACTTTGAAGTCTAGACTTGGAGCTTGGGAGGCTGGAGAAGGGGAGATTAATTGGGGCGTTTAATCTACACAGTCCCTTGTGTGAACCCTTTCAGCTTTTTGGCAGTGTAACAGAACAAAAGCCCTTTAGATACCTGCAGGGATTAAAGTTTCTGCCATGTGGCATATTTGTGTCATGTGGATTTCCTCAAAGACTGCTTCAGATCAGTAAAAGGTAGATGATAAAAGTAGGGTATTCAGTGGCTTATAGTAGCACAGCATAATGATGTACTGCTTGTGTTTGTGATGACAATAAACATATCACACTTGAATGTACCTGTATAACCTCCATACAGATCTCTGTCCATCCATCCATCCATCCATATGTTTCATTGGCACTTTTATCAGGTGGACAGAAGCCTGCCTGTCAACCTAAAATGACCACAATTCAATCTTTTTGCACCCTACATGTACATATTTATAGAAAAGCTAACCTTCATCAGCAATATGTAACAAAGAATATGTAACAAAGATGCATTAAAATTGCTGCCTCTGGACAGCAGAACAAGCAGTACACACATTATTAATATATGTTAGCAAGCGATTGCCTAATTAAACATCCAGCAGTCACAAACATTCATTTGATTAATCACAGCCCAATATTTGCTGTCCTTTTAGCTTTAGTTTTGGAAATATCTGGCCATTTAGCTGCTCAACTCCACATGTTTATCAGCAAGTCACTAACATTAATTGTCCACATTTTGGAAGCATACAAAACGTTTAGTTGAAAATGGCTGCCTGCTTAATCTGAAAACAACACTTAGAGCAGTGAGAGTGAGGGACAACAGTAAAGTCTCATGCAACAAATCAAAACAACAAGCTAAAAAATACTAAAATGTCAGTGCTGCTGTTTATCATAGTTTTGGCTTCCCACAGTTGAACATCAACCACTGTGATGTAGATGTTTAAGATGTGTGCTCAGGTCATAGAAAACTCTGCTGCATATTAAATCAAACGCTTCCTAAACTGCCAGCCACCAGGGGTGATTGAGATATTTTGGCTTCACTTTTGGGGAGCAGACACGCTGACCTGCACCCTGGAGCATCAGCCTGTGTAAAGATTTCCTGTATGTCACGACTGCAGTCCAGAGTAGCAGAGTAATAAACAACAGAGGGAAGACAGGTAAAATGAAAATCAAATGCCTGGAGGAGAGAGCGAAGTGCTGCTCCCTCAAAATGGATCATCATCAATTGTTTGGAAGTATTTGAGATTTCGGGCAAGTAATGTGAAGTAAGAACAAAACATATGTAAAGGGTGCATGAGACAGCAACAGAACTAACACAGTAATGATTGATCTCAGTATTGACCAAAACAATCATGATTATCACTTTGGCCATAACTTTTTTACCTCATGGTGTTTTATTTGAACTCTTAGAATTATTGTATCTTGATTATATGTTATGTTTTGCATCTCACTGTCACTGACTTTTATTCACTTTTTTTTTTTTTTTTTTTAATTATAAAGCACTTTGTAGCCTTGTTTTGCAAGATGCTACATGAATAAAGTTATCACTTTATTCCTTTATCACCATATATACACCCATTTGTGAGAGGGAGAGAGAGAGAGAGAGAGAGAGAGAGAGAGAGAGAGAATGAATATGAGATGAGATTATTTGGTCCTCAATCTAAAAGATTATGCAACTGTCCCACTTTTGTGCTGTTGTTTGTCAGTTTTCCTGTCTGAATCCATTCTATCACTTCACTCCCACTTAACTCCCCATGATGGTTCTATCCTTCTGTCTTTCTTTCTCCTCTCTGCTCTCTCTCCCCTCATCATTACATCTTCCCCTTCTTTGATGTTCACTCATTTTCAATCAATTCCATTTCCCTCGCATTCTCATTTTTCTATTTTGGGTCTAATCAGTTTTCCATTTCTTTCTGTGTACATCTCTAACTTAATCACCTTTTGCCTTTTTAGTTTTTACCAACATTTTCTCACATGATTTCTCTCACTCAATCTTAATGTCTCTGTAACTCCTCTGTCCTTTATCAACCACTGTACTTTCTTTTTCTTTTTCTTTTTTTTTTTTTTATCTTTGTTTGCGTTATCTTGCTGTCTGATGTCCAGGCACTATTTGACTTATCTGCATTCAGATGGATAGATAAAAACTGTGCTTATGAAAAGGCTAAATCTCAGTTAATTCCTCAAGGCACATACCATCAGCAACTCATTTATCTCCCACTCAGCTGGATGAGTAGGGAAACCCAGCAGCAAGATGTAAGCTCTGCAGTTATTTTAAGATACGTAGAAATAATTCATTAACCATGAGTTTAGCTGTTTCAGTGTTCTTATTATTTAAGGCCTTAGGCACTAAAATAAACAAATATTTATGCATTCATTCATTTATTACTTTTACCTAATTACTTAGACTGGCCTGTGGGACAAGTCAAACAACACCACGGGAATAGTGTTAAAAGCAAAGTGGGGTAGACTTGGCTTGTCATGTTTTCAAGCTATTTGGGCTTTGGCCAGCGATGCTGATGTTGAGATGAGATTAAATAGGAGGCTTATTTGGTTGGGTTGTTGAGCAATAAGGATGGAATGATGATAATAGTCAATGCAATCCTTTTTTTAACTAAGTATTATTGTTGCTACACACCTTTCTTTTCACTCATTAGTTGGCAGCCACCAGGACACAGCACAGCTAACAGTTCAGAGAAACCTCCAATAAGGGGATGCATAAGTTTCAGGCAGATTTTAGAAGAACTTTGAAGTTGAGTCCTCTCTTTGACACAACATGATTAGGACCTAGTGCTAAAATGTAGACTAAAATAAAAGACGCTAAAATAAGACACTCTACCTACCTAATAGAAATATTTATTGCAATGCAGGACACACAAATTGTGCTGCAGTGTCTAGTTTGCATAGATTATTAACCACGCTTACCCATATCATACATTATAACAACATTCAGATTCAACATGCAAATTCTTAACAAAAATTATTTAATGTAACTTGGGCCATGTAACTTTTTGGACGACTGTATTGGTTCACAGAAGAAAAAATGATTTATCTGTATTAATGATGTTATGTTGATGGAAAAAGGTGGAACAACACTGCAAGGGCACAGTGTAGCACCTGGACCAGTTTCCTTGATGTAACCTTCTCAGAGGCCACATTTTGGATTTATTAGTATAATAATTTGCTTTTCAAGAATGTTAAGTATTTTGTTATGACTGGTCATTACCCAGACAGTGAAGTTCAGCTAGCAAATGATTTGGCCAGCAATACACTGCAACACTTTACAAAACTTACAGACAACTGTGATCAATCATTCAGCATTGTGGATAATGATGGTTTCTCTGGTAAAACTCTGCTACGGAGTGAGTGTTCTCCACAGCTAACCATTAACAGCAGTAACTGTAACAATAACACAAAACAAGAAGCCTGACACAGAAGACATTTAGTCAGTGGTGGTGGTCAGTAAATTACTTTTATTACAGAAAGAATACATGTTTCCAAATTATTGTTGTTGCCTTTTTTCTAAATAAAAAAAAGCTGTGCTGTCCTCCCACACACTTATCCTTTTTTCTGTTTGTCAGACTGCGACCTTCATCAAGACCAGTTAGTGCCAGCTCTGTTCTGTATTGCAATTCAGTGAACTAAAGACATGAGAGTGAATAGTTTGGTACACAGTAAAATGAATGAGAACCTGACTACAGTAGCCTGTTTCTATTTATTGAATCAAGAATCAATTCTGAATTTAATTGTGACACCAAGAATCAGAATCAAGTAAAGCAAGAATCCCAAAGATTCCGAGCTGCAAATTTCCTTTTTAATTACATACATTACATGTCCTCTTCATTCTAGTCTAACTAACAGGAATGAGATCATTCAGGAAAGAAACTGCCATCATTTTGCAAAAAAATAGTGTGCATGAAGAAAAAGACACCAGTGTCCTCTGAGTATAATTTAAGGCACTGTATGGTGTTTGTGCATCCATTCATTTTTGTGTGTGTTTGTGTGTTGGTCCCCCCGTGGTATATATTTTGATACCATCAGGGGGTCTCTTCACACCCCCTGCAGGAACCAGTTCTCACATAGTGGGCCACCCGTGGCCACAGCCACGAGCCCCTGGTGTTGGGTGACATGAAAGGGCTACGGGGGGACAACTGATGCACATGCACATACTCGCACATACACACACGCTCAAAGAAATGTTTTGCAAATGCTGGAATCTACTGAATATGTCCTTTAGTAATTCTCTCTGTGCTTCAGGTTACACTTGGCATTGTCCCTTGACAAACAAGCTTTGTTTTTGTCCCATTGCACTCTAAAAATATTCCCGATCACACGATGTACTTTAAAATGCACATTTAATCTCCATTGTGTGTGTTTGTGTGTGTGTAGTTCTGTAGAGATAACAATTGTTGGATAATGGTTATAGTTTGAATATTATCTGTTTTGAAAGGGTATATGACTACAGTGAAAAAAAAAAATACTACTACTAATAATACTTTTCCTTGTGGACACACAGCATATTTTGGCAGATGGTGACAGACTGACAATTCATCAGAGATCATTTTGTAGCCAAAGCCTTGTATCTCCCACCTCCAAAAATGTAGCAATTGAATGTGCTTTATTTATCAAGTCTTGATCACATGAATTTTGCAATTTGAAATCCATAAAAAGGGGGACATTGCTTATCAATATATTTTTTGCACTTCAAGCTGGCAGAATGAGCAAAAGAAGTCAGATTGAGTAGTTGTATCCTGTTTTGTTGCCGGTGCTTTATTTTTATTGCATGCATTCATTCAGCTTCAGACTGTAGGCTCGTTTCAAACTACAGATGCAGTCGCCTAGAATTGCTGCCTGGTCCATGACAGATCCATGACAGGCCCTTGCTTATGTGACTGAAATTAATGGTTATTTCCATCCAACAGCCGCAACAAGACTGACTGGTTTTAAAGTTTTTGTTTTAGAGTTTGTTTCTTATGTCCTGTGATTTCTAAAACTTACATTACAATTTGACCTGCATTATATATGCTATTCAAATAATGGAGTCTGTTGAGCCTACTCATTGTGTATATTTTGTCTCCAGTGTTATCAGATGGCATGTTCATGCACAATATGCAAATCAAGTAAGTGGGTGGGGAGCTGGCATTGTCAACCAAACCAAGCAGGTGGAGGGTTACTACATGTGCTACTCTACAGCCTGGATTTACTTTTCTATTGATGGAGAAGAAAAACATATTTTACTCAGGACTAAGCTGGGGATGAAGAGCGCTTTATTTTCAGTTAAAAAATAAAAATCCAGGATTTGAATATTCAACACAGACAAGAAAAATAAAAGTATTTTTGGTGCAAACTTTATTAGTCTGTTTTTGTTGTTTTTTTGTTGATCCACAGCGCATAGCAACTCACATAAGTAATGTTTTTTTTTTCTTTTCACTTCCTACATCTGTAAACATTGGGAGTACCTTGTCTACATTAAACTGCAGTGTGCAGTGTCCAACTGCAGCAGGAAATAGAAACAGTTGGATGCAGGCAAACAACATCCATACTAATCAGCTTCTTTTTAATGTTGCTCTCTGGACAACAACCAAGTAAAGAACCAGCTGTATCAGTATGTCATATTCAGATCTGCTTTTGCTTCTTGACACTAAGCCCCAGTATAAATACGTGGAAACTGTCTGAGTGGGATGAATCAAGTCTTAGAAGTCGTTGATTTCCACATCACATGAATTAAAAATTAGCATTAAAAATAAAATTAATTTCCATCTACAAGGAAGAAAAGCGGATGTTGTAGTACAGCATGACATGTAGCACACCGTTTGTAATGCAAACCTGTCTCCACAGTTGGATACATGTTGGTTCATGTTTGGTACATGTCAGGACATGTCTTCAACATGTCTCTCTGACCGCCTCTTTCTGCCTTCCTCTTGCTTGTTTGTGGCTTTTAGCTTCAGTGAGTCCTCTGACTATATTTATTATTTCATTAAGTATTGGGACCATAACAATTTATTTATAACAGTTATTGATTGATCTATTACTGTTTTATTAAGGGGACAGTTCTTTATCAAAAAAGGCAGTTTTTAGTTGAAGCAGTTTGTGTTTTTTTGTAATTTTGCCACATATTTTAAATATATTTGTCTGTTTGTGTGTGTGTGTGTGTATGTCTGTGCTGACACTTTGCTCTCGAGCCGCAGTAAATGTCACTCCAGGTCTTCAGCTGAAGAAGCCTTTGAGTGTTTCTGCCTGACCGGACGGCCTGTCGCCACATCTGTCACTTTGCGGAAAACCCTATGCCTGATTTCCTTCGACCCCCATTGCGTGTGTGTGTGTCTGTGTGTATGTGTGCCTGGCATGCATGTTTGTTTGGGGCAGAACTCTGCTTTGCTGTAAATCCCATTGCCTAGTTGCTAGAATTGTGTGCGCATTACTTTGGTCTTCAGCTTTTAGTTTCTGCAGTTGTGGTCTCACACATCTCAGAACACATCTCTGTACCCACTCTGCCCTGAAGTGGCCATGAAGGATGTGTGTGAAAGGAAGTTCTCTGCTCTCCTCGTGTATACTTCCCTTCTCGCATAAGTTGTGACTGACCTCTGTATGAATTTGATATACTGTAAGCATTTTAAATTGGAAATAAGATATTTTAGAGATGAGTATTATTGGGTTAGTGACATGAAAAACTAGCTGGAGTGTATGTGTGCGCGCTAATAGAAAAAACTTGTTTGTTGAAGGAGAGTAATTATACTAGGTGCAAGGCTATCAGAGAGCAGCATCAATGAAAACAAAAAGATAGCACAATTGCCATAAATACTACAAAAGTTAAATAATTAATTTTGGACCTACTAGGATGGAAACCCATATTCTTACATTTATATATCATGCACACCAATAGACTGGCAAACTCATTAGAAAAACTTAAAAAAAGAGTTAGAGATGAGAGATGGAGACACTTTTTTCACTGACCAGCTTTTTCTGCTCTGACAATCTAGAACCCATAGTTCTATAATACATCCATGATTACTCCACACAGATCAGACGTAAGCTTTGTCACATTATTACTCGAAGCAAAGAGAATTGTCCTATTTCTATCACGTTGTCTGCATTGTCTTTGATTGTTTATGTTCGACCGGCACTCTTTTAAGTACGTCATCTTCTTCTGGTTTTCGGGTTATCTTGTGAACTAACTCCTAATATACACATTGCGGATAGAAACAAGAATTTATCCAACATTTCTTTTGCCAAATTACTCTAAATTCTGTTAAAATGATCTGTCTGAGTGAAATTTTAAAAACCTTTTCTCTGGAATAAGAGGGTGTTTAACCTTCTCTTCTGGGAGATCCAACATTCAAGAAGCACAAGGATTTTCTTGCACCGCTGGGGTTTCAAAACGTTTGGACATCCTATCCTCTGACACAGTATGGTTTAATTCTGTAAAAACTCCTCAGGCAGTGTGCAGGTCTTAATTCAAGTGTCTTGTAACTGACAGCAATCGTATCTGAACTAGTGACCAGTGATCTCACTTCAAATGTGGGTTTAACAAATGCAGCATCCCCACTGTCATAGTGCTTATTTATGGTGTTGCTAAGTGGAGTGGGAAAGGATTAAAGAGTTAAAGAGAAGGAGAAAAGTAGTGAGAGAGAGAATGGGCAGATTGGGATCAGTAGTCATGCATCTGGCCTATGTGTTCTTCAGCTTGTTAACACAGTAAACAAACCGCAGTCATTAGTTAGAAGCTTTAAAAGCAGAAAATATCCCATATGTTTACATAAATATACTAATATTTACATAATAAGATAATGTTTACAGATCCACTGACTAAATTAATACACACACACGCAGATTATTGCATTTGCAAATTTTCAAATACAGTTATAAACTCACACAATATATTATAGAGACACTAACTTAATTAAAAGGGTGCGTTTAAAGTTCGTCTGGCCTTACTACAGTAACTCATTCCATAGAGAGACACACACACACACACACACCCACACACAGGCTAAGTGAATTAACAAACACAAACATGATGCCTGCTGGTGGGTCATGAATATATTAGCATAAATACTGACCAGACTTATTATTTATCAAATTAGTGCCTGCACAAGCATAGGCCAGCGTGCACACACGCACGCACACACACACAACACTTAAATAAATTGGGTCAGCCTTGAATTAGAAAGAGTTAAACCTTATTATGTCTGATTAATAACACAACTGTACTACTGTGTGTGTGTGTGTGTGTGTGTGTGTGTGTGTGTGTGTGTGTGTGTGTGTCCACTGCCCTGACTTCTTTGACAGCTGATATTAACCATTACCACCTCAATGACTTTTTAATAGGGACTCATTTCCATATGTAATCTCAATGTTGAGACGTGTGTGTGTGTGTGTGTGTGTGTGTGTGTGTGTGTGTATGTGTGAGTGTGAGTGTGAGTGTGTGTGTGTGTAAGGCCCTTAGTGCCTCACAGTTCTTGGGGTCTCTGAAGCATACAGAAATGGGATCTGCCCCCTATAGCTTCCTTTGACTCTCTCCCCCCTCACACTCACACTCACACTGTGTGCCTCAGTCTCCCTGGCCTCTAATCCGCACATCCCATCAGCCATTCATCCTCCCCTTGGCTTCAACTCATGTGCTTTTAATGACGTACAGTACAAGTTCATTATCTTGATCGACAGACATTGGGTCAAATCTCCAGACACTGTAGATAATCCCTGGTTGATAGATAACCCCTGCTTCACACAATTATATAATTTGCAGTAACATACTGAAAGATTTTTGGAACATTTCAATTAGTGCTGAAAAGATTTGATTAATCAGTAGATCGACAGGTGACATTTTTGATCATCAGTCCAACTTTTAAGTCCTTTATCAAATAAAAATGCCAAACATTTGCAGGCTGTAGCCTTTCAAATGTGATGATTTGCTCTATATTTTCTTTCAACTCAGGAACAGTTGTCTTTGGATTACATTAACATACAATTTATCAACAGATGAATTTGATCTATTGTGACAACTGCATATTTTACTTCACTCTCCTGTGTAATTGCATTCGTTGCTTGTTAAGTGACACTAATGAGAGCATTTCTTAATGAAAACAGATAACAAGGCCTGTTGATTGCTAACAAAATCACTAATATCATTAGTCTCACTGAAAAAATCCTTCCCTGTAAAGAGTTCTGGCACAACCTCTTGCACTTATCTCCTCTTTGTCATTCATTATCTCTTCTGCTTTCTTATTTTTTTTTTAATCTGTTTTTTAGGATGTTGTTTTGCACAGGTAAACCAATTCTTAATTTATAGACGAGTAGTCAAGGCCAGGCCTCACAGATTATTGTACAAAAATACAAGCTAGCGGTCCTATTAGTTATCAGCAGTTAGTGGTTACTTTAGCAAAAAGTAAAACTATCTGACCATCAAGAAACATCAGACAGCATTTGTGTGTGTGTGTGTGTGGGTGTGTGTGTGTGTGTGTGTGTATTTGTTTGTCTGTGTATTCTATCCAGGAGAGTCTATTTTGCATGTTCTTCTTTGTTTTGCACTTTGATATGACACAGCTGGTGTGCAAATGAGACAGTACTTCTGCTTTTGCAGAGGATGTCAGTTGTGTAGGTGGTACCTCAATGTGGCCCAGAACATATTCCGTTACACACTGCTTAAGGAATGTAACTACTTCCAAATGTGGCCTGGGCGATCGACTCTCCACGCATATCCAATGAGTCTTGGGTGCATTCACACCTGTACGTAGGTGCCTGTCCACTTGTGTTCGAGTCACCCAAAATGCATGTTAGTGCCAGGTGTAAACAGGACTTTGCGAAAGTTATTTTAGTTTCTCTATCAAATCCACTTTATTTACAGCTTTCTTCTTGTTCATTTTATGTTGGGTTTTTTTGGCTTCTAACTTTTTTCAGTAGAGATAAAATATACTGTATAGTTGGGTAGTAATAAGTATCTTCCGTAGTTATGGCTGTAAACAGAGAATTGGTTCTTATTTTAAAGTGGGTACAAATTGTTTAACTCCTTCATGCTTTTTGATTTTCACACATACATTTCATACATAGGACACACACTCTTGTGTTGTGTTTGACTTGAGCTATGGCAGGAAAGGAAAAGATCTTTGAACGATTTTGCCATCAAACATTAGTTTCCCATGAAAAGGAATTATTCAGAGAAAATGGATGTTTGCAAACACATTAGAAATATCCTTGTTTAATCTATATTACATAAAGTTAGTCAGAATTGGGGTAGAAAAATAAGTTTCAGAGCATCAGTAATTTATTGTCAACTTGTGGCTTTTTCTTTCCATTAGTTCACAGGAAGTACCAGTGGCTTGCAGAAATATGGGCAGTTAAAGGGGTCTTTTTGGTCCCTGCAGATCCCCTTTTCTCTTAGATGCAGAAGTCCATCAGCTCTGGAAGCTTCACAAGATGCTTCCTCTTTGACAACACACACACACACACACACACACACACACACACACACACACACACACACAATAGATGAAAGAGGGGATATAACTTCTCTCCCAATTATTCCCTATACATTCATATATACACATGCCCACAAACACACACACATACATACAACTTACCACACATACATCGTACTCGGAGGCCCTCTGCCAATTACTTTTGATATATCCATACAATATGTCTGACCCATATATGCTATGGCATGTTTTTCTTATATACCACATGCAGCGCATGTGCATGTATTTGCGCACACACACATACAAGCTTTGATGTGTCTCATGCACAAGCGTGCACATAGGGTCATGCCTGTAGTTCAGAAACTATGTGAAAGTAGGTTAAAGCTGATATGTTGTTGTTTAAAGGATTGTGTAGGCTGTTCATTAATGCCATGCATATGCATGTACATCCACATGTGTGCGCGCACACAGACACATGGATGTGCAGCGTGTACACATTGATGTGCATACACACATGCATGTATTTAGTGTAAACATGCCTGAGAGACACCATTTGCATACACAAGTGTGTGTGTGTTGGGTTAATCCGTGATGATGATGCTACCTGCCAAGACGCCCATGCGCCACATCAACAGTTGTTGCTCTAAATTAAGCTGCTTAATTACTGCAATTAAACTCTGTGTGTGGTGTTTGCATGAGTTGTAGTGTGTAAACTTGTGAGAATTTGTGTGGCGGGGATTGAAGGAGGTCTTGTGTCTGTGTGTATGTGTATATGTGACTACTGATGTGATTTCCTGCATGCCTGTGAATGAAAGATTAGCAAAGTTCAAGAATATCAGTGAGAGCTGTTGAAGACAAACCTAAAGAAAAAAAAAATGTAAGAACTTATTCATGTTGGACAAGCTGTGATTATTCTTTCATATCAGTCATAAGCCATGCAGGGATGGGTAATATTCACAGAATAAAAGATGCACCAGTATAAACTGTGTTCCAGTGAGACTCCATAATTTCAATAAACCTATGAATGTTAGTTGTTCAAAATATAGCACAATTTACTAGTCGCACAAAAATCTACATCAGACAGGCCAGAAAGTATTGTACAAAGTTGGGCGGTATCAAATAAAATGGTCAAGTGACTTGTACACAAGGATTGCAAATTAACTAAAACAATAATTATATACTTTGAATGCTCTTAGATTTTTTTTAATAAATTGAATGTGAACATTTAGAATAAATGATTAAATTAGTTACTTCTGTGCTAATAAAATCAGTACACTTATTAGAGACATTTCTTCTTCCAACAAACTTTTTCTCCTTTTAATCAAACCTCATTATATACAGATCATCACTTTTCTCCCTTTCCCTCTAAATTTATCATTTAATTTCTCAAGTTGCTGTCGTTGACATCTGCCCCAGAATGTTTTACTGTCTAGTGGTGGGTGGGGAGATCACTGTGGAGGCAGAGAGCTAGAGGGGATTGGCTGATGGGGGGAGGACAGGGGAGGGACTAATGTGATTGAAGGTCAGACAGGCCTTCCAGTCAATGGCACTGTACAAAAGAGTTGCATGGTTCTACATTACATGGTTATATGTTGATGAGCTGTGTGTGTCCTGGATGTGTGTGTGATGAAGGAATGAATCACTTATTGAAAAGGCTTTGGTTTAAATTAATATGGTATTTATAAAGCAGTGTTTTAATTTGTTGTCTGATACATATTCATGTTGGCCAAATTAAGTGATAGCTCTAGGCAGCAGATAATATATGCACGTCTATATGTCAGTTTGCTTGTTAGAAGGGAATGTGTTGACATGTGTGAGGTCATGTTTTCTAGCTAGAAAAGTCATCTCTGTGTAGAAATATTAGTAATTTGAAACTGAAGGCTGATTTGCAATGCTGTGTTACGCTTTCCCACTAAATGTACTCTGAAAAAGAAAGCTGACACAAAAGGCGTTAATCTACACACAGCTTTTTTCATAACACACAAATGTGCTTATTGAGCAAGCATCTGTGTTACAAGGAAGGTAAATTGTAGGTGATAGAATAGACAAGCAACAATGATTAAAGATACAAAAGACAACAAATAACATGAAAGAAAATCTATAGATGTCTTGTGTTAATATAGCATGTTTTAATATGCATCTTGTTTGATTCTATGAATCCATTATTAAAAAAAAATACCCATAGTGTATGTGGTAATATTATAGATATGTGTTTGTGCATGTGTCTCCCTAATAATTGGTGTCCATGGGAACCAACAAGAGAAAGGATTCATGAGCAGTCAAGGTTCACAAACAGATTCACAGACAGCAAATTTTGACTTCATTATCTACAATATATATTGTCGTAAAATTGAACCTTGAAGGATGTCGTTACCTTCTCCACATTAAACTGCTGGTACTGGCAGATTGTAATTCTGCCATTTATTTGAATCACCAACTGCAAAACTTTAAAGCTCTGTTTTAAACTGATTTTGTTCCACTGTCTACCTGGAGAAGTGCAACCTGAAATGTTGATGACAATCTTTCAGTACCAGAATATGAAGTGTTTATTTATTGTTTATTTTAAGGTAGTCAGATGAATATATTAATACTTTAGGAATAACACAGTTACACTAAATGAAGTACAAGGTATTCCATGAGATCTGTTAAATCACTGAGTTACAGAGTGAATATGCTCAAAGGGATCTAAGCTGTTATTGCTGTACATAATGTCATGCACATTCTGATTGGTTGCAGGGGGGTAATGTTTAATATATTACAGATTATATGCACATAAAGATGATCCTATTATACTGCATTAAATCCTTATTTTCCATGACACAAAGCAACACATAGCTAAGCATGTTGTGTACATTAAGCTGCCATGATGTATCAGGGGGCGTGTGCTTATATTTAGAAGATATATATCCAGACAATCAGTGTATCAAAAATTCAATTCAACTATAATTGACTAATATTAGTCAATATCAACAGTTTGAAAACATTTGTTAAAAGTTAAAGTACCAACAATTTTTTATTTAGATGAACCATGTTTACTGTTCCCCTATTTCTCTTTCACACTCTTTTTCCATGTATGTACTGTAACATGCTTAGCCATGTGTTGACTTGTGTTGTGGAAAAAAGGGTTTTAATGGAGTTTAATAGGATCATCTAATCTATAGTCTGTTAAACATTCTAGCCGGTGGCAGCCAATCAAAATGTATATCATGCCAAAAAGATTAAGATAAGTAGGAATACTGAACCCATATGTGTAGGGTAGGGATAGAAGGATAATTTGCAAAGTGTGTATTGATATACACAACCCACATACAGTACAGACCTACTGACATGGACATTGACAGAGTTGTAAACAAGGACTTGTGCACATAAATTACATAGTATACCTTTGGGTATACACATACATGATGAAGTTGTGCAAAGTCAGAAAAATGTATAAAACATGGTGGAACTGCTATCCCTGTCTGTAAAACTGTAAAATGTTGAGGAAATCCCTTCTCTAATTTACATTCAGGGAGCAGAACTATCACTATCATTTTAAAATACAGTGACCTTGATCTTTCATAATAAAACCTATAAAAGTGACGATTAAAGAAAGAAATTTTGCTGAATGCCACTGTGTGTTGTTTCTCATCTGCAAAAATTCTTTTATTTCTCCCATTATTAATTTTTTTTGTGTAAACAGTTAACGTAAGTAGGGACATTTCCAGACAGAGAAAATTAATAATTTGCTATAATCTGTATCTAAAATAGCTTATTTAGAGAAAACTTTGATTTGAAAAATAAAAAATAATATCAGACATAGTGATAAAACTATATATAACTCTAACTCTAATATATATCATTTTCAGTTTGATATTTATTTGAGGCTATGACAAAAATAAGCTATTGTTTTAAATTAGTAATATCGCTGAGATTTAATTGAATTATGTCACATTAATTTCTGCTGGGACTAGCAGTCATTTTTACACTACTTTTTGAAACAACTGAAAAAACATCCTGAGTGATCTTTAGTCAGCGTTAGTGATTTTTTATGTTTGTATCTCTGTGTTATTGATGGAATCAGAGCCAGAATGTATCAACTAATAGAAACAAGCATGACATGAAAATGTGTGGTCATGTTGTGCTGCTTGTGCGTCTCATTTATGATTTAAGACCCTTTTACTGTTTCAACAGTAGCTTTACTAAAGCTCCCAATCACCTGAATCAATTGGTTCTGTCATGCTTCTTCAAAGCGACCACTTCAAAGCCCTCATCTCTTTTCTCCTCCTACTCTTCCCATCCTTTTATCCAGAGGCGGAGCAGGGACACAGGGCCATAAGAAATTATATATGTAAACAGTATAATGACATATAGAGGTCTGCTACAGTATATGCTAATGTCATTTAAAGTTCAGCAGCTTATAGTGTTACCGTTGTTAACCTGGAAACAATGTCACGTCAGTGATGATGAATGAATGAAAACTAAAAAAAAAAAAAATTGTCAAAGCTGTAGATCAACATTAAACTGCATTTTACAAGCTAGACATGCTTTTAAATTTATATTTTTGAAAGGTTTGATTAGATCTTCCTGTTTGACTGAATCTTTATCAGACACAATTTAGAAAATAAATATTTTAAGAGGTGCTTTTTTAGATTTAGATTTTGTGAAATAGATCGCTCTAAAACTGATTTACTGACATGACCAACATAAACCAAAGCCACCAGTTTTCTTCCATTCTTATCCCTAGGATAAGCTTTGGCCCAAGTCTCCTCGGATTCTGAGTTGGCTTGGGTTTGATTTTTATGTTGTTGTTGTTTTTTCTTTCTTTTTTTTTTTTTTCATTAATTTATCACTTTTAATTTTTAGTTATTGACCTATCAACAGTTGTAAGAAAATTAAGAGGACAAAGTGAGGTGTTTGCAATAGCATACCATACATGAAAACAAACATTTACCTGAATGCATTATGTAGATGACCACCTTCAAGCTCTGTTTTCAGTTCAGTTCAGGTTAGAACGTCTGCCTGGGAAGACCCATAGACACACACACACACACACACACACACACACACACACACACACACACAGCAAACACGTATTTGGCAGAGAGTTGGAGTGATGATTATTTGATATGTGTATGGCATTTGTCAGACATGCTGATGGTGTTATTCTTGTACAAAGACAAATGCAGCTTATTCATACACACAGCTGTTTCCTCCTCTCTCTCTCTCTCTCTCTCTCTCTCTCTCTCTCTCTCTCTCTCTCTCTCTCTCTCTCTTTCTCTGTCTCTTTGTATATTACGTAGGTTTGTGTTGTAGACACTTAAAAATGCACAAGGATACGTAAAACTATAGTTTTGTGACGAACATTCACTTCAGGAATTTGTTTTTGCAGACACTGGCTTGAGAGATGTGACAGCAAACTGAACAAACATTACCAAACATGCTTCATCTTTCATCTGCCCCACCTGAAACCCCACAGCACTGCTGCCGTAAAAGCTGGTTTACACTTACAACACAGATTCCTCAATTTGCTGCCTCATACTGTAAATTTAGATTATATACTGATATATGTCAACACTTCACTGCACAGTGATTTATTTTCATTTTATTTTTTTATTCATAATCCCAGTTTCTAAAACTTCTGGCATATATCACATTTTGTTTTTATTTACAGCGTGCCAACTTTTTTGGAAATGGGGTTGTAGAGCAACATTGTAGGAATGATTAAATTTGTGTTTGTTTTTGCACAATTTTTCATATGACTTATGGTATCTCAGCTTCAAGACACAACTGTCACAAAAACTTCATGCACACTAAAACCATGCTCATGTTGTTTATAGACCGTACATTACATTAGCAGTATTTTAGGAATCACTCAGTCATAACGTCATACATCAATCCATAATTTTATGGAGCAGATACTTCTGAAAATAAAAATAAAAGATATGCAGCATGTTCAGATACATACAGTGTGAACATAAAAAAACAGTATGAACTGATGACTGTGAAAAGAGTAGAAAATCAGCTCAAAGCCAAAATTGTTTATATCTCTTCAGCTGTAAATGTTCTTGGCTGTTAAAGTCTTGTTTTGCTTACAATAAATTGTTTAAGGAGGCGTCATCCTGATAACACATACCCAGTCTTTTGGAATGCCTTCAGTTATGTGTGAATGCATGTACTGTATGCGTTAATATGTGTGGGCGTAGGTGTACAATTAAACTATAGCCCAACCCTTAAAAGTTCAAACAGCACAGGTCTCACTTTTTTATTTTATTTTTTTTCATTTTATATCTTCCTGTCCTGCCCTCTTTCCATTTTGTTCCATCATCCCTGTGCTGTGTTTTCACTGCTACGTCAAAGTTCAGCAAATGTTAATAGCTTTTAGGAAAAGTAACCTGCTCCCCACCCTTGTTTATAACTGCTCTGACATCAAACTGCATCATAAGGTGACATGGAAAACAGGGGTTTCATGAAGGGTACAGCTACAGAACAGCACCTCTTGAACCAGTACAAATAAAGCTTGCTTTAGGACACTTCTGCCGGCCACATAGTCCTTTCCTACTAAACCACCTTGAATTAAAAACATTAAGATGTCCTGCGTGGTGTCTGCTTCACTTCCTATGTGTAAAAGCCTTTATTTTTACAATTATTGCAGCAATAAAGCACAATATTAAAAGCAAAAGTAATTACTCTTGCATCATTAGATTTACAAGTTTCTTTCTGCAAATACTCCTGTGGTGATGAGCTTTTTTTTTTTTCTTCTTCTTTTTTTTTCAGTAATCTTGACAGGCCTAATACACCGTCACATGCACACACACCAGAAACCAGAGGAAGCAGCTGGGTAGTGTGTATGAGAACAGATAGAGACAGGGACCAAGCTAGCATTTCCTGATGAAACGGCTACCTTCTCTGTATCTTTGGCCAACAATAACACTACTGGCGCATGTGATGCAAAAGGGACCGAAAAGCAGGCCAAAGGGACAAATTACTGGACAGGTTATTGAGTTTATCTGGAGATCTATGTATGACTGTGGCCTTGAGTAAACACCTGAGAATTTTCCAAAGCATAGCCCAGTTCAAAACATAGTTAACGCAGGAATCACAAGAGGTATTTAATAGCAGACAATACACAAGCTTACTAGCTTGGCAGCATTATCTGTCTGGAATTACAGGAATGTTGTTTTGGAAAGAACCAATTTACCTCCTAGGCCAATTTAATGCAGGTCTGGCCCTGTATTAAGAGACCACTTGGCCAATATTATTCTGGGAAAGAGCTGTGGTGTCAAAAGTGATGCTGCTGGTGTCATGGGTGTAGAAATATATTCACTCCTGGGATGCACATGATGCAGGCAAGGGTTAGACCTTGGCAGAGGGATTGGTTTTATTCAGCCCAAACAAGCTGACATTAGCTGCCCTGGGAATTTGCAGTATTTGAAAAAATACTGCAGCACATGAACCATGGTATTAATGTGGCGAAACAGTGACACTCTTTCATTATGAATCAGTGTTTGCAGATGGTAACATGTATCTGCGTTGAGCTTGACCTCCAGGTCTTCCAGTTAAGCTCTTTCTTGCCAACGGTGGATGTGTAGCTCCATGCTAAAACTAAGTCATAAGAATTGAATGAGTTAATAAATGAAGAGCATTGAACGAACTAGTCTATTACTGAGTATTGAACCAAGGTAAATTTTCTTGTGATTAATTGCATACTGAAGCAAATGAATGTCTCATATACTGAATGCATGCTTGTGTTGTGTGTTAGCCTTTAGATGTGATCACGTGTGATTGATGGATGTTTTTGATGGTGTTTTCAGACGAGGCTGGCTCCAGAAATCATTAGTGCATCTTAATGTCAACGATGATGAGCTTTGGAAACTCTTTCACTCTGGACAATTATACTATCATCATCTTTAATCTGTCTGGCCTATGGATGCCTTTAAACTCACAGTTTTACTCTCTTTTACACACACACACACACACAAACTGTCCAATTAGCCACACACCATCTTTACTCACTGAATGGTCACATGCATCTTTCTGTCTGTCTCTGCAAAGCTAATGATAATGATAGTCGTGTAGTTGTCTGTGTTTGTGTGTGTCTGTGTACTTGAGCCCGTGCCCCTGCAATTGCAAATGTATTTTAGTGTGCCTGCATGATACGATATGTCTTAACACATAGCTTAAGCAGACACTCAACCATTTTCAGACCTACAGCCAGATGACAGTTAGATCATTAAGCTCTAGCAGTGAGCGTTGCTCTAATTTAGCATGAAGCCGGTAGATTGCCCCGTCTTGCTGTATGTGACCTTCACATTCCTGGGAAGCATGTTTAGAAGACTGGTATTTTTAATACTTGTCAGTGACTGTCATGAGCTGGGTTCTGCCAAAGCCTTGGAGCATTTAGGCAATGACAGCAAGAGAGGTGATGAAATAATACTTTAGAGAAGCTGCTGTAATGGTGGGGGAGCATGCTGTGGATGTATGTGGAATGTGTTTAAAGAGTCTTTATGATAATAGCTGAAACATAAACATAAAATGCGGGTTCATTATCCTTGAACTGATTTTTCAAAAACATTCAAGTAATTGTAAAACATTGTTAAAATGTAGTTTTGCTATGAAGTTTAATCGATAATATTTTAATCAGTTCTAAAATGAACTGTAGTTGGGTAAGTGAAGCTTAGGAAGTGGGAATGTGATCCTCTTTTCTTGAGTTGATCTTTAAACATTAAGTCTTGATATAGTGAAGTGGACTTTGGGATCAGGTGTAGGTGAGAGAGAAGTCTGGCTCAGACTGTCCCGATGAGATGAGATAAAAGCATGAACAACTTGAACCATCAATAAAGGATAAAATTATTACCCCATTTTGTAAATATGTGATGAATGAAAACTGGATCGTCTAACCCTGTTAATTTAAACCACCAATACAGAGGTCTGAATCAAATACCTTCCCCAAGTTTTAGTCTAACCAGTGTTTAGTTGAAAACAATTTACTTCTGCTGCTTGCCACCAGAAACATTGAATGCATCTATAAGTCCAGTTGGATGAGCCATACTTCAGCATATAAGATATATAATACTAGGCAGTATTTCTTTTGAAAAGCTACAGTGATATACAAAGCAACAGTGCAATGATATGAGAATGCTACATAACAAATTAAATAGTAATAAATATTTGGTTAACATGTTTAATTCTTGTTTTTGTGTGTATATCTCTTTCCAGAGGGAGTGTGTGAGATCTGGTTGACCAGTGAGGACACAGGGGCCTATGGTAGAGACATAGGGACAGACCTGCCCACATTGCTGTGGAGATTGGTGGAGGAGATTCCTGAAGGGGCCATGCTGAGGCTGGGGATGACCAACCCACCATATATCCTGGAACACTTGGAGGTATGAACAGCACACGGCCACCTATTTCACCCAGAACTTAAAGAGCATATGACATCACTGATAAATAAAATTTAAAGTATTACTTTAAACCGTTTTGTTTTCTATTCCTATATTGTCCCTATTGTCCTTCTGCTATCCCTTTTTACGAACAAATAATATTGCTTTGCCTAGATTTAATAAACTAAATGCCTTTCTGTTTTGCTTACCAAGCATTTTAGCTGCAGCGCTCACGGTCCATTCATTAGTGCAGTTCATTCTCTTCTCTCCCTAATGAGTCAATTAAGGACCATTGTGTCCTCTTTAGCAACCTCATTTTATCAGTCATTATTGTCTTCCTAATGGAACAATGGACATTGTTATCCATTCTCTCTCTCTCTCTCATTCTCTTTCTACCTCTGCGTGTCAAGCATGCATTATCTATCATTTAAATAACATATTATAACATGTTATCACTATTTTCCACCATCAATGGACAACGGGCATATCCAGTCTCTGCTTTCATTTGTCCAAATTATTTGAATGAATGAAGTAGGAGGCCTAAGAAACATGAACATGTTTCTGTTTTGTGGTCAGTCTGGTCTGTAACAACTCCATTGTTGTCAAAATCAGTATAATCCAGACAGCAGGACGCAGCTAGGGGTCTCTCCCTGTGGTTGCCCCATTTATCACTATGAATATTGTGGAATTACTGTATGTATGTGGCGTATGTGTCTGATGAAGACAATAGAGTGTTTTAGATAGGTATAGGTATAGTGATTGGCACACTATGGTGTAACCTCTAAAATTACCTGATTGTCCTGCAAGTCAACGAGTATATAGTATGCAATACCATGAGCAGCTACTCACAGACTCTCCCTTTCTCCAGTAGAAAGATGAGTACTCTGGTAGACCTTTTTGGTAGTCTGGAAAGAAAAAATGAAAGACGGAGTCAAACTGAAACTGATCTTTATTTTCTAACTGTATTATGCTAATTTTGTGTAATACTATGGTTTAGCAGTAAGGTGTATGGAACTACACTGAAGAGTCGACATTAATGTGAACAAATCCTACATGGATTGAATGTTTGTCAGTAAACCTGCATCATGTGCAATAAATGGTAGAAACCATATATTTGTATAGTACAGGAGAGAAAAAGTAATGGAGAAAGGAAGGACGTAGAAAGTTGAAATAGGGTGATGGTAACCTAGAAAACGAAACAGAAGAGTTTCTTTTTTTTTTTTTTTTTTTAGGGAAAAAAAAAAGCCAGTAAAGTTCTCAACAGATATACTTTTGAATCAAATAATCAAGTCTGGAGATCATAGATGAATGAAATGAGGGCAGAAATGAAAAAAATGGGGATGAAGGCCCGGGGATAGAGATGAGGGGTAAGGAGGAGTGGGAAAGTGCTGTGGGAAGCAGCAATGGAGGTTGTAATTAACCAGGGGTTAATGGAGGTGGCTAATTGTCCCCCACATGTATAGGTAGGCTTTCTGCTTGGCTACATTACAATTAAAAAACCACCCTCCTAATGATAGGGAATAACAATTAACTGATAATTAGAAATATACTAGGACGACACACTAGTTCGGCCTGTGTGTGTGTGTATGTTAAGAATCATTTCATATGCTACTGGCCCTTTCATTGTTAACGTCCATGCATTGAATTGAATTATATCTTTTTTGCTTTAATTCCTCAGTCAATTAACCTACATAAGGAAAGATAAGAGTGCTCTTCTTTAACTTATCATTGTCTTTTGTTGCTCCTGTCCCCCATTTACCCTTTATCCTCACTCCTCTTTTCTCCTCTCCCCTGCCAGCTGCTGTTCAGACCCCCCTTTCTTTTTTCTCTTTCTAGTCCTACTTTCTACACTTTCTACATACTGAGTTTCCTTCTCGCTCTTCCTTGACTTTAAGTAATTTAGTTTCTTCCTCTTTGATCCCCTTTTTTTCTACCGGTTCTTTCTTTCCTATAAGTCTTTATATTCTTCTTGTTAGTGTTTCAATTTTTCATCTTTCACCACCTTTAAACTCTTGTTTTTCTTCTCCTAATTACTTTTCCTTCACCTCTTCTTCAATCTCTTTTCTCCAGTTCCTCTCATGATGGTGGTAATCACAGCAATAACAACGGTGTGATGATGATTATGAAGGCCAAATCCACAGAGTGGATTCATCCTTTATCTTAAGTAAAGGCCAAATTATAACCCAACATCTTTTCTTTTGAAGAGTACCAACACTCCTTTTATACAGAAAGGCTTTGATTGAAGCTGAAAAGGCCAAGTTACCTCTCCACTTCCCCCTAAAAGATCACTCTCTCTCTCTCAGATACTCACTCAGATCCACACTGCCTCTGTTACACAAGAGCACACAGTTTCTCTCTATGTGCAGCTTGTTTTTTTTTTTTCCCTGACAGATATAGACAGCTTCATAGCACCATTTGCTGATTGGAGCAGTTAAAGGCCCAATTGCCTCTCCTGGGCCACTTGTCGCTGACATTTTAGTTGATTGCATTGTGTCGTCAGTGGACATTTTAACATGAGTTCTTCCAAGTAAAAATGTCTTTAACAACGCTACTCTTTTCTTCTTCATATTATTTTTCTCTTTAAGGTATAAAGTCTTACTAGATTCATACTAGACTATATTTTTAATCTACCCATCTATCTTTCTGTTCATCTGGCCATCCATCCCATTGTCAATAAATTGCTAAACAGTTGCCAAAACTGCAACAGTAGGCCATCTGATCGTGTCCCTTAGTTAAGTTATGTATATGCACTTTATTTACATGTTTTGAGTTAACACTTGAATAAAGCCACTGATGACCAACCGATTCACAATACTACTACATACATAATATATACATTTATTCTTCCTCTCAGTATAATTCATTTCTAAAATATGTTTCCTCTTGACTCAGCTTGCACTCTGTGGGTGTATCCCATGCATATACCTATGCGAGTGCTTGTCCCAGCCTCGGTATGGGATTGAATCTAGCATGCAAGCAGACCCAGTAAATGAGGTGTGAAAGTGGCCTCCTCATATGTAGCAATCAGTCAGGCTGAGATGAATGAAATAGCAGTTGTCCATTAAACATCCTCCACAGAGCTTATTTCAGTTTGACTAGAGATATATCAGGTATACCATCCACAGTCTTTCCACAGTTAGCTCTGTGAAACAGTGCCAGAGAAACATATGTCCTTCTGTCCTTGGTTCTCCTTAGTTGTTTTTTTATCTATCTGCAAAGAAAATGTAAAGCAAACTTAAAATACTTTTCAAAAACATAAAATTTGAATGAAATGGATTTCCCCAATCTCCTCAAATATATCCATTTAAAATCATGATAATAAAAACAGCTCAAGTCCGTTGTTCTCTAGTGGCAAATGTGTTTTTGACCTTGTGGACTTTTAACCAATTATAAAAGTGAATAAATTCTACCTACGTGACATGGGACTGGACAAAATCTGTTTTTCTGTTTCTGTTTCAGACACCACATCTGTTTAAATTTATACATTTGCTTTGTTTTTAATTTTTCACTACATTTTTTTTAATTTTTATTATTATTATTAAACTTCATTTAGCTTCTAGAGATGCCAAAAAAATTGTGATTCAGTTTGTTGGAGCCGCACTGGGCCTTGGGAAGGTTGACAAACTACCAAATACCGTAACAAAGTGAAAAATTCCATCTTCTTCTTCTTCTGCATAGGCTGATTTTTCATACCCAAGACAGAAGCATTCATGCATATCAGTGTGCACACACTGAAAAATACCCACACACATCTCTCACCTTCACACTCAGATGTGCACACGAGCACAGCTGTATGGGCACACACTTAGACACACCCTCTCAGACCATTTTCATTTTAATGAAGCCTTTGGGAGCCTCTTCACATTAGAGGCCTAATGTAGCATTGTGTGAGGGACCCGGCACCAAATGAATGCCCACAGTAAAGCTATTCTGATGTGCTTCTAAATTATAAGTCCTGACTTACTGCAGTGAATTATGTGTTCTGAATTATTGCCATGAATTGAGTTCTGAAAGATGGAAATTTAAATGCCAGCTGTCCATTTAAAACTGATTCTTATTGTGCCTTTTGTCGTGGTTTTGAAGGGCCGAAATAATTTGTTAATCTTATCTGTAGCTGCAGCAACCATATTTATCCATAATGTGGTTTCGTGAATTTTGGTTGCCTTGTTTCACTATTTAAATTGCTGAAAAAGCTTTGATACAGTCAATATAATGAGGAAACAAGATGGAAAAGGCCAGAATTCTTAATAAGATAGTATTGGTCTCATCTTTTTCCAGCTCGCAACAGTCAGATGATACACAAACTTTACTACAGTGTGACATTCAAATGCTACACATACACTTAATTTCCCTTTTTCTTTGCAATACATAGATTTTTTTCTGTACTGTGTGGGCTCAGTATAACCTCCAGGGAAAATCAAGTGCAGCCTGAAGTGTTTGAAATGTTTAATACCATTGGGAGCTCAATTCCTCTATCTGCTGCTGAATACAGTTCCCACTGACTGTGTGTTTGTGTGTGCCAGTGCACACACATGGGGGACCTGACTTATTATCCTGGGAACAGCTTGTAGAATCATTTTCTCTACAGACTCCCCTGGGTGAACCCTGTTAATACTCTGTTATATGTGGGTTTGTGTATATGTCTGTGAGTGAGTGTGAATGCAGTTAGATGCTACTTATTCTGGGTTTCTTTCAGAACGTTTACTTGAACCAGACTGTAACCCTTTTTATCTGTGTGTTGGCAGTCTGGGGATTCCCGCTCTGTTTGTGTGTGTTTTTATAATACAATCACTAGTTGATCCGTATCCCATACTATATACATTTACAATGAAGTATGTGCCACATACTATTATCGACAGTGCACTGCTTTACCAGTTAGTGTGAGTGTATTCTCATTTACAGTAATACAAATTGATGTATGATTGACATCTGTCATTAGAAATCACAGGGAAAGTAATTTTCCCCCAGTCATTATTTACTACTTTACTTACTTACTTTACTTAATTTTGTCATTTCCAGTAGGGGTTTACCACACACCCACATGAGTACAAGGCACAGTTCTTCTGTCTTGTTCACAGTATTGAGTGTATTGTGCAGTTGTGTTTTTTTTTTGTTTTTGTTTTTTTTTTTTGGTCATTTATTTATTTATTTTTTGTTTTATAGAGTTTTATGGAGCCACTTTTACCATGTATAGCTCCCTCAAATGATAAGTAATATATCATCATGCACCAATTGCAATTTTTATGGCAGAATCCAAAGTTGGCTGATTTCTATAATTATCAGCACACACAACATTTTTGTAACTTAAAATCCAGTTGTAAAAAATATATATGAAAAAAATAAAAAATAAAATAAAAAAATAATGCTCCAGGGCTTTTTGGACAAATAAAATCCACCTGAAAATGAGTAACAATTCCAGCTCTCTGTCTTACTTTTTCCCTCCCTGCTGTTTTTACTTTCATCATCGTCAGCATTATGTCTTATAAGTTGGCCAAGAGCAGGTGAACCATGTGGAGGAGGCTTGCTGCTTTTGTGTGTGTGTGTGTGTGTGTGTGTGTGTGTGTGTGTGTGTGTGTGTGTGTGTGTGTGTGTTTGTGTGTGTGTGTGTGTGTGTGTGTGTGTGTGTGTGACTTCTTATTTCCCCTCTTTACATATGTGTTCATCAGAATGTGTGAGGGCCCGATTTACAGGATAAACTCAAAGTAAATGCTACAGTTGAAACCAGACGTTTACATACACTGTATAAAAAGACACATAGTCTTTAATAATCTTTTTCTCACTGTCTGACATGAAATCACTTTTCCTGTTTTAGGTCCGTTAGGATTACCAAAATTATTTCTATTTGCTAAATGCCAGAATAATGAGAGAGATAATTTTTTTAGACAATTTTTTTATTACTTTCTTGAAAGTCTGAAGTTTACATACATTTCATTAGTATTTGGAACCATTGCCTTTAAACTGTATGACTTGGGTCAAACATTTTGGATATCCTTCTGCAAGCTTCTCACAATAGTTGGCAGGAATTTTGGCCCATTCCTCCTGACAGAACTGGTGTAACTGAGCCAAGTTTGTAGGCCGCCTTGCTCGCACATGCCTTTTCAGCTCTGCCCATAAATTTTCAATAGGATTGAGATCAGGGCTTTGTGATGGCCACTGCAAAACATTGACTTTGTTATCCTTAAGCCACTTTGTAACCAGTTTGGCAGTATGCTTCGGGTCATTGTCCATTTGGAAGACCCATTTGCGCCAAAGCTTTAACTTCCTGGCTGATGTCTTGAGTTGTTGCTTCAGTATTTCCACATAATGTTCTTTCCTCATGATGCCATCTATTTTGTGAAGTGCACCAGTCCCTCCTGCAGCAAAACAACCCCACAACATGATGCTGCCACCCCCGTATTTCACAGTTGGGATGGTGTTCTCAGGTTTGCAAGCTTCCCCCGTTTTCCTCCAAACGTAACGATGGTCATTATGGCCAAACAGTTCGATTTTAGTTTCGTCAGACTACAGGACATGTCTCCAGAAATTAAGGTCTTTGTCCCTGTGTGCATTTGCAAACTGTAATCTGGCTTTTTTATGTTTCTTTTGGAGTAATGGCTTCTTCCTGGCAGAGTGGCCTATCAGCCCATGTCGGTACAGTACTCGTTTCACTTTGGATAATGTCACACTCTTACCAGCTTCAGCCAGCATCTTCACAAGGTCTTTTGCTTTTGTTCTTGGGTTGATATGCACATTTCGGACCAAAGCACGTTCATCTCTGGGACACAGAACCCGTCTCCTTCCTGAGCAGTATGATGGCTGGACATTCCCATGGTGTTTATACTTACGTATAATTGTTTGAACAGATGAACGTGGCACCTTCAGGCGTCTAGAAATTGCACCCAAGGATGAACCAGACTTGTGCAAGTCCACAATTCTCTTCCTGATATCTTGGCTGATTTCTTTTGACTTTCCCATGATGTTACACAAAGAAGCAGTGTGTTTCAGGTGTGCCTTAAAATACATCCACAGGTGTGACTCTAATTAACTCAAATGTTGTCAATAAACAGAAGCTTCCAAAGACATGGCATCATCATCTGGGCTTTCCCAAATTGTTTAAAGGCATAGTAATGTTAGTGTATGTAAACTTCTGACTTTGAAGAAAGTAATAAAAAATTGTCTAAAAAAATCCTTCTCTCATTATTCTGGCATTTAGCAAATAGAAATAATTTTGGTAATCCTAACGGACCTAATACAGGAAAAGTGATTGTCTGATTTCATGTCAGACAGTGAGAAAAAAAAGCATATGTGTCTTTTTATACAGTGCATGTAAACTTCTGGTTTCAACTGTACTTCATTGGATGTAGGTTCTGTGGAATTTCAAACAGCAAAAATGGCTTGATCCAATCTAATCAGCAGTTACCCCTCAATCAGTTTCTGCAACCTCTTTAAGGACAATAGGCTAGAAACACTTTTCTTTTTTTCTTTTTTTTTATCAACAGTAAACATGAGTACAAGTGGGGGGTGAAACTCATAATTTGTGCTCTGAATACTTAAGGGAATGATAGGGTACTGATGAGCAGGGAGGGCAGTAAACAGAAGAGAGGGCAACAGATAAAATCCTCATGCAGAACATTCCAGACAAATTTAGATCACTAAGCTTAGAGTGAGCTCGCAAACCACCTTTCATCTGCACGCTCTCTCTCTTTTCCATGTATGATCTTTTCTGTTGTATCTGATTTGAGGGGGTAGATATTAGATCCTTTGAGCTAAGCCAGTTAAGATAGATCCTTTCTGGTTTATATGTGTATCTGAGCTGATCAGCAAAAGATGAAAGGATTGTGTTTCTGTTTGTGTGAATGAGAACGATAGGCCCGGTAGGGGGAAGGAGAAAGTGGTGCAGAAACAATATTATGCTCCTTTAAACACTGTCAAGACTGATTTAAAAAAAAAAAAAAAAAAAAGAATTACTTGCGCCAATTCTTGATTGGTTTGTTTAAGCTTGTTGAAATCTGCTTTGAGCTGGATAGTTCACCAAGAGTGAAGGCATTAAAGCAGCACTTTAATTTTTGCCACCGGGCACTGCTGAGCCATATCTTCCTCATCACAGCATCATTTTCTCTTCAGACTCAATAAACTGTCTGTCAGCAGCAGTCAAACATTGAAAAGGCCTTAACTCCACAGGGATTGGTAACAAAAGAGATTCATATCAGCGTACTGTATAATCATTGGAGGATGGGACGCACGCTGTCAGATAGACGCACACACATGATAAATGGCTTGTGTGAATGAAAAGTCCTCCACTTATAGATTAATCCCTAGTTGCCATCAGTAATGCCCTGCTACTCAAGCTAGCATGCCATCTGTTGAGACCCCATTCACCCTTGCAACACACATTCATGTATGCATGCGCACACACAAACTGTGGGCTCTGTTGCGGTCACTGAGAGTTTATCATTTTCAGTGAATCTAATAAGACTGGAGCACCATATAAGATACATAACATTGTACCATGATATGTACTAAACAAGGCAGGGCAAAATAGCCTTCCCAATAAAGCACATATAATCACAAGTAAACTCAATGTGCTTTGCATCAAAATGCATGTACAGATACATGCATACAGTCTGCAGGAGTATGAGTGTGACCTTATCTCAGTGTACCTATTATTACATGCACATCATTATTTAGACCTTACTGATAGCTCATACACATAGAAAGTGAGAACACGGCACTGTATTACCAAACCAGGTTTATTCTATGTACCAAGATAAAATATAAAAAATTTTATTAATGAGCACAGACATCAATACTTGAAGTGCTCCCTTAAGGGTTTACAGCACAAAGCACCAGAAGTAAAAAGGTTGCACTTCAAACATGTTTTGAAAAGGCACATTTGAAGAAAAAGACTGGTGTTTACCCCAAATATCTGTATGTCTATAACCACACAGAGCATCACCTTTTGAAGCACATTTCGATTATGTAGCACGTAGATATTTAGTGATAGTGTTTTAAAGTTTTTTTTGTTGATTATCTGATTCACTGCTGACTTAGAATGACATGTGTACTTTGGATATGGTCCTTCCTATGGTTCTGTGGTTGTAGATTCTATAAAAGACTTCACATCAAAATTTTAAGGTGCACTTTATAAAGCACGTACATGCGAAAAGTAGAGCATAATTATCAGAGGAGTAACTTGTAAGAACTTAGAAATAACACATGAGCACATAATCAATCTCCTATTCTTTTACCTTTGAAAGCATTTAGAAACACACATGAATTCAGGTTCCTTCACATGTTTTTCGCTCACTCTCTCACATACACACACATGCAGAGAGCTGATTTCTGTCACCAATCAAGCTCCATTTTCCAACCAAATTAATTCTTTCTAATTTGGAGCTTCCAGTGGTCAACCCCCTGTGGTGTGCTGCAACTGAGCTGTGTTTGTGTGTGTGTGCATGCACACATGCTTTTTTGTCCGTGTATGAAGGAGGGAACATTCTACAATAGATCTTAATTGAGAAGACGGACTGCAATCAGCATATTCTTGTAGGAAATCATTAAATCATTTCTTCCACCCCTCTCTTTTTGTCTTTCTTCTTCTTGTGGTGATTAGCATGGTAATGATAGCATCCTGATTATGTCCATCAGATAAAAATGACATCTGTGGTCTCTACAGTTCTTTCACTGAGGAAATGAAAGTAAGAATGAAAAAACAGAACAAAACAAACAAACAAACAAAAAAAAAAATCAAATTTTCCCAATTAATGTGGTGAGTGTGACTCTTGCAATTGTTCTTGGTAAAAGTGTAAAAGCTAATACACTTGCTACTGAAAATCATGTTTTAATCACTGCTTTCAATTATATGAAATTACATTAAAGATTTATAACCATGGTTTTATGATCTTGATAGAAAAATATATAAATTTTCCAATATAATACAGTGTATGGTGTTTAACAGATCATGAGTGTTTTTTATTCTTCATCTCAAAGCACATCTCCTGAAATGCACTAAACATCAGTCAGAGTGTACACCAGTGCTAATAATACCTTTGCCACTCCTGATACTATTACTACCACCACTATTAACAGTAACGATAATAATCATTAATCTAGGAGTTAGCAAAACATCCACCCCAGATAGAGTGAAGCAGGATCGGGGCTATTCTGTAAGCTAGTGCCTTACATATTTTTATGCCTATCTTTATGTCGTTGATGAGAGCAATGGGAGCAAGGTTGGGTCTTTGTTTTAGGTTTTAGAAGGAGTGAAATTGTACCTGTATTATTGTTCGCTGAAAGTCTGCCGTTTTGTTTCAGTTATCATTTGGTTATGGAGTGGTGCTATAATGGACCAAAAGTGTTTATCGAACTCAGCAGGGAAGCCATCGGGTCCTGGGGCTTCATTATTAGGCATAAGATTGTGAGAGTGTAGTGGAAAGTTGTTCTTATGTTATTCATGAATAATGTTGGTTTGTTCTTTGTGGATTCTTCAGTAAAAGCTCTTGACTTTTTAGACATAAAGAACACCTACTGGTGCAGCCTTGACTCTTTGACTTTAGATCTAGTGGGTACCCGATGAATTCTCTGAGCTACTTTTCTTTTCTTTTTCCAATATAAAAATAGAAATTGAAAATAAGAGAGAGAGGCAGTCTATTGTACAAGGTCTGTGCAGAAACGGACAGGAATGTTAATGGACACCCCCAAATGACCCCCCATTGATTTGTGTATAAATGTAAATTTAACAACAGGAAAGTGCCTTTTTATCTATTCGCACTCATTTTAAGCAGACAAACAGCAGTTCAGGCTCAGACTGACATAACATGCAGACACCACATTGCCTCTCCATACATATGAAATATCTAACCCTTTATTTCTGTTTTTCTCGTTTCTCCATCTCTCTTTTTTCTTGTTCTCTTCTCTGTGTCTCATTAGGAAATGGCTAAGATATTAAATCATCCACGTGTCTATGCCTTCCTTCATGTACCTGTGCAGTCTGCCTCAGACAGTGTCCTGATGGACATGAAGAGAGAGTATTGCATCGATGACTTCAAAAGAGTGGTGGACTTTCTCAAAGAGAGGTAAGACAGGGTGTGGAATGCTGATGGACTGGATATTGTATGTTAGTGTCCTGATGACACCAACATAACTGTAATGTGTTTTTTTTTTCTCACTTCTTTTATTCACTCTACCTTTTATGAATAACCTTGAAAAATGACAAATTGCTAGGCCAAGCTCCCTGCTTGTATGAACACAGTGCACTGGTCTGAATAGGACCACTTGTGTCAGCTGTGTGTTTGAGTGGTAAGCTGTATCTATTCCTTATATTTCCACCGTCTTCTGTGATGTCACTCTGACATACTAAAAAGCCTTTTCCAAACTTTGAAAGCATCCTTCCCTCTCCATCTCTTTTAAAATGCAAGTTTTTGAATGATGCCAGCAATATATTTTGTAAATCTCACTTTTACTGCAGTGCTTCACTCTTTCTGTCAGTTTTCATTCATCGGGACATGAAGGTTAAAGGTTAAAACATTTCAAACATGGGATTAATTGACATGTTCCAGGAGAACTGACTGCAGCACTGTTTCAGCCTTGATTCCTGACTTTATATTGATGCTATGTCGTTCCAAAATACATGCAGAGAAACATGGATTTTAAAGCTAAACATGTGCATTCCTGATCTGAATTAAATATAGAAAATGAAATGACCTCTGACATAGCACAAAACATAAGAAATGATACAAACTTAATCTTTTACTGCAGCAAAGATAATCTGTCATGGTATTTGAGCATGATTAATTATGGCAATGCACATCAGGGATGGTGCATAGATATAGAATTTATGCTATGATGATACGCTATGAAGGGATTCATATTAAAGTTTTGAGTCACATTTATGCTATTATTTTGTGATTCAAAAGAGATATGTTTACATATGCAATGGTATATTCAAGCATGTTGTAGCTGTTGCCAGATGATACCGTTTTATTTTTAAGTATGCCTTTTTCATGGAATTAAACACGTTTAAAGATTAGAACAGTATAAGGTATGTCTGCCTCATTTGATACACTGTATGTGAGATATTTACAGTAACGGGAGGGGGGGGGGCAGACAGTAAAAGGTCCTATGTGCTTTAGAAACAAAGTCAAATCACATCAACGGACATGGATTCACCCCCATTGATATCAAGATAATCATAAGAGCATACCTCATTCAGCACATGATGGTTATCTCCCCTGTATAAATCCTAGATATTAATATCTATATGTTCACATCCATGTCTTTTGATGTTGCAGATTAAAGTCATTTTGTTAACAGAGTTTGCTCTCAGCAGATGAGATCCATGTAGAGCAGCAATCAATAGACTTCATGTAAATGCTTCATGTAGGTCAACAGTCAAACCATAGGCTTAAAAATAAAATGTAAATCTGGGTGAACAGGACTTTTATTTAGGTCACTGTAGAGCTATCTGTATTTGAAGCTTTGCGTGTTTAACTGTATGTACATTAAATATATGTACTCGCCACATGCTGCCTGAAACACTGAGAAAAAGTTTGTTCTCACTCAACTACTTTCTCTCTTTCTGTCACATCACCTCTCCCTTGACACACATCCATTCTTCCTTACCCCTTCCACTATGTGGAAACCCAACCAACCTGATCACACACGCCATTAGTTTGAAATCCTGTTCTCTTCTATTTTTTACGTAATGCTTTTGGTAGCAGTTTGTTAGTCTACATTTTCTGTCAACCCCTAATTTGGTTGTTCAAAAGTGCCACTTATGTAATTGTAAAACATGAATCCCCTGACTCTGTCTCATAGTGAAGGAATTGGTTTTGCAACATTGTTTCTCATAAGAAAATATTTTCTTATCCAGAAAACTTCTTTGTTTTGTTGTTCAGTTTTTATGTTGTGTTACTTCTGGTTCCACCATCTCTTCTAAATGACTCTGCTGTTCTTCAAAAATGACTTCTTTTTGAAGAATGTGGTAATGATGAATAATTTTGAACTTGTTATATGTAGCATGTTGACGAGTTTTATAATCCTATCTTTTGTACAGTGGTTTCTTGTCTTCTTTTTAGTGACTTCTGCTTTTAGTATCCTGGCACTTGTCTTTCTCCTCACTGCCTGTCATCTTTTTACTAGTCTTGAACTGAAACTTGAATCTTGCCTCTCTGCCTTCCTCTCAGCACTCAACTATATGTTTGAGCATTAAAGGCTTCTGATTATGTGCACTGTGCGGCCATTTCTTCCACTAGAGTTGAAGGCTTCACCATTCCTTTAAGTCTTCCCTTTCAAGTTCCCTCTGAAGGGGCCTTGAGTTGAGAAGTGATACTGCTGTGTTTGCTTTAACACAGAGTCAGATGCTTATCTGTGTGTGTGTGTGTGCACGTACTGCCTTGCTTTTTAAGCAGTTGTTTAGCCTAGACATCTCTATCCACGTCTTTTTGGGGGGATTTTTTTGAGTGTTCAGTAGACTTTTAAACAGTGGTACTGATCTGGCCAAAATCTTAACACACTGTGGCAAATGGTCATGGTAGACACAAAAAGATCACGCGCACACACACACACACACATAAACACGCCACACGCATGGTATCACATCATAAGATCCTGCTTACATAAACTGTCTGCGTGCGTCTTTGTATACGTTTGTGTGTGTGTAGTTACTCATTTTCTGGCTACTGTTACTTAAACACACACGGGTGATGTTGGTTGTGTGAAATCAATACCAGTACACATTCAGTGCTCTGACCCATTTGGCTGCAGCAGTAAAAGCTGGGGTGCAGTTCAGGGTCTGGGAGAGAGGCCAGGACTTCGGACAAGCCAAAAAACACCCACTTTATGTGTGTGAGCGAGAGAAGGAGTAAGCATGTATGTGGAAAACATAAACAGACAGTCTTGTTGTAACAAGTACAAGTCTCTTTGATTACAGTTAAAGCCCAACCTTTCCAGGGAATTGCATGATTCAGTGCAGTATTAACAACATAATAGTTGTTAATTAAAAATAATTGCATCCTTTTCTGACTTTCTCTTGATTGATAATGATGTACATGACTCATTGTTTTTTTTTTTTTGTTTTTTTTTTATATGTCCAGTGATTTGTCTCCTTCACTGAAACTTTTTCTTGTTTCCTTGGCCACACATGGTGCTTTCTGTGTATGTGTGTGTGTGTGTGTGTGTTTGTGTGTGTGTGTGTGTGTGTGTTTGAGGGTCAAAAAGTGTTTTTACTGATTCATTCTACATTTCTCTCTGTGGTGCACTCATGCACAAACAACTCAAGGCAAAGGCAAAGCCCTGTATGTGTGTCAGACTCACAGGTGACTGTTAATGTATAGATTCCCACAGTTAGTCCTTTGCTGAGCCATATAAAGTTCACCCCAAAGAATGTGACAGACAGGAACCTTGCACAGGTATGTATGAGGTCAGAGATTATCTGACTGACACCCCCAGCAGAAGACAAATGTATTTCTCTTTACAAACAGCTTAATGCCACCAACACTGCAGAGGTCATGAGGGGTCAAATGCCTCTGGCCTTCCTTATCAGAGAAAACCAGCACACTCATATACATGCAGACAGACATCAGACCCCCCTCCTTGAAATCATTCATGGCTGAGGATCTTGAACTCTCTGTTATGGACTTGAGACAACACTGCTTGAGTCATATTTGAATGGCAGCTGATGTTGGTAGTGTCTTTCTTTCTTTCTTTCTTTCTTTCTTTTCTGCAGACATATATTTGGTGCTGGAAGAGGTTTGAAAACTCTTGTCTTGTGTTTTAAATGACATCAACCAAAAAGGTTTGGTAGCCCTATAACTATTCCTGAAGCTGGAAGAAAAAAACAAGTCAGGGCAATGTGGAAAGAAAATATAAATAGTATAGTATCAGCCAAGATCAGAAACTATCGGTCACTCTTGACAAACATTAAAGTTCAAAGAATGCCTGTGAAATTTAAAATGCCTTTCATAAGTAGGAGTACAGTGAGACAGAAGCCCCTGCTGCTGCTCAGTAGGTGATCTCTGGTGGTTTATGACCAGTGATACTCTACACTTCAGTTTTTCAGAGGAAAATGTAGTATATTTTGTCACACACTAAGAACCATGAAGCAGTAAATATTACCATCACAAAAATCTATCAGAAAAAAAGTTACAAATGTTTCAACTTAAACAACTGGAAAAGATTACAGCATAGAACATGACCATGGTCTTTTGTAGAACAATGCTGCGAGTTTGTTTCAGTGAAAATAAGAACAAATCACAAGTTGCACAAATTAACTATATATTTGCAATTTCCCCAGAAACACTGCACTCTGGGGAGAAAAGAAAAAGTTAATTTTTCACACTGATGACCATACGACAGCTTATTCAAACAGTTTGATTTGTTCCACACTTAAACATGTATTGAGTTTAAAGGTCTCTTGAAGGTTGAATGCGCAAATCACCTGTCACTGGAAGCTCATTCACACTTATCAAACGTAATGGCAAATCAGGGTTTCTCTGACCCTTACTGAAACATGTGTAGATGGTGGAAGAAAATCAATTCTGTGTTTTGTTTAAGATTGTGTTCATTATGAAAGTTAATACTGTGGATGTGCTGGAGAACACCACTGAAATGCAAAATGCTGGTAGGACGATCGATTACGTTAAACTCAGGCACATCACATGTTGGAAAATTATTGACTCTGAGTATACCAAGTGTAGTCATTGTTTCACTGCAGATTTTTCATTCTTGTGTGCCAAGTTTATGACATTATTTTAGTTATATATATAATTCCATTGTTCTCTGCTTTAATATTTAGTGTAATTCCCACTGCCAAGTTTTTGGTACACAGAGTCCACTAAATTAACCCATATCCTCAGAGAAAAATTGCATTAAATATACTGAATGAAAGACTTAACTAATTTTTTTCAAGTTGTTATAACTGAATTGTTTTCTGCCGTGCATAATTCAAACAATCAGTAGAATAATTATTTCATTAAAATGGTTAATTTGTCCTCATCTGCCAACACAGACCATATTTTTTTACACCCTTTTCTCTCTGCTTCGATCAATTAAAATCACATAATGAAATACAGTCTTTATGTAATGACGTATGGAGAAAATCCTGTTATGGCGGAATAAGGCTGTTAAAGAGTGAACGTGGTCAGAGGATTTTCCACAGTTGTTTCATAGTTTGCTGTAATATCTGGGCTGATTTCCCCACAACTACTCGAGAGGATTAACTGTCTTTGATTCACAGGGGCCAAAGATGAAGAGCCTGGAAAGAATAGTTATGCGTCTGTGGGTTTGGGATTGGTTGTGTATGTGTGCAGAGAAGCAGAATCTGGCAGTATTAATGTTGAACTTTAGGGTTAGTTGGGTTGTGCAGAAATGAGGGGGTGTAAGCATGTGTAATCATGTTACCAGAAAGGGGATAGGGGAGGGTTGGCCATTGAGTTGCCCTCTGTGGTTTCCCTTAGGGTGGCTGGTTGGTTTCCCTGGAGGTTCTTTGTTCCTGACCTCTGAAAACCCTTTCAATCACAGTACGTAGGTCCTTCTTTGAAACGCTCCTACTCACACGTAAGAAGGAAAGCAACAATGATGTTTTCAGGCCAAAACTAGAGATAAAAATATCACTTTATTATTATTAGGTTAACATAATGTTGAGGGTATGTCCAGCTGTGGAGCTTTTACAGGTGTGGTCCCAAAGGAATGAGGATTTAGATAGGTCAACAGGTGATTAATCTGTGTGATCCCAGTAGCTGACTGGTACAATGACCCCCCTTGACCTACAACATGACCTATGGGGAAACAGCACCCGCTATTCAATCTCCATTTGAGCATTTGGTTACCACTGCCATGTTTTATTCCCTTTCTTTAATACTTTAAGGCATTTTGAAGTGCTTTCCTGGGTTGCGTTCACCTCACATCGCTTTGACCTTTAACATAATTCTGCTCTTCCTCTAAGGTGCCAAAGCAGTGCAGAATTTGTCTTCTCTGTCCTCCCTTTTAAAATTTCAACCTGTTCACCCTGCTTTAGTGTGCAAAAACAGTCTCATAGCTGCACCTGATTTCACTTAATGGTCTACAAGTACTTGACAGGTTTTGTTTTATATTGCCTTGATTGTTACAAAAAGACGTCAGAGAAAGAGCTATTACATGAATATTGTCTCTTTTCTCTCGCCCAGAAAGGATTTTATTCTAAAATGATCAGTACATACACACAAACGGCAACAGACACATGCATGTATGTGGGTGGTCTGGACTTTTTAGCACATTATTAGTCCAGCTTTAAAGACACTGGCTCTTATCTATAAAGTAAAGAGAACATTTTATCACTTCACACATTTTAAATGCGCAGCTGGTCAGACACCCTGGTGATTCATAGAACGAATATTCATGCCCTATATTCACAATAGTAGGTTTAAATCTGGTTCTTTAGCCTATTGTTTTTTATTAGCTGTCACCCCCCAACATGTCAAATGTCATTCGCAGACCTGTTGTTCATGAGATGATAAAGCTGTTTCCTTTTTATGTATTATTTGATGAGATAGGAGCCCAAACCAGTGTGCGCTTGTTTTAAATAGGATCTGACGAATACAGCCAAACTATTTCAAGACAGCATGTTTTGGGGTCCAACCAAAATTACGTTTCTGTTCTACATTCTCACGTGGAAAGAGTTAAGTAGTGACTTGTTCAAATAAATTTGGCTGTCATGTTTATTAGTCCTGCGGTTTAAGGTGATAGACAGCCATATGTCATAGAGAGCAGCATTGAAATGTATATACAACGACGAAGCAATAAAAGAAAAGGGAATACACAATATTTGACAATAAAATAGAGTAAACTAAGACAGATGTAGATGTGTTTTTGACACTTACATAAAAGTCTGATTTAAATCTGACTTCACACTGACTTGAAGGGTCATCTTTTTTTTTGTTGTTGTTGTTGTGGCCATGAGAATCAGGTGGATTCTTCTTTAACTAGCCTGTCAGTGTGTTTTGGTTGAAAAGAAAAAAAAATGGTAGCATTTATAACTTATATAACTACTATAGCTTTCATAGATTAAGTCTAAAAAGAAACGGAACACTTTTGTGCAGAGGTACTTGGTCCTGTAAAAAATTATTCTCCCATTCTCTAATACAGGAAACAAGGTTAGGCTTCATAGTCTTAAGGGCACCTTTAAGTGTTGCAATGTTCAGCATGTTGACGCTAAGTGATGATGTGAATGTTGATATAATGTGTTGATGATAAACTTTCTGTTTGTGTGCATGTCTGTCTCTCTCTCTATCTTTCAAGTGTAGCGATTGTTTCTCTCCAAACAAACGGCTCCAAGACAGTTGTGTTTGTGCACTGTCCGTTGAGTGTGTGTGTGTGCACATGTGTTAGTCATCTCTATTAGTCATGCGGAGTGACAGGGTTATATCAAACCTCCCTGGGTTATGGCAGGACACATGCATCAGTAGCGTGACTACACTGTGTGTGTGTGTGTGTGTGTGTGTGTGTGTGTGTGTGTGTGTGTGTGTGTGTGTGTGTGTGTGTGTGTGTGTGTGTGTGTGTGCGTACGCAGTGTGGAGCCAGTCTCGCTCTGTTTATTGTTGAAGACATACCTTCATTAGTTTACACACACACACACACACACACACACACACTCACACACTTAAAGGTTTAAGGTATCAGCGAGGGCTAATGTTTCACTGGAATAGTAGGCAGGAGGAGCAGCAGCTCCCTAAAGGCGTTGAAAAAAAGAAAAAAACAGAATAAGAGATAAGCGAGGGAAAAAAGAGAGGGAAGGAAGAAAGGGCACAAGAGGCGGGAAGAGAGAGCAGTTTTGCCGCGGTAACCTGCCACACTGGTGGGGAGTCAACATTTCACCCCTCCTTACTCTTGTGTTTTCCCTCCAGCTGATGATTCAGCAAGTGAAGTAAATGAAGCAGTGAGGGTTTCTGTGTGTTTTGACTCCCAGCCTTTGATTTAAAACCCTTATTAAAGCACACAGCAAAGTACAGCAAACAGCCTGCTTTAGTCATCACAGGCACGGGGAACGTCTCACACGCATACACATGGACACTTGAGTGTTTAAAACCATCAACATCACCATGTCCACAAGATGGACATGTCATTTCATGTTTTCTGTGCGTGCTTAAAGTAATAGCACATCTAAACTTCACTTCTAATTGAAGGCTTTCCTGTATGAAAAAAAAATGTTGTCTTCTATGAGCCTTGGAGTTGAGGAATTGCCCTTAAGGAAAAGGCCACTAGATACTAGCACCAAGAGAAACAACAGTACAATAGAGGGGATCGAGAAAGCTCCCAACATCTCTGCTGAAGCATGAAATTAGCATTATTTTTTTCCTATAACATCTTTTGGTTCAAATTATTTCATTTCGTTTAACATGTTTCTTTGTGAAAAATTAAGAAATGTATAAAATATATAAAAACATAGACATATATTTTTTGGACTCAGTCTAAGAGCGTAGTTGGAAGTGGTTGTATAATTATGCTGTCCAACCACGTCAGAAATCAAGTGTTGTTCTGAAGGGCTATGCTGGAAGACAGAAGGAAAACCCTGCTGTGTGTGCACAGAGGGGGGAGGAGATGTCATATCGTTTGAAAATGGGGATGATGACACACATTTTCAGATAGTCTCTCCTTGAAGACATTGTCATTGTGTTGCTCATGGTTGTATACGTAAAAACTAACACAAGCAATTGTGTCAGGAGCGAAAAAAGATCTAAAGAGAGAAGTTTAATCCCCGGCTCCTTTTTCACCTCCACACAGCTGAGCAATCATGGTGGGAGTTTGGTGTGAATGTCAGATTTGCGGTTTCCAGAAGTTAAATGGTCAGACACAGCCCTCTAATCCAGTGTTAGGAAATTGTGGGGGAAAGCTGGTTATCATGTCTTTGCCCTGATTTTGCCTGGATTTTGTTGCTCCATTAACAGCCAAGATGGCCACCAGAAGTAAATACACCCTCTGTATTATTTCAGCAATCTAAACAAGTATGTGAAACCACAGATGGCATGTCCATGTTTTTTTTGTGCACATGAGAAAGTCACAGATAGAGCCTATTGTTATATAACAATGTACACATTATACATCAGCACAAGCACAATGTGTGTGTTACATACACGTCTCACTACTGAACTGGCTAGAAACAGCCATGGATGATTCCTCAGTGGTTCTGCTGATGTAATTTCCACTCTGCTGCTGCTTGGAAAGAAAAAAACATCTGTGGACAACTTGAGAATTTTTAAGCAGTTGTGACTTAACGTGTCAAACCTGAAGAGCAGCAATTCTTGATGCGTTTTGTTTACATAACACATCAGAAATTATCAGCCAGTTTGTTTTGACATTTAAATGACCTGACCGTTGCGTGATTAAACTCTTATCGGGCCAATGAGATTGTAGTTGTTACACAAATTCCTCACTTTTTTTCTTCTTTTCAGAATAGTTCCATATACACACAAAATACCATAGTTGTCACCAGTTGAAGTCTTACAAGCAAGATTTTCCTTCCTTATACATATATTAACATCACATAGAGTAGTATGGGAACACTATTTATCCATTTGTCTTCTTGTTTATACTGTTTGTTTATGCTGCCTGTTGATTTATGTGTGTTTGTGTATTGAAGTGATTTAATCCAGGAAGGAGTGAAAGAGGGAGGGAGCCTTCCTGCCTACATACCTGGCTGTGTGTGTCAATAAGTCTAGCACTGTGAATTGGCTCAGTTTAAACAACAGGAAACCAGCAGAGAACGAGTCATTAACTTCACAACAAGCTGAAACTGAGGAGTGTATGTGTGTGCGTGTGTGTAGCCAAGAGAGAGAAACGTCTTGTGGATAATGACTCCTGGCAGTTCCTAACACATCCTTGTCTTATTGACACTTCCTTTGGATTATACCATATTTCCTCCACACAAACCACACACACACAGACACACACACACACACAGGATACATACAGCTTTACTTTAATTACAGGAATTAGGTTTTCCTTCATTAACTAGTGTTAATTTATTATAAGGCCTCTTAGACCACATTACCTATCCTTCCTGACTTAAGAGAGAACAGAACACACACATACACATACACAAATGCAGGGGCACTGGGTTAGTGTGTGTCCATGAGAGAGGGAGGGAGAAAAACACAGATGGACAGGGAGTATTGACACTTATGTAAGTGTGTGAGTGTCCATCTTGTCAGAGCAGCAGTGAAACTCTATGCCTCCCAGTGGTCACAAAGAGCAGGTGGCAAAACAGCCCAACCCATACACACACTGTGCCAGAATGATTTAGAAAGAACAAGGTGTTTTTTTTCCCCTTGAATTGCATCAGCACGATACTCTAAATCCCATTTAATTTAAAAATGCGCTTTACAAGATGGCATTATTTACTCTGCTCTCTTATTCATTATCAGCTCGTTTTTTTTCATGACAATTTCTAAGTTCAGTCAGTGGTCAGTCAATATTGTCGTTATCAACTGACTGTAGTTTGTCATTTGTCATTTCTATCAGTAAAATGCTTTAATGTGGGTTTGACTCATGGGCCTCAAGGTTATCTGTGTTCATGAAGGACTGAGGTTATGTTTGAGTTACCACAGTTTCCTCATGTGTTTCACATTTTCTGTATTTGCCTAAAAGATGTGCTGGTATTTGTTTTTCTTTGTCCCTCAAACAAATTGTGTTTGTACACTAGTATGGGAAAGTACATTGACTTTTTTTCCCACCTACAAAGTACAAACTGAAACTGCATGAGATCAGATTTATCTGGAGACTCAGACTGTTTGTTCTCCTATTGTTCATTCATATTATTCAGGTTGTTCTACCTCTGATTTCACAACTTCTATAATACAGTACTTGTTCAGTCAAGGTTTTGTTTTGTTATAATAACTGAGTTATAGATTTCATTATTCCACACCAAACTCCTAGGAAGACTGTCGTGCTTTGAAGTCAGTTTGACATTGTGGTGAGGTGTGATTAAAGGTACAGTGTGTAGAATTTAGTTGCATTTAGTGGTCCAATTACTGCATTGTAATCTCCTCACATCACCCTCACCTTCCTAATGTAAAGGAGAAACAACACTTTAAGGACCCTGTTTAGAGTCAGTATTTAGTTTGTCTGTTCTGGACTACTGTATAAATAAGGTGTTTCAACATGGCGGCCTCCATGAAAGGGGACCCTCTCCCACTGTAGATAAAAAAGGATATTTTTTAAGTAACAAACATAAAAATATTCTTATTTTCAGGTGATTATACATGCATCAAAACATAGTTATGAATATTATATTCCATGTTTGCCTTATTCTGAAAATAGAGGCCCCAAATCTTACACACTGTACCTTTAAGTACAGCATTGGCATCCGTCACGTTATGCACAGGGGCTTGACACACATACGTACGAATGCTAAGGCTAACACCTGTGTCTTCACAGATAACTGTGACTGGTAGTATGGCAGGGCAACATGAACATGCAAACAACATCCCTTAACATAGTTAACATAATTAAAAGTCAAGTAACAAGGCAGCAAAGTGTTAACTTTGAACCCTCTGTGTTTGCACCCTCCGAGTTCACTCACACGCAAGGTCAGCTGATACTTGTGTACATCAAAGATCACAGTCATGTTTCACTGTCTGACTCACCTTTCGCTCTCTCTCTGTCTCTCTCTCACTCTCGTATCATATTTCTCTTGCTGAGTGTTTGAGTCACCCTGCCTTTCATAGCTCATTTTCAACCACCCAGTTTCACTTAGTTGATGGACTATAGTGTGTGTGTGTGTGTGTGTGTGTGTGTGTGTGTGTGTGTGTGTGTGAGAGAGAGAGAGAAAGAGAGAGAGAGAGAGAGAGAGAGAGAATTTGTATTTGAGTGACGCTGTGTTTTTGATCTGTTGTGCAACAGTTATTCCTGTCTCAAGTGACGGGCAGCAAGCTCTGATGTGTTGCCACTTTTGTATTTTTGTGTGTATTTCTAAACACTACACTGTACACTGTTCTCTACAGGGAGGGAAATTTGCCGCCAAAATCTTACCCTGTATTTTTTCATCCCATCTACTGTTACAGTACATGTTCCTCTGGTTTTGAGGAAGCTGTCAGTTCTTTAACCATAGGCAGTTAGACTTTGAGAGAACCATAGATATATGGATATATCCATATATAATTAATAGATCTACATTACCTCATGCATCTTTTTCTGCATTATGGCCAATGGAGAAAAAAAGTTTTTTATGTCAGTGCTTACTGACAACATATATGCCTTTAGCTATAAATCTCTGATAGGCCAATATTAGCTGATAAAATTGGCATACTGATGTATTGGTTTGGTTCTAGCAGTTCTTTTTTTTTTTTTTGGTTCAGTTTTTGAACAGCAGATCAAGTGTATGGTACCGTTAAGAAAAATAGACATTCCCCTTACAGGCAATATAGTTTTGCGTATGTCAGATTACGTTGACAGTCCTTAACTGATTGTCTGTAGACTCTTTCAGAGTCCTTCTGATGTGCCTCATTTTGCTGAAGAAATCGCACATTAAAGGGACACTAATTGATTTTCCCTGACAGGTTTTTCCTCATTCTCAAGAAAAGCCCATATGATGCTCCTTTTGGACTCTAATGACTATCAGCTTAATGATTCATAACATGATTAGTTAGTTAAAAATAATTAGTCAGTTAATTACCTGTCTAACAGAAAACAACCAACTTCAGAAATCAAAGGTCTTTACCACAGTATATAACACAGTGTTCAACTTTGTTTCCTGTTGCTAGCAAAGTTTCATGCCTTTAATTTAATTTTCTGTATTCAGGCCCAGATAGACAGTGTCTGTATCACTAATTGACTGACTTATTAGCCAGCTAACCAGAGCTTCAACATGTGAACCCAAAGCTTCTCTTTTTCCGTTGCGAGAAGCTGGTCTGAGCACACAAACACCACTTAACTAAGAGACGTTTTTTTAATATCAGTCATTTTTGGCCTAACAATTACCTTAGTAGTCCTTTTAACTTCCATTAATGTGTTTTGATAGAGAGGTAGTTCTTCCTCACTTTGAAAATGTCACTTTTAATTACTGATCTTTTTAGCGTTTTAGAACATCCACTTATATCTTTGTACAAAAAGAGAAGATAGATGTGTGTAGTTGTTTCAGCAATTTATGGCATTAAAAATATTTCTAGCTTGCTGTGGGTGAACAACTTGATAGAGCACAAAAAAAAGCCTACGCTTAAAGCAAGTCTGCTGCTCATTGGATTCAGGTAAGGCTTTTATGTCCAGCATTTATCTGGTGCTTTGATGTTATCCATATCTGTGCGGGTCAGGTCAACACATCGGGATGGAATGATGAATCACATGCTACTGGTATGTCAATGAAGGTTGGATTAAATTGAAATAAAGTGCAAAGGAACAGTCCATTTAACGCCTGGCTAGACAGTCATGAGTGTCATGCCTTTGCACTGCAGCCCTCTTAGGCATATGTGTGTGTGTGTGTGTGTATTTGTGTATACAGATAACTGTGTGTGTGTGAGAGAGAGGGAGAATGAGTGGATGGATTTGTGGTGTCTGTGTGCTCTTATTATTCCTCCCTCAGACTAATGAAATGTGTATGTGTGTGTTCTCATTACCCTTCTCCAAGGCTAATGAAGTATGTGTGTGTCTGCATGTGTAAGTGTGTGTGTTAAATTGAACTGCAGTTCTGCTCTGCTGTGTTCAGGCTGTTTCATTAAATGATAAAGTTTACTGATGACTCCAGTGGGATCATTATTTACTTGGCTCTCCGTTCACTCCACAGCAGCCACCTCGATCTTTACAAATGACCTGCTACATAGAAAGACAGAGGTTATTTTGCACTGCAGGTTTACAGACAAATGACTCGGTATTCACTTAGTGGACTAACAGCATATCTAAAGGGTTTACACACCCTATTTGGACTTTTATCAGTATCAGTTGTTTCCCTACTGCAAAAAATATAGACTTTGCCTAAATAAGCACAGTTAATAAAAAATAACCATAAAAGGATAATCATTATCCAGACCTAACATGTGCAACACATTTTTAATGTTTTTTTTTCCAATATTCAAAACTGAATTACATCTATCCCCATTACATATGAATAATAGAAACAGTGATTAAGGCAGAAAGATGTGTGGAGAAGTGTGAGGCTGAGAATAAGACTGTTAACTCAAGAATACTGTCACGGCTCAGTACATTTAATATAGCGCTAGTAAAAGTAAAACAAAATCATTCCACAATCCACTCTCTAAATCCACAAGATATACGGAGAGCAGGCAAGGATTTAAGGAAAGAATGGGTGAGAAATGCAGGTTGAGAAAGTCTTTCTGACAGTTTGACAGCTCCTCTCAGGCCAACTGAAGCCATCACTTGTCTCATTCTGTCTCTTAACCAATCATTTGTCTGTCACCTCTCTGCTCTCAAGCACGTTACAGCGTTTTGGGGTTTTTTTTGCTTTTTTTTCTGTTTGCATCCTTCAGTCATTGAATCACTTCACAGTGAAATGCCAGAAAGCAACTGCCACCTTGTCTCACATACTCATTGCATTACTTGGTGTTTTCTTGAGCTGTTATTTCATCTCTCATCTATTCCTGCATTGGAATCTGCAAACCTGTTACACATTCAGAACATACGTTCATATCAATATAAAGTATATACTTCCACCATTAGTAGTACTTCAAGTGGTAAATCTGAACTTGAAATTCCTGGTTTGATCACATTTTCCAGTATTCACATTCCCGAATCCTTTCAGACACAAAATCCTGTACACAGATTGAATTACTGTAAGCAATACCATTGCCTCCATTTAACTCTATAATCAGATGTAATCAGGTTATAGGTCATAGTAACATTCATTTAGGTATCCAAAGTAATTTTACAATCATTGATTAGTGTCAAAGTGAGAACCATTGTTTGTCTCTACAGCTTTAATCTGTCTGAAATCCTCTTGTTACTGTCCAATCACCTGACACCTTCTCAACCATTTTTTACAGTCCCTTCCTTCATCGTTGATGGTGGAAGTGGTTGAGGAAAGTGAGTGATAACCAAGCAGACCTCTTCCCCTCTCTCTCTGTCCCTGTAAATTGAGCTGCTACATGACAGTGCCATTACCTCCAGCTGCCACGGCTAAATCAAACACTTAAGTGTCTGAGTGATTACTCTCACTCCTCACAAGTGTCCTTAGTCTTCCCCCTTTTCTTGGGTTCCTTCTGTACCTTCTGTCTCATACACACTGTATATAATACATTGTGTATGAGATGTTTTAATTAAGTTATTTTACACAATGAAATACACATAAGCATATATAAAAGCCCCACAGCATGAAATTAAGAAAACCTTTGAACAAACTAAAGAAAAAAAAAACACAAATCAAGATGACAAACCAAGAAAGAACTGACCTGAATAACACAATGTAAATGACAACTGTTTATCGAACTTCACTGACAATTTTCCATAAAATATATTTCAGGCAGAATATTACGATGTTTCTGTGTGCATGTTCTTGAGGTTTTGATCACATCTTCAAAAGAAGTTTAATCTCAGTAAATAGCTGAAAAACGAAGATATGGATGACCTTTAAAACTGCTCTTGTGTATATTGTGTTGGAGAAAGATTTGATGAGAATAACAAGTCGGCTTAATGATAGATGTATTTCGTTTTAAGAATATTTCACAGATTCTCAAGGGTCAAGTTCATTTTGCAAGACATCTGTTATATAGATGATTTATATTTTGATAGCTAACTTACATTTTCATTTATTTCAAGTGTGACCTGGTAACAGCTCATTCTTTGGCAGCATTTTGAAGAAATGTACTCTAACTACTGCTGAAACCACTTTGTACTCCTGTGTAATTCACAGAGGAATTATTTTGATCATTAAAAATGGGCTTTTTGTTTCCCGATATAACCAGAGATGATCTCGTGGAGTAACGGTAGGAGGAGAAGATTTTGGGAGTTTAGATTAATAATTTAGATTCTAAGGTCAAAGACATAATGTTCAACCTTCTGTGATATCAGGAAATGACCATGAAAGAGTATTGGACAGATGGCTCCTATGAGAACTTAACATCCCTGGTGAAAACCCTGCTGCTCGTCCTCTCATATGCATTGATTACATCTGACTTGAACATAATTTTTGCACTATGTTGTGGTTCTGTAATCTTCAGACCTGAGTCCTTGTAGATTTAGTTCTCCCTCTCACCCCAGCTGCTGCTCTCTCTCTGTCTCTTGTACACACACGTTATAGTAAAGCCATGAGATTACATGTTAATGTAATTTTATTTAGGAGTTTCCTCAAGACAGCAGCTTTCCAAACTTTTTACATCTGACAACAAAATCTCCCCACAGCACATCCTCTTTCCCATCTTCATCTTTTTCCCTCTCCTCATCGCCATGTCTCTCTCCCTTCACTGTCCATCTCCCACACTACAGCGGCCCCAGTGTGCCACACATTATCATTTCAGAGAACACACACAGCGCACACACTGCAGCACAGATGGGTAGCATGGTTTCTTTCCGACAGATGAATAGGTAAATATTTACCTTCCCAGATTGTCTTTCTTCCACGCTCATCCTTCTATCCCTCCACCCATACACCTCCATGCCACACTCATCTTCTTTTCCTTGCTGTCGTTTTTCAGGGTTCTTCTGTCCCAATGGTCTCGCCTTCATCTTATCACGGGTGCCGCTCACCGGCATCTGTTGTGCACACACGCTTGCATACACATGCATATATTTTAAATATATGATGAGGAGTTTGGTTATATGTATTAGGAAACTCATACGTGCATGTATGCACGTATGAGGGCCTCAGCAAACAAAGAGTTGATAATAATTGTGCTGAAGACAATGGTGTGTTTTATGAAGCTTAATTCAGCCCATTGAGGCAGATGGGAGACTGACTGTGTGCTTATCTTGAGTTTTAATTAAACGACTTAAGTCTCCTATGAACACATTCTCCCTGTGTAAATGCTAACTCACTGGTAGCACACCATGGCTAATGGAGGCTACTGTCTTTAGGGATGTGGTCTATTTGCCTCCATGGGGCAGGGGAAGAAATGACAGGAACAAAGCACACACACAAACTCACACCTATTTTCCTGCCCCATTGTCTCTTTTGAGTCAGGGGCTTCAGGGGCTGTGTTGTCTTTGTAGTGTGAAGTAGCTACAGGAAATGCAGCATTAGCAACTGCCTTCTGTTGATAAAAATGAGTCCATCCTCCAGTCTCTCCTCATACAGTTTGCATGACATATTCACAGGGGTGTTTCCATTAAAACAGATCATCCATAGTCTCAGACATTGTCAAAAGAGATCTAATTAAATGTATCCTGTATAAATAGACACTTAGGATGCATTTAAAGATCTATTTAGAGTGCCAATAAGGTAATGAGCAAGATTTTTTTTTACACTTTTTGGGGGTAAAGAACACATCCTGTGATATCATTCCCTAATCAATACTAATCATTATTACCTCTTTCTCTGGGCCTGGCATACCAGATAATGTCTTATTTCATAGATCCTGTTCTCTTTTTGTTTATCTCGTTTCCACACACAAATAGGACTCATCTTTCTTTGTCAGTATTGTTCTGTTACTCTGCATCCAGTTCTCTCAATTGGTTTAATTAATTAATTGGTTAGATAACTCATTGCTCTTTTTTAAAAACATTTTTGTGTTATCAGATATGTCCTGGTTTAAAGTGACAATGCTCACACTTTTTTCAAGCGCATATTTGCATATATTAGTTGCAATCAAAACTATATTTGTGCTCTACTTAAAGGTACAGTGTGTAGAATTTAGTTGCATTTAGTGGTCCAATCACTGCATTGTAATCTCCTCACATCACCCTCACCTTCCTAGTGTAAAGGAGAAACAACACTTTAAGGACCCTGTTTAGAGTCAGTATTTAGTTTGTCTGTTCTGGACTACTGTATAAATAAGGTGTTTCAAGATGGAGGCCTCCATGAAAGGGGACCCTCTCCCACTGCAGATATAAAAGGATATTTTTTAAGTAACAAACATAAAAAGATTCTTATTTTAAGGTGATTATACATGCATCAAAACATAGTTATGAATATTATATTCCATGTTTGCCTTATTCTATAAAATAGAGGCCCCAAATCTTACACACTGTACCTTTAACATTGGATAGGAATAATGAATATGTTTCAAAGCTTCTTTGACATTTAAAAAAGAAATGTAGTGCAGAATAGATGGATGAAAATCAAATTGATGGGTTTGATGAAGGAAAACAAGGCTTTTCATGCTAATCTTGTCCTCTGTTAAATTTATGTACACTACTTGTGACACAAGTTCATTCCAGGTGAGACACGCAAACCTGTTTTTTTAGTTCTAAAGGTTTAAAAATAGTCCTCTTCCTGCATCGGTTTATTGAAAGCAAGTTGCGCTGACACCTAATCTGTCTTCTTTCTTAATTTTCTCCTTGTCCTGTCTTAGTCTTCTGTTTCTTACACACTGTTTTTGAAAGGTGAACAATAACAAGATACATTTCTCCTCTCACATTTTAACAAGGCGAGTATCAGTGTGGTTCTTGTTCATTAGTATCACACATCACACCTCCATCACCTTTAGATCTGGGAGAGACAGAGGTGTCAAAATGATAGTGTGTGTATGTGCATGTTTTTTTCCCCCTTCTCAGCCTCCACCAATTCACACCAGTCTTTCTCCCTGCTCTTTCTCTCAGTATTCTATCTCCATGTGTTGCTTTGCACCCCTGCCCTGAATTGTACATTTTTTTTCCAGAAATGTCGTAATTTTTCTTTGGACTGCTGCAAAAATAAAAAAGGACACACTGGCTACCTACAGTATACAGTATGCCTTTTGACTGCCATTACCACCAAAGGGCCATAGCAAATTGGATATACAGACCATGAGATGCAAAGAGTGTTATCTGTTGAGGCCAGGAAAAAAAATGTACTTGTTTGCATTGGTAATTTTGTTTCCTTAATCTGTTATTAATGAAATAGCTCGGGGAAGTATATCATAGATATTGTATACTCTTGTAACAACAGCATTAAAACAACATTGTGTAGGAATTGGTATTTTTGTGCCCCCAGTTTCTAAGTGCAATACCACTGTCATAAATATGGACAAGTGTACACAGTTCTTGTTATGAGTATATTACTCATGTTACTCAAAAATACATGCATACTCAAAAACTAGTGAGTGAACAACTTTGCCAAACATCAGTCAAGTGCAACAACACAAGACATAGCCGCAAGCTAATATTTTTTACTAGTCCAACAGCAAAAGCCCAGCTCAGTGTATTTTATTTCGCTATGCTCTCGCCAACAACTAAAAGTCACCATTCACCTGATTACAAGTCAGTGTAGCACGATGATTTGATTGAAACAAGTTTATTATTACCTATTACTTTTATCCCTGTAGGAAGATTATTTTTATTATATTTCATAGGCTGCACAAAATGTCTCAAATGTGCATTCTAGACTAAGCCTGCCAAAAAAAGTTACTCACTGATGAGCAATGTGGGTACACACTAACACAGTAGGGAACCTTGGCTCCATAAAATGAACTGTATTTCCCATTTTCAGGACACTTTACTTGATTAAATATTGTGGAATGCCTTCAGGCTGTAAATCGTCCTCTGTTTACATAACAAACTAAAGGATTAAAACTATGTATTTTGTGTTAAATACTCAGGGGTTTAGAAGCACTGCTTGAGGGTATTCAAGTAAATTTTAATCACAAACAAAGAAATTTTCATTTATTCATTCATGTAACCATTCCATGCTGAGATTTTTGTTTTTAATTTATTTAGTTTTACTTTTCTATTGGAGAGTTGTTACGTGAGAGGTCAAGGATGCCTGTGCCTGCAGGCCATTGGTTAATATTAATGACTATCAGCCAATTGGAACTCATCAATAGGTCAGGGGTTATCATGGGGTTGCAGATGCAGGAAGTTAATGTAATTAAAGATGCATCATGTTGTCGATTGTAGAGAAAACATCCTTTCCACTCTTTTCTTAATGTCTTTGTTGAGCTGTCTTTCTCTTTGTCGGTCATGTTCTCTTATTTGTGTATTTGTTTCTTATCTTACTGTCTTACAGATTTCAAGGATTCTGAACAATAGATAATATTTTTTTTTCTTTCTTTTTTTTTTTTCATATTTTTACTTTTTATTCCATTGCTGTGTTTTGTCTAACCGCTTCTGCAGCCAGGCACTTGCCAGGCAGTGAACATTCAGTATTAGAATTACAACGTCATATGGGAGATGCTTGTTTAAAATGAGCAAGGAGAAAAAGAGTGGGAAAAATAAATATAAAATGAAGGAGTGGATTCAAAGGAACAAGGTGACTGATAGTTTACTTAGTCACTTTCTTTCCATTCAATTTTTAAAGAAAATCTGTTCATTTTGTCTGATAGTGATGACAGCTTGGTTTATTGTAGCAGACTGCTTGCCACATAACACATTGCTTTAAGAGGCTCCAGTGTCCCACCCATTCCACTGCATCTAGATGTTTGATGTTAGAAAGCTTTTAATCAATGGTTTGGTTTGCTTGTATTGAGAATGATGTCATATTATTTCCATACTGGATATCATTTCCAGTCTGACTTGAAGAAAAAAGGTCACTCTAGCAAATAACTGCATTCTCAGAAACAAGCAATTGGAAAGCCAGCTTGTCAGAACTAATTTGGACTTTGCTTCTCCACATACTTTTTAAGAATTAAATTATGTTCCCCGCAGAATTTTCAAATTGGTAATTTAGCCCTCTATGGTAGTTTGGAGCTACTTTAGTGATCAGAGATGATGTTAAATGCATTTGCGATTAATCATAATCATGGAAAAGGTATGCCAACATTTCAAAACAGCATATATCTCAACAGGAATGTCAAGTATGTTCTCTAAAGATACACGGTTTTCTGACAGACAACGATGACTAAGTCTAGGAGTTCTCTTACAAGCCATCCAACTGATGTCAATACAAACAAAATACATAGAACGTATCAATGCATCTATTCCCACACCCTAGTGGCTCTGAATAATCCAATGAGCCAACGGGTCAATAATCAATAGCCATTGATTGGCAGCAAAGGTCGCTAATCAGGGTATGATTGGCTGAATGAGTCCTTGGGGAAAGGCTTTAGCTTCCTTTAATGCTGGTGCCCCACATAGTTTTATCAAAGACATGTATCAACAGTGGGAAAATGTTTGCTCATCGCAAACTTCAGAATATTTTTAGGTAATTGATCAAGTTGTAAATAGAGGGTAAATAATGTCAGATTGACATGTATTGTGCATGTTTATATGTTATTTTTTTATCATTTGTTATCCATTAGAGATTCCTCTCCATGATGCTCTCAGGTTGATTGAAATACTGAAGTCAACATTTATGTGGGGTTAGTTCCATAGCACTGACAGATCCAACTGGTGCTAAAACAAATTATGAAGATTGGCTTCATAGTTGCTCTGTCTGATGTTATTTTTTATATATTTATAATTTTGTTTTAATCTTGTCAAAGGATCATTCTTGCTATTTTCCTGCAAGACCAGAAGTTAAGTAGAAGTTAGTACTCTCCTCAAGGGGACCCTAACAGCAGTTGTTTTCAAAAATGTCTCTGTCTCTCTTTTAGGGTCCCAGGTGTAACCATTGCCACAGACATAATCTGCGGTTTTCCTGGTGAGACAGAAGAAGACTTCCAAGAGACAATAGACTTGGTAAAACTCTATCAATTCCCAAGTCTCTTCATCAACCAGTTCTACCCCAGACCCGGTACACCTGCCGCCAAGATGGAACAAGTACCGGCACATGTGGTGAGTGTGGACAAGGAGAACTCTTTTAATACTAGTCTTATGGCATATCTGATTTGAAGTTTAAATTTAGCTGCCCTTGTGTCAAAGTGATCACAGACAATAACTTAGCGCTTAGTGCAGAACTGTAAGTTACGTTTTGTGACCTCACAAAATCCTGTTTTGGCAAAGCAGAAAACATGACCTGACTGACACACTGTATATACACTTATATACTTACACTGGCTACTGTGGTAACATGGCGGCTCAACATGGCAGACTCCATGGAAAAGGACCCACAGTGTCTGTAAATATAAAAGGCTCATTTTGGGGTAACAAAAACATAACAATTTTTATTCAGGTGATTATACACTGATAAAAACATGTTATGCGTATTATATTCCATCTCTGTCATATTCTGTAAATAGAGCCCCATAAATCTTACACCCCTTTAAATCAGCCAAAATAAAACATTGCAGGTTGCAGTTAAAGCAGTTGTACATATATAGTTATTGTGAGTAAAGATATTGGTATTGATACTGTGTGCATGTATTCTTTGAGTGGGCATATAGTGTACTGTGAGTGCACACACAAAATTGCACGTGTCTGGGGAAACAGGCTGGCCCCCTGTCAACTGAAAATGTGAAAGCCTGTTCCATTTCTGTCATGATTTAGTATAAATTTTAATATTACTAATCCTGAAAGACGTGTGTAGGGGGAAATGTGTTTGTCCCTTTCAGACAGACAGACAGACAGACAGACAGTTAGTACACATACTGTATGATAGCAAATAGTCTTAATGTGTAAATGTGAAAACGTTAAAGCCTACATTTGGTGTTGGTAGTTACTGTAACTGGGACCAGATAATCCAAATTTATTTAAAGTCCAAGATCATCAGGGTGGGACTGAGTTAAGCAAACGGCAACTGACTGTGATGGATATGACATCTGTCAGTAAAGCCTCAGTCAGTCTTAAAACTGAAATATCTCCTTAAATGAGCAATCATTATACGAATTGCCACAGAGAGAGGTGAAATTTTACAAGGAGAGCAGAGTAACTGCCTGTCTCCCAGTAGTAGCTGCTGCATTTTAGCCTCTTTTTGTTTTCTGTAAAACCACACAACTCCTGACAGGTTTCTGCCACTCTCTGCCTCTTTCTCTCTATGTCTGCTTCAAATGAAACAATTAACAGCTACTGAAGTCATAATTGTTAGGAAAGGTGTGTGTCAGAGAGCGAGTAAGTGAGAGTGTGTGTCCACTGATTGTATACATAACCATCAGCAGTCCCAGCGTTTTCTTGACCTTTTGCCTGATAGGTTTCTCAGCTATATCATAGTTTGGCAGAGCCAAATTGTAAATCATACATTAACAGCAATGTTGCATATGACCATTGATACTCTCTACAGTCCCTGCAGTGTATTTCTATGCTCGTTATTTTCATTATGTTCAACTTTTGGATTGGATGCACAATTATACGCACATATTGTGATTAAATTAAGTTCTGTTCCTTGTTTATCTAAAAATAAGCAGAAGGAATTATTGCTTATTTAGCATTCAGCTTGGTACTTTTTCTTGGGCCAATAGACTCAAAGTAGCCCCATACATAGTTGCTTACTTACATCATTACTTACATCCACATTTAATCAAGCTGCAACAGTTCCAACATTACTCAGTGTTAACCATGGCACGCATGCTACTTGTTCTTGTTTTCTTTGACATTTTTTCTTTAGTTTGACCTCGTACATTATGCTATAACCTATACTGTATGTTCTATCTGTTCATACATTTGCACCCTCTCACTCTTTACCATCAAAGTGTTGACACATCTCTTTCAAGTGGAGCGTCTTCATAAGTCATTCTCTTTTTCTCTCCTCCCTCCTATCTTCCTTCATTCTCTGAGGAGAAGCTGAGTGTGTCTTAGAGGGATCAATCCCCAGACAACCACATCACTGCTTCTCCTCTTCTTATCTTTTTTTCCCGCTCTCCTTTCCTTCTTCCTCCTGTCTCATCCGACTTTTATTGTCAGCGGTTGGATGTCAGCATGCATCTATCCAAGACTTCATTCCACAGGCAGCTCTTTGATTGTCAGACTTTGGCAGATTGCTGGTTCCTGTGGAAACCTTTTACTGTCAAATCAGCCTTTTTTTAGATACAAAATTATTTTAATAGCTACTTTTTATTGTTTATTTAATGACTAAGAGGTTTGTACTGAATTACAGATTAAGCATTAAAATATGCATGGCATGGCAGGCAACAAAGGGGGTATCTTGCTTCACCTAAACCATTGTGACTTTTTTTTAAACTGCCTTGAATACAATCTCATGTTTTCATTGTCATCCTGCATTCCTAATAGCATTTTCACCGGTCATCTAAATGTTGAAATTTAAGTTAATTGTGGGTATATTTGTGCTTGACAGAGAGTAGTAAAAGGTGAGAGAAAGAGAGAGAGTCAGAATAATATGTCAGGGTCCCTGTAACTGGTACACCTGCTTCGGTGGTTAAAGCTGCACACAACATCACATCATCAGTCACCATGCACCTGTTCTTACACACACACACATATACGGACAGACACACACACACAGCGAGTGGTGGCAGCTAGGCGACGTCTAGGCCATGTAGGGTCAGTCATTAATAAAGTGCACCAGATGGTTTGTCTGGAACACAACTGTGTTGAATAGCCACAGGAGGGATGGATGGAGAACTAGATGGAGTAGGAAGCAGAGACAGAAGGAGGCCTGAGAGAGAGGGAGAGAAGGTATAGAAGGATAGGAAGAAAAGCTAGAAGGGAAAGGGAGACGGATGGGGGAAATAAAATGAGACAAAAAGAAACAGCTACGGGGACCTGAAGGGGCACCACCTCCTTTAGAAATGTAATTGGCCACTATGAGTGCTCACCTGCTAAATGTGGCAGCTGATGATGATGAAGATGTCAATCTCACCATTTGGCTGTGGTAAAGGTGGTGGTCTATGTCCATGGACATTAACCTTACAAATGTAGCACACTCTGCCTTTTAAAACCAAGTGCTGATATTTACCTTTTCTTATCTTTATGGGATGCAGACATGACCTTTTCCAGCACCACTGTCAACTGGAGGCAAATCAAATCTTACTTAGTGTGATAGTAGTACCAACACATTGTCTTTTTAGTGATTTAGTGTTCCTCATTTTACTATACCTTGCGGGGCAGATGAACCTCAGTGGTTATGGACTTGAAAACAGGTTTAGGTCATTGCACCACTGGAACACATCGAGAGGCAAGCATATTTTACGGAGCGGTTAGGCATGACCACATAATCTAGGGTTTTGACAGCGGTGGACATTCTGTGTGATGAGCTGGTTAATTGAACTGTCAATACAGCCCATTCTCCAAAATGCAAGCAGCCACTCTCAGTCGCCAGTCACTTGTGTAAGAGTGTGTGTGTTTAGGGTAATAGGCAGGGATAGATAATGAGGACTGAAGGTTGTTTGTTTGAGAAAGGTTCCCACATGCCTTGGATATCCTGGAAATTCGTAAATTAGTTTTCAGGTCCTGGAAAACACATTGGAAATGAGAGAATAAGTAAAGTGATCTTGTCTTTGTTTTCATGGAGGGGGCTTTTTCCCTAGCTACAGTACATTTTTTCCTACCCTCACTTAAACATGAATTCTCATTGGAGAAAAAAATATTAAGCCAAAGGACATTATTAATATATTGCTTTGGACAAAAAGAGAAAATGACTCAAAATATAGAGACTGAGGTTGGCTGAAAGAGTAATTGTCATTATGTAAAAGTAACAATAAAGAGCAGACTCTTCTCATGAGCCAGTTAGTGTGTCCAAGTTGTTTTTCCACATTCCACATTTTTGCACATTATCAGTTTACTGTCATTATTTTTATGATGTTGCATACAAAATATGGTTTTGTTTCAGCATTCTGATTTCCAGCCATGACAAAAGCACATATTTGAATAGAAAAAACACACAGACAGATTTATTTCAGTAAATCAGTGAGCTTACTGAGAGAGCTGGAGAGGGTCCAGCTGCGACGTGTCCAGGTGTTTTGAGGTATCTGTAGGTCTAACTTATTACCTTTTGTAATAGATGATATATGAGAGAATACAGGATGGAGCAGAGAGCAGAGACAGATGGAAAGAATAGGAGACCACAGGGATGGAGGGATGGAGGGAGAGAAGGGAGCATGTTGAGAATAAAAGGATGTGAATGCTATTAGCTTGGATCTCCATAATCATCCCCAGGTGACTAGAACTTAGCCTTGATAAATGGACTTGGTGAGTGTAGTGTGTGTGTATGTATGTGTGTGCTCGGATTCCTATTGGTATGCAAGGAAGAGTTGAAGAATGAGCAGCTGCTGGAGAGAAAGAGAGAAAAAAAGTGATAGAGAAGGAGATTAACTATTCTGGTGGGACAGTGTTTTTAATTTCCCCAGGTTGTTATTGGTTAAGAACTCCATTACCCACAAGGCACCATTGCGGCAGCTGTCAAAGTGAAACAGCTGGCCTGACACTAGTAACTCCATCTCCTAGCCTCAGTATCATTTATCTACGCCTGGACATACACGCAAACACTTGCATGGACACATACATGAATGCGTTTCCCCCTCTCTGTCTCAAACGCAGACACTTAGTCTCTCACACACATATCAGGGGAGATAATAACACTCAACTAAAGGCAGTCTAACAGGTATTAAGGTTGAGTTAATGGTTAAGTTGCTGTCTGGGACCAGGTAGGCCAGAATTTGATTAATGAGGACCTAGTACACTAATAATGGAACAGATAACACATTGCATTTAATGATCACAGTTTTTGCTTGCCGCATTCAAATGCTTTTTTTCTAATCTGAGTATGTCATCAGTATGCTAGTCATCCTAGAGTTTTAACTAGCTAAAGGGTCTGAGAGTAACAATGTTCTGAAGGGTGTAAAAAATCTCCAAATATACAAAACACATAAGTGTAGATTTGTATAGAAGAGGATGAGGGATTTATTTGATGCTGCATCAAGGTGATAGTGGTGAACACAGCATAAATAAAAAAATCATTATTTTTTTAAATGAAAATCTAAGGCATGCACGCAGAGCATACAATAGAATGTCCAGAATGCACTGTATATTTACTAAAAGGTAATTAATGAAATAATAATAAAAAAAATAAACAAATAAAAAAATAATGATCTTACAGTTCTCCCAATAATATGTGTTCTATCAGATATTGGCTCAAAAGAAAAAAAAACAGAGGTTTGTGACCAAGATTTTCTGAAGGCCAGTGAAACACAATGTGTACCAACCGTTTTTAACTGTTTTACTGGCCTGAATGTGTTTTAATGACATGATAATACCACCATGTTTATAGTCTTTTCTTCTGAAAAATGGAGAGCTGCTGTAAGCCATTTCATCTATGCTCAGTGTGAAAATATTTCTGTGTACATTTAGCATATCACATTGCTTAAATTTGATTAGAAAATCAAAATAAAAAGTTTTCTGTGAAGGTTCTCAGTCGTCCAGGTCATCTTTCTGCAAAAAAGGTTAAGTCTGGGGCAACTGGACTGTTTGTAGATCCGTGAAGACGTTTCGACTCTCATCCAAGGAGCTTTTTCAGTTCTGACTGACTGGTGGGGAGTCTGTGTTTTTTTACTAGGAAAGCTTGTAGATCCACACATTGTTCTCTCACTTAGTTCGTTAGTGCTCATTGTTGTGTGACGACTGCTGTCAGAGTCGTTGATGGTCACCTGAGCTCGGGTGTGGTCGATGGTCGTTAGAGTCACATGAGGCTAAGTGTGAAGTGCTGTTCAGTCTCCTGGGGAAGGATGAAAGGACAGCATTGTAGGTGGGGGATAAGTGGTGTCATAAGGCCTCCTCCTCTGTTGAGTGAAGGTTTATGTACTTTTACATAGATAGCCTCCTTCACTCCTCTTTCGAACCACCTGTCCTCCATGTCCAAGATGCGAACATCGTTGTCATTAAAGGAGTGTCCCTTGTCTTTAAGATGTAAGAAAACTGCAGAAAAAATAAAAAGTTATGTCCCTCTCTCTAGATTAACACAAAACATTAACAGTTTATACCATGAATAGATCTTAGTTAACAGAACATGCAGCATATCTGACACAAGTCAACATAATTGGACCATGTTATGTGCAGTGACCTCTGTAGAGACAAAATGGTCACAGAGACAGATCAGCACCATTGTGACCAGTCTCATTGTGATGCTTTATGCTTTAGGAAGTGTTAATCCTTGCACATAGAGACACAGCCACATGTCGATAATGCCTACGGTTTTTCTTGGAGTAATATAACACACACACGCGCGCCGTGGGTGTAGGCTCTATAGCACTAACATCTGCCTGTCATTAGGGAAAGACAAACGGGCACATACTGGTAAGCCTGGAGCTCATACAGTACAAGCTAAGGCAAGATCACTGTTACCTTGCCCCACAACGCTCTCACACATGGGCATACTGACATACAAGAACACACACACAAACACACACACACATTTTCTATTGTCTTAGAGTCACGCATTGAGCATGTCCATGTTTTCAGATTCAGATCTATTTTTATTTGCTGGTCAATTTGACTAAAATTTAACTTTTAAAAAGCTGCCACTCTCAAGACAATTTTTTTACATGGCTTAATATTGTCTATCTATTCAGCAGTGTTGTTAACTGTCAAGATTAGTTTGATCAGGGTAATTGCACTCATTGCCTCAGAGCTTCACAGCAGATATTCCTACTTCAAATAAGATAGTGTTAGAACAGCAGTGTGTAAGTTTTTGTGCACTATTGGCAGCACAATGTGTGTTCCTGCCTGTGTTTGGAGTCTGTGTATGAGTACAAGTGTATACATCCATGTAATGTCACTTCCCGTTAGACGCAGCATCCGTCTCTGGCGGCAACAACAGATGGACGTAATGGTAACAACCATCGTTCATCATCACCACGGTGACAGGTCCACAGACACCCACACACAGACAGTGGCTTTGTTTTGCTGGGTTGCCACTAACACAACCTCGATGGCATGCTAGATTAATTTCTCTGGTTGATGGAGCACACATGCATGCACGTGCACATACACATACCTCTATACAGGTACATTAGTATGCAGCACATTAATAAAGCTCTCAGAAATAAAGATGCAATGAAATACGAAAGGTAACACTGACTTTGTGAGAGATGCATGGTTACTTAAAGCATTTGCATTAACAAGGTGGTGGATCTCAGATTATGTAAATGTTGCACTGTTTTTGATGGCGATTTCAGGTCTGTAGAAGCAGGTTGCAGTCGTATTTTCACAGTATAACATGTTTTTATATTAATCAAGCAGGATTGTTTATGTAAATATTGTATAGAAAGAGATGTGTGTATTGACCTCTTTTATGTTTTGTCTTGTCGGAGAAGTATTGGAAAGTAAGGGCGTCTGAGTTAAACGACTGCAATCCAGATTATCACATCAAACGCTTAATGTTTAATAAAGTCTGCTTTTCATTTATGGTTGTTTATATCAGTGTTACTCAAGTCTCAAAATGCATATGAGTATCAGAGCACGTGTGGCATCTTGCTTCATATTAGCAAAGTTTACACATCTCCGCCTCCCCAGTGCAGGCTTAGTTAGTTCTGGGCAGAGTTTTTGCTCAAGGGTACTACGACAGCAGCTGTTATGAGATAATGAGAACATTTCTCATTTACTTCCCCTTAGCAAGCTTTTCCTATTAGTCCAGCAGTTTAAACTTAGGATGTCACAAATGTCTCCTGACCTCTGTGTAAATATCAACAATACTTTAGAAAACTAAGACTCTTGGATTGCAAGTAATGAGATGAGGTGTCCTCTTCATTCATTTCTATTATGGTAGCAGATATGAATGAAATGAATGTCTCTGTATGAAAGCCTACTGGTTTTACCTCCTAATAGGGTGACGTTACACTTTCTCATACTTTTCTCTCTTTCTCATCTGTATCTTTTCTTTAATTTGTTTCATTCTCTCTAGTTTTCATACTGTTTTCATGTTCTTGTATTTGGCATGTTTTCACACTTTTGTCCGTTATGAGTGTACAGCATGTGTCTTTCCGAGTCAGTGTGTGAGCCTGTGTTGGAGTGTGTGCGTTTTTGTATGTGTGTGTGCGCGCTATTGAACTGGATAAATTCTGCTGGGAGCTCATTGGTGGTTGAGAAATCCTTACCTGCGGTTACATCTGTCTTACAGTTCCTCACACACTCACACACAGTTGACCATCACCGAATACAGAGTGATGAAAGGATGGAAGGAGGGGAGAGAGTGATGTTGAGGAGAAATGATGAGAGAATTGCTCTCACCTACGGTGCTCCAGGCAGAGAGAGAGAGCGAGTGAGAGTGAGAGAGATGAGGGGGGACAAGACTTATAGGGGGAGGATGGGTGAGATTGAAGACAGAGTGATTAGTATGAGTATTCCTTCACTGGAGAAAAACACAGGGAGTGAGGGAGAGGTAGAGCACCAAGGGATAACATGGAAAGGCAAAGAAAATGAGAGAAAGAGGATTTGGAGATTCTGGAGAGCCCTTTGGCAGAGAAAGCGAGAAGGAATCAGGTGAAAACAAGAATGAGAAGATGGCAGAAGGACAGGGCCAATGATTACAGGATCGTATGGATCTCAAGAGCCCTGGGTGAACAGAGAATGTGTAAGAGATGGGTAGAATTGGAGCGTGGGGAAGAAAAAGAAGTTAAGATATACACAGATGGAAGGAATAGAGACTAGGGCATGAGTGATGAAAGGACAAAGAGAACAGCAAAATCGAAATGATAATTTGCCGAGGGCAAGGAATACTGTACATTTGTTACTTTTAAACACTTGTACCCTAAACTGTACCTTTATTTTATCCCCTTACTTTATTTTTGCGTTTGTTTTTCTTGCGACATGATCTCTTCTCTGTTCACTTTGACACTTTTTTTCTTACCTCAGCCTTTCCACTCTTCCTGTTTAAGGGCGTTAGCACAGCCTGTCATATGTTCTCGCTAACCTTTGAAATAATTTCATTTTCTCCATCTTTGTCAACTTGACCACACATACTGTACAAATTGATACATTTTTCTTCCGTCTCTGCATCCACTCTCTCCTCCACATCCTCAAGCTGCCATTGCTTATCCTGAAGCTGCATTTATCTATAATGATGCCTGTGTGCGATAGCAGAGCAACTTGTAGGTTGTAGCTCCCTACGTACAGATCTGGCCTAAGGACACAGAATCTAGCCCTTTACATATGCGAGAGGAGGAGAGAGCATGCAATGAATGCATACTCCCTTTAGCTACATAGCATATACATATATCCTTCCCCCTTAGCCAGACATGGCCTAATCAGCGTGCTAATTAGCACACTTTGTAACTGCGTCGGCCTCATGTAACTGATTGCATTAACAACTGCCACACATCAAACAGTCATGTCTCGCGCTTGTGCATCTCATTACACATTAAGGACATGCAAGGTTAAGGCCAGACTTTGAGCGGAAATAAAATGAAAAAAAGAGAAATATTTTCTGCCACAGCTAGTGGGCAATAAATGTATTTTTTTCTCTCTGTTCATTCCATATTTTACTGATTTAATGGATTTCTGTAGGCGTTCTCAGCCATGGTGATTTTTGCCCTTCTGTTTAAGTGACCCAGTAAGTTAACATGAGTGAAACTATTCTGAAAGTCCATATTTATGTCCATATGTCATTTTTTTTCCTATTTGTAGGACAAGCAGACGATGATGAGCACATGCCAAAGAACAATATTTTAGACCATGAGGGAAATGTATAAAAACAATAAAATATAAAAAGTGTACGAATCCTGATGAGGTGATTAATTTGTCCCATTTACAATACATACGGTCACCTAAACATAGACTGAAGGAATGCTTACATTATATTTTTAACTTTTTAGAGGGTTTCCAGGAACATTTTATTATATTTTATAATTTTTGATACCAATGAACAAGTACTCAAGTCAGGTTTATGTGTACAGTGTTATAAATGGGCTCTTACAGGTAGGTCCAGGTGTTTTGTATTGAATCATTAACATAAAGCAAGTGTTGGACAGTATTCCCTATCTAGATAAATGGATTTTAAGTATAACTTTAAATTTCTGTTATGTTTTCTTTTATTGTCTACAGAAGAAGCAGAGGACTAAAGAGCTGTCACAACTCTTCCACTCTTACAACCCATATGACCATAAGGTAAGACACCTGTTAGTGTTTGTGATCACTGGTTTACCTTTCCGTGTCTGCCTATCTGCATGTTTGGTTTTGCCTGTAAAATATCCTGGTCTTTAATTTCTTTGCCACACAGTGAACTATTTTTTCTATTTATACATTATTTCATAATGGCGAGAGCTAAGTGTATAAAACCTCATTGACCTGTAAAGCAGAAGTCTTCACTTGACATCAAAAGTAGTTGAAGGTCACCATCACTGTATTGTCTTTATGGCTGTGATGAGTTTGTTGTCTTCTCAAGATGGACACCTCTTGTCAGCAATCTAGTGGATGAAGACAGCTCAAGTGTTTGTTCCTGATTACATTGTGTGTGTGTGTGTGTGAGAGAGAGAGAGTGTGTGAGTGAGATTGAATTCTGAAGTCAAAGATAAATCTCCTCAACCGTGTGTAAGTATATTTGTGTGTGCGTGTGTGTGTGTCTGTGGGCTCATACATTATGAGGTTAACATCTGACAGCAGACTGAACATGTCTCTTTTCAGGCATGCTTATGATGATGAGACCCTTGTGACAATGTGTGTGTGTGTGTGTGTGTGTGTGTAAGTGCGTTCGTGTGCTGAGTCCTTCTGAAAGTGACAACCCCATGACAACAGCTGTCAACGCATTTTTCTGCCTCCATGAAAAATAAAAAATATATTTTGATATATTAGACTATCATTGGTCCTTGTGATCATGTAAATATTATTTGTCAATAAGATATTTCTCCAATGTCTGACTAGTCGTATGATCATCATAATGAGAACTGAGGCAAAATATTGAACAATACGTTCAGGAGCCTGCTACTGCAGAGTGAAGGCCTCCATGCAGGAGACACTGCACTGTGTCATTTAACAAAGCTTTAGCTCGGTGAAGTTTTTTTTTTTTTTTTTTTTCGCAGAGTTTATACCTCTAGAGGAGTTTGTGCCTGTGGTGCTGCTGTTACACACTAATTAAAAGGATATAAGAGAGATCACGTTTTCACTGTGGCAGGCATGGATCTTTGCCTCCCACACACTTAAATACACAGGCACACACACACACACACACACACACACACACACACACACACACACACACACACACACACACACACACACACACACACACACATACACAGGAACACTAATAATAGTATACGTGTAACACACATGCACATAAGTGAGTGCATAAACACACACCTCTTACAAGCAGCGAATGTGAATCGAGCTAGAAGTTAGAACTCTTCATAATACATTAACACGTTTGCATCTAAATGAGATATTTAGTATTTGTGAACATGCTTTCTCCTCGAATACAATTCCCAGAGGAATTTAGAAACCAACTGTGTGACAGTGTATCGTATTGAGCCTGCTGTGCTGAGCTTCTCCATCTCACATATTACTGAACACTTTGTCCTTTTACACCTTTTTGTGCTCACTGATTTGTGCGTGTTTTTATGAACACGCTGATTCATGAAGGTTTATATTGTTCAAAGCAGAAGTTAAATAATTCCTCAGCAAATGCTCTGGAATGTCCCACAAAGCCAAAGAAATATTTTTTATATAGACGCCTCTGAATCTTTCGCACATGACTAACCACTTCTTAAAACCTTGAACGACACTTGGAGATACATGTTTTTTAAGTGTCCTTGTCCCATTCTGTGTTTTTATTTTTATTTTTTCTACCTTAGTATTTTATTCTATTGTATTTCTTTCTTTCTATCTATCTATCTATCTATCTATCTATCTGTCTATCTGTCTATCTGTCTATCTGTCTGTCTGTCTGTCTGTCTGTCTGTCTGTCTACATAGAGGCACTTAACCAGAATTCTCGTAAATTGTCATAGTATACAAGTTCAGTTTCTTAAATTACAATTTGAGCAAAATCCACTTCAGTGTGTGCATTATTTGTGAAAATACTGAGCACTATCTTCTCAAAAGATAGATTTTATTTGAAGTACTACTTTAAAGGAACTGTATTGTCTCACCAGATCTGAGACTTCTTAATTCACCCTGAGCCAGTGAACAGCTTGAGATCCTCAGGGATAAAGCCCCTGTCCATTCCAAAGTTGAGGTTAAAGATGAAACATGGCCGTAGTCAGAGCCCAGACCTTCTGAAGTGCCCCCTCCAAGAAGACATTATTAGAAATTTAGTCATAAAAAACAGTGAATTAATTCTGTCAAATATCTACATAAAGGGACACTCCAGTAGCCTCCCTGGTAGAGTCCTTCTCACAATGGCCCAGGTTTGATTTCCAGCCCTTGTACCTTTCCTGCATGCCATTCCATCTCTCTCGCCCTTCTTTTCTGAAGCCTGTAAGCCAGAAAAATAAATAATGTAAATAAATAAATAAATAAAATAGTATTTTTTTCATTTTTATTTGGCTTAGATTTTTTCATACTGTAAAACACATTATTGTCAGCTATGTTAAAATATAAATTACACATTAAGTGGCTAATACATTTGCGGTGTTAAAACAAATACTCTGCTCTGATATGCCACATTTATTACTACATACAATCTTTCTAATCCCCAGCAGAGTGCAATTTCAACTAACTTACTGATAACCTTGCCTATTTCACCATAATGTGGATAAAATGTGTCAAAAGTAATCCCATCTCTATTATATGCCATCTGATAGCCCTCATACATAAATATTTTTAACATGTCAAGCAAGTTTCTTGCAAATCTTCTATGCAGCAAAACTTACAGCCATGTTCCTCTAGATTTTATTCATTTTCCAAAGATTGTGTAGATGTGCACATAAATCCCCTTGCATTACAAACCCAGATAGCCGTGAGATATGATTTAATGATAATAAATCTAATGTCAAGCATGCTTCCTCCCAGATCAACCATGGTTCTGCCTGTCCTTGCCCATGTCCATACACCGTGGAAATGTTAAGGCAAATCAGCTTATATTAAGACTGTATAGCCGTTAGATAGAAATAAATGAAGTCTGATAATGTCCCTCATTTTACATTAAATTCCCTAGGGTGTCTGGCCTTTCAGCTTACAGTTTATGTAAGGATATTATGTGTTTACTAACACATCCGCTTGTGTGTGTGTGAGAAAGAGAGCGCACAGATTTAGAGGCAAGCAAGAGATTGGTGTCTTCTAACCATTATTGTTAATACACATCGTCCTATAGGTATGAAAAGGTCATTAATAAAGACTGAGTCAGGGTAGGGGGTGGTGTGTTTGTGAGGCTTTATTGCTCCATAGCTTCAGGCTAACAACCAAATGAAACAATGTTTTTAAATGAACTAATTGGGTTTTTTTGTACCAAGCTTGTTTCTTAATCTCCCGTGGATAGCTCTGAATCACAAATGTGGAAAATGGCTAGCTAAAACACTGTCAGCAGTCTGTGAGTGAGAATAAATATTGTCCTTCTTTCTTTGTTTTCCTATTTGTCTTTCTTTCTTTCTTTCTTTCTTTCTTTCTTTCTTTCTTTCTTTCTTTCTTTCTGCCTCTGTATATTAAACAGCGTTATAGATGTTGTGTATGTTGTGTATTCACTCAGACAGTTGTACTCATCTGGTGTGTGTATGTTTAACAGACAGAAGTGTGTGTGTATGCGTGTGTGTGTGTGTGTGCGTGTTTGTGATGATTAATGTGAAATATCCTATAGCCAGATGGTGCTGAACAAGGCCCATCCATCAGCAATGAAAAGACCAGTGGGCAGAAAGCTGGCGGAGCACTTTGTCTAGGGCCAATGCCCAGCACCGGACACACACACACACACACACACACACACACACACACATACACATACATACACAGTCTGAAGCCTCTGTGTAACCCACTGAGCCACATTGGAGCCTTGTGTTTTGTTTCAGAGTACAGGTTCTTGCTTGTTTTTCTTTTTCTTTTTGCTGCCTGGGTCCCACATGAGTGGTGGTGTCTCACCCTTAAAACACATCTGGTGTAGTTTTGACACATACAGGTTTGCAACCTATTTTGGTCCCAAGACAGAGTTTAAGGGTCAGATAGTTGCATTTCGTCTACTATTCTACTGCCTGATTTGTGTTCATATGAGAATCAGTGAAAACTGTAATGGCATAGCAGTGATTAAATATGCCCCAAATGTGAAAATTGCCCTTCATCACAATTAAAAAGCTAACCAAGGTGACACAAATTTTGTGAACATACTTCACATTTACCAGTTCATTCATTTAAATATTGTATTACTGTATCATCTGATACAGCCAATATTTTCAGCCTTTGATCGCAGCTGAGGTTTAAGTTGTTACTGGAGGGCTGTTCCCCATTTAATTGGGAGATTTTAAGATGGCAACTTTATGGTCTGAAGTCATTTTTCCTCTTACCCACAGGCCTCTGCTGTGATTTCTGTGATTTCTGTGTTCACATTACAAGTAATTATTCCTGTTTTTATTCATAAGTTGGATTTAATGAGAGTCAGGGGTGAGAGTCAGCATGCTTGTCTTGCTATTGTTTGTCTAGAGTGACCACAGTCTGTTCCCATGTGCAAATGTGTAGTTAGAAAAAGTGCATGAACACAGTACACACATACAGACCTTTCTCCCTTTGCTGCATCACCGTGTCATCTGGTGTAACTTTGTGCTTCCTGAAGGCTTTACCTTTCCAGGTTGAGGTTGTGAAACTCCCATCATGCTTTAGTCGTTCTCAGCAAACTTAACTGTGTGTGTGTGTGTGTGTGTGTGTGTGTGTGTGTGTGTGTGTGTGAGTGAGTGTGAGTGAGTGTCCATGCATTCAGCTGTTTCTGGCAGAGCTAATAAAGCCCCTCTCCCCTCTCACACCACACTGTCACAGTCTCCTGAGAACACACACTCAGACACATACATACATTCTCAGTGCTGTGTTCATAGGCCTGAATGACAGGGGTGACAGTTTTCCCTGCGGCAAGAGAGGAGGGACAAGCTGTCAACATGGCCCGCTGCACCTGCCCAGCCACACAAGACACAGAGAGAGAGAGAGAGAACTCAAAGTTAGAAACAGTGCAGAAGGTGGAGGTGGCTAAATGAAAGGCTGATAATGAAAGACTAACAAGAGAAAAGACAGCATTTGCAGAAAATAAAACACTTAATTACACTCAATAAACTTTCCCCCTTCAGCTATTCTGAAATCCCAATTTGCCTCATAGAAGTTGACATAATTATTTATCATTTAAAGAAAAAGAAAAAAAAATGTTAATTAGTCCAACAATTCTCCTCCCCTCCCCCCAACAGATCATTTTGTTAATATTTTCCCACAGGTTCATAAACTAAACAAGTAGTATTCTGTTCTTTTCCCTTTGGCAAATTTAATTACTTTTATATTGTAGAATGAGTTTCTGCTGTTGTTTTGCATTGTTGTGAGAAGCTAACCTCCATCCTTGTCGAATTTGACATTTGCTTGCCACACTTTTTTCTCCTTTTTCTCTTAATTAACTGACTATTCAGGGCAAGAGAAGGCGGGGAGAGGAAGGAGGAAAAACGAGACGGAAATATTGGTTATTTCTCTTTACTTATCTCCCTATCCATCTGTCTGTTTCTGTGAAAGACATGTTTTTTTACTCCAGATTCAGCAGGGCTTAAATGTTTGAATGTGTCTTAAATTATGTAAATTTAAGACCTTAAAGGTATCTGAAGTCTTCAGTACTTTTAGCACTCTTTTGTTGCTACTATACAAAGGCAGTTGATTATTTTGCCATTGTTTTTATGCTGACAACTGCAACTACTGTGGCATATCTAAGTTGGTAATTATGAAGGACTCAGTATTAAATGAAAACATTATTGTGGTTTTAGATGTTCATTTGGGATGCGTTTTAAATATGTTGCTGAATGAGATGTGTTCTGGATTGTCTCCCTGTCACTATCTCACCACATGCCTTTATTTCTTCTAGTACCTTCAGATGCTAAAAGTCTGATACACTATATGGAGTGGTCTACAGTATGTATGCTTGTGACACGAGGAAATGTAAACACATACTGTATATATTTTGTGAGATGCACTCTCTTCCAGCTGGAGTCTATATTGTAACTTTTGGTAGGTGCTGAGTAGCTGCTAATGCACTTACTTAGTAAAAAGCATAAAGAACAAGCAGACACACATCTGTACTCCATCCAGAGTAAGGGGCGCCACACACACTCACATCCCTTGTGTTCCTGCATGTCTCCATCAGTTTTAGACAAATGGTTTGCTAATGATTCCCCATAACTTGTACACTTGACACACATATGTCTGCCCCTGATACTTCTCTCTTTTTAGTTAACTGTTGGGTGCTGCACACATAGGCACCAGCTGGTGTTCAGGGACCTAATCGATTTTAATGTCCCTGCATACCTAATACATACCTGCTTCTGTCAGTCTGGTCGTCATTTCTCATGGCACACTGCAGCTGTACTGCATGTTGTTTATGAACACCAGAGCTGTGTATAGACCATTTCATAGTGGAAACGGAGCAGTCAGTGGTTTTGCACGCATGGGACTAAGTGGACAGTATGAGTTAAACGATATTCAGCTAAACAGAGAGAGAGAGTAATTCAAATGCTGGTGTCAGAAGAACAATCAGTGGACAATAAAATATAAAATACTAGAGCTTGACAGATACTGGAATTTTGGATATTATATTTCACATAACTTCATGGAGATATAGAGGTTGAGCTTGTTAGTTATGAATGGGGTAAATGTGTGTCGTCGTTCTATGTTTTGTCTTGTTTTTCTTGTCGTTAGGACTGTCTTTGTTTTGTGTATTGTATATTGTATGCACAATGTAGATTGTATATGTGGGAAATCTAAATGGTCCAAAACACACCAGCATTCTGGTGACATATTTTTGCCAGCACCAATAACAGCCATCTGTTTTGACTCTTAAGCCCTAAACATGAGCTGTTCTGTAATAAATGTGTTATTACTAGTTACAAATAATTTTCTTCTGTTATAGAATTGGACAAACTGTTCACTTTTCAGGGATCTCTTAACATTTTTTATTCAAATATCTTAATTAAAGCAAGTCTACAACCTGATGAGTATTTATATATTTTATAGTAAATTATATAGCCATGGCTTTAGGTAGTCTTAGATACATACTAGTGTGCTGGGTAATATCGGACTTCCTGTTTGATCAAAGGCAACAGAAAGGGAACAAATGGAATGAGACTACTGTGTGTGTGAGTCTAAATGTATGTGTGTACACTGATATTCCACCCACATTGCAATGCTGCTCGCCATAGACATGATTTTCTTCTGCTACTGTACAGTAGAGCACTATAGCCATGTAAACATGCTCTCAATCTGTCAAGGTTACACAACAGGGACTTGCACAACACATACACATGTATGGTTCCACAAAGCACACATGTGAGCTTCTATAATTACTTAGTCCATTTTTTGCCAAACAAACATTTGCCTTTGAAATATTCACACGTGCTATATTTTTCTAATTTATTCAACACCACATTATAGCTTTGTATTTGTTGTAGAGACATAACAGTATACACAAACTGTATACAACTCCGCCAAGCACGGCAACCTGGAACATTCTTTTACAGCACTGATATTTATGTTTCTCTTTTAAAGGCGTACATGTTCAAGGCTGTTGAGAGTAGGAATTCTTTAAATCACGACCATCTTTAAAGTTGCTCAGCTGCTTTATTCTTAGCAATCTGCACATAGTCAGCACAATTACACATATTAGTGATATGTGTCAAGATAACTAGATAATAGATATATACTTTATTGTCCCCATGTCAAAATTAAACTGGGGATCAACAGCCAAACCTGTCAACATACAGTATGTGGGAACACCAGAAAACAAAGAATGAGAGAATACACAAAAAATACATATACATACATGCATACATGCATACATACATACATACATACATACATACATACATACATACATACAGAAATAATAGAAAAAACAAAACATACTCACAAATACAGATATACACATCATGAGCCATCAATCAGGGCTGATATAATGTATAGCCAATAACATGAAACCATTAGGCCTAACCAGATAATATGACTGCTAGTTTCATTGCTACTGTTGTGTGTGTGTGGATGCTGGTGCAGAACCCAGTACACATGTTGCAGCAACATGATGTGCCTTTAAATAACAGTTGCATTTGGGCATTAACATACTTACTACCACCTCTGTATATGCTGTCTATGAGAGAAGTTAAAGTGGGAGCAATGTTATGATTCGGATTAAAATGTAGTCTGTTCATGTTATAAAGTCATATAAGTCATAAAAGTCAAGTCAGTGGGCTACACCCACAGAAGGGAAAGTGTGAAACCAACAGTTTCTGAGGAGTTGGCAAGTTTTCTAAATGAATGAGCTACTATTTGTGGCACAATTACGGTACAACAAATGCTGAACCTTGAGAAAACAAAACCACCTGAGCAGAGGTGCTTTTCTGGTCAGAGGCGGACTCTCCTGTCTAAACCCAAGGAAGTTCTAACGTCAACATACATTGTGTCATGTGGTGGTTCATTCTTTTATCTCAAGATTATGTGTTTTTGGTGTGTTTTCTAACTTGTTGAGACTAGAGTGTTACTTTACTCTGACATGAAAACAGCCATTTAACCTCGTCACAGTAATGGAGGTTGCTGCTGAAAACATCAGGGAGCACTCAACTGAATTTTTGCTATTTTTTGCCTTTCATGTTCCCAAGGTTGTGTTGCCAAAATGGAAAAAGACGATTGTTGTTGTATAGACTGAAGTTTTATAAGTTCACTTACTAAAAACTGAATTGAGAAATATGGGCTGAAAAAAAGATATTTTTGAAAAAAATCTGAAAGCCTCAGTTGGCTTGCTTTGTTGATAGATTTCTGCTCCTTTTATAATAAAATCTCAGGAAAATATCGGCTCTTTCACTCCCTCTCTCTCACCCACACGCCATCCTTCTCAGAGTGACACAATGTGTGCTGTAATGGCTTGTTGATTGCTATCATTTGTTGGGCCAAAGGCGTCAGTCTGTGTTATATTCACACACTCACACTCATACACACACGCGCACGTACACAGCAGTAGGCCGTAAGAAACCATAGGTTTACAGCTACCTCTTTTTAACAGCATGCTATGTGACTGACATTTGAAAGGAGGGAGTGTGTGGGGAGGGAGAGCGAAAGGGACAGAGAAATGAATTAGGGCTGGTGTGGCTAAATGGTTTCCTAGACAGGAGTGTGAATGCTTCCTGATTCAGTCAATAGGCCTCCCATTTTCAGTCAGGCTCATTTTGGAAAGATATGTGTTTTTGTATTTATTGGTGTGTATTACCTTCTGTATTCTGCAGCTGATTGGTTGGCTACAGTTGGTGTATTCTCTCTCATCATTTGAATAAATCAACCGTATATGGTGTACAAAAAAGTATATCTTATGCTCCTAATAGGAGTAGTAGAAACTGGTGTAAAAAAGGCTGCTATTTCTTTTTATCTTGATATATCCAACACTAGGCAATGTTCAACAATAATACAATATGGAACAAGAAAAGTTTTAATTTTCTATATATTTTCTATAGTTTTGGCATTTTAGTGCCAAAAATGACCAGAAAATGCAGTTTTATCAAGCTGACAAGACATATTTGGGTTTTTTGTTTGTTTGTTTTGTTTTTTGTTACATTGTGTGTGTGTGTGCTGTGTGTCTACATTTGTCTTTTTGGATTTGCCTTTGTTTGTGCATGTATGTATATGTTTGCCATGATTGTGTGAGTTGTTTTAATGTTTCAACTAACTTTGAACCTGACTGTTTTTCTTAGCCCGCAAATGTTGTAAGATATGTGTTTTTGTGTATGCATGTATGCAGGCTTTTCAGCCATAATTGTTTGTCTGGGCCTGATTGCTTAACATAGCCTGTCATTAGAAATATTAGAAGCCTGATTCAACGAAACTCACTACAATTTATATGGAAATTCAGGTGCATCGTCTGAGGCTACAGGCTAAAGCCATGGTTGGGCATATCTTTCTTTCCCTCTGCCCTCCTTGCTTACACTCTTGCTGTTTAGGGATCTCATCATCATCTAGGTCTGATTCCATGTTAAATCCAGACAGTCCAATCCTCCTAACTAAAGAGATTTATGTACAAGAGAAATGACCATTGCATTCACCCCTCCCATTTAAATCTCTGCTTATCACACATTCACAGTTGCACACACTTTGTCAAGACAGAGGACTAACCCAGCCAATCTCTGTGGGATTAATTCACTTTGCCTTGATAGATGTAAACTACATCAGTTCCTTTGTTAGCTACTTTAGATTCTCATTTAACAATCTTTGGAGAGCTTATCGTCCATTGTAAATTACATGTTAACACTGTTTGAAATCTTGCGTTTAGTTATTGATTTTACTTGGTAGTTGCTGAGCTCTTATCTTGAGCAATGAATGTTTACAGGTTATCCACTTGTCCGAATAAACTTAAAAGAAAAAAACTGAAGGCCTTAGAGGTCTTACAATGTTAAAGGCGCCATAGTACAATATGATGATGAAGTGTTTTTTTGTTTTTTTTTACTTAACATGTCTACTTGAATCGTGTCTGTAAATGTTTCATTTATTACTTTATTGACTTGCTTTTCAGAAGAGAATTTAACAAATGGAATTTGTCTGACTATCCTGGTGTGTTTATCAGTGGTTTTCTCTTTCTTTTCTTTCTTTCAGTGCCACTGACATTTCATGAGTTGTTAATCCCTGCACTGTTGTTCTTCCCAAGATAAAGAGGTTTAGTGTCAGAGTTTGGTAGAGTCATCTATCTTCTTCATCGGTGTGGAAACCACCAGAGGCTAATAACATCAGTCTGACTTTTCACTCCACATCTGCCTTCTATCTGTTAAGTCAGCAATCACTAACTATCCACACCTGCTCTTGCACACGCAGGAGCTCAGAAACAATCGCTATGTGACTATGTGCATGTTGTGTGTTTACATTAGGATTAGGTGTTCAAGAACTGGTTCAAAATTTGGAGCCAGTTACAAAACTGAGGATCTATTTAGAAAAATCTGTTATGTTTCTACCTACTATCTTCTATATTTGCTTTTAATCAAAATTAATGATAATTTATGACAAATGAGCGCTTATGACTGTGTGCATCTTTTTGCTTTTACTCAGCTATTAGACAAAGGCTTTAATAACAGCAATAAACAGAATCAGAACAGCTCAAATCTGTGCAAAAGACTAGACAAAAGAAAAAACACAAGTCTAGTGAAAAGCAATACTGACCAGCTGCATGTAAACATGTTTTACACTAACATTTTATGTAAAAATGTAATTTGATTCCCTGCCTTAAGGTATCTACTTCTGGTTTCTTGTATGCATGTAATCATAGTGTAAGACTTTGAGAACAGTGACTCTATACACTCAGAACACACATGTTTTAAGGCAAAAACACACACACACACAACACTGTGCACATGGCCCTGTAAATGAGCTGTGTGTATAGGGCCAAACGTGGGATCACTACTGTAAAGGCTTTATTCTCATTATAGCTGAGTTACCAAAACTGGGGCACAGTAGGGGGGCAAGTGATACATTAACTTACTGCAGGCTGTGTGTGTGTGTGTGTGTGTGTGTGTGTGTGTGTGTGTGTGTGTGTGTGTGTGTGTGTGTGTGTGTGTGTGTGTGTGTGTGTGTGTGTGTGTGTGTGTAAGGAAGAAAGAATTTTGAGTTTAAATGAAGGCAGTAAAAAATAGTGTGTTATTGTGCTTTTTAGTCTTGTTATTTTCTTTGTATGTGTTTGTGTGACAAGGGTTATTCCCAAGTTGTTATATCCTGACATCTCAGAGAAGAAAACTTTTTCTTTTTATCCATAAAGAGTTGCTTGCTGGATGTTAAATGAGATGGGATTGATTGATACGTTAAATATTAATTTGCAGTTCAACATATATTGTCATTGTGTTGCAGGTGTCTGTAGGAGGTCAGAGCAGGGGCTGCTGCTGTAGCTTTCTTAAGTTGGAAAGAACTATAATTGATCAGTTTCAAAACCTCCCATCTGTTCCCATAACCTGACTTATCAAACACAAAAAGCCAACAACATTTAGGTGCAAATCTAAAACTGCACTCAACCATGCTGGAGCCTAAAATGACAAAATGTCAAAAATGTTAAAAATCAATCAGACATTTATTGTTTAGTAGAGAGAACTGTTATAACTGTATTTACTACATATTAATAACAACTTAAAGCAACTATTATTCTCATGTGTGATTTTCTATTTTATTATTCAACATAAGAGATTTCCCATTGTTAAAACTTATAGCAGTGGTTGGCTTTTGATACTCATCTACACTTTCATTATTGACAGATTTTTTTGTTTAGTTTTTGTCCCCCTTTAAGAACAGTTTGATTGAAACAGCTTGTTTTTTGCACAAGGATATCTGTTGTTTTGTTAATTTTATTTTGCCATTCTGTTTGGTACTGCTGTAAGAGTGATATGGACAGACCAACATCATTACTCAATGCACTCTCAAAACCTGGACATATTTGGAAAAAAAAGAAGAAAATCACTGTAAAATAAAGGGGGAAACAGCTAGAGCCTCCACATATTGAAGAGGAGAACATGAGACAAAAGAACAAAAACAAACACCTCAGGGAAAAAAGAATGAACTGAATATTTATGGACTCAAACTGGAGAAAAGAAAACAAAGACCCTTTTCAGATTTGACACCTATTCACATCTGTGGCCCTCGTTTTCATTTTTCTTGATAATCTTTGGTGGAGTCTTCTCTCAATGTGTTGCGTATAGATTAGTGTGTTTGCTTGTTGTGCTGAAGGCTTGTTAATTGGCTGTTTGGGGCTAATAAATAGCTGTAATTAACAAGCATCGTTAGGTGAGGCAGGAATGAAAAAGCTGTGGCAAACTAGCTACGGGAAAACAATGAACTATGATGTAGAAACATTCACCTGGAACTTTTGTTCACCGGGACATTTAGATTAAATGGGTCACATTGTAAGTCTTATTGGGACTAATAAGGTTTTCCTGTTTGAAGCAAATTCCCTTCCTGGTTGTCAGACATTCATAATGATATATAAACTAAATATAAACTGTTTAGGTTATATACAATGCTGGATTTACTGTATATGTTTCTGTATATATTTTCTTCCCCCTTCTCTCCTCCAGTTTATTAACTAGAGAAATTGAGTGAGAAACTTATTTCTTTTTTGCAATAACAACTGATTGAGTTTATGTTGTTGTCTATCATTTGATGACTTGATTATATCCCTTTTAGTTTTTGTATAATTACCTGACACTTACAGTGTAGAAATGCATTAAAGTATAGTGGTAAAACACTTTGCAAGCAGATGGGCCTGTCAATCAAAGCAGCATTCAAACGTTTTCCCCACCGACGTTTTCCAGGTTGATGAACTTTGCTCTAACTAATGAGAGCAGCTGATGGTCCTTATTCCTTAGCAGTGTCTCTCTTCCCATCATCTTACATTTCTTCTTTTCTCAAACTTGAGAAGTCTGTACATTTTCTGTGAGTGCATGAAAAGACTGTCTGCTTCAACTGATTGAAACCTAGATGGTAGATTTAAAAAGACAGAAGTAGAGAGCACAAGCTCTCTACTTCTGTCTCCTGTTTTTTTTTTAAATCTACCATTTCTTGCTGTCGCATCTTGTCCTCACTTTGCTCATCTCTTTCTTCCTCTTTCCTTTCTTTCTTTCTTTCTTTCTTTGCTCTTCACTACTGCTCCTCCCTTTGAGTGTTGATATATGAGAGCCCAGACTTGTTGAAGTGAGCTGTAGTTGTTTGAAGTCCTGCCAGTACAAAAGTGGACGTTAAGCCCATTAAAAAGCAAAAAAAGAATCAGGGATCTTCTCTTTATTTTGACGGCAGCAGCTTTTTTTTCTTCCATGGTTGCATTTCATGACTGCAAAAAAGCAAATAAAAAGGTGAATGAGCACAGGTGAGGCTCAAACATTTGCCTGATTTGGTGTGTTCTCATGCACAATAATAGTGCTTTTGTAACCAGAATAAGGCATTTATCTGAGTATTATAGTTTTATGAATAAATGAATAAATGTAGCAAAAAAAAGAAATCATATAGTGACATGGCGTGGTGAAACATATCAACATTTATTTTACAACATTAATAATGTATTTGTTGCAGGTTCTCACATCCTTGTGGGTATTAATTTCATTTCTGAACAAAGGTTATTGGACAGCAATCTAACCAAATTTAATTTAGTTGTGAACGGTGTACAAACAAAGGTTTTAACACTTTTACTCTCTCTAGCTTGATCTCTTTTCTCTGATCTCATTATTTAACCTGTCCAGCTGCAGCATGTGTGTGGCTGTGCATAGCACAAACAGAGCATCAACTCTGGGGCTGCTGTCAGTAAAGCCACACTGTGGCTTGACCACTCGGAATAATTGTAGTGAGCCGTGTTGCTCATACACTGTTGCTTGTAAACAAGTAGAGAAATCTGCAATTTAATTAATGAAAAAACTTTCTAAAACTTCAGTGGTCACCTCATGGGGAAGAGGCGGCCTGCCCCTCTCTGTAAATGAATGCATTTCCTGGTCATTCAGACCAAGACTATAGTTTCTTCACTCAACATTTCCCTCCCTCAGGTTACTCTCTCCTTACTTAATTAGCATAGTCATTTAACATACATTTACATAATTTGCATAAATCAACTATCAGAAGCGTAACAGACCCACGCACCCATTTTAAATTAAAATGACCTAGACTCTCTGTTTCTCTTTCTGTCTCTCTTTTTCCTCTATCTATCTCGATTAGTCACATGTTTTTCTGTCATTTTGTTAAAATAAGTCCGGCTCTGAAAGGAAGGAGCACTACCCTGAGGGCTTGTCAGACAACTTGATGACATGATGCTTCTGTTGAAAGAAAACAGGGAGGATCAAATGCTTAATGGCCACCTGTGTGTGTGTCTGTGTGTGTGTGTGTTTTAACTGTTTTAACCCTCTTATTTGAAGTCTTTTTAAGGCGATGGTTTGAATGTATGGAATTATATTTCCATAATGTACGGAATACTTAAATTCAGTGTGCTATAAAATAGCAACTTAGAAAGGTGTGGTCATTTAACCAGTGCACCCATTGCATTAACATTTAGAAATAGTTAGTTATGTCGAAACCTTTGTAATCCAAATCAAAACCCCTAAATTCTGCTAGTGAGTAAAAAGTCACCGTCATTGGTGAGAGCTTCATGAAATAAAAAGCTGAAAGGCAGATGCTGAGCTGGGCTTCTTGTTTTTGTACTAGGAAGTAATATTAGCTGGCTGCTATGCCTTTTTTTTTTTTTTTTGTCTTTATCTGTTGTTTTGTTGCTTGTTGTTTAGCTGTTAACAAAGCTGTTGACTCACTAGTTCTTGATCCTAAGTAATATATAATATTGCCTAAAGGAGTAGGTCTAAAAGCTGCAGATACATACTTTAACCAAGAAGAGTGAAGGTAGAAAATGACTATGCCCTCCTTTGAACAACATCCAGTGATAAATAATTGGACAACTGTAAAAAGAAAAAGCTCAACTCAAGCAGCGTAACTCTCTTTATTAGAACACATACAGGCGTATATTATGTGCATTCTTGCGTTAACAGGTTTTCTCAAACTCACAATCCCATGGGTCATGGTGGCTCCTTGTAGTGCTCCAGTGACCCCTTCTTGACCCAACCTGTGTTGTAGCTGAAACACTGCTGAATCTGTCTGTGTGCTGAATATTCCCATGGCATTTGGCCTCAATTCCCATATATAATTTGCTTTTATTTATACATACAGCATCTGTATAACTAAAGACGTGTGCGTGCGTGTGTGTGTGTTCTTGTACGTCAGTATGCCCGTGTGTGTGTGTTCGTCCTCTCTGTGTCTCTCATAGACCTACCACCTCCTCAGAGATTTAATAACTAATTTATGTAAAGCAGAAAGATGTAAAATAAAGGGGGGAAATATAAACAGAGGCTACAGTTTACACTGGAAGCAGGCCTGTGTGAAAGACTGTCATAGATGGAGAATTACAAAAGATAAAAACGAAAGAGAGAAGAGACAGAAATAAAGAGAGAGGCAGACCAGTTCCAGTCATCTCCTCTCATGCAGAAGTGATGTGCTGCCTTGAGCATATTCTTTTCCAGGAACTCTAGCATAAACAAATTAAGTCAAAGTATCCCTACAGCTCTTTGTCTGTGTGTATTTGGAGATGTATGTGCATCTTTTTGTGCATGGTATTGAATGTGTCTTTTCGACCCATCTGTTTTGGATTTTGTTAGTGAGTGAGTCAGTGTGTGTATATGTGGTGTCTGTGTCTGTGCGTGTCGTTGATATGCCTTTGACACAGAGGCATGCCTTTCCATGCATGTGTGTGAATACATGTATTTAGTGCGTTGTGACTGCCGTACTCTGAGGCGGTGTGTGTACAAGTCACTGCAAGGCCACATCGTAATCACATTGTTTGGAGAGTGTTTTTTTATCAGAACGACACATGTAGTGACAACAAGTCCTCAAGCTAAAGTTAAACTAAGACACAACCAGCGTATTTTAATTCCCCATCGGCAACAACTATATAGACTATAGGATAACTCTGTGTCCTCTGATAAGTGTATAACTTTTTACATATCTGGCACATTAGCTGTATGACAATTTAGAGAAGCATTGAGGGCACAAGTCTAGATATTCACCAACTGTGGGGGAATTTGTCAGCTGTGTTTAGCTTATGTTATATAGTAGACAATGTAACTGAAGTTAATTTGTGGAAGCAACAACTATGCTTTGGGCTTTTATTGAGCCCAGTTTGTGTATCCAATGTAGCATATAGTTCTTGCTGGAAGTGCACTGACAACCAGTGTTGAAGTCTTTTGGTAATGATGTGTGGCTCTTTTCTTTAAGGTATCATGTATTACGATGTAGCAGCATGTGTAATCCTATCGTTAATGCATTGTTACTGAACTTCTATTGCACTTTTGGCCCACTTTTGTGTACTGTTTGTACACTTTGCACATGGCAATATACATAACTGATTCCCCTGTGTAACATTCAAGATCTGTTATATACAATTTATAGTGATATACCTGGCCTGGTCTGTACAGCTTACATATAAATTGTTAATTACAATCCTATGGTGATTTTTTTATTTATTATTTTCTGTAACACACTGCTTCATTGAAGTTAGAAGTTTTGAGTTTGTGTTTTCTCTTGCATTGTTTTGTGTTGTTTTAACATTCTGTGGAACATATTTCAGCTGTACTATAGCACATAGTGTGTTGCGTGTTCAATTGCTTGCTTGTTTGTTTTCAGACCGTAGAAAAAGTCAAAAGTCATTCAGGGGTTGTACTAGCTTGCTGGAAAATTATGTAATATGATAGTTTATTTCACAAGTATATAACACTTTTCAGAGTGTTGCATGGGATGCCTCAGGCCTTTATTGAGGACACAAGTTGTTTATGTATCTAATGTACCATATATGAGTGAATAACCTTTGCTGGCAAGTATGGATTTGAATTGATAACTGTGTGGAGGACTTATGGAGGTCATAGGCTGGTTAATTCATCTAATGTAGTATGGAGTCATTTTCACTTGCTTTGACCTGTTTATGGGCAAATGCCTGTTGACATTAGAGCATGACAGCACGTGCCCATTAGCAGACGAGTATATGAAGTTGGCAAAACTGCCATAGGCTTTTATTGGGTACATACAGTGGGCTTGTTTATGTATCAAGTTCACCACAGGGCAATGTGCAAGTTGATATGTTTTTATCCGCACCCATTAACAGATATGAACAGAGGCGAACATGGATTTGTTTAGACAAACAAGGTCATAACAACACCCTCCCAAGGCATTAAAGGGTCATTGATATTGTTTTAAACTACACGAAATGCAGTGAAAGTCAGTCATGCACAAAGGATTCCTTATATATTTTGTTCATGCATTAACTTTCCCTGCATGCCACTGCTCTTATAGGGATATTCCCTACAACGTTCCTGGTGTGTCCTGGTGTTTTTTTTTTGTTTGTTTTTTTTTGCTTTACCCCAAGTTTTACATTGCCTTGCAATATGTTTTTCACTCCCTTTGAACCATAGAGAAATAGACTGAAATGTGTTATGATGTAGTACTATGTATTATGTGGTAGATACACCCTCAGTTGTGGCTGGCTCAGGTACAGTGTGGATCATTGCAGTTAACTATTAGAGCTACGTAACCTTAATCTCTCTCAGCAACTGCTACTGATGCTGATTGAGACAGGTTGTAGCTGTGATCATGGCTATAACCACGGGGTGAAATGATTATGGCTGTGACACATTAGTTTATAATGTGTGTCACACTTACTACTAAGGCTGTAATACCTATAACTGTAATAATTAAATCCCGTGCCAACCACAGAGGATGCCCGGCAACCACCACAACCGCACATTTTGTGAAATTGCGTCACGTCATGTTCTGTTTTTGTTTTTTTAAGATGAGAGAAGAGAGAAGCATCCCAGAGTGGCTAGGATGAAAAGAGAGTTGACACAGAAGAAGCACTAGCACAATAGTGTCCCACGATTAGATTGGAATTATGCATGAGAAAGTTATTAGCCTCCGCTTCACTCACTCTTGAGCTGGAAACACTAGAAGTCTTTAGAAGTACACATTTACTTTTAGGCAAATTTGTTGTCCCTAGGATGAAGGTCACCAATTAACATGGCTACTTGTTAACTGCCTCCTGGTTTTGTTAACACTAACAAAACCAGGAGGCAGGGGGAGAGAATGCGCAGGGAATTGGTACAAGCAGGTACTGAAATTAAATGTTGCACATGTTATGGAATGAACCATCATCGTTATTATCATCATCAATTTCTTCACTGTGACAGCCCTGCTTGCAGAAATTGTGTGTTCAGTAAATTGACATGGTTGTGCTCGCTAAGAATTTCATTGGGGATATTATATTCTTGAGTTCCTATGGTGTATTGGTTACATGTCTGTCATATCAGCTATACAGTAAGCATCATAGGTTCAAATCAGCATCTTAACAATGCTCTCTTGGCTAATGTTAATTAAAGCAGTAAAGAAATGTCACAGGTACGTGTATTATAACCATATCCATAGCATCCTATATGTAATGTATTCTGAGCAATTACCCTATCAACAGCCACACTGTCAACCACCACAACCAGGCAGTGGCACAATACTATTGGAGCTCAGCCTTTTAAAAAGGAGCGATGAAAAATAAATGTATTTAAGTAAAGTGTCACATCAGCTCTCCTTTCTGTAGGCTGGCAGTATATTATAACTGGGCAGGACCAACACATTACCTGCCCCTATGGATCAAGGGAATGCAAAAAATATTGCGAGGGTAGCACAAAAGTTGTTTTGAAATGAAGTCACACTGTGGATATTGAATATATCCACATACTGAATTATGGCCTCTCCTTAGTACGTTGTACAGTGACTGTCTACTTTCAGCATTTGCAGAGATAAAGAGAAGCTTTGAATCCAGGTATTTTGTAGGTCCCTCACAAGGCCAAAAACATCCTAAATGTGTAACGTGATTTTTCATTCTTGGAAAAGAATGAGCAATATTTAAAAACAGTAGTGACCCTAACACAAGAATACAGTTTTTGAGTTTTTCATACTTGGATGCAATCTGGTGTAGCCATAGCACAAATATTGACAATATCCTTTTGCAGCACAGGGGATAGAATTATTATATATATATTTATTTTTTTATTGTGTGTTTGTGGTATAGCCAGGTGATGAATAGAGAGGATCTAATTTTGGATGAACGTTCAAATCCTACTGAAGCCTCAGTCGTGTGGCTTGTCACACACATGGACACTGTTTGATAGCCCTGCCACTCAGCCATATGCCACCCAAGGGCCTGGCATCTGCTGTGACACAAACACACAGGAACAAGAGACACTCACTGAAGTAATCACTTTTTCTGTGTTGCACACAAATACATTTGCATATACACACATACTCTATGGAGCACTCCCTCTTTACAGAGTGCTCATTTACAGTATTTAAACAGCAGATTTGGAACAGCACATGTATAGGCCTGGCAGACATGTATGCCTGTTTATTTAGACAGCAGATAAGAGCTTACTATATGCAAAATCAGCTTAAAAAACACATAAAGGGAGGCAAATTCATTGGCATAGTCAATACGCATGAACTCAGACAGCACAGACACACACACACATTTATGAACACATGCAGAGTCACATTCATATTTGTGTACACACAAAGGCTGGTATAATGCATATTCAAATGAAGTTAAAGCCATTTAGATCAGCCCCAGGCTCGGCCTGCCAACTTGCCCCCTGCATCATCTACACACACCACTTGCGGGGAGATGAGCATTTAGTATACTCTTTTCATATTTGTATATTTGTGTATTGATCATAAGTACTGATACTCCACACATCTCAGTGACCATTAAAAGACTGAACTCACAATAACCACATATTGCAACTTATTAAGCATGCCCGTTTGATGTGGTTTCATAGGAACAGTAAACAAGATTGCTCTCGTGAGTGTATCCTAGGTCTTAGCTAGGCGTGAGCTCTACTGGTCTTGAGTGAGTGCTGAGGGATTGTGCTTTTTGTATGTCTGTCTGCATCTGATGACTGTTGGTTTGAATAGCACAGCTGTGTGTAGTCTGATTACTACCTGCTCCCTTTGATTAATGTTCATTATGTCTCAGTGTGTATGTATGTGCATGCGTGTGTCACCCCCACCCCACCACCCCTATAAATCAATCAACACTATTGAAGTGGTAATATTGCCCCCCTTTGTGAGCCATTTGCGCATTCAAGTCTCATCTTGCTGAAGCCAATCTGACTTTTACTGATGAGGATTTTGACTTTTTTTTTTAGATATTTAAATGATTCAGCCTCTCATGTTTTCATCTATGCAGCAAAAGATGAATAAGCTGAAAGGAAAAGATGAAAAAATTATGCAGTGAGATAATGCAGTTGATTTCTTTCTGCTGGTTGATTGGCTGTCACAGTGTTCCTGGAGTTCCTGTGTCACTCTGATGATTGATGGCGATTGAGTATTTGAATTGAATGAGTGTATGGTATGAATGTTAGATATGGAGTTTTGGTTGATATTTGGAGTAAAGAAAATGGTTACTAATACTTTAGCATTAGTATTAGTAATACTTAATAGATACTAATAGATTTTTTAATCATTTTTGTCACCAATTTGTCTTTGTTAACTTTTAGCCTGAGATCTCACTTTTACTTTTGAACTATCTACAGTTTATGTATACAGTAAGATAAATTAAAACAGCACAGGCCTTCTCAAGTCTTTTCAATCTTTGTTCACTAAATATAAATGAGAGCAAGGCCAACTGTCAGAAGATATTATGCGAAAAAGCCATTTCTCAAAAAGTGTCTGCTCTGAGCATGTTTCCAGTAACATTCAGTTAGAATCTGCCAAGTGGCCCTGTGTATGTAGTGTGTGTGTGTGTGTGTGTGTGCGTGTCAGCTCTTTTTGATCCTTATAACCCCTCCCTGTCTTTCTTTCTATGCAGATTATACCAATAGGAGACACAATATGTTTATTCTATCCCACTGTCCAGACCCCTTCTGTTTCTCTGACACATTCAGACGAAAGCCTTGCATATCATACTACAGTCTGCACTTTGTCCATACATTGGCCAGTAAGCATAATCCATCAGCGTGGGTTTGTGTCAGCTCTCACTGAGCCTGTGGCCAGCAAACAGCCATAATACATTAATCTCCTCTCAACCTAGAAAGACTGGGATATTTCTGCAGATTACATAATTTTGAGAGTAGGTTATTCTTTATATTATTTAATTGGAAGCCCTTTGAAGTGAATACAGTGAATACAGCCTTCACCTCATGCTGTATTCACAGATTGCCCATACAGTGGCTTTCAACTATATGCACACACACATAAGTGTTGGTTTGTCAAGTCTTTCTAACCCTGTGGTCAGTGGGCTTACTACATTCATCTACATGTTTTTTTTCTGTCCACTCACAGTCTATATCACTCACATAAACACATTAGTGACATGTTGTATTCATTATGCAACCTCCGCAATGCATGTCCTATTTCGCTTAAAGAGTGTACTCAGTCTATGATGCATTTATGTTGTGAGAGCGTGCAAAGGTTTAGGTAAAGATGCATGGCTGATAACCATAAATGGCACTACTTAAACATGACATGTATATACTGTTGCCACCTGTATACTTAATGACTTTGATTTAACAATGACAAACAAGGTTCTTCTAACATTAGCAAGACAATTTCAGTGCGGTTTCACTTTCAGTGAGGTACAGTGCGTCTGATGCAAGTGAATAGAAGTCAGTCAGTGAGTGAGCAACAGTATATAGCTATTGTACATAATTTCCAATTCAATTGTATTTATCTATTGCCAAATCAGAGCTTATTGCATGACACTTTTCATAAAGAGCCAGTCCATAGACCATACTCTTTATAATATTGTGCAGATACCCCAAAATGCCTACCATCTGAATGCCACTGCAATACAGAGGCCAAGCTGGGCTTTTGCTGTTGGACTAATAAGTAATATTAACTGGCTTGCCCTGTCTTGTGTTGCTGCACTTACTTGATGTTTGGCTGTGACTGCAAAGTGGTCAACTTGCTAGTTTTTGATCCTTAGTAATGTAATCATAACAAATGCACTTGTACAGCTGTACATATTTACTTTAACAGTTTATAAGTGAACTGCACTCAAACAGGGGGTGCCAAAACGCAAAAAAATATCAAATCTTACATAATGTTGCTTTAAGGTATATCAGGAATTAATGATCTAATACACACTTTAAGATATGTCTCAAAACATAAAACTAATTTTATGATAATTTCTTAATGTGATGATGATGCATTGTGGTGTTGTATCCTAGCTGGCTGGCAACATCAGAATGCAAGGTAAGTTTTGGAGGGTGTATCTCTAAGGCAAAGTGGGATAGTTGGGAAATCATGTCTAAAAGAAATCTAGTATGCTACATACATGAAATGATACCTTAGCTCAGCTTTATGTACAACACAGTTTATCCAAGGTGATTTAGAGTAAAAAAGTAACATAGTGAGGAAAAAGGAGGTCTAATGTTGTAAAGGCATAAATTTCATAGGGTTAGCACAGAGGGATCCTGAAAGATGATTGAAACATGAAGTTGAATTCATTGAAGCTACCTGTCCATTTGGTATATGGTGCTGACATCTGACACTGTCTTTCTTGCTGAACTTGTCAGAATGGCCAAAATGTCTTTTGGGTGGCTTGCTTTCAGCATACAGTATTTTTTGTCATCTCAGGCTTGCCGTCTCCCTGTAGGGAACTATAGTCTGTGGGTTTTATGCTTCCCTTGCTATGTGACCTTTTATATATACATATGATCTGTACTGTCAGCGCTTTCCAGCCTAATGTTCTTTCCATGCTATACTGTGTATACCAGTAATAGCCCACAGCATTTCAGAGTTAAGTCAACTACTTTTCTCTCTGATCAGTTCTCCCTATACAGTTGAAAGTTAACAGTGGTGTCCCTTTACTTGTATCAAGATTTTCTGTCAGCTTTTTCTCATTCAGTCTCTTCTTTTTGCTCGATATAGCCAGAACAACCACAGCCAACTGTTTCCCCTGGAGTAAATACACCACGTTTATTTCTTTGTGTGTCTTTTACTTGCCCTGACATTTTTTCTGGTACAACAATTAAGTCTGAACCTGCCTCTGTTATACTAAGCAGAAGTTTTTCTCAAGTGTTAAATCACTGAATAGTAGTGATGTACCAGTGTTCACTTTCAAAACAAGTGTTTTAGTAACACCCACGCTCAAATTCAAACGATAAAAAAAAACTAATTTAAAGATAGAAAGAAACTTTGCAGCAAATTAATAGCACAAAAGTGAATTTCAGATGTTCTTAAAGCAATATACAATTATCTCATCTTCACAATATTACAAAGATTACCTCCACTTTTCCTGGCCATTCTGTTTTGTTTTGTGTGTTTAAATGTAGATAACAACCTTTTCCTCATGTCTGCCCCCTCACTCACTGTAGACCTTGCTGTCACTCACTTGTGGTTACTGTCTAATAAAGCAAAAGTACAAAAGGAAAATGATTATAATGAGACTGAAAGAAGAAATCAAATGCATAAAGAAAATCGAATCTTCCCCCTTATTTTTCTTCTTGCTATATGCCCTTGGTTCATCTATTGTTTTCTTGTCCTTGGTACCTGAGTGAGTCGGAGAGACAAAAACAGCAGAGTACTTGACAGTCCATCATTGGACCACTTCAGAATGTACCATCAGTGGGAGAGATGAAGAGGACACAAGCATGCTGAGCCATGCAAGCACATACACACAAATGCACACCGACACAGAAACGTTAGCCCATGAAGAGAATCAAAATGTTGAGTATCCAAGAGTACATACTGCACCACAGAATACTTCAACCCCTTGTCAGTGTTCTGTATGCACAAGAGAAAGAAAATGAAGGAGTACATCATAATTGTAGACAAAACCTACTATGTGGCATACAATGATAGTTATTAATGTCTTCCTTGACATTGGTTGACATGAACTGAACTTATTTCTTGTTCCGTTGAGAAGAATGCTTCAGTAATGTGAAAGAAAATGCAACAAATGCCAACCTGTTAAGAAAAGCATTTATGCTATTGTGCTTTTATCCATGTGCTTATATCCAAAACTAACTGATCCAAAATTAAATCCTTCCTTTACTCTACTATACATGGATTAAAGTTCTCCATCGCTACGATGGATTTCCATTATTTGGAGGTTTGACCGGTCTGATCATGTGATTGGTGGCTGCAGCGTGACATCTGGCGTCCGGTTTTTGGATCCGGTTCAACTTGTCTGCATGTCACTGCATCTGTTTGTTTAGCACCACTGCAGCCCTGTTATTGTCTGCATGTTATGCTGCAAAATAAAGACAAAACACAACCTTTACCTCTATTTCACTTCATATGTGAATGAAAATTGCATGTGGAAATGTGAAAAAATATTAGGTACAGTGACACTAATTATCATTACCAAAAGAGCAGTGCACAAAATATTCAACAAGCAGCTTCTCATTTTTAGCTATGACCATTGCTTTTGCCAACGGCAGGTCATATCAGCTGCTGCTAATTAATGTTCATAGTCCAAAATTATACTCGTTCTGTGTGCTGTCTTTGGTTCGCTGACTGTACTCAACCAGAGAATGTTTGTGAGGAAAAAACTTTCTCTCACCACTGTACAACCAGAAGCAAAGTGTTTTTGTGGTCCCACAACTCCAACAGAGTGATACATCTTCTTATGCATCACATTAGTTTCAGGAGTCACATTCTCCCATACAAGCTTTCTTTCATAGCACATCAGTAATTCAAACATATCAATTTAATACTTTTGATTCACATTCTCAAGTATTTGAATCAAGTAGCTTCTGTGTCAGATTTAGTGGTCTACATTGATACTGTTGTACATTGAAATACTGTTTGTATTTCAATGTACAATGAAATACTGTTTGTATTTCAATGTACAATGTGTCAGATACATTTTAGATGTACGTATTGGATCGGACTCTTGAATTTGAAGATATCTGCATTAAAGAACTCTCAGTTAGTCAGAACCCTTTTAACGTAATAAATCCAAAAGCCAGGTTTAACCCAAAGACTTCTGTCCACTCTGTACAGTTCCTTTTAACATCTGTTGCAAATGCTGGAAAATGGAGAGACAAATGTTCAGATATGACTCTCCAAACCAAAACCAAAACAAAAACAAACCATCACATGAACAAGGGGTTTATTGGTGTTGAGGCAGAAAAATAACCCCTCAAAACTCAACTCAACTTCAAGGGTTTGAGTAGTAGTTGACCTCCACACTCTCCACATTACTTTTTGCCAAGCTACCTAAACAGCACAGTAATGCATGTATTCTTATTGACTGTTGGCACTGGAGACTGCACTGCAGAACACGTGGAAGCATCCGCTTTGAGGCCACTTTTATATATATATTTTAAAGAATACTTTTATTGTAGGTTATTGTTTTAATACAGTCCACATTAGTACATAAAAGCAGTCTTATTTTTCTGTTTTTCTTCAATAACATTATAGCAATGAAATACAAAAGTAACAAGATCTGTCAAGAAACTAGAGCACAACCAAGACAGCAAGACAAGGGGAAAAAATGAAAACAAAGAAAGGCCCTGTAAATTTCTATGATCACAATGTTTCCCAAAATTTGTCCAGATAGGTAGCCCTGTTTCTGTCTGGTACGTATATATATTTACAGCCACTTTACTACCACATTTTACACTTGGATAGGCAGTTGTAGTCCCTTACATTGGCAGACTGCTGTTTTTTTTTTTTTTTCTGTTTTTTTCTCTTCTACTCTCGGCAGAGCAAACAATCTTCTGAGTCTTATCAGTTTTCAACCAAATTTCCAATCACTTTTATCACCTTTTTTATTTGGATTTGAGCTATTGCTGAAAGTAAGAAAAAAGGAAGACAGAGATAGAACGTGCATCAAAGGTCATGAGCCGGCTTTTAACCCAATCAGGCATTAGGAGTACATGATCCTCGCCTTATCCCACAGAGCCACCAGGATGGCCTTGTAGCTCATGTTTTTTTCTCCCTTATCAAAACACATACATACATTTCTCTCATTCTAATAGGACGACTGGAGGGCTAGCCTTGAACAGCAATCAGACGCGCTCACGAGATAGGCCTTCCTATGCATGTGTGATTTGTTGTATCTTCAGGTGTGGCCTCCAGTGATAATCATAATCATACTGCTATTGCCAAGGCATTAGCTTCAGCTGCAATTATAGATTAATGTGGCTGTATAGATGTGTGCATTACACATGCACTTTCTTACTCTCTCCTCCTCTCTCTCGCTCTCTCTGTCTCTTTTTCATTTACACACATACGCACATGAATTACACACACCAAGGCCTCCAGGCCCACAGGGACATAACGGACAATCAGCCTGACAATCACAGCTGAGCTCTGACTGATGCTGCAGTTGCCAGCACACACAATTTTAGACATATAGGCGCTGTAATGCTAAGGGCACACCTACCTCAGGCACACACACACACACACACACACAGACACACTGCCAAACAAGCCCCTCAGTGGATGAATAAATAAAAGAGTATGGAATGTTTTTACAATTTGCAATCACTGTGGCTATGTTAGATGTGATATCAATTATAACTAACCCAGCAGAGGAAAGAAATACATGATCAGTGCTCAGCAATGTGACAGCCGGTATCAGAAGAAGGACCAGTTTAGGCCAAAAAGCATTAGTTACATGGTCTGTCAGGAGGGTGAGATCTGCCATATCTCATTAAATGAAAGGTGACATACATATAAAAAGCTTTTTTATTTGGTATTTCTTTTTTGACTAAGCATATTTTGTATTCTGGGTCTACTGTCTATATCAACAATACAAAGATTTGCCAGTTAATATTTTTTACTTATTCTTGTAACTGATGTAAGACAGGTTCATTGTATTCTGTCCTTACTTTCTTTATGACCCCTTTTCTCTCTTTAAGGCATATTTTTGCTTATGACATAGTATATGTGTTCTTTATGTTTGTGAGATTGTGTTTTGGTGTGTGTGATGTCATATATTTTAGTAACTGATGTTTCTAAAGGCTTTCATTCTGTGTTTTCTGCCATGTCTCTGTTTTGATGTGATTCATTCCAGCATCTGAGACACTAAACAGCCTACAGGCTACTGTCACAGGCCTGTGTGTGTGTGAGAGAGACATCTATCTGTCTTCTCTGACAAACTAGATCCGTCACCCTGGTGTTGCAGACTACACTGTCTTTTCTGTTGGTCGGTTGAAATTGATGAGGCAATCAAGTGTGTACGTGTCTGATGGTGGGTGTTTTTTTTGTTGTTTGTTTGTGTGTGTGTGTGTGTGTGTGTGTGTGTGTGTGTGTGTGTGTGTGTGTGTGTGTGTGTGTGTGTGTGTGTGTGTGTGTGTGTGTGTGTGTAACTGTGCCAAGATACAGTATGTTTTGTGTACATATATGCAGCATGTGTGTTTTGTAAAGGAGCAGAGCACATTGTCAGATGGCATTATGATCTTCATGTTGCAAAAATGGAAATATATAATCAGTTTTATTTAACCACTCACCATCCTGTGCTACAACTTTTCTCTAGCTCTTCTTTTTCTATATATTCTTTTTTAAACAGAAAGTATCTTTTTATTGCAGCTGTAATGTATCAGAAATATATATTTTCTAAATTGACATACTTTTGCTAATGTCCACAATGTGATCTATTCATCTGTTTTTTATATAGATCTTCATGTATGCGTCAGGCTAATTTGAAGGATTATCATGCCACATCAGAAAGAGTTAGTTAGCTTGCATGCAAGAAGACCCTGGGACTGTAATGATGCATATTGTTAACTATTATTGACTTTTGTGGCTGAGTGGCTAAATGTATGTTAACAAAAGTTAAGTATTCCACATACAGCCGTACACAACCACATTGAATGAAAGTGGAGACATGATGCTTTTTAATCTCGTCATAGCTCAGATTAACCAGGCTGGAAAGAGTTGTGAATTCATGAAAACGGTCTTTGCTGCGCATTGTGTGTTTGTGCAGGTTGGAGGACACCGGTGGTTACTATTGTTTTTTTATGCAGGGTAGATGCTTAGTGCTAGTTTTGTTGCTTCATGTAAATTCGGCTGGCAGACTTTGTGTAGCTGCTGGTGAAAACTAAACATGTTTACTGATGGTTAGTGCATACTCAGCTAAGTAGAAAGCTGGGCAGGCTCTTGCATTGCTGCTGTAAACCTGTATCTGCTCCAGGCAGACCAAGCTGAGGTTCAGAGAGCCATGAGCCAGTAAGAGTTCCAAAGGGTAAGAGAGAAGAGAATGGGGCTACCTGGAGTTTTGTTGACCTGGTCAAGGCGTCATTGAGGGATATCAGATTTCAGTTACAGAAAGTGACTGGATGAAAATGAACAAATTCATCTGTGGTGCTCCAACGGGACCACCAAACTCATTGTATGACAAATTAAATTTTCTGGCCTCAGCTTTCATGAAAACCAAACACAGCGCTTGTTTATTTTAAGAATAGAAAAAGTACCATTCTTCAATCCATGAAAGTTATCTTGTAGGTACAAGATCTGAACACCATAAATCCTGGTAAAGAGAGGTTTCTAACACTAAAAGTTGTTGTTTGCAGCATTTGTTTACTATAATGGTAAGTGAGGTGAACAGATTCATATTGTTCTTCTTGTTCCTCACTTGATATTCTGCAGATTTTTTGTGTACCTCCTTGCTTGTCTCTCCTTGCTTTGACAACGATGAAACCGCTCTAGGCCACCACTGCCCACAAATTAGCTTCCTTTTCTCAAAAGAAGCACTAAGACTAGAACATCTTGGTTCCAGGATAGCACATACGCTGAAACTGTCCGCCTCCTTAACACTTCAAACGTAGCACTGCAGGCCACTCGGCAGGTTAAATAATTTGTGCAACAGGGCAGATGCTTTTAAAGCACTTGAAGCTCTTTATCTAGTGAGTTGTTTGATGTTGCTGCTAATGTCCCTGGAGGTGCTCGTGGTTTTATCTGTGGTGTTCCTATGTGTTGGATTTTATTTGACTCATTTGTTTTATGCTTTTGTGATTATTGTATGTTTTGGTTTTATACTTCGCTTAATTTATGATGTGTGAGTGAGTGGTTTTACTATTTTAGTCTCTTTCTGTTTAAGTGAGCTCACTAAGACAAATTAATCATGTTGATATGGCAATAAAGTATTAAATCTTAATCTTAAACCGTCCTTTCCTGTGCTTTCTGTATTTCTCCTTTAACTTCTTACACCTGCTTTCTTGAGAATCAGCACACCTTTTCTGAAGTGCAACCATTTATGTTTTTATTTAACTGTGTGTGTGTGTGTGTGTGTGTGTGTGTGTGTGTGCGCGCGTGCGCGCGCGCGCGTGCATGCGTGTGCGCGCGCGTGTGTATGCAAAATAGAAAGGCGTAGTTTGGTTAGCTTTGGGAAGGTTACAGAGGGCCTGGAGGGGGGCTGTAGATTTGATGCAGGTGCACAGTGTTCTGTTCTGGCAGAAACCTCTCACATTTCACTAGCCCTCTTCAGAGAGAGAGAGAGAGAGGGTGGGGTTGGCTATGAAAGCCATGAAAGCGTTACAGGTCTGGTGTATAGCCTCAAGACACACACATACACACACATAGAACTAGGGAGGCTTCAGCCAGTGTGTATTCAGGGAAGTATATCAGGGTAATTGCTATTAAACTAGCCTAAAGAGATGCGCAGTGCAGTGATGTATCAGGGTCCTTGTCTGTAGGTGTGGAGCATAGTCTCAGTAGTCAACAGTTTTCCTGTTGCTCTGTGTCAGTGTGTGTGTGTGTGCGCGTGTGTGTGTGTTTGTTTAGTTTTTTGTTGCATCTGTGTAAGTGTCCTTTTATCATGCTAATAAAGTTACATTTTGGCCAGTATCTTTCCTTCCTCTTTGCTTTGTCTTTTCTCTCTCTCCCTCTCTCTTTCTCTCTCTCTCTCTCTCTCTCTCTCTCTCTCTCTCTCTTTGTCTCTCTCTCTCTCATACACACACCAGGAACAAAGTTGAATTAAAGCCAAAGCACGTATTGCACCTCATTCATCTTCTTCTGTCACTCCGTCATTATGCATCTCCTCTTTGTTCGTCATTCATCTACTCTAAATCTCCCACACACAAACTTATTTTAACAGTTTCTCAGTTGCCTGAAAGAGTCCGAACTCTGCTGTATTCCACAGCTCCTCTCTGTTCCTAACTTCTTATAACTGTCGAGGGTTTAATAATTCAGACAGATTATAGCTGGATCATTGATTTATTGCTTCTCATCGAGTGCAAGTTCCATGAAGTAGAAACCTAGAAAGAAATGTGTTTTCCCTTAAACTTTGACTTCATGGCTGTTGTTCTGCAAAGTTTTTTTTCAAAATTGTGGAGGAATATTGAGATAAAAAGTTCAAGTTCAAGGTTCTGGACTAAAAATATGTTTTATATTATATATTTTTTTTTTAATCTTTTCATATTATGTACAATAATCATATTGACTGCTGACAAATTGTTATACCACTATAAGTGGTAATTTGTTTTCTGGCAAATGACAATAACGTAAACTGTTAGAAAGATCAAGAATTTATTTTTCTTTTAAGTGATTTATATAGAGTAAAGATGTCTGCAAAGCACTGTATACTTATGTTGTACTGTGCTGTTTTAGAGACAGTGTTAAGAGATTTTGTAATAGGAACACAGGAAACAGCTGTCATTTTAGTTTATGATTTGTTTTTGTGTTAACACAGAGTGTTTTCTATCAAATTTGAATCTATATGTATATTTGCAGATGCACAACATGCACATACATGTACATTTCTGTTTCAGGTAGGTGGATAGATCCTAGCTGGATTAACTTAACAACACCAGGTTTTGATATGTTCTCTCTCTCTGTCTCTATCAAACACATAAATCCCTGCACACACCCACTGCACTGCCTGAGGTGTTTGGATAAAGATGCCATGTGCCTTTCAAAGAGTTCTTCATGTTCCTCAAGTGTTTGCGTCTGAGTCTGGTCAAAGCTGAAGGACTTGCAAACTTCCTTTTTTTCCACTGTTTACTTTCTGTTGCCACTGGAATTTCTGTCCCATTGTTTCTAAAATTGTAGTTCACTTTTCAAAGCTTAAAGCCATTAATTGCAGCATTTCCTCTGTTTAATTTACTCTTGTGTAATCAACATTTCAAACACTATATTAACCAGACATCATGAAGTGTTCTTAATCATAATCTTTTTCATTTTATCAAACTTTCAAGTGGTCACAAATAATTCAAACATCATGACTAATTTGACATCACAGATTGTTGGAGCCAGTCGTATCAGATTCTAAACTCAGCAGCAGTGGTTAACATGACTTTCCTTTCTTTAGTGCAGCCATATAGATGGTGAGTCAGTCTACTGACTGCCAAAGTACCTTTTTCCTCTTACATATTAGAATGGAAACCTGATATCATTACACTTCTGAAAGGCTGAAAGTATCAGGTAGAAAGATATTTGAATGTTTTGTAAAAGACAGGTGAGTGCAGTGCATGAATGGACAGATAAGGAGTCATTTATCAACTGAGAAAAGTACCTTCAGCTTCTACTGGTGACTGAGTTTGAAAAAGACTGGGTGTGTATGCGTGTGAACATGAAAGGATTGAAGTAGAGCACTTTATAGGAGACAATTCTGGCATTTTAAGGAGAGTTTATGGAGTTAGTTACTTTTGACAGAATGTTCACCTTTTTTTTTTGCCTCAGTATCTTCTTTTTCAGTTATTTCTTTTAACCTTCCTCATTTCCACTTATCCACCCCCTCCTCCTATCCTATATGTCTACCTTGTTCTATCGTCCTTCTCATGTTGTTAGTGAATTATTCTGTGTAAAGTATTTGTGTTCAGGCTCGTTCAACACGGTTCATTTGTATAACTTTGATCTGTGTTGATTTTACAATTGTCCCCACAAACATTTAACCAAAGCCACCCTTAATCCCTTTAGTCGTTGCAGCAAACACTGAAAAGTTTCAGTCTTTTTTACTTTGGTTTTGACTTTGAGGGTAAAATGAAATACCCAGATCAACAGGGGTGTTTTTTCTTCCTCTTTCAAGCAGCTTATTCAAAGAGAACCTCCAGAAGATCAGAGCATCTCTCTTTAGCCCTGTTAAATCACTCCCCGCAATGATTGTTTAGCAGGCAACAAAACAAAATCTCTTTCTACATGGGGCTACAGAAGGCTGCGTGTGTGTGCAGGCTTGTGTGTAACCGTTGATCTGTGTGTGAGTGTGTGCTGGTAACTGTGTGTTTGTAATAATTTTGCAAGGTTTGTGAGCAAGAGGGCATATCATATTCCACCATCCTTCTATCTCTGTGTGTGTGTGTGTGTGTGTGTGTGTGTGTGTGTGTGTTCCCATGCATGTTTGCATGATCTATTATACAACTACTATAGTAAAAGTGTGTGTGTGAGAAGGGTGAATAATGACTTCAAGAGATAGATGAAGAAATGAAAATGACTGGGTCAGAGGAAGAGAAAGTGATGCATAAATGTACAGTAAGTAGAATGATGTTAATCTTGGGTGTTGCATAAGCCTGCAAGCCACTGCTTAACAGTTGGTACAGTTCATACATGTCTGTGTATTGATCAAAAGCTTTGGTAAATTGTAGTAATGATGAAGCTGAAATAAAGCTGAAAACCATCGTAGGAAAAGTTTTTCCAAAACAAACAGCCCCATCCAGCAGAAAGCTTTCGAAACCAATAACCATACTTAGAAAAGGAAGATGCAGGATAGTTTGTAACACACTATAAACATTTACTGTTTATAAATGCTAAACATTAAAGCATTACCACTGAATGTTGTTAGGTGTTTATGACACAGAATATTGAAGTATGTGATGATTACATCTTTATAGCATGATCTGAGAATGCCAGTAGCCAATTAGAGCCAAGTTTAATTCAGGTGAGGTGTCTGGCTGTTTGCCCTCAATGCTGCTTTGATTGAGAATAGGTCAAGAGAATCTAGTGTGTTTAGTGTGTGTGTGTATCATTGTAAGCACATGCTGCATGTTTGGCACTAAGTGAGTTTCAATTGGGTCGCCCTTGTATTAAGACCACAGACTGCTAAAGGACAATCAAAGTAAAGACTTTTCAGTAAATTGCTCAGTATTGTCTGCTGTACAGCAAATGTTTAGTCTTTATGTGTTGTTCCTTTGACACTGACTATTAGCTCATTATGATTAATCCCATGCAACAGTCAGTCAACAGGCTGCTTTTCCATCTGGTTTGAAACATAATCCAGTTGCATGGTAAAAAGGCCACAGATGCAGCGAGAGATTTTGGATGATGTTCGAGTGAATTGCTCCTTTATTTGTGACGCAGATGAAAATGTTGATTACAATTCAAAGTCACAGTTCTCTCATTATCCTTGTTATGATGTGGATTAATTATCAATTAAACTCATGATCCCACAAATCTGCAGTGGATCTGCTGTGTATCATGGGATGTTATTCTCTGGATGGCATCTCATTGTGCAAAGACATGCCTTATTTTGTATTCTGTGACGTTTTTCAACAGATGGAGTAAATACAAATCTAAATGCAGCCTCTCACACACACAGATATGCAAGAAATGACTATCAGTCACTTAGGCAAAGACCAAAACATATACTGCATACAAATACTTACACATGGTTGATGGTGTGGTGCACAGAGGTGTGTGCAGTTCATCAACGGTTCATTGACTGAATTCACTCCATTGTCATATGTGTTGTTGCCTATGCTGGTGTATGTTCATGCATGATCATCCTCTTATCCACAGTTAAATCAGCATATCAAAATACACCTTAATCCCACACCACTGCTCCTCATTGGTTGTTAAATTGTGGATTAGGTATTACAGCGTGCAGATTCATACAAATTCACATCATACACTTCTAGCTTTCAGTTCTTCCAGTGCCTCTCTCCTCTGGTAAAATGAAAACCTCAAGAGGTTTTGGTAAGGTTGACTTCTGCCTTGCACAGAGCTAAACCATTCAGGTTGACAACCATGTTTACAAATGGGAAAGGATCCCTGCTTGGCACGTTTGCTAGAGAGCCAAATTTTAAAATCTGTGAAGATAGGTGATTTTTTTGTCTACAAAGTTGGGAAAATGAGAACTTGAAACAAATTGTATTACATAAAGAAAACTAAGTAAAACTTATGATGACCATTAGTCAGTGGTTGATCATAAACAGAACGATGAAATGTTGGTCCACTAACACACTTCTCTATATTGTTTTTGAAAGACAAACATTTTTCCTGCAACGATATAATTACAACACTGTGGAAATATTTTTTTTTTTTTCTTCAAGTGCTCACAGCAGAGACATCTGTCTTCAGTCTAAAGGAGCAAACAAAAGCCCCAAATCAAATGTTCACTATCTAGTAATAATGTTCAAAGGATATTTTCCACCCTCTTTTTCAGAAAATTGCTCTGTTTGCAGGAAACAGTGATTTATTTGGTCTCTTTTTAAGTCTGTCAGCATGCCTGTGCAGGTGCTCTCTGTGTTGGAACACACACGCGTATGCACGCACGCAGTAAAATCAGTAAAAAAAGAAAGGAGAAAAGGATGAGAAAGGAGGAAAGAGAGAGAGGTATGAACAACAAAGAAAATGCCCAGAGCAGAGATAGGAGTGAGGGATGGAAGCTAAAGGATAAAGACGGGGAGGAGGAAAGAAAAGAGCACAGAACATGGGTGTCTGCAAAAATGGAATCACCGTGAGCATTGTGTCAGAGCCATGACTTCTAACGCTCTGACACATTGCCAAGGAAATGATCAGTCAGCACAGTTTCACAGTACAGGGATCATCACTGACAGAGTTAAAATGCAAATACTGCCCACTGAGCCTACAGGACACTCTGTTCCCAACATTTTTAACTATACGTTGCAGATTTTAAAAACCCAGGTGGTGTATGCTCTGCAGCACTATTCAGATAGGATCTAAACTTTCAATGCTGGTTCCTTACATGACAATAAAAAAAAAATGTGATGTCCCTCATCTAGAGCACTATTTTCAATTGGATATTTCAGAAGATGCGTTGGGCCACACTACCAACAAAGTATTGACTTTGTCTATCCAAAAAAAATGTAAAATGTATTTAGTGTTGATCCAGCCATGGAGCACAGTCAAATATTTGTCAAAAATGGATTGTAAAGACACTCATCCATGAGGGACAAGTGAGAAAAGATACCTCCCATTCTGTCTAAGTCAATCATGAGATGGTTGGTGGTATTCATGCCTCCAGCACATTCAACAAAGTTCTCATTCTCTTCTTATCTTGCTTCTTCGTTGAGTCAACAACATTTTTCCACAAAAAAAGTATTTTCTGTCATAATGTCCCATACTGCATTTCTTTATTGGAAGGCCTTGTTGTGGTATTTGATTTTCTGATGTCCTGAATAGACTGTTTTTTGTAAGCATTTGAATTGTATCCTCGATAGCCTTGTTTTTTTTCTTCTATTTATTTATTTTTTATTCAATTTTCTTTTTGTAAGGACCTGAGTTCAATAGTACTTACTATCCTCTCAGCCAAAGCGCTGAAACTGAAGTGGCTCAGGAGCCTTGAGATTGTAATTAAATGGTGAACTGCAGTAAGAAAAAACTTGAAGAAAAAAAAAAAACATGAAAGCCCAAAACTGATTGAATTGGGATCTTGATGAATAGAAGCATAATGTATGACTGAGGCAGCTTGCCTGTGTTGAATTAAAACTGCTGAAGATACTGTATGAAGCCGTCATACCCGGCATGTGTATTAGAAAGCAATAAACTTATAGCCAATGCTTACATATGTAGATAAGTGTAAGATAAGAGTGTTTTTATATGGTCAAATTACATCAGTAGATGTAAGCAGATGGTGAGATGTTTCGATATGCAATAAAATTAGGCACCAAAATGATGTCTCTGTCAACTTAATTGAGACAAATAACCCAAATTTCTAACAATTCTGAAGAAGCGAGTCGTCCACTAATCAGATGATCGGTGGTTCAATCCCCGGCTCCTCCAGTCTGCATGTCGAAGTGTCCTTGGGCAAGATACTGAACACCAAATTGCTCCCGAAGGCTGCGCCATCGGGGTGTGAATGGTTAAACTGATGAGCAGTTGGCAGCTGGCCTTGTATGGCAGTTAATGTGTGTGAATGGGTGAATGAGAATGAGTGTACAAGTGCTTTGAGTGGTCAGAAGACTAGAAAGCCGCCATGTAAGTACAGTCCATTTACCATGTTGTTTCTTTATGGCTGTATGTACATGCAAAAACCACACAGATGGTCATGTGTACTGATTAAAACACATTTGCACAAATGTCATATACACTTCTATTTGGTTGATATTTGTTGCCTGAGCAAATAAAGTTTTGTTTTCTCTCTGTCACTCTCTGTTTAGGTTGGTGAGAGGCAGCATGTGTTGGTGACAGAGGAGTCATTTGATGCTCAATACTATGTGGCTCACAACAAGTTCTATGAACAGGTAAGATCATTTTTAGTATACTTTAATAAATTACTTAGGTGCACCTACTTTGTAGGTTAATAGTACAATAACAGGCGACCACAGTTTTTGTCCACAGGAATTTAAAATTTACTAAAAATGTATTTAATATATAAACTACTCTACTAAACTTGTGTTACTACATTAAAACATTAATGAAGTACTGGTAGTGTTTCAGTAGTTTCAGTTATATTTACTTTGCATTTTTATCTTAAAAGATAAGAGCTTTTTAATTATTTCTTATCCTATATTTGGTGATCAATCCTATAATAAAGCCGGCTTGTGTGGATATCAGTGTCTGCTGAAGGACTATGCACTATGTTTGATGTTTACTGCCACTTTTCCATTGAATAAATCCTAAAATAGTTTAGCTGGCATACACACTCTATCCATCATCGAAAACATACAGTAAAAAACCTGAAAATTAATCTGCATTTGATGAAAATTTTTCCTATGTGAAGCTGATCCAACCCTTCCTCATTTTCACACTTAGTAAATCAGATCAGACACTTTGCTTTGCATGTCACAGGAGTACTCACAGCAGGTGACAGAAGCTTAAGCTTGTATTGACTAAAGTAGGTTAGCTATAATATCACACATACTCAAATATACACACACCCTGCGGTGGTCATGAGAGCATTTGGCGGCTGATAGCGGCAATACTTTTTGCTTTTTTCACCATACTAACATTAAGGTCAGCCCTAAAGACATGAACATTCCATCCTACACACATACAGCTATACTCACACACACACACACACACAGACACACATGCACACACTCACGATCGCATGGCTTCAAAGACCCTCTCTCAACCTGTGAAAAATTCACTTTAAAACATCTTCAAATAAATCAATTTCCTCCTGCTTTAACCATCATCAGAAACATGTTTGAAGTTATGCTTTTTATTAGCGGGGAGGGCAGGGGATGGTAATAATTTTTCCTCCCTTCCACTTTCCTCTCCTCTCATCCCCTCCTCTCCTCCTCTTTTGCACCTCCTTCTGCAGGCTATAAACTTAAGTTACAAATGTCACTCGGTTCATGTGTGTGTCGATGCATTTGTGCATATGCAGGCATGTATGTCATGAATGTCAGTTCACTGTTCTCAAGAGTAAAGATGTTTGATGTTTTCTCTGTCCCATTTTTTTTTTTGGACATTAAGTATTTGGCATGTACTTCTAAATCACTCTCTGACATGAAAACACTACGTACCAATATGTTCTGAATCTGTCTCCCTAAGGGATACATCCCCATATCACATGTACTATGTGTCTACAGTACATCCACAAGATACAAAGACACATACAGTACATGTGCATGAGATTGTATACATTACAGAGGTCTGACTCACACTGCAAGCGCCTGTCATTCTGTCCCACTTGTATGTATATATGATTATTCTTTATATACACACTTAAAACCTAATGGTTAAAATTCACAGTTCATCACTATGGATAGCCACACCCTGAAGTTTTAATAAATAAGCAGAATTTAGAGAAAGTAGAGATAAAGATAGAGCAGTACATAGAGCAGATCAGTTGGGGTATTGGATGGTTGAGGGAGAAAAAAAATGAGGAAGCCAAGGGTCAGAAAAGAAGCGAAAAGAGTAGTGGGAGCAAAGAAAAGGACAGAAGGAGGTGGAGCGGGGGGTGGGTGCTTGGAGGGATGCAGGGAATAAGGTACAGAGAGGTGTGAGTGTGAACAAATGTCCTAGTTTCACTTTTACACCATCAGATGGATATCTATCCTGACGGATATAATAGGCACCCAGCCCACCTGTGTGTGCGTGTATCTGTTAGTGGCTGAGTGAGGAAGTAGGAGGGGGGTTTCCAATGAAATCGGACAAGCTCTTTCATCATTTAATCACCCTGTAATGGGCCTCGAATGACCCTCACCTACACACACACGCGCGCGCACACACACACACACACACACACACACACACCTAGCTCCCCCACAGCCCTGCTGTTTTACCTCTCTACTCCCAGTCTGGTTTGCTGGCTACTCACACACACATACACACACACACACACACACACACACCCTCACAGTGGTCAGAGTGTCAAGCAGCAGGTGTGTTGATTAGGCAGGTGTGGCGCTGGCTGTGTGTCTGTCTGGCCTGTTCTCCATCTCCTATCATATTCCACCGGCTGGATAAAGACTGACAGATTAACACTGAGCCAAACTTACTCCTGCCATCACAGCAGTAACACTCCCTTCACCAGTGCACATGCTATTCTCTGCCCAGTCAGTAGCTTAGCCCTGCAGAGTCGTGTAATGGTTAGACAGACCACCAGATGATCTGAGTCAGCACGCAGCACTGCTGAAGTGTACTTGGGCAAGACATTGAATCCTCAGCAGGTCCAAGGTTGTTGTTATGTTGCACATTCTAGCCTCTAATCTGCTCATAGAAAGAGGGAAGAAAGAAGAAATCCCAACAGGCATCAGTAGATAATCACATTATTATCATAATTATAAAATTAGCATACATTGTCTTTAAACTCGTGTACTGTTTCCTAAGCAACGATGTCAGCGCAATGTTAGATAGATAGCACTGTTCATGTCTGTTTATTCAGGAAGGACTTTTCAAACCCTAAGGTGATCATTGATCACTCATATAGAGTGAGCCTTTTTCCTTCACTTGGGAAATATAACATATCATCATCATTTACAAAGAAAAGCCTAGCTAAAGTTGTGATTGTAATTTACACAAGCACTTGTGACTGCTGTTTTAAATCCAGCCGATAATCAAAAACCAAGCATTCTACTAGTGTTTGCCAGAGAGATTGAATCTAAAAGCAAAAGCTGAAGAAAATAAGTAAACCAGGACTCTGCATGTCCTTATATATGAACCGAATAGCGTACATCATTGTCAATCTGTCAACTTTGTGATTACTTTGAGAATTGTTTTGAAAGAAAAAATTGCATATGATCTTTATTTACAGGGGTAAGTCATTAAGAACAAATTCCATTTCACACTAAGCCGTAATTATAACTCTTTGTTTCCTCTTCCATCCCGCTGTGATCAGTCGAGATTTATAGTTGCCATGGTGAAATAATAAGACAAACGAGCAAATCCCTCTGGTTTATCTCACAGCTGTTGCCGTAGTTTTTGACCTTGAGGGCTTCCATAAATGGAACTGAAAACACTCTTTTTTTTTCTTTTTTGTAAGCAGACAGACTAGTAGAATAACAATGTGGGAGAAACCGTTTTGAGCAACAGTGGATTTATCTCACTGGTCACATAATTGCAGTCACTGAATGACCTTTTGTCATAAACCTTTTTCAATCAGTCAAGTTAGTATTATCTATTGTGCTCTACTTTGAAGTTTGGGCAATGTAATGCAATTTATTTGGATTCTTTTTCAGTGTAGGTGTCTTTCCACAGCCGTGGCAACACTTAATGATATCCCCTATTTGCACATACACAAGAGTCAGTTATGATGTGTCACTCCTGGTTTGCAGGTGCTGGTACCTAAGAGGGCTGAGTTCAAAGGGAAGATGATTGAAGTGGACATCTATGAAGCAGGAAAACACTTCATGAAAGGCCGAGCAGTAGAAGACAGTAAGCCGTTCACTCCCTCCATTGCTGCACCACTTCAGAAAGGAGAGGTGTCTGGCCTGATACAGGTAAACACACACAAATACATGCCCACCTGTATACACATGTAGCCCATTTCATGCTTTTTGCTTTGAATTTGTTTCACCAGGGTGCTTTTGAAATAGTTGTATCTGCCTGCATGTGTGGTTGTGTATCGACATATCCATATCATGTCTGACGCTTGTATCAATTTGTTATGCCTCTAATATTAAGTCATTTTGTCTTGATAAAATAAGTGAAGAGTTCAGTGCAGGCTATCTTTAGCAAATTATGTACATCTGTCTACCAGATGAGGTGAATGCGTACTCTTCTCTTTTTCAGGTTATGAGAGGATGTATCTACATCTGTGAAGTTCTCACTATGTGTCCTTTCTTTTTCAAAACTATAAAAGTTGTGTTTACAACACACTATTTAATTTTTTTTCAGTCAGCAAATGAATAAGGTGTGTGTTCGTGTGTGTGTGTGTGTGTGTAGGTGTAGGTGTGTCTGTCCACATTTTCAATCCATACTTGATTCTGCATTTTGTGGAAAAGCACCAGTGTACCAGGCGTGAGATAAGTAATTTAAGATAAGCTGTGGCTGGCTAAACTGTCATACATACGCACATACAGGCACACACAAACAGCATGTTAATGTATCTGTTTCAGTGCATGTTATTTTTCACTCTGACTAGCTGTAGCTTATAGCTCTGGACATGGAGCCACAGAGCAGAATATGATACACTTTCCAATTTCACACTCCATCAGCCTTTACAGCCAGACAGAGGGAGGGGATGGAAGGAACAGACAGAGACATGAGAGAGAGAGAGAAGTGAGTGGGGGCACTGATGAAGAGGAAAGAAAGCAGAGAGAGAGAGAGAAATGGATGGCAGAGAATGAGATAAAATGAAAGAAAAAAGAAAGGTTTCATAGCAAGCCAAGCGACACGTCACTTAGCAATGAAAAAGTCAGCAGTGAGGACTAGAGCTTGTAAAAGTAGTTGCTTCATAAAGTCTGCAGCCCATCCAACACACGCTTGCATTCGTTTGCCCTCACTTACTTTCCCCCATTCTCTTTCAACATTCTTACACAACACACCCAGGCCTTTCTTGGACTGATGAGTGAGCAAATGCATGTAGATTAAGGAACACAACATGTCACATTGTACTGCACACTTTGTTTGTCATACACTGACGTACACTTTGTTCCAAAACTATAAATACCTTTGTCCGTATATATCCTGACACCAATATTACCAGTCCTAGCATCTACTGTAAATGTGTCTCAGGAGGGATTTTTCACAGAACAATGAGGTCAAGTCTTCATCTCCACCCTTAACCTGCTCTAGATACAATCATTTATGTAGAGATCTAGAAGTTGACAGAGGGGGCGACAACAAAAAGTCACTTTTTTTAGAATGAAAATAACTCAATAGGACACACTATCAGCTTGTGTCTGTTTTACATCCTGTGTGAACATGCGTGGTCTGACATTTTGGGGGGTGTATAACAGTAACTGTGGCTATTTGTGTATGTAGGGAAAGACATTTTGTGCTGTTGAGACACACTATCTAAGTAACTAAGGAAAAAGGAAGTCATAGCAACTGCAACAAAGGATAATGAAATTAAATGTGCACTTTCTAAGGTATGGTTTAAAATATGAGCGCATCAGAGGAAAGTGATAAACAAACAGAGGAAAACTGAGTGAGAAACATTCAAGCCAACATACAGATAGAGAGACAGACAGAGAGGTTATGTTATAATATTGTGGTGTATCTGGATTTACAAGCATTCATTAATGCTGGTCTGTACTGTCCATAGCATATTGGCAATTACCATATTGTCATATTACTGTAAGTGATCTCCAGTGATGCTTCTGATGATCTATAATCCATAGTTCTTATGACCTGCATTGTCGGATTTTAATGACTGTAGAGTGGCACTGGAGCACAGTGCTAATAGATAAGTGGCCCAATGGCTCGGAAACACAGGAGTATCTGCAAAATACACACGCAGACATGCTTGCAGTACAGCCCTCTGATATATATGATGTCCTCAACAGCCATCTGTCAAGTATCTTTATTCATTATTGTTATTATTAAAGTGAACAGGTCTGATTGAATATACATATGCACAAACATGCATTCATTACAGTCTGACACTAACATACACACAAATCTGAGGATATGTACTTGTGTACCCACACACTGGTGGCTACGCTATACATATTTGAAGACCATCTATTTTCTATGAGTCTCTGCGTGAGTTCACCACACACTGTGCTGTGTGTGTGTGTGTGTGTGTGTGTGTGTGTGTGTGTGTGTGTGTGTGTGTGTGTGTGTGTGTGTGTGAGGTGAATGAGCGATTAGGGAAAAGCAGATAGATACTCACCCCCATGTCTTGCAGCGGAGTCTATAATTACAGGCTTTTGGCATAGAGTGAGAGAAAAACAGAAGAATAAAGGACCAGGAGGAGAGCGATTGTGTGATGAGGTCCATGATAGCTTGGTCGCTGATAGACGGATGGAGTCAGAGCTTTGTTTTTTCATCTAAGATGCAGAGGAGCGTTGTAAGAGAAAGTGAGAAAAAATGAAGAGTGGTAGATAAGTGGGTGATTGGATAGGCAGGGGAACCCACCAGGGTCTGTAATGTCCATTTGTCGAAAGGGGAACAAAGTGAGAGACCTATCATTTCATAGAGAGAGAGCATTGCACATCCATACAGATGTGTGTGGGAATGAAGCAATATGGCTGAATAGATAGATGGATGGATTTATAGAGAAGTGGCATGTGAAAGCTTGTGGATGGATGGACCTGAAAGTGGACAGATAGATATGGATGTACGGATGTGAGATATGATGGCTTAGATGCACATAACTGATGGATGGTCAGATGAATAGATGCATGGATGTGTGAATATAGACAAGTATAGGAATTATGAATGGATGGATGTAGTAGTGAGGATGGATGAGTAGTGATCTAATGGCACCCTGCTCTTTGTCTGTGACCAAGAATGGCTTTAAGGCTTAAAGCCATATTCACAAAGCAGAAGTGCCAAACCCAGCTTGTCCAGCATTGTGTCAAGCTGCTATACCACCGTGTTTTGTTTTTATTGGTGAAAGTAATAACCAGCATTGCTTCATGTAAGCTGATATTACACATTTGACTAGGTTATATTCCTTGTTTTCCACAAGGACTAAGCATACAAACATCTCTGTGTGAAGGTTTGGCCTGTGTTCACCCAGGTTAGGTTTCAGGTGCCTCAGGTCCTCCCAAACCCCCCAAATAGGAGGAGGTCAGATGATCTAAGGACTATAATCTTCCACTGGGTATGAATGTATTTGTTTCTGTGGTCACCATGTAAAGAACATTCAACCTCCATGGTGTTTCCCTGCCTGTCTGTTGCACAGTGATCCTTCACAGTGACCCTGAATAGGACTGAGGAGTTATTGCATTCACACCAGCATATTGTTTGTGTTTGTTTGTTGTTGTTTTTTTACTTCTTTCGCAGTCAGTTTCTGTCTTTTATCTCCCATCTGTTCCCTCCTTTTTGTTTTCTTGGGTTTTTTTTCTGTTTGTGTTTCAGCCTGTCTTTTCCCATCTGCATTTTTTCCTTCCTTCCTTCCTTCCTTCCTTCCTTCTCCCTCATTCCTTTGTGACATATTTATTCAAAGGCCTTGGTGTTTCTGTCATTTCATTCTATGAAACAAGACTAAGGTTTTAGAGAGAAAAAAATGCTTTTATTGACATGGATGACATCTTCCTCTGTTCTCTCTTTCTCTCTCTTACTCCTTCTCTGTCTGTCTGTCAGTCCTTCATTCACAGAAACAGCACTTTCTACGGAAAGGGAAGGACAGTAATGAGTCTTTTAGTGGGACACAATAGCAGAGAAAGCACTCAACAGCAGGGTGAAGGAAAGGAAAAGAGAAAGTATCTTCACCAGTCCTCATCCTCAGATGAAATTAAATGATAGAAGAGGAGGGGGTTGTGTGTGTGTGTGTGTGTGAGAGAGAGGCCAAAAAACGAAGCAAGAATGAAAGAGAGTGAGAGAGAGGTAGACAGAGAGATCAGGAGACAGAAAAGCAGCTTGAGTGCCATCCAATAATCAGCTCTTTTCACAGCATACTTTCTCAAGGAGACCAAGAGAATAGGAGAGAGAGAAGAAAACAGCTCTGCTCCTTCCACAAGACAGCAAATTGACAGTTCGTATGAAAGACGGAATAGAAGTAGCAGAGAGAAATAGAAATGGAGGAATACGAGTAGGGAACAATGTCCCTCCATGACCACAAATTGACAGAATAACAAAAAATGGAGGTGAATGGATGCATCTCCATTGGAGTATTTGCCGGCCTTTCTCTTTCCTCTTCTCAGGGGCTGGTATTCTTGGTTTTCTCAGCCTTCCTTGAGTCTTTCTTTTTCTTTCTATCTCTTTGTTACTTTTTCTTTCATTATCTTTTTCTATTTGTGTTCCGTTTCATCATTTCTCTCAATACCTTTAATACCTTTCTTCCTTTTACCTCCAGCTCATCTGTCCCCCCCAATTCTGTTTTAATCAGTTTATCCAACCTGTGTGTGTGTGTGTGTGTGTGTGTGTGTGTGTGTGTGTGTGTGTGTGTGTGTGTGAGAGAGAGTGAGAGTGAGGGAGAGAGTGAGGGAGAGAGAGAGAGAGTAGGTAGCAAGAGAGAAATATAAAACACACACACTGTGTGGATGTGGTCAATTTTATAATTGTATTTATATTTTCTAGTACACGCTGAGTGGGTGGGATTGCTGATACTTTGCATCATGGTGCTTACAGTACATAAATGCAGTCACACACAAACATACACTACAGGTTCATTGGTAAAACAAAGCTTATCCACACACATATCTTTGTACACACACAGTTATGTACACGTATACACAGATGCACGATTCCCCCCGGTGTGACTGGCAGACTCACACTAGCCGCAGGCTATATGAGACACTGGCTGTACTCACACAGTCATGATGTAGACAAAACACACACACACACACACACACACACACACACACACACACACACACACACGCTCAGCACACACACAGGCATAACATTTGAACAAAAATCTGTATTTCACCCCAAACAATTGAACCGCTCCGTGTTGACATGCAGCTGTTATGAATTGTTGCTTTGATGTTGCGTTATGCGCACGTGTTGTCAGGAAAATAATAAAAATCAAAGATTAGGGTGTCTTTTCTTGTTTGGATGCAGTTAATCCTCTCAAATCTATTTTTAAACTTTTTATTTAAAATGTCAAAAGGTTTTGCTTGGCCTTCGCATGACATTGTTTACTCTAGTAGCAAATAATTTGTTTTGCCTTCAAAACAGCAGGCATAGCTATTTTAAGCATTTCATTTAGCATGTCAAATTGTATTACACGGCCTCTGCTTTGTGTATACTTGAAGACCCAAAGTCACAGTAACAAAGTAATGAATGTTAAGCCATCAAAATATCGGTCTATTCTATATCACTCATGTCTATTTTCAGTATTCTTACCTAATATGTCAAATGGCATTACACAGGCTCATTCTGTTTTGTTTATTTAAAATGTCAGAGGGTTTTAAATGCCCCTTGCTCTTAGTCGGCTAATAAACCACAGTTTGAAGATGTAAATAACAAAGCACTTAACAAACAACTGTTTGGGAAAAGAGTTTTGTTATTGAGTAACCATGTTTTTTGTCGTCTTCTTCCATCTTATCATAAAAATAGACCTTCCTCAGCATGGGCCTTGTAAACAGACTTCTCTGAGCAAAGTTTTTGTAAATTAGTCTCCAATGGTTTCGTGTTTTATTCTGAATTTTACCATCTTCTTAAGCTCAACATGTCTCAACAGAATAACAGCTGCACTTAGAAGATGGCGTTTTTTTTTTTTTACAACTCAAGCCCCACAAAACAGTGTGGAACAAGAGTTCAAAAGAGTTCATGTCAAAAAAAAAATCTACCACTTTGCTTGAGGTGGCCTTTTTCAAATAACAGTATTCAGTGCTGGGATCCACCCTAGAAATGTAACTGCCCTCTTTAATCCCAGGCTCAGGATAACACCTTTCTGGTTTATCACCAGAGAGACACATTGCCTGGAATGACTCCCAACACACACTGTTGATATAGTTCTTCAAACAGCACTTATTTAATGTAATGATGTTTTGTATAGTGTCAAATGAAATGTGAAATATGTTCTGGGTTGTCCAACAACCACCCCCAGCCTTTTATATTATTATTATATACAGGCAAAGATTAGGGCTGCGTACCGAACTTCAATACTTTGATGGCACTGAGCAAATCACTTTGATACTAAAGAGTATCAACAGCATGCAGCATGCTCTTATCGAACAACATTTTCTTTTTTCTTTTTACCAGAAATGTTATGTCCATGTGTACCTTTTTTTTAGCTCCTGAAAGCATCTGTTGTCTTCCCTGTGTGTAATAGCGCCTGTCATGTGGTCGACACACGTAACACATGTAACCTAACCTCTCACTGCACACACGTGTAGTGTTCTTCTGTATTTAGTTACTGTAACTGTAAACCTATTTGCGTGGAAACAACTTAAAGAATAAAGGATCCGTGCGTTTGTCCTTGTTAGTCAAGTGTACAGTACACACACAATGAGTCCAGTCCAAAATGTAGATATTGTGTGCACATGTGTGTGTAACTTATGTCAATCAGCGTTACATATATATATATGTTTGTCATCTAGATGGTACTCCTGGTTTGGTGATGCTCTGTTGAATTTCCCAGATGGCAGCACAGATAGAAGTGAATGAGCAGGGTGACAAGTGTCTGATGTTTTGTTTAAGGTAGCATACTGTAGGTATCTGTCCAAATGATTTTGGATGCCACTATCATTGTTTTTTTTTTTTTGTGGGGTTTTCCGGATGCTGCCAGGATGTTCTCAATAGTACAGCGATACAAGTTGGTCAGAATACTGAAAAAAAAAAAACACGTCTATTTTCAACGAGGGCTTTCTGATTCTCCATTCCAATAGCCTGCAGACACAAGCAGATGCACAGTTATGTTTATTGCTTCTATTGACTTGGCTGTAACTTTGCACTTTTTGTTGAGTAATGGGAGAAAATAGACCCTGCACATAATCTTCTGAATTCTGAGTTAATTGAATATTCAGGTCAGTTTTATGTGGAAAAAATAAAACATAAGATAAACATTATGATCAACATTTTCATCTTTTATTTACTGTGATATGACACATGTATGTACACATGAGGCTTGGAAAAACAGGTCGTGTCAAAGAGTAACTTGACACTATGTTTGGATTAGGACATTGTGTGCTTTGAGTGCGTGTGAAGTCACAGCTCCACACCCATACATTTCTGTGTTTACTGTCATGGTGATGGAATAAATTTTAGATGACGGATAAATAAAGAGGAAGACAGAAGGAGAACATCACCAAAGTTCCCTGTTGAGCCTCTGTTCCTTTTTTTCATGTCTTTTTTTTCTATAGTTGTAACCTCTATCTGTTTTTCATTAACCGACGAAAGAAATGTCATATTTTACACTGTGAATCAGTCAGTGGTCGAGTTCCAAGACAGACATTTATTTGTATCAGTCAATATTACGAAGTAATTACTCTTTATTTTTTTCCCCATCCCTTTGTCCAGTTGTAAATACAGCTGCAGCTCATTGTGATTGTCACTACAGCTTTGTCAAACCACCCGTGACTAAGGAGCCTGTTACAATATCTGTTTCCTCACACTCACACAAACCACTTCCACAGCCTCTGTGTGTCTAGAGTGACACTGACAGCTGGTGAGGATCATGTGAGAAATGTGACCACTGTGTATTGTGCTTTCTGGCTCTCATGATGCAGCGTTCGTGTCGCCATGTGTATCTCTCTGTGAATATGTCAGTGTGTTGGCAGAGGCTGCACCAGAGAGCCAGGCAGATTTCTTTTAAAAAAGGGTTTTTAAGAGACAAAGAGGCATTTGAGAGTCCGAGGCAAAATCTTGAAAACCTTGAGGGAAAAGTATCTAGCTGAGTTTGCCAGTCTGCACCCCTGGTGTAGTGTTAGATGATTTGAAAGTAGGATTATTTTGCTGTGTTCTACCGCTGTGAGCAGAGAGACCCACATTATCCACCACAGGCATACATGTACATACACACTTACTCACAAATGCCAACACTCTCACTCTCCCGTTCTTACAGACATATGCACAAACTCAGCAAGCCAGCTAGCAGGTGGTGAACTATCACTGAAAGACGCATCTCTTATCTTTTCCTGCCCCCTTTCTTCCTCTCCTTCCTTTTCCTCATTTCTCAGTTTTTCACTTCTCTCCTCCCTTCTCTCCCACTGTGCTGACACGCACCTACTGGCACTTGGATTTTCACTTATCCTCCCTACTAGTAATAGATTTTAGACTGTACTATTGAGCCTCTCTCCTGGCACCCCGTTGTTAAAAGACACCTGCAGAGAGACAGATAAATAGATGGATCGAGAAGAAGGCAGTGTATTTGGCTTGTCAGCGAAGAGAAAGATAATGGTTTGGGTTTCATTTGTTCTTTGCTCATAGTCTGTTTCTCCTTTTGTCTGAGTTTCCTTTAAACATTCATCCTGGTTTTCTTCTTCCTCAAGTAAGCAGCAAATTCAATTTACAATTTCATAGATAAAGTTTCCTATTCAGTCATTCATGTTTATAATTTATCACTGTTCATTCTTTTTTTACCGAATGAGTCAACATTTTAAAAGGCATACAATGTAACACCACTGAAGAGTACTTTTCAAATATATTATTGCTGATGAGATTGGATTAGTGATTTGAATCCCCAAGAGACGTAGCAGTATATGTTTTGATCACATTTGTGCAGTTAAGAGGCTCAGTGACAAGCAACACATGCACTATGACAGGGACTTGACAAGGCTACCACAGAACACTCTCAAAAAAAACAACCTTATTGTTTTTGGAGCATCAAAAAAGCAACAAAACAGCATATCAGTTTCACCATCGGGGAGGAACATTAAGCACATGTGGATATGTCAGGTAGACCTCTGTTACTGATTCACCCTCCACCTATTGTCTGAAGTTACTGTAAGTGACTTATGGATGTGTCACGTAGGCGTTGTCGGTCACAGTATCCATCCCCAATTGTGTACCGTAACAGAGGAAACCATTCAACAACGTTGCTGAGGAGAAGACTGGGTGGCAAGGTAGCATTCACAACCATAGATAGGACAGGGGAGCGGGCGTAATGTGGAGAATAGAGAGGCAGAGGACAGATGCTTTGCAGCTGCTCATTCACACAGCATGCAACACATGTAGGCGTGCCCTGACTCTCATTATGTACAAATACTCATGCAAGCAAGCGTTTGTACTCCACATAATCTGCCATTCTATTATTCTTAGTTCATAGGTTAAAAGCACAATATGTATGCATAGAAATTTTCTACAAGTGCAACTTTTTCTAGTTTTTCTGAATTTTCTACTCACATAGAGCTACAGGAAACTTCTGGATAGTATGCACAGCCAGATATTGGTAATGGTAAACAGAATTCCTGATGTTGCCCGAGCATCCTACTGATGGAGGATGAAAGAAAAATGAAAAGACCTCAAACAGGGAATCCATAGAGAGAAGGAATAAAGGCAGGCGAGACAGAGGATTGTCGAACAAGACTTTATGGAGATAACTTGAAAGAGAGAATCAGTCTACCTATGGTAATCAAAACCACACCTCAAACACATATCCCTTGTGAACTTCATTAAATAATATTCTGTAAAGCTGCTGATCAAATGCTCAACATCGCCCTGCATAATCTACCATCTTGGTGATAAGGCTTTTTACCAACTGTCATGGAGGAGACATATAGGAACAACCACAAGGTCACCCAGATTGATTCCCACTCCAGAAATGGTGACAAGTATTGGTTCTCCCATCCAATTTGTTTAATGCTCAAATTAAAAGAGCCACATCTTGAGGTGCAATTTGTTTGAAATCACACCTCAGTCTTTAGATAATAACTTAGATAAAACTAAATAAAAGCGTGATAAAAAGGAATGATGACTGATCACGGAGGGTGGAGGCCAAGGAGAAATCAGGCTGTTTATGGGCTATATTTATACTATCAACGACTGCAAATTTTTGATGTTGCTCTCATCACAGCTGTGATATGTTTTAGTAAGCAGCATCATGTACTCATTCGCATTACTTAAATTAGCATGATTGACTATTGGTAACATGCCAAACATACAAACCCCTCAAATTCATCCCAAAACAGTCATTGCTTTAGGAGCACAATTAAAATCTGACGGAATTTTCTATGTTACTATGAGACACAGTTGTTCAGGATGTGAAGTTATACTTGGTGCAGAATAGAAGGCAATTTGAGGGGGGTGACATCCCCTTTGTTTGCAAAATGACTAAAATTGCATCCCTCGCCTCCCCTCTAACCTTCCACCCCACCCTCCCCTTCCCTAGTTGCAGGGAGAGTGCAGGGCAGTGCGGTTGTTTAGTTGATTTTAGTCTAGCCTGTCTAACTAATTAATCTTGTGTCTGACTCAGGTTTGTACAAGTTAGAGTCTATAGCCCTAACCATGGCTCTGAAATATCAGTAGCCTGCTGTGTGTTGATAAAACCACGGCACTGTCTGGCGTGTTGAAGTAGCAATAGACAGATTTCTAATTGCATATTTCTTTTTTCAGTCTTACCATTCTGTCAGTTTGTGCTTAGATCTATAATATTCTTTAAACTATAAACTATGAATATTCAGTTCTGTATACTATGCAGAGTAGTGTTAACCTTATGATCAAAGTAAGTAGCAATGTGTAGTTGTGGAAGGGCGAGAGGATCATAGAGTCACACTGCTGCCTGTAGTATTCCTATATTTCTGTGATCATATAGTAGTGTCAGTCCTGCTCTTTAACAAAATATTTTAGGGGAGGCATGACTATAGATGTATTTTGTTCCAGAAACATTGTAGCAAAGGTACTTGAAAATGTTGCATTACCGAGAGATGATCTCAAACACATTCACTATCACAGTCTTGCTTTGGCTGTGCTAACATTGTAAGCTAACTCTAATGTTCTCACGTCTTTCTAAGCTTGCCTACATAACTACATCAGAGTGCACCTTCATCAACATCAGCTTGATTCAATAGACAGCACTCTGTAATAATTGGATCACTACAAAACTGCATTAACTGCTTTGCACAGAGATAATGGCATCGTAATTGAAATGCACTCATTTGCATAAGCAAATGGATGGTTTTATGAATGCTTTCATCCACAAAATATCGAAATAATCAGTGGATTTAAAATTCTGTTTATTATTGTGTCTGTAATTTTCCAAATTAAACTGAGGAGAGAGACAGAAGGTGAGAGGACGAGAAGTAAAGTGGAGGACATGATAAAGTCCTGTAATTCCCCTCTGCTCTCCTAAACAATATAGCCACTGAAGTACCTTATCTAGAGTAATATCAAGTGGCATCAATAGATGTATTTCAGAATGTATATAATGATCATCAGCAATGATCCATGAAGGGTAATAATACATCCCCTCACATAAATGGCTGTTTTATGAAGTACCAAGGGCTGAGCAAATTCTGATTTGGCTGATCGAAGTAGCAAAAGAAACTCAACAAAAGAAACACAATCAGAATCCGTTTTTATTCTTCCTGCCCTCCTGACAATTAATCTTTTTTTTTCTCCTGGTTCGCTCTTCTCAGCATTGCTCTTTTCCATCTTTCACTGTCACATACTTTCAGTGGTGGATGTCTTTTTAATGGTCCAACACATTAAGACAAAACAGAACTCTCAGATTACAGACATTTGATGCGCTGGATCACTGGCCACTGTGCTGTCAAGCATTGCTGTTTGATTTGTGACTGTGGCCAGTTGATTTAATCTAAAGATTATCCCCTAATTCTGAAATATGGACATGACTGATGCTATATGAGCTGCAACGGTGTCCACAAGTGTGTGGTAGAAAGCAAGACAGATCCTTTGTGTGCATCAGAGGGATATTCGCGTCACATGAGATATTAAAATTTTGATTTTTAAACTATTTAGTCCTCAGTTGACTCCTTGTGAGAGAGATGTGTCTAGCAGTGAGGCTGAACTCAGTGCAACAGCATCAGCAGGTTCAGTCAGCGACTGCAAAGTTGCATTCTTGACGAGAATCTGTGCTAACTGAAATATCTTGTTTTTAACCACCAAAAGCTTTTCATTCATGATTTACTGTACAGTTAAGGCACATTATTTGAAATGCATTTAATAAACAATTGATTTCTTTACGAGCAGGGAGACTAGGCAGAGACCATCATATCAGTAAACATCTCCAATGCAGTTTGATTAAATAACTGCAAGCTCAATATCACTAGCGGATCCATCAGTCTTTATTTCTCTGCAGAGGAGAGCAATCAGCAAAGTCAGCTTACAATATATGAAGGACATGTCAAAAATCTGTACCTCTCTTGATCTCAGTCTAATGTTATTGTCATTCTGTTTGTTTACCCTCACAGGAACAGATGGCCAATGGTATGCCTTCTTCATCTGTTTTGTTGATCGGCTCTTACAGTCTGGACAGGGAAGGACTGAAGAAGCTGGGAATCGGGCTTGCTCTGGCGGCAGTCATCTTGGCCTTTATTGTAGAGAAACTGTACTGATGAAGCAACTGCAGACTAGAAGAGGATTGTGAAAAAGGGGGGTGGACAATGACAACACAGGAAGTTTGTTGGAAGCTTGTGTATACAGCGATAAAATGGTCTCCTTAGATCACCTGTGTTATACATGCTCCCACTCAATTTTTAAATAAACCCAAAGGAAAAAGGACAGTGACACCTACAGTCATGGCTTATTTGAATGTTCTGTGAGATTTTTCTTGTTTTTAGTAAAGTTAGATTTTTTCTTTTTAATTAAATGGCATAGTTTATTACTTAGCAGTCATTTTATTCTGTTTGCTCCAAGGTGATGTCTCTGTTTTTCTGTCAGTGAAGTAGAAATAAATACATTGGCAATCAAAGGTCAACAGTCTACACAGACCTTTGCAACCTCATTTCATACAAGCTTTTTGTTATAAATTAAACACTCATTTTAATTTGAATCCTATATCAAGCACAGAGTCTGGGTCATATTTTTGTTTCATAATGAGATCTGAACATTTTATTAGTGTAGGCTGTTTCAGACTCTGTCTGTTGCCCACTGCCATTGTCCATAAACAGGTAACTGTTTTCAAACATGTTTTTTGGCCTGTCACTGTTTCACAGATGAATTACGCACAACACATTTGAACACATTGTCATCTGTACCGAAACAAAGTCTAAGAATCATAATATTGTACATAATTTTGCCACTTTTCAGCTTGCTGAGTTGCAGAGGCATTGAATTATCCAGCATATTTTTTAGAAGAACTGAGCAGATAGATTTCCAAATATTGTGTGTAGTAGAGTTTTCCTACTTTTCATGGATTGAATTGTGCTTACTTTACAGTATGTTATTTTATTCTGCTGACAGGAGTAATAATGTGTAAAAAACACTTTGATTAAAGGTAATTTGTAATCTTCATTTCAAAGTATTTATTTTTGAATAAGAGACAAGGACAGTATATTTTCAGATCTTCATAACAAACATCTTTGAAGTCGTTTTTGATGTGTTATTCTCTCATTAAAGTGGTTGCTCCAAAAGGTTTTTGTTTATTTCATTGTATGGTTTTCGCCACATATGTCAAAGTCAAGTGGAATTAATTTGTAATATACGTCTTACCTGAACGTAATTGGCCAGATGGACTATGCTGACTGCTGGTTGTTTATTTATTTACTCATAATCACTTCACACCCAATGTGATTTATTTTATTTTATGTGATGACCTGCTCTGGTGCCAACTTAAAGGGTTGTTTCATGTTTTCTCATGTACCTTACCTCGAGCTGAGATCCACCTCAGAGATTTCTACAGCCACTACAATACAGTGAAAGTGAATGGAGCTCACAGCATTGGAATTACAATACAATAACGTTACTGTGGATAATACATAGAGCATGCTGTCATCAGTTTTCATGGGGACTATGACTTGAGTACACATTTTCTAGTTCATGCAAATTCATATACATTTATTGGATTGGCAGCAGAAATATCAGAGGCAGATATCTCAAAATGTGAGTAAATAAAGATATTACGAGAGGTAATGAGGTAGGTTTTTCTGTAATTCAGGTAAACTGACCTTGTTATACAACTAACTTCTCTGTTAATAAATGGACTGCTTATGGTGTCTGAGTTGTTTTATGTTGATCACAGTCATCCAAAACTGTTTAATAAAGGATAAAATGAATTTGTCATGAATGAAATGCCGAAAGTGATTAATTGAAAAACTACATAACTGCTGAAGTTTTTACTATTAAATAAGTCCTATAGGAGAGTCTCATGGCTCTTGACAGCGCTCTGTATCACTTACAGTTTTTGTCATATATAAATTCCGCCTTTGTGTCTCTCTAATGTCTTTCTGTTTTGAGGTACAACAGTCCCAACGTGTGCTCTGAAATTTCTGACAGTTAATAATGCATGCCCCAATTTATGTGTCGCATTGCACTGGCACATGTGTCTCTGTCAGTATGTCTGCATTTTTATGTGTGTGTGTGTATACATGCCCTGCATATATTCCTAGTCACAAGTGTCTCTTTCAGCTTGTTTGTGAGCTTGTTTCTGTGTCAGTGTGTGTGTGTGTGTGTGTCTGTACACGCCTGTGCTGTCTGATGTAGTGTCTGTAGGTTCCTACAATGCTTAATTTAGCAGGAAGCCAGCATGCGTGTATCTCTGTGTGTATGTGTGGTTGGGGAGTGACAGGATTTATCACTCTCCCATTCAGAAAGGCCTGTTATTAGATATACCACTGTTTGCAGCCTCCACACACACACTAGCTTTGTATTATCTAAGTATATGATGCGTGTCACACATTCTGTTGACACAGATGCATGCATGTATCGTGGCTTTTTTTTTTTTTTTTTAACCTAGCTGCTGCGTGTCACACAATCACACACACATACACAAAATCACACAGCAAACTGCAATTTTGTAGTATATGGGCAAATGATGCACGTCATGCAAACTTGCACACAAACACAAGGCACCAATGCTTTATATTACCCGATCAAATGATGCATGTCTCACACAGACACACACACACTAGCTTTGTATTATGTGATCAAATGATGCGTGTAGCTATGAAGCTTGTTACATCCATCCAGCAGTGCCCTATATTATTCTGCAGCCATCCATACTGTGTGACAGTTCTTTTGATGCTTTGTAAGCACATTTCCTCACTGTGTATGTCAGTTACACTGCATTGTTCTCCAATGAAATATGGATGCAACGACACCCTTTATGTTTGGGAGATCATCACTTACTATGAAATATTGAGGCGGGAACCATGGAAAGGAGATCATTATTCACTTCGCATCATTCACTTCAGTTGTTTCTAATAAAAGCAAGAGTTTCTGAATTCTTGTCTTAGTTGCAGCTGTTGTCAATTTGTCATCTACATGGTGACGTCCTTTTGATGTGAAACTGAGCAAGTTTGGACACAAGACAAGTGCAAGGGAGGTTGAACATTAATGAGCTTGCTTGTGCCATCTTGCATTCATCATGTCATTTAATTTAATTGATTTAAGTGTCTGGCTTGCATCAGAACGCAGGCACTTATGTTTTGAGACCATGTATTTTTTAATAGGCTGAGAGGCTGCCACTGCGAGTGCAACATAGTAAACTGTCTCCCCATAAATCATGATTGTGATCTGATCTTTGAACTGATATCAGTGGCAGATCAAACTCGCAGATTTGTATTATGCAGCATTTGCCTAACAGCAGTCTGATTGTAACAATAGTTATCATGAGTATATGGTTTATAGGAGACAGAGAAATAAAGATATCACATACGTTTCCAAGTTGTACCATGTCAGAGGAATGTTTTCATGCTACTATATGTGATCCCTGTGCAGTCTGTTGTTCTCTCTGACAGTAAGGCAGGGGAGAAATTAACCCATAAAACAATATGTTTTTCAATTTAAGCCTGCAGTTTTCTGTCTCTGAGAACTGTGGCTGCCTTTTCGGCACTCCTCTGCTCAGATGGTGCTGACAGGAGAGCCAGGCGGCCACAATGTCTGCCTTTACTGATGTGGCCATTATTTATAAAGATAAATAAATAAAATAGTGCTGTGAGCTATGAGTCATACAAAATGTAAACATAAACATACAAATGAAAAGTGTCATAGTGAGTCTAATGATGCAACATAGTGTAAAAGGAGATGTTATTCACTAATCAATCTGTTGCTGTGGAGTGTGTATTTGCTGACATCACCTCTGACACACACGTTACGTGAACGTTCTTTAACAGTTCTTTTTAAACATTAAAGGTGCAACGTTTCTTTAAAAAGTAGCAGGAGTTGTCCACATTGACTCAGAATCCACCTTCATGAAAGAGACCCGTGTAAAGGACAAAATGTAAATATTTTGATCATTTTACACCCTGTTTTGTTGTATTAAAAAGAGGTTCGGTCACATTAAGTCAATAAAAGAAATAGTTGGACCAGTGTATCTGATCCGAGCCCCGAGGACACAGTACTTGTAACTTACAGCCTCCAAAACCTGGTCTTCTCTTCTGGCTTGGTAGTTATCCTTCATACTGAGCTGGATGAAAGTTCAGGAAAGCAGAGTAAACTTTAAACTTCAATTTTACAGAAAAAAATAAACACTGAGTACAGATTTATTGGTAGAGCATGGAGTTAATGCCAACAACTGGCATGAGTTTAGCGAATACAGAGGGGCTTGACATTAGCTACTGGCTGACAGAGCTTCTCATTAGCCACCATCTCAGACTGTGACCTTTTCATTTCTGCCTAACGAAGTAAATTCCTCACTAACTTCTGCATCCACCACTTTGATTATTTTGCTGAAGCGCCTGCTCGTGTATTTGTCTGGATATCTTTATATTGGAGAGCACCTCACATCCATCATTCATTTGAGTGAATTGAATGTATGCGGTAAATGGCCAGCAGTCCCTTTTTTTTTACATTGGGTTGCTTGGTTTCAAGTAATTTTTCAAAAAAAAAATGTAGTGAAATGTTGACAGCAGGTGTTTTTTTTTTTCCAGGCCTGGCTCATACCTCTCTTGTTGAGGTTTATTATCTGTGTGTTACACTTTTTTTCCAGGCAGGCAATCAGTATGGAGATAAAAACCTGACATAATTACAATGTTGATGTTTGTTGATGTTTGTGATGTTTATTTGAATTATTTTTACCATGCTGTCATTCAACACACTTCAAAACAGTTTCATTAACAATATCTTTTTTTCTTTAAGCAAAAAAATTTAACAATCTTCTACCTACATGTCAGTTGTGACTTCTAGTAATGTTACAGAGACAATAATGTTGAAGATGCAATTAAAATATTTACAGGACCAAAGAATTCATGTCACATTTATTTCAGCACTGACATTAATTGACACAGGACGCAGTCACTGACAGTCACTGACATAAAATATGAAAACTGTGTCTGTGTGTGTGTGTGTGTAGGTGTGTGGGAGTGTGTGTGTGTGTGTGTGTGTGTCTGGAGGGGAGGAGGTCTACTTAGCCCCAGGGCAGACACACACAGTAACAGCATTGATTGACAGTACCTTACAACTGAGCCCTGGCTGAAACAATGCCTTTTACTATTTTACGTGTATGTATGTGTGCATGCGTGCGTGCGTGCATGCGTGTGTATGAGGGGCATTTTATGCCAGCACACTATACTAAAACGCGTGTACAGCGCCTATGCAATGACATCAAACTTCTAACGTGCACATGTAAATTCCATTCACTTTCAATGGACAGACGAGCGTCACGTAGGCGTCACGCAGACGCTGCACACGCGCTGTTGCGCATACGCCTACGTGACGGGTGAACTACGCCTCAAATACGTGACATGAAGACTACGCGTGACTGTTAAGTACAATTCTACATGAGCGTACAGGCACACGCTGTGTAGTGTTTGTGGAAATCAAATAGCGAGGGGTCATTCGTGCTGTGCCACGTGTTAACGCAGCGGACGCCTGCGTGCATGCTCGTCTCAATGTACAAATAATTATTTACTTTATGATGATGAATTTCGAGTTTAACAGCTACTTCGCTTCACAATTCAAGCAGTCCATGTATTACCAAGAGAGACCGATGTGACAGTTTAGGCTATTTCAGTCACAGGTCCACACGTTAAGGCGCCTGAAGCGTTGGCTTTAGTACAATAGTGACACACACGTTAACGCCTATAGCGTGTGCACACCTATAACGGGATGTTGAGGTATATCAGGGACTGTACCATTGCTCAGGCGCGAAACTGAGGAAGAGGCTGTGCGCATTTACACACAAGGTACACTGGATCATCAGGACCTGACAGTTATTCATTTTCTATGTTCTGCAGCATATCTACACTGATCAGCTGTTACACATAGTCTCAGGTTCATACGGGATTGTTTATAAGAAAGCATAACTTATAGATGAACCCCAAGCCCCATCAGAGCTGTCAGGATATTTTTATTTTTAAGTAGCTGAAATTATTTTAATTATCCCTTTCACCCTTGCCTTTTTTCTGTTTCGAACAAAAACCAATAAACAGACCGTTTTTTATGTTTTTTTGTTGTCTGGGTTATTTGTACATTGAGACGAGCGTGCGCACAGGCATCTGCTGCGTTTGCACGTGGCATGACACCTATCACCCATCACCCCTTCATTATTTGGTGTACTCGCAATACGTGTGCCTGTACGCACGCGCATTTTTCAGTCTTTATGCAGGCGTAGGCGACGCGGTTAAGGCGTTTTAGTATAGTGTGCTGGCATAAAATACCCCTCATAGGCGTGCGTGCATGTGTGTGTGCGCGTGTGTCACTGCCCTAATTAGCTGCTGCAACCCTGACCCTGCTTTGGTTTGAAGAAACAGAGAAACAGGGATAGAAATTCCTTCTTTTCCCTTCTATTAACAGTTTGCCCTTGAATGTGACATGATGGGATCCTGACACATGCACAGTTCATTTTGTCTGTATACAGCCCAGTTTGTATATGCCATGCTCTACACATTGCTTCGACTTTATGTAGTGAACATGCAGTGAAATGAAGAATGCTTAAGTGAATGTGAATCAGTGATTATGGTGAATGAACCTCTTCCCTAATATACTGCATTTTTTCCTTTCCTCATCTATTCTCTGCTCCATTCTTACTTAAACTTCTCAGATATTGGTGGACTGACAAACCCTCAAGTCCCTTGTCAGAAATATATCTGCCTTGTGTTCAATTTTTGTGTGCTTTGTAATTATTAGTTTTTTACTGTGGCAGTTAAAATGGCTTTTATGTAATATCATTGGAACCTGTGATTTTAATCAAACAGTATATTCAACAGTGCTATGCAGCAGTATATTCACACTGTAAACTGAAGAGGCTGCAGTATAGATTGTGATTATGAACTGAAATATTTGCACTTATGTGTAACCTAAAATTTGTGAAAAACAGCTTCTAATTTCCAGCAACTAGGCTCAAGTACAATTGGATGTAAATGCAAGCCCACATGGGCGTGACCAATTAATTTTTGCAATTTTGGTTACCAACATGCTTTGCTGCTTTCTGTCTCCACCTCCCACCTTTCCCCTTTTTTTCCTGTCTTACTCTGCCTTTCCATTTCTATAGGCTGAGGTCTGTTCACTGTGCGCTAAGCACTTCAGTGCCTCCTGGAACAGAGGGGAAAATGACTTGGCAAGCATATCCATTCCTAATCATGTGTGTACGTGTGTGTGTGTGTGTCTGTACATGAGTCTTCATGCCAGCTTCGTCCAAGCATTTAGTTAGTGGCCCTTGTGCCTGCATTCAGTGATTGCTGTGTTTTATCTACACACACACACAAATACAGACGCACATACACCCCGTTGTCGCTGCAAAGCAAACTGGGAATTCACAGCCTCCGTGCAATGGAGAGATTGGCTCTTTTGAGTGTCTTGGTGGCTTGCCAGTTCAGTTTTAGTGTGTATGTCTTTGTGTGTCTGTGGTTTTGTGTTTTGTGTGTATATGTGTGTGTTTGATGGGCTTATGCATCTTTGACTTTGAGCGGTTAAGGGTGTTTGTATTCACCAGTGGGACGGGGGACCAAAGTCAATATTTTAGCTCTACAGCAGCATTGTTCTTGAAAGCTTCTTTAATAATCACACAGAGACATAGCAGCACTGCATTATTACTTTGTGTTAAAAGTTAGTTTGAAGACAGTTTAGTTTTAAAGACATCACTATCTGTCTAGCTTTGGAAAGCTGCTTGCTTTAATGTCTCTTGTCACGCCATTTATCTTGGTTGTGTATTGTTTGTATAACAGAGTGAATTGATGTGTCTGAAAAATAATATATAATATAAAACACTTTAAGTTTAACTAAAAACCTGAAGGGTGTCTTGAAATCCCATATGTTAGAAGTTCATGGAGAAACTGTACGGATTCATGAACACTTAATGAGGAGCTTTTCATGAAACTCTTGAACTATTCAAACTTCCTTTTTTCCTTTTCAAACATTCACTCAGACAGCATACACAGAAACTGGCAGTCATACAAGTCCCATTTAACAAGGGTCAAAGAAGTGAAAGGGAACTTTGGTCATTTAGCAGGTGCTAGCTTAATGAGCCATCTGAATAGTTCTATCTCAGTGTTTTTCATCAAATGTGACTCTGCATTGCATCTATTTAAGCAAAAAATACAAAAAAAGAGAGAATTCATCTTAAGGTCTTCATGGCTGTTTTCCTGCTAATGTTTGATTAGAGTACTTCAGATGGCAACTGAAACTTTTAATGATGTTGTCATGGAAATAACTGTACATTGTTTGAGACTCTGCAGGGCTGGTTTGTTGCCATGGTGAATTGTTCCTGTGGCGTTGTCTACACATAAAACAATGCTCATTTACATAATGACTAATGTTTAATGGCATATTTCTCAGAACAGATCTTTTTTCCTGTATTGAAGTAATGTACAAGTACTGTGCACTGATATCTGTACGAGTAAAAACATCCTGTATGTGGGCAGCTACAGGTAACCACCAAGGCTGTTCTGCACAGACCTGATTTTATGGGCACCTGTCAGGCCCAGTAAGGTTTTTTACAGCGTCACATTTAAGACTGAAATATCTCAACAAGCATAGGATGCCATGGACTGCCATGAAATTTTATACACACATTCATAGTCCCCAGAAGATGAATCCTACTGACTTTTCCTCTAGTGCTACGTATATGTTTTTGGTGAAATATCCTGACAGCTATTGGATGGTTTCCCACAAAAAATGGATACAGAAGTCTATGCTGCCCAGGAGATGAATTTTCATAGTTCCTATACTATAGTTCCATACTCCTATTTGTGGTTTTTGATATATATATATATATATATGCTGTATATGTCATGGCAACTATGGATGGATTGCTGCGGAATTTGATACACACATTTGTGCCCCCATCAGGATTAATTGTTATAATTGTAGTAATCCCCTGACTTCTGATCTAGTGAGTCTAATAATTTATAATAATCTAATACAATAATAAACTAATGATATCCCCATCAGCTTTGTGTTTAATGGTAATTAGCAAATGTTTGCATGCCAATACACTAAAGAGAGTGACCATGATAAGATAATTAAACATGCTAACATGTCTATTTAAAACTATGTTGTTCTGTGTATTTTTACCTCCACATGCATAAATGTGTCCTAATGCTTTGACACAACCTGCTTGTAATTATAAGCAACATTCATTCACTCTGTTGCCTGACAGTTAGTTGCACCCCCCTCTGGCCTCCTATACTGTGATATAAACTTGTCATATAATCACTAGAATGCTGGAAGAAATCAATGGGAAGTCATGTTTGGACTTCGGAAGGAGGCTGTCGACTGATGTTTGATTGAATTATAAAGACAGACACACACATCCAGGGTTAACAGATCCTGTAAATGACGGTGGAACTAATCTATTGCTGCTAATTAGAAATGAGCGATAGGGAAGGAAGAGCAAGATATGTATGTGAGGGGGGAAGAAATTATTGTATGGGAAAGTGGCATAAAAGAGCCATAAAAGTAAATGCAAGAGAGAGAACAAGAGTCACAAGGACTGAGACTTTGGCAGTTTCCTGCCAAGGCCGACAAATGACAACCAGCACTAATTGAGGACATGTCACACTGCTTGAACCACATCACAGTCAAACATTATGGACTGAAAGGGTTTTTTCAAGACTAGACAAGTTAAGCGTTGATAACTTGCATTAGGTTTTGACTTCAAAAGCATCATGTGAAAATGTTAGTCAAACTTATCTGATGATTGTGCTCACGTGAACGTCTATCCACCATACAGTGAATGCATTATTTCCAACCATAAACTTACAAGACCTTTGAATAGGATTGTTTTTCATAGAGGCCTATAGCATAGCCTATATTACACTTGCAGAGACATACTAGATCTTTGAGTTCAAATCAGTTTTGAGGAATATTATTCTACAAGTGCATGTCATACTTTTTGCTTTAGATTTTTAAAAATTTAGCTGTTTGTTGAGGAAAACCTTGACATGTCATTCAGACCAACCACTGTGCAGTGTGTTTGTCTAGTCAGGTGAGAGAACAGTTCACATTCATGTCTGAGTAAAAGAGAGAACTGTCAATAACTTATTGTCAAGTCTACTTGAAATAAAATCTCCATAAAGCACATTAATCTGTGATACTGCCAGAGTGCAATGAGTGAAATGAAATTGTAAACTGGTTTTGCCAGACTAAGCTTACATATGAAATAGCATTTTAAGTTCTTCTTGAAGCTTTTATTTTCTACTAGCATTCATCCATTATCTATAAATGCTTATCCTTTGGAGGGTCGTGGGTGGCTTGAGCCAATCCCAGCTGACATTGGGCGAGAGGAGACATAGCTCAAGGCGGGACAGGTCACCAGTTCATCACAGAGCAACCATTCACACTCACATTCACACCAATGGGCAATTTAGACTCACCAGTTAACCTCCATGGTACTGGACTGTAGAAGAAAGCTGGACTATATAGCAAGTATTGGAGACATCAAGACTTGTCCCGGTCTGACAATTGATATTTACGTGAACTTGAACATGAAAACCATATGATTAAAAAATTAGATTGAAACAATTCTGAGATATGTGGGTGCTAACCTCAAAAAAAAAAAAAATACAGCAAAGAACATACCAACATATTTTTGTCTGCTTTTTATGGGATGAACCAATAACAGTAAGAGCATCATACTGTGGAGGTCAATAGACCCAAAAAGGGTCTCCTGTATGAGCATTTCCAACAAACCACAGCAGTGAGCCTTCAGTGTTACTGAGATGACCTCAACATCGCCTTGTTGTATCAGCCTGACAAATTTATAGCTCTACATCTTTGTGGACTGTTCATGAACTGAACATCACACTCACTAACATAATCCAATCTACCCTGATCATCTCTGCCTTGTTCATCATTTATGACAGAAGCAAAACTCATGATGGTGACAGTCCTGAAAAAAGTCATGACTGGTACATTATGGCATCTGTAGCTTATTGAAGGAAATGTGGCATGTTGCATAACAGCTCTCCAGCAGCACGTCATCTTTCTCCCTCGTGCTCTGCCAGTACATCATCCATCTTCCTCTTCATGTTGTTTTTTTTTTTTTTTTTACTTTGCACCCTTTTTCTGTCTTTCTCCCACCCTCCTCTCTCATCTGTCTGTTCATCATCTCTTCATTCCTCATTTACTGTCAGTTTATGCCACTGTACTTCTAAAGTACCTCTACATTTAGGCATCTAAAATTTAAAATGCTGTTTTCTTGTGAAAATGATTTGCATCCACATTAGCGTTTCCAGGTTGGTTTTGTAAAGCCCTCTATCCACTTAAACACCTGAACAGCATGAGGTTAATAACGACAGCATTGCTGGCATTTGAAACGATTGACCATGGAGAAAGTTAGGGGTGACTAATGGTTGTCTTCTTAACTTTACTGACACTGTGGCACACAGCCCCTGCACCCTAGTGGGCTGGATTAGGTCATCATCTTGCAAAAGCACTGTTAACCACAAGATTGACACACTGTGGAGAAAAAAAAAAATGTTTTGTGGAGATTTTTAGTCTGGGGGGCTGAAATGGAAAGAAAAAGATGCATTTACAAATTAAGTGGCTTAATGTGGACATACTATAAGGAATGAGGGAGCTTACCTGCCCCATTTTCCCTTGTGGAGTGCCAGCCAGTACATTAACAACACAGATTTAATACACACGTGTGCACAAACATACTTATATACCTAAAGCACTTTTACTGTAAAGCCCTGATTAACTGCAGCTGTTATTTAATAGGCCCCTCTTCACCTCATCTTGTATCTGCACGTGTGAGTGAGAGAGTAGAGCTGTGACGGGTTATAAATGACTTATTATCAAAACTAATTATACATACAGTACATGCATGCCTTTCATGTCTATTTGTGCTCTCTGCTTTTCTTTTTTGTTTCTATCTGAGAATTGTTTCGGTTTCTTGAATGTAGTTTTTGCTGACAGTTGCGTGGCAGGCGGTCTCTTTGACGCATTGCAAAGCAACAATCACACGTACAGAGTTCAGAAGTCATTCACAGGGTAGGCTCACAGTGAGAAGAGTCAGAAATAATAATAATAAAAAAAAAATGAACAGAAGAAGAAAAATAATAATAACTTCAAAATGCCCTTAAGACATTTTCATCACATTTTTGTGTCATGGGGTTTTTTTACCCAGTGGTTTGCTTTCCTCTCTTTAATCACTCTCTCTCTACCTCTTGTCACTCTTTCTTGTTCATTTCCTCTTTCTTTTCTTCCTCTGTCCCCTGCTCTTTCTTTTTCTCTTCCTCTCCTGGCTGTTCTTCTGTCTTGACAGCTCCAGTTAATTTCATGTCAGCTCTGCCAACTCGCCTCATCACTGTAAGACAAACAGATCTGAGCACAGGAGAGTGTGAGATCGACGGGGTGAAGGAAGAGATGGGGTTAAGCACAGAAAGCAAGAGAAACAGAGAAGTAAGAATGGAAAACAAGTAAAAAAGAAAATCAATAAATGGGTAACAAAGGTAAAAAAACAAACTGACTGGTAGAACTCATACACAAGAGTCTGCACTCAGCTTTCCCACAATCCTTTGCCTCTTACAGAACAGGCAATTACAATTTCACAGGTTAAAATTAAAATCCCCTGTGGTATGTGTGTGTGTGTGTGTGTGTGTGTGTGTGTGTACTCCATGAGATAGAGCAGGCTGTCAAAGTGATTTCAAGCTGTTTATAGCCTAAGCTCACAAAATGGATTCTCGTACAGCAAAAAGGGGGAAAAGAATCTAAATCTCTTCCCCCCTTTTTTAAAAAAGAAAACTAATTCCTTGAATATTAATTGCCTGGCTTGACGATCGGCTTATTTGTTTGTGATGAGGCTGCAAAAGAAAAGTACCCATAATCCCTGTCTCTCTCTCTTTCTCTCTCTTGCTCTCTCATGCTGTCTACTGTCTGTATTAATCTCTCTTTCTGCCCTTTTCCTTTGCTCTCTATAAATCTTTCTCTCTCTCTGTCTTTCTTGGAGCATGTTCGTCATTTGTAGATTTTTTTTTTCTTAAAAGTAGAGCATCTTTGAGTCAGTGTAGCCGTGTCATCTAATATCGAAGTTCTAATATCTAATTTCTCATCCTGCTTTGTTTACATCCCTGAAGATTTATGGCCCACGTCAGGTTTCATTTTCAAGCCCCAGAGTGTAGCTTGATTTATTCCCATTATAATAGTATCTCCACTTTCCAGTTCCTCTCTCAGATTCCTTACGGCATACTGTGTAGGCTACAAGCGCTATATAATCTCTGTAAGTGTTTGTATCAGTCATCAGTGTTTATAGGGTATCAGCCTTTATTCATCCAGGAAAAGTCAACACACTTGCTTTTATTTCAGCAACCCTTTAGTTAACACTCACAGTGAGGATCTGCAGCAGCTGAAGGCTGAACACTTTGCCCAAGGGCAGTAAATGTGCGGCTAGTGAAGGAGGGAAAGGCACAGACATGTTGCATAAACTCGTATTTTAACTGACAAATTGATTTATTTAAAACGTCTTTTGAAGTACAAAGACAAATGAATGGTTGTGGTGACTTAAAAGAGACAGACCGCTCTGCTACCTGTGGATATGCTTCTGCATCAGAGAAAATCTCTGGCATGGGGTTGAAACTCAATTAGATATGCTGAAAGTAAGCATGCCCTGTGTGTTTATGTGTAAATGCATCTTGATATCCACATGACCTTTAGTTTATTAGCATGACAATGCCCCATGTTGTGTTTCTTGCTTGTAAAGACTTCAAAACAGTCACAGCTACTGTAACACCCAAGTGTTGGTCACGCTTTCCTACACATCACCTTGATTCACTTTACATATTAAATTGGAAATGGGCACCTCTGTTCTGAAGTCTCTTAGACTGCAGCATTAAAAAATATTGTTTGAATGAAGACTTTTCACTAATGACATGAACATAACTTGGATTTCCCGGATGAAGACTTTTAGCTCAGGATATGAGTTCAGTATGTTTTTTTTTTTTTTTTGCCTGGAGCATAGAGTCTGAGATATATAGTTACATTATAATAGCAATATGATTTACTCTCTTTTTATTTGTGTGAATTGGTTTGCTTTTGCAGTCTGTGTTTCACATCTGTTGCCATAAACACCCCGTGGATGTGTTCTCTAGCTGACAGTGCAGACATTTGCTGTAACAACATGTCCTCTTCCATGTATATGGGGTGTGTGTGTGCATGTGTGACAGATCAGACTTACCAGAAACCCAAACCGATTCCCTTATTCTCCTCTCGGCCACCTTCTTTTTGCTGCTGTCTCTGTACATCAAGGGAGTAGAAGTATGCAGCTAGGGCTAACAGCACATTTTTCACCGAAGTTGAAACACTACCAATTTGAGCACATGTCTTTGCTGCCTAAGGTTAATCTACATTTCCACTTGATTTTGTATACATTAATGTCACCTCTAAATTTCACATCACGTTGCATCTGAATACAAAGAATACAGCACACTCTAACAGCCCATAGTGCAACTGTAGGGCAGCGTTCACACTCTGTTACCGTTACAGTGATAGGACAAACTGAACCTGCTACAGAGCAAACAGGTTTTTTCTCTGCATGAGTAGGGAAGAGCAGATAGAAATCCTACAGCACCTGTGAGTGGAGTGATTACAGAATGCTTCGGGCATGGAGCGGAAATAACTGCCACTCCCCTCCACTCACTTACTCTCTCTGCTTTATACTGACTTGGGACTTGAGCAAGGTTGATTAGGTCACACCTCTGTCAGGGCTCTACTCATTCACTTTCATCTACATTTTTCTGAGCTGTCCTTAGGAAGCAGCTGAAGCCCTCTTCTCTAACCTGTAGGGCTCTTTAGTGGAGTGGATGTCACACTGCTGGAGTCAGCGATGTCGTGTTGAAGGACATCCTCTCTCTCTGGCTGTCTACTCTGCAACAATATAGATAGATGATCTTCAAAAGCCACTTTTCCACACAGTCCAGTGGCAGCCACAGAATATGTGGAAAAAAACATTTTTTTGCATTTAGAAATATTGGTAATACTTGTGTTCCAGTCATTTAGATAAACTCACACCTCCTGTTGACTGCCAGTAGCTGTGTGGTGTACAGCTGTAAAGTTTCAATGACAGTCCTAATGGACTGTAAGTGAGCAGCACTTTTCGGAAGTCAAACTCTCCTGTCTGGCCCCTAATTTTGATTCTCACCATCTGCTACACCAGTCTCACCCATAGGACTATAAAAGCAGTAATTACAACTAAATGCATTGGTAAGCAAATCTGAGTTTTTTTTTGCATTTCTTGGTGTAAAATCCCACAGTTGCAAATTTTTATAGCCTATATGGTGTCCCTGCAAAAAAAAAAAAAAATCTAAACACTCCCAGAAGATTTGGTAGTTTCCAGAGCTCACCCAGACCATATCAAGTAATATAACATCTCCAAATGTTGTGTTAAGTGAGCTTGCAGTGCTTGGGTAAATGAGTTCTTGCAGGGTGTTAATGTATAAACCCAGCTGAGCAGGGCTCACACTTTGGAGAGGACAGGCTTATGGAAAACATATTTTACCCAGCGTGGGATGGTGTAAAAACAGACTCTCTCTCTCTCTCTCTCTCTCTCTCTCTCTCTCTCTCTCCCTCTGTGTCCTTCCCCATAGTTGAGTAATATTGTTAAATATTAATCTAATATTAGATGCTGTACGATTAGTAACAGCACATTTTGCTGACCTGTGCTTTTACGCTTCCCACGGTATGTGTCTGTGTGTGTATGTGTGTGTCTTCGTATGCTCAGTAGTGTTAAGGGCATTAAAGTGTGAAAGCGTTTCTAAATTGCTCTTAAATTGCTCTAGGGAGGGGTTAGGTGGATATATGCCCTGCAGGGCTAATGGAAGGAACATCACTCTTCCATGTAGAAGAAGAAACTGCACATTACACATACACAAAATGCCTCCTGTGTGTATACATAAAAAACAAACTCACATACACTGCTTTCCCCACTGTCAGCCAGGCTCATCATCCTCCTCGGATCATCTTCCCCTTTTTGCCCTCCTCCTCCTCTTCTTTCCCACCTCGTTTTGGTACTCGTAACTTCATTCTTCTCTTCCTCATCGGTATGAAAGAGGAGAACTTGATTTCTCCCACTCACTCTCTCTCTCTCATTTCCCCTCCTCCCCGTTTTTATCTGTCTCCCTACCCAGTCAGGTTTAATCCTGTTAGTCACGGTAGATATATGGGGTCCTGCTCACTCTGTTTGACTCTCTTCCAGAGAGACATTCCCCAGAGAGACCCTATGGAGTTGCACACACACACACACTGCACACAAGTGTAAGCACACACTTCTGCAGGGAAACATGCGTTTACGTAAATACACATAAATACACATATACATACATTGGATACAAACACTTTCAAAACTGAATGTCTGGATCGAAAGTAAGTTTGAAGATTTTATGAAGTGCAGAAGAAACTGGTGGCTCCATTTAAAATACATTACACAGTACATTATGCAGTGTACTGTGTGGTGCCTTTAAACAACATATCCATATACTTTGGGTAATGTCTTTGATGCATGAAATGAAACACCCAGTAACCATCAATACAACCACAATCTCACAGTTGTGAAATCACTTTAGGTATATTATTTCCTCTTAATCATTTCTTTGGTCAGACGTTTTCCCATCCCGACACATAAAGTTTCTTTTTTTTTTTTTTTTTTTTACAGTATTTACTTGTATCCACCATATGAAGGCATGGACACAAGTTGAATCAACTGAAAGACGAGACCAAAATAGAAATTTTGATTCAAACTCTGAAACAGTGGAAGAGATCACACAGTAATTTGCTTTTCTCATGTCAGCGCACTGACATGTTAAGATTACTCCCTTATTCCCTGAGATTACTGTACCATAAAAGATCATTAAATCTAGATTTCTCTAGTGTGTTGAGGAGGATGTGAGGATGTAACCTACATCTCTCTGCAGTTCCTGTTGTTTATACAAGTGAAGGGGTTGAGAGGATAGATCAACTTTCAACCAGCAGACCTTTAAGGTTGTCACGACATTAAGACCCAAACTGTTAAAGCATGCTTGTGAAAATTGAGCAGTTCTAGAGGCAAAATTTAGTACATGATGCTGACCTCTGACCTGACCTCTGAAGTCTTTATGATGCCTTGCTTTGTTTCCTCCATTTACATTTTCCACATTTATGTTGAATATATTTTTACTTTACTACTCATTTCTGTTTCTTTCATTTGCTTTTCTTTTTCTGTCTTTTTAGTCTTTTTCTTTCTGTATTTGTGTCTTTCCTTCCTTCCCACCTCTCTGTCTCTCAAGTTTGCAGTAGGGGGCAGTTGTCTGCCTCACAGACCAACAACAGAGGTCTGTGTTCCTGTGTGTGTATGTGTGTCTGCACATGGGCCCCATCCTGATTCAGTACTTGTCTGTGGGCCCCCCTCTCATTTTAATTAAAGAGCAGATGCACTACCACCGTCCCGTCTGCCATCCTCTTTTGTATGTGTGTGTGCGTGTGTGTGTGTTTGTCTTGTTTCCACCCAGCGTGCCCTCGCCATGTGCCACTTTTAAGCCATATTGTACCCAGGACTGTTAGTGTCATCCATATGGAAGATGAATTAGTAGGCAAGAGGGGGGAGAAAGGAAGTTCTTTAAACAGGTTAAAAACTATAACTTGTCAAGTGGAATGGTTAAATAATTTTAAGCTGATGGTGTGATGAAATCACACATATTCATGTGTACATACAGACAGCAGGTTATACAGCATGTTTGCATTAGGATATAGATTAAAAAAATACCTGCATGATGCTGACCTAGAATACAGATGAAGTTGTTTATTATCATTATAAAAGGTTCTTACGGGAAATCTTCAAGTTGTTTACTCAGAGTACAAAAATAAATTCCTGCGGGCTAAAACTAAATGTGTGTGTGCCTGTGTGTGTGTTTCAGAGAGAGAGGGAGAGAGGGAGAGGGACCAGGCTGTGTATAAATATAGACAGTATGAGAGCTACAGTAATTCTTTGCAGTTGCCTCCGATTGCATCAGTTGACAGTCAACAGATGGAGTCAGCTAAAGACCGACTAATAACTTTGGTGATGAATGTGTTAGAGACTGGACACAAACACACACCACAGATTTTACATGGAGTTAAAGATTTTTTTTTTATTCATGCCCAAGCATCCTTATTACAATTCATGTAAAACATCATGTTTTACTGTCTCTTTCTCTCGGCCAGCCATTAGTTTTTGAGATACATTGCCAAGCGCATATTGCTGAAAGGAAAGATAGGTCAGTGGTCGACAAAAAAATTACCATAGATACCAAAATTTCACAAGAATTTGCCCAATACAGATATCCTGCTGTGGACCAAATTGGTAGATGAATGGACAGACAGAGCAACTGAAATCACCTAATAGGCCCTGCTGCTAGCTGGGAAAAAAAGAGTTTGCAGAGGTTGTGACCCTATGCTGTAGAGGAGGACTATTCAATTATCAATTCAATTGGGATTTTAAAACCAGGAAATGTAGATGGGCCAGGCATTTTCAGCAACCTATTGAAAACCTTTTAGCTTTTGGTAAAGACAAATTTCAATAGTACAGTATCTCCCATCTTCCTCCTTCTACCCCCTCTCTCTGCCTCTCTCACACACACATAAACAAGCTAAGATCCAGGATACACAAAGTGTATCTTTCTCTTGGTCCGTGCATGACTGCACCAGACTAATACGGCTCTGATCATAAGATGCATACAAACTGTGCTTTAGCATCCTTCGCCTGTGATCTCTCAGGAACGTTTGACTGGAAAGTTTGCTGTTTTAAGATGGCAGTAATGTTACAGATTAAATAAAACAAGTACTTGCCAGTCCAAGCAGGGTTAAACTGATGGTTTTAAGTTTCAATTTTATATTTTGGGGTTGACACAGAAATGTTTTCAGTAGAGCACTTCCCTACTTGTGACTGTCAATAGACAGATCTTTTGAAACGCTTCTAGGCGAGGTCGACACTCATGTGAAAAAATGATGATTGTCAGTGTCGCTACATCTGTAAACATCCTGCTGCCAGATCGGGGGTGTGTACAACTTTAAACGGGAAGTCGGGAAGCAATTGGGATGGCTCACTCGTTTGCCACTTTCATACTAGGGCTGTCACAATATCAGATTTTAAGTATTATCAAGGCCAAAATATTTACTATAACAATATTTTTGACAGCTACAACCCATTGCATGCCACACTAAATGTACTAGAGTCTTGGATTCACACTTGAACTGGCTTTATAGCTCTGGATGAGACTTCACCATAGAACTAGACTGCATCAACCTCATTTTTCTCCCCTCTTACAATTGTTAGGTCTTGTTGCCTCTGGTTGTTGCTGTGTTCTGTCACTTTCTGACATGTGAACAAGATGTGCTTTTATTGTTCATAATAAACAAGGGCATTTTCACTGTGACAGTGATGACAACAGTAATGCATTGCCTTACAAATGCTCTTAATGGAGCTGTTTGGCCAACAGAATAACTTTATTAGGAAAGCTCAGGGCGTAACAGCTCCCTGCAAGCACATTAAGTCAAGGTTCTCTCTACTTGCCTGCTTCTATTCAAACCCGTCTTTCAGTATGTCATTTATCTCTTGCCATGAACATAATGATGAACATTTTCTTTTTGTGTGTTGTGTCACAAACAGAGGATGAATAGCATAAGTGGTTGTGTGTGTGTTGAACGGGCATGTGTTTATGTGCATTAGTTGAGGAAGAGATTGAAATCTTACTGGTTGATGTAACAGAATGGTAATTGAAATGTTGTTTTGGTATATAAAGCCTTTTTTCCAAATTACTGCATTATGCCTACAGACTCTCAATTTATCCTCTCTCTCTCTCTCTGTCTCTCTCTCTCTCTCTCTCCCTCTCTCTCTCTCTCTCTCTCTCTCTCTCTCTCTCTCTCTCGCACACACACACACACACAGACACAGGCCCGTGTTGCTACCCAGAGATTTGGCAAGTCACTCAACTCTGGATCTATGTGTATGCGTATGTGTTGCCAGGGCATTACAACATCCCTAATTCCCTCAGCCAACCAAATCACAATAATGAATGTTGCTAGTTGTTTTTCCAGTAGCTTTTAACACACGAAAGACATAATGTGTAGCAAAGGAATTGTGATTATTGTAAATGAAACAAAGTCATTCAATCATTTTGGGAGAAGGGGAAAATATTCTCCAATGGAAAGAAACAAAGTGACCAGTAAACCAAAATATACTTAGTAGAAATTCAATGAAATCTCTCTCCTCTCTCTCTCTCTCTCTCTCTCTCTCTCTCTCTCTCTCACACACACACACACACACACACACACACACACTCTTTCAGATGCACATAGCCCTCTGCTCCTTTCAGCTCTTTCTCCTATGGATCTTTTGATGTCTCCCGTACTTTGGATCAATAGACTGACTTTCTTCCCTGTTGGATTGTACACAGATCTGTTGTTGAAACAGGGCCAGTGGCAGGTCTGCTGGGAACACACACACACACACACACACACACACACACACACACACACACACACACACACACACACACACACACACACACACACACACATATACACACACATGCAAACACACATATACACCAGATGCTGACTGGAAACTGCTCTGTGATATATTGACAAGATAGGATTCTGCTGAATGAACCCTGACCTCCTGAAAACCAATATGACTGGCAGACTGACCTGGGGGGAAGTGATCTGATTGGCAGGTTCAATTTGAATTTTGATTTATTGACATTATTTCGTTAAGATCCCTGTGCGTGTATAATGTTATCAGAGTAGTATATGTAAAGTGTATGCATGTTCAGAGAAATTCAGATAATTAACCCATTGCTTCCCTCATAAACTGAGTTTGTATTTGTGTTTTTTCCTTGTAACACCAGTTTGTTTTATGTGCCCTGGTATGAAACATGGTTATAATAAGTGAACTGTTTCACTGATTTTATAAATGTGTGAAAATCACTCATATGACATGTAAAAAGATTTGATATGATTTATAAGCTACACCACAAAGGTATGGATGCTGCTTTTGTGGTATGTCTGTGTCAAATAATATAAAACAAGCTTTAAATGTCATTCATAGTCCTGAAATTTAAGTGCCCCCTTTACCTGTTGATTGACACTGCTCAGTGTTGCGTGTTTGCATGTACACTTTCACCTGTTGTTGATAAAGTGACTGCATTATAAGGGCTGTGCTCCTGGCCTGTCCACACACCAGTGCATATATAAACAAACGCAGCTCCCTAATTTTTAATTTGTTGGCTAATAAGAGAGGGATAAGGTCATCCTACTGGAGATATTTCTTGTTCCTAGACTAAATGTAAGTTTAGACTTTCCTTTAATACAATTTCAGTAATTAATTCCTACAAATACAAAAGTTTTCTGTCATAGACCTCCATCAAGCATCAGACACACAATATGAAACAATAACATCTTTATACTAAAGCCACAGGCTGCAAGAACCAAAAATAATTTAAAATAAACAAACAATGTATCTTTAGATCCATAAAATACATCAGAAAGGAAAAGGAAGTAAAAACAATCTGCATACACCCACAGTCAAGAGATGAGGTCGAATCTGGCAGCTTTAGTGAAAAAGCTTCAGCTTTAGGTAAAACACATGCAGTCTATAATGTATTAAACATAGTACATTTTACAACCAATTGATCTGTCTCTTAGTTTCAATCTGTTTTGACAATCTACACAAACAGTGAGGTCTCATGTGGGTTTATATGTTTATCATGTGACTCATTCTTTCCTTGTGCATGATCAAGACTGACAAGGCTGATTGTTTATTCCTCCTCCATCTCTTTATTAATATATATGGGTTTTTGAGTTTTGGGTATAACTTAATACACCATAGATGTTGATACTGATGTCCTGAATAGGTAAATATATGGGTATTTGTGTTTGCAAGTGTTGCCAATGTATGTGACACCATTTTTAAGGAGAAGCAATTACACGTATGTTTATGTATCACGGTCATCTTTACAATCCTGCTTCTGCATAGTGAGGCTCGTTGTGAAATCCAGTTGGTATTATCTGTTTCTCGTATTATTAGAGGGCACGAGGCGCGGCCTAACTCACAGCATGGTACCTTTGATAAATAATTACAATCCTAACAGGATTTAGGAAAGTAGATGGAAGAAATAGCTATTTTCAGATAACCTTCTATCCATCTGCACACACACACACACACACACACACACACACATGCATACTCACAAACGCATACAATCAGGAAGCCAATTAGATTATAAGGACCATAATGTTACAAAAAGTAGGTGATGATGTTTATTGTTTAGGGTAAGGATTAATGCTTGCGTCTCATTAAGCGAAAATAGTGCAGGTTAATATATCGTGCCCTGCATGTGAGTTAATTATTCATACCAGCGAGTGCTTTTTAACCCTTTTTGCTCTAATCGAACTTAAGTTACACATTGCATTTGTAATGATTATGAAAATAAAACTTCTGATATTGCCTGTAGTTGACCTCTACACATGAAGAAGAGCACACAATTCAAATAAAGCACATTGAGCATATGATAAAAAATGCAGATACAAAGACTTTTATTTTCAAAAGTCTTCTGCAGGGCTGGATCTAGATATAATTGTTGCATTTGTAGAAAAATTGAAGAATGATGTTACTTTCTGTGTTATTTTGACAGTAAAATGACCCCTATGAAGCTTTTTCTGATTCTTCTGATGCCTCTGATGCATTTCTTTTCTGTATTTCAAACATGCATAACAAATTTTTTCAACAGCTATGCAACCATTACAGAATCCTCTGCTTTGAGTGTCCTGCCCACAGGCTGCCAGACTGCGTAGTCCAAGAAAATTGGATGTAAAATGTGCTTTTGGACCCTCTAACCACATTACTGAGTTGAATCATGGGCAAAAGCCTCTGATATCCACAAGAGGTATATTTGACAATATTGTTACAAGGCTTATTATTCAGCTGAGCGAACAATAGAGCTGCTTATGGGCACACTATTATTTGAAAACTGAAGCAGTTTGGTCTTTGGCAGAGGGAGGTAATCATTATTGCACCATTGGCAGCCAGTCACACCTTGGACATGAATGCTGTCTTTTGATTTCACGATACACTCATTACATTATGTGTCAAAAGAGATGCAATTGAGACACAATATTGCCTGAGCAAGCATCAAGGACAGCCATAAGTGTCACAATTCTTGTAAATATTACCAAGTAAACACCATGAACATTTAATCCAATTAACTGCAGTAAAATGCTCTTTTAAATATCACTGCTCATCCTTGCTTCATGACCTGATTTGTTGAACTGAAAGATTGGAAACTTTGGACTCTGAGCCCTTTATAAAGCAACATTGTGTAGAAATATTTAGATTTTTGTTTTTGTGATTTAGCACCCCCACTTTCAGAGTGCAATACTGATTATAGTAAATATGAACAGCTGTACAGGTGTATTTGTTGTGAGTGAGTAGACCACTAAGCTAACAGCCAAACATTAAGCAGGTGCAACAAGACAAGACATAACAGCCAGCTAATATTACTTACTAGTCCAATAGCAAGAAGCCCAGCTTAGCATTAGCCTTTCAGCTTTTTATTTCACAAAGCTCTCACCAATAACTAAAAGTCAGTACCAGATTTACTCTTATCCAGCATCCTTTTGTTCAGTCACTGTCTCCTTTTCTCTTCTTAGCTTCTGTAGTCCTCTTCTGTCTCTTCACATTGCTTGCTTGCTCAACTCTGCTCCACGTCAGCATTCCCCTGTGCCCTGGGCCTGAAAGGAAGGACACGAGACGGAAAACCAGAAAACATTTTATCCATAAAATATGTTCCAGTTTCACCAAAATACATTAAATAATAATAGTTGGTGGTGTGTGACTTAGTGCTGTAAAACGTTATGTAACTCTTGCATGTGATTGTACCCGGAGCACAAATTTACATAGTGTCAGAACAGCCATACAGAGTGCAGGGAATGACAGAGCCACCATTCACCTGAAAAAATATTTAAAATCTGCTATTTTATGGTAGAAAAATTGCTTTAAAAAATAATTGTTGGGATATTTCTGCTTTGGTTGATATTATTAAAAGGCCAAGAGCTGATTTCATAAACAAAATCTGCTCCATTCAGAGCTCCTTATAAAGAAGCGTTATGAGTGAGGAACTGTTGAATCCAAATGAACCTGCCAAACATTTTTCATTGTTTATCTGGTTTATGTGCATCAGATGACTCTTAATCCAATGGCAAATGCTGGCTAGGCAGATGTTAGGTTCTAGAGATGGTATGAAGTTAGTAGTGTGTTTACTCACTAAAATCTGCATTCAGAACCACACTAGTGACACCATTCAAATTAGAAAACATCAAGGGAATGGAAGTAAGAGATAAGCCTCTCCATATTTGAAGATCCACTTATTTATTTGACAGCTCCTGCATGGTGGATTGCACATTACACACAGTTTGCGTGACTGACTACCAATTGGCAAACAACATGGCAGTCTTTGTCACATAATTCTTTATAGCAGAAGTGATTGAATGAATTTAGATTTCAGGTATGTTGGTGCTTGTGCTGCTTATATGTTGAACTGTATTTAAAGTCAAATATGTAATAATTTTTCTTAATTATTTTGCATTTCATCTCGTCGTAGTGGCGTACTGCAGAACGTTTTGTCTCTTTGCTCCCTCCTCAGTGCATTCCAAGATCTTTATCAAGTTAACATATCTGAAAAAAAAAAAAAAAAAAAAAAAAGTCAAATACCATCCGTTCAGTGCTGCACCTCTACTTTGACCATAACAACCTTTTTGCCAATATATAAAATCTTGATGTGATCTTAAATGTCAAGAGTTGACATTATTCGGCTGGAAGGAATCAATAGGTGATGTTAGTCTAAACGCATAACTTTGAATGACAAGAGCAAGTGCACACTTGAACCCCTTACTGTATAAAATCCTCTTTTGGTCCAGAAGGTGTTTTTTTTCTACCTGCTTTTCCACATTTTTTCTCCTTATCTCCTCTCTTGTGTGAAATATTTCTTTAAAGAAAAAGGTTTTCAATTTATTTTAAGAACCAGAATTAGTCAAGATAAAAATTTGTACTCCTTGATATGCCAATTCGATTTTATTTCACAAACCAGTGTGTGCTTTAGCTGTATCCTTTTCAAACAATGAGATTCAACACATTCACCTTCATTGAATGACATGTTTCCTTTCTATTTTGACACTCTGCTTTTATTCTCCAAACACAGTTAGTAAAGGTATTGTGGACTTTGTTATCCCTTTCTGCCAGGAAAACCAGGAATATTATATGTGCTAAATGACATAAAAAGTTGCACTTTATCAGAGCAATAATAACCCAAGAGACAGAGCAGAGCAATTAGAAAAGAGGACCAGGGGAACTGAGTGCTCCATTTTTATCAGGAAGATACAAATATGAGAATTTTGGGACCTTCCACAATCTTGCTTGATTGCAGAACTAATCTACGCTCTCTGACCACTGACTGTCAAAACCTCAAAAGCCATTTTGCTTGATTAAAGCAAGTAAATGGGAAAACATTACTTCAAAGTGTTTTGGATGTCATTTTTTTTAAGACTTGAAAGACCTGCATATGAACGATATTGTGTCCTGCTAATGCCAGAAACACTTATAGAAAGGGGTAGGTGATCCGATTTGATCTCCTGCCTGAAAAACCTCAAAGCAGTTGTTTTGCGAAAATGATATTCATGAAAAGCAGTGAAAAACAGAGTTGCACTTGATCAGAGTAATGATGACCCTGCAGGCAGAGCAGAGCAATTAAAGGAGAGTCCAGGGGAGAGATGAGAACTATTAACAGCCACAGAGGACCTTCTCTTTCCCCGTCTCACTCTTTCTCTCTCTCTCAGCCGAGGCTAGCAAAGCAATACACTGATGAAAACATTGCTGGAAATACTGAAAAAGCACTAATTACAGAGGGGGTTTGTGGGGGAGGGAAGGAGGGAAAAGAGATGAAGATCCCCTGTGCTTCAGAGACATTTCCTGTCCAATTTAATATGTTGCATCAGTTATTTTTGATCTGCTGTTTCTTGCATAAAATTGTACACTTTTTACATCAAGTCACAATTCCACAGGGTTCAATGGTTGAACCCAGTCCAAGTCAAGTAAATTGTAGTGAAACAGGAAACTTGGCAATGATATGCCTGTATAGGATGTTCTCAAAATGCCTCATTGTCACTGAGATAATGACCACGGGTGCTATGTCTTCTGTGAGCTAATGTATAATTATTAATAATCATTTCTTGCTGCAGAGAAAATACTAATTGATAATTTGTGGCAATGATTTTTTTTGTGTGCATGTTTCTGGGAAATGAGAGAAGAGAGAGACTTGTGGTTGGGAAACACATAAAACACAAGACTAATTTCATAGTGGGGAATCTTTTTGATGCTGTTAAGACAAAAAGTGGTGTAATTTCCTCTTTAGTCTGGTTTGTTTCAGCTGGTAAGATCCTAAATAACAGTACTGCAACTGCCTGAAAAGTCTCTGCTGCCAAGCAGCCTGTGCTTTATGTATGTGTATGTATGCATGTTTATGATTTAAAGGTAGAATGGATCAGCAGTATTACGTGACAGAGATATGTGACTGATTTATTCAAAAAGCTACATCAAACAAATGTGCTAATTCCTCTCCTGAATATGACGGCTATCTTTCACATTCTGAGTCTGATGAGTCTGTTTGTACCCTGAAAATCTGACTTGGCACTTTGTCATCTAGATGTCAAGAAATACTTTTCAAAATACAAAAATCAGGGTCTAAAGTCAAATTTTTTTGTTCTTGTGAAAACTGGTGACTGCTGATGATTTCTTATACAGAAGTAGCTCCATTAACATTCTGAAATGGCATAGCAGAAAAAATAAGACATTATTAATCTAAACTTGAAAATCGAAGCCTGTATTAAGCGTAGAAATGTCATTGTTTTTGGATTTGCATCTGGAAAGTCCAGGACCAGATGCTATTTTATTATCTGTTAGGAATGGCTTTAAAGAGAAGTATTCTAAAAGAATTATTCTGAAAGAAATATTCAAGGAAAGGAGGAAGGAATCAAGAAAACGCTGACAGTGATGTCGACAGTGACAGAGGAAGAGATAATAATGCAGCATTGCAGGAACATACAGTTCCTCCTGTCCCAGCTAAGTTTGCACTGAAAGTTTACAGGTGGAGAGTGACCATTGCCTCGAACATACAAAGGTTCAACCTTGGATCCACAGGTCAGTGCAGTTAGTTCAGAAAGCTACTGAGACTAATTCTAAATTGCCTGTGTAAGAAAGGTTACCTCAACAGGGTCAAGCATCAGCATTATTTAAAATGTCACTGATACGATGAGGACACATTCCGAGAGTGTCTGAGAGTGAGTGTGTGTTGGCTCATGAGCAACCATGGCAGTGGTATAGAAGAGCTATCATGGCCTGGCCTTAAAGTCACATTTAATTGGTGTATTCCCCCAAGTAAATAAAAAAGGTGACATTTTCTCTTGGTGCCTGGACTGGAATGTTAAAAACCGATGGGCCGAGGTCCCCGAAATGTCAAGGAGGAATAATTTCCACCACATACTCTGCCAGCTTTTGTACCTTGCCCCTGCTCTGCACTGGGAGTCTCAGAAAGGTCATCTGCACATTTGACTCATTTTATGTCAACATTTGGCTGAGGATCAATGGCAGCTTTTCGTGATCAAAGATAAGTAGGCCACTGCTAAATTTTGTCCTGTGCTTGGCACAAAGTACTTGTACTTGATACAGTGATACATTAAGGCTTAGATGTCAAATTTCTACCTCCTTCTTGCATCATCCGCGGTGAGGTGTTTCTCTCACACACTCTCACAGATACACACACACAGACTGAAAGCCCCCCTGGCACAGTAAACAACTTTAAGCACCCTGGAAAACAAACAGATAAAAGCACGCCTTTGACATGAAAACATGACAATTTCCCTCTAAGAGCCTCTCAGAAAAATAAAATCCTGAGAGAGAGAGAGAGATAGAGAGCAAAGGCTTTACTGACAAGAACAGACATCATTGACTAAATCCATGTTATTTATCATCTGGCATAGCTCTGTGGCCGGCTTTAGGCCAATACACTATGAATTACCTGCTGCAACATCAAAACACTCATGTAACCATTCAGCCATTCGAGACCTCAAAGCATCTTAACAGTAGCAGTATATTTGTCCATTGGCTCATAATGAAATGATTTGAAAAGTGAAGACTAGAAATGTTCAAAGTATTCTATTTCCTTCTCTCCCTTAGTCTCTTTCTCTCTATATTTAATGGCATATAAGATAATGCTCATCAAATCCAGGCTGATCAGGTCTGATGCATTCACTGACAAAGACATGACAGCACTGTTTTCGCTCTAAAAGGGACTTAAAATTCATAATAGAATAAAGACACCTCTCCCGCTAAACCCTTCCTTGTTTTAGGATTTATTACTTATGGTTATATATGCTGAAGCATAAAGTGGAGGCTTTCTCAACCTTTGATGTCAGTGTTGTGGAGGTTGATAATCTATGTGGATTGCAGTACACTTTGGTAATGGTGTACATGCAGCACACTCAATCCCCTTACCAAATACAAGAGGTTTTTTCTCTTTCTTTTACATCAAAGCTGAACATCCAGTGTGTCTCACAATGTGATAGACTCATCAATGCAGTTTGGACTTTGTGTTTGAAGCCACTTCACAATAAAATACAGGGAGTCAGATTAAAATGTGTCGATGAGACATGAGGGGAAAAAACAAGAGATTAAGGAAAAAAGAGCAGAAGAGAGCGATCATCAAATTTAATACTGGAATTGTCTCACTGTGCTGTTAGCACCTTGCTGCAGGTTTAAATGTCAGTTTTTATCCTGAGCACAGCACTGAACACTGTGATATCACAGAAAACATTTGTCAAGGATTTTTAGGAAACAGAAAACAAACAACAACAACAACAAAAAAAAACAACAACCAACTCCTGGCTGAGTCAAACTTCATCGGTGCTGCAAGGCAACGCAAACAAACCAATTAGAGAAGCTTTTGCTGCAGAGCTGGAAATTTAAAAGTAATAAACAATCAGGCAGATAGACAGCCCCCAAAATTAGACACACACACTAGAGGTCTATTATCTCATCTCCCAGTTAACAAGCAAGTGCTTGATTAACAAACAAGGGGCTTAACAAGCTCTGATTGTTTAACGATGGGTTGCATTAGGGGGATGATTTTTGAGACTGATGATTTATTCCAAACTGAAGGGGGACGATCTTAATACATCAACGGATCACCATTTAATTTGCAGTACAATCTAACAGGTGTATTTTTTATGATGTTATTTTGGTGATAACACTGACTTTAAACACAAAGTCAAATCATGTATGATCTAAATATTAACAGATGGGTAGCCCCTCAACCAAAATTCAAAACTCAATTGTGGAATCCTAAATTGATGATTGATCATTTCATTTAGGGACTAAAACAACACTGAAGTTTTAAAAACAAGAATAAAACAGGAAAACGTTTCTTCTATTTATGTGTATAATGACTGAGGTTTTATCCTCTTTAGAGACCTATAGGTTATCTAAGGTTATGGCTGTGGGTGAGAAAAAACGTGGCAGATTAATGATTGATTGCAATATGTTACTGTCAACATCTCTTTGAACTGTGTCTGTGCTTCAGATGCTTTAACATACACATTAACACAATCCCACAATGTGGGTTTTCCCTTCAAACGTGTACAAAAAGGTAGAAAGTCCACATTAAGAAAAGAAAATTAAGACAAACCGTATGTGATGATTTAAGGAGCTCAAAGGCGTTTGTTCAACCATTTTCCCGACAATAAACTTTAAGATTTCCAAAAAGTTGAACATGTGTGTGAAATGGTGTTTTGAGTCTAGAGGCCTCTTCATGCAGCAAAATGGATTTCATCCTAAGAGACAAATTTTATGTAAAACAAAATCTTAATTTCAACATGGTTCTGAGTTGACAAGCAGTTGATTGATTGAGTGATTGCTTGATTTATAGTGCCACTCACCAGTTACTGTCATAGTAAGACAACTCATATGTTACTTGTGTCTTCAAAATGTCCTGTCCTTTTAAATCTGCTCATTTGCACATGTAGCTGTCACTGAAATGACACTCTTGCGTGTGTTCTTCACTCCTCCTGCAATGCTGCACTGCCCCAAGAGATAATAGTTGAAAAAAATCTAAATTTTGTCCAACAACAAGAGACTTCATGTCATAACTGCTTCTACTGTAATCAAATGATTTAATAACTGCAGGATGGAAAGTAAAAACAACCTTGTTGAGATAAAAATATGTTGATTTTGTAATTTTAGTGATGATATCGTGTCACAGAAAATGATCAGAAGAGGAGAAAAAAAAGTGACATATTGTTGGTTGTAAGAGTTATGCCTTACTGCTCTGGTGGTACAAATTCATCATGTTTGTGACAACTGGAGGATGATGTTTTTAATTGCTACAACCTTCAGTGGCACCGAAGCCTGGCCTTGAGGGACCAAGCAGACTATGTCTGTATGTGTGTGTATGTGAGAGTATGTGCTGTATGTGTATCTGAATGTGTGCGTGCATGTATGTGTTTGAACGCACAGTGGCTCTACTGCAATCAGGATAATTGCAGCCGAGGTATCTGCATGTCATGTGAGTCTCCAACTTCCTAGTGAAGCAGGGTAAAGGGATGTTACGATGTTTAATTAATAGCTACAGATACAGTAGGTCTGCAATAGAAACTAGGAAATAGTCCTCAAACTGACCGTGAAAGGTCAAAGGATCTATCCATAAACAGACAAAATATGTAGAAGTATATAACTGACTTGAGGAGGTTGAGAAAACAAATAATATATTAATTATGTTTATTATAAAAGGTTATTTTAGTGAGAAGAACAGAAAGAAATAATATGTGCGTACATTATGATATTTTGACTCTCTATAGAGACAGCACCTACCAGCTTTCCTTTCCACACACATTAGGGCCCCTCACTAATGAAACCCACCTCTCTCTCCCTCACACACACACACACACACACACTTGCACACATGCACTGGCCCCCTTTACTAATGAACCCAACCTCAAACACATTTGCATCTTTCTAAATTAGCTTGATTATTTCAGGGTAATTAGCATAAGCGTATGGAAATTAAATTGGCTATAGTGGCGTGGTGGCTTCAAGGTGTTTTTCCATGTGATGTGTGGGTAATGGGCTACATTTGATGATTTTGTACAAGATTTGTGTTCATCTTGCGTAGTGTAAGGCTGCAAAAAGTGCTTGATAGAATATCTGATAGAAACATTATTAAATAACATCCAGTTTTAATTAAAATGCAAGCTACAGTCATAGTAAACTGTTTAATCACTATCAGGATTTCATCTATTGAATAGCTGAGTTTTATCTCTGACTTAAACATAAAAGACACTTTGGTGCTCAGGTTGAAGCTTAAAAAATAAGAATCACCATCTGCTACATGTAAGAGTTTTCAGAAAACTCAGTGAATAGTTTTAGCTGAAGGTCCATTAGCATTTGACCATAGACGCAGAGAACGAAATAAATAGTTTTAATTAACTGTAGTTTAATCTATTTTTTAATGTATTTATAAGCTGTGTGTCCTCTTTCTTCATCCCTACCCATGATGCCCCCTGGTTCTACTCATCTACAGTAACAGGGGCCTGAAATCTCTCATACACTAATAACCCAACCATGGATTATTAATTAATATGTTCAAAGTACTCTCTCTGATTCTAACCCCCCGACCACCACCAAGGCTAATGTGAACCCTGTGAACTTCTATTCTCTAATGTTCACAAAAGACAGCGGGTGATGAAAGGGAAATGATATTTATAAGTTTCTTTAAAAAAAAGAAGAAGAATTTAAAGTGCTCACTGGCCATGTTAAGTGACCATGTAATTAGAAGTATGTTTCTGAGATGTGCATACATGTAAACGTTTTAACAGCATGGAAATGTAATTAAGTTAATGGTGCCCGCCAAGAGGTAGGGCATTCATTGACTTGCTCAAGGACACGTCAACAAGAAGTTTAAAGGACCAGTGTGTAGGATTTAGTGGCATCTATACTGTGTAGTTGCTGATTGCAACCACCTTGCCTCACCATCTCCTTCCAAGCATGAAGGAGAAACTATGGTTGCCGCGAAACGTGCAGTAATTAAAAGCTATAGTTTTACATTTGTGCCATATTCTTATACACTGGGCGTTTAAGCTTTGTGTTGCCTGTTACAATTAAAGGCAATGTATAGTTTTTTCCACTATAAATTACCATTGAAACAAAGAGCATAGTAGCATCTTAGGTTCATGTCAATATGGGGTGAAAGCATTTATTTGAGTTGCACAGGTTTTCAATATTTATCATTTGTTCATTGTTAAGGTATGGTAAAGAATAGGCAACTTAAAATACTGATGACAGCAAGTCCTGCAAACTAAGCAATAAAAAAGATTGTTTCTCATTGCCTTCCAAAATGGACACATATGAGTATCAAAAACAAACATACAAAAAAAAAAAAAAAAAAAAAAAAGACACAGCTCAAAGAAAACAATCTTGATTTTGGGTAAACAGGAAATGGGTAACAGCAGTCTCCCATGTCAAAGTTTGTTGACCAATCCATCCATCCTGACCTCCTCCCTACAAGTTTCTTTGGGTTCTACACCAACTTCACTCTATTTCCACATCAATCATTATTCCCATGACCTCGAGGTCCTTTTCTTGTAAAGGTAAACATACATTAGGTGGTAGGTGGTATTAGGCATTTGCACAAAAGAGAAGTGGTGTCAATTTCCTTATAACTACCTTCGCCTTCATCGTTACAGGAAATTTTAACTGTGGTCTCCCATGTCAAGTTACACAGTTTCTATGCCTTACCATCCACCTTTGCCTACTTTCTTTTAATCATAACAGTATTATATAACAGAGCAACATAATTACATGACATAACAATATTGCTATTACTGCCTTTGCTACCTTAGTTAGCGTTAGGTCATTTTGAGTGACTATAATCATTTAATCACGAGTTTCAACTTATTGTTTAGCTGTACACAACTTTACGTTATGATTTGGTTCCCATGCATCACTTTTGAGAGGATCATTTTCAGCTGCAGCAAATGCTGTTTTTTTTAGTGATAAAACTCCAAAAACCCATTGTGCACTATGGGTCCAACATCAAACCGCACACAGACACAGTTATCAACTAACTAGTTTTCAGGAGATCATTCAGCAGATAAAGAGCCAGATATTCCTCCAGAAATTGGTAGAGACCAAAAACAGAGATAAAAGGGAGTGAATATTGGACTTGCTCTGTAACTGCTTGGATATATTTGGCAAAACAGTAAAAACAAAACAAAACATAGCTATTCACTTGCCTAAATATAGTGAATATAATAAAAAAGTGACAGCACAGTGTCAAATGTGTGCTGTAATGACACCATTAAATTTGTTAAGAAAGAACGTAAAGATGTAATATAGACACAATTTGTGTCGACAAAACATGTTTACAGCTGAAACAAATCTTTGAGCTTACATGTTTTGGCCCATATCCTAATCTGATTTTATGAATCAAAACATACACAGGAGCCAGCTGTCACACTGACACAAACAAATAAGTTATAACAAATACGTGGTCAGGAGGGTGAAAGAACATTGGGCGACTGCGATTTTTCATTCACATTAACAAAGAAATCCACACACTCACCAGATTTACCCTTTGGAACATATACATTTACAGTGAAATATACATAAGAATAACTTCTTCTCTGGCTCATTGACTCTCTTTCCCTATCTCTGGCTCTCTTACACACAAGCACAAACATGCATGCCTGCACACAGATATCACTGATATATGGTACCGTCTAGTGCTATACATTGGGGGTAATGATAACATTTATGAGCATGGTGCTTTTTCACAGAGGAGTGCTGTAGGTTATTGATGAGTCTCACTGTGTACCATCACTTATGAATGAAAAGAAGGCGAAAGAGGAGAGAGATAGAGATGAGAGGAAGGTATGGGTGTTATAGCTTCATCCCTTGAACTATATTTCATCAAAGCTCGTGGCTGGAGACTCTGGTTGTCATAGGGCTTGCAGGGCTTCCTTAACTCAATGTATACTCTTTTTTTTTTTTTTTTTTTTTTTTAACTCCAGGGTTATTCTCATGAGCTTGATAGTGATGATAGGCCAGAAAGCCCTAACTGCAGTGTGGAAAGAACTGGCACACAAAGTTTTGAACTGGATTAACTGGATAACAAATATGCTTAAAATAGAATGTTAAACATGTAAAAAATATACTCACATGATGGGATTCCAAAGTGGTGGCACTCTTGCACTCTTGTACTTAGATGCATACATTTAAAATCTGAATAAAAAAACATGTAGTAGCAGAAAACGTGCTTAACAGTTCTGCTGTTTCATCTTGAGGCTTCATAAATCACTGTTGGATAGATAAGTGGAATATATATCTACACTTAGAAGTCTTGTTCTATCTAGCTTTTGAACCAAGAGAAATGTAATTAACCACAGCAAAGTCATAGCTAATTGGAAAAAAAAAAAGTGGGAATTATTTTTATGTATTTCATGTCAGTGCGGCTGCATATTGCATGTGAAGTTAATCAGAACGACTACTTGTTAATTCACTTTGATGAAAGGAGGAGGGGGAGAGATAGAGAAAAGTATATGGACACGATAGCCACAAAAAAGAGAGAAACCAGAGTCAGGAGGCAAACGTAGAGGAAAGAGGACAACGAGAAAAAAAGATTTTACACTCATCATCTGTCTTTTTCACCAAAGATGCCATGTCTGATTAATTATCATGAAAACTGGTTAAAGATCACTTCTTTATTAGTCGGTCTAGCAATCACACACGTTTTTCACACATACTTCTATGATGGCAGTGCCCACTTTGATTGGTGGAAACTCATTAAAGCTTGTGGATGTTTCTGTAATTCACAAATTAGTCAGACACTATTGCTTAAATTGCAATTTCTAAAAATGTATTTTAGAATCAAATGGATAGCTGCTACATAAAGAAAAAAACATAATTGCTACACAGTCTGGTTACACTTTAAACATAACAAATAGCCTTATATTGTAAATATGTTTGATGAGCTGAATACTGCAGCAGGTTTCAAGTGATTTTCAGCTACATTTTATGTTCCCACGCATCTAAAAGTTTTTGCGTTTCCTGCTGCAATAAGTCACTGCTCCCACCAGTTTACAGTAAATGAGGTTGTCATGCAATCGTGACAGCTTAGAGTATGCTTTTGGTAATAGAAAGTGAAGAGAAAAATGGGAAGAAAATGCAAATGAGCTGTTGATTATGCACTGGCATCCCTCTACCAAGTCTAAACATAGAAAAAAGAAAATAAACTGTCAAACTTAAGTGTTTGCACTACCAAGGGCTATGCAATTTCTATTCAGATTTATGTGTTTTTGATTTTGATTTGGCTTGAAAATAACCTGTTTAAGATAAAAAATATAATTAAAGTAAAAATTGTGAACTCTAATTATGGCAAATTCTGACATTCCCAAATAAATGAGTAAGAAGACAAAATGAGAGGGGCAGCGTTCAAGTAAGGATAGTAAGGAGTAAGGCGCTTTATGCTTGTGATAGGAATAACAAGGCTGTGCTGAACAGGCAAGACACCTCGAATAAGTGACAAAAACAATTTTACACATGAATATGGAAAGCACAAAGATGACAGAACAACTTCAGATAGGCATGAATCAACTTCTGGTTCCGAAAGCAGTTTCATTAAAGGTAAGAAAAAAATTGTTATTGAAGCTTTTGTATTTACATATAAACCTCAAGCCTTCTTTCATAGTATATACCAGATGTAGTAATATCTACATTTACATTATATGAAGTATTATCATTAAAGTAATTAAAAACACAGACTGGTTTGACAAAAGTCACAAATGTAAAATGTAAAATGGTGGCTCGGATGAAATTACATCTGTTTGCAGTGGCTTTAGTTTGAATGGTGATGGTTATATTCTTGTATACCAGTTAGTCAGGAATTTACTGTAGTTTTCCTTTCATTACATTTACCTCTAACTTGAGATTCATACTTTCGACACTCAAGCAATGTTGATTCCATCTAAGAGGATTTCTCCTTTTACTGTGTACACTCATTTAGTCTGATTGAAAGACCCCGTCACCCATGCGCCTCCACCAGAAAGTCAATAAATGCTGATTGAATAGTCAAGGTATTTAGTCACTTGTCTTTTATTTCTATGTCCAGCCTTTCTTTAAGCCAGGCTTTTAGCATCAGGAAAACCTCTCAGTGTGACATACTGTACAGTGTAGCATCCAGAAAAACTGCTCTTATTTAGTGGGCAAATCAAATGCACCCTTGTTTTGTTTACTGTATGATGCACTACTTTTTCCTTTAACACTGATTAAAACCCTCTTTGATAAACAGCGTCAACATTTTTGGAAGAAGTCTTTTTCACAATTTCACAAAGCCTTTTCTGTTCTATACATCTCTCTCACCACATTACCAAATCCTCTATTTGCAACAGAGTCATACTACCCATATTCTATCTAGTTAAGGCCTCAGAACATGGACTTCACACTATCCGTCTGGTTTCAAAAGTTCAACAATATGAAAAGAGGAAAAAATAAGCCCTCTTAGCATAATTGCTCTCAGTGGGAAGTAAATAGTTATTAACGTATGGCAAGCAGCAAGCAGGGATTTCAAACTGGGAGGGAGGTGGGAGGGGAAAGCTGTAGAAAGAGGGAGGAACATGTCAGGAGAGAATGAGAGAGATGAAGGGTGAAAGAAAGGAGAAATGCGAATGGGTGAAAAGCAGAGAAAAGTGGCTTGAGAGAGAGAAAGCGGGCATCACTCCTGAGTGACAAAGCTGCTTGCATTTTAGCATTCTCAGGTTTAAAACAATTCTTTCATGTTCTGCCTTTTCCTTGCATTCTTATTTATCTGTCTCTCCCATCCAGTGCACCTCCTCCCCTCAGAGGAGTCCCCCCCCGCCCCCCATCTCAGTTTCTTAGTCTTTCCTTTAATTTTTTTTCTTCTTTGAATAATTTACTGCAGCAGGGGAGAGTGGAAGTGCGTTTATTTTGAGTGTGTTTGCGCTTTAAACAGAATGCTTAATGATTGCCGATGGGAGAGAGACTGCATTAATCCCATTTATGTTGAGACCTTTTAGATGTACTGACACCCGTGGCAGACAGGCAGTATATGTGTGTGCGTATGTATCTGTGCGTGTGTGCATGTGTGTGTGTGTGTGTATGGGGCATGGGGGTTCTTTCACCCCATGCACAGAAATGATCCCCCATCACATCTGTGGGAAGAATCCCATATCACTGTGTGCTGTGTGCTGTGTGTGTGTGTGTGTGTGTGTGTGTGTGTGTGTGTGTGAGAGAGAGAGAGAGAGAGAGAGAGAGAGAGAAGAGGACCAGAATGCCAGCTCTGTGCATATACCTCCACCCTCGATCAAGGCGAGGCCTTTGGGGCATCCCCCTACCCACTACAGTTGATTTGAAAAACCTCCTCACATTTTCTCAAAGTATATGCATTTCATACTATTTCTGCATTTCCACAAATGTGGAAACAGCTTTGAAAACTCTTACATTTATATTTGTTTGAAGGGGGGCACATATCATTGAATATAAGAGGGTCTATTTAAAATGTTTTTCTCTGTGCAGTGTTTTGCTTTAGGCTTGGGAATAAGCGGGGCTCAAAAGCATAAGCAAAGCACTGAAAAAAACATCTTGACCGTTTGATTGCTGGAATTCCAAAATATATAACTGTGTATTTTCGATTTCTATTTCACTTTATATTAATGTTATATATGCACTAGACAAATCTCTTGTCCTTTCTGTGCCTGAGATGATCTTTATATCCATCTATCAATGATACAGCAATAAAGTGATTGACTTTGAAGGACAAAAAGGCATAAAGTGGAAATCAACACATGAACAGAATTTGGATGGTCTCTCATCTGCACATAGTTCTAAGTTGTTAACTTTTAGATCAACTACTTGTGCACTGAAGTAGTTTTGCTAACTTAACAATATTACACTCTATAACACCTGTGTACTAGAGTGAAACTATATCCCAACTCAAGTCTCATATATGCTCCAAAACTCCCATGAACCCCAGGATATCTTGTTTTGAAAATCAAGGTAGAAAATATAGGCACTGTTCATCATTTATTGGACCCACTGAAAGCATCACTTAGTTCATTTACTGGCACATCTAAAGGCCTTGATCTTTTCATATTTCACGTTTTCACCTTGACAGTTATGTACAAGGCCATATTCAAGTTGAATCTCACCCATTAACCCTCTTCAGCCTGCTGCAGCACTTTACAGAAACTATTTCACAGCTCTGTAGCCGTGTTCACCAGCAGCGCTGCAGCACAAAGGTCTCTGGTCGTGCTATTTGAATTTACTTAATATTTAGTCTCATTCGGTGTTTGCCTCTGGTATTGCTCGATGCATTTCCGAGCATATGGCACATTCCTCTGCAGGTCAGCATATGGCAGCGCAGAATTTAGATTTAGTTTAGATTCAAAAAAGAAAGAAAGAAAAACAGAAAGAAGAAAACAACTCCCCCTCCCTTCCCCCCTCCCTCTCCTGCTCTCCCCTCCTCTCCATCCATCTGTCGTTTCCTGTAGATGCTGGGAAAGTGAAAACAGAGGGAGAGAAAAAAATAAGTGAAACATCTGATGAAACCCACAATGGTGTGCTGGAGCTGATAGCCCTGCAGTATGGCCACTTTGTGTGTGCGTGTGACCATGTGCATGTGTGCACACTTGTAGTAATGCAGGTCTGGGTGTGTTTCGTGTTAATGCACACATGTATGAGAAAGAACATAATTAATGGGCTTGTGAGTTAGGCATAGGAAAGGCTGTAATGCCATTTATTCCAGCTTTTGACACACTGTACGATGCTGAGGTGTTGAGGTTTTAATCAAATTTAATTAGAAATGGGGCACTAAAAATAATAATAATAATAACAATGAAAACAAGTTTTTCTGTAAAAGTAGATTCTGAGGAGTGATTTAAAAGAAGGTACTCAGGGCCGGAGTTCCACGTGTAGATTTTTTAGGGTCATATTCTTCAATACATAACTGTTCTTTTTAGGGACGATAATACTAATATATAATACTATACTAATAAATGTTATAATACATAATCCTAGTGACTCAAGCAATGATGTAGCTGAAATCTAGTTAGCTACTGTTGATTCTGTGATTAACTTTTGCACATGTGAGCTTAAAGTATGATGTTCAATGTCTCAGAGTTTTAATTCTAATACAATATTTCTTGTTTACTGTACCATTTACTTTTTTATGGCTCCAGACCCCTTCTTCAGGAAAACTGCAAATTCCTTTAAGTTAGCTGTTCTGCAGATTAAGTTAGGCTCACAATGTCATGATTGCAGACATTGCTTTTACATACACATCATATATGTTCTTTTCTTTTAACGCCTGACACCCTACACTGATTACTCATGCTCATTCTGAAGAGTGATTATTTTAAATAGCCCAGATGCCTGTGTGTGTGCATGTGTGTGATGTGTGTGCACTTTGAAATCAACTTTATGTTAATCCTGTTCCACGCCTTGACAGTCTTAGTGTGGAAAGACATTAGCATAACTAGCTAGTGCCATGAACAACAGGGGGTCTGTGTGGTTCACATACAGTACAGCACGTAGGTGTGTGCGTGTGTGTGGTTGTGTTTGAGGTGTGTATGTGAGAGAAAAGAGCTTTAAGGAGACAGAATGTCACTCTTTTCCCTCGTTTGCTCTTTCATACTGTCTTAGTTAGAAGAAGGCCTCTGCCTGCTGCCTCAGTCTCATTTACACCTACAGAGGTGTGGGATCTGGGACTGCCACACACACGCGAGCACGCACAAGGGACATTTTCCCAACCATAAAGCATATGGCTGAGAGAAGGTGCTTGACTTGTGACTTGAACTGACAACGAGTCACAGCAAAAAATTCATTCATTATGATCTCTTATCTATCCTTTGTGCTATCAGAAAGAAAAAGAATACACCAGTAGATAAATAGAAACCAGAAATAACCAGAAAGGATATTTATTTCTTTATTTCTTTGTGTTTTCTGTCTCTACCCCACTCGCTTTCCATTCCACTCATCCCCTATTTGCTCTTCCTGTTTGTTTATAACATGGAGCCTAACTCCCAGCAGGACACTTGAGGCGGGCAGAGCTGACACACACATAAACACACATGTGCGCACACACACAGACCTTGTAGCTGCTGCTGGCACCACGCCATCCTGTCTAGGCCTGTCTATGTGTAAGGGGTGAGCTGTCTGCCCTCATCAGTACCAACATGTCGCATATATGTACGCTGCTCCAGGGGGACCTGTGTAAGTGTATGTGTGTGTGTGTCCGTCTGTTCAGCCCTTGACCGATAGGATACCTAGTGACCATGTGGGGACAACAACAATGCTCATTATACTTGTGACCCCAATCTCATTTGATATGTGTATCCACAATTTATGTGCATACTTACACACATATGCACACACAGATATAGATTGTATATATAGGCATGGAGACAAATTTTATACACATGCAGGTGGATACAGGCACACCAACATGAGCACATGTTTAGATATTAAGCAAAATGATGCTGAATTGTGCAGCAAGGGTTAAAGCTGTGTTTATACTTATTGTATGAATTGTGCATTCAAATAAACGTTAGAGTGCATTTGAATTGCCTCAGAAGCCATGCATATGTTTCCCACACTGTAACAAGCCTAAAAGCACCTCATATGTTCATATGTATTGACCTGAGACAGTTCAAACAGAATGATACACATGTTCACAAATAGACTATACAAACAGTGCTATTCAAAGGTAAACATCAAGTTTCGACAAGCTGCATTTATGACTATAATAGAAGTGCTTCCTACACGTATGGGTCCTTAACAAGATTTTCTGAATTGTTATTTAAGTAATGGTGTACAGGAAAGCACCGGTGCACTACTCACACGTATAATAGGGCAGCCATGTCTGTTTTAAAATAGGTTCTTAAGCATAAACATCTTTCATGACTAAGAGCAGTGACCTTCGACTGGATGTTTGGCTTTTCATAATGACATCAAACTTAACAGAAAATTCTCACTGGAAGCAGATCTGTGTCTCTCACATACAACAGCACACACACACATAGACCCCATAGCCCCCTGTGGTAAAATAAAATCAAAGGTCCAGTCACATTTCTCACCGGGGAAATGATCTCTTAAATGTCTGCAAATGAAGGCAAATCTCCCTCAAAGCTGGATTCAAATTGGTGGCAGATTGGAGGCAATACAATGCTTTTTGAGCTTTTAGATGTTGTGCTAGCGCTTTTGTAGCTGCAACTTCAGGAGAAAGACAAAAAAGATGGTCTGAATGCTGCTTCTTCACCTAACAGGTGGTCTCTGTTTCACTCAGAATGAATGAGAATGAGGTCTCAGTTATTACATTAGGTTTAATTTGTATTGGTTTGAGTCAGTTTGAGTCAGAGGATCTGAGATTAATAAAAAAGTACATGTGTTCAAGTAATATTTTTTTTTTCTTTTAAATGCCATGCAGCTGTCTAACTCAAAAGGCCTGTAATGGTAATTGCGCTTCTCCCTTATCATGACTGGCATTTGCACATAATACTGACACACTGGTCCATGCTGGCATTTACCGATGAGGCAGAAGGGCAGTGTCAAACACACTGCTGCACCCAGGCACAGACGGACACACACATACTTTGATCTTGAGTTTGCAAGTGTGCACATTCACACACAGCTGCCCACACAAAGGTAAATTGCAGCACACATACGTACAAATATCTTTGTGGTATTCTGTGTATTGTCTGTATGTGTGTGTGAGTGAGAGCACGAGAGACAGTCCTTTCGTACCCGAGACAGCAGTGTTGGGATGTGTCGAAGTCGACAGTGAGTGCGCTCAGTAGGCCCCCTGGGCCATGAAACACTGATCTTTATGTCAGCTCAAAGGAATGGAATCACCCTTTTCTCTGTCAGCCATTGTGTGTGTGTGTGTGTGTGTGCATGGAAAAAGCAATGAGGAGACAAGAGGACTCGGCCTTGCTTTGAACTCTGTCACTTTGTTATAAGTCACTGCTTTACGCTGTCTGAATTCTCTCTCCATTTGAGCTCTTGCCATCTCTGCTTCTCACAGCAGATTTCCATTTATCTCTTTTTCTGGTTTCTTCACTCTTCCTTCTCCCCTTCTTTATATATCAATACATAGCAGGGTTCTCCTCATGCAGGAAGACTATGTGATGGATAAAACAATACACCAAAAGGCTCATTTAATATTCTTTAATTACAGCAATAGTCAGCAGGTGTTTGTACAGACATACATATCTCCCTCAAGGTCTACGCATGTGGTCTTGTTACAACCTGGAGCTCTAATCACCATTAAAAGGTGTTTGATCTCAAAACACATGGGAAAGATCCAAACATTGCATTTCCTTCCACTTCTCAGGCATCAGATCCTTGTGATCCTTACTCTGGGTGAGGTTGAAGCATGCGTGCTGCCTTCGGTGCTGTCAGTCAATTGACTGAAACATCAAAAGAATGTGGGAAAAGATTACATCCACATATTCTGTTAAGAAAAAAGCTGTCTATCTATCAACCCATACCATCCATCCACCAACCCCCCCACCCACCCATCCATCCATCTATCCATATGATCTACTTGCTCACCAAATAATGGGACTGTTTTCCTTGCAACAGCCCATTACCCTTTGGTCATTTAGTGGGAACTGTTTAGTTCTCCTCCAGTAAATACAGTGACAGTTCTCTTTCATTATTCAGCAAAGCGTGGTCTCATGCGACTAAGGTGTGAACTCTGACTTGATGGACCTGACCTTAAACCCACCAATTCTGACATGTCGCTGATGTAAGGGATGTTAATATTCAGCCTTCACAAAGACAGTCAATAATCAACATTCAGAGCCATTTAAACCCAGATTGGGCAAAATTGGAAGAGCTGATATGTGGCTTTTTCCGATTGATGCTTTCATTTAAAATGCATGAGTAATTTTTAGGATATTGTTGTGTGGACAGAAAGATTTTCAGTTGATACTGCAAGTCACGTTACCCACTGTCAGCCACTCTTTCCATGATTCAGTTTGTCACTATGTTAGTGACTGTTATGTACACAATTTAACATTACACCTGTAAACATTTTACTTTGCTTTATTATTTTCTTTAAATCCTTTTTTATCGCTCTTATACTGCTCATTTTCATTCCCCCCCCCCCCCCTTGTGTTCATTGTCAATTTCTGAAGCAATGACCTGATTCGCTCATGATGATCAATAATGTTTGATCTCATCTCATGTTGCATTTTAAAGTGTTAAAGATGTGTTAATAGGAACACATGTTGGTTCAGTATGAGGTATGTTCCTGGCTGCATATGCGGCGCTGAAAGATGTGTAAAGAAGTGCAAAATGTGTCAGAACCGTCTGTACACTCACAAAATGTTGCCCTTTTAAAACTCTTTTCATTTAGCCATATAATAATGTTTATAATGTGATTACACAGCGATAAGAGATGTGACTACACAAATTCTGTGGTAAATTCCATTTAAGATTACGAGAAAATCATGATTTTTTTTCATCAGATTTCACTCTAACAAACCTCTTACAAAGCCAACATTGATGTGAACCCTCCATAAAAAAATACTCTGCCATTACCAACACATCCAGAAATGTCAATTAACAGCACTGTCCTTCATTTGAATATTTCTGATTATTATGCAGCTCCTGCTCTTACATATTCAAAACGGGGTTCTCAATCCAATTAAATGGGCAATGTGCTGTAAAGGCGTGGGCAAACATGATTGAAGGCAGAGCTTAGGATGACAAACAAGAGCAATCTGAGGGAGATGGAAAACCGCTTGCTGCGAAGTTAATGGAAGACTGTGTGATGATCACTGATGGAGCAATGGGTGGAGATGTGTGTGTGTCTGTGTGTGTGTGTGTGTGTATGAGACAGAGAGAGATAAAGATACTAAAAGGGAAGTCTGAGTATAGGGGAATAAGAGAGAAATATGGAATCATGGGCATAAGTTAAGAAAAGAAAATAAGTCTTAGATCATGTTTGTTTCTTACAAAGTGACGTCTGTGTGCTTTTGCATGTGTGACAATCTGCCCTTTGCTTGTACAACATTTGATGCTTCTGAAATTTAGATACGTGAAGGTACACAGAGAGGCCGACAGTAATTAAAGTAATAACATTTTATTTAGAAACAAAATTAACAAAACAATTTAAAAGCATGGACAAAAAAGCAATTAAGACAAGGTTATATTGACCGGAGGGAATGTTATTTGGAGAGAATGTTTAATTGGCTTGTTTAAAAGAGCCAAGAGTCAGAGGTGCCCTTTACTCCTTTAGTCAATGCATATGTATCCTGTGGAAATATATTTCAAATAACAGGATATGCAGTGATCTTTTTGTGTCTGTAATCGTGTGTGTGTGTGTGCCTTCATCTTCCCTTGGTTCAAAACCCAATCAGTGTCTTTAAAATCCATGCTCAGGAACGGCCTGATGCTGTTCTGTCAGACTATCCTTCTGATGAATGCCTCGGCATCCCACCGGCTCGCTAAATATGCGCAGTGAAATGAGCTGAAACACGGGCCTTAATTAAAAAGTGGAGACCCACGAAGATGTGATTAAAGCAACGCTCAGCGGATTATAGTGACTAAAGCATCTCCGAAGGCATACAGAAACAGAAGGAGAGAGGGGGAATGAGAGTGATTAAGGCACCACTTTCTGTCTTTTTCCTTTCATATTTTCTTTCCTTTACACCATCATGCCTCATAGAGAGAGAAGTGCTTGTCTTTCACTGACATTCCAAGTTTTGACTGCAGGCCTCATGTAAAGCAACTTTATGTGTTACAATAAATGAGATGTTGAACCTTTATCTCAATCTCACCTGACTGTATCTTAATCTCATGTAACTATTGATGCTAGAAGCAAACACATGCTGGCTGAGATTACGTTTATAATTTCTGAATGATGATATAAATAAAATGTGAATTTTGTTACCCGTTGGACATACAATTACACACAAGCTGTGGCAGTAAGAGTCATACTGTAGGGTGATTAACAATGTCCTTTTCATGGCAGTCAGACAGTAATGACTCAGGCCCTTTTATGGACACTGCACTGTTAAGCAGCCATAATGATACCCTTAATAATAATGTAATATTTTCTCTCTTCTCTTCTCTTCTCTTCTCTTCTCTTCTCTTCTCTTCTCTTCTCTTCTCTTCTCTTGTCTTGTCTTCTCTTCTCTTCTCTTCTCTTCTCTTCTTTTCTCTTCTCTTCTCTTCTCTTCTCTTCTCTTCTCTTCTCTTCTCTTCTCTTCTCTTCTCTGTTTGTTCTATGAGCAATGTGATATTTTTCATCAGAAGGGCTATAATAAAGACAGAAGAATATGTGCTCCATCTGATTTGCTTACTTTCAAAATACTTGGATTTTGGTTGAATCTTTCATATACTTGAGATTGAGAGGACTGTTTGGTGTAACTGTGGAAAAACCTTTACAAAACAAAAGTGAATGGAGCTGTGTTAAGAGTGCTGGATAAAGCCATCATCCAGCTATCATGGCTCCCAGTTCAAGCATATAAAATGATGACTCACAAATTTTCAGACAAAAAAGAAACAAAAAAAGAAAAACATTTTTGAGGTAAAAGCAGACGTTGGACTGCACCACATACACAACTTTTGTCTTCTCTCTCTTCTCTCTCTAGTGCTCAAGGCTTACTTTTCTAATCAATCACTACTTCTGTGTCTCATTTACTGCCTTGGTCTCCTGTCCTTCTCCTCTTTCCTCTTCTTCCTCTGCCTCCATTCTCCAAGATGACCTAAGGGATGTATGCAAATACCCTCTGTTTGTTCCAACATCAGGTGTATGGCTGTCAGTTCCTATATTAATCAAATCCTTTTGCACAGTATCAGCATGCTAAGTGGGATAGTGTTAGATAATACAGATACCAGATAGACAGTGCTTTCTGTAGATAATCTCTTTAACATCAGTATGATTAAAGGCTGCATCTCATATCCATAAGATCCATGATCCAGTAGCTCTTTTATCGAATCTTCCCTGAATAAAACGGGTGTAGGATGAAAAGGAGGTGGAAAAGATTTATTAATAACTACTGACTTTTGTCTTCCTTTTCCCTCTATTTTTGAAGGATTAAATATAGGACAAATATGGGGGAAATAACACAGAATGTGGGGTCAGCGGAAAAGGGCGGAGGGAGGCAAAGAGTAAAGGAAGACAGAAGAAGGGTTGAGATAACAAATGGTTGGTGAAAACAAAAGCTTAGATGGAAAGTGGGAGGAAAAAGGACAAATTGCTGCTGGGAGCCAGGTGAGTAAAAAATGGGAAAGAAGGTAGGAAGAGGAGATTTTGAGAGTAAGTAAAGAAGGCAAAATAGAGGAAAGGATAAATAAGGAGCTAAACAGATCACTCACATTGGATGAATTAAAGACTATTTGCTCATCCTATACGTATTATGCAGTTAGAAAAAAAGTCAATTTCAGTCTGTCAGAGGCTAAAAAAGGCAGGTCAGGTAAAAGTGTCTTTTTACATCTGCCTTTTTACTCATCCACACCTACATCACTAATGTCATCCCTCATATTACCAGCCTCCCAACCCCCATATCTCCCACTGACACTAACTGATTAACAATCTCTGCAGGCCTTCTTACCACCTCCTCCCCTCTCCACCTTGTCATTCTACAACCCTGTCCATCTCACTTTAATATTTACACATTAATTCTGTTGCTCATCTGTGGAGACATCCCACTTAAATAGACAGCATGTACTGGATGGTGACTGGGACAACACCAGAGAGAGGATACTAGATCGCGCAGACAAACTTATGGCATGTTTGCATGTATTGTTTGCATGGGTGATACCTTAATGCACCAGTTCAATGGTGAAGTTGAAATCAGCTGTTTTCAGTGTTTGCACTGAGAGGTCAGAACAGATTATCTTATGTGACCTGCTGTGTCAGGGTTAAGGGCTTACATCTTTCGCTCACAAACTAGACTGAGACTGCACCAAATGGCCATTGACATAAAGCTAAAATAAGATCAGCAACTGTCAAACTGAGCTCAGTGCTCTCACTGAGCTCAGTTTGGAGGGGAAAAAACAGAAGGTGAGACAAGAAAAGAATCTCACTCACATATTTCTTTAAGCTTGTTTCCTCCACGTTCTCATTTCGTGAGCCACCAGCAAACTATTTTTCCATGCTTGATGTGATACAAGCAATTCTGTCACCAGTGATTATTATCATAATAATTTATTGATTATGATAATAATAATAATAATAATAATAATAATAATAATAATAATAATAATAATATGATACTAAATTGAGCTAACTGATCAGGTAAAGAAAAAAAAGAGAGAGATTTGTTTTAAAGTTATATATTGGTAAAATGCTGAAAATTAGATTTATCAACCATGTATGTAAGATTAGAGCTGTAGTTCATCTCTTGTATCTTTTAACTTAAAAACTAATTATATAGGTATGTAATTATAAATATTATATTATAGAAATATTACTGTTGTTAAGTACCTCTACTCTGTCATCAAAATGTAAAATACAGTATCAAACACAATACATGCCTGCCATTTGTAACAAATCATTCCACATCAGTTGAAATTTTAATGAGTTGTCTTGCATCACAGACTTAAATACATTGAACGCACGAATATGGCGGCTGCAATGACACGTTGCTCGAATTGAGACGAGCAGCCAATGAGGTATCTAGGTGTAAGAGAAATAGCATTACTTTTTCACAGCATGTGCTTTTCACTTGCTGTCAGTACTGCAGTGATGTAGCTCACCTTAATAAAGCATTCATTAATTCCTTCATTAGACTTATATAGTGTGCTGCTTGCCTGACTTGTCTCCTGACTTGTGCTGTCACCTGCACTGCTGTGAGAACATCCAATGCTGAAAAGGTCAAGGTGCCATCACTACTGAAGAAGTGAGAGTTTGCAGCTGTAATGCACACACATAACTGTCAGTGTCTGTCCTGGAAGCTGTCAGTGTGACACTCTCTCCTGCTTCTCTGCAAATGCAAGTGCTGTCTTCACTGCAGATCTGATAGAAACAATGTGTCATCAGACAGGTTTATAAATGACTAGACCATGTTCTTTGGTAGATGCCAGACGATTGATTCATAATATGAATCGTTGTTTGAATTATGCTCCACCTTAGAGACATAGTGCATGCAAATCAGTGATCTTTTGGTGCGCTTGTTATTGTCTTTGGTCTGTATAAACTGCTGTTTCTATAATGATCTGTATATTCTTCTTGTTGAATGTTGATGAAGAATATTTAAGCATTTCAAAAGAACCCTTTTATTATCGCAGATGTAGTTTTCTCTGCTTGACTTTGCCCTTTACCCCAGCTTTTATAGCATATGTATTTTTGGCAGTCTCCTAAAAGGGATTGCAGTAATACAGAGTCACATTTTGTGCAAGATTCAAATAGCCTAAACATGATTCCAGCTCAGTTATTATCACCACTGTTGGATAAAAGCTGCACATTTGAAAGAAAAACGTGTCTGCTATTTAAAACATCTGCATTTCACATACTCAGTCCCACAGTCCCTGTTTAATAAACCTTTCTCTGCACATAAAGGTCCACTATAAAGTTTAAAGCAAGACACAACTCAACAAGCTGGATTTTAACTCAAGATGAAAGCATGTTATGTTATCTGTCTGTTCTCACTTACAGTACATACACTCACATGTAGCGTGCACAATCTCCAGCTCAACTACTGTCCCCTTGCTGATTACCTCTGAAGTCAGGCTGCAAGTGGAAGAATAATGATCATAAAAATGTCATCACACATTCACTGCTGAGAGACAGAGAGAGAGAGAGAGTGCAGGGCTTTCCATTTACTAAAAGGCTTTTACAATGGTCACACCAAGAATATAAAAGACGGAGTCAATGAATTCGTATAGGTAATGTAAGTCCATGTAATTAAGTGGCCTGAGAGGCTTGGAGAGGTAGAAAGGTAGAAAAGGTGCTGTTTGTGTGTGTGTGTGTGTGTGTGTGTGTGTGTGTACAAGATTGAAACAGCAGGACTAAAAATACTAAGAGGCAGGAAGTCAGCAGGGGTGTCAGTGCAGAGCACTGTGAGAACACCACAGCTAGGTGAAACCATCTGATGAGGTGTCTCACTCCTACACACGCATACACAGCTGTATGACATGCCATCATTTATGTTTTTTTCTCATAATGGAAGCCTGTTTCCTCTCTCGCTGATACTGTGAGCTTGTTAAAATATGATGGAGGAAAGAAGATGATTTTTATTCAGGTGTTGTAAAAAACGTAAAGTATCAGGACAAGTCAGTGTTTACATAAAAAAAACAGCAAGGATATGTGCAGGGTGATATGAAAAGTATGCATGGTGATGCTGCAGATATCTGCTGTAAAATACTCATGGAATATCAGGTTACTTGTTCAGTAAATGTTCATATGGAATATGAAACAATGGTGTTCTTATAAATATCAGACCAGTGTGTTGACTGAACTGTGAGAAGCTGCTTGAGTCCTATCTGTTGTACTCAGGGGCGTTGCTGCCTGTGTGCAAGTAACATGATATAGTAATCATGTCCCATAAAGTTGGCTAATGTTATGTAACTTGGCGTGAGAGTTTATTTACCATTTGTGGGGCTGTGAACTCCATCCATTTTATTTATTTTTTAATTAATTTTCATGATCAGTTGTAGAACCACCAAGATTCAGGCAACTAAAATAACAGGAATTTCCATTTTCTAGGAAATTTTATTTTACTGAAGAGCAACAAGTTGAGACACAAAGATGTATATTAAGTTCTCCCTCTGTGCCTTTTTCCCACCTCAAACAGAACTAGCAGAGTCTTGAGGAGAACGTAATCTTTTCCTATAAAAGGCCCTCCATTGGGGGTGCAAAGCCAGATGTGTTAAGCAGTGTGATCAATCTGCTAGACTCATCTGGCGGATGAGTCACCTGTAGCAAATGGATGAATGAGCTATTGAGATGTGTTTTATTTGATCTGTTAGAATTTGGATCCAACACCTCAGATGAAAACAATGAATATCGCAATATTTTGCATGTTGCTGTGTGTGTAGTTTCTCTGTGAACACATGATGCCCTGCTATGACATGAGATGATGAAGGCGGATGAGAGTGTAGAATGACCAGAAGGAAAACTCGGATTGGAAAGGAGAGGAGGAGAGTTGAGAGCTTTCATGTGTAAAACTACTCCTCGTTCCTTCATACATCTCACTCTCCATCTTTCTTATTTCACTCCAGCTGTCTCTCCTACCCTCCTTCATCCTCGCTTCCTGCCTGGCTGGATGGTGATGCTATAAATAAATTGCGCCAGATGTATGATCAGAAATGAATTTATCTGCCTGATGCGCTCCCCGCGACAATTTCCAGGGCAATATGTAACTGTTTGAAGTCTGAGGCGGTGAGAGGTGGTGGCTAACACAATCTTATCAAACCAGAGAGGGCTGGCTGGAGAATCTTGCAGGCCTCCCTGGTCTGTTGGATATTATTCACTCTGATGCCTTCAAGAGCTTTATCAGCGTGCCAGAAATACTGAGTAACTGAGTAAAGCCTGTTTCTGTATCTGTCTCTGCCTTTGCACACAGACGTTCTTACACTTAAACACATAAATACACATGTTTGCATGTGTTGCCCTGTTTAAACACACACTTGAATGGAGCACACCCACATACATATAATTTTTATGTACTTTCTTATTATTTTGCCTCCTATTGCAGGCAGGCATAGACAAAATTGGACTGGACATACAATCGCAGACACACTGCCTGTCAACCTCCTACAGCCACAGTCACACACACACTCACACACACACATTGGATTGGTCCCAGCGCCTGCCATCTGCGTGTGTTTGTATGTTGGCCTATTGTACCAGGGAATGTGTTATATTAATGTGTGAAAGTGAATGAATGGGTGTTGAAATGAGTCTTTTGATATTTGGAAAGTACAGAAGGTCAGGCTGTTACATGCTGTCAGGGCCAACGTTGTTTCTTTGAAGAAAGTTTAGACTGAAGTTTGTACTCAAAGTGCAATTTGGACAGAAATCACTGAGAGCCTTGAAAGCCAAAATGTTTTTTTTAAAGTTTATTTTGATGTGAATTGTACATGGTTTGATTCAAACAGGAAAAGCAGAAAAAAAACCCTTACCTGTACAATACAGTCATTCTCGTTGGCTTGATGTTGTTGTCACTTCTTTTAAAACACTTGGATTGAAAGCGTTGGCAAAGGCAGTCTGACATATTCCAGCATGGTCTTGTTGTAGTTTTTTAAGACTTTCAAGGTACTCCTCGTGGAAAATAAATAAATAAATACATAAATAAATAAAAAAGTTAAAACTGTAGACATTTTTACACAGTTAAGATTTCTTAAAAGTTGACTTCCTTCAAAGAAATTGCAGCTTTAGCAGTGATAACATTTAAAGATTTAGTGGCAGTACACAGTGAAATTGTTACAGTGAGATTGGTGTCTGTCTTTTAGAAAATATGTGAAACTTGTGAAACTCCTGGGAAAGAGAAGAAGAGGGAAATTTAACCCCATTCAGAAAGTCAAAAGTCATAATGAACTGCATTTCAAGGTCCTAGTTTTCTGTGTCTCATGTGTAATTACACTCAGTCAAGCAGATGCAGCATTCATTGTAGTTAGGGAAGTTTCGTACCACAAAATAAAAAATAGAAGAAGGTACTTTGTGCCTACATGTACTTGCATATGTGCAACATCTAACAGTAAAAAGAGATGCTGGAGGTAATGCAGGGGTACGAAACAGGACTAATGAGATGCAGATTCAAGGTGAACACCAACACACTGCAACACATTACTCAAACAACACTCAACAATATTTTTGTTGCAATAGCATGTTGCAAAGTTTGCAGAAGTTGTCTAGCAGCCAACCTCCACATCACCAGCTGTTATCCTGAAATCTCTCTCTCTCTCTTTGGATTACTGCTTCACTAAAACTAATATTGGTAATTGATAATAACCAGTATCATTAAAACTGTTTATCACCTGGCTCTTTAAATATTGCAGTTTCCAGCTTGTTAGCTGCCACGTTACAACACATATAATCAGAACCATTAATGAAGAATTGAGATGAGATAGAGTATAATAAGAACCTAATAAGCTTTAGAAAAACTAGAAACAATTTTCAAATATTAATAGTCAGGCCAAGGCTGAAAATAAGCATGGATATCCTCTGATATGTCATTAATACAAGAGTGTTTGTTTGTGCTGCACATAAAAAGCACATCAATATATAAAAACACCTTTAGTATGATTAAAAGGTGACAGATATATTCTGGAAGACATTACTCTTTAATTATAATGTATTATGTAGTGTTATGTTAATTCAAATGCTTTCTCCTCTGAAGAAAGTTTATCTTCAGAATTCAAAGGCTACAAACATGCTTCTATTTGTCTGTGTAAATATCCTTTTAACACTTCAGACTTCAGAGCACAGACACATTTTCTCATCATTTCTTAGGTCAAAGCTCTGTGAGTATGTCAGTAACTTATGTAGCAACACCCACAACAGGAAGCAGCTTTGTGTAAGTTATGTATGTATGCACCTTAACATAGATTAGATATCCTCTGTAAACTGTCTGCTTAATTCATTGTTGTTTGTTTTACAGATGTACCTTGTGCATTATGATGTTTTGGTATCTTTTCTTTGGTATCAACATCATTACTGGGGTGAGGCGAATACAATATATACTTTATTGATCCCTCCTTCTTATTTACATATGTAGGTTTTACATATATAAGCCTGAAATATAACCACACACACAAAGGGCTCATAGAAATGCAAATGGTGAGAGATGGTGGAGTGATGGGCAACCATGTAGCGGTGCCCTGGGAGAGGTTAGGGGTACCTTGCTCAAGGGCACCTCAGCAGTCCACCATCCATACTTTGGTCCATGCTGGATATGAACTGGCCATCCTCCGGTTCCCTCCAGCTTTAAGCCGCTACAGCCACCCCATCTGAAAAATCTTAATTGAATACACAATATTGCTGAGTTACTACAGTGCTTGGCCCAGTTTAACCACGAATGTTAAGTCAGGATGTTTATTTTTAATTGCGCCTAATGGTTGCATGGGAAGTGACTCCTGCAGGGGAAAAATGCATAATGTTGCCTAATTGGACATTATTTACAGGTGCAGTACAACTTGAGCTTAAAAAAAAGTTAAAACATATGTATATATTTGAAAAAAGGCTATCACAAGGCCCAATTCTTTACCCCCTTTTCCATAACCATTCCATAAATCCTAACTCCTGTAGCACAGAATACAACAAGAAAGGCCACTTATGATTTAAAGTCTAGAAATGACAGGTCAAACCCTTTGATCATTTTAATACAGTTTTATTCTCAGCTGTACCTTACCTTTCTCTTCTTTATATAAAACAATGAACTCTGCCCTTGGAAGTAGTGTTGTCAAAGCAGTCTTTTGAATGCATTCCTTCCGGTACAAATACCTTTTGCACGTTTTAATCATATTGCAGATAAAGAAGAACATCAAAAGGCATCTTTTCTATTTGAAAATGTTCTGCGAACATTTTTAGGGTCAGACACTTTCTTTGAAAAGAGCTATAACAGAAGTATTGCAGTGCACTCTACACACTCTCTCTTTTTTTCACTGAAGAAGAAATATAGGATTCAAATATGCAGTGGACAAATACTATTAACCCGCACTATGCATGCTGGATGAGGGAATAAAGGTTTCTTGAAAATCATGTCTTTGACCTACTCTTTGGATCCATTTATTTCTGCAGAGAAGATAGAACAGGTTTATATGCCTATCTATCATGGCCATGTGTATAAATGTGATTTGATTTCACACCTAAAAATCCATACATTTGGCCCAGGCAGGGCAAAACATACAGAACAAGAAAAATGCACATCATGGTGCAAACACTTTTCAGCCAGGGTGTATTATTTTGATCACTTAATGCTCTTCAAAATACATACAAGCTTTTGAATGCTGGGCTTCCATATACATTTGTGGATTTGTTGTGAGTGGTTAACTTAAAGTAAAAATAGGACACAAATAGGACACAAGCATTTTGTATATGTTTAAAGGGGAGTTCAATGACAGACAAAACCTAGAATAGATAGACAGAATATAAACAAAACAACATGGATAAAATATGCCCAGATATAGGCAACACCTCCAAATAAAATTGGACATAATAAAATCCATTGTTGCATGGCACATATGTGTTATATATGTCTGTGTTTCATGTTGCTAATCAGCTTCAATCAATACATTTAGTAGTCATAGAGTAAAGTTATACACATTCACAAACCTGTGAGGGGATCCTGTTCAAGCACACTTTTTTAATTTTTGCATTGCTAGTATTACTCTAACAAGGACAGTCAAATGGCTTGTTCAAGGGCACTGAAGTAATGGCTTTAAGGGGAAAGGTGAAGTTGTCTTTCATTCCGCTGTTAAGTTCTTTAATATCTCAAGGGAATTTGAAATGACCTTCATTGCTAAGTTTATTTCACCACACCATTTTGTGGAGTGGATGGCACCAGCACCAGCTATCAACCTGCAAATGGCACACATGCAACGACTTGTCACCGCACTCAACACTTTGTGATAAATCTGAGCGAGGCTACAGGGCTGCAGACACCGATGGCCCGCCCACACTGGTGTCAGGATGTCTTCATGCACAGTGACATCTCCCAGATAAGTTGACACAAAAGTCAAACTGTTACTGTTGATTGCTGTATGTTGTTTCTGTCTGTCTTGCATTGCTCTTTTCCTCACAGCAATACATCATGCAAACATATAACTTGGACAAAAGCAAGGTTCAACTATCAATAAGCAATGTGTATGTGTAATGTAAAATGTTTTTTTTCTCAAGATAGTGTTTTTTTCACTACACATCCCAGAAAACATATAATTCAGCTTCATATTATTCCAAAAACATCAATTCCTTCCTTTTGCTTTCCTTTTGGAATGACTTCCTCAATGTAATCCACAAGGTAAAAATACAGGCAGGCAGGAAGCTATGTCCACAGACATGCATAATGCACACATACACATACAGGCACAACTACACACAAGTGCAATATTCATGCAGACAGACAGACGGACACTGTCTTTCATTTTCTCTCTCTCTCTCACACACACCCACGCACACACACACACGCACACACACGCACACACACACACACACACACACACACACACACACACGCACGCACACACACACACACACGCACGCACACACACACACACACACACACACACACACACACACACACACACACACACACGAGTAGAGGGCTTATTTGAGGTTATTATGGGATATTAGTTTGGCTTGGGAAATGACAGGGCTTTGCACGGATGCTGCCGTTGCATAGCAACCAAGGTAATTTTCAGCTAGCTAGCACTGCTTCATTTTAGGTGATAGAAATGTTTTTTTAATAAAACTGGAGGAGTGGAGATATTTTTGTCTGCCAGCCGTGGCAAGAAATAAATGGGGAGGGAAAAAGAAAGAACACTGAGGATAATTTAACAATAGTATGTTGAGTTTGTTGAGATATACAATGGTTTGGCTTGAACATAAATTTTCTAGAATAATTAACTTACCTCTATCTAAGATAAATAATAAGTAATAAGTAATAAGTAAAAGATATTCCATGTCATGGATCCAGTATGTGCATCTATGCACTCTCAGTAATCTTTAGTGTTAGTATTAAGTAACAAAATCACTGCAAACTAACTATCCTTTATTTTCCTTCAATGAAGGGTGACACAATATTTCCAATCCTACAGTCATAAAAACAAAAACAGACTCTTTTTTTTGCTCATGCTTTATTGCTGAAATTCTGGTGTTTCATAAATCTACCTCAGTAGCTCAACATTTTTGAGAAGATTTTAGTCTGGCACTAAAGTATAACAACCTAAATCTTGCTAAGCAAATCTTGCACTGCATTTAACATTTTGGTGATTAAAACAAGTAAACAATAGGACTTAGCATCCCAAATGTCATACATGATCTCCACCAGCTACTTCTTGGATGGAGGGAGAAAAAGAGGGAAGACGAAGATAGGGAATGAGAAAAAGAAGTAGAGAGAAAAAACAGAGAGATATAGAGGGAGAGAGTCTAAGGAGAGTGAGAGCTACTGTAAAACATGGTGCTGTAGTGGCAGATAAGTGTTTTTCTGGTGGGGCAGATTAAAAGACTACAATTTCCCGATGAATATATTAACATTTTATGAGGTGAATCGGGGACTGGCAATCTCTCCCCTTGCATAAATAATGAGCTGGTTTAATATGACTGCCTGGTTGGGAGTCTCCCCTGACATGTGTGAAATTGAATGGGATGTTATGTGCGTGTGTGTGTGTGTGTGTGTGTGTGTGTAGGTGTGTGTGTGTGCGTGTGTGTATTTGCAGGATGTGTGTAAATGGGAGTAACAATGTGTGTGTTCAGTGGAGGGGGCATGAGTGGTGTGTGTTGGGGTGTTGGCTGGTGGTGCATGTGTGTGTATGCGTGTCTGCATTTGGATGTGTGTTTGGTATTGGCTGTTGATGTGTGTGCGTAGGCAGGATGCTAATGACTGAGTCACTGGCAATGCACCAGGACATTACACACATGTATATACACACATACACAAGGGCACACAAGCACCTTGTTGATATGTGCAATTAAAAGCTTTTCAGCTGCAAATTAGACTGTACAAAGCTTTCCAGATTGTATTTGCATGAATGTTTAAAGGAGTGCACCAGCATTACACTAACATTTAGACTTCCTCACGTCCAGTGGTACAATCCATAATATCGTAGCCAGCCCTTGAAAATGCATTTAAATCAATGATTTATAACCTCTTGGAATCATATCTAGGATCTGTACTTCTGTGTACACATTTCTCTTCATGCCTTTTTTCATTACACCAAGCCATTTCCACTTCAAGCCTCCTTTTGATAAATAATCCTACACAGATAAAGATTATTTTAATATAAAACAACACACAAGTCTACATCAGTGTGCAGCCTAAATTAGAAAGTTGGAGTAGCATCCCAACATCACAAATTTAAGCTGCATTAATTTGCCCTTTTTTTTTAGATTAATTGAAATTACTGATGTGAAACCTGCCTCACACACTAAGCAGCAATAAGCAGGCGGCCTTTGCAAAAAAAAAAGCTGCACTCACTAAAGATAGCTACACCTCTCACAAAATTCTAATTACAGTTCTAATAATTGTTGAGGAAACAAAACATCTGTGTCGTTTTTCATAATGCATTTTGAATTATTTGTCTCTTTACAGTGAAAGCTGACACTGACATGCTGATGTTTCTGTCATGCTTTCCTGTATGCAGATCATCTTATGAATACAAATGGATAAATATATCATTAAAAATCTTTTTTCCCCATCTTATTAATGTTAGATCTAAATACATATATACTGACAATAATGAATGGTGATTTCTTGATGTATGTTGCCTCTGAAAAATGTACTTATCTTGAAGACACATGTTTTGTGTGTGTTTAGAGTTGGCTATATTTCACTGCTTTTTCTTTGATAGACAGTTTTTGCGTGGCCGTAGCCAGGATTTTCGAAATAATGAGTTCATAAGTCCTAGCCCCTATAGGTGAGCCTATGTCCCCTAGAGATATTTTGAAGATGATAGTATAAATCTATGCATATTAATTCATTTTGAGAGTTAACAATAATAACCTAAGAAGTAATGTCAGTGCCAGCACAAGATGAGACACCATACAACAAATGAAAATTAGACAACAAGACAAATCACAAATATGGCCAATTTTTAGCAGAGGAGCATGATTGCAGGCTTTGTCCTAAATTACCTGAAATATGACAGGACCCTTGAACCCAACCACAACATAAAAATGCAAAATTAAAATAAAAAGTTTAAAGAAATATATATATATTTTAAATAATAAAACTAGTGTGCAGTGCTATAGGTGGGAATGTGTGTGCTATAGTAAATTAGTGTTTACAAAAAGTACAAAAAGTGTTATCAAGTCATGGGGAAAATGCCCATCTGCCAAACAAGAAAGAAGGCGATAACATACAGCAAGGTTGGCTAATTGTTGATTGAAAACTGCTGCCATGTAGTCTAACTTTATCATAAAATATTAGTCTGTTTGACACTGTGAATATTATTGCCACTAAAAATGTCAGAGCAACTCTTCATTGATTCTGTGCACAAAAGTTTGGACATTTTGAAAACAAGTACCATACTGGTAAGGTCAGCCGTGTGCTTTAAAAGTGCAACCTGTGTTCAAACACAGTGTTGACTGATCTTATAGTTAGTATTGTGTGTAGGTTACGGCCTCTTACCCACGGAGTGAGTAGAATTACATAATCCTATGGACGTGTGCACCTCATCACATGTTTGTAACATAATGGTACAACTTTGCTACACATGCAGAGCTTGGTAAGATAACGCCAACATTTATTCACAACACATACAACTAAGTAGTTTTAGTATTTTTTTTTTACTTTAATTTAGCATTTTAAGAAATATATAGTCAAACAATAGACTTATAGACAAGAATAGACAAGATAAAACTGACCCTGGATGTGACCATGGTGTCCTCAATGTTAGCTATGGGTCTGGTTCTTTGGCATTGGCAAGTTGTTGCTGAGTAACTTGTATAATACAAGCACAGCAGTTAATGACACTGAAGCAGCGATGGATGAAAACATAGAGTGAAAGCAAAAAGATGGCAACAAAACATAGACACTAAATACAAACAACATGTTAGATAGATGTTTTTAACAAGACCCACTGAAGGCAGACAGTGAGTTCAAGGATAACAATAATCTAACGTTAGGGGTTACATACAACTAGTGCAAAGGAAACACAGCTATGCATGAAAGTGGATGGCAATACTGGATGAAATTGGAATAAAAAAATGAAAGGCTTAGCATCTATTTTAAAGACCTGAAAAGGAAGAAATGGTTTCATAAGGGTTTTTCATACAGATAGTTCTCAAAGAGACGTGCATCTGTTTTCTTCATGGTTATATTCAGTAGGTCAAAAGGTTAAACTATGTTGAATCAAACTTTTTGTTCAAGGCGTTGAGAAAGTAATTTCTGTAATATGTCTGTGAAGAGGAAACTGCTTTTGTTCCACTTGTCATCTAATGACTGACTTCAGCTTCCTTATGATATTCTAAAATACAAATGTAACTCAATAGAAGGCAACTTTCTAGACCTTGTGAAACTTATAAGTGCAGTTACAGTATTTGTTATAAATTTATTTTATTTTTGTGGTGAATATAATGATTGAGATGTCCAAGGTAGCATGCCAATAGATGTGGGAGAAAAGCTTCTGAAATAACTTGTGCCAAATGTATGATCACATGTTTATCACTAAATGTGCTTTTAAATTTAAAAAAAAAAAAAAAAAAAAAAAAAAAAAAAAAAAAAAAAAAAAAGCCTGTGACTTTTCATATCTTTACAGTGTTGTTTAATTAAACCAACAAAAATTGGAAGCAGCAGTTCTCTTAGAACTTCTTTCCCTCAACATATCTGTACAGCCCTTCTTTATTTCCATCTCCTCTTTCTGTTCCTCTTCTCTCTCTCTTTCTTACCCATCTCTCTCTCTTAGTGTTGTTTTAATGAAAAGAGCAGACTGAACAAGAAATAAAAAAGAAGGTGGCATAAAGTATGTAAGCATAGGAGAGATCACAGACTTTTCTGTTGAAATGTTTAACCTTCCACATGTGTTTGCCAAAGTTGTTGAAGTTTGAGTGGAACCCTGCTGATTATTTAAAACGGCCACTGCAAATCCTGGAAAATGCGCCAGATATTCAAGTGTGAAAGTACTGGTTTTAAATTGATTTTGATGCGTGAAAATACAAACATGGTGTGAACTGCGTTGCTTCCAGTCCGCTGGCTCGGTTTAGAATGGACTTTATTGGCTCAGGTGCAACCCAAAAGCCCATGAGAATAGACAAGTCGCCAACCATGATAAATGTGTTGCGTTTTGCATTTTTCAGTATTATTTTAACAAATTCTACATGGCTCTACATTAAAGAAAGAGAGACACAAGGACAGGAAGAGACATGAGGTGAAAGAAGTCAACTACAAGTAACAAACCAGAGAAAAGTGATGAACAGCACTGAAAGAGACAATGCATGACTGCAAAAGTTCACAAGAACAACTGTACAAAGAAATCGATTCAATAATACACTTGTGATGAAAACGACGAGGTCTCTTTCACCTTAAGACAAGTTGATGAAAGATGGCAAAGCCCTTTCAGAGCATTTCACAGAGCCTGGCATTAGCAATGCTATGAGCAGCCATCTCTTATTCCCTTTACTCTCTGTGTTATTTTAGCCCTTAGCTCCCAGACTCTATTAAAGCCCTGCATTTTGACGCTGGCTTCCCTAGAGCATGGCAGATTAGCGGGAGAGGGTCAAGCAAAGTTCACAGATAAAGGCCAGTATGGGGAGGGAGCAGAGGAGGGAGAGAGACATAGAGAGAGTATAAGCAAAAAAAAGGGAGAAAAGTTGGAAACAAGAGATCTTTCACCTTGCTTCAGAATGATGAAATATCCCAAGACATCAGTAACTGATCCAGCATAAAGGTTAGGCTATTATTAGGTTATCTATGTGTGTGTATGTGTGAACACACAGCCACGTGCATATGTGAACGGTTAAAGTTTTTACCTTGACAGGGATAGGGAGGTGTAACCCTGTGCAATACAGAGGGGAGCAGTGTGGCTGTGACCTACTGTGATGAAGTATGAATGCTATGCCCCCTGAGAAGTGTGGAAATATGGAGAAACAGCTCAAAGTAGAACATGACCTTGACAGGTCATTAACAACATGTAACTCTGCGTTCACGCTGTGAGCAACTTGGTCAAAGGGTCACTCTACTATGATTGGTGGTGTACAGTGCCAGAGAGTCTGCGTAGTATAGTGGAGGTCTGACACAAATCATACATATTTCACTGATGCAGTGCTTTAATAGGCTAGATGACAAGTGGTAACCATGTATCCTTAATTTAAAACAAACTGGAAATAAAATCTAAAAAATCATCTTTAATTCTTTTTAATGTTTTTTGCATTGTAGCCTAAACAGCTGATGACAAAATATTTTAGTGGTTAAAGTTTGGATGGCTTCTCTTATAGTAAATGATGCTAGCTTAGGTGATATGGAAGTTACACACTTCTGTCCCACAATAACAAGTGGTCTTATATTGAAAGGAAATCATAAACCCTGTCTGGTCAAGGTCGATCTCAGCTGTCATTGATCTTACTCTGTCCACTGATGACCCCTTCCCAGTGAGTTTTTTTTTCTTCAGATTTCAGTAGGAAGGACAATCATACCACCTAGAGCTATGCAGAACAGACACATATCACTTAAGAGAAGCACAAAATGTACAAGATAGGCAAAGCAGCTGTGGCATCGAGTGATAGTGAGAGCTTGTCAGATTATACAGATCACTTCATTGTCCTTATTGATTATGAGCATTTTTTTGAGTTTGATGATGGCATTCAGGACTTAATTGTTTGACTGACAGACAAACATTTATTTTAGATGAAGAAGACATTAAAGACTGTCCCTCATATGACACAGAGAACAAATATTCATATTCAAATATGCTTTGTTATCCAGTAATCAAATGTCAGTAAGAGTGAGTGGATGGCAGTGACTTGTGCCCTAACAAAACTTTAAATCAATCACACAAGCCTTACTGAGAAGGACACCTAAACTGATTTGGAAATATATATCCAGTTCAGTCAACAACACCAAATGCTCAGCACATATGGAGGAGGTTGGGGTGGTGGAGAGAGCTGCAGCAGCAAATAGCATAGAAATGAGTGCATCAGCAAATAGTGAAAGGTGCAAGGCTATAATGGCTGTACACCTGCATGAATATGTATGTATATATGACTTGATGTTATTAGCCAGCTGGTAGTCAAGGGGCTGATGAATGAGCCCCTGATAGCATTAATAGATCAGGTTATACAAGCACAACATCAGTGGTCTGCCTGAACTAATACTATATTTAGTTTGTGGTGGTTAGAAGTTTCATTAAAGGGATGGAGAATGTAGAAAAGAAACAGAAGCTCCAGAAGACCTTTTGGATGTGACAGAACTCCAACCATTTTCCTGCACAGTGAGTACTTATTTACTTTCAAAATATAGAATGTTTTACTTGTAATGGAGTATTTCCAAGGTGAGGTTGGTATTAATATTTTTGCTTGAGTAATCAACCTCAATATTTCTTCCACCTCTGGCTGGCACACCCACAGCCAAATGCACCTGTGTGTTACCAGCTCAGCATCCCTCTTTAGTAATGGTGACCTGGAGATTTTTTGTTGAAAGAAGAGTAAAGAATGGCACTGCAGGCTTTTTTTTTTGATGGAAAACATCTTTTGCTCTTCTCCCGACTGGCTTCGGTAAAAGTATGACGTTATATTGTTCTCTTGGTACCATTGGGACCCCATGGATGAATTTCATTCGATGTGTGAATTAAATGCGTCTCTGACCTGCTGTAACATGGTCAACAAAACTACCAAGTTGCCCTTTGTTCTGTTCTATTTCTCTCTGTCATCTCGGATCTCTCACTGGCTCAATGGCTCTCCGACCACAAAGAGAGGACAAGAAATGATTACAGCTGCAACACAAGGGCCTCCCTGTTCTTAAGATCTCTGGTTATCACACAGCTAAGCGAGAGTAAGCAAGTGTGTGCAGCACATGCAAAGTGCACCAGCTGACTTTATTGCACATAAAATACTGTTTTCAAGAAAACAAAACTTTTTGCTGGCTAATGAGCAGCATGCCAAAGCAACTTCTTTTAATTTCTGGATTGGTTACATATAATGGACAGTTAAATAGTACAGGACTGTTTAACATGTGTTAATGAACTTGAATTCATGTGTTTTAAATTGAGGTTTTATTGTTATGATCCTTTTCATGGTTAATGTTAGGATAGTATGCAACCCATTGACAGTATAAAACACATCCTGTTCTGTTCTAAAACTCAGAATGTGTTGGCTCTTGCAGCTGCCATCTGGGTGTTCCTGCCCCTTTTGCCTTATGACTAATCCAAAAATGGACAAAGACGTGGGGCATAGGTGGGCTGAATGACACCTGGGAGCTCAAACAAGCCACCTGTAACTGCATCCACCTGTCAGTCAAAGTTGCCATGGCATTAATTATGCATGACTTAATATAATTTGAACAAGTGAGTTATATAGAAATTCACCTCATTACAGAACTGGAAAATATGGAGTTCTGTAGCCAGCTACGGCAAGTGGCTGTTTGAGGAACTGCAGTTTTTGGCACTTTTGCGAGGGCCACAGCCACAAAGGTTACCAGTTGGTATAACCTTAGTTCCCTGATGCACAGTTGAAGTCGATGCTGACATAAACATAGAGTTCTTGCATGCAAAACTCCTTTTCTTTTCTAACTGTTTTTAAGTTGTATACTGTATATACCTTGAGTTGGCCTGAAACACAATCACACACACAGAAAAGAAATGTAAAGCTCCCGCTGTCTTTGCCTCTGATGTAACGTGTTTCACGCTGCACACAGTCTGTAATTTTGAAAGTGTCTGCCCTTTTCCAAAGTGTTTCCAACAGTGACTTCCCAGATGGTTCTGTATAACAAACACAGAACTATCTGGCACAGTCAGGTTAGAAATGTGTAGTGACTACAATAAAGTGGCAGGATACTAATTGTCTAATAAACACCCTACAAACACAATAGTATAGTGGTTAAAATGGACAAACTCATAGATCCAAATCCAAAACAGAATCAGTTTCCTTAACCTCAGCTATAATTCACCAATCAGCCTGATAAGCAGCACACTATGGTAAAAAGACCATCTGTTTCCAGAGGGAGTCTGTTTCTTTTTAAAATACAGTACACACACAAACACAGATACACACTTTTACCCCACACACCCTAATTCCCCCAACCTCATCTCTCTCTTTCACACACACACCCCTTAATGCAGGTAGATCAAGAGGCACCATGGGAATTCCTTTTGACGCTAGATAGCGTGCTGATGGGACTTTTCACACACACACCCACATACACTTGTGCACACCATTCTCCCCCTTCTTCAAGAGTTGTGATTGTGTAGAACTCGGGGAGGGCACACATGCACACACACACACACACACACACACACACACTCACGCAGACACACACACACGCAGACAAACCTCTACCCTCTGTGCAGGTCGATCATATCCCCTGGAAAGAAGTCTGGAGTCAAGATTGTGACTGTTGAGGCTTACACACGCATACACACACACACACACAGTCAGCCACTTGTTTCACATATATGATAGTCAGGATTACAGTTTTCCCAGAGCTAGGATTCCTGGGGGATCACTGACACAACTGATTGCCTGCTACCTCTCCTGTAATGACAAGAACAGCAGTGAACCAAAGAAGAAGGACTGAAACAGAATGTTCTCTTTTACATCTGCTCTCTTCTCCTTTGTTAAATTTTCTATGTATCCACCCTGCTGTTCTTCATCATTTTATCAAATTATGTCTTCACTTACATGATTTGGCAAAGGCCCAGACAGAGATAGATGGGATTTTAAGCACATGTGCATTTGACTAATGTCTCATCTGCATTTTGTTAAACTTTAAAGTTGAAAAGGATTTAAAGATATATAACCACATACCACAAACCACATTTGCCGTTCTTTGTTAACCAAGTTAACAAAGAACGGCAAACTAAAGACCACCTACCAGCCACTAACTTGAGGCATTATCACCACCAGTAGCTGAGTAAATTTAGCTGAGGGCAAAATAACATTTATCACCGATTTTGTATCAGCATGTGTTGTATTTCTCACACTTTTTTGGTTAGTGGGTTTGAGTTCTTGGTGTGTTCTATATCCATATCTGGACATTTAACTTGTTAGACATAAAACTGATTTCTGAACCTGTCTTCCCCATGTTGTTCCCCACTACCTGAAAGTACAGATACTGGTCAGGTGCTTCCTGATCACGTTAGTGCATGTTTACGTGCAATGAATTCATGTGAGGTACTTTATCCTCATCTGTGTTTGTCTTCCTATATTAGCCCTGCAACCTCTGTGTGTGATGAAGACAGTTAGGGTGTGTGAATTTGGGACCACATATTTTAAGGGATCAAAAATTTGGAAGTCAATACCAAAGTCCTAACCAGGACAGTACTTCAACCACCCTTGCTGCTTTATAGAACAATTTGTAGGTCAATTCATCTAAAAGAAATGAATGGAACACAGGCCCAAAAGTTTGTCTTGTGATGATATTAGGTATAGTAAAAAATATTAATCAATTAATTTTTCACTCTAATGACTTTCTGAATTAATTGTGCTATTAGGATGATATATGCACAAATTTTAGTGTCTATATGGGAGTGCGTCTACATAAAAATTCAAACAGGTATAAAGCCAGTATGGTCTAGTTACTCACTCTATTGTTAGTCTCAAGCTGGTGCACATAGTGTCCCTTAGCTGTCCCTGCCTGCCTCCAATAATAGGTGTGTATCTGTCCTGTGTGTGCACACATGCTTGTGTATGTCCATATGCATGCATGATAGCTTACACCTGTGTGTGTGTGTGTGTGTGTGTGTGTGTGTGTGTGTATTCCCTGCGCAGCTCCTGTCCGTTGTCAGTGTCAAAGCCGGTCCGTTGGGCCTTTCAGTGCACAGGTGGCGATAGACTGGCCCCTAATGAGTCCATATGGGACTGTCTGGGAGAGGTGTGTGCTTGTGCGTGTGTCTGTGTGTGTGTGCGTAAGTGTGTATTTTCCCATGAAAGTCAGTGTGTACGGTATATATTGATGTTCTCACTGTGTGCCTGTGCGTTTAAGAGGTAAAACCCTGCTGTATGTGAGAAAGAACAACCCACCTTGTGAGTGAAGATGAAACTTGCCACAGAGGGTGAACTCAGTGAACCTGCCAACCACGCGTGTACCTGATCATGTTGTTTTTCAGGCTGTTTGTGTGGTTTTAATCTGTGCTGCAGTGTAGTGTAGCATGCAGATAGTTATCCCATCTCACTTGTCAACATTCATACAAAGTGTTCTCACAGAAATATGCCATGGGCATGCTTACTTGACTGTATGCCCTCCCTCTGTGTGCATATCTGTCTTTGAGTCAGATTCCATATCATTAAGGCATGTTATACTGAGTTTGTGCATGCTTGCTGATTCTCTGCCAGTGGCCCCAGTACACAATGTGTCAGTGTGTTGGTATATTCACACTCATTCTGCTAATAAGAAGAGTGTTTACAGGCCAACACAGATACACACCCAACCCTAAGAGCAAAAGAAATAAATTTATCAACCTTTTACCAACCTGCACACTTACGTACCAGCATAGACATTCACGCACACAAGAATACACTCATAAATAAATAAATTGCAAAAACAATGATTCTGTAACCAGTACTGTCCAATTATTGCCAACTGTATTGCCAAAATACATTAGGTTACTACGAATATTTATTTTTAATCTTGTATTACCTAACAATGACTAGTTAGATGATATAGTTATTGTCCTGCAAATAGTATTTGAAAAATTACAGTCTCAACTGTAATGTTCTTATTGTTTATTTTATTTTAGTTTTACCCATTTCTTTAAATATTAAAACATGTATACAAAAGAGCAAAATGTATAAAACTAAAAAAGAGAGAGCAGAATGCAGGTCATATGTTTCTGTACACATGAATGCAGCGGTTACATCAGTTAAACTGAACTTCTGTGAACAGGAGGATCAGTTATGTGTCTCACAGTTGATAATGTTTACACTTCACCAAAAGTGCGCACGTGTGTGTGCATGCATATTTTCCCTTTTGTGTTCAAATGTGCTATCTCTTTATCTGTTGACACAACATAATGTGTGTGAGTCACTGAGTTGAGTCAGTGGTTTGAAGCTGGTTTGACCTGTCTGTTACATGAAACCTGCTTCTCACCTTCTGGAATAGAGTGACGGCTGCAGGAACAATAACAAAGAGAGCTTTTTGTCTGTGGAATATCAAAACTTTCAAGTGACAATTTTACATTTGGCATAGAGGATCTTCAGTAAACATGTGGATGTGTGTGTATAATTTCAAAACAATCTCATAAAAATATGCTTCGAGCATACTTTAAGTTTTATTTGGAATAGCAACAATGACACAAAAAAGAATAAAGCAAAGTGAAAAAAATCAGTTGAGGAAGTGTGATGCCTTCAACAGTTTTACAATTACAGTTGTCATGGGGCATTCATAATATATGATTGTTAAGAGGAAGATGTTTTAATCTTGTCAGAACATGTTAAATACTTGAACTGTTTTTATTCTTGTCTTTATGTGCAGTAAGGACAAAAACATCACTGGAAAAATCAGCATATTGTCAAATCATTTTTAATTGATTATATTTTCCACACTGGGATACAATTCTTCTCATTTATTCATCATAAAATTTTACAAATTGATCAAATTAAATGTCAGAGAGAAGACTGCACTTTGATATGCTTGGTTGTCTGCAAAATAGAACAAACAACCACTTACCTGGTACACTGTGATTCAGCACTTGTCTCATTGGAAGTTTTGGTTGTTGATTAAAGACAAATTGTATTCAAATTTAAATGACTGAATTTAACAACCTGGGAGACTTCCTTCTAGTGCTCTGTTGAAGTCACTGAATAAAGAAGGGAATAAAGAGACACGATGTTAGTAACAAATGGATGTGATTATTATTTCTGTTCCCCAGTTTAATAGACGTCAGACGTCACTTCTTAGCTGAGGACCAACGTGACTACAGTCTAGTAATAATCCATCACAGCATCCCCCCACTCACACAACAGATGTAGGTCTTTCACAAATATAATTGGGAAGAATCAGTAGACAGCAGAAGGAGATCTGTGAACAAATGATAAAAAAAAAAAAAACACTTTCTCTTCAGTCTAAATTGTTTAAGAATAACTCCTCTTATTGAGTGTGAAGAGCCTTGTCATTGTCTAACGTTTCACATAATAAAACAATCTCCTCTCACATGTCTGAGTAGGAAGAATGAATTAAGAGGGAAATTTAGCATATTAGTAGCAGATGAGTGAGATGGAAAAGAATATGATGAGGATTTAATACAGCACTTGACCACCTACTGAGAATAGAGCTGTATCAAACACAGTGAGGAAATGCAGCCTAATGTGAAAGACGTGGCTTATGAAAGAGGAGAAAATTTTTGCTTTATTGGTATAATATTCAACAGTTAATTCCCCATAGATTTGATTTATGAACATCACCGTGCCAAAGTTAACTCCTCAGGGTGCCAGCTATTAAACTCGGACAAAATGTGATCCTATGAATAACACATCAGGAAAACGAGACTGTTTGTGTCAGTTTGTGTCACTGACGACAAACCTCAGATTAATTTAAGAAGTGTCTAGAGTTTCAGCTTGTTTGACCTTTTGTACCCAAGAATGAAAATGTTTTAAATAAAATGCAAATCTTACAATCTACACTGTCTCCAGTGATAACATGGTGCTTAATGGTCTAATGGTCTATTGAAATAGAAATATGGCATAACCTACATACATACAACATACTTTGATATTGTTTAAAACTAATGAGTTTAACCACATAACATTGATGCACGTAGGATTCAATGACCTTTTGAGGTGTACCTTTGAATGTGCTTGATTAATCCAACAAGAAGCCACACTGAAAAGAAACAGACAACAGTTTGATTAGTAAGTTACTACACAACAGCTACAAGAGATTCAACTTTGAATGCTTCTACCTGTACTTTGTATTTCTTCTGGAAGATTGTTTTCTATCTTTTGGAGCTTGAATTATTCTCTCAAAATATACAGTGCAGCATTGCTGCCAAGTGAACACCTTATTATTTGAAATATGTCAGGATTTCAAAATATGGAAAAATAAATAGAAAAATAAAGCATGAAGACTGACAACTGCACATTTTTGAAATTATAGAGCAGATTTTGAAAAGACCATAAAGGGTAGGTGCAACCTACATTTACTATTCACTGAGAAAATGTCATATAGAGTAGAAAGTGGCTTAGGAAGCACCCATGTAAAGCTAAAATGTGAGGATACAAAAAGAAAGACAGAAAGAAAACAGAAAAACAGTGTTAGACCACCTAACTCACACCATTTCACAAATAGATGCTATTTACTCTAAGAAGCACAAAGCAGAGTGCATTCACCATCTTCTACAAGTCCTGCAGAGAATCTCCAATTTTGCAGTTTTAGACTGTAATTGACAGCTAGCATTGTCTGCCATGTTTTCTTTCTGATGCGAAAAAGCCAAACTGCAGAGAATGCACTATGTAATGTAATGTTGAAGGTTTTTTTTATCAATTTCAATTTCACATGATTTTAGAGACATTTACAAAGCAGGCCTCAAAAAGACACAAAATAAAAGTGAGAAGAACAGAGGAAGAAATGTAAGTACATACAATAACAGGAAATTTTGATACACAGAAGGCAGCATATACCTTACACAAATAGATGAAATTCACAGTAAGTGGAAGGGGATGTGCTGTGTAGTTGCCATTTACAAATAATGGACCTGTCATATAATGTGGGAGTATGGAACGTGGGGGGTGCTACTTGTTCATTGGATGCATGTTTATATAAAGGTCAACCTTATTATGTTGATATAGAAAGAGCACAGTGGCCTAAACAAGCTTGTCAACCAAAGCAAGCAAGTATCTGTCAGGGTTACAGAGAGTGGAGGCAGAGTTAGTGATGATTTAGGTGACCGCAGTGCTACAAAAAGGGGAAATAGCACTCCATTCGAAAAAGTAACATCCTGTATAATGATGTGACATCAAATATGTGGACGCAGGGCAAAGTGTGCACTGTGCACCACTGAGAGCAGTAGGGAATACTACAGCTATACTGACAAATATAAAACTCTAAAAGTAAGAAAGATTGCTACAAAGACAGAAATTCCCCATTCTTTAAGATTTTAAGGAAAAGTGTGATTGTGATCAAGCTTCAAGAAGGTGAATGCAGTGTAATTCTGTCTCATGAATAATTCATTTCCTCCCCCTCTCCACCCTTGATTTTCCCTGACAGGTGCCTGTGTGTCCTCTTCCATTACCCATGTCATTTCCTCTCCTTCAACTGCAATCCCCTCTCATGTCCTTAACGCTGATCCCTGAGGACTGACATGCAAGCAGAGGGAATAGATGGGGTGGGAAGGAGGCAGCGAGGGAGAAGGAAATCATGAGAAAGAGGGGCAAAAAACTAGATAAACGGTGGAAGAGAAAGTGGGCAAGAATATTGTTACTATTTAGGGTTGTAAAGTAAAGATGCATAAGTAGATTTGTAAACAAGGCAGCAGGAAGATAACTAAGCTTAAGTAAAAAAGGCTGTCTGTAACCTCAAAGTGGAACATGGACAGCTGCAGATGGACAAATGGTCAGCCAGGCAGGCAGTCACACTTGAATTTACCACCATACTAACTGTACATTCAGCTACAAAAAACTGTGAGAACAAGCTTGTAAGCCACCAGCTTTCAGACAGACAGTTTTCCATCTAAAAGGCAATCAGACAGATATGAAGCCTAGCTCACCAGTCAGGCTCACAGACTGATATACAGATAGACCCAATGTTGCAGCTGCAGCTTTGGTGCTGTTCTTCCCCTCCAGTGACGCTAGATAACAGCATGCAGCTAGACAAAGTAATCCACCATAAAAATACTGTTAGAGCTACCCAGAGATAGATAAATGCTGACAGAATAGGAGGAGGAGAGAGATGAAGTGTGGATGGGGAGGCGTTATGGGGTAATGGGGGGGGGGGGGGCAATAAGAGACGGAAAGACAAAGGAAACAGATCTTGTAGAGGATGAGGAGCATGAGCAAAAACAACAAAAATGTTAAAGTCACTAACCTAAAAGATTGTTTCTCTGGCTGATTGTGTGCCACAGACTCGGAATACACTATAGGCAGCTGCATTCCCCCAGACACCTCAGACAATGGCTGATTAATGGTATGAGACGGCGAGAAAGCGACAGAGCAGCATGTAGAATAAGAAAGGGGATATGTGAAGAGGAAGGGAGTGAAAAGAAGCATGGAGTGAATGTACAAAAAGGGAAAAGGCAGGATGGAGTCAAAAAATAGATGATCTCAGTTGAGGATCAGATTTCCCTTTCTGCTTCTACTCTGTTTCTCTTTGTTTCTGTGTCTCCTCTCCTTTTTATCTTTCTTTTCTGCTATCTCATCCTCTTGCTTTCTGTGTCTGCTGGCTCCCTGCATCTCCTTCTCTCTTTCTCTTCCCTCTCTCTCTGTCTTTGACTCCAGACAGTGCTGAATGTAGGTCACCCTGTCTGGAAGCTCCCCTCTCTCTCTCTCTCTCTCTCTCTCTCTCTCTCTCTCTCTCTCTCTCTCTCTCTATCTCTCTCTTGCTCTCCCTCTCCTTCACCATTCATTCATTCCTTCCACCGTTTTCTGCCTCTCCTTCTCCTCCACTGGGGCTACGATTTCTCCGGGCTGGATGCCGGTTGCTGGACTGCTCGCCTGGCTGGATACCGCTGTACTGGATATGATTTATATTGCATATGGAGAGTGCAGAATCTGCACAATCACAAGGCCCGGCTGAATCTATATCCTGGAATGAGAGCGAGAGATTTCCATCGCTTTATCAGCAGTAGCACGTAGGTGGAGACTGAGCATAGCCAGAGCCCAGGGGGTCAGCTGCTGCATGAGTGTTTTCAAAGAAGAGCATGGAGAAACCTTTGGCATCGCTCCTGTCTTCTCACTCCCATCCAGACAAAAAAAACATTGGAACATGCATGTACGTTCGCTTCCAAAATCCACCACATAGGTCCAAATTCCCTTTTCTTTCTTCCCACTTTTTGTGTGTCTCTTGATTGGCTGGCAGGTTGAGCTGTGCATATTCCTTTAGCAATGACAATAGTCCGAATCTCTTTGAAACAACTTTCAGCACAAGGCAAGAAATCCCTGAAATGTCTGCTGGATTATTACAGCAGGTCTCTGTTAGAAAAATACAAAACGGTGTGCTGTCTTGCTTTTGCTCGCTCCTCGTCTCTTCCCTTCCAAAAAATATGGGAGTGGAGCAGAGAAGAGTGTGTGTGAGAGTGTGTGTCTGCTTCTCCTGCCTGCCGCAGTGCAGAGCGACTGGCTTGGAGAAGTGAGGGAGGCAAAACGCAGACTGTTGCTAACTCTGTGGTGGCAGACTGGCAGAAAGTGTTTCTGTGTGTGTGTGTGTGTGTGTGTGTGTGTGTGTGTGTGTGTGTGTGTTGTGTGTGTGGAGCTGGGTGGCTGCACAGTGTACTGCAATCAGCTGAGGCCATCAATCAACTATCACTCACTGTCACCCGCAGTTTTTGTCATAACAAATAGCTGTGTGTATTTGTGGGAGGGTGAGTGGGTGTATAAGTGGGTGTGGACATGGCACTCATCAAACTCAAAGACCACACAGACCATGTGCCATGCGCACACATATGGTAAACACACAAACACACACAGCTATACAAAAATAGAGACACAAATACTAATTTCCACCTATCAAGAATCTCACATCATCATTCTTTCTATTTAAGTTTATTAACCTTCCACATGTGAAATCTCTGTCCCAAGATATTAAAGTCTAGTTACCTTACTGTATCTTACTTGTTCAAATTCATGATTATAATATGGCTCCCTGGAGTGTTTATTTTACAGATAAGACCAGGTATTCATAGTGCATCACATCCTATAGACCCATTAACCTGCTTCAACAGTGTTTCAGTTTTTGAAGTTTTTGAAAACCAAATAAGATCAAATAGTTCAGCACAACACATTGTAAACTTAAGAGGAACATTTGATAAACTTCACCATTTTTGTATATTGAAAGCTCATCACGGTGATATACACTCCTGATCAAAATCTTAGGAGAAAAATTGCTAAAAAAATGGTCAAAATCTGCGCAAAAAATCGGTCTTTCATGTCGTTTTCTATCAGGCATTCACGCTGTCATGACCCCTTGATGGCAAAGGCAAAAAGGTTTTCTTTCTTTGAATGTGACAGGACTGTTGAGCTGCACAAACAAGGCTTCTCACAACGTGCCATCCCTGTCGAGCTTGGACACAGTAAGGCAGTCATTTTAAATTTCTTTAAAGATCCTGAGGGTTATGGGAGGGTTATGGGACAAAAAAGTCATGTGATAGGCCCAAAATGTTTCACCTGCACTGAGCTGGAGGATCTGACGGGCTGTCCGTGAAGACACAGGCTGATTCTTGACCCAAACTAAACTTACTGTACTGTACTTTTTGACTTTAGCCCAGTCACCATAAGGCGGCATCTGCAACAGAAGGCTTGAAGAACAAAAAATGTCTTTAAAGGCCACATCTCCTCCCACACCACAAACTTGCCCATTTGCACTTTGCAAGGGAACACCAAACATGGGACATTAGAAGGTGGAAGACAGTTTTATTCTCTTACGAGAAAAAATTAATCTGGATGGTCCTGATGGCTTCCAACATTAGTGGCATGACAAGGAGATCCCACTGGAGATGTTTTCTATGTGGCACAGTGGAGGAGGCTCCATCATGATCTGGGGTGCTTTTTCCTTCAATGTAAAAATGGAGCTTCAGTTTGTGCAGGGGCGTCAAAATGCAGCTGGCTCTGTGGAGATGTTGCAGCAGGGATCCCTCTTGACTGAGAACCCTCGTTTGTGCAGTGATGACCGGGTCTTTCAACAGGACAACGCTTCAGTTCACAACACCCACCTGACAAAGGACTTCTTCCAGGGTTAGCGTTAGGCTCTTTTGGACCATCCTGCGTGTCCCCCTAATCTAAATCCCACTGAGGACGTTTGTGGATGGATGGCAAGGGAGGTTTACAAAAATGGACGTCTTCCAGACCATGGATGCCCTTCTTGAAGCCATCTTCACCACATGGGGCAATGTTTTCACCAGCCTTCTGGAAAAACTCACATCAAGCATGCCTAAATTAATTTTTGAAATGATAAACAAGAACGGTGGGGCTACTGAGTATTACTGAGTACTACTGAGTACTACTGAGCACTAGCGAGTCCATTTTTGACACTTTTAGATCTATTTTTGGGCTATTTTGGGCTGTGGTCTTAAACTTTTGATCCGCTGATAAACAGCCTGTTTGAGTTTAAATGCAGTTTTCAAAAAAACGCTGATTCTATTTTGTTGTCTTTTGCTCCTGTTTCTTCTTTTTGCATTTTGAAGCTCTACTTACAACCTGGATAAGTTCCACCAGCGCGAAATGCGAATATTAGTAATCTTTCTCCCGGTCTTAAGGTTTTGATCAGGAGTGTATAGTATCTCAAAGTATTTGAAGTACATAGCACTTCCTTGATGGAAGACTACCATGTCTGCCTGCTTGTCTGTGTGTGAAATAACAGGAATTTTTTTAGCCCTTGAATCTAAAGTGTCCAGCATAGAAAGGTGTACAGAAAGAAAGAGGATTAAGTCCTGTCATACTGAAAAGGCTGGTTATTTTCCTCTCATAGCTCATAGCAACTCTTTTCTTCAGCTTTACTGAGTAAAGAATGCTGACATTTGTCTCTTGGTAGGACTAGTCGAGGCTGTAAAACAGCAAGATTTGGTCCAATTTGGATGGAATTTATTTACAACTCCAATTACCTACTTTTTTCCTGAGCAATCTTTGGTTTCCTCCTATAAATTATGTCCCATCCTCAGACTATCTTGATTTTTGATGAGTTTTTGCCCAAGAGTTGTGTGTCCTGCTGGAATTTTACCACTTACTCTGCACAGTATAGGTCCGGTGTAATGATGGAAGTAGAAAAGTTTTTTTCAAACTATCTTAACTTATGCTAACAGTCTTTGGCACCGACTTTGAATTTAGAACCTAGAAAATAATCGAACGATCTAAAAGCTGAAAGCAAAGTGGTTATTGAGCAGTCAAGCATCCAAAAGGCTAAAACAACTGAGCGCTAGAATTTGGTGGTTTTCTTCCTCATTGAGTGATGTGGTGTCATTGTACTTGTCCAAAAGATGCAGTCTAGGGCAGTTTGTCATTGAAGAAGGGTCGTCAACCATGGTCCAGCCTGAACCATAAAAAAAGCAGCCTTCTCCACTTCACTGTTGTTGTCACTGTTTCCCTGTGAAAGCTCCAGGACCTCAGCTTCTTCTTCATTATGTCCAGTCATAACCACACAGGCAGCAAGCAGCCTCCTCCATCTTACTGTCACTGTCACAATTTTTATTCCTCCAGCTGCTCCAAGACCAGAAGCCATTCATCTTCCAGACCCCCTTCTTCTCTTTCTGTATTTTTAAGCTACTGAAAAGAGAATCACAGATCATATATTTTTTTTTATTTCACTACCAGAGGCTATTTCTGAGGCAATTTTGAACTAGCTGTTAGAATTTAACATGACATTATTCCAAAGCGAAATGAAGCAGATTTTTCTGAACTATCAGGAGCTTGATCTCCTCCTCAGCCTCGCTTGTCCTCTGTATTCATTCCTCCTGTTTCATGAGCCACATCTCCCCTGACTCCCTCTTTTCTTTTTCCAGCTCCTGGGCTCTCCTCTCCCAGCTCTCCTTCACAACCACCTCCTCTCTGAAGCTCTTCTCCAGATTGGCACACTTGTTTTTCCACTGCTTCTCACTCTGATTAAGATCTTCCTCTTTTACACTCAGCAGGGGCCAAGGTCTTGTAGATGTGCCTTTGTGCACTGATCTGGCTGATTTCAGTCTCTTTTTATTTCACTATCTGTTCAAGGTGGCTCTCCTTCTTTTGCAACCTCTAGCCACCACTTCTTTAGTGGCTTGGTGGCCCTTGACTTCTTTAAGGTCTTTTTCGAGTGATGATTTCTTTTTTCCTCTTTGACTCCTCTCCTGTATGCTATAAAATTTCCTGTTTGTTCTCAAAATCCTGGTCTAACTTGCTCATATGCTTGTTTCTCTGTAAACCTTTCATTCATTAATTTGTTTTCTATGCCTTTAGGGGCGTACTTGCTGAGACCAGCCTCAGGCTTTCTCAACTGCACTCCTTCAAATATGTACATGCTAAAAAACTAAAAACTCCATCCAATCCCCTATCACGCATAGAACAGTTAAACTTTAGACACAGGTTCTGACCACGTGATAGTTTTCACTGAGAGTAATGTTTTCATCTAAAGAAACATACAGGTACAGAACTACACACAAAGAAGATAAATAGATAAATAAATGATAATACATAAATTGTATATAAGTTAATTAAAGGGAAATACTTGATCCTACTTACAAATTAATTATTTCCATATAATACATTTGGAAAAATAAAGAAAAAGGCAACTATATAAAATGATAGGCTTGATGTTCTTTTTAGTTAGATAAAAACAGCCTTCAACTTCAATTAACCTTACCCATCGTTCCCAATGTTTTGATCTCATTGACATCTCACTATCATTACTTTTGCTATATATCTGTTAAGATTAAAATGACATTAAATAAACATTTAGAGAAATCCACACCATGAGCTTTGATAAATCTTTTCTCTCACAAAACAGTCACATTGCTGTTTGTCTCTAAAACATCACACAGATAAAAAAAAAAAAATGTGAATGGAACATAACTTGGGTTTTATTGTTTGCATATGTAATGCTTTATGAAAGAATATGTGTGTCAAATGTATGTGCAATGTGAGTACATATGTGTGTGTGTGTGTGTGTGTGTGTGTGTGTGTGTGTGTGTGTGTGTGTGTGTGTGTGTGTGTTTAACAGTTTCTCAGGGTAGAAGATAAGGAGACAGATGGATGTCGCTTCACTGGTCCAAACAGCTGGTGGTTATTGAGTTTGTATTGCCAACAGACTATGGCTCAGTCCACCCACTGGTAACACATGTCTTTAGCTTTCAGACTAATATAATGAAAACACAAAAACGACATCATTCATTTTTTTATGAATAAAGCGTCTATGATCATGTTTGAATCCCCAAAATGGGAAGATTCATTTTGTGACATAAATTACATTTGCAAATGTTCAGAAGTGGGTGTGCCATCCGTGTAATACCTATTTTGTGTTTTATGTACAGATCACCAGTGTGGACAATCTTGTCTTTTCCCCTACTATTTCCTGACAGTTGGGTTTCTGAATATTGTGCTACGGTCGTCCATGATCACTTAACTAACCTGCTCCTCCTATGTGGATGCATTGTGGATATATTTGTCTAATCCCATCTGTGTTGAATCTGTCCAAACTTGTCCATCACTATGGGACACTACTAAAGAGAACAGCACTTTCTAAAACGCTTTGTAGAATTGCATTTAGAAGCAAAGTATTCATATGAGGGCATCGACATCTAAGAAAAAATAATTTCATAACTAATAATACTCATACCGTAGAGCATTATGGTTCTTGAGAATGAAAAAGGTAACAAAATTGAAACAGAGGGTTAACTACAGCAGAGTGATATCACAGAGACGAAGGTATGTCATTCACTTGATGATGACTGAGGAACTGTAAACACAAGTGACAACCTCTTTAAAACCTCCCTCTCTGACTTTATTTGTCTGTGTGCCTCTCTTTCGCCCTATGTCTCTGACACACACACACACACACACACACACACACACACACACACACACACACACACACACACACACACACACACAGAGAGAGACACTCACACACACACACACACATACACATACACATACACATACAAGTTCTCAGCCACATCCTTTGCCTGCCAGGTGTGAAGAAGGAGATGGCAGTTAGTAATTGGTGAGAAAACACTTTGTCACTTTTCTGGAGGATAGATTACATACAATATGTTTCTAATATGTTGGAAGACAGAGAATAGACATTTTATCCATTCTTGTTATAGAAACCCAAAGGCAAAGTCCAAAAGTGAAAGACCAAATGCAATGCAATTTCAATATAGCATACTCTAATGTCACAAAACCACTCCTTTATGAAGCATATTAATTTTATATTCCATTGAAATCACCTGAGATTTGCTGGAAACATTGCTTTCAGACATAGTAATTGCATGATTACATAATATTTACAAGATATATGTTTAGGTATAGTGCAAATTAGTAAAAACACAACACACAACAGGAAACACCTTGGGGCCGCATTCACAAAGTCTCTTTGTCTTACCTCTTAAATTGTGATAAAAGTTCCAAGCAATGGGTTGCCTCTATTCACAAAGCTACTGAGAGCAACTTTTACTGATGAACTGCAATAACTCCCAGCCTAAGAAAAGGGTCAGGGCTGGCCTTGTTGCTATGAATGACTTCAAGTTTCTGAATTAATTTAATCACTATGTCTACAGTTGACAGGTGCCCGCTGTGTCAGTGAAGTAACGTGTCAATACATCATACATAGGAGTCTGAAAGAGAACTGAAAGATTAGATTGTTAATTCAAAAATGTAATTATATTAAAGGTAAACAAAGTTTAATTAAATTTAAAATGAAATGAAATTAAAAGTACATTTAAATACTTTTAAATTACCTTTTCATTAAATGAAAATTGATCTGTGGTGGTTGGTGGTCATGAAATCAGCTTTTTAAATTAATTTCACTCAGCATTTGGCTGATTGTAAAACAGGTCTGTGAGACTCAAACTCCAAAATACTTAATTACTTTATGACCATAAGTTAGCACTGCCGTGACCTTTATTTTAAGGAGTTAGTCCTAACTCAGCCAGTTAGAGGCTACTTTTAGTCCTCAGGATGCTTTGTGAATATGGTCTCCCATCTACTTTTTATCTTTGACAGTGTGTATACAATGTAACTTGTCACTAAAATGTCAATCAGTAAAATGAAGATAGAACTTTGTAACACATTAAAAATGTACAACAATGTTATTCAATTTGTGGCATCCTGCTAGCCGGACAGACTGTGTTTATTATTATTTAGTGTCTGTCTCACCAAAATACAAAAATGGTTGTGTTGTTCTATGTCTCTCAGCATCTCAATCAATTACTTACTAGTCATAAGAGTGACAAAGATCTAAGGTTTCATCAAAAAATCCAAAAATGTATTTTCAACTTTTCTCTCTTCCATGTTGTTGCTGTCTTCTATCTCTTCTTTATGTGCTCTTTCTTTCGTCTCCCCACGTCTTTCTTTGACCCTGACCCTGACATTGACTGACTGCACCATCAAGCCTGTAAGAGCAGAGCTCAACTTTCGTTATGTCAAAACCATCATCCTCTGTGTGTGTGTGTGTGTGTTTGTCATCCATTCTCTGAAGGAGTGAATCTCAAGAGATGTGAACCACACACACATGCTGCCGCCTCATCACCTGAGGTTCACTCCTGGGACCCTTCCATGTGTGTCATCAATGCAGTCTGCCTGAGGTGGGTTAGGAGGTGTCTCAAGAGAGGTATGACACACACACACAAGCACACACACACACACACACACACACACACACACACACACACACACACACACACACACACACACACACACACACACACACACACACACATTTCAGCACCCAGGAGTAAAGGTTGGAGCAGACAAGGTGACACCACGTCTCTCTGATACCTGGTTTCTGTCAGAGCTTGGTGACAACTGGTCACCTTTGACTGGACACACACAAAAACACACACCGGAACACACACGCATATAAATATATTTATGTAAATACACACAGATGAGCATGCACAAACATGCATACTTGACACATCTGCCCACCCACACACATGCAAACACAGACATGTGCAGATGAACTCTGGTATATGCACGCAAATACATAAATGCAGCAGTATGCACACAGAGCTTCATCCATCCATGCAAATCCCACTGTTCACGCATTCATTTCTGATTAAAGCAACTCCACCACCTTTCATGGCAGACTCAAGTCTCTGCAGTGACCGGTCACCTACTGCAATGACAGAGAACATGCTGTCTCACACTGTGTCACTTTCTACATGAAGGTCACATGCCAAATGTCATAAGTACTTTAATATGCATGTGCCACATGAAGTGTGTAGTGCTGTTAACTCTCAGAATGGCAGCTAGAGTAGCACACATTTGTCAGCAGCCTGAGCCTTTTACCTCAGCCTGTTCATCATGTCCCTGTGTCTCCCTTTATGGATTAGAACTTAAATATGTACATGTACATACACACAGCATTGCTGCAAGAACTGAAAACTAATAAAGTAAACACTTTACTTTCTTTATAATGTACAGACATAAGGCTAACTTTGTTTCAGGCTTCTTGGCACATCTCTCAAAGTAAATAATCAATTCAACTGATATCACATTACCTCATAACATCGTTCAAATATAAGAAATATTTGCAAATGCAGTAATCTTGCATATTGGTTTTCCCCACATTTACCTGCTGAATCTGTGTGTGTGTGTGTGTGTGTGTGTGTGTGTGTGTGTGCGCGCGCCTGTGCATGTGTGTGTATTCCACTTAATCACTAACTTGGTAGTTTGGCTCTGCCTGTATTTGCTCTCCCCTAAAGAAACAACCTTGAAACGCGACAGATGTTCAAATTCACCTTGCTGAACTTCACAAATCAAAGCAAGACCACTAATAATGAGCTCTTGTCAGTTGAGAAAGAGGAGCGATTGTGGGGTAAAATAAGTACACACACACACTCACGCACTCTCAAATACACACCACCAATCATTAACAGCTAAGCTTGGGTCATACTTTGCAGCTGCTCTTTCTGGATAAGATAAGACTTTGACTACTGAGTGTATGTGTGTATTTGTGTGTGTGTGTTCCTGTGAGTGTCTGCATCTTTGTCTGTATCTGTGCCTGAAAACACCTGTTCAAACAAAGCTTTAGAAATACGACTGAATAAATACATTTCATATATACAGTAACCAGCCATCTGTCTGTTATAGGGTTGTAAAAGACTGTGTTGTGAACAATGACTTTGATGACAGTAGAAATATAATAAATCAAAGAGATTCATTGTATGTACTGTAGCTGACTGATACAAGTTGTGGGCTCCATTGTCATGTGAGGGCATAATGTTTTTTTATGAATTAGAAAGTTTTTATTTTTTCTTTGCCTCCTCATAAACTCACACCGCCTGAGTTTTGGTGAATTGCTGCTCACTACAGTGGAAAAGAGGCACAGTACAGGGTTATCTAGTGGTCCATTGCAATTTAGGTGTCAGTGTTTTGCATCCACTTCACACCTGTGACTTTTTTCTTTTGACTTGTGGGGTTGCATTCACATACACACATTCACATGGGCGCCTTTTATTCTCATGTTTCACTTTCATCATACACAGACTGCACAGAAGCCATTTTTTTAAGTCTAATTGTGGCAGTCATGCCATGAGGACAGAGTAAAGACTTGTGAAAACTCACCCACACTAATCCATCACAGCCTTCATATGTGAATGCGCTCTCTTTCCACTGATGAAATCCCTTTATAGCCACTGAATAAGGCAGGTATGTGGTCCATCTGCAGTCTCTAATTTGAGTGGCATGTATCCTCAAAGTGTGATTATACACACCAGATCCACTGGTTATCTCGATTAACTCTTGTGCAACCAACATCAAGCTGTTGCAAAATAACCACACAGATCTCTGTGTGTACTGTATGTACACACCAAACTGGTAGGTTACTGTAAATCTTGGTATTCCACACAAGCTGCCAGTTTATCCAGTGAAAATAATCACAACTGTTAGAGGGGATGACATCTGTGGAATGTATAGAGGGCGACATTTCATTCAGTTCAATTAAAAATCCTGAAACAAGTCAGACATGACAAACTGACAACACTTAACCCACCCACCAATAGCCTCTCTGTATTCTCAATACCACAACACTGGGCTAGCAGTTGTGTGTGCACCTATTTCTTAACAGGTCTGAACAAGGTAGTGCCTGTAGCGTCACATTTTTAATTGCAATAGGGGTTGACCTGTGGCTGATGAGCAGCATGATGTGGTAGTGCAGAATCACAATTGTTAATATAACTGTTGAATGTCAAGGCTGTCAATTACATTGCCAAACGTCTCCCATTTAATATCTCATCATATTTTAATAGCAATTTTTTTCTTGCATTTTCTGTCTTTATTTCTATTTTACTTATGTCTAAATATAAGCCTTTGTTTTCAGTAATGTTTTTTAATAAGTTGACATGCTCAGGTCAACATTTTTTGTAATGGATGAGCAAGTTATAATTCAAAGTTCTGGCAGACTAAACTCTAAGCAGTGTTTGTGACAGCCGGTCAATATACAGCTCCATCAATATTTAATATGGGAAGATATTAAGTTTTAATGAAACTGACTAGATGTACTCTGAGTGGGTGGTTGACCATATGGTGTCAGTGTTCTGAATAACAGATGACCTCAGATCAGATTTATCTTGAGAGGGAGACGGGTGGAGAAAAGAAAGAGAGATGGGGGTGCTTTGGCAACACTGTTCATCTAACATTCATGCCAATAAAACAAACTGAGCTAAAGAGAGCTGAGCTCCCTCTCTAACTGAAGAGAGGGGGGGAGGGAGAGAGAGAGAGAGAGAGAGAGAGAGAGAGAGCTGGGATAGAAAGAAGAGGCAGAGAGCAGAGACTGGGAGGGAAGAATGAGAGACGGGTGAAAAGAAAATGCGCAAACAGAAAGAAAAGGGAAGTTAGTGAGAGTGCAGCCTGTCAAAGAAAGAGAGAGACCAAGCTCTTTACCAAACTAAAACACACACAAAAAGAGTCTTACACACTCTAAAACAAAAACAAAATTCAATATTTACTTGGAGAAAAACTGACATTGTCATGGAAGAGAAGATGTCAGAGCATGTCACAGCCTGAGGGAAAAGCGGGGGAACAAGACAAGAAACTGTACAGAGCTCCTTCAAAATTAGCCTGTTTTTTTTTTTTTTTTTCTTTTATAACCATTATCGTTAGATTCATTTGTTCTTATCATTTATAGTCTCGGATGATTTGTTTGAACTAACTCTTTGTATGAAACATAGTTATTTAGTTGTGCGGTGTATATAGTGTTGTGATGTGTAAACCACTGGTTTACTTATTTTCTTTCATTTTGATATTTACATTGTAAAACTTGTATAAAGTTCTTTGGCAGAAATGAACTGAACTATGGCCATTCTAATAAAGCAAGAGGGTGCAAGAAAAGTAGTTAGTAAAGTGAAGTGCGGGGGGAGGGGAAAGAGTAGAAAGAGAAAGAGAGAGTGAGGACAGACAAAGACAGGGAGAAGGAGGGAGAGGGGTGGAGAGAGAGACACCCAAAAGAACACCTGTTGAGATTAGGGTTGGCACGCGACCCACTCCAACTCGCGTGGCAGCTGCACCTCACTGGAACAATGGCAGTAAAAGAGAGAGACAGAGAAAGCGAGAGGAAAGTTTGAATGCACTACTTATCCTTTCAGGTCATGTGTGTCTGTGTGTGTGTGTGTGTGTGTGCATGTGTGTGTGTGCGTGGCATACTAATACACTGAGAGAGAAGAGAGAGAGAGAGTTAGGGAAAGAGAAAGAAAGAGAGACGTGAGAAGTGTGGGCAGCCAAGAAAAAGACATGTGTTCAAGTTAACTATGATACCAAAACTAGGGGAAAGGTCTTATTTATCTTTTGGTTTTTGAAAAATAGAATAGAATAGAATAGAATAGAATAGAATAGAAGACACCTGCTTAAGGTACTGAATAAGGTGTTAGCTTAAAAGGGCTGCCAGCTGTCACTCCAGGTGCACTGAGTTCCCAAGAGTTTGTTAGAGGAGGAAAAAAAGGACGAGGAGGAGATTTATTTGAAAATTTTAGAGTTATTAACCATGACACATTCCACTTTGGGTGAAATTTGTGAAGTACCTTTTTAAACCCAATGTATGATTTCCAGTAGAGAGTCCTATTTCATCTATAAGTGCTTATAACACAGACTTATATACTATAACGTCTTCCTGCAGTTCCTTATTAAAATTGCATTGAGGAGCGGTGTGAGTTTATGAGTTAACATTCTTATTTCCATTGCAGTTCTGCTCCATGAACACACAAATTGGAGCCCAATTACCCACTGCTTTACTTGGATGCACTGCAGATATGAGGCCATATTGAATATAATTGTACCCAGTGAAATGCATCCAGTAACGTTGGTGACGATACTTTCATACTAATTTCCCAGTGGTAATTTATGTCACCTCTGACTCTCCTTTCAGATAGAGAACACCTGACCATCTCTCTCATCTCTTTCTCTCTATCTCTCAGTCACACATACATACACGCACACACACATGGACCCTTTCATTTCCAATTCATTTCATATTTTGATGGCATTTTCATGTGCAGAAACGTGCTCTCTTGGAAGCTGAAATCATTACAGTGGTGACTGTGGTGATTGATTCCAAACTGAGCTGATTTTTTACCAGCTCCAGGGTGCTGTCATTTTCCTTTACTTCACTGCCAGCTTTACCTTACCGCAGTCATGGCATTCATCACCCTACACACACACACAAAAAGAGAGAGACACATATACACACACATGCATGCACGCACACACACACACACACACACCACAACAACCTCCCTATCGCACAGACACATTATGTAATTCACCCCTGGTAACTGTTCTGAATGTTTGGTCTGATCTGTTACCCTCCCCAAATCCCCTACAACACAGCCAAGCTGAGTCCTCTCCGGCTCTGCGACGCCATCTAGCGACCACCCAACACCGAACTGTAGATTTTACCTCCAGTGTCTGCCTGCATCCCTCCTCTTTCCTCCTCTCATGTTTTTGACTCATATTGATTTAAAAGTGAAATAAAGTACTCATTATTAGTAAGGACTGGTGTTTATTAGCCTATATAAACTCTTGTCATTATTACCACTAGCAAGACGTAGATAAAAAAATAGAACAATTTGTATTCAATAATTATGATAACTCGGATAGTGTAAAATGGACAGGGTTGCCTAAGGTAAAAAACAAAAACAAAGCTTCACGGATCATATAGCACATGACTGTGTTGTTAATTCTCGCCATCAGTTATCTTATACACAACTTGTCTTATTTCGTAGAATATTGGAGGAAATTTCCTCGTGCGTAAAATGGATACCTTGCGCGCAAAAGCGCAGTGCCCTGCATTTTTACTGTTACTTGGTCTTGTTTGTGTCACTCCACGGAAAACTACACTCGATGTGGAGGTGTGCGGATATGTGTGCTCGCAGAGGCAGTTTCCACAGACCGCCGCCTGCCTCGCTGCCTCCCTCGCTTTTCTCTGTCTGGTGTGCTGGAGAGGGTTGGCTCGATGCGTGTTATGTGACAAAAGACCGCCCAACCCCGCCTCAGAGAGAGAGAGAGAGAGAGAGAGAAAGAGAGAGAAGGAGAGAGAGGTGAAAGCATATACAGCTTGGCTAGAAGTCTTTTCTCACACCAGCTTAACGATCATGATGTGTCCAAGAGACATTTCCCTGTTCCTCAGTATGTGAGGCTCAACTGTTGAGCGTGGTCTTGTTTAACGATGGGACAAGACCTCGGTCAGGACCACCTGTGGGCAAACAACCACCAATCAAAAACAATTAGCAATTATATTAATTAGTAGGAAAAAAGTAGTATCTTTTCTATAAGTGATCACTTTTAAAAATATACAGTACATCAGATAAACATGTGTCATCCTGAAAAAGGAGGGCTTTTAAGGTTTTACTCTCCACATTGTAAACATTAGGTAATGCATAATTACATCAGCTGCATTGAGTTCTGGCTCCAGATTCTCTCCCTTCAATGTTTGAGGTGCGCACCATTCATAACACTAACAGACTGTACCAGGGGGCAGAAAAGGAGGTTAATATTACAGGGTATGTTTCTTTTATTCAGAATTACCGAGGAAACTCTGTGGTACAAACTGTACTCAGTGTTAAAGTTTCCATATGGTAAAGTACACTTAACTTCCCATATAGCTGTATGTTAATGGTACACACATGGGCTGGTGGTAAGAGAGTAGAGAAGGGGGGTTCCATAACATAAGCCAGTGTCTCTTTAAAAAAAATTGAAGTTTCTTGTTGTATTCTGGAATGAGGTCAGACACGAGGCTCCTCATTGCACGCGCTGATTATTATTAGATTCCATTTTCGGCCAATCAGCGCCGAGGGGGCGTGAGTTTGGCGCAGAGGCAGGGTAGCGACAGCGTCCTATTGGTGGATTTTTATCGCCGTTGTATCTCCGAGAAGGGATAAATGCAAGCAAGGGGGGCCGAGACTGGAGGGCTGCTTGAAACTCGACTGCAGGTCTGCAGATGGAAGGCGGACAGTGTAACTCGCTCTAGGTTTCTTTTTTTTCCTCTCCACAGCATGCATGGCTTTTGTTTCTAGGAGAGGGGACAGAGCTGATGCAGAGAAAAGCACTTATCTTGCACACTGTACTTGGGAGCCCTTTGTAAGTGCCGGAGTGCACAGTGTGGCACTCAGTCTGCGCTCTGCAGCTGCATAGACTGTGTTCAGTCACCACACGGCTGAATTGATTTTATAACACAGAAGGAAGAGACTGAGAGAGACAGATAACAGTGTACTACTGACTGGAGAGTGGGCTGTACTGTCTGTGCTGTTTTAACACCTACAGAAACTGGAAATTAAACTTTTTTTTTTTTTTTTTTACACACATCTAGCCCTTTTGAGGCTACACTGGACTGAACTGTTATCGAGAGTTTACTGCACATCTCAGGAGTGAATTATTTCGTGCGCTTTTACTCAGCTCCAACTGCGAAGAGTGGGAGAAAAGAGCTGAGTTTGCTTTAAAGTGAATCGGAGGACCAAGGAGAGAGAGAGGGAGAGAGAAAGAGCAAGTACACCGCTCTCCCTCTGTGTGTATAACTGGGCAGCATGGTGCAGAAAATGAGCCACACAGAGAGCACCGCCGAGGCGCTGTCCTTTTTCGCCGGGGATTCAAGCTCCGACTCCGGGGCGTGCATGGATTTAGACCCGGCCGCCTCGCCTCTCTCCCCGGGCTCCACAGCTTCCTCGACTGCCGGGGACAAACTGGGAGACAACCCGGCGTGGTGTAAAACTCCCAGCGGCCACATCAAGAGACCCATGAATGCGTTCATGGTGTGGTCACAGATCGAGAGGAGGAAGATCATGGAGCAGTCTCCGGACATGCACAACGCTGAGATCTCCAAGAGGCTGGGGAAGCGGTGGAAGCTGCTGAGAGACAGCGACAAGATCCCCTTCATCAGAGAGGCGGAGCGGCTCAGACTCAAGCACATGGCGGACTATCCCGACTACAAGTACCGGCCAAGGAAGAAGGTAAAATCAAGCGCCTCTAAGCCTGGCAGTAACGGAGACAAGGGGGAGAAACTCAGCGGTAGCTCTAACAACACCAGCAGTAAGACATCCTCATCTTCGAGGAAGAATGGATCCAAATCACCCAGCAGCAGCAAACCCCACAAATCACTTTTCGGGAGCAGCAGCAGTAGCACCAAAGCATCACCGTTTGCCTCTGAGCACCCGTCAGAGCACCATCACAACTCTCTCTACAAGTCGAAATCTGTCTCCTCAGCAGCCAAGCAGATACCGGATGGCAAGAAGCCCAAGCGGGTGTACGTCTTCGGGAGCAGCGCAGCCAGTTTGAGCGTCAGCCCCGCGTCCTCAGTGGTGGTCCCGGCCAGCCCGACACTCAGCAGCTCAGCGGACTCCAGCGACCCGCTCAGCCTGTACGAGGACGCGGCCAGCGGCAGGGAGGAGGGAGCCGATTCCCCCGGCAGCAGCGGCAGCCTGGGCGGGTCTTCGGAGCGCCACGGCGGGCACACATACAGCAGTCGGCGGGCTTCCTCACCTACCCCCTCCGGCTCTCACTCCTCCGCCTCGTCCCACTCGTCCTCGTCCTCTTCCTCGGAGGACGAGGAGTTCGAGGACGACTTGCTCGACATTAACCCGAGCCCTAGCTTTGATAGCATGTCGCTGGGGAGCTTTGGCTCCTCGGTGCTGGACAGGGACTTGGATTTGAACTTTGAGTCCGGCTCCGGGGGCTCGCACTTCGAGTTCCCCGACTACTGCACGCCCGAAGTCAGCGAGATGATCTCCGGGGACTGGCTGGAGTCCACCATCTCCAACCTGGTGTTCACGTACTGAGTGAGCAAAACAGGCAAAAACAACAAAACACACACAGGTAAAGTCCTGCGAGCAAAAACACGACCACAAACAGAATCAGGAGATCCTGGCACAGTGGGCGTAATAGTTTGTGTTATAACTACACCAGTAAAAACCCACTGAAACTAGTCCCCGATCATTCTCGTCCTTATAGGCAAGAGCAGCAAATCCCTGGAAAGCTAAACTTTAAAGCGAATAACTTGCTTTTTGTTCTTTTCTTCGGATGCGTGGACTGGTTGGGGACTTGGTTCACCCACAGAGGTGGAGGGAGTGCAAACGAGAGAAAAGAGGAGAGAGACTGACTGAGTTTCCTGATCGTGAAACGTTCAGTCCTGAACTGTTTTTGAACTGAACAACTTTAACTGTGATTGATTTGCACGTTACGCGGTCCGCCGTTCACTTAATCAATGTTGTTGCTGATTTTTTAAAAAAGGGACATTTCACAACTTTTTACCAACCACCAAGTGAACTTCACCACTTAAAAGGTACAGAAATAGGACTGTCGTGCGACATTTTTTTTTATTGTGGTGTGTCACCGAGAGGGATTTTTAATGAAACCGAGGTGGGTTGATGTTTTTTAAAAGTCGACTATTTTCTCAAAAGCAAAAAACATGTTAAGCATGATAGCCTACTTTGTTCCTATCTTGTGCTGAGATTTTCTGTGAGACTGTCGAGCAGTTTAAAAACTAGTATTAGGGTTATTTAAATGGATAGGTGGCGCTCGCTTTCGGTTCTTCTCTTTAAAAAAAAGGACATTGAAATAATCACCAGCTGTTGTAATTTTTCAGACTTCAGGATTCAAACGCAACTTCAAATCTGTGCTGAACTTTATACACGTGTTCTCTTCTATTCAGGACCAAAATTCTTTAATTTCAGATGATAGCTATAGAGAAATCCTCACCGATTTTTTTGTTTGTTCATCCTCTGAGCTTTGTTTTGTACATGTATTCAGATGCCATTTTATATGGGATGTTGTATTTATATACTGGGCCAAGCATTTTTGACTTGATCATTTTTTTTTTTATTTCTTGTATACATGATCTAGTCCTGTTTTTTTTCTAACACGGTCGTTTGTCAGTATGTCTGTGTCTGTCACATTTCCTTCTCAGGCGAAGGGCTAGAGTTTTACAAACACACAACTTTTGATTTCATTTTATATTTAAATGTACACACTTTTTGGACACTTAAAAGAGAGGAAACAGTTTGATTATTTTCTCAGTGTATTTTTGTACAAATCTATATAGAAAATGGGGGAGTCAACAATCGGTGTGTGTAGCCTACTAATACAGCTGTATTGGATTTCCTAATTATTAGTATCCCGGCAGGCTGGTTTTTATGCTGCCTTCAAGTGCTCATGGTAAGCTCGTACTTCTTAAGTTTTTTCTTTAATGCCTCTTTAAATGCTTTTGTAAGGAAACCAGCAAAACAGACCTTACATCACTGTGGTGCCATTTGTTTAATTTTAAAAATTAAAGGCACCAAGAAACTTTTTATTCAAGTGACCCAGCAGAGGAGATCATATGAATCAGATATGTAATTGATGTTGTAACGCACCAATGTGACAAACCTTCATTGACTTTTACCAGCAATTAATGTCAGGACTTCTTTGATGTCCAATCCCTGAACATCTTGTATTGTCAGTACAGGCATGAGACACCTTACAACTAAGTTATAAGGATGTAATTACGATTTTTCCGACAGCACTTGAAAGCAGCACCAGTCTTTGTATCAGCCTACCTTCTACGTTTACAGTGCCAGTCTGCAGGCTCCTTAAAGACACAGGAATGCATTATTTCTGGAGGCTATTCCTGTGGACCATGTGGGTTTAACAGCTTCACTATCAGCCACTTGCTTTTGCATTTCCCGTCAGACATCTTGCCTATGACAACACATGAGGAGATTGTAGCTTTAAATTTGACTTATTTCTTGATGTTTTCATTAATCGATGTCAAATTTGCCAATCAACCACTGGATTGAACAGGCTATCAATACAAGGAAGCAAACAACAAGGATGATAACATCAAGCATATTCAAATTTCTGACTTGAGTTCCGCAACACCTACTTGTACTGCGTTTCTCATTGTATTTGAATATATAATCTTTTCTACTTGTCGGCTAACTATTAGCTAATAATTGTTTTAGTATCTTTATGGCATGGTGAATAGCATTTGTATTTCAGATTCAGGTTATTAGCTGTTGTGTTTTTCAGAAAAAAATGAAAAAATGAGGAAAAACGATGAAACGTGAACTCGATCTTTGTATATTTGACTGTATCATAAAGCAAAAAGATTGTGTGTTTATGTACGTTGTTGCTATTGAGGACAGGCACTGTCTAGAACTGCTATCTTTTACACATCCTTACTTACATTTAAGGTGGTCAGTTCAGGACTCTTTTTTTTATATATATATGAAAGCATTTTTAAATATATTGACTTTATTTTTCATCCATCCTGTGCAATATGCTGTGTAGAATTATCATTTATTGTCTCTAATCATGCCATAAACAAAGGAACCACCCTTTTTTTGAGACTCAGAGAAAGGGGGGGGAAACTCATGCCAGCTAAATTGTGTCCATTCACTGCCTGTCAGATTGTTGATATAAACTTGTGTACAGAACTTTTTCAAGGAAGGAAATAAATATCAGCTGGAACTGAAACTCTACAACTCTTTTCGTGATTCTTGATTTTTCTCTCTCTTTGATTGTCAGCAGTAGTCAGTAAGTGATGTTTTTGCACCATATTATTGCACCACGAGTAACAAAGAAATACAAAATATCAACTCTTAATTATCATTACCAACTGTGTGCATTGATTAGCATGTCAGTGATCCTTTGACATTGTTTTCTAGAAAGACAAAAGAAGAGTAAGAGTAAGAACACACAGGCCCATCAAAGGTACTTCCTCAGCACATCACTGCACCTGCTTTTTAGTAGCTGTTCCATTTTTAACACAGCTGGGTACAAACAAAATGACAAGTGACAGCAAACATCACTATATGGATTGGTTCCCAAAAGTGGTTAACATGGAACAACAAACAAACATGGGCTGAGAAATGAGCTGCTTTTGGGAAATCCACTCCAAAACCACCTACATCTTTAGAGAGAAGCAAAATGATCATTGTCACTGCAGTATGAAGTATAAATATTCATATTCGATTTTCATCTACAGTATGGAAAAAATGATTTGTTTCTCAAACACATTAAGTGAGTATTGTCAATGTCTGCACATCCTTCTTAAGACTTTTTTGTACACAGTGATGTCTTCTACGTGGTCTACATTGAGTGTAAATAGTCCACAGTTGGTCCAAGCTTTTGGAAAGCTCACCACTGAGCTATGAAAAAGCACACTTTTATTCCCAGTTACAGTACAATAGGCAGGACTGGCTTTAAAAGAGTCTTAGCAGGCTCCCCCCTCCACAGAGTTTGGATGGTCTTGAGTCTGTAAAGCCTTTTGGGAGCTTAATACGCCACTGTGGAGCCAAGACGCATTTATATAGACTCACAGAGCAAATCAATAAGATTATTTTAACCCTATGGTGACACATACAGTATTTGATATGTTTTCATGTTAAGCTCCCATAAGGCTTACGTCTACATCATGCAATCAAACTGCATCTTAGTGGGGGTGTGTCTGAGACCCGGTTGTCCCACACTGATGATTATATTATGGCCATATGACCTGAAATGACTGGGTCTACACAGCAGCAATAGGTGTGATTCTTTAAACTGTGTTACACAGTCTTTCACATCAGGAAGAAACAACATAAAAAGCTAAATGTATCAGCAATGCAACATTGATTTGTGTCTTTAAGGGTTCAGAATCAAATGCATTATGCATAAGGTAAAAACCTTTTAGTTAGCGAATAAAAACAGAAAATAGTCTCACCTAAAGTAAATATAATGCACACGTTGTAATAGAGTTTTTAGGCATGAAACATCATAATGAATAATGTGGATGGATAGATGATGGATAGATGCATGTTTCCCTACTGATATTTTACAAAACAATCACTGTTGAAAAGATGATGCAATAGAGAACACCTGCTGCATCCTTTGTAACATCGCCCCCAGGATAATACTCACTGACTCTGAAGCTCAAAACATGAAAAGCTAACCTATGCTGATTAGGTGAAGCTTCACGGCAGGAGGCCACTATTAACACATCTATACATTACACAGGTGGTGTACTCATTCACCTGGAAGTCTTATTACACACACTATGAAGTGATGGAGGTCAGCAGTATTACCATCATCCCATGACTAACAGCATTGTTTCATTAATGTGTTTCTTGAGTAGCCAATTATGTTGCCTGCTTAGGTTAGTCTAATTGCCTAAAATGTATTCCTGGTGAAGAATAAAATGTTGCCCATTTACATCATTAATAAAAGCAGCGCACATACTAGGGTCCCCTTAATTGGCTGAATGATAAGCGATAGCTGTAATAAAGGCTGTTTCCTGGAGAATATACAATTATAGGTTCAGAAGCTAAATCTTCTCGGGCTCCATCCGAGGCAAACTGATGTCCTATTTTTGTTTTATTCTTTTCTAGCCTGTTGTGTATGCTGTATGCTGGCTGTCTGGTGTTCAGACAGTCATGATTTCCCATCCCCCTCTCCCAGACAGACCCTTATTGTGGGGGAAGGGTTGGTTTAGTAGCAGTCAGCCAAGGGCCCTCCAGCATAGCTGACAAGCATGTCTGTCTGTCTACGGCATGTACGCATCAGTCTGTGTGCATGTGGTTGAAATACTATGCATAAAATTAAAGCACCTGACGTGGGTATCATTGCAGTGAGACTGTCTAATCTGCCCCACACATCAACAAATATATCACGTAAAACATCATTAATTTTGGTACTTTCAAGGAATCTTCAGCATGCAGTATAAACCTTGTACAACATATTTATTGTACTTGACTTCCTTGAAGCAACGCTTAAACACTATTCTATTGCATAATCGCTTAATTAGTTGTGTAAAATTATTATATTATTATGTATGGTATAAACACCAGAGGTTGTTTTAATTCACAGTGCTATGGGTTTTTTAATTGGATGCAAAATTACTATAAGATAGCAAGACTTTAAGCATGTACTTTCATACAATTTTAATTATTTCTGCTATACTAATGTATGTAGCATGTCATTTCAGGCAGTTGCTTATTTTGTGTACAGTATGTAGCCAAATGCCTCTTCAGTATCATTTAAATGAGCGATCTTGTGCATGTCAAATTAGCTTAATTGTCTGTGTGTAATAAGTAGGTAAGTAGCAAGACGTTTAGTATGTATTCCATAAAATTGTAATGTCACTTTAGTCACCATATGCAATATTATGTGCATGAATAAGCCTTGGTGTCAGGAGTTCTGATCCACGGTAATATGACGACAAGAGAGGAGATGAAGATAAGTGCAAGACACAAAACAGACAGCGCACCTAACTGTCTGTATTTTATACAGTATGTTCAACATTCAGTAGCTACGTGTAAAAAGCAGCACAGCTACAATGTTTGCAGTTCTAGAGGGAATACAGTTGCTGTGCACTAGTGCAGTAATCCATAACTGATTTTATGAAGCTCCAATAACTAAGCCCTTGCAGCATTACACCAATATGCAGATATATGCATTTTGTCTGAGCTTAATTGGCTGTGTGTAACTACTGACTTTACACTGTATGTAAACACTGTCTTCTTTTCAGCTGGCAGTCATATACATTCTGTAACCTCACCCAGCAGATATTACTTTATTTCTTAACACCCTGATGATAAATATCTATCATGCATGGAGATAATATCTTCAGTGTGTGCTATAATCTTACAAATTTCCCTACAGCTCCAGCACTTCTCTGTGTGTGTGTTAAGCTCCTCTAAGCTGTATGTAGCCTGTTCAGTGTGCAGTCTCATGTCTGCCTCATCTGACTCCTCAGTGGGAGATATGCAGGCAGCAGCCAGGGCAGAGCAGAGCGGAGCAGAACAGGCTGACTGCTGGAATCAGTGGCCCAGTAAAACCACAGCAGGGAGGATAAGAGCTCTGCCGGAGGGGGGTGAGAGAGGTATGACTGTATCTCCATGTCTGCCTGTCTGTGTGCGTATGCTCAGCCCAGAGGTGGTGGATGGTGCAGTGGTGGAGGTGATGGTTGGGGATATGACTATTTCTTCACTTCCTCTGTTGTATACATTTTTTAAAAACTTATTTTCCATGTCTTTCTTTGTACTAACGCCGTGTGCTTCTGTTGTTTTCAATTCACACAGGTCTCCCTGTGAGCAGTAGCATTTCTATTTCATTATTTATTTCTGCCTGCCTGGCATATGAATGGAGGACGCAGTGGTGGCTGTGTCTGTTATCTTCAGTTGCCTTGTCTCCACCTGACTGGCTCTGTCTGTGCATCTGAGATGTTCCCGTAGGCTCGCACTGATGCAAAAAGAAACATCACGCACACTCGAAGACGCAGACAAGTTCTTGTTTGTTTGTCTGGTTTGTTTTCAGGACTCAGGTAGGTGTGGGTGAGAGTGGTACTTCCCGTGTGACTGTTGGAAGCAAGTTCAGTATGACAGACCACACATTTTTGAACATGTGGGAGTTGCCTAATGGCTGTCATGGCATGTATCTCCATATGTGTTGTTTGTCTGGTTAATTTATGTCAATGGGGCATGAAAATATTACAATCAGGACAAAGAGGTAGACGAACAACTGACAGAGTTATGACTTCTTCTCTGCCTCTGCTTGTCTACCCTCCCAATACACACAGAATGTCAACTCCACTGATTTCAGCACCAGTAGCATCTTGTTTAACTTCAGTGTTTTGTCCTGAAACCCACTAATATAGTTTTACCACATGTGCACAGAACTCTGACTGACTCACCCTTTGAAACAAAACCTGAAAGATCCTTACCTACTGTTCTGAGTTTAACTAAATTTTAGGATGTGATTTGTTTTTTTGTTGATAACAGAGTGTACTGATAAAACTGAGTAAGAATGCAAGTCTCATTTAAACTACTACATGGATTTAAACAATAAATCTAGTTCATACTGTGCCCACCTAATGAAATTAAAGGGCTACAATTAAGTAAATAAATAAAGATAATGTTTATCACCAAGATATTTATGTTACATGTGCAAAACAGTATGTAATAAGCTGAGAATCAGCTAGATGCATTTTTCTAAACCTCTAGTGAATTACAAAACAATGAGACCTTTTTTTCTTTCTTTTGTCTCTTCCTTTGTTCCCCTGCTGCTGCTGCTGTCCAGACACAATGGTAGTCTCCAGGCGGAGCATCCAGCAAAGTTTTTGTCAGCCAGTCCATGCTACAATGTGTGCACAAACACGCTGTTAAAAAGACAAGAAAGAGGAAAAGAAAGATATGATGAAGTGTTCAGTGTGACAGTTTCAAGTGATACTTTTAGTGGCCATACGAATGAGAGAGAGAGAGAGAGAGAGAGAGAGAGAGAGAGAGTGAGAGACCCTGCAATATGCCAGCGGGTGGCAAACAAAGACGCGTGAGTGAGTAAACAAGTAGATGGCAGATAAATATAATGTGAACAATAAATAAGTTATAAAATGAATTAAATATGATAGATACACATTTCACGACAGAAGGACTGATGGAAGCTAAATAAACCGATTAAGTAAAGTTGGAGAGCTTAAATAAATAAATAAATAAAATCTTAAACTAAACCCCGTAAGATATCAGAAATATCTACAGTCCGTCTATACCGTTGTGTGCATAGTTGTTTGACTTTGAGAGGGCGGGACTCTTTGGAGAGCGAAATGAACTAGGCGCGGCCAAAAGGAGCCCCATCCATCTATCACACGTGTAGACAAAGGGGGACTCCACAACACAAAGCTAGATGTGCCCTCTCAAACTTTTTCCACGACGCACGGCGACGCGCGCACAGCAAACCACCCACAGGTGAGTTGTCTACTGCATTTGCTTGCACCCCTGGAGCGATTTTCGAATTTATTTCCAGTTAAAAGTTGCTGCTATAGTTGGTGCGTCAGCGCTCAAACTTGAGCACAAAGCAGGAGAGAGAGGGAGAGAGACATAGAGAAACAGAGGCAGCGAGGAGAGAGAGATCGAGAGGAGCGGTCCCCTTTTCCTTTGTCTGATGCGGGGCGCTTTGAGGAGAGAACTTGAGGGGATGCTCAGGCACGCATCTTTATAACGCTCAATAATACTCAACATTATGATACTTAGAGTTTATTGTCTGTGAGCTTTTGTGGAGGTGAGATGGAGTTTGTACTGCTGCCGAATTTTTTGTCTCTTGGGGATGTTGCGGCGCACAAGACAAAGCAACTGCCTGTCAGAAGTTTGCGGAGAAAAGGACCTTTTACGCACGCTGGAAAAATGAAAAAGTGACAAGATTAGTTCAGAAATAGTTTATAAATAGTTTTTTCCTCGTGCAATAGTTTTGTGATAGTGTTGTTCGTGGTCTTGCGAAGTTGCCAGTGCACTGTGGGAATTCAGAACAATGCAATCAGGTGTAAAGTCTCTAAGAAACAAAACAGTGACACAGAATCAAACTTGTTGCACGAATATGGAATACTGTTTGGAGCCAAAAAGATGTACAGAAAATAGGTTCGTCTCGAAAATCACTCAGAAACTTGTTATAGCTTATTGGAAACAGAGCAACAGGTATAAGTCGCTGCAGCTTCTTTGTTACAGTAAAGGCTCCTTTGTTCTCAGTCCATACAAAGAAAACCAGCAGAAAGGAGCGCAAATCCACAAGGAAACAACTTTTCTGAGCGCTTAAAATATTTAAAAATATTAAAATATTTTGAATTTAGTTGTTTAATCTCTAAAGTGTTAAATAAGCTTTTATTAAGCGTTTTCCTTTAAATGTATAAAACCCATCGGATCATATCCAGATAAATAGCTATTAACTTCAGATTTATAAGAGAGTTTCACTTTGAATTTTATTTAGTGTCTAAAATATAACAAAAGTAGTTTACACGATTTTTAAAAAACTTTCTTCATCATGTGAAGGTGTGGCCAAACAACTTGTTTGAATTTGCTGCATTCCATTGTACAGTAGCCCTACCCTTAAACTTTTTATTAGGCAACATAGAAAAGAATTTGCACTTCCAAGTTTGATTTGTTATTTGAAAAAAAAAAAAAACAAGTTTTGCAATCTGTAAAATATTTGTTTTTGGAAACGTTTGTTTTTCCAACTTTTTCAACTCATTTCAAACTCACACCAACTTTTACACAGTTGAACATATTACCTTAACATAAACCTAAAGTGTTAGTCAGATATCATTCATCATATGATGTATTGTTTTTTCTTCTTTTATTTGAACAGTTTTAAGCATTGAACACATTTGTTACATTGACATAACATTTTAACCCCCGTTTTAATCTTTTTTTCTCTCGATTCCTCTATGATCTGTCCTTAGGTGAATTTTAACACCAGATTAACCCGCAAAGCGTTTTTCTCCTGTGGGAGGTTATGGAAATAAAAATAAGTGGAAATCACATGGAAGATGTAAAGAGTCACCTATCAAGAGGCTTTTGAGACACCGAGGAGGATTAACAGACTGTGCAGTTTTCTTTTGGAGAAGGTGAAGACTCATCTCATAAGGATTTAAACTTCAGCAGCAGCAGCGCCAGGCGGGATGCGTTTTAGGCACACTTGGAAATCTAAAACTCATGGAGACACTTTGAGGATTATAAAAATGTGTAGTATGTCTCTACACAAGACACGTCCCAGCCCAAAGTCACTGGGATAGCAGGATATTGCATTTATGATCCCCCTCGGCCCTCAGCATGGGTAGGTGATATTACTTTGTACTGGGATGTGGCACATGTCCAACCTTCCAACCTCTTGTTTGTAGGTCTGTCTCTCTCACTTGAAAGCAAAACTGACCAGCAAAACACACACACATTTTAACAGAGGCTGTGTGGCCCCAATACTGTAACATTTGAGCCTGACTATTTATGGTCCACTTTTCATACCTCCTGTGGAACAACAAGTACAAGAAAAATCAAGGTGAATTTGATAAAAGTTTAGTCTGAGCCATCTGTTTATATATATATAAAAAACAAACAATGCTCTGCAGCATTCTCAAATATTTTGTCCACTAACCTGTGATAGTTTGGAGACATGATCATGTCATGTCAGTCGCAGTCATTACATGCAGTTGCATTAAACATTAAGCATTAGGGTTTACAGCCTGGGATTTTTTTTAAACGGACACCATAACTTACAGAGATATCTCTAACTGCACAGTCAGAGATATCTCTGTAAGTCTGTGTATTATACAGTCAGAAACATACTTGGGTAATGAAGTGCTAAAAGCGCCACACGAACCATTTTCAAAGTTTTTGGCACAGCATCACCTATCCACCACATGTAAAGTATGATAATTAAATAATTAAATGTTGACAGTTAATTATAGATAAAATACAGATTTCTTGATAAGCTATACTGGTGTACACCTCAACCTCATAAACCATTATCTTTTATTAAATGATAAATTGCATAGATTTTTCTGACTGATCAGATTTTGCATGCAACTCTGTTGTCTCATATTATGCAAAGTTTATGTGTCTTGACTTGACTTATTCAGTGCAGTCTGTTTGGCCTAATTCATTTGTTCATAATCAGCTCCTTTGTGTTACATTTGCTTTTAAGATGTTCTGTGATGTCAGTGTTTGACGTACAAATGTACCGCCCTTGTGTGAATTGCCATCTGATCTGTGGTATAGAAATATTTCCTCAAATCCTTTAGGGAGAGAGGAGGCTTTAAAATGAAGAAGGTGCATCTGTTTTTATACAGCAGTTAATTAAAGCAAGTGTGTTAAATCACAAGGGATGCAAGCAGCCCCCTTAAACTGTGCCAATACTATATGTGAGTGAGAGAGAGAGAGAGTGAGAGAGAGAGAGAGCAAGACTCACTTGTTATCAATGATGTCATTGAGAGCCAATGGGAGCATGCAGTGGTACTTGTCAGCATCCAAGCTCCACCTCCAGCCTCTGTGCATGGCAGCCCACATGGCCCTGCAGCATCACATTTTCACCATGCTTTACTCTGCTGTAGAGAGAGGCAGAAATACAGAGATGTTGCTCTTGGCTGTGTGCTCTGATGTTAATCTACCATGTCCGCTCAGAAATAGCTTGTAAGGACATGCAAGGAACAACTTGAGTGAGGAGAGATGACATTTTTATTTTGTTTTACATCAGCGATTAGCCAAAAATAGATCCGCCCTTGAAAAATTAGATTAAAAAGACAATGTTATCATCCAGGCTAAAGAAGATAAATTATCAAAATAGTAAGCTCAGCCAACTGATAGACTTCTGTCTTTCTTATGTAATCGAGCCTTATGTTATTTATAAGGTTCAAATATGGAAAATAAATTCTAAAAGATTCCCTTAATAATTACCTTAATTCAGCTAAAAAACAATCAAATTAATATGGAAAAGAATGCAACCTGACAGTATCTATGTCAGCTTCACAACAGCTTTTGTTAACAGTCAAGCTTTAAGACTTGCATTTACCTGTCTCCTGCTGCTCTTTGTGGGGCAGGCTCTGGTCACAGCCAGTAAGTGACTGGATCAGTGGGAATGTGGGTCAGTCAACACTGTGACACACAGGTGGGACAGATATAGGTCAGTGGTAGAGTGTGGGTGGTGATGAGTCATGCATCAACAGTAAGTAGAGACAGAGGATGCATGAGAGAAAGAGAGGGAGGTGTTGAAATGTGGAGAGAATATACAGTGCACCTCATCCAGACCATCCGCCAGATCCACAGGGAGCCTTAGCTTAATTTGTGCTCAAGCAACTCTAAAATTTCACTCTTTTTGCTCCATTGCTGTGCGTGTAATTGTGTATGCCTTACCATTTACCTATAGAGTGGATTACAAATGTGCAGATTCAGTCCAGTACCAATTAATGAACTTGTGAGTAAAACAGAAACATCAGGTTTAGCATAACCAATCATCGTGACAGGGCCAGCACTGAGCTCTTAATAGGCATTGCACAGGCATGGTTTCTGCTACAATACAGTATGCTCCACTGTGTGTAGCTTAATTACATTGCTTATCAGTAATGGTATTATCAAGTACAGTGCAGTTTTCATAACATTTTCCATTTGGTGGACACTTTATGAGAGCATACTTTTTTTCTATAGATGCCCCAGCGGGAGCTGAGCTTCTCAGCCTAATCCACTGAGTTACATGGGACAACATTAGCACAGCAATCTGTGGCATCTTCCAGCTCTGAAGTCTCAATATCCCTCTAAGCTGGAATGCTCATTAAAATGGGCATTGGTTTCACACCATCTCTTTCTCTGCAGCATATGCAACTAAATCTGTGTCACCATAATCTCTCATCCATCTGTATTTGCTATTACACTCATATAAAGTGCTTCATTCTGTTTCTTCTGAAGTGTGATTAGGACCATAAAGCATAGTGCTGTGATGGAGCAAAGAAGTACATTGGCAACAATCCTACAGACATCAACATATTTTAATCTGCGTTATTATTTTCAAGTTGTTGTGTTATGCATGGTGTGGCATGTATGTGAGCTGGTCTGATGTTATGCAAAATGTATTAGACTAGAATACAACAATGGGCCTAGAATAACTAATCACTACTATAAGCCTAATTCTCTCAGACATCCTGTGGTCAGCCTCAGGAGAGCTATCAGGTTTAGTTTTACCATTCATTACATGTAGCTCATGGCCACTACAGCTTGTAGTCCAACATAGAAATCATTCTAATACATTCATGCATACACTAGGTATAGTTTCTAGTTCACCAAACAACAAAATTACAACAAATGCTAGTTCCAGGTCCATTCTGTTTCTGCAGCATTTGAAACTTACATGTAAAAAACCTGTTGACCCTCTACTGTGTGTGTTTACACTGCACTTTATTGAATTCATAGTTTTTGCATCATGAAATATAATGTTTGATGCTCTGATACAAGCACTGACAGATGGTCAAATAAATTTCAAGCTGGATCTTCAAAGTGGAGCAGCAGCTCAAACAGATTTTCTATGTGTTATGTACTATGTGCCTTGCGAGAAAAAGAGACTAAATTGATAAAGATAAGCAAGTATTCAAAAACAGCTGCAATAAAAATGTTTAATTTTCCCTACGAGTTGGATTTTGGTTGCTGTGCATATCATTGAGTCATACAGTATGCCACACTGTGGGTACAGTACAGTGAATTAAAGTGCAGTGAAACATTAGGCCCACCATTACTAATCGTGACGACAGTCCTAATTCTCCAAGCTACAGGCATTCTGTGGTCATCCTGTTGCAAACTATCAGAGCTTAGTTTTACCACTCAGTGCCTGTAGCCGTGAGATAAGTTAACGTGCTCTGCTGGCATGCTAATACATACCCGCACTGGGGGACAAGAATAAATTATTTCTTTATGACTGCGCACAAGGCAGAGCGTTTGAAGGAGGTGAGGAGGAGATAGAGAGGGGACATAGGGAGATGGAAGCAAGGGGAACAGACGTGGGGGTAAATGATGGGCTGGGAAGAGAGGAAAAAGTGAGACAGAATGAGAGGGAAGGGGTAAAGCAAGAAAGAGAGATGAAAACATGACATATATGACATATAGTAAGCTTTATAGCAGTATGTATATCTGTCACTCTTCAGTTTATAGCAATGTTCTCACTATGACTGAATCAGGTAGTCTTTTTTTTCTGACTGTTACTAAGTTACAGGAAACATAGTCACCCAGAGCTTCCTTATCCTTTGCAGCCAATAAGGGTGGTAACTGAAAGGCTTTTTGCAGATAGGTAGCATTTGAACACAAGGTCTGCTTTGTCAAATAATAGCTGTGCAGATTTATTTTACCCACCATCGCATGTGCTTTTGAGGAGTTTTGTGCTAGTTTGAAATACCCAAATCAATGAGAACTAGCTGGTGGATAATGTTGAATAATGATGCAATGACTGAAATCAAACTTTGTTATTGCTATTAGACTGGAAAAGAAATGATCTTGGTCTCTGAGGGAAGGTGAGGACTGGGCTTTGTGATGTAGATTGCTATTTAGTTCTTTCATGTTTCGGTTAAATGTTAATATCTTGTATTTTGTCACGCTTTGTGCTACTATTCTTGCTGCAGCTTACTCTTTGGGATTTTAGAGTCCAAAAATAGTAGTGCAGACAATAGCATGACAAATCAGTTGGAAAACACATAAAGGTAAGCGCCAAATCAAAATTCACTGGATGAGAGCTCACATGGTGTGTTGCTTAGCAGGTCTAACTGCTCCTGGAGATATTGCTTTCTACTCCTCCTTCTTCCTAGCCCAGGTATAGATATAGGGACACAATATCCAATAAGAGCATTCAGCCAGTTGTCTGTCTGTCTATTATAGGTCAACTTATTACCTCCATAAATGCACAACATGCTGCTGTCTGAGGATGGACTGATAATCCTTCTAAAGGCTGGGGTTTTATCAGAGCTAAATCTGCTCCTCACACACACACACACACACACACACACACACACACACACACACACACACACACACACACACCAGGAATACCCACATGGGAACACAATCACACAGAGCAACTACACACAAACACACATGTGAATATAGACTTGCCTGGTAGACAGACAGACAGACGTGTAAAGACTAGGATTTTATCACAGACAAATCTGTTATTGTCTGGTAGTTAAGAGATTAAGAAGCAGTGATTTTATAGACACAAACACACACACCCATGTGCCATTAGAGAATGAACACTGGCTTGCATACTGACGGCACAGTGCAGTTAAGTGATATCGGTACTGCTGAGCTTTAATACTGTGATGTGGTTTAATACTATGATAAAGAGTGTCAGTTTGACAGCTTTTATTGTATGCACTTATGTCTGTTCTTGCATCACACTTTTAGTACATCTCCTGCCATTCACAGTCCATTATTGTGCTGTCTTCTTCTTTTTTTCCTGTTTTTTTTTTTATGTTGAAGAATTTATACATGTGGCACTCTTTGTTTTGTTCACCCATAATGGCTAAATTTGTTCAAGCTAGTTATCTAACTATGTTTTGTGCAATCTTCACTCTTAGAGGTGTAAACAGTTGTTTTCAAAGATTGATCCTAAATGCTTTCGCTGCTTTTTATGCCTGAAAGCATCAACCTTAAAGTTTGTGTCACACACTCCACCACCAGGTATCATCACTTTCAGTCTTAATTAACAGTCTCTGTGAAACATTTCCATAAATCCTTTTGCCAAATAGCAATTTGATCAATGTGTGGCAAACGTATGCAACATGGACTTAGAACATAATGATGTGTTTTTCTTGCACATCTGCCGGCATAAACCAGAAGCAAGATCCAGCGAGTGGTGTGTTGATCTAGTTAGTAAAGGTTCATGTTGTGTCAGAGCGAAGGCGAAACCTCTCAGTCATGTACTGCGTTGTCTAATTGAAATGACATCTGTCACAAGCTAATTGATACATGGCAGTGTCGCACCATAATGAGGAACTAGCCTTCGGCACTAGAGACCCTGCTTGACCACCATTATGGACTGTCCTCTGTGCTGCATATGTGGGAGTACATGATCTGGCTATGTCACTGCTTTTCTCCATGCACATTTATCCCTCCGACCCTATTATACCAAGAACAAAATGTTTGAGCGGACACTATGCTAAGTCTCCCAGACTGGGAGGATTAGGATAGCTGCCCATGGCTCTTGGTTTGTTGTGTCTGGTTGACCGTTCTATGCCCCACACCAAAATTTATGTCTCCGCTCCTTTTTTCTCCATTTGAGCAGGACAGGATGCAGGAATGTGGGAGGCGGTGTAGCTAATGACAACACCTTGACTCTCAAACGTGGGGTCATGCCCAACATGTACATAAGTGTTGCTCTTTGGACTTTACTATTGCTAATAGTTGCTGATATGGATGTCCTTTGTTTGAAGTGATGATTTCGATGATTTCTTTGCAACCAATTTCATATTATTATACTCTATACTTGTGTTATGTTTCCATTCTACCTCAAAGCAGTGCCATTAATTTTTCAGCTTATGTATCCTTTTGGGAAAGCAAGAGCATAGATGAGACAGGAGGGGGTGGGTTGCCTCTTCTTTTTACTTGTAAACAAATCTATAGTAAGATTTCCTTCTTTAAAATCATTCTGCCAGCCAAAAAGTATATTTCTTCATCTACATTAGATAGTATGTGCCTTGATATGTCACTCACAACCCAGTTAAGCGCAAACTAAAGCTTCTAACAGCCATAGTCTATAAACTGAAAGGGAAACGAAAGCCCCCAGTTCCGTTTGAAACTGACGTCCCCTAATTTCCAGAGAAGGCGTAACATATGACAGTAATTATTTTAAAATATTTGCTTTGCAAAACAAAAAGATGATCATGGCAAAATAGCAAATATTTCATAAAGGGATAAAAGCACTGAGAATCTACAGTGATGTAAAACCATCAGGGAATGCAATAAATGAGCACAACTCCAATCCTGCTGCCCTCAAAGTGTCACTTTAGAATTTGTTTTCTTCCTTTTTTTTTTTAGATGATACAATAAAATCCCAACTTTATCCCCTTACTTATTTAATAATATCAAGCATTGTAAATCATATTTTCCCTCTAACAACTTGTGCTCTACTTGAGAACTTTTTATGTAAACTAAATAAAAAACAGGTGTTAAAAGCTGATATTGTACTATCCTAGCAGAATTATGCTAATCCACGATAATGTGGCTATTTAAGGGCTTGGAGCAACAAGGTATTGTGATGAGCTGTGATCTTGTTTAGATATAGCTGTCAGATTATGGTGAGGGGACGTATCAGTATTAAACAGGAAGTATTTTGACTTGAATACCTAAAATAATATATTTGTGTGTATTTATGTGATGCTGTGTGCTGTATGCTTGCAACGGTTGGGGCAGTGATAGTCAAGCAGGCTAATCCTAAAATATATCTTGTATCATATCTTTTTCTTTTTGCTGTGTAACACCTTGTCAGGACTGTGTACTATGGTTGACTACTGCTGAATCAGATCTGTTTTGATGGAGATATCTATGGGCTTAGCTGGATATAGTGTGATAAATCAGATTATGTGCTGTAAAACTGGCTGAGATATCAGACTTTAAACTGTCCCAGTCTCTACCTTTGTGGGTATAACACACCCCTTTCTTCCTTTGTGTATGCATACAAACAATATGAGATTTTTCATACCAAGATTACAGTATGGGATGAAGATCTCTGCATCCTCTGGATCACTGCTGTATCTGTGTTTTGGTGAGATAATAGATCCCCAGCCTGTGACTAGTTTTGTATTTTTTCTATCAAATTCATTTTCTGAGCTCTTGATATGGATGCTGGCAGTATCTGGCAGCTGCTGTTTAGTTTTATTGTACATGATAAAATAAGTCACAGAAAAACAGTATTGTTCGGATGTGCCTGCAAACATCGCTGTCACTGTCTTTTCATCCTTATTATTAATTTATCTATCCATCCAAGTCTCATTCTCCTCTCAGGTGCACATTTTGCTCATATGATGGGATAATGGTATACTGTAAGATGATTCAGACTTTGTCAGTCATTGCCTTACTTCTCTTTTAATAATCTGCATCAGAGATCAGTCATTTCCGGCAATCTTTGTGCATGGATTCGTCATTGTAAAACATGTGATGGTTAATATAAAAGTTGTGTTTCCTGGAGGCAGATTATGCCTCAGACTATGAAAGCCTTCCCGTAAGAGCATCTGCATTGACATGATTTTCCAGTCCAGTGTGAGGCATAATCTGAGTGCCTGGAAATGGGCTGAATAAGCCAAGCAAATGCCCTGATCTCAATAATGTAGTAGTTCCATGCTAGATGCAGCCTGTATGCTGGAGACTGCTGGCTTGGATTGGAATACAGTATTCCAGTTTCTTATAAAACATGGCACAGCACACAGCAGTTAATGTATGAGTTCGAATTTTATTTGAAAGCACTTTAAAATAATGGGCATATATTTTAGCATGTGTCAAGATAACTGAATCATTATTTTCACCTTCAGTGTTCCCTCACTAATGTGAGTTTGTCCCAGGTCAAAAAAAATCCAGATTGCAATTTAAAGCTAAGGCTTTTATAGACAATATAAAAGCTGTAGTGAAGAATAAAGGATGACATACTTCTTTTCAAGTCTTTTTATATGAGGTCAGTGCAAAATCTCTGGTGGAAATGTGGCTGAATAAGGCCAAGTCATGGCCCGCTCTTATTATTATGCATCTAATTACTATGCGTCAGCCGTTAGCTATTCAACTACTATGCCGTGTTGCCAGTGCCAGTTCACAGGGTCAAATTCATGGTACTTGTAAATGTCCTTGCGGTATAAAATTAGATCCTGACTCAAACTATGTGTACTGTGTGTGTGTGTGACAATCTCAGGCACTGAAATTATGACACACACACACATGCCCAGCCCACACACAGTGTTTGGTATAGCCTGTGGCAATGTTCACAACACCTCAACATTAAGTCACTGCTCTTATTAAGACTAACCATCCAGTGCTGAATCACAGTGGACACAAATTTCTGTTCAGACAAGGTCAAGGCTTCATCTTCAGCCGAGAAATGAGCTGAGCAAGCATGAGTCATGCTTTCAATTATGCATTAGCCTGTTAGCCTGCTCACTCTAACAGACAGGCAGTGTTAGCTTTCAGATAGCTGTCAGAGGCTAGACTTACAAGTGGCCCTGTAATCTGTCAGCATGTTATCCTTACTTGGAAACCAGAAAATGGTGAGTTAACCATCCAAAAATTAAGCCATTATATAATTATGTAGTGCGGGCTTAATAACTACAAAAATTGAACTATTTTACCTCAATATCCCTTACGTAAATAGTGTTACTAGAACTATGTTACTTTTTGGCTAATAACATCTTAACATGACTAATTTGCTCTCTTTCCAAATTAAAGTGGCTCCGTGCAAACACCTGAATTGGCCGAGGGGGAATTAAGAATGTCCATGTGTGACTTAATTATTCCAAATTACTTGCCTTCACATCCCCACCTTAGGCATCATAGAGGAACTTGCCCAGCTTCATTTTGGCTAAAATTAAATTCAGATTAATTTGAATATTCTTGCACATACAAAAGTAATCCCTATGCACCAGTCAGGCTACTTTTCAGATGGGTTGGGTGTATAATCCACTCCTAACCTCGACAGTATGCATATATGTGAGTGTGCAAGTGTTTAATGCGCATCAGTGATTTTGCGTTCATTTGTGAGTCTCTCCTTTTCCTGCTGTTTGTGTTTGTTGCATGTGTGTGTGTGTGTGTGTGTGTAGCTGTCTCTGTGCTGTTGTTTGTACGCAGATAGACAGAGGCTGCTTTACCAGCTACTTACTAAACTCTCTGATGTCCTCAGCTGTGTGTGGTAATGCTGACACAGTGAACTGTGGCCACTCAGACTAACACATATTCAGTATGAAAGCATGCAGACACAAGGATGCTCGCAAATAGGTGTTTACACTTTCTCTCCCTCCATTCCACTCCCCCTCTTACTGTCTGTTTGTCCCCTGTCTAATTTATTCCGTCTTTCTTTTCCCCTCACCCTCCCCTCCTTACCGCCTTTTTATCTCTTTTTCTGACTTAATTTTTCAGTCTGATTTTCTCTATCACACACATGCACAGTGAGATGCTGCTGCTCCACAATAGACAGTGAGTGCACTGAGCCAGCCTCCTCTTCAGTTCACCGCCAGTTCACTCGACTCCACACTGACAGAAATGATGCTCGACAGAAATGCAAATTTGACAATGACAGCAACCATGCCAGCCACAAATGTTAACATTACTGCTCAAAACTTCAGGTACCAATTTGCATTCACTTGAAAGGGTAACTCCAGACTTTTAGACAAGGGTCTGTATTATTCCTGTCTCAGAGGAACTCAGTACCTTAGACTTGTCGACTGATAATATGCTGTCAATTTGTGCTGAGTCACCTGTCTCATGAGCTTCCAAAGGATCTAAAAATATTTCGTACATTGTGAAGGTATTTGATGAAGCTACACACTAAGTGGCATCATTATTCTTTTCAAAAAAGAGTGCATTCTGGGACATACTGTCTAAGCGGAAGTTAGAGCAGTTCTTTGCAATGTCCTTGTATAAACTCTACTAATCCAACAAAGTTGATGGTTTGCTGCAGTCATCTTTTAGAGTGTGGATGGCTGCTAATCTGCTTGGCTGACAGGCTGGTTTACAGCCTGTTTCACAGTCCCAGAGTGCAAGCTAAAGAGAGTGTGGGGGGGAAAGACAAGTTGTCCTTGTCATGTGGAGTATTTCTTTCTGTTGGACTATGCCCTTAGACAAGCATGTAAGAATCCCTGCTGAGTTATGCACTCTCTATGTGTATGTCTCTCTCATCATCTCAGGCTCTCACTCATACACTCCTCCTCTGTCACTTTTTCTCTTCTTCTCTCCCCTCTAGTTACACTTTGACTTTCTTTCCCACTGTCTCTCTCCGTTTCATGCTGGTATGCATTGCTGTCTTTCAGTATTTGCACTTTCCTTTTTTTTTTAAGTTTCCTTGCGCCAATGCCGTCCGCCTGTCACAGTTGGGAAGAGTATCTGTCTTTTTCTCGCTTCCTCACTATTTCTCTTGATCTCTGGCTGGCTGCGTGTCTGTTTCTATTTCTCTCCTTCTGTACGTTTCTGGCTGTATCACTCTGTCTGGCTTTTCCTCCCACTCTCCACCTCTCTCTGTCTACATGACTGCATTTGAGCATAAAGTGTCTACTTATCAGTGATGGATATTTTTTGATGCCTGTTTCTCTCTCTCTCTGGTTTCCTTTGCCTTATTTTTCATGTCTAAAATGGTTTGTTGATCAGCCCTCCTTTTTGCTCCCTGACTGAGTCACTGTTTTGCAGAGTCACATGTGTTCATCTGATCTCTGTGAGAGTTTGCTGCTTCAGAAGGTTTCACTCCTCAGATTACCCCTGACTTGCATCGGAAGGACGATTATTTATTGCTTTTTGAGTGAGTTTTGGATTACTTTGCTCATTCCTTGGGTTACCACACTGCATCAGTTATGCCAGAGGAAGATTAAACCAGGATTCCAGCATTGGGAAGGGTTTAGGCATAATTGTTGTGTAGTCTATGTAGTATTGTAATTTTAAACACAGAATTTGCAACGTCGCAGCTTGCTGACTTTAACCTGGCTCTGTACACAAGAAATTGTCCAGCTGTTATATCAACACGGTTTGGAGTAAATTGTGTTTACTGTTCAACATGTAGCTAACTTTTCTATTGTTGTCTTAAAGGTCCAGTGTATAAAATTTATGGGGCTCTATTTACAGAATACATAACTATGTTTTCGTTAGTGTTTCTATAGTAGCTCAGAATGAACAAACTAAGCACTGGCTCTAGACAGGGCCTTTTGCATTTTTCACACATTTTGTGGCCACCGTAGTGTCTTCTTCACGTCAGGAAGGAGAGAGCGAGGTGAGGGAGTGGCAATTAGCAATCTGCTTGATGCTACTAAATCCAATGCACTGTTCCTTTAACTCCTTTGTCATGAGCTCAGACCACACAAATCAGCTGACATAATGGAAAGAGCAGGCCGGCTTAATATTTTGTACACAGTAAATCTCGATGGATGAACTGTGCTTTCTTTGTGTGTTTGCCAGCTTGTTTGTGTCCCTTGGTGTCCATGTGTTCATGTCCATGTGTTCAATGTATCTGCCTGTGCATCTGTGTCAGTGTATGTCTGTTTATTTACATGTCTGTGCTTTCAGTATGTGTGTACACATACAGCATGTAGAGTGTGCAATTTCACCCGTACTGTACTGTTGAGCTACTGTGTGTGTCTGTGTTTGTATTCGGTTTCCTAGTCAACTCATCCAGGGCATCTCAAATTGTTGACATGGAATTTCCTTTCAGCAGTCCAAGCCATTGGAGCTATTGTCTCAGACTGGGGAGCTATAAAACTCAATTTCCCATGGAGGAGGGGATGGTGGCGGTGGTGGTAGGGGCATTTTGAAGTCCAAATGTTCTTATCTCATGCACTATTAAGCGAGGCAGTGGGGTGTGTGGGTAACGTGGTTTAGAGTCCGTCTGTCACAGCCTCAGGGTATGTAGCTTCGAGTGCGCACACTGACACACGCACACACACACATTTGCAGTATGCACGTATGCATATGCATAAACACACATGAAAACAGATTCTGTAACACACACACACAAACATACCTCTTTCTCTTATTCACCCATTAACGCACACAAACACACACACTGCCTCAGGGCTCTATAGCTCCAGTCCTGCACGGCCTTGGTGCAGGTCAGGGGGGGTCGACTGAGACTCTCACTTCATTAATCACATCTGGGAAGCTAGCTATGTACATGTTTCCATATGTATTTACCCTTTATTCAACTTTGACTTGAGGGTAACGTATGGTCTGAAAGCTGTCTATTAATTTCTTAATTTGATTCAGAAACAAATGTAATTGAGATAACAGTACATATATATGAAATGACTGGCCTTTTGTTCCCACTGTTGTTCTTTAGTCGTTCTATATTTTTAAAGAGCAACACCCTGCTACCCTGGCATTGCACACGGCACAGAATCAATCCATGCATGCACATAACTGAGACTAATTCTGTGTAGCAGAATAACAACAAGCATGCACTGCAAGTCTAAGCAAACACACATAAAAATGGACACAAACGTACTAACACACGTGGTATGTGGAAAAGCAATAGCTGTCTCCAGAGTCATTAAAAGTGATGGATTACAAACATTGCAGTAGGTTGTTGATGTGATAATCATGTTGAAGATCATTGCTTCTTCTTGTCACAGTACTGATTGTGTGTGCGTATAAACCTGATTGACACTGTGCTAGGGGCAGAAAGTGTCAGGACTCAATCTTAATTGTTTCAGGTCAGTTGATCTGTATGCCTGTGTGAGTCAGGATCATGTTGGTCACCGAGAGAAAAACAGGACAACAGATAAACTGATGTCCATAACAGACACTATTCTGGAGAAATATTTTGACTTTTCAGTACGCAAATTTCCATGAAAATCAGCTGACATAATGGAATAAGCACTTAATATCCAGTCTAAGCTGCCCTTAGGGGAATTTTGTTTACTCTCACTTTTCATTGCATTTGTTGAAAATGATTTGTTTAACGCAGATAAACAACAACAACAACAACAACAATCGAAGAGCTTTGATTAGACCTTTTTTAAACACTATGACACAAGAGGACCTGCCATTCTACTTTTATCAAGGTTCTAATCATCATTTTTCATCATGCATAATAACTGAAGATGGTAATGAAAAGACAGTGACCTTATCTGGGCTTCACAGCTATAACTTATGCAGATGTAACACAGTAGCATGGATAACTATTACACTACCCCTAAATAAATCAGTGCTGTGTTCATTCATGCACAGGATGCAGGTTGTAAATTATGATCTGAGTAAAGATATGAATGGTGTAAAAGCATTAACACCATGTTAATAGTGACTGCACATACGAACACATGCTGTCATCACCCACCTTAAGCCTGAGAGAGATACCTGAGAGACGCTTTGGCAGAGCAAAGCGCAACAGAGTGAGGTGCTGTCACAGTGCCTGCAGTGAAACTGATGTCACACTGTGTGTTTTGTGTTTGTGTGTGCATGTGTGTGTTTTGCCCTTGACTGTTGGCACTCTTACATGCTTAGAAATGGGTAGGGGCTTTGATGGTGTGTGTGTGTGTGTGTGTGCATGTGTGTTTGTGTGTGTAAGAGAGAGAGAGAGGCTGGATAATTGGACTAAAGTTAGAGATTAGCCTTAGCAAGTGCAACCCATTTTGCACAAAAATACTGTCACTATCAAATTCTCTGACTTTCATGCACGAACACACCTACAGACCTACAGTGTATGTTGTCACTTGTGCTGCAGGCACCAAACTAACACCTCACAGTACTTGGCTCTAGTTAGCCAACATCAGGTGTTTCTCTCATAAGGTGGCTTAGAGAAAGAGAGAGAGAGAGAGAGAGAGAGAGAGAGAGTTAGTTGTGTCTCTTTGTGTGCATGCCAGGGGAAGTGATGTTTGATGTGTGTATGTGTGTGCGTCTATATGTGAGGATGACAGTAGGTGAGGGGTGTATATGTGTCAGCACAATCAACATGGAAGCAAGGGAGAGAGGAAGTGAAGGATGTCTGAGCATATGTGAGTGTATCCGTGTCCTTGCTGAGTGGGCGTGTGTGTCTTTTTCATGTGGACATATATATTTTAAATATAAAACATCTAAACACTATGTTAAGACAAGGAAGTTAAATGTGGGTGCTGTATTAGTGGCCCCCTTGTGGTTAACACTATGCAACATTTTATCCGCTTGGCAAGGCAGAATGAAGTGCATGCAGCTTAAATGTTGTGTTATATGTGTGGGTCATTCATTAGTTATCAAGCGTCTTCATGAGGTGATTCTCTACCCTGCTGGCTTTGGTCTAACGCTGGGCTTCAACCAACTAAGCTTCAAAACTTAGAATCAATTCTCTTTTACTTTCCTTCCAGGTTACCCGGGACTGTGTTTTTTTGGACCGTCACACAAAACACTTGCGCACACTTCATGCTTTTGCTGAGTGAGTAATGCAGAGTATGACAGACTGTGTGTGAAGTGCTAAGTGAGCAGAAGACTCTACGACAGCCTCTCACAGCGCTCGCCAACAGCATGTTGCCTTGGCAGGAGAACTGTCCTTTTTGCACAGCGAGTGGTAGCAATGATCAAATGTGTTTGTGTGTCTGCGTCTGTGTGTGAGTTAGTGAGACCACTGCAGTTCCTACTATGTGTTTCTCAGTTTGTTCTGCACACCAAGTGGAGTCTGAGGATAAGAGTTGCTGCCTGCTCTAATAATGACAGAATAGGTGTGGTTTTCTTGCATTTGTGTGATATCACCACTGTCTGTGCGTGTATGTGCATTTTTGCATGTGGCACCCTGCTGATTGTGATGAGGATCTAGAGAGAATTTGCATTGAGATCTGATATCAGTTTGCCATTTAACTCATCTACCAGGTACAGAGGTATGTGGACGTCCTCATACACACACACACACACACACACACACACACACACACACACACACGCGCACACACACACACACACACACACACACACACACACACACACACACACACTCAGACAAATTCATACACATCACAACACTTATCCCTATTACTCAAATAGTGTGAGGAGGTGAGATGGAGCTGAAAGTAGCAATAGGGGTCTTTTCTAGTCGAAAGTTTACCTGAGAGTGAGCTGACCCAAGTCCAGCAGAAAAAAAAAATAAAACACATCAGTTTTAAAACTTGGGGAAGTTATAATCAAAGCCTTTGGAGAGAGAGATAGAGAGAAAGAGAGAGAGAGAGAGAGAGAGAGAGAGAGAGAGAGAGGTTTGAGAAGGGAGTGTTAGTGAGGTGATGAGTCAGTGACTTTTATCTCTGCCTTAATGTTTGCACACATTGCTAATCTCGTTTTTTCCCCTGTCAGTCCTTGTCATATTGCATATTATGAAAAACAGAAATGACCAAAATGATGACATGAACAGATAAAATCTGGGTAATCACACTGTGTTATGTCAAAATTCTCCATCAAGCAAACTACAAGAACCAACACGCTTGTGTTTTATTCAAGATGTTGCATGATCTCACTGTCAGAGAGGTGAGACAAGGAGCCAAGATGGCTGCCTGTAACTGGATATGCAGCACCATGAATTATGTTCAGGTCTCACTGTGACTTTAATTAACCACCTTTCAGCCTCATCACAATTTTGTAATACTATCTCAAGCTGTTTTGATATGACCTGGAAAAAAAATTGACCGCACAATTAATTAAGCCCCAAAGTTGCCATCACAGCCAAATGTTAAAGGATGTCCCAAGGCTGCTTATATCGTGATTTTTATTTTATTTTCTTTTAACCACAGCCTTCTAAATTTGGATGAGCAGGCCTAATTAGAGGTTGAATTTGGTTGCCTAGCTTTGGATGCACCACTGAGTTTTTCTCCAACCTTAAAGCACACCAGAGAGCTGTATTGGGGTCTCATCAGAATTAAGTACATACCATCACAAGTGTTGAAGCAGCTCATAACCCTGGATGTTTTCCTGCCACTATTAATTTCATGCTTTGATATTTTTACATAATGCATTTCAGCACAGCAACCTTACTCTTGTGATTTGTTACAGAAAAAGTACAGGATCTCCCTCCTTTCCCCAAAGAATATGTTTCTTGATCCTTCTTTTATTAATTATAAATACAGAATGAAGAGTGCAGTAATTAAATGAGGCTGCAAGATTTCAGAGTTCTCAGATTTTTCAACTAGTGCTGACCTGGCAATTTGACCTGGCAATTTGTGTAAATCTTTCAACACAGCAGTAACATAACATCTACATTTATCCTTTATAAACACATCTATAAAATACCATAAGAATTATGTCTACATGTCTTTTAAGCATCATTATGTGAAGTATTGGTCTTCTGGGATGTTACTTTCCACTTACAATGTAACTGTATTGCCAAAAGCAAAGAGCCTGAAGTTCAGCCCATTAAATGGATCCAAGTTTTCCCCAGGCCTCTTTTCAGTCCAGCAGGGTTTTATGAGGGTATATTTCACTGACTCACTGGCACAGCTGAGCAGGGAAATCCTTCTCTTCACGGTCTAGTTGGGATTGCTGATGCAAATATGCTGCTGCTGAGTCCAGACACTGACACCATCATCACACTGACCCAGTTAGACAGAGAGAGAGGGAGAGAGAGATGTTTGAAGTCATTTGTGACTTACACTTATTTGTGTGACTCCATGTGTTTTTAAGTCGTTCCAACACTATTAAAAGCTCTGAGCTGTGGCGTGGGAAGGAAGAGAGGAGATATATTTCAGGTGACTTGACATTTTTCTGGACATTCAAGAAAGAAAGAGAGCAGCTTCAGATCATTTGAGATGTATTTTGTGTGTTTTATTTGCAACCGGACACCTTTTTTCTCCTCTGTGCTGTACTTTCTTTGATGACACATACCGCAGCTGTTAGCTGTGCGTGCAAGTTCTGAGCTGGACATGAAAGTTAACTGCTGGGTTCATGATTACTGCGATTTTTATCACCTTATCTTATTTTCGGAGAGTCTGAGGGTGGCCCAGTGTCAGTCTTTGACTGTTCCCTAGTCCAACATATCCTCATACCAAAATGACAATCCACATGACTGTTCTTACAGAAACAGTTCATATGAATGTCTAGCAAAAGTTAGACTGTATGCCAAGCCATCTATGCCAAAGTGTTCTAAAGAGTAACTTAACACTCCTTGAAAATCTTGTTTTTGATGACCTCCAGTTATTTAACTCCAGGCCCCCATGACATCACAGCACATTCAACTAGAGAGAGCAGCGAGACACTTATTTTCAGCCTGTTGTGAAGATACTCTTCAATACATCACATTACGCCTGAGAGTGAACAGTCATTATTCACATGGTCATAAGGGGGCACTTGGTAAAAAAATATGAACTTAGATGTGAGCGTGGAAAGGTTAGCAAAATTAACTAAGCTCAAAGGTACACTCGCTAGCTTTCAGAGCTTTCAGTGGATGGCAGATGAAAGGTCACACAGGCCATTTACATCCAACACCAAATCCATCCTAGCGCAGAGGATATACTGTATATCACCACTTATTTTCACATGAGTGTTCGACCCGTAAGTCAAGCGATGACATCTGAGCCAACTCCAAGCACTGAATGAAGATCATGAGATTTGGTTGAAAGGTCTGAAGGCTAGTAAAGTTGACCTTTGAGCTCAGAATATTTTGTTACAGAAGAACAGCAAGTGTTTAAACCGAAGTATTTTCAGTATGGGGTTTCTGCCGTGGATATGTGCATATGCTCGACAGCTTACGTGCATGTAATGTTTACAATAAAAAACTTTGTATGGAAATATTACAGCAGGATCTGTGGAAGGAATCAGGAACTGCGTTATCCATAGACAGCACCCCCTGCTCATCTTCCCATGCTAATGGCGTGTACTGTGCAGTGATTGCAATTACATGAATATATTTCAAAAGTACTAGAAGTCACGTGGCCCTCTCTCTCACCTGTGTAGGGTTAGACTTTCACTTTTCTTGTTTGTATTCCATGTGAGTGGTGCTGGCCTTACTGCTCGTTAACCTTTCCTAATACGACCTACATGTATTAATAACACTCAGCAGGAAAGGTCAATCGATGTAGGTGTGCATGTGTCTGTGTGTGTGTGTTTGTATAATTGTTTGTCACAGGGAATGCTTATGCAACCTATACGTGGCTGGCTATGTAAGGTATATGGGCTTGTCAGTGAACTGGTGAGGGTAAATTGAATTTGCTCTTAATAATTAACCAGGACTGATGGTTTGATGTTGTGGTGTGCTTGTGTCTCCTGGGCTGCAGGGGAAACATCTTACTAATGATGATCTGCAATCAAATGTATTGTGTATCATGATGTGTATCCTTGCTCTTTGCTGTACTGTCACTGCTGATGAAAATACTCCTGCTCTGCCATTTGATTTTAAATTAAAAAAAAAAGAAAGAAAAGAAAGTGTTTGGAGCCAGCGGCCGTTCATTACATAGATTTTTTTTTTTTACCTGCAGTTCATTTATGATATTAAAAAGATTATAACACCTTCATTTGCACGGAATCACCTTGACCATGGATTAAATTGGTATGCAGCAATAAATTATGTAATTGAATTGAGTTTGACCTTAAGGGTTATTATAATGAATGTAAATGTATATATATATATATGACCTGAGTGACCAGGTTAAGGGGTTTGAATCAATTGCCTCATTGAGATGTTGCATGCTGAGTCCAGGTTGACCTTTTTAGTGTGACAGTGCTTGGAAATGGCTCTAAAAAAACAGACCAAAGACAAACTAATAGCCCGTGTCATGCTCAATATAACTGCTTTATATCATGCTGCAGTGAAACACAAGAAATAACTAATATAATTATATGAGATGATGGCTACAAGCTGGATTCAAAGATGTTGATTAAATGGTGCATTCTAATACTACTAGCACACACCACTGTAATGTTCATATTATTCTTTGGGCATGTTAATACTGTATTAAGATAGCATAGAAAAACACATCTCATAATTTAATTTGTGAGGCTTATTTTCCTGTAAGCCATCATCACTGCTGAGAGTCTGTTGCCACACTGTCAAAACACACCTGATGCCAGTCCTTGTATATCCATTGAAGCATGACTGTCTGCTATAAAAACCAGAGGAGGTACAACAAAGAGCACAGCTAGTTACATGATAACCATTTGTGTCATATAAGCATCAGTCAAACCTGCAGCTTGCAGCTTCAAATACTCACACTTGCCCAGTTGCACCAAAATGAGTAAATAATTCAAAGGTCAAGAAAATCTTTAAATTTTGTGTGAGTGCTTTCTCTGTTTGTTGCAGTAAATTTGGTCACTGGGGTGAGTGTCTATGTTCACCAAATTCTCAGTCTTAACACGCCAAGTATGTGTCATGACAGAATGGCTTACGAAATCTGCTGTAACTCCTCTGTTTGCTCTGAAAACTACATACCTGTGCCCTTTTCCCTCCTCAAAGGTCAACCAACTCTCTGCCACAAAGCAGATACCAACATAATATGATGAATAAACTACCAGCTTCCTCTGGTTTTATTGATTATCACCCGGAACAAGATGAAAAAGTAAACACAGCCAGAGTTAAAGGTAGTACCCAAACAGTGTATTTGAGTGTCAGGCAGTGCACGGTTGAGTGTCGAGTTAATGTGAATGATTCACTCATCCGGAGCCTCACCCTTAAGGCAATGGTACCACCCAAAAACTCTCAGTTTCTTACAGGTTAAAATATACCTATTAACCAGTCTGTTTGTTGTGCAGATCAGTGACTTTGGCGTGTCAGAACTTAGCAACGGGCATGCAAAGTTCAACTTTCATTTAATTGCAAGCTACTGAAGACGCAATTTTGGGTCCCAACCCATGTTTTAGGAAAACAGCCGGCACAACCCATTGCAGATGAACATTTCATGTTTTCTCGGTGTGTGATTTCCAATCTGACTGAGGCACGATAACGGCGACATTGCTGTTACTCATTCCCTCAGATCCCCTGCCTCCGTCTTTCCTAATCAGATTTCTGTGGTTGGGTTATTTATCATCGCCAGCTCTGACTGTGAGTGATGCTTGGCTAATGGGTTTAGCATTCAAATCTGCTGGCTTGATGCGACAGAATCCCAACAAGGGTTGTCATTCCTGTGGCGGCAGCAGCTTCAAAGTGGCGTAAATAAGAGGGAAATGACATTGTTGAAATATGCATTCATGGCATAGTTGTTTTTACGTTAGATTTGTATTGATTTTAAAGGTGTTAAATGAAAAGGAGACAGAGAGGCAGAATGTGAGAAAGAAAGAAAGAAAGAAAGAAAGAAAGAAAGTAAAAAAAAGGAAGAATGTAGAAAAAACTTGAGTATTTGTGCTTTAAATGTGATAAAACTGACAAAGATGAATATGTCCATTCCTGCATTCGTCTAGCAATGCTTCAATCCATCCATCCATAAACCATTTTTTTGCCTGCTCCTTTCTTTTCAGGGTGACAAGACAAAGAAGGATCATGACTCATCAAATGAGAGCCAGGAAATAAACAAATGAACTTTACAAAACAAAATACAAAACAGAAAAGCTCTCTGACAATGTGGTGAGCACATTTCACACCAATGAGCCTATGTGGTGTTGAATGACAGTTATGGTTATGACAATAATTATAAGTCGTAAACCAACAGCTGTGAGAAACCCTGTCTTCCGTCTTTTTTCACGACTGCACCTGCTCTGTGTGGTAACATCATGTGGTATCTGGTCGTCAGACTTGTGCCTTATTGTTTTGTATAATCTTCAGTGATGACAGGACTGTAAATTACAAGACAGCTGTTAGTCGGTCTTCATCCATTTCGCTCTCTCGTTCTATGATATGTGGTTGAGTGTCAGGTGTATCATTTTCTAATGTTTGATCTAAGACCGTAAATTAACTGAGAGCAGAGATAACGAGACAGTGTGCACGTGTGTGTGTGCGTGTGTGTCAGACTCTTCAGTTTTCACTGCCCCACCACCTGTTCCATGTAAATAGCTCCATATATGAGAATGAAAGACTTTATGTGGCCCATGGGAAACATTCTGGACACCCTTATCACATCATTGGTCATCAGTACCCCAGTTACAAATACTGACATCACTTCAAACAGAGGGGGGGGGGGGGGGGGGGGTTCTTTCACGTAATTAAAATGTTACACTCAAATAAAGTCAGTAAAGTCAACTTTTTTGCTTCAACTTTTAATTCTGCTCCTTAGTTTTCGAAGACTTTATTTTGTCAATGGATTACTGATCAACCTTACCCTTTTCTGGATCATTGCGGACAAGTGCAGACATGATACGCTTTGAGGTTATGTACTTTATCTTGTCACTTGATCTTGTTCCAGGATTCTGTTCACGCCTACACAGAAACACATGTGGCACCAGTTGACCAGGATTAAAACTGGTGTTACAAGTATGTCACAGCACATCTGTATGACCTGACATGACTGTGTGGTTGAACAACCTGCTAATCAGGTAGATCTTGACGTGTGAAGAACTTTCGTAACACCGATGGTATAACTGCGCATATGTTTGTTGTTTGTGGTTGAGGCATGTCTCAGCTGATGTTATGACAATGATGATCTGTATTGAGAAACCAATGGGATGTACGTGTCTAGTCCTGGTTTGAAAGTAAAAATCACTTGACTGTGTTTCACAATCAATTTGATGTTCCAGTAACATAATACCTCTACTCATATCTCGAGATTATAATGGATTAGCATGTGGCTTAACAGTCTTTACTGCATTTCCACCTAGTTTTACCTCTAAACGAAATATTTTGTTTTTGTCTAATTTTCCTGGATTCTGATTCTATTCCTCTCCCTTTCCCCTCATTTAACCTTAAATCCATCACAATTACTTAGTTGCCATAATTGATGCATCTCACTGGAATTAAATTTCATTAAAGATGTCATTCCTCTGAGTGTCTCTGTTCTCTTTTTATTAATGAAGCCAACCATCGATGATTATTGTATCATTCTGATTGTATCAACTGACTACCCTACAGTACTTGTTAATATGTAATTTATTTGCATAATTTAAGAAAACAGCATTTAATTGTCACAGTGTGTCTATATTTTGATCCTCCTTCATATGGGTTGATGAGTTGACAAGCCTGTGTATTCAAGTATCATTTTGAGTTAGACAGTGTATGTGTGTTTGTTTGCACAAATGTGTGTGTCTACGTTATGTGTCTCAGCATGACTTCAAGTCTCCCACTTAGCCTTGTAATTACCTTTTTCCAGCTATGATGGTTAATTGGAGTACAGGAAAATCACTGCTGCACTCTCTCTCACGCACACACCCACAAGCCCAGGTGAACACAGATCAGGATTCTTAAATGTTCTTAATTAAGTTAAAGCTCTATAGTGACATTCATTTAAATGTATCTATGATTTTTCATTTAGTACTTGCTAAAACTGATCCTTTGTGCATATTATAAGTATCTGAGAAAGAAAAGTGACACTTTGACAGCCTGTTTGTTCTGTTGTTGACGAAATGTGCAAATACATTAAAGAGCAGGTGAGAAATCTCATTGTTCATTGACGCACAGGAGGTAACACTAAAGGAGTGTGAGGAAGTTTAATTGATTGTAGAAAATGTTTTTTTCATTTTTACATTTGTTATTATTCAGTAAGTAGAAATCATCTTGTCAAGATTTGTCACTGGGCCAAAAAGACTCAAATTTGATATGACATAATAACTTTTTACAGCTTGAAAAAGTAACTCTTAAACTACATAATGAAACATAATGAAGGACCTGACACTGGCACACCTAAACGTGAAAATTGCAGTGTGACTCTTGGTCTGGTCAGCATAGGACTTTAATTCAGTAAAGCTGTTGAGCTAAAGCAATTTTATACATAGTCTTAATGTAGTCACGTGAAATGGTTTTCCAACAGTCTTGAAGAAGTTACCATATGTGCTTTCCAAACTTTCTCAATTGAGTTTAGGTCAGGTGATTGTGTGATTGTGTACTTCATCACTCTCCTTCTTGGACAGATAGCCCTTACATAGCTTGGACGTGTGTTTTGGGTCAGCAAAACACATGCTGAAACCTAGAGCAAACCAGGTGGGATGGTATATCACTACAGAATGCAGTCATGTTGCTAAAGTGTCCCTTGAATTTTAAATTAATAATCAACAGTGTCTCAAGCAAAGCACCCCCACACCCCTACACCTCTTCAGTGGTTCATAATGGGAACCACACATGCAGCTAAACATCCATTGGCTTTCTCTGAATCTCAGGAAGACTAAACTTGAAGAGACACTCAAACTTCTCAAAATTCATGTCTTGTCATTTTTCTTTACTCTCTTACACTTGCCATAATATGGATTACTATAGTGGTCGAATAGTGCTGTTTTACTGTATGTCAACCTCTGAACCATACAACCCAGAAGAGAAGAAATTCCTTTAACTTTTGACAAGGTACATCTGTTAATCGAAAACCATTCCAGATGCCTTCCTCGTTAAGCTGATTCGCAATCAATCAATGCCAAGAGTGCACAAAGCTATCATCAAAGCAAAAGGAGGCTACTGGAAGAATCTATACTTTTTTTTTTTTAAACCACACAATTTTATACATGGTATTTATAGTTTTGATGTACAAAGTGTTAATCAACAATATAGAAAGAAAAAAAAAGAAAAGCCACTGAAGTTTAGTTTAGCATATGCACTTTTAGTGATTACAGGATGTACTATATATATATATATATATATATATATATTATATGCAATGTGATGAGATCGAAATAGCTTGTAGAGCCATAGCCTTGGGTTTGATTCACTGGTGACTGTATAGCTGAGTGTTAATGAAACAGGCTGGCAATAAGATGTAGGTTGAATAAAACTGTCTGTCAACTTTGCTAACACAGCCACTGTCTGCCAAGTCGCCACTCCACCTTCAAGCTCACTGCATTCTTTCCTCTGATACTGTCTTGCTTTTTTCTGCACTAGTTCACTTCCATCTCTTTCTCCCCTTGTGACTGTTTCTCTTCTGTCTCAGTTTACAGAAGCCCCATCTGAAAAACAGCCAGCCAGTAAATGTATATTTGAAGTGATTATCACGTGTAATCTTTCAGCAGTAGAAAGTTGCTAACCTGAGATTTATTTATATAAAAATTGACAGGTTCTTACTTTAATAAAGATTTTGACAGACTGAGGGATAAGTGTTTATCTATTCATTTCACCGCACAGACAAATGACAGACAGAAGAGTGTGTGAGTGTGTATCATCTGACAAAAGTTATAAGCCTCAAATTTATTTCAATTAGAATGTCAGTGAATGTCATTTTACTACTATTTCTGACAGAACAAAACTCTCATGTGCTTGAAAGATATATATACAAAAACAGAGTTGCAAAACAGGCATTTATTTATAGGAATTACCACAGACTACTTTATGCATGTGTTTTGGTTTGGTCAACCAGTTGTATATCCATGAGGGTATGTGTGTGTGTGTGAGAGAGAGAGACAGCAGGAATACTCAAAGACAGTATGTGTAATTGTGGCCATGGTTGAGGCCATTCCTCATCTTTGTGTGCATGTGTGTGCGTGTGTGTGTGTGTGTGTGTGTGTGTGTGTGTGTGTGTGTGTGTGTGTGTAATTTTGTGACAAGAAAGACACAGATTATTGCACATGAAATGTTATTCATACAAAGCAGCTCTAGCGTGACTATCCCCCTGCTACAGCACTCAACGGCCTATTGGAAAAACACAACAGAAGAAATCTCAGTGAAAATAACAGGCTGCAAATCTCACAAGGGAGACTCACCTCTCTTCATTTCTGATTTCTACGTTTTTTTCCATGGGATGTGCTTATGTAGGTGTCTTTTAAAGTGTTTTTAATTAACAGAAAGGCTCTACAGTTTGTGTGTGTGGATGTGTCACATTGGTACAGTATGTCCGAGTTATTGTGTTTCTAGAAACCCTAACACTGGAAAAAAGCAGTTGAGTACAGAGTTGAGGAATTACTGAATGAATGTAGCCGGTGCACAGGATACACGCAAGGACTGGGTAGTTAGCATGAGCAGTAATAGCCAAAATGGCTAAGCAGATAAAGGGGAGATAAGAAATCATTCTTTATCAACAATGCTTTACTAAAACATGATTTCTGGGAAAAACGCAATAAAAACATGATTGCTTTGCACAAAATATGCCAAATGAAGACAATTTAAAATTAGTGGCTTCTTAGTTAGGACATATACTGTACAGAAAAACACACAAACTGATTAACCGAAATGGGTAGTGATTTGTACCTCTGGGTCCAAATATTTTCTCTGGTTTTCCTCCCCTGTGACTGACCTTCACACACAGACTCCCCTCATAGACTTATCTCCCCACTGAATAACATAAACTTTCCCATCATCCTCCTCCTCTTAACCACTCACCATCTCTCATATCTCTTTAACTGCTCTTACAGGGCCCCAGAGTGATCATTCTCTTAAATATACAAGTCACACTAATCACAACACCCTTTATTTATTGCAGATCTCCACTGATGTTAAGCCAACTGTGCATCTTCCACCTGATCAAGTGATAGTGGAGGGAGATGAGAGGTCCAAAGGCACACTAGCAGTCACAGCCAAGTGCAATACAATAATTTAATTGTTAGGATATCCTCAATAGCACAAGGAAAAATAGGCAGAATTCAATATGCACATGTGCGGCATCACAGCAAATTTTCATCTACAATCAACTGTTGTCCTAAACTCTGACTAGAAAAGTTAGAAATCGTAAACTGACAGGACTTACAGTTTTGATTGTTGGCAGATATTCTAAAAGTGCAGGAATGATTGCAGAGATAAACGGCTGTAATTTCATTGCAGTGAGGAAAAATAAACAAACAAGCAGTCTTCATTCGCAGTTCATCACAATGAATTCATTTCTGTGTCTTGGATTTACTTTAGTTCTCCTCCCTCTGTGTATCTTTCTTCTCCGTGTCATAGTTATCTTCCAGGCCTGGCTCGAATTTTTATTCTGCTTCTATCCACTTGTCTGTGTGAGAGCTGCATCTTGTTGTTCCTCTCTTCTTCCAGTTGTGCTCTGTGATTTCTTTTCTCCGCTGTTCTGGTTTTCTCTGTGTAATCTCTGTGATCTCTCTGTGAGTTGTTTATAACTCCTAAATGTGCCACTTCCCTACCCTGACTCATTTTCCCAGAGTAACAGTGCAGAGAAAGATGTATTAATTTTCATGGTGCTCCGGCACACTTATCTTTTATTTCCCTCTAGATTATATTTTTTATGGCAGTTCAGCTTTGTCAGAAGTTATATGGCGAGAAGTGATAGGTAAAATGGGAAACGGTTTCCTCCGTATTTTCCCTGTGGTAATGTTTCAAAGCTGTGGTTACATATCTTTTTACTGTTTTCTCCTACTTTGAGTTGTACTGCCATACTGAAAGAGTTCTTAGATTTCATATTCCAACAAAAAAAACATTTTTTCATGATAGTAAATTGAATAATAAGTAGTTTATTGAGTACGGAACCATTACAATAGCTTTTATCTGAAAATGTGAAGCATAACCTTGCATGGCTCATTGCTCGGATGAAATTCTAGTAATACATTGGTGCAATAACAAAGGCCAAAAATGTGCAAGACATATTCCTTTTAATACTTAAGATTTAAATGTTATTTGTCCTCTTAGCAAAGTCCTTGAACAGTAAATAAACAGGTGGTGGTTGCTAAGCAACTTGCGAGTAACTTCTGGGTTAACATGTTCATTTTTAAAATCATGGCTAATGTGGTTAAATCTGTGTCTGTATATTTATAAACCTGCACCAGTCAGTCAAAACTACACACAAAAACAGTGTTATAACAGTGATTATTTCCATACTGTGTACAGTACAATCCATTACAGACCCCATAATTGCATGGATGAATATTAAAATAATTTTTCCAATTCTGATTTCCCATAGAAGCATTAGAAATGTTCCAGCTCAGCAGCATTCCCCCTTTGCTGCATACAAGGGACATATCTTTACTGTACAGAAATGAGCCATATTTCAGTCTAACACTATAGCCTTGTATTTGAAAAGAGAAGACAGAATAGACAGCTGAAAGGATGGGCTCCGTCTGCCTTTGATGCTTATGATGCCTTCGACTTTTTAACCCCAACTTTCATTGGATGAAGGAGTCCCCGTCTCTGTCATTCTCCTTTTCTCATTCGCTCTCCACTGTGTCTGTCAGACAACACAACCCGCCCCCACCTCTCTTTCTCTGTCTCATTACCTCTCTGAACCCCCCCAACCCACCACACACACACACACACACACACACACACTTGTACAATGCCTTTCTCTTCTTTCTCAGTGCCTGCGGTCATTTTCAGTTGCTGATTGAACTGACTCTGGAGCTTGTGTGTGTTTGAAACAGGAGTAGTGGGAAAGAGAGCAAGATCCAGTGAAGAGGACAAGGCAATAGAGAGTAACAGGATGAGGTAGGGGAATGAGAGAGCCATGGAGAGTGAGAAAGATGCGATGGTGAAAGAGAGGGAGAATTGTACAGCTAGATATTGCCTTGATGTTGGTACTGCCCTACCGACCTTCCATCTACCTGTTATCTCTTTCTTCCTTGCTGCATATTTTCTGCTTCTCAGTCACACTGTACTTCTTTCTCTGTGAACTCTGTGTTAGCATGACCAGAACCAATTAGTTGTTTAAAATGCCATGCTCCATTTAGTACTGTTGCCTAATTATGTTAAGATTTGGCCAAAGTCAACATATTTTGCAGCAAAAAAGTGCCCACTGAGTCTCATAAATATGGAACTTTTTGAAGCTGTACTCTCTTTGTCTCTCTTTGAATATATCCATCTTTCTCTCTATGCCTCAGCTGTCGAGTATCACCCCCTTCCTCTCCTTATATTCCCCTCTTCTACCATGTAATTTGAGAGGGAACACAGTGAAAAAATCCCCCGGTAGTCTGACCCACCGTTGAACCTTTGCTTGCTTTGACAGATCGCTGCAAAACGAGCCTTTCATTTCATCGGTGAAAAAGGGTCCGTCTCCCCCCCTTTCTTTTAATGTGTTGTGTCTTTCACCGCAAATGGAAAAAGATCAAGTCCAGTGCTATTAACATGTGTGATATGTGCGCATTGTGTGTGTTTGTCCACCTTGGTGCCATTGATGTATATGATGATTGTGTATCTGTATGGGGCCCATTTGTGAGATAAGGGTAGCTATAGCAGAGATAAGGGGCGTGCAGAAAGAGGCTTTGTTTTGGCCTGATGTGGTGAGAGGTGTCGCAGACAGTTATAATGATTCATTTGGTTGCACTTTAAGCACCTCTTACTGAGAAAGTATACCCTGAAACACACTTCACACACTATCACAATGCACTTAGGTATTAGAGTCAGTCAGAGTATTTTTGGCAGTAAGCAATTGTCCAAACTACAAAAGGAGAACCAAGACTCTAATTTGATCACATCATCATCAAACAACTCAATTTTCACTGAATTGCTGGCATCTTTTATATTGTTATCTCTTAAGATTTCATGGTAACAATTCATAGTTATTTAGCTGACAATGTGAGTTACAGAAGCTTGTTCAATGACACTTCAATAAGACACGCTAAACACACAAATACTGGGGTACCAGACCTGTGAACTTTTGGTTATAGGACTAGTTTTTTATTCATCCTGGCACCAGCATCCTACATTCCTGCATATTCCAAGCTTTTTTCGGGTGGATTGCTTTTCATTTCAATAAAGAAACAAGATGCATCTGGGGTCAAAGAACTAGAGTTATGTTCAGTTTGCTTTAACAAATGTCATTAAAGTTTTCATTTGAGAAAACGAAAAATATTTCATAATTAGTTACAAATCAGTTATGAATATTATATACAGTGAGTTGTTGTTGACTGTCACATTATCTGACCATACACCAAATGTAGCCCCAAACCAAACTTAAATGTCTACAAGTATTTTCTTTGAACGTACCATGAATTAGCTGGTTATCAGAAGTGTTTTTAATCATAATTATTATCTCTTGGTGTGAAGTGCAGCAAAAGGGCAAAATGAAGCATTTCCATTATTTGTGATGATAAGACCTATTACAAATCCTTGTCAGGCCAATGTGAACATAACAGTCCTTTTGTTGTGGACAAAATGAAAGGTTATGGCGATTGAGAGTGAAATTAAAGGTTATAAATGAAATTGAGTATTTCCTGCATGAGGACATTTAGAAGATTGAGATTTTAATCATTACTGTTGTGGCTGACAAAGAGTAAAATGGGTATGTGGTCTATTGTGTAAGCTTAATGAAAAAGTGAGGAGTTGACATTGCAAAGGTTAGACTTATGGTAAGAGTGAAGGAAAGAATGGAAAGGGGGTGTGGATATGGATAGATGGATGGGATGAACGAAGGTGGAGGGGGAGGAGATGATAGAGAGATGGAAAAGGGGGAAATAGAGGGAGGGAGGTACATTAGAAAACAGGAGGTTGAGAGAAGTAGTGAGAAGGCTGGCAGCAAGACAAACCTGGCCAGGTTGATTTGAGAGGTCTCAGGAAGGTCGTTCATTTGACACAGTTGGTTGCCCCATGTCAACCTTGAGCACTGGGTCATGCTCTCTCTCTCTCTCTCTCTCTCTCTCTCTCTCTCTCTCTCTCTCTCTCTCTGTCTCTCCATATCTGTCTCTCTTTCTAAAGATGAAGCTCTGGCAAGATGCCTCACTCCTCTTTCCTCTCACACTCTCTTCCCTCCTTTCTCCTGTCATCTGTCCTTCCTCTCCTCCGACTGCATCCTTCCTTCTTCTCTTCAGTCAAACAAGACCAAGAAGAAATGGTTCTAATAAGTGATACATTTGCAGGGGTATTATTATTATTATTAAAGTAAAATGACCCAGAAGAACAACGGAACTATGTTAGAAGTGAGTGATTAAGACACTTTTGTAACAAATAACATTTTTCTGTGCTTGTTATCCTGTCCGTCTGTTAGTCACACAATGTTACCTTAGAGCAAACTCCTCATCTTCACCAAGTCATAAGTAAGTTGTCTATTGAAGGATTTTTTTTTTAATCTTATTATTTTTGTACTAAATTTTTGGAAGAAAGGCAATTTAGCTCTGCGAATGCAGTGTCCTCTCTAAGGGGATCAGACTATCTGGATCAAGAGTTTATGATTAGTCATATTCAGGTATTTTGACATCTTTTACTGCATGTTCAAAGTGAATTTATTACTTTGTTCCAAGAACTCTGATATGTTTATTTCTGTTATTTGCATTTAATGATAGTGAGCCCCAAAATCTGGCTATATCATTGCTCTTCTCTTGGCACCGGAGAGCCTTGTAATGAAAGGAGTTGGGTTACTGTTTTTTATTAAGTAATAGAAATTGAAAGATTAATGCTATATATTAGTGATGGATCTGCGATGATTGGGTGGTGGAGGGTTGGGCATAACATCTGCATGAACTGAGACAAAATCATATTTAAAAAGATAGCAGCAAGATGATTGGGTAACAATGCAGGTGTGTCACTGTGCTGTTAGATAGAGATGACCAGCTGACGAGAACAGCCGACATGTCACATTTGACAGTGCCAGATAATGACAACAAGGAAATTATGAGTGAATATGTATGAGGACAATGAATAACAGAATGGAAAGATAAATAAACTACATGCCTAAGCATGCAGATTGAACATTCTCTAGAACTTCAATTTAACTTGTCAAACACAGATGTATCCAAAACCTTTAATAAATGCTGCTGGCACACCTAAGTGGATCAGACCTATTATTCATGTTCTTAGTCACACCTGTGCTTTTCCTGCAGTGATGTGTCTGTTGTAATTTGTGTTCATTGTTGATATTTTTGGTCGGCTGGGGCCTTTCTGTGTGGAGTTTGCATGCTCCCCCTGTGTCTGTGTGGGTTCTCTCCTGGTACTCCGGCTTCCTTCCACAGTCCAAAGACATACAGTGATTCTAAATTGCCCTTAGGTGTGAATGTGAGCGTGAATGGTTGTTTGTCTCTATCTGTCGGCCCTTTGATGATTGGCAACTCGTCCAGGGTGTACAGCCCAATGTCAGCCCAATGAATGGATGGATGGAGAAGAAGATACTAGGGACACTTCACAAAGGAAGGAAAAGATAAAAGATAAGAGATGACTAAGAGTGTATTCTAATATCTTTGGCAGGGGAGAGGATGTCAAAATACAGTCGACAGGAAATGAGTAAAAGACAAAAGTTAACTGCTGTATCAGATGTAACAGATAGATATAAATGAATTTTCTTACTCAATCTCAGTCCACAATGCAAAGTCTTTAAAGTTTTGAGAGGTCATGACACTTTGGTCTTTTTAGGGTCAAAAGGACATCCACTGTGGGATTATGTGTATTTGTTTGTGTGAGTGTTAGTGTGTGTATTTTAATGTTTCTAGTCAACTGCACATCTGACATGCACTGAACCCTTAACCCCTCGCAGAGCAAATCCTTGGTTCAGGACCTGCATTGCTTGGCAGGCTACTCAGGAAACAGCAATGTGTGTATGTGTGTGTGTGCGTGTGTGTATGTGTGTGTGTGCCTGTGTGTGTGTAATTGCTAGGTGTGTGGGAGAGGTGTATGTGTGTAGTTTATGTTGGCTTGGTTTGAGTTGGATTTTTGCCTGTAAAAAAAAAAAAGAAAATAGACAAATCTTCCAAAATAAGCAGCCAAGCAAGGCCACATTTAAAATATTAAGACACTTCAACACATGAACTATTCTGTAACTTGTTTCTTAATTTGCACAATGCATGGGGGAGATTCTCTCATGTATCACTTGTGCCATGTGCATCTAAACTGATCCATCTCCACAGTATGCCCCATTCAAAGCTATTATAAATTATCTTATGATTACAGATCTGATAAATGCACCATTTGGACTGTTTCTTTGCATTGCAATCACTGCTCTACATCTGCATTGCCCCTGTTTCCTATATCCTGGCCTTCAGGCTCATTAATACATGTCAGTATTTGTCATTTGAGGGGGTTCATTCTGGGGTCCAATACCATTGCTTAGAAAACCAGCCTCTGTTTATCTTCCCTAACTCTAAATGGGGTAAAGTTTTTCTAAGAAGGTAATCTGTTATATGTAATAGATTAAATTGTGAATCTTCTTAGCCTAGCCTTGTTCACACTATAAATGCTTTTATGAGCCTCAGGCCTTATACAGTATGTCTTTCATCTATAAGGCTTTCAGCTGCGTGTCAGCTCTGCCAATAAGACATGCCGTTTAAGACTTGGCAGCGCATCTGCAGCCTCCACAGTAAATGGTTTGCAGCTGACGTTTCCGCACAGTGGCTTTCAAACTTTTCAAAATGATTTTTGTTGCAGCCAAAACTGATTTTGTGGAGTAAGGATACTGACCTCCAATCCGGGTGTGTGTGTCAGTCACCCTGCCCCATGTCTGTGAGATTGGGCAAACTTTACTAGTATTACATTTCACGTATCTTTGGTTGGAAATTTCTCCAAAGTAAGTAGAGAACCATTTTTAACACTTTTTTCAAACTTTCTGCAAGAGTCTTAGACCAGGAATAGACAGAGAGGCAATAGCAACAGAAATTATTTTGTTTGTGATATCAGAAAGCAGAAAGTACTAAAATAGTCATATGGATTTCCTTTACTTTCAAAAAGCTGAGCCGTTAATTACCACATGTCAAGATGTGCTTTTAGTTGTTGAGTTTGGCGAGTTGGCTGTAAAATCAAAGCATTTGCAAACAGTCTGACTTATTGTTAGAGAGGAAGATATGTGTGTGAGGGCTGTGTTTATCAGCAGTGGTGGAACCTGCCATGGGAGACATTCCTTTCTACCTGACATAGCTTTGTATCAACAGACTAAAAAACACATACACACACGCACGCACACACAGACACACACACACACCTTGTGTTTTAACAAGATAGGCCTGCTGTGCTTGTTCTCTGTAAAATCGACAACTAATATACAGGAAGGGAAGTTATAATAGAGATAATAGACGTTATTGTGTGCGCGCGTGAGTGTGTGTGGGATAAGAGAGAGAGAGAGAGAGACAGAGAGACAGAGAGACAGAGAGAGGGGCAGAGAGCAAGTAGGGGCGGGCTGGATTTTAATTATTTACAGCTGAGCAACTGAAGCTCCCCTCTCTCTCTCTCTCTCTCAGTCTACCCTATAATCCAGAGTTAGGTTATAAACACAGTTAAAGTTTCCATCTCTCTTTCTCTCTCTACCTCTCTCGCTCTCTCTCTATCTCTCTCTCATCCTGGGTGGCCGTTTGTGCGTGTCTGTCTGCATGTGTGTGTTTTCCTGTATGTCGGTTTCTGTTTGTGTATCTGCATCTCTGTGGCTGAATGCCTGTAAGCGTCAGTAGCTTTATGGCCACACTGTGACCTTTCATGACCCAGATTAGGTTTATTTTACCATATCATAGAATTTGGTTATGTTTGTCTTAAAAAAAGACTGAATGATATGTTCTATGATGTACACTAGTCTCTCTGGCTTGTCTCTTGCGAAGCAGTTTACTGTTTGGCAGAAAAGTGGACTGGTGGTACAATTTCAAGTGAATGCAAGTCTTGCTAATGTGATGAAGGCATGAAGATCATTAGTCTATAAGTCTTCTTTGAAAGAAGTCTCATGTTTTAATGTGTTTATTGATCTCTATAGTCATATTCTGTTTTTATTGAGGTCAGAGGTCAAGCTTAGCTACAGAAAAGCACCACTTCAGCAGGGACAGGCAGAGGATGGCCCAATATAACCCTTCACTGCATTTTGCTGCTCAACAACATTGTCTTTGCACGGCTAATAAATAATTAAGACTGAGTTTTGATTTTGCTCTCGTGCTCTGACTGCAAGAATATTATTATATATTTAAGAATATTATTAAATAATCATTATTTATAGTAATGCAACACAAATGGACTCTGGGAAAGAGTTGAACTTATATCACCCCAACATTGACTCACAACTAAGAAGATTTGTAGTGTCACTGATGCACTCTTCAGTTTATTACGTTAGTATAAGATGTTTTTTTCTGTCAACATGCAAAACGAGCTAGTGGCATTTTCAGTAACAAGGTAGCCTTTTTAAATGTAGATTTTTTTTTTTGTCGTTAGCCGACATACTGTACTTGTTTTAGACCGTTAAGGTACTGTATCTGCAATAAATACCTTTTGCTGGTGGTTTGCAGCGTATGCTTTTGTCTGTTGGAGTGACAATCAGTGTTGGGCAAGTTACTTTAAATTAGTAACTTAGTTACAGTTACTAGTTACTTCTTTCAAAAGTAACTCAGTTACTTTAAGTTACTAGTTACTCTCAAGGTAACTACTTACTAGGGAAAGTAACTTTGCCAGTCCTCTCTGGCTTGCTTACATGTAAGTCCCATCCTACCACAAGCGCAATGCGCCACCTAGTAGTGTGAGTGCAAATGAATGAAATATTCCCATTGTTTCCAACCATCTACAAATGCACACACATTATTTTGATGTGGCATAGTGTTCGACAAAACAACTGTAAAATTTGATGATTGTACCCAGTATCACTACGATGAAGCAGTGGATCAACAAAACACAACATACAGTATGTTTTGAAACTTTTGATAGGCATATTTTTTGTAGCCATTGAAACAGGTATAAAGTATACTTTTGGCAGTGCAAAAATTAAACTGTGCAACTGTAGGAATCAATAATAGTGCAAAACTGATACAACAGTGGAGCTGACGTTAGCAGCAGCATCACCTGTATTACCTTCAGGGTCTTTTTCAATTAGCTTGATAGATGCCTGTTGTTTCTGAAGATGTTTCATCAGATTAGAATTGCTATTTTTTGATGTGAGTTTTCGAACCTCCACATAGACGACAGGTAACAACAATATTCCTCTTGTCTTTTACTGTCAGAAATTTAAAATAATGTGCATATTTCCACGTGAGAAAGCCAACGCCTGAACCGTCGTCGTCTGCCGCCATTGTTGTCTTCATTCATTTACTTGCACGTTGCTGCGTCACGTGACTCACGTCTGCTTCACGTCCACCACGGAAACTGTAGTCCTGGGTTATTAATATGCACGTGAAGTAACGAATAACGAGCCTGTTTCAATCGCAGTAATGATAAACGCGTTACTTATTTTGACAAAGTAATTAGTTACAGTGCTCGTTACCGCAAAAGTAATGTAGTTACTGTAATGCGTTACTTAATAACGCGTTAGTCCCAACACTAGTGACAATGCATTCAGCATTGGATGACAGTTATGCTTCCTAGTTTCAGCTGGGCTACTGTACTCAAAGCTGTTCATTTGTTGAAGTACGAAACCATTTATGCAAACCAGAGCTCAGCAAAAAGCAGTGGGGCTGCAAAGTTTTATGGTGTCTCTGGATTGTCAGCTCTACTCAGTTTGGAAAAAAAGCAGTAGTTGCAAACTTTGTAGCCTTAAGGTGACAACTCCGCCAGACAACCACCATTTTGAATTGGGGGGGGGGGGGGGCACACACGTTGCACTTGGGGTACCATCCTGCTTGACCTTGATGTTTGTAATGAATCTATCTCCAGTTGCTGTAACTGTAAATGTTGCTGTTGAACTGAGCTTCAGTAACAGGGAGGCTGGTGGAGCTTTGATGTAGCGCGGCTAGTGTTACTACCCTCAGCGCCTCTCTGGTGTAGGTGGTGTGCTGCAGACAATAAGAGTTGCTGTGTGCATAGGTGGGTTTGTTATGTAAGCTTAACACGAATAAAAGTAGTTAAAGCTGTAAAGGTCAGCTTAACCAGACAGAGTGAAAGTGGGAAGAAGAGAAAAAAAAGAGCAGGATGGTATGAAAAGTTGCTGACACCACTCTTCAGCTGTTGAGTATATAGCAAGTCTCTATATGATCTGTGGGTGGCCTAAAACACTTTTGCGAGAGACAGGAGGGTAGTTTGAGCTTGTTCTGTGGAAAGTGAAACCAGCCAATCCTCTCAAGTCTTACATCAACACCAGAATGTTATTGATGTGCTCTATTTTAAGGTGAGAGCTTTGGGACTCTCTTTCTCTCTCTTTATATATCTCCCTCCCTATGTCTGTGTATGCTTTGAGTATTCCTCCCACGGCACAACTATGTGAAAAAATAAGCTGGCTTGGCTAACTTTCCCTAAAGTTAATGATTTAGAAAAGGTGTTGGCAGACTAAATTATCACCTCCTGAAAGGACCCATTGAGTTCCCATATGTGAACCACACATATCTGCAGAAAAAGTCAACTGAGCCAAGACAGCTTGAGCCTAGCCCCACATTAATCCAAAAAAGTCTGTTCTAAACTGAATGAACCATGGCTGTTTAGCTATTTGTCAACCCAAACTTGAAAAAAAAAGTGTTGAGAATATGTGAATAAAATATGGGTCATGGCCTATTTTAAGCTCTGGAACACAGTTAAGGAAACACTGTCTGCAGGGTTTTTGAAAATGGTTGTGCCAAGAGTATCAGATTATATTAGATCAAATATGCCTGAACGATAAAAGCTTAAGTAATGCAAAGACACCATTTTAAAGTGATGAATTGCTGAAAGACTCTCAAGGTGTTACTTCCTTAAGCACTTTTTTTCTGTCAGCGTGGATTCAGGTGTGTGCAGGTTAACCATGCAGACCTTAAATCACTTAACTGATGTATTAGACGGTTCGACTTCTGAGGCTTTCTGCACATGCACCTCTTTTGCCAATCCTCCCGTATGAAAATCATGAGATGAAAAATCCCCTAGATGAAAGAGCAGAAAGTGAGCCAGTGTAATATGACAGCTAAATTGATGGCATTGGACAGACTAAGCTGACTGTTCTGAAGGTCTAATGAAAGGTTTCTTTGAGAGGCCATGTCAGCAGGTGAATGGAGGTGAAATATGCTGGCTCCCTCCTCCTCTCTCCCTCTCCCCACCTGTCTTCTGCTCTCCTATCTCTTTCTCCCCCCCTCTCCGTAACTCTTTCTCTGGGCTGAAAAGAAAGCCTGTCTCAGCCTTGATAGTCAGACTTATTATTGGTTTCAGTGGTGGTCTGAGGGCCACAAACACTCATCAAAACTCTTAGCTATACCATGCGGAGTTACTTATGAGGATAGCTAAGGTAACATACTATGCATTCTATATATATATAAATGTATGCATTAACTACAAAATATTTTATATGTGAGTGGAGGTTGAACGTCCCATCCCATTAAGCTGCACTGTTTCAGCACATTTTACAGTTATTCAATGATCTTGGGATCCAACCTGAAAACACAATCATAAGGGTGTCTTTTTATGCTTTTGACTACAGTGTTTTTCTCAGCCCACCTACAAAGATTTGCATTAAGACACATCTCCTGTCAAAGGCACAAATACAAGTTAGTCACTCAAACTATCCATCTATCTATCTGTGTGTGTGTGTGTGTGTCTGTGTGTGTGAGTGTGTGCCTGTGCTAACAGAGGGAGTTATTCCACTACAGCTACCAGCTACCTTTGATGGTCCTTCCTGATTTATAGCAACATTAAAAGGCTGTTGCCGGCGTTTGCATTTTTATTTTATGTTTCCTCTTCCTTGCATGAAGGGACGCTGTGACTTATTAGTGCGACAGATTCTGTCGAGGACAGGGTTTCAGTGTGTAGGGGGTGGATCAGTGAGACTGCAGTCTGTGCTTTATGCATTTCAATGATTTGATTTGAAATCACACTTCATGCCTTTCCTGGAAAGTTTGCTGGTTTTGAAAGACAAAGACTGCTGATTTTAAAATGCTTGGAGAGCAAAATTGATGCAATTTTAGTTGAGCCAAAATGCATTTTGATACTACTGGACACATTTAACAGAACATGAAGGGAATTTAATGAACTCACCTGGATAAAGATTAATGACAGATATTCTAAATGTACTCTGAAGAGAGATTCAACTTTGCAATGCATTGATTTGACTTTGACAAGTCTGTTAGAATCAAATTACCTTCTTGTCCTAGGACTCATGCTTTTACATTATCTTTTTTTCTGTGTCTAAATGAACCACATTACTGTTCACTGTTTAGACTGAAGCTTGAGACAAAAATGGAATCTGACACCACCTTGCATTGGGGCCCTGGGCTAGTGAGAGACAATATGTTGTTCTAATATGCAAATTTTGAATTAAGAATTCAGTGAAAATGAGCACGTGAGATGATCACACCATTAAAAGTTAGCTTTAGCAATGTAGTATGTTAATCAGGCCAGATGGGACCATTCTGTTTGTGTAAATTAACTCTCTACTTCTTTGTCATAAGACCTGGAAAGACAATCCTTGACAGGCCTTTGAGAATGTTTTCATTAGAACTACATCATATTTATGTGACATATATTGGCTGAAACATTTGTGGTGAAGATACCTTCATATGATGAGCATCAGGCTGTGATGTGCAGTGCATTCCAGGAGTTATTATGATTAAATTCTGTAATTTTCTCCTGGTGGATCCACTACCCTAACCTGCCTCAACCTTCCCCTTACTTGCTTGTGCATGGCCATAAGATTGTAGGGTTTACTGCTGGTCCCAATAGTGGCTATTACTGTAATGAAATCTCATAACCCTGACACCAAGACATTTGCTTATTTCCTACTATCCCAACGTATCTATCTAAGTCTGTCTAAGTACTATATATATTTTTGTAGTTTAAAATTTATCAGTGAAAATACCAGACTTGGTGGTAACTTTGTCACATGTGGTACAACCAAGGCTGTTACGTGGAAGTGGGGGGGTTTCAGAAAAAGACCCAATTGCAGGCAGGTGAGGGTGAACCAGAGCTCACTTTAATTTAACCAAAAAACGTAAAAGAAACACAAAGAAACACGGAGCAGAATTCCAAAAACCAAAGGAAACAAAAAACAGATGAACCAAAAGGCAAAAAGTCCAGCAAACAAAACCAGGAACAGGAACACAGGGATGAACACCGAGAGAACACTGAGAAACTGGGCAAACAAACAATCAACGGACAGACAAGGACACAAAGGAAACACAGGAACTAAATAGACAGGGAAGACTAATTAGAGACAGGTGAAAACCAGGGGACCAAAAATCAGGGGAAGGTGCCAAATCAAAAAAGGCAGGAAACAAAACAGGAAGTAGAATAAGACAAGACAGACAGGGTGGAACTACAAAATAAAACAGGAAGTACAGAAACAAACTCAAAACAGTGACAAAGGCAGCAGGAATACAGGGGATAGGACCAAAATTCAGATGACTGAGGCAGACTGATACAGTTTAGTTATTTAATAATTACAGAAATAGGTACATAGGCTTACGGAGTAAGTGAGGGAGGCGAGGGTCAAAAATGTATTTCCTAAATTGCAGGTAAGGTAAGAAAGCACAACCCTTACACGCATGGTAGCATTAACAATCTGGGAAGGTGCAACTTGAGTGGCTCAAGACAGAATGAGTGGGCACAGTAGGCCACTAACTGCAGGACTGTTAGAACAGGTGTGTAAATGCAGAAAGGGGGAAAGGTCCGAGGGCATCTGGTGGAAAGGTGGAGAATAGCAGGTCTGTTGAGTGGTGGAAAGTACATGGACAGGGAGAAGTGAAAATGTGGGTGGAGAGGAGCATGAGAAGCAGATTGCAACAAACTTTCCTTCTGCATTTGATCTGTGAGTCCAGAAATTGTGCAAAAAGGTTATCATGAAAGGGCACATGCCTTTGCTATTGCTGACCTTGCTTACTAATTGAAATAGTATAGTGTAACACTAACTAGAAATTACATTTGTACAAATGTGTTCTTTCAACCACGTGGCGATAAAAGAAACAATGTGTATGTGTGTGTGTGTGTGTGTGTGTGTGTGTGTGTCTGTTTGTGTGTGTGTGTGTGTCTTCCTGTGTCCTGCCTGTGGTTAGGTTTAAACAACAAATGCACTTTGGTTAAGGCAAATCAAAATGTGTGACTTTGGTTGAATCCCAATACATTGTGTCTCTTGCTTCATGTTATTGCAAACTTACCAACCTTTACCAAGATCTGTGAGTGCTGAAACATAACCATAAAAAGGTTTGACAATGCCAGATATGAGTCATACATTTCCTGAGTGTGTTAAAAAACACAATTCAGATGGCATTACCTTTCCACTAAAATGCATTAACTATTCAATGTATGTGACATAATTTCTAGGAGATAGGGTTGTACACACATGCACATAAGCAGCAACTTACAGCTGGAGTCTGCCTTCAGTACTCAGTTGAATGTGTGTTTGTATGCTTCCTTATAAGTCATAGGTCAACCTTTTTTTGTCTCCTTTGCTACCTGCCAACAGTCTAGTTGGGTAGTTTGCTTTGTTCTCCTACCTCATACTTAAAATGTCATGACTGTGATACAGTCTGTATACACAGTCTGACAATAATTAATGAAGCAGTGTGGAAAACTTGGCAGTGTCCTTAGTTGTGCAGTGTGGTTATATTTAGTTATTTGGCCCTTTTTGATGAGAATTCAGCTTTTGGTGATTATTTGAATTTATATCCCCATATTTAACTTAAAATTTATTTTTTTTTAAACAGAAACCTTCTTTGTACGGTTGTGAATTATACTTATTACATGCCTGCATTCATCTCTTGTAAATATTCCACAAAAACATGACCATTTTCACATCATGCGGCCTTAATTTTAACTTTTGATCATGATGCCAGTTACCATGCCACACATTTGAATTTCTGATTTCTAAAACACTGGGGCTATTCTAGCAGAAAATTGAGTCTATTGCACTTCTTTTTTTTATTATTTTATTTTAGCAATGGTGATCATTTCTAATTATGTTAGCCTACCACTCATGGATAAATTCAGGGAAAACAGCTGTCTGCACTATAAACTAACGGTTGGCTAACAGCAAACTCCCCCTGTTAAAATCCATTATTTTTATCCCCTGAATACTGTCATTATCCTAACAACACTGAACAAACTGTCTCTCACACACCACCAGTATCCCTCTTTAGCCAAAATCAGTATTAGTTTTCCACCACTGTCCCCGGGCATGTACTGGCTCTCTGGCTCCATAATCCAGGGCATATTCTAAGATCCTTAACCCAGCAGCAAGCTTTGTTTTTGGGCGTTAGTCCAGCTCTGCTCTTGGGAGGTCCAACAGCTCCTCCAAACCCCCTCCAGTAATTTTTTTGGCGTGAAGGATTTTTATTTTCAATCACGCTGTCCCAATCCCCAGGACAATTAGAGGTCGTCACAGAGCAGTTTATAGAAAGTGCAGAGCAACAGAATGTTGTTTTGGAAAGTTGCAATGGTCCCATGTGTGAGTCAATAGGCTCAGAACAGCAAAAGAAAAAAAAAAAAAAACTTGTACAATACAGAAACATAAATAGGTTGCTTATCTTTTAATAATTTTTACTTTCCGGAAAATCTTGTTTAGTCAAATCTCTCCGGAGACGAGGTTGTCCAAGAAAATTAAATGTTCTGCATAAAGAGTCATTGAAATTCCTCACCAGATCTTATTCAAGCTCGGCAATTTGAATAGAATATATTTTCACCTTCCCATTGCTCGTGTTCATTATCTCGATTAAGTTCTGTAATAAAATCAGAGAGGTTTTGTCACACATAGGTTGTACAGTGTCCCGCTGTGCATATAAATCTTTACCACCTGTCGCAGTGATGCTTGATGTTGAATGTTTGTTGAAAAAACAGATCATTTTCTGTGCTGATATAAACAATTCGACCTCACATTCTTCCGGCATGAGAAAATTTGGCCAACATTTTGACACTGAATATTTCTTTAAGGCCAACAAATTAAGAGGCAGACATTACCATATTAAATCAACCAATGTTGCTTAGCAGCTATTTACCAAATCTATTAAGCACTTGAGGTTTAAAATAACCACTGTGCACTCGTTCACCTTTAATTTTGTGATTAATGCAAGCAAAGTAAACAGCTCTCCCAGCCATTATCTTGTCAGCGTGAGGTCATTGTCTGATCTGAGCCCAATGATGTAATTTCCTTCATAAACAAGTTCAACTTCCTCCCAAGGGTCCATATCAGCTGAGCTTATCCTGTGAGTGCCCCAATGGGACTTGAGTTTGTTTCAGAGTATCCCCCCCCCCCCTAACATACAGCTAAAGCTCTGGTTCAGTTTTTGTTCTTTTTGTATAACTGTATGAAACTATATTCACTGTTTTTGACACTGAATAGGCTACCAGTGTGCTGCAGCACAAAAGAGCAGTCTGATGAGTCAGCTTATCCCTCAGTCTTCCCTGTATGCGTGTAGTCTACTTTAGTTACCCTGACTCATAGCACAGATTAACTGAAAGCACATTAGATTTTTCACTATTCACTTCACACCACCTCAGGTTGTTGGTGGAGTGGTATTTGGTTTGTACAGCAGTGTGGACCAAGTGTTCAACCACAACCTGCACTGATGTCAAACAACTCTTAGGCACCAAAGTATGTGGAATTCAACAGCTTAACTCTGTTTGACCGTTTAAAAGGCCTGCACTGCATATTTACTCAAGTGGAGCTTGTAGCTCAGTAAATCAGCGAGGTAAAGGGAATGACTATGAAATGATTTTTGGAGGTTTTATGGAGGGAGGCACAGCTGTAGACTGCTTGCAACAACATGGGCTGGGTTACTGTATTCAGCCAAGGTAATCACAGCCTAGATGAGCTTTAAAGCTGATGTTTGCTGGTGGGGGAAAAGGGACCTGTTTTCTTTGCCAAACCCCCTCCTCACTCTGTTTCTCAGGGAAGGTTGATATGGGTTAGGAGTTTAAAACTGCTACACACCCATGTGTTTTAACAGTTCTCCACCACATGTGTTATCAGCTGAGCCATGAATGTGGGAAAGCCCCCGCAGGCAGAATGACATCATGCCATGTGTAAAACTAGATATAGTTTAACACACAAGGGTGTGACTGGGAAAACGTAGGAAATGGGAGAGATTGTTGAAAACAACTGAAACCAATGGAAACAAACAAAGCTAAAGATGCCCACTAACTGCTAAAGCGTGACTCTTTTGGCATTGCTCTGCACCATTTGGAAAGGTGATAACCTACACTACATTTGGCTGTTTGATCTGTTATAGATCGAAGGAGGGGTGACAATCTCTGAATCAGACTGTCTTAGATTTGAGTTCCTGTAGGAGTTTTAGGCAACTCAGGCTTGCAACAGTAGCATCCTTTCCAATATGAAAGTAATGTTGACATTCTAGCCTGTATTGATGTGTTTATGACACCGCCAAAGAAATCGATTCTTTAGCTTCATACTGATTTTTTGCATGTGCTTGCCATTTAAAGCTCTGGCAGAGTCAGCTGTTCAAGGTTGAAATGTTTTAATAGTTAAATCTTCTCCGCATGTGTTATCAGTTTAACTATAATGTGCAAGAAGCCCAGTCACAGAGTGACATAATTTATAGTTTAGAGCTAACACACTTGGGTGGAACTGGAAAATAGCAGGGAATCTTTTGAAATAAGTGGAAATTAAGAAAGACTGAAAGCAATGGAAACAAAGATGGCTGCAGTTTGTCTGAAGCAAGGGTTCATGATGACATACAGTAATTCACTCACATTTGAAACTTGAGCATGTTGAAGTAATTGCTTTTGACGAAAGTACAAACAGTGAGTGCAGTGTCTCATCAGTGCTGAGTAGGGCAACAGAGGATGGACTGCCTCTTCAGTACTGGAGCCTACAGTGAAGACTCCTCAGAAAGATGTGTTTTTTTTCACACACCAGTAATGAGACTAGAGCAGCTGAACAATTTCAGTTGTAGAAATTGTTTCTTTCAACATATCAACTCTGAGCGTGGGAGAGTTGGTACTGCACATTCTCGCTCATCTTCTTGAAGAAGGAACTCTGTCTTTTAAAAACAAACAAAAAAAAAAACAGGACTTTCATTAATAGATGACATAATGTAAAATATACTGATACCACATCATAATTCATGGCAGAAAAGAGACACAAGAGGCATGTTTCAATTGATGATGTAAAAACTGCCAGACAGTGCAATAACTTGCAACATTAATATCCCTAAAATCAGTTTATACTGATGTGTTATCTGATGATGTAATGTTGCAGGAAGAGTTAATACATTCTTATACCTATTACAGTATGATCCAGTATTATATACATTCCCAGAGCCAAAAGATTTATAAAGGGAAAAAAAGCTCAATATTGTAATATGTCAGTAAATCATGTGGGACCTAATTGTATTATTAACTTTCTAAATGTTTTACTCATTCAGATTACAATAATTTCACTACAATTCGAGTGTGTTTAAAAAATATCAGAAATTTGATGATGGGACATGAACATTGTAAGACACATCATGTTATAATTCAAAGTAAACTTAATTTCCCCTCCAATTTATGGTACATTAATGATATTAATATTAATAGAGACATTACTGAGCACATTAGGAGTACCGCCTCCTCCACTCAACAAGGCTTTTTTGATTAAAATAAGTAAATCAGCTGAAGTGATACGCATGCTGCTTCCTTCTCTGCAGCAAGAGAGAAATGGCGAACTGCTCACACTGTTAAACTAAAAGGGAAAAAAGGCTTTAGGGAAGATTACATCATCATCACCACCATGACCACTGCACTGACCAGCACCATCATCATCATCACCACTCTCACCACCACCATCATCATCATCATCTTCCAGAGTTCAGTGCACTGTTTTGGATTTAAAGCCCTGCTGGAAAGATGACATCATTCTTTTTTTTCCTTCTCTGTAACTCTCCAGGGTACAACTGACAGAGCTGAAGAGCAGGGAAGTAGTTTTGTAAATGATGTGATGTGTTGGCATCTTTGCAGGAATTGTCAGCTGCGTTGCTGTCTACATCTCACAGAAAAAAGGCCCTGTAGGAAACTTGACATCATTCTCATGCTGCAGAACAATAACTGGCATCCCTAATCCTCTGACATAAAATTGACATATGTCTGGAAGAGGGTAAATATATGACAACAATGGAAATCGTTGGCCCTCCTGCAGGAGTCGTCAGCTGTTTGGCGTTCTGGAAATAAACGGAGCGGATTGAAGTGTTTCAGCAGAGCAGCAGACTTGCCAGGGACACGGTCTATGAACTGTGACTGTAAGGGTTCAAGCCTTCCTCATGAAACGCTGTCACACATCTCTGTGCGATGTTCCAAGCATATCTACACTGTAATGTCTAAAATCGGTTAATAACCCTCTGGAGTGTGACTTTAGTCTGCCCTCTGGCTAAATGACATAATTCCCAGACATTGGGAGCATAGTGTAAAACTTGAAACTGATATAAAAATGAGGAAATGAGAAAATTGAAGGCGTTTGAAAAAATCATAACCACATTGGAGAGCTGAAGGTTAAAAACCTAAAACCCATCATGTTTGGATCTAAACACAGTTTACTAAGCCTCATCCACCCTCCAAATGGTTTTGATTCTAAATCATTGAAACTTAGAGGCAGGGATTCATCTGCCATAAGTGCTTGAGGGAATCATTAAGCTGTGTTAAACTATAACCAAAAGTGCTACAGGCAAAATGGATAAAATTCTAACTGATTTAAATAGTTGTGTGCAGAACTCCTCTGGTGGATTAGCACCCTAAAAGTGACAGCATGGTGGAAAATGATGACCACAGTGCTAGAAAGGTGCATGTTTGTTAGCTGTCAGCGGTTTCTAAAGGAGTGAGAGAGAGGGAGAGCGTATGTGTATTTGTGGTACATGATGTGCCACAGAAAAAAAATGCCAAATGCCCAAAATGCCAGAGACACACTCACACATGCACATACACACACACAACTATAGCAAAGTGGTGTGTTTTCACAGAGAGCTGCCAGCTAGGTGATATCATCTTGCTTAAATCAAGCTCTTGCAATACGCGTCAGTTAATGTGTCAGTGTGGAGTGTGTGTGTGTAGTATGCACATTGCTTCCAAAGAGACTGTCTACTATATAACTGTCACTTTTATTGTTTTTTTTAAGTAATTTTAATGAGAAATTTCAACGCCCCTCCAGTGTATGGAACATGTATGAGTGTCTGTGCGCGAATCTCACACACTGTATTAGGCGCTTTGCTCATTTCGCGCTCTACCTTGCTGCAGTTCCTCTAATGACCACTAGATGCTCACTCCAAGAAAGTGAAATGGTTCCTTGTGTCTGTCTTGTTAGCTTTATGAGTTGGTATATAAAATGCCAACTTCTTGATCTACATTTCCTGATCATCAGGGTTTAAAATATAAAGATGATGCACTCCATATATGTCACAATTATAGGAAGTACCTGGCCTGCTTGCCTGTCATCTGCATTCACATGTAATGCATATCTGTCAAGCGTGGTGCCCAGCATTTCATAAACATACCATATGGCTCTGGACGTGGTATTGTTTAGCCGAGTCATCCGGTGGGTTCTCACATGATCAGGAAGAAAGATGAGTAACTCTATTCATTGTTGGGACCACCGGATATTGCTAACCCCCCATACAAGGGCCTGTGGGCTTTGACAATCTGAATCACTGATATAAAATGAATCACTCAGAGACCCAGAGCACTGAGCTATAGTAATGAGAGTAGCTTGGCATTCACATACAGGTAGGATACAAAATACTGTGAGGTTGACTCAATCCTCTAAGGGCTGATGGCATCACCATCTGAATAATAAAAATATGACGCCTCATGTGCTCTGTACACCTTCCACTCTCTTTAGATAGGCACAATAAAGCTTGGTCTCTGACTCATGTGAGTCATGCTGATGTCTGTAGAGGAAACATTGTGTACTGCGTTTGAATCAATAAGGAAAGGAGTTTGCCAGCTGAATTTTTAGGGTGATACAAACCACGTGATTCATTTGCCAAGGTCCATAAAGCAACTTCAGATCTGAAAGCATGATCTCACAGTAGGATCTTATATTCAGGGTTACGTAAATAGTCAGTGAGTGACTGTATAAGTGACTGTGTAAGTGGAAAAGTAAAGGACATATCTGACGACATGTCTGGTGCTTTGAGCTCCAGTCACACAGGCATGTAAGGTATCATATATAACAAAGCTATAGCAGATTGCCTTTGAGAAGCTGACTACTTCTCAGTATTCACAAAAGGCACTACGTTAGCATCCATAGTGCAATGTGGTTATTGTCCATATTTTTATTGAGCTCTGCTTTGGTTTTAGCTGTTTTAATGTTCAGAAGGAGATGGAAGAGTGTTTGAATGGGTTTTAATCAAACTTTAACATGCGATCAGATGATGACTGCAGAGCCTCTGTGTGATTGGAAGGTCACCTGAGACTCTCACCTATTCATATTTGTAATCCCTCTTTGTGACACCACACACATACCCACACACACTGTTGAACATGTCTTCCTTCCTGTGGAATGACAGCATTTCCTTGTTTATCCAGTTGCCATAAAAACACAATCAGCCACAAGTCAACACTGAATGACTCCAAACAAGCTGGATTATTGCTCTAATTAAGCTTTAATAAGGCCTTATTAAACGGCCGCAGGGCTCGTTAGGCGGTTCATTAAGTCATTCCATCCTTTTATTCCTTCATTAAGTCTCTTTTCTTCTCTCTTTTCTTCTCAGGGAGTGTGGGAGTGGTGAGGTCTGGGAGATCACGACCTTAATTCTCTCCAAGACAGACGGTTTAATTAACACTGGAAGAATCCTCACTGGCTCTAGACCTCTACAATGGGAATGTACAGGGGATTTGGATTGCCAAGGTAAGGCACTAAGCTAATGTGATTTTTACTGGCAATATACACTAATAACCTTTTAAATTACAGCTACTGTTCCCTGAATTCATGATGTAATTAGTTGGTAATATTGCATGCAAAAAACATATAAAGATTATGGATATACACATAATTTGTGTTTTAGAGAAATGCCTGATAATGAACAGCAACGGTTTAATAAAATGTGAACAGATTTTTTATTTTTTTATTTTTTTATGAGACCCCAGTGTGAGAAATAAGTAAGTAAAGTAAATGTATAAACACAATGCAAGGCAGATAGATATATATTGTACTGGAGTAGTTAAGTGCATAAGAACAGAGGTAACCCTCTCCTTTTTTATGCACTGAGCCACTGAGCAGTTTTCCCACAGTCGACACTGACATTTTAGCTCCAGCTGTCCTGAATAAGTTCAAAATGATACTGTCAAACCACTTGTGTGTAGGCTGTTCACACTTTGAGAAGTGATGCTGACCTGTTGGTTTCATGAAACCCACAAAACCAAATTTGACTGTGAAAGTGAAGAGGACAAACTATTAAGTGCAATATGAGGGCAGCCAGAAGTGACTACCCAGAAAAAAAAGATGGCTAAATGTTTTACTAATAATCATCCAGAACCTCATTTAGTGATTGTTAACATCAAAGTTGGTTAACATCTTTGCTTTATACTATTCTGTATATACATGTCTAACTTTGGTGGAATTTTGTCAGCCCGCTTCATTGGTTTACACTTTTCAGTGAACTTTCACCTCATTATGTCCCACCACAGTGTCCTCTTTAAACTGAAAGCGTATCAGTCTCAGGATGCAGCATGTTATAAATCACCACTTCATGGGGATGTGGAACACATGGTTGTCATGGTTTTTTTCACAAATATTTACTGTATTCTTGGATTTCTCATGGTTGAATAAAAAGAATAACTGAGACCAGTAGGATAAACAAGAGGCAATGGGACACACAAATCCTCCAAACCAATTATATATAGACTATAACTTTAAAACATTAAAACTGCCTCTTTGAACAGTGCATTGCTACATTTTCAGGCTAAAGCTCAAAAGTGAAAGATTACAGTTAGAGACACCTGCATGTTTTAGTGTCTGCTGTGTGGAGGGGATTTCCAATTCTGTGTGGAATATTCAGAGGTGAACTTTGCATGTGCAGACCTTTTCCAGGTTGCACGTGCCAATAAACAGCACCTGAGGAACTGTTTGCTGTTACCGGTGAGAAAGAAAGTTACACCCCAGAGAATGGGAAACAGGTGTCTTAGCTCTTACAACATAATGCAGTTTATTATTGCATAAAGATTAGTATGAATTCATGAACACGGAGAGTTCTCTCTCCCAAAGGTGAAAAACAACAACAACAACAACAAAAAAAAAACAGGTAAATAAACCAAAGATGAGGATGTCTTAGCTCTACTGTGCTGGCTGTGGATGCAGGTGTGTGTGGAGACAGGCAGTGATAAAATACTGGACCAGTAACACATGGAGACTGGGCCAAATTTAGCCATATATTTTGACTGAAGGAGGTATGCACGTGTGATGAAGCAAGGGAGAGAAATCAAGACATCTGCGTATGTGTGTGTATGCACACGAGCATGCGTTTGCATGTTTATTAGCAGTTTGGATCCTGCTGAGGTGACAGATGTTCATGGCAGAGGTAGGCAGAGATGAGACGCAGCGTCCAAATTAATCCATGTGTGTGAGGTGTGTGTGAGGGGGAGTGCCCTTCCCCATGGAAGTCAGAAAAGCTGTCCTTCACCTGTCTGTGTTCACAGCATTGTGTGCGTGCACGTGTGTGTGTGTGTGTGTGTACACCGTATGCTGGCATGATTTAGTGCAAACAGGTAAGACTTCCACCTTCAGCCATGAAGTGATTGAGTTTCCTGAAGCTTTAGCAGATGTCCAAACCCCAGGATTCACCCTCTGCCTCTCTCTATCTTCTGCTCTCTTCCTGTCTTTGTTGTTTTGGGTTTTCTCTGAGCTCCTATTTCTATTTTATATTCTTTCTGTCCTTGTTGACTCTTTGTCTCACTTATTTTCATACACACAAAAACACCTCCCCCCCACACACACGCAGAACATGAAAACCAGAGCAAGCTCGAGTTCCAATGATATCTACAACTCTACTTTTCTGTGATGGAGTGATTGAAGCACAGATTTTATCACTAAAAAATCATACCTTTTGGTTTTACACATTTATTATAGGTCTTCTGGGAAATCTAACAAAATCTGCTGGGTTAAAAATATACATACGTGCACTTTCTAACATACATGTAGAAAGTGTGGTAATCAAATTTTCTTTGTTGCATGGCCTCTTAATGTCTCAGAATTTGATTGACTACAGCTGGTGACATCTCTGTGCCCATTTAAAATGGGGAGCTTGTGTAATACACTGATTAGTAAGGAGCTAAACAGAGGTCTGAAAAAGTCATCATTGACTTGAACAAGGCAGGAAAGTCACTTGGAGCCATTTCGAAGGATCTACAGGTATCATGAGCAAATGTGCAAACATTTTTTTTCAGAAATACAAAGTACACGGCACGTAGCTGTGTCTCTGCTACAACCAGGAAGAAAACACAAGCTATCACCTGCTTCAGAGAGAAAATTGGTCAGGATGATCAAAAACCACCAAAAAGCAGGTCTATGATGAATTAAAAGCTGCTGGAACAGAGGTGTCAGTGTCTGTCAAGCGTGTTTTACATTGTAATGGTGTCAGAGGTTGCCATGCAAGAAGGAAGCTGTTGGTTCAGAAGCAGCACCTTAAGTCTTGACTGACTTTTGCTGCTTACCATGTTGACAAAGGAAATTTGTTCTGGAGGAAAATTCTGTGGTCAGATGAAACAAAATTATTTTTTGTTAACAATTGTTAAGTTGAGTAATTTAACCACAATGACTATGAGTATGTTTGGAGAGAAGGTGAGACCTTTAACCTCAAGAACACCATACCTACTGTTATGTTATGGTGGTGGTTATGTTATGCTCTGTTTTTTTTCTGCCAGAGAAACTGGTGCTTTTACAGAAGGTAAATGGAATAATGAAGAGGGAGGATTTACTTCAAATCCTTCAGGAAAACTTAAAATCAACAGCCAAAAGGTTGGGTCTTGGATGCAGTTGGGTGTTTCAACAGGACAATGACCCCAAGTACTGACCAAAAGTGGTACAAGAGTGGCTCAATCCAGCTAGAATTAAGGTTTTACAATGGTCTTTGTGTCCTGCTTGAAACAACATCAAGAACGTGTGGACTGTGCTGGAGAAACAAGTTTGTGTCAGAAAGCCAACAAATTTAGTCTTCAAGAGTGGTCAAATCAAAAGCTCGCCAGGTGCTTGTGGATGGCTAAAAGTGCATAAATGTACCCATAATAAATGCAAACAAAACTAAAACTCATGAATGTGTTTTGTGAGGAAAAAAAAATCATTCCATCACAAAAAAATAAGAGGTGTAGAAATCATTGGAGCTCAAGAGTGACAGGATATACATGCTCTTTGCAAGTGCATGTAAACTTTTAACCACAACTGTATATACACACCTACTCAACATACATATACACCACATTCATATACAGACACACATACAGCACCACACGGTGCTGTACGATGTTGACTGAGGATGCAGATAAACATGCACCCACACACAGCTATAAACACAAGGAAGTGCTGGTTTGGATGTTATGTGAAATCATAGCTCATGTATGAGAAGACACATAAGAAACACGCACCAGTGTCAAGTGATTGGTTACACAATTAGAACTGTAAGTTCCATTAAAAAGCAGAAGCTCTAACTGTTTGTACCTTTGTGTAGGGAGAAATGAAACTTGTGAAACTCAAAAATCTACAGTTGAAGCCAGATATAGGATGTTTTGGTGCCTTTGTTCAAAAACACATCCAACACGATCCAGCACACAAGTTGAAATATCAGACCTTACATACTTTACAGATAGGTATATATGTCATTATTTAAGGTAACTCGCATCTGGGATTCAGAATAATCTTACAATGTTCATCCACCTTTGCAGCCCATTTTAAAATGATGATTATTCAAAAAAAAAGTATTGGACATTACACAGTTATTACACAATCCAGTTCAATGTTTTGTCTGCTACCCAAGCTAACCTTTAGCTGTTAGAGCTGTTTTAATTGGCTGTAATTGTAGCTGTAGTCTAACTCAATGAAAGCAATCAAAGGCAAGCGATTACAAGACATTGGTCACCAGCCCTTGGGGCAGAACTCCAGACAAGAGAACGACACATGCACATATAAAATACACAAAAAGTCATGCACACATACATACAAGCAGTCACCCACACATTTCCTGTCTGTTTCATGTAAGACGGTATTTTCTTCTTTCTCTTCTGTTTGGGGAGGAAGTACGGGTCTAATGACTTTTCCTCTGCGTCACAAACACTGCACGTGGGAGGCAGACAGCCACGCTGCACGTGTGTGCATTGGAGAATCTTTATGCATATATGTATGAGTTTGTGAAGAGCTTGACACATGCAGGTTTTGTTATGTATTTGTTCCGAGGTGTTATGTGAATTTACAAGTTAGCGATTTTGAAAAACTTCACATTTGTATTTGTTTGCGTCTCTGAGAAAAAATTATGCCTGTGTTTATGTGTTTTCAGGAAATGTTCTTACACGCTACTGTTAGTATTCATGGTCAGTCTCTGAAAAATAAGTTTGTCTCTGAGGAATTTTACGCATATTGTAATACATATTGTTCTTCTTGTGTGCATTTGTATGACCATGTGCATACACTTGTCTGTATATGCCTGTAATGAAGAGTGTCCATACAGTACTATATGTGTGTGCAGTTTGTTTTTGCATGTACTTTTTGCTCAGTTCTTGTAAAGACTGTTCTTGAAACACCACTGAGACCTCACACAGTTTGTAGAACTTGCTGCTTTTCGGGGTTTTTTGTGCTGCTCACACTCCCATTATCGATCCTAATCAATATTTTTATTTCTTTTGAGAATTATTCTGGACCGAGCTTAAATTTCAGGTATAATTTGTTGTAGTAATGCATCCCATATTTATGATGGTTGCTACCAATACTTCTCCTGGCCTCTCCATCAGTGTCCCATGGCATTATTTTATTATTATTTTATAAAGCAAGAAGAATCAACAATAAGCTGTCAAACTCAGCTTTTTTTAAATAAAAAATTCAAAAGTTTTAAAAAGATGTGTATATCATGTCCTATGAGAGGTCATCAAGATATTCTGTGTATATTTGGCACTACCACCCATTAAAGTATTATGATTTGATCTCTGGTTTGGATTTCACTTGTCATGGCATGTCAATCTGAACTATTCAACCAATAAGAATACTTGTATGATTATATGTGACAATTAAACTGAATTGAACTTGAACTGAACTTGAACCAATATTTATAACTAACATACCATTGATTGTTCACATAAATAATATGGTTCACTGATGTAGGCTTCCCTTACTAAATATTCTCACAACCAAAACTAACTTCGTTCAGTCACCTTTGGGGTCAAATATCTCAAGCAATATTAAACTATCAGGAGTCTAGCTGTAAACCACATCTCCAAAAGTCTGAATATACTTCATGGGCTGCCAGAGTGAAACAAGGTTAGCTAATCCCGCAATGGTTGGTTACTCAGCTATAGCTTGCACAGTTCACCCGGGGTCACAGAGAAGTGTTTTGCTCAAAACGAGTACCCATTCAAAGACCAAGGTTAGTGCTTAGCTATGAGCAAGTGACTATTGAAACATTATTTTAGGTGAAATGAAAAACAGAATCAAAAACAGTCTTTTGATTGCATCCAAGGCCTTTGCTGAACTCTTCCTCCAAACTCATCACTCCCCTTCACTACCTTTGCTCCCTTGTGCCAACTCCATCATTTCCCTTACTATGTCTTACTTTTATGAACACCCTCTCTCCCCTTGCTTCCCAGCCTTTTCCATCTTTTTCACATCTTTTCTCCTGTTCCTTCTTTCCTCTGCCCCTGCCCTGCCATCGCTCCGTCCTCCCTCTTTTCATTCCCTAACTGTTGATTTCAGCTCTTTCCCTTTTCTCTCGCATCTTGCATTTCTCTCTCATTGCGTCCCTACTTCTGTATCTCTGTCTTTCAAATTCAAGTTTTAGCAACTTAAAATGTGCTTATTGGCTTTATTAGAAGTGATCTGTTGTCAAGGCTACACTGTGGTGATTGGAGGAGTAGGCATTCACAAAGGAGTTACAGTAGTTACAGAAGAAAAATAGCTACAAGAAGTAAATAACCGTAAATAGATTCATTAATTTAATCAATCTGTGCACCACATTTCTTATCTTTTAAATTGTGATAAACCCAATTTATAGCTCAATCATAAATGAGATTTAAGTTTTGTTTAAAGGAACAGCTCTAAATTTCCATGATGGCAGTTGGAAGAGACTATTGATGGCACTCTCATATCGGTATGCTACATATGAAGCTACAGCTAACAGGCGGCTGTGCTGTAAAGCGGTGCTGTTGCAACACCCCTTCCTTCTAAAACAGAAAGGGCCCTATCAAGAGCTAGCGTTTAGTTTGTCCATTCTGAGAGAGGACCCATGGGTGTTAATACTTTATGATGATGAAATGGCCTACTCTGCATCTGATTGGCTTACCTACTAACCCTAACCAATCTCAATCATCATGTTTAAACCTAATCTCCTCATGCCTATGCCCAACCAGCCAAACCAATGAAGTACCTTATCTTAGAATAAAGACTGGAAACAGGGAACGACCAGTACAGGTTAAACATATGAGATACAATGTGTTCAGTTGGATTTTTGTTACCTTTAGACAGAGACAGGCCACTGTTGCCCCTTGTTTTCAGTGTTTATGCTAAGCTAAGGTAATTAGGATGCTGGCTGTAGCTTTATAATTAGCACCCAGATGTGTTTCTTCTCATCTAACCCTCGGCAACAAAGTTAATAAGCATATTTCCCAAAATTTCTACATTTTTTATGTGGTCATATTTCAGTGACAAAGTTTTGATGAACACGTAGTTACACCATGCATATTTTACATCATTTTATTGATGATTCTGCTAAAACAAACAAATCAAACATGTTTTGCTTAATCCCAGCCTTCTAGCAAATTATTGATTTATGAAAACTACTGAAGAGTTTGAGTTGTATTAGTTTCACAAAATTTCTTTACAGCAATTTAATGAAGGGGATGACTTGGGTTTTGCCTCTCCTGCTCCCCCCCTCCTCTCTATCTCAGTTGCTCGATTTAGCCCTCTTCAAACCTCGCCTCTTTCAGCTCCACATCATCAGCAGAAAGACTACTGTTGCAGTTGAGCTGAGTTCAGTTGAGGTCAGACAGACAGTGTGTGCTGCCCCGGGGAGATACAGACTGGCTACCAACCAAATAAGTTGGAAGGCAATGTCCTGGTATTTCCTCTCTCTCTCTCTCTCTCTCTCTCTCTCTCTCTCTCTCTCTCTCTCTCTCTCTCATTTGTGAGAGCTTGTTGCTCCCACTGAGCATTGGAGGCTGAGTAGAGCTCCTGGGAAACCAAATCTGACCATTAGAGCAAGTCATAATAATAATAATAATAATAATAATAATAATAAATGAATTATTGTCTGTCTCTCATTTCACTATCACTCCTTCTCAGCTTCCCTCCCTTCCTCTCCATCTCATCTCCCATGTGCGCACACGCACACACACACACACACACACACACACACACACACACACACACACATATTTGAATGATTTATTTATGTCAGCATAAATTACAGCAATAATCTCTGGTGTACTCAGATACTGGTGCAGTTGGTGTTTTAGCAGCGATGTTCTGTGGGGCCTCAATACCAGCTAATTTTGATCGGTGTGCGTCTGTGTGTGTGTGTGCTCGTGTGTTTGTTTAAACTCGCTTGGCTTTCCCTGACGAGTTTGATCTGAGTAAACAAGTAGCCGGCCAAATAACTGTGGAGTGAGAGAGAGAGAGGGGGGAGAGGGAGAGAGAGAGAGAAACAGGGTCAGAAAGTGTGTGAAGCAGTGAGAGAGGCAGAAAGGCAGACACTTACTCAGGCTAAACCCTGAAGTCCTGGGCAGGAAGCTGATATTTTCCCAGACTTTACTCCTTTTTTTTGGAGTCTGATCCGACAATTGTAGCTTCCTCTGAGGGGCTAATAATACAACAGAGCCATTGTGCAATGCGTCGTTTCCCCTCGCCTGATTTAGCAAGACAGAAGGCGTTTGCATGAAATCTTTCCACTCCCAGCGTGGTTGGGTGGAGTTTTTTACTGCCATCAGATTGGATTGTCACAGCACATTGTAATAATGCACTTAGTCTGGCTCAGATGAACATGAATACATAGATAACAGTGCTCACAGATACAGTAGCTACTGTATAGTTCTCCATTTCCTGTGTCTGTCCTGTATTGGTTGTACTGATTTCTTTTCAAAACATTTCTTCTCAAGCAGAGCAGAAATTCAATAACTGTAATGTGGATGGAATTAGACTGAAGCAGATCGCTCGAATGTGAAAAACTTGAGATGGACAAACTGTTTCAAGTACACATTGTCAATGTTTAGTCCACATACAAGGTAGAAAGAATGTAAAAAGCAGTATTTGGTGACAGCTGCATTTGTAGAGATGGAACCATCAGCATCATGAGAGTTTTGAATAATTAACATTGTCTTCCATAAGCTTTATGCATCCAATCTGATTAGCCAACTACTTCAGGTTTTGTGTACAGATGGTTTCATTCTGATAACAGTAACACTAACAATGGTGCTCTGAAATCTGATGGTCTAACATCTGGTTTGTATTCACTGCAATTGCAAACATTATGAACTGTCAGAGAAATGAGGACACAGAGCAGAATGATTTAATCAATTTTTCGTTCCAATTGTTTTAAGCTGGTATAAAGTGGATTTTTTTTTTTACCTTTAAAATCATCTAATAAGTCCTCTAAAGGGTTCTTAGTAAACAGCTGAGTAAACTGTATTTGCATTTCTTTAGATTAAAAACATCCATAAAGGCAGTATGTGTCTTATTTGTGCTGTGTGACAGGAAGGAGTTTTATTAGAAACTGTGCCGTGGACAGGTGCGCCACTGAAAACAGTCCCACACAGAGTAGAAGGCTTAATGTGAGAGGAAATTACCTGTTAGATGGATGGTTTTTGGAGCGTACTCGACACAGCATTATAAAAGATATAAGTGATCTGGCAAATGAAATATTAACCCCGGCATTGCTTCCATGTTCACTGCATACCTATGCTATACCTGTATTGCATCAAACATGTGGACTTTAATAATGTTTTGTTGAATTTTTAAACACACAAACCTTCACTTATTATTCACCACAAATGATCAATGGTAGGTTGGGAGATGAGATGATAATATAAATGTGCAAGGAAAGCATTATTCTTACATGACTTGTGAGATAGAAGTAGATTTTATGACCTAGACAGGGCAACATTAATAAGACAAATCACTGTGTATCCCAGCTTACCCTTGATCATCCCCACAGGCAAAGCAAACTCAGCCTGTCTGGCCAGGTTGACCAGTTTCTGTGTGTGTCTTTGTGTGTGCGTAACTGTAGCTTTGCATGCATCCCTATCTGTTCATCTGGCTTCTGGCCTGTCTCACTGTTTGTCTCCATGTTTGGCTAACCATGCATCTTTCATTTTATCAGTAACTCTGTCAATTGGTGTGTGTATGTGTGTGTCCATGGGTGAAATGACCACTGAGTTTCCCTCTGTGTTGACCACATGGTCCACTCCGTTCTCCTTTCCTCCGGTCCTCCTTTTTACCCCACCTGGCCGCTCTACCTTGACCACCCATGTTGTCCTGTCTGGCCTGGCTTCATCTGTTGTGCTGAATGGTCACATTATTCAGACTCTTCCATCCATGGGGTCTGTCACCCCATGTGGGGTCCCTGCAGGTGAAAGTGGTCTTCATTAAAAGGGATCAAAACAAATGCAAAGTGGCACACAGGGCATTTTCCTACGAATACACATTGCTACTCTAAAATTTGTGTTCCACCATAGTGATTCAACTCATCTGGTGTCACCTAGGTATTTCCTAGCATCCCTGTGTAAGCAGATAAAGATCTGGGAGCACAGCACGTCAAGGGATACCCACCTTCACTGAACAGATAATGCAATGAGCACCACCTACAGAGACTCAAACGGTACATAATGAAAATGAAAGGAAACAATGTACTGCACAGTGCACACTTACTTACAAAAAGCAATGCAGACCTACCACAGTCTCAACAGAGTCTTAAAGCGTTAACATGCAGGGTTAACTAAGAGTTAATATATTGTGAAGCTTGTGATATCCAAAGGCTATTCTGAGCATTAACCACTAACACCTTCATTACCATCACAAATTACTACACAATCCTTCATCCTCTCTCTCCACCTGATCTCAGCTCTTTCATCTCTGCCCTCAAAGCCACATTCTCTAGTAGTCAGAGACAATAAAGGTCTAATTCATCTTGGCCAGAGCTTGTGAGCACAAATACCTGGCCAGTAGGCCATATGGTTAGTCTGAGTAGGGGAAGTGCATGTCTGTGTGTATAACCTTACCTGTCTGGCTGCATGACATTGTTTGTGTGTGTGAACATGTACAGGTTGTGTGATTAAGTGTGCAGATATACCCATTTGTCTGAGTGTGTGTGTGTATTTTCTGCCCAGGTCTCTTTGCACATGTCTTCTCATTATGGTACTAATTACCCGGGTGTGGACTTAAAAAGGACATGAGATTTTTAGTCCAGAGACTGGAGCTGAATTGTCGTTTCCCAGTCTAGACTGATCTAGATGATTAAAGGTTGTGCCACAGTGACATAGAGTGAAAAAACAGAGGATTTGGCGCAGGGAGTCTTTTTGTTTTACCTGCTTCCGTCCTCTGTTTTAACAGTTTAGAAAGGATGCCCGAGATAGGGGGCTGAGCTGTGCAATGCCTATGGCAAAATATCAAGACAGAAAAGTTTTTATTTAATCTGATCCAATTCCATTATGGCGTCCCGCTTTTCGCTGATCAAATTATTCTCTTTCAGTGTGCTCATGAATTCTTGAAGGCATGTTACTGATATTAAGTTCATTCAGAACAATTGAAATAAGTGCTTGCACCTCTTTGCCCTGCTGTAAACATTCACTTGTGCCCTCTTTAAACTTTCTTCCAGTCTCTATTTAAAGGGCAGACGCTAGTAAAACTACCCAGCTGTCTGCTCTCTCTCTTTCTCTCTGTAAACCTAGCCAGCTGTCTGCCCTCCACTTTTGACCTTGTTTTGATGAACACTGTTGTATGTGTGTGAGTGCACACATGCGAATGTGCATGTGTGCGTGCATACATGTCAGTGGGCTTTCAGTGCGACCCTTGACCTTTTGTGACTGACAGGCTAAATCTAGCCACCCTGCCTCTCCCTCTTGCTCTCGTCTCCTTTTCTCCCCTCTGTTTCCTGACTGATAGCCTGTCAGTGGGACAAGATCTCAGGCTAGGGCATTATATGTGTGTGCGTGTGTGTGAGGGTGGGTGGGTGTGTGAGTGCCACTGAGACAGGGAGGGGAATAGAGCACGTTCAAGTGTGTGTTTGTGTATAGGTGAAGGTGTGTGCACAAGCTAAGGGGGTCACAGAGGAAGACACTGTCCAGACATTTCAAAAATAACAACCCAAATAAGTCGTGAAGCTGTGTCTTGATTGTGTGTGTGTATGTGAGTGTGTGTGTGTGTGTTGTAGCAAAGATCTGGTTATTATTTAGTCAGGCTTTGACCTTTGACCCTCCCCTTTGACCTCCCACATCCTGTTCATTGGAGAAACGATGGACACTCATACATATGCACACACACACGCACACAGACACACCCTGGGATTTAAGGGGTTTGTGTTTGTAAGGGCTGGGAGTAAATTCAGAGATTTAGCGATTTCACTAACGTGAGTAGTTCAAGGTAGAAAAACATGACTGGACTATCAAGGAATGTTCACAAAATTGATCAAACATGTTTCAGAGATACTGTTAACATGCACGTTAGCTAGAGGCAGCCAGCATTCTGCTTTAATATAACCCATATTTTAACAGTTATTCCCTGTATACCTGTCGGTATCTATTTTATGCCATTTTATCAATTAAGTTTGCACCAGGGCAAAAAAAAAGACCAGAGAGACATGCAAAGAAATACAGAAAGTAGGGAGCAATCCATAGACAATTTGGAAAACTGAGAATGACGTAAACTGTTATTGAAAGGTTTTTGATGATTACTGCCAATAATATTACTATTTATTGATTACTGCATGCACCAGGCTTTTGTTCATTCAATAAAATGACCCCAAATTATACAAAGTATCACCTTGGCAACAAAGGTTCTTTTGCTGCCAATACAATAAAGGAGAAGAAAAAGCAGCAGGAGTAGCTCAGGGCTCTTTTCCTGCTGGATAACATTACTTTGTTCTTTTGTGATAACGTCTACTCAGAGCCTTGTATTAGCCCTCATTATGACTGCCTAAGCTTTGTATATCTGTTCTTGCATCCATGCGTACTGGGCAGTAGCATTCATATATATGATATATCCAATTATTGTTTTATATTAATATTCATGCACTGTATGTCCATTTGTTGTATATAAAATATATTTATCTGTAAGAGAAAGAGACATAATTGTCTTTTTTATAGCACATGTATGACTGTCAATTACTTCTTATCTAATCTCTTAGTGACATTCTTTCCAGCTTGATCACAAACCCCATGGCTCCTGGTTGTGCAGCCATAGCCACTGATAAAGAAACAACAACACAGACAGAAATTCAGCTGTGGTTAGAGAGCGTATGGTGCCTTCTCCATTTTGTGGTTATGGATGGATAGTTATAAACGGTTAACCTGGTTAACATCTGTTTTTGATTTGACCGAGGACAGATTTGAATTGCACTAGTTCTATGCCTTGCGGTTCCATTACCATGACCACATGTTATCATTGCACATATCCCAGCAGTGATAGCAGTAAATATAATCACATCCTTCAAAATGAAATGTAAAGAAAAGAATATATTGGCACATCGTGACATTTATTTCACCAGTCTACCCAAGGTATCCAGCATTAAAACACACACAATAAAACAGAATGCAGCAGCATAGAAAACAAAATAAAAACAATAAAAATACAGCAGTGAAGTGGAATTCAATAAACTCACTTGAAAGCGCAGACTCAATTATGGTCAGGCTTGAGTTTAGCTGGAGGGGAAAACTTTGTTTTTTAACTGCCGGGGCTGGGTGAATGGGTTGACTTGGTGCTTGGGTGAGACATTTGTTTGGGCAGTGTGCGTGCACGGGTGCGTTAGTGCAAGGGTGCGGGTGTGTTTGTGTGTGTTAACGGATGTCTGCTAGTGTAAGCCAAACAGCCCCTATCCTTAATTCCAGGGTGAACTTGGACTTCCTCTCCTTTCAAGTCTTCTTTTCAACACAAGACTTTTCTCAGTGAGTCATCTATCAGTCCAGTCAGGCCTCTGTCTTCCTTAGTTAGATGTTTATTGTTCTCATATTTCTCTATGGTATACTGCTTATGTAGGAGCCTATTTCAGCAATTATTTGGTACCGGTAAAAGAAGAATGATAGCATCTTTCAAATGATTTTGAATCTGACAGCCTGAATTTAGGTTTGCAGAAAAAAGAAAAATATGTCTATGTGTTGTTCTGTTTTGTTTTTTTTTTCATACCAAATTATGGGTTGGACCCTTGAGGGGACAGGGTTAGTCAGGCATTGCTTTCTGCCACAATGTCTGTTTTGCTACTACCAACAGGACTTCCCAAGGTCAGAAACATTAAAATCCTACCCATAAGGGGATTTAATCTCATATTGGCAACTGTAAGTCATTCATTAGTTTTTATATCACTCTTTAGGGTCTTTGTTCAGTAACCACTTATCCCTCAGGGCAGTTTCCCATGTCACTTTACCCATAAAAGAGAACCGTGGTATGTCTTTATATTGAATATACTGTAGGCCGCCCATGTGGGATGTTCTCTAAGTTCCCAAAGGTGTTAGTTGTCAAGCCTTCAGCTGTGCGCTTGTTCAATGTCGCCTCACACCAGACCTGACCCTGGTGACTTTTCACCTTTTGAAGGGTGAACTTTGACCTTTAGAGAAATGACCCTTGATCTTAACAGGTCCTAATGGCGCGGAGAGGACTGCTGGTGACAGGAGACAGATGGAAACACACATACATGTAAAGACAGACACACATGTGCTGGTGCACAGACATTGAGACACACTATAGAGTGGAGAGCGTTGCTCTGCAGGCCTGAGGAGTGACAGGAGAGGAGAACCATGGGGACACACACAGACTGAGCTTGGCTTACACAGGAAACTGCTGAGACATGCAGGTCATGTCTGTTTCCATGTTTATGGACCCAGCAGACATACAAAGGCAGTCAAGCACATACACACTCACTATGTGTAATCAAGTTGCTTTGTTTTGTGTGCTGTTGGACAGAATTTTGGCTAAGACAACATTGTCTGTTTGACAAAGTAGGAGCTGATTTTGTCTACCCAGAACTACAGGTCAGCTTGACTTTGTTTTATTACTGCTGTTTGAGAACATGTATGCAAGTCTGCACAAACTCTACAAGAACATGCAAGAACACAGCTGCATGCATACACCTTACCTACTGTAATTGAGTTTGCTGAAGGTTAAACTGGACACAAACTAATATGTTTTGGCCTCTGAGGGCTTCCTCCTCACTAAAATAATGAGCTTCGTAGTTTACCCTTTACTAAATCTCCCCAGTAGACCACAGATGGCCTTTCAATTACCAAGCTAAAACATGCAGAATGGCAATGTATGGCATTATCAATGAACATGCAAGAGGGACCACACTCTCAGCACCTCATGAGCAAGCAGGCAAACACACACACAAACACGCGCACACACACATTTACAGACATATGCAGACAAATACACAAGCATATGGTGTATGTACCCACACTTGCATGCATGCATGCATGGACACACATATGCGCGCACACACACAGCCAGATTACTTTGCTTATTTGCTTAGCAAGCAATCTTTGTTGGGGTCACCACTCCTCACCCCTGCAGTGCACCAATCTATAAAGCCAGCCTGCTGGGACCCGGTCAAGCCAAGGTATTTGTCGAGTGATATGAAGTTAGTTTCTGTGCTGCTGCTGCTGCTGCTAACTGGTTTATACTGTATCAGAAATTTCAGATTTAAGATAAATGCAGTATGCAGCAGAATAAGCCGGACTGTCAGGTTTTTCCATTCTGAAGCTATCCATGTGACATCGAGCCTTTTTCTTTTTCTCCTTTTTGCCATTTGCCTTCTCCAGGACAGACATAGTAAATGGCACAATTTTAATTTAACATGAGTGCTTCTTTGAATGCAGGCATATATCTGAGGTGGGTTGCAAGGGCCTGTTCTCCATCCAACACACTGTTGGAGAGCTTGTTCTCTATGAGCCCCAGTACAACCGTATTGTCTGTATTAACACCTTTGTTAACTCTCCAGCATCACTATTCTCACACTACACATAAGTTTCATTCATAAAGAAGATGCCAGTAAAAGAGGCACAAATCTGCTGATTTATCACTGCGATAAGGAATAAACTGATTTGAAAAGTATCCAAAATTTTAACTAAATTCATTCAGACTCTCCAACATGTTCTGAAAAGCTTAACCTGTGGCAAATAAATGGACTGCGTCTATATTTATAACTTTGCACCAACAGCAAACTACTATGTCAGTTGCCATCATTTCAGTGTCTTCAGCCAATTGTAAACAGGAAGAGCAAGGAACCGCTAACCCTGAGATAAGTGGCCAGCCCACGCTGAGCCACAGCAGCCCCCACGTGCAACACAAATTCTGACTTACCCACTTAAAGTTGTATGTGCTTATCTTATGATCAAAATCTTCTTTAACCTGCTACAACCTCTATTTTCTCACTTTTGAGATGCCAATCACTTTCTGCCACTGAACATAGCACATGTTAAAATGTTGGCATATGGCTGTTAATTGTAGTTGATTAAGATTTTGTTTTAATCATTTAATGAGTGAGTGAATCATTATCATTCTGAAATCAGTCACTTATACAGTATTTATAGAATTGCTGATACAGCCACTACTTACTTTTGGATGTTTTTAGTGTGAAATGTTTACCTAAATTTGTCTTTTCTGAAAAGGGCTCATACTGTGACACGATGAGATGAGAAAGTTGTGCAAAGCTATATGTATGCAAGTCCTACTGTTTAGGAATATATAATTCTCTATTGATATGCTAAAAAGACATTTGGGATTGGGGGTTTTAAAGGCAGATATCCAACAGGGAGTTGTGGGCTAGCGGAGGGTAGCTGCATAATCAGCTCCACCATCAGCTAACTGATGTTCTGCATAATAGAGATGGGATTTCTGGGTCAGTGTGTGTATGCGTTGTGTGTGTGATGGTAGTGGTGGGGGTTTGTCATTTTATCTGCATGGATGTCTGCATGTGTCCTATCAGCATGTGTATGCATGTGTGCAGTCTATGTCTCTATGTTTATCTGTGCGTGTGTGTGTGCGCGCACGTTTGTGTGTGTCAGGGGCACTGACCTCTTTCCCCACAGGGAGGACAGTCCCTGTCTCATTAGGGTAGAGAGATTGAGAGTGAGACAGAGAGATAGACAGACAAGGAAGGAGAGGAAGAACAAAAAAAAAAAAAAAAAAACAGAAGATGGGGAGAAAGAAACACAGGGAGCAGCAGTAGAAGGCAGGTATAGAATGTATTAGGGGGTTCATCCTAATACATTCCTCATTCATTACCACAATGAGCAGGAAGGGCCATGGCGAAGGTCATGAAGTTTTCTGATTCACACAAAAAGCAGTCGCACACACACATGCATCTCCCACTTCCCTCCATGGGGTATATGTCACAATCCAGACTTGACTGTGATTTAATTGAATCAAGAGGCAGTGTGTGGGTGTTTGAGGTTTAGGAAACAGGGGAAGAAGGGCTGTGGGGGTGGATGGTAAGAGTGTGTGTGTGTGTGTGTGTGTGTGTGTGTGTGTGTGTGTGTGTGTGTGTGTTTATATAGACAGAAAATCTGATTGTCAGGTTCCATATGTGTATAAGTGCACCCAGGGCTCTGTCTGTATTTGTGCGCAGGGTGGCATGCCTGTGTATGTCTGTATAGAACCTGTGGGTGTATATACACGTGAGTATGGGATTACTCAAACCTCTACAGTCCTGATCCAGCCTGCTTGGCTATTGACACAGAAGGCAGGTTAAAAAATTACTTTTAAGTTCGAATGAGGTGTAGCCTTTTTCTCTTCACAGACAAAACAAGGTTTATATAAGAACAAAAAAAAAAGAGGAGGGAGGAGGGAAGAATCTATAAGAGCAGCTGTACGTCTGAGAAAATCAAAGGGCAAAATGCAGCTCTGGTTATTATACATATCATATTTAAGTCATTAAAGGATATTGAAATCACACTCTGTAGGAGAAAGAAGAAAAAAGGGATTGGGGGTGAGAGAGACACAGAGGTTGAGTGATGGAGAAATGCTGAATGAATGTCATGATAATCCTCAGAAAAAAAAAGAATAGCAGCAAAGTACAAAGCAACCACAACAGAAGCCCTAAACCACAACGAAGCCCACCACCTTATGATCACTGAGCAATGTGGTTTATCTGGCAGGAGGTTCCTATACTTATTACAGTCATAATCTAAACTCCTCCTGTGCTCATGTTACAGCACTTAGGTCTACACATGACTAAATATAACCATTTTTGGTACAGATCTCCTGTCTCATCTTAGATCTGACTCTTTCCTAAAGCCTGTACTTCCAGAGTGTCCCAGTGGCTCAGTGTACATACTTTCACAAGGTTACAAAGCTTTCCACATCCTGTTTCCCTGTCATAGTTCAGATTGCTGAGCTGAGAGACATTTCTACCGCCTGTTCAGTTACATGCAGATATCATGCCGTTAGATCACTGCAAATGTTATTCATGGATGTGCATTACCTCTGAGAAAGTGAGAGATGGATAGGTTAAGGATGAGAGAAAGATCGATGGATATAGAGAGAAGAAGAAAATGCAGAGAAACAGCCGAAGGGAAACGGAGCATTGGACCGAGAAACAGACAGACAGCAAGGACAGAGATAGAGTGAGAGTCAGAGACAGAAAAAAAGAGGGAGAGAATTAAAGAAACCACAACAGAAGCCCAGAGCCCACTAAGTCCCCTTCTCCTTATGATGGTGGGGTGTGGTGTTGGGGATCTGGCACAACTTCCTACAGTACAGCCCCTTTCTAAACATCTCATATATACACCCAGAGAGAGACAAAGTCACAGCTAACCACATCACAACGTGTGTGTATATGTGTGCATGTGTGTGTGTGTGCTTGTGTATGTGTGGTTAGCTCAGCTGCTCCCAGGCTCACAGAAAGCATGCGTTGCCTGAGCGTGTCAGAGCTGTCTCTTGATCTCATCTGTCTTTTTATTGCCTAATCCCTGACTCCCCCCCCCATCCTTCTGTCCTTCATCTTCTCCTTTCACCCCAACACCCCTCTCTCCATCTTTTTCCTTAAGGTTTGAATATGACCTTAGTTGCTCTGGCAACGTACGATCCTTTCTATTCATGCCAATAAAGGTTGTCCCTTTTCCTGCCCTCCCACACATCTGTCATTCTCTCTGGATTTGATAACTGCCTACCGCATTGAACCTTTCAAGTGTTCCCGTTTTCTATAGATGAGTTTCAGATAGTAGCCAACCCACCATATGGGTCATTCATGCACTATCCCAATGGGTTGAAAGTGAGACGATGGTTTGCTCATGAATGTTTCATTCTGGTTTACATAACAGTGGCTCAGCTCTTTGGTAGCACACGCTGAATGTATGATTACAAAATCCTGTCTGCTCCGCTCGCCCTCGTCTTGCTTTCTGTCTGTCTGTCAGTCTCGCATACGTTTTCTGTCCATTTAAATTTGCCTCTTCTTCTCTTTATGTCGCATTTCATGAAAATAACTTCATGCAATCGAGACATATAACCATCACACAGACCCCCCCACATTCTCATTTTTTTTTTTTTTTTTTTTCAATTTCAACTTGCCTCGATGACATGACAGATGAAATTTGTGGCACAAAAGCATACACAGAAAGAAATAGTAAAGAAAAAGCAAGTGGGTAAAACAAAAAATGATGATTGTAAGAAAAGAATTAACATCCATGCAAACTAAGTATAGAGTAACATTGTTCCCATAGTATATGTATATATATATATATATATATATATATATATATATATATATATATATACACTGAAGAATACCTAAATCCTTAAAAAAGAAAAGTGTATTTAGACATATTTACATATGAAAATAAAATAATTTGACTGAACAGTTATGCTATATTTCCAGTGTTTCTTTAGTTTACAATGGGAATGCCATAGAAATTAAAGCATTAATCTGCAGTCACGAGAAACTCCTCTGTGAGACTTATATTCATTTACTTCACACAACTCAAGTGTTAATGTCAACATGCTCACAGTGACGATGCTAGAGTTCTTATGTTTAGAAGATATAATGCTTACCAGGTTTAGCATCTTAAAGCAACATTGCATAGAAAGAGTTGACAACTTTGCTAATACACACCCTAACATCAACACAAGACCTAGCAGCTAGCTAATATTACAGTACTTACTTGTCTATTAGCAAGAAGCCCAGCTTGGTGTCTATCTTTAAGTCCTTTACTTCACGAAACTCTTGACAATGACTAAAGGTCAGTCCTAGATTTGCTCTTGTCCAGGGTTTCTTGCTCAGTCACTCTCCTCGCTTCTGAGCGCAGTTATGTTGGCCACTCACCTGGCTTGACTGACACTAACTCCACTCTAGTCAGCATTCCCCCAGCCTGAAAACATCTTTCTGGTGTTCCAAAATACCTGTGGTACGAATAGCAACACTGCCCCAGTGCTCTGAGCTCACAGTCCAGTCTGTCTGGCTAATGAATGTATCTGACATTAGCACACACAATCAGCACATACAGCAGCTATATTTCACAGCAGTTTACTTTCCATCAAGCTCAATCTGGAAAAGAGCATCTGGAAGACATCAGAGGGAAAACCAGAAAAAAACAAACAAAAAAAAAAACATCTCCATAAAATATGATCCAGTTTGACCAAAATCTGTGAAATTGTTGTATGACTTTGTGCTGTAAAGCATTTCATACATGACAGAGGCACCATTTACCTGATTAGACATCAACATGATTTGAAATCTGTACAGTACAAAGTTATTTTATTTTTTTCTGTTACAACAAATAAAAGAAATGACTTAATGAGTTATTAGCATTGACCCTCATTATAACTAAAAAAACAAGAATACCAACCTCATGGTGAAGTCATAGTTCCAGTACCTATTCTCTATACCAGCTATAAATCTATACTGTCAGTGAGGCAGCCACAGTAAGTGCAGGTTCATAGATGATTTGTCTTCTTTCTCTCTTGCCTAGAGGAAGCAGGAGACAAACTGAGTTTCTGCCCTGCCATACTTCTGTCTTCCCCCAATAGAAAAGGAAGCTTTTCATTTTATGGCAAGGTCATGAAGCCTAGTGTAACTTTTTCATAACTTTGGTCATATTTTATTCTTATTGTTTTTGGAATGCGCATAGAAAATAGTGTATATGTGTTTTCTTTCTCCATCCTATGATATTGTAGCACAGGAAGAACTTGAAGACTGCTGTATCAACTTTTATTTCTCTTGCTCTTGTGCTTTTGGTTTCTGCAGTCCTGCATTGAGAGATGAGGCCTCATGATGCTTTTAGCACATGAGCTTTTATGTTTTTGCCTACAATTACTAAAGTAGATTAATTTTGTGTGTCACTCTGCACGACATTCATACATTTAATAATACTGAGTTTAAATTTTCAACTCCTCTGCTAGGGCCAGAATAACGTACATGAAAGCACAGTTCAGATTTCATTCAATTTGTGCATGTAATCTGCCTGTAATTTGAGTATGATTTACTAAGGCAGCAGATAATTACATAATCAGCGACAGTACATCCTTCTAGTCACATTCTGTGAGTGAAGGATTATCAACTTTTCTGCAATTTTGTCTGCAGTACCAGTTCACAAAAACCAAGAGACAGATGTTTTGTGAAACATTTATGGAGGAAACTGCATGTGTGATAATGTCTGTTCAGAAACATCAAATCAGCCATGCAATCCCCAGTTTATCCTTAGTTGGTTTCAAGTGACAGACATGAATCCAAACTAAATCTGCTGTCACTTAATTGTAAACACACTATGGATATGGCAGTGTATATACTTTAATTGTATCTTCACTGAATGAGCACTCCATCAGTTGTGGTCCAACACCAGCTCCAACAGCTGCGATTACGTTTCAGCTGCGGTGCTAAGTAAAGACACCACTGTGTCTGAGTCAGGTTCTCTTTGCCATTGAGTCAAGTCCCTCTCACCACCAATAAACGTGAAAATACTTAATGTGTTTCCATCTTGGTACAAATGCCTATTTCTGCACCACTTGTGGTCCAGTCTGTGTTCTGTCTCCTTTATATGTAGCCACCACTACTCTGTATGAGTCGGGTTCTTTTAGTCATTTACAAACACGATGCTGAGCAGACAATCACCCATAAATGTCTCCGTATGTCTCCACCCTTTGGCAGATATCTTACAGTAGGGTCTCTAAATGTCCATTTAACCTGCCACTGAATATAGCCTGGCTCTAATCATGACAGAGGGTTATTAAAAGATATTAGCACCCATATAATAGAAGTAATAATAATCTTTTTTATATTCTCTCTATTTCGTGCCATAACTTGTCTCACTCTCTGTCTCCTTATCTCTTGCTGGTCTGTCACTGACTTACTCTCTGTTGAGGTGTTTGCTGTGGTGATAACTGTGTATGAGTCAGGCCTTCTGGTATGTTTAGTTGAGCCTCTCTCTCTCTCTCTCTCTCTCTCTCTCTCTCTCTCTCTCTCTGTCAGGTCCTCACGGCCATTTAGTAGACTGTGAAGCTGACAGACGATGCCCATGAATGATAAATGATGACTGTAGGTCTGTCTGGTGCCAACAGAATGCATAATACAGCATAGATACAGCGATTCCTGTCCTCCACACCAGACACATGCTGCTGTTACTGTATCATTGGCAGATCTGCCCCTCAGCAGTAAAGTGTGACGGCTCAAAGTGGAAATCCACTGAAAACAGCATTCAGGTATGTTGTGTTTACCTAGAATCTTAAATGAAGCACCTCTAGAAAGAGTTGGCTGGCGAGCCCTTGAGTGCACAGTAAACTTAAAGCAGATGAACCCTGGGTAATGTTTTAGGTGAAATCATCATCGCCAGGAGTGGGTATTCTGTAATACTAAATTTCTAATGAGGATGATAAACAGATATCTCATTTTATGGTACATTTGTGAACTAATCTTGTTGACTTGTAAACTTTTGAGTTTTACCCCTAAGACCAGTCTTACATAAAGCACCAAGCTATAATGTGTTTTTGACCTTTTCTTCGCCAGCTGAATGTGTAAAACTTTTCCATCCATCATTTCACGACTTTCAATATATATTATGAATATGTTTTTCCTTTCACTTTATTTTTTATGGTGACTTTAGAATGACATTTTTGACCTTTCAGAGAAGATGTGGGAGTGCATCTGTTCCTGCGTACAGTTTGTCTGTATATTTTTGTGGAGTGGGTGGACACAGACACATACAGCAATATAGACATGTTTATACGCCTGCATGTCTGCGTCTCCGTGCATCTCATTGTGTGGGCTTAGTTATACCAAGGGTGCATAGGCATGTTTCTGTGTCTGCTTGCATGTAAGTACTGCAGACGTCTGTGTATAGAAGCATGTGCATTTATGCTGGTGTGTGTGTGTGTGTGTGTGTGTGTGTGTGTGTGTGTGTGTGTATGTGTGTCTGTCTGTCTGCGTGTTCCTACTGTAGTATGTAGGTCACCAATATATTCCTGATGAGGTCTAGTCCTCTGGAGAACTCTACAGATATGAGGGTCTAAATTAGACACTATTATCTGTGTGTGTGTGTGTGTGTATGTGTGTGTAACTATGAGAGAGAGCAAACTAGACACCATTATCAGACAAGAGCCTTATAGGCATGCGTGTTCAATTTTGTGCACATGCATGCTTTTACATGTAAAGAGCAGTATCATGAGTGTGTTTGTCCATCCATGTGCGTAGGTGTTAAATTGCATGCTATTTCCAACATAATGTATTTGTGTGTGTATGTGTGTGTGTGTGTGTGACAGTGACACATTGGTATCATCTGACAGGCTAGTTGCCTGTTACCACTGACCTGGGACTGTAAACCTTTCCCCAGTTTTAACGACTGTTGGCTCAGAAAGCCTGTCCATATTGTTGTTACCAAGCCAAACTGCTAATAAGCCTCAAGCACCACTTCTAGAAAACTATGTGGCATAGCAGTGTCCATGTGATAAGGTGTTACTCGTTGTAGGAAACACATATAACATCCATAAGGGTTGTGTGTGTAACATAGGGATGGTAAAAGCTAATTTCATAATGTGTAATACTGTATGTAAATAAAAATCAATGCTTTTCTTTTTTAAAGAGATGTTTTTTTTTTTTTTTAAGTGTTTTAGCAGACATGCTTTTGGACTATGTCAATCAACTATACTCACAAAGTATTCTATGCACAGCTCTTTAACTTTTACTTAGCACTTTTGTGTGTCTACCATTAAAGAACCATGGCCAGTAATAATAATATTTCTTGCAGTTACACATCTTATGTCACTTCCTCGATAAAAATGTGGCTTTCTGCTGAGCTGCTTATCTGGGACAGGCTGTTGAAACATTACATGTAATTCCCCCTTCATTTTAGGATGTCTACATTTCTAGCCAGCCTACTGTCCATAAGTTGCAGGGACAATACCGCATGCAGTCAATCTGTCAAACCAATGTGGAATTTTTGCCGGAGCTCAGCCCAAAAGTTATATTCAATCCGAAAGAGATGAATGGGAGTGAGAATGTGTACCTTTGAAAAGCTTCATGCTTTGACCAAATCATATGCTGTCACTCCTAAGCTTTGGAAGGCCTGCACTTTTCATCAAAGCCCTTGATGGCTACCTTTCACAGCACTGTCGAATACACCCTCAAAAGCTTCCCTCCCTCCTTTCCTCCCTTCCCCTCCCAAATCTCTTTCTTCTTCCCTCCAATGTCTACTACCCCTCTTCCCTGCCTCTCCTTCCCCCTCCCTCAATCCTTCCATTCCCCTTGTCCTTAATCCATCCCTCCCTCCTCAATCAAACCCTCAAATCCCTCCAGGTTTTTTTCTCTCTGTGTATGTGTGACTTCAGTACTGTCAAGGTAGATGAAACAAGAGGAATTCAGATTCATCACAGTTGTAACCTGCCATGATAATAATCCACTACTATTCTTCCCATGTGGCGGTAGGCCGATGTTACTGGCCTTTTCGGGGTTTATTTGCATATTTGTTTCCCCTTTGTTTCTTTTGATGAATTATTTACTGTGGAGAGAAATGACAGCAGAGATCACTGATGATTGCTGTCGCGGGTGGATGGGTGCCTTTCTCCTCTTTGTAATTATTCCCTTTTTTCCTGATTTTCAATCAAGTTTTTCACTCATGTTCCCCGGTGACAACCAACGAGAAGCAGAAAAAAACACATACATTTTAGCATTGCAAGTGGAACCTTTCCACTGTCTAGCGGGAGCGCAGCTTCCTTTGTTGTTGTAATGATTACAGAGTAGGAAACAGCAGGAAAAAAGAGGAGAGAAGGGCGAGAGTAGAGATCAAATGGAAAAATACTGTAAACACAAATGTGCTGTAAGGACCACCTAACTCACCTCCTACACACAGGACAAATGAGTGAAAACACACGCACACACATCCTGACTAATCAAGAGACTTGATTAGCATTAGATAAACTAATAATAATGATTGAATGGCACAGTTTGTGACCCAAGTTTGAACACCAAGTCCAATTGAACCTTCGGGAGCTTAAGGTTTGGGCCGTATTTGCACACAAAACAATGTCTAAAGAGTTGTAATCACAGTGAGTTGTGACCACATAAGCGCCTTGATTGTAAGCCTCAGAAACTGTATTCACAGTGTGTATGATGGATCTAAATCGCGTACACACACAACACACACTACCACCCTGTCCCTGTATTGCCCTATCCAGGAATAACAATGCATAATTCATGTCCCGAAGTCTCGTCTGCAGACAAAAGTCAGCGTTTGCATTTATTATTTATTGAAAACAGCTCACATGATGAATCCTTTAACAAACAGAGCTTCCAGTAAGCACTGTACTTATTTCTTCTCCTCTTGCTGTTTGTGTTTTGGCATAGAATTAAGTGGGCTCATTAGCACAGATGAGGACATGAGGAGAGGAGAGGAATGGCAGGGGAGGGAGAGACAGGGAGAGAGTTAAGAAGGGGGAATGAGAGAGGAAATGAGGCCAAAGGATAAAGGAATCATTTTAGTAAAGGTAGGAATTAATGAGAATATTGTGCATGGAAAGCTAATTAATTTAACAATGAAATGCTTTAGGGACTAAGTTATAACTTTTAGGACTTCATCCACATATCTAGAGTTAAAGTTTACTCTTGCTATCTAATGGGTATTTGAAATTACTTACTGTACAGCAAAACCTGGAGGTAATAGATTTATGTATAATAATGCGCTATCCACTGTCACAGTTACACTTGTTGTGTGGACAGTTTTCCTTGAGGATGGGAGGCAATTTATCCTAGAGTGAAAGGAGCATTTGCCATCCTATGCAAATGAAGTCATCATTTATTCCAGAGCACTTGCATTTTTTCCTTCTTCTACTCCACCCCTTCACCATCCATCAATCATCTAAGGCATGAGGTATTATCTTTGCGGAACATTTTATATTCAGTCTCCCCTTAGATGGGTGGACGCACACACGCACATGCACACGCAGAGTCATTTTTGTTAAATCAAAAAAATCAAATCTGGTCTAGCAAAGGTTGAATAATTGATGTGTTATGTTAAAAAAGGAATGAAATAATCATAGCCTGTTGGATGTTGGAGGAACATCAAACCCAGAATTGGAGCTTGGCAGACTGGGCTGAACAGGGTAGGGGCCTTATGTATTTGGGACGGCTGCCCTGTGAAATAATAATGAATAGCAAAGAGTTAGTAGATTTTTGTTCTCCACTGTACCTGACACTTTGTGCGTGCCCACAGCATGACCAAGGTACATCTATCCTGCATTAATGCGGCAAGATTTTCTGAAAGTAGTTTCCTTTGGCAGTCTGGGGAAACATTCCTGCAGGCCTGCAAAAGTGGATAAATGGCTGCAGTAGAAAATGACACAAGGTTCACGAGAAGTGCTGACCTAATGGGAAGATATCGGCGTGCTGCTCCACAAGCAATGCATCTCAGGGATGCAGCCACAGCTTAGCATGCAAGTGGGCAAATTGTTACATTTTGCCCGTTGAAGATAATGTTGCTGACATAAAAATCGAGTTCAAATTATGTTTGTTAAAATTAACATGAAGAAGTGAATTTAAACCTTATGAGAATTAACTTTAAGAGCTGAATAATGGGACTTTGTCTTGTTATTATCTTCTGACAAAGAGTGTCTCATCTCCAGACCACTACAGACTAATAAGTATGCAAAGTGTTCAGTTGCAAGCACACTTGACTTGGCGGATGGTTTATAATAAAATATCAACATTTTAGCTTTACTGTGCTATAAGCTCATGGTGGTGCTGAAATGGAATAATATCTGCTTGTTTGCTACAGTACACAAGTTGGCCTCGTTTTCATGGCTCATGACATGAATATATACATACTATACAGCTGTCAGATTCACGCCCACACACACACACACACACACACACACAAACCACTGCATCATCACTTCAAATAAAACCGTTTTCATGTTTAGGACCACCTTTAAAGATTGTCCCCATTTGGGATGCAACAACAGTGCATGATGAATACATTCATTCCAAACTCCAGTGAGAGTTGTGCAGCCGTGCATCTCTGACCAATATCTTTTTGTGATTGTATGAAGGCTGTAAGGTATAGATTTTCCCATTCAGCAGCAGAGGGATATAAATGTTTATTATTATTACTGTTTCAGTTTCCCGTGCGCCATCTGCGTTTTTGCCCACCAGTTCCAATTTGCATTTAACGAATGATCTCACAGAATGAGCTGCAGTGAGGTCAAGGGGTGCTTTTGCTCTCTTTTTCACTGTCATAGTTGGAATTAGGATTTTTTATAGATACTTAGAGATACTGTACATACCAATAAAAGCCACAGTGTGACCAACATGATGAGTTTTTAGAGAGAGGGTGAGGAAGGAGGCTGATTGACAACAAATGTGTCCTGTAAACTGAATTCCTTTGAAAGAAAAAAGACTGTTTGTGAGTCAGAATTGTTTTGTTTTTATCTTTTGGTAAAAAATAACACTAGCGCGCACTAAGCCTTACTAAATTCAGGAAACCTCTGGATGGATGGGTTAGGGTTAAAACACTTGCAAATGGTGGCATATTATCTTTCGTCCCTCCTTTACTTTATCCATTAAAATCCTCCCCTCCATCACGGTTCTCAGCCCTCCGACTTGAAATAGTGTTCGACTCAGTGGGGCTTATTTTTTATTAATTCACTGTTTCCTCCGTTACAGGCCCCCTTCTCTGTAGTCCACATTGCGAGAAGACCACCTCACAGGGATTTTCCCCTTCACCAGGTAACCACAAAGGAAGAAAAGAAGCACATTATCCACATGTACAACATACCCCCAACACACTCACACACGCATGAGTTTTCTGGTCTGTACAATGCTGACCACCAGCACAGCAGGAAACACACACACATGCATGCACACTGAATATTATCTTTATGAGGTGTTATACACCAGTGACCACCAACACAGGGTCTCAGTGTTCTCTAATCCACACTCAGGCTGAATAGACCGCTCCATGCAATGGAGGGATTACACTGTTGGATTAATAGGACTTTTAATTTGAGTCATTGTAAGTGCCCTTTATAATAAGAAAGAGGTGCAGGAAAGAATACCATTGCCTCTATATGATATTGTTAATATGTTACTACTGTACATTTCATCTGCTGAAGTGACACACAGACTTTGTGTCTTATTCATAAAGCTCGAGAAGATTAGAATTTACTACTATGAAATTACTATTAAAACTACTGTAGCTAGTAGCACAGCCACCACTGCATCATTTAGTTATATACCACTACTATTTTTGTTCTTATTGCCACCATAAGACTTGTGAGAACACTGTTATATATAGCCACTAATGAGCCATACTTGTTGGCAGGCAACGTTATGTTAATGTTAGACAGTTGCCTCCTTACTCACCAATATAAAGCTGAATTGAATTGATATCAAACAGGTGAATGGCATTATGAACTTTCATAACTTCATTGTACATTTTTGGTCCAAACACGTGGTGTACTTTCAAATAGTGCATAATACATACATTACTCTATGTACAATACTACACAATACTACAATACTATTCACATTATTATTACTCTCACACACACACGCACACACCTACAAAGACACACACACACGCACTTAGATCTTCATTGTATTGGCAACATTACAACAAAATCAGGCAAACAAAAGAACTGCTTTGCTGTTTCTTCAGAGATGTTCAGATATTGGTCCTGTAGTTGGTGGTGCTGCCTTCCCCCAGTTCCTCGAAATAGCTTTTGCTACTAACATCATTTAACTGAATATGTGCTGCTTCCCATTACAAGCAAAATCATACTTTTGTGTAACAGTCATCAAAGCGAAGACTTTTAGTTAAAACCAAATCCATAAAGATAGTGATGTATAGTACATGAACACACACACACACACACACACACACACACACACACACACACGCACACGCACACACACACACACACACACACACACACACACACACACACACACAAACCCAAATCCTACATCACTGGAAGTCAACAATCTAAACAGGGTCAAGATGTTGAGAAAAAAGAGAGAAAGGAAGAGAAAAGACCAACAGGCAGGAAGAAAAAAAGAGATACATTTGCCAAAACAACTTTAGCAGCAGAGTGAAGAAAGGTTGATGAATGGATGGATGACTGGATACAGGGAGGGAGTGGAAAGGAGAGTTGTTTACCATTTCTGAAGGCAACAATAAAACCATGGATTTAAGTATAAACATGGGTAAACAAAGGCAGCCTTACAGAATAACATTGTATTTTTCTTTTAGTCATTCTTTTCTTTTTCCTGTTCCTTTCTTCTCTCTCTCCATCCTAAAACATGACAGCTGTTCTGATTACACGTGTGTCTTTATTTTAGGATGTATATGAAAAGCAAAAAAAAAAAAAAAGAGTTGCATACTAACTATATGAAGTTAGATTAACTATGTTTTGCACAAGGTCAATGTGCTGCATTATGATTTCATCTTAAACCCTAAAACCTCAGTGGTTGTTGATCCATTTTACTTATTAAAACCACACTGTTGAACTTGCCCTTCAAAACTGGAAAAGCTTTCTAAAACCTCTGGTTGGAATTTTAATCGATTCCTTTCTTTAAAATTAAAATTGAAAACTCAACAGACATTTCAAACAACAGAGGAACCTGAACATTAATCATTTCACCCCTCTCATGCAAAGGTTGGGGAATTATTAGAATTCCACCAAGAATATAAAATTACATTACCTGCATCATTCTGCACTTTAAGCTTGCGTATAGTCCATCAGTGCAAATACAATCTGTGTGCTTGTATGACATATTTCATTGAATTGTATACCACCTACTGCAAATGAGTGGAGGTTTGGTTGTAAACAAGCCAGCTGCTGTGTTGTACTTGCAAATAACAGCTTCAACCATTGTAATCATTGCACAACACAAACAAACATAAGGAATGAAAAATTAGGGCATTTAGTTAAATATAATTCTAGGAAACTATACATTTTAGTTTAGAATTTAGTTTGAATACTGTTTTTCCTATTTCTTGACACCCCACTGACTTGTAAGACCTCCATTGTTTATTTAATCTTTGTTATTATTTGTATTATGCCTGCGGTTGCCTTGTTGACAGCTACAGCAGCAATTACCATCAGCCCATTGAAAGAGTTATTGACAGCTTTTCATTCTGGTCTTTCTGAATAAGCTGTATGCATCACGCTATGCTGATATCATTATCATACAAGATATCACTACACAGATTTCTGAGGCAGTGATGAGTGTCACAAATTAAGTGTAAGAGTCGGCACGAGACAAGGGAGAAATCCCTCACATAGGAAATACAAAGTTTGACACTTGATTGACATTGCATACCTGTAGTTAGTTAATACATATTAATGAATGATTAGTATTGTAATACAATCAAATTAAAGTTGAATCTCTGTCTGCTTTGATGTTTCTGACCTTGCTCTCATGTCAGTGAAGGATAATATAGTTAATATAGCGTAATAAAGCATAATATATACAAGGCTGAACACATTCTTGTATATCCACTGTATAAAACATAACTTTTAATCACTCTGAATCCTATACTTGAGCAAACTACAACAGATGGGCTCAGTGGAAGTGCAACTTGTGCAAAATGGACTAATTCATCTTCAGGCAGAATGATGAAAGATTAAATATAAATGAAGCTAAATTGAATGAAAATTTCTAGTCATTTCCCTGTTCAAATGATAAACCTGCACAAAGTAAACCATAATGTCTTTAACGTTGAATTTTTTTTTTCATACATGCTGCAACAAAACAGGAGAAGCAAAGTAGACTTAACGAGTCCTTTTTCACATAGAGATGTTTATTTAAATATAGCAGCTAAAATGGTCATTTTTAAACACTAAATTGGGCCATTCCCATCAATATGGAGCTGCTTTTGGCAAGAAAACTGGCATGCTTCATATATTATGCTAAAAAAATACATATTTGAAAGAAAATTCTGATGCTATACGCAGGAAATGGAGGGTAAATTGGCACATCCTCCCAGCTTTACATTAATTGTGCTCGTACTATTGTCAGGGCATTGCAGGGTGACAGACAGATGGGTGAGGGTTGACACATGTTTTTGTTGGAGTTTAATATTCAAATGCTCCTCATGTGTGAATACAGACACCTGGGGTAATCAACTGGCTGTGTGTACGTAGTGTGAGTGGCGTGCAACACTGTATTTACCATAAGCCTCTCTGTCCCTGCCTGTCTTGTTGTCAGGGTCTCTCCCTTGCTCTCTGGTGTCGAGTACATTGTCATGTTTGCTGACTGATTAAGAATCAGCCCGGTAGAAAAAATAAACATGCTGTTGCTACATTTTTATGAAAAAAAGGTTTAAATTATGGAGGCAAGGTATTTATTTCTGTTTGAGCTCCTGGTACGGCTGATCTCAATGCTATTAAAAATTCATTCGTTGGTAATACCCTCCCACTCGTCCTTCTCCTGTCTCCCTCTGTAGCGTGCTCATTTTCTCAATGGTATCGCTGTGTCTTTGTGTCAGTTCTGTTCATTTTATTGGCATGGGGTGTGATTCTCTGTCTCTATGTCTCTTTGTTCAGTTTGTCTCTCCTTTTATTCTGAGTCTTCGTCCCTCTCTCGCTTTTCTTTTCAAAAATCTGGCATGGAATCGAGACAGGAGAGCGCCTGCTGTTTTTCTGACACACTCTTCCTTTCTTAAATCAAAACCAACTGAGGCGAAATCAGGTTATTACCTCAGCTGTGTTTCTTCTCTCTCCCTCTCACCCGTTCTTCCATTTTTGCTCAAGGTCTATGAAATTCTACACTTTGAAAAGAAACAGAGGGCAGTCGGTCAGTCAGAAGAGCGGGTGTGAGTTGGATTCGACAGGGGATTGCTGCATAAATCAAGCAGGAAAAAAAATAAATTCTGACGTGTGAGATGGACGTCTGACAGGGTTTGTGTGTGTGACTATGTGTGTGTTTGCCTCTCAGTCTCCCTTCAAACTTTACGCTTCATGCCCCACCCCTCTTCCACCCATTCATACATAGTCTCATCATGTGGGGTGGCTGTCTGGCCTGGGTTGTTGTGGTCAGATATTTGTGATTTTTTTTCACGGCCTTTCATCTGACGAGAGAAATAAGCATCGACCACGATGGAGCTATGGTCTGCAAATGAAACAACTTTTACACCATGGGGCTGAGACATGGATGGAGGGAGAGGGAATAGATGGAGAAGTGGACCAGCAGGGAATGAGGGAGGATAACACAAGAAATGTTAAATAAACAAACCCAAATAACTTCAAATAACTTTTTTTGGGGAGAAAGAAAGATAGAGAGGGGGGAAAGAGAGGGATGATGAAAGATGTAGCGGCAAATAGGACCTAACTTTTGGAAAAGGTGAGAGAGCTGGATGGAGAGATGGAAGGAAGAGAAAGTGGTGATTTTTATAGATAGCAAGCCTCGAAAAGTCTGCTCTGAAGTGATAGATGGATGGATGGAAAGGGATGAAAGAAGTTATTATAAATTGGACAGGCTAAAGAGTTGAAGGAGAGTACTCCAAAAAAGCAAGGACGGTCAGTAAACAGCATGGCAGAGAGTCAAGCAGACATAAACAACAGCTACTACGCTAAGACGGATGATAAAGATGGAGAAATGGCTGTATCAGTGATGGACGATCAGCGATGATGATGGATGAACGAAAGATTGAAGGATAAAAGAGGGAGGGAGAGTTGTAAACAAGTCTGAATAACCTTATAACAGAGGCAAATCCACAGGAGGAAGGATGGATGGTCGGTTGTTACGCAGGAGATAAAAGAAAGTCAGAATAAAGTAACCTTCTTGTGCAACCTTGAAGAGGGATAGAAAGGTAGAGGAAAAGTGAAAGATTGACAGAGAAAACAGCCCTCAGCAACTTCAGATAATGGGAAATCAAGAGAGTGAATAAAAGGATGGAGGTCACAAAGGCAGAATAAAGAACTAATAATGAAGAAGTAGTGTTTGCAACTAGATTAAAAGGGCTGTAAAGTAAGAGGATACATGCAAATTGACCTTCAAATTTTTAAAAAATGCAAATTGAAGAAAGAAATGTTGTCATACAATGGCAGAAATCTTTTCAACAAAGGTACTGTATGAGACCGTGAAACTCTTTGTATCACTTTTTTGGCAAGAGTTGCTCTCTTAAAATAAATATATGTATAAATAATTTGGAGCAGCGGGAGGGATGTCAGTGTGTTTACAAGTGTGCCTGTGTCTGTGTTATTTGTGTTTGTCTGTCTTTTTGTGTCGCTGCAAAGCCCATGTGACAAGGTCAGACTGGCACTTTTGTGCGTGGTCGCCCTGCCAGTGACAGCCTCACGTCATTATCACAAGACTTGCAGTCTCCACAACAGACCTAATGAACACACTTGACCACTTGTCCACAGGAAAGCCAAGAAAAGAAACCAGGCCGGCATAAATGTAAGATGTTGAACACCAGACTGAAATAGCTCAATTTAAAAAAAAAGCTCATAGCCCAACAGACCAATCATCTTTGCAAAAACAGATTATTTTTCACTGAGATGTGACTGATTTATTCACTTGAGATATATCTGGAGACTAGCCTTGCATGACATAGGGAAGTTCCTTTCCAGTCCAATTCATCTGATATGTCTTTGAACTGCAGGAAACTAGAACACCTGGTTAAAAGCTGCATGAACAAAAGAAAAAAAAGGCAAACTCCAAAAATAGGCCCCTGTTGACCCTGGTCAGGATCAAACCTATGAAAGATTTGCTTTGAAATGAGAGTGCTAACCACTGAGCCACCATGCCACCACGCCACCTCTATTATCTCACTCATAGGACAAAAGGTGAGAGTGGTTTGAACTGTGTGTTTTCCATGTGTTATTAAAAGTCATTTTGAGCTGAGGTTCCAAGAACATGTTTTATTAAACATGTAACTTTGCCATTTCAAAGCTTTGTATTATTACGATGTGGGCAGTATATGCAAATTAACATGTTGCCTGCACCCAGAGGTCCCCACCCATTTTTAAAGACAAGGAAAACGGATCCAACTGGCTGAAGAGATACATGAATCAAACTAGGCAGTGTTAATCAAGTTTGGATTGAGATTCAGTTCTATTACTTGCCTCAAATGTTTTCAGAAAAATATTTTAGTGAAAAACTGTTTAGCCACAATAAGGGGACATGTACAACCAGCATCATGCTTTTCCTGCTTGAAAAACAGACAAACCAAAACCAAGCATACCATAGACAGTATAGAATATGAACATTGTATCCATAACGTCACCCACAGATTTCTGAAGAAGCTCAGAGTGTGGTGGCTACCTCTGTTCACGGCTACTCTACAAATGGGCAAAGAGGTGGAGTGTGGGTGGAGCTGAGCCTGGTTGCTCAAATATGCCACCTGTGACAGCAAACTTTATCAATGTCAAAACATGTTTATTTCTGTTGTGAAGTAGGGTATTTAATATGGGGACTTATGTAGATTGAGTCATTCTGGAGCCAGCCTCAAGTGGTCATTCGAAGAACTGCAGTTTTTGGCACTTCTGCATTGGCTTCATTTCAAAGCCACGGAGGTCGTCACTTGCATGACAAGGGGATGCCACAGCACTTTTTTTTCTCTGCTTTCTCTGGTTATGTAACACCTATTTCAAATATAGTTGTGTCTTTCTTCTGCAAGGACAGCCCAGTTTTATGAAAAGACCATCTTTCCAGTGATGGCATTTCTTCATAACGACTGTGTACTGTTTCATGTGGTTATAACATATGCATTCAGGTCAGTTAGAATTAAATACAGATACAGTGTTTAACTGCAGTTCTTTGCTGATGTTACAGTAATGCACACCTACCCAAACAACTCTATTTAACTCTATTTATAAAAGTGTTTAAGAATATTTGTTTAACATATGTGATGTAAAACATGAACAAGTCTTCGTCTGGGATTGATGAATAAAATGAATTCATGACTTTTCCAAACGACCTCCATTCCCCAGTGGTTGGGGACTAAACAAGGCTCTGCTGTATTCATCCCAGCAGCCCATCCTCTCTCACCTGTGCAAATTACTGTGTGTAAACAGACCGGATCACACTAGCTTCATGTGGTTAGCCACTTCCCTAGCTGGTACAGGGTCTACTCAGGAGAAATAAGCCATTTCCTGTTCACTGAGGGAAAGATATGCCCAACTGTAACCTACTGTAATTCCTTCCAGGTGGTGGGTGGAGTTTATCTTTTTAGAGAACGTATAGGACTTGACAGGAAACATGTTTAGTCATTTAGAGTCCCTGAAACACTTGTTTTCACTGGTTTTAATTTCTTTAAAACATGCAAACTGAATGCAGTACGTGATAGAATATTACATCTCTTTAAACATCTGGGCTTATTCTACGAACTGCTACGTTTTCAAATACTTCCAGATGGGACAGGATGAAGCAGGATATGTGTTACTGTACATATTACATTTGTGCACATAATTTAATTATGTGATCCTGTATTATGGAGGCACATTTAGAGCAATTACAGACATATTACATTCGGCTTTATGCAATTTTCAACTTCACTTGAGCATTTCTATTTTCTATTGTTAGTTAGCTCCATGTCTTAGTGTGAAATATGTATGGAATGAACAGAAATATAAGAGTGGTAACCTAGAAGATTTTTTACATAAAAAGGAACTGTTGGTAGGAGTAGGCGTATTGTGCACTTTTGTTGCATCTCTAAGATTAAATGCTTGAAATACGTGCACTCATCCAGCTTCCTCTTCAGATCATCAAGATCTAAACAAAAATCCGGAAACAGTCTGACTACAGAAGCTGCTTTACTTGAAGTTATGAAAAATCGTCTTTCAGCTGTAGCTGCAAGTGAATACATCTAGCACTCTTCTGCTTGTTTATCAGGCTGATCATCTTGGAGATTTTGTGAGAAAAGAAACTAATCTTAATTGGTTAATATCATATCTCTGAAAAACACATAGTCCGCTATGACTTTGACATGTAATTTGATGTCTTTTTAATGAATGATAAACTCGAGCAAAATCCTGAATGCTACTGATGTCATCTAATCTCCATGACAGCTTATTTTGGATGCTGAATCCTCCTGATCTTCTGCAGTGATATGTATGTAGCATAGTGCAAACGTTCTAACAGGCAAGTTAAAGATACACAGAAATGGAGGTTGAAAAATATATGCTCCAGTTTGTTTTTTCACAATAATGCAGTATTGCATTAATTATACACAAATAATTAAATATTTACCACGTTTAAATTCTAAAAGAAGTATCAGCATTTAAAGTGTATGAGTTAGTAAGATCATAAATTCACAATGAGCTTGCGCTAGAAGAATATATGATAGTGCTTCGGATGGATCATTTATAAATCCTTTACACTTTTTAACTGGTTTAAACAAGTAGCCTCACAAGGTCATTTCAGACACTGATCTAATTTCCAGGACTGACCTTGTGTGTGTATGTCTGTAGAGTGTGTCTGTGTGTGTGATAAAGAAGCATTCCAGCCAGAGTCGAGGCATGTCCTGGCTAATCCACAGGCCAAAACACACAGGCAGTTAAGTTTCCATGACCTCAACTCCATGCTGTTCAAACATGCACACGCATACTGTACACACATACATGGACACACACACACACACACACACACACACGCACACAATATTGTTTTCCCTCCATGCTTTTACTCTACTTTCTTTTTGCCTTCCTGCTGTCTTTCATCACTTTCTCTCGCTACTGTCTCCTCTCTCTGAATTGCAATGTTTTGTCAATTACCATTTAGTTCATTGTTAACCCACAGAGGGAAAGCGAGGTGTGTTCTGAAATACCACAGGAGTTCTGTCATCTTCAGAACAATTACATCAATTAGCTCACATTTAAATGGTTTCCAGAGAGGAGAACCTGGGCTAATAACAGTCCAATGAAATGACAACCAACTAATTAATCTCATCTCAGTAGGTACAGTCAGTCTGTCAGAATCTCCCCCCTCTCTTTTTTCTGACTGGCTTTTAAGGCCACATTCCATACTCAGTGGCCTGACTCACCACCTGTCAATCAAATATAAACTCACCCTTCCACCCCCTCTAGAGACGGAGGTGCATTCCAGTGTGTTGACATCACGACCATGCTGCAAGTCAGCATATTTGACTTCTAACATAACACTGAGAAAAACTGTGTTGACAAGAAAAATCACTTCATAGAGAGAAGAGTATTACACACAGACAGAAGGAGAAGCAGAAGAAAAAAACAGAAAGAGAAATGAAAGAGTGGGACAGAAAGAAACTTCTTTATTTTTCAAGCAAGGGGAGGAATTTTACTTCAAAACCGTCAGTGCCGCATAATCAAAAACTGACTCGGTCAAAAGCTAAATGCTTCCTTGCAGCTTAGATCAATTAACACAAAGATAAATATTAGCTCACTCTCAAAGTCTGTATGCTGTTGACTGATGATAGACTGCTGAATCATTGTGCCACATCTTAGAGTCTTTGAACTAATAGTTTCACAAGCTCAAGTGTTATAATATGTGTCATTTGAGACAGTATGTGCAGCTTTCTGCTTCTGGCATGAACTCTGGGACACGTGTGCTTTGAAACACATGCTATAGTAAAGCACAGATGTACCGCCACAACATAGTGCTTATTCAACAAAAAAAACAAACAAAACATTACATTTCTTACTTGCAAACATCAAGTCCGGCATTTTCCAGCTTTAAAGCCTAGTTTGTCATAATTGATGTTGCCCACAATAGTTAAAATCCAATGAATGAAGACAGTTTTCAGTGACAGAGAGTGGCTCATGAGGAAACGACTGTGAAAGAAATATGTGAGTCTCGGTTGTATCTTACAAAAAGGAGACACTAGGAGAAATTGGGGTTTTACAGATACAACACAGATACTGTCAAAAGAGTTTTCCTGCAAGTGATGTTAGTCAATCGAAAGTCATCGAGGTCTAGACGGCCATAACCGCACAGTGCAACGAGTAGAATGCGTTGTATATGTCGGGTAGATCTGTATAAGTGCATATATGTTCCTGTTTTCAGTCTTGTTCACACTGGTTTATTTATTGGCAAGAATTACTCATTAAAAGTGTTTTTTTTAGCAAGTTGCACCTTTAATTCTCACTTCCCTTTGGCCAAATTCCCATCACTGATTGATGTCTTAGTCACATGCACTACACACTGTAAACACGCAATTAAAACTACACATATCATCACTGACACCTACACATCTGTCATTGGGGGAGACAGGTGAGTGTGTATCCAGTTCTGTGTGTGTGCCATTTACTGTGAGAGCATAGTGTGATTTACTTGAGCAGAAATACGATCTGAAAAACACAAAAATGCCATTTGAAGTCATGGACTGCACATAATGTACTGCATGTTACCATGTAATTATTCTATTATATATCATGTTTTCAACACATTACATTGTATTTTAGTACATCAAAGTTTTTGCTCACCACATACATATGTTTGCTGAAAGTCTCAATCTCCAAATGTTACAGTAATTCAGATAAATATCTTATTTAGTCATTAAACAATGTGTTTTGAATGGGACATTCTCTCTGAAGTGGTCTCTCACACACCACAGCATTCTGTCCTGTGAGCGAGCAAAGCAATAAAATTCACCAAAAATGTCACTACTAATAATAGAAATTTCTGCACACATGTTTTATTGTTAACATTTGTATCCTTTGACCTTTCTCAAGCCATCCTTACAGAAAACAAGCTCCACCAACAGTACAAAGCTCAGATTCAGTTGATGCCTTCCATTAATTATCTTCCTCGTATCCAAAATGTCAACAATGAAAAAAACGATTTAACTTTAGTTAGTTTATTAATAGGATCCATCTTGATAGATAATATGAACTTTTAACTCCTGCTCTGCTGTATCAAGTGGTATGGTACAAAACATGAGGAGGAGAGGAGAGAGATGCATAATGTGATACATATTCTCAGTCATTAGTTGAAATCTGCAGCGTCATGAGTACATGTTGTATGCCTTATGTGACACCATCACAAACCATGATGTGAAATACTTTTTGAAAATATTGTTTTCCCTCACTGATGTTTAATTGTTCCTCAACCGATCTTCTTGTTCCCTTTTTCATTCTGGTTCCCACCACTAATTAGGAATGGGATTTAACTGCCGATGACTTTAGTGCGGGATCAGAACACACCCAACCATTATAAAAAACCCAGGGACCCATAATGTGGTGTGGGCTTGGCCACTAAAGCTATGGGGTGGAGAGACAAGAGGGGAGGGGAAGGGGGAGCTGGTAACTGTTCCTCTCGGTGGCTCTTTGAATTGTTGGCTGTGCCCTTTCTCGCCTTTGGCCTGTCATGAGAGGTTTCTCCCCCCCCCCCCCTGTTTTGAAGTTGTTTTGTGTTTGCATCCTCTGCTCTCAGGCTCATTTTTTCAATGTCTCTCTGTTTCTCTCTTGTCCCCGAGTCTCACCTCCTTCTTTACCCCCCCACCACCCCCTCTCTCTCACACACACACACTCTCGCTCTCTTTCACCACAATAAGACCTAATATGAACTTTTGACAGGAGCTCGGATCTTTGTTTAATTGCCAGTGTTACTGTGAATGCCCTCATAAATCTAATGCTGTAATGCCTTTGAAACGCCTTCTAGGCTTTGCAATCACACACACACACACACACACACACACACACACACACACACACACACACACACACACACACACAATCTCTTTCTCACTTTCTCTTATTTTCCTTCATGTACACCCAAACACACGCACAATCGCACACACAGATGTGATGTGTGAGAATGAGGGCGTCTGAGGTCGTTTGTGCTCGCATCAGACACAGCAGCTCCAGTGTTTGTTTGCAATTTCCACTGGCTCCGGTCCACTCCACCAAACCCATGGGAATTTGTGGATCAGCATCTTCTCAAAAAGCTCCTGGGCGTCAGAGTGTATAACTGAGCAAAGAAAGAGTGCAATGAGTGCAGTGAGGTTGTTATTTTTATGTTGTATTTCTGATGTATTCTGTATAGCATAGTTTATAGTGGAGGGTGACAGGGAAAAAAGAAGAGCGAGACAAGTGGTGACATAATTTAAGAGACAGTCTAACACTAAATAACCAGATCATACTGGAGAAAAAACGTTTATCTGAATGTATTATATTTTGTTGCTCGGAATGTCATTATTATAAATCACTATCTGGCTTTTTTTCTCTGATTATATTCATAAAACCTTATTTTGGTTTTCTGCTTTCATTTTTCTATCAACTTAAGCAGAAAAGTAAATAATACATTATAATAAGGCAGTATGATTAATCCCTCAGAAACTTTGATGAAATATGGCTCTTCATTTTCTTTCCATGCATTTAGTCAACGTAAAAACATTAAAAATAAAACTCAAATATTCAAACTCAGGCTGTGCAGTAGTTTTATATAATTGCTGTTACATATGTAATACGTTTGCTGTTGGGTTTTGCACTGTATCAGTTCAGCTCCCGTGATCGTATTCAGAGTATTGCCTGTGGGGATATTTGTATTCAGCATATGAAACTACAGTATATAAATACCTTATTAAACAAGTTGGGCACTGCATTTCATTGCTTGCTCAGATGTTTTTGCAATGCACAATGTTCCAGGCAGTATGGTAGAAGTTCAAACTGGAGGAAGGTCCACATTTAGTCTCATACCAGGAAGTCTAGCTCACCAATATTCTTACTTTGTGGTCAAGTGTGACACTTTTTTCTACAGAACAGCAATACTGTGACACCGCAGCAGTTTGGTGATAGCAGGTGGAGGTATTAAGGTCAATGTTGTCACTCAGTCGATACAAGCACCTACAGTACAGTAGGAAGCGCTAACATTACTGTTGCCTGGGATTTAAAAACAAAAGTATGAAATGTTTTTTAAAGATAAAGTGACCTTTTTTTTCATAATAGGCCAGAATCAGAGTGTGAATCATAGCGGGATTTTCAAGCAGACATACACAAACCTTTAAAAAACGAATAAAGTCCTGGCCTGAAGCTAACAGAAAACCAGTTCAAAGAGGATAAGTCTTCATCCTGTGGCACATATTTAGTTGTTGTTCATAACCTGTTGGCAGAAATCTGAAGCTGTGCATGTAACCAGAGAATTATAAACACAGTTATTGTGTCTTTCAGGTGTGGCAGAGTGAGAGTCAGAGGTGAAGATCAGCTGGTCTAGACAGGACTGTCACGGTAAGAGTTACATTCTTTCTTTGTTGTCGATTACAATATACAATACCTGTCTGTTTTTGCATATATCTCTGTTTCCATCTCTCTTTCTTTCTTTTTGCAACCTTGATGGGTTTTTTTTCTCATATCGTCTGTCTCTACATCTCTCTCTCTCTGTGTCTCTGTGCTTCTACAGCTGATTACATGAATAATTTACAGCATGTAAATCCTCAGCAGCTGCTTGCTGTTTGCTGTTTTGCCCTCCTTGTTCCTCTCTCTTTTCTCTTTCAGGTTAACATGGGAGGATTTTTCTCAACCTTGTCACCTCTCCTTCCCTCTCTCTCTTCCTGTGCCTGGGGTTAAGCTCTCTCTCTCTTTCTGTCTCCTGTCATTCTCTCTTTCTCTCTAATTACACAGCTCTCAGTTGCAGCCCTATGTCTTCCCATGGGGTTGTATGTCCTTATGTAAGGACTGGCTGAATGGCATTTTTTTCTTGTAATGATGGGAATTTTAACTCACAAGTGCACAGTTGTTGTGTATGTGAATATGTGTCTTTCACTGTGTGCTTGTACGTGCAGCAGTCACTATATGGTTTCAGATCCTTACAATCAAGACATTCATGCAGACTCCAAACTCATTGTGATTATATTTCTTCAGCAGCTGTGCCTTATGTACAACTGGGAAGGTTTTTTTCTGTCACTCCAGGCTTAAAATGGTTTAAAAAGGATCTCAAACTGTGCTGTCAAATTATTTTTTTTCTTTTCTTCTTTGGTCCCTTCAATCAAGGTCCTAGGCTGGACTCCAAGCATTTCATTTCATGTTGAAAAGAAATAAATTTGTGGTTCCACACAAGAAAATCTATCAAAAAATAGCATGAGGCTAATTCAAGGGGGAAAAAAGAGACAACGGAACAGAAGCAATACCTTTGGCTCTGTTAAATAATTTCTTTTCCTCCATTCAGTTTCCATTGTTTGAAGCCGAGGCCGATCTCTCCAATATTACTGCTAATCTAACTTCAAAGGGTTGCAGTCATGTTAAAGCACTTTTTAATTGTGATAAGGAATATGCTTTCATGCTAAAACCCTTCTCCTCTGTTCGTCTGGACAGAACCCATAAATATTGAGTCTTTTTTTCATTGGCAATTAAAATTAGAATTGGTCACATTTTTCACTGTCAGCCATTTCCTTTGCACAAAAAACCACGTGTGGGCCACACACACATACATAGAAACATGCATACAGACGCACACACAGTGCCAGACATCACTGTATGTGTGCATGCAAAAACACATACAGTTTAGACCTACATAGTGTTTTTGCCAAAGTTAATAAATCTAAACACAAAAAGCTTCCTTCCTACTGTCCAAAACTAAAAGTGCTCAAAGGTTTTGCTAGCTTTGCTTCTCAGGCAGGGCTGATGATTCACCACAGGCTTCCCTGTTGTTCCTATGACACATGAGATACAGGCTGTGCTGTGTTGTCCAGAGATAACACAACAAGATGATTCTTGAGTGAATCACTTGCACACTTGTGCTTTTGACACAGAACATTTTTGAAGCGTTGATATGTACACAATATTTTAACGCAGTGGAGCAGAAAGATGTAATTCTGTTGTGACAAAACCAGTTTGGATGACAGAACATTGTACAGAAGGAGAGCAGCATGAAAACATACACATTTGTAGTTGGTGTAGGTAAATTGCTGATCTATTTGCCTCAAAATGATTCTCCTAAAGGAGCACTGTGTAAGATTTATTGGCAGAATACAACAGAAATGGAATAGAATATTCATAAGCATGTCTTCATTAGTGCATAATCAGCTGAAAATAAGAATCGTTTTTTTTTTTTTTTTATTATTATCCTAGAGTGGGCCTTTTATATCTACAGAGGGAACAGATCCTCTTCCATGCAGTCCACCACCATGCTTCTACAGTAGCCCAGAATGGACAAACCAAACACTGGTCCTAGATAGACCACCACAAGCTTCTCCTAGGGGTGGGTGAGGTGATGGGAATTCAGCTGGTTGCAATCTGGCCGCTAGATCCTACACACTAATAGCTTTGTTTATGTTTTCTTGGGCCTAGATACTGTAGTTTTGAGAATAAGTACATTTTGTTTCCTCTACAAATGAGAGGAATAAAAATAAGAATCAAATGAAGAATAAAAGAAGAGTAATTGTGTGTGCTGCCAAATGCACAATCGCATGAGAAGAGTGATCATCGATATGTGTCCAGTACATATAGATGTGGAATGTATTAGCTTAGAACAGAACAAAGACAAGGCAAGGGAAATGTAAGCTATTACAAGCCATACAATTCAGAAGTAATAAATTGAATCCATGAGACACTGCGTTCAGTGTAAATAGATCCTGAGCCTGAAGAATGAACTGTGCGCATACAGTACCCATGCAGTTTTGTTCAGTTATGTGCATATATTTCATTGTTGCTCATTGACTTCTCTTCAGACTGCAGTTATGATAGCACAGTCATGTTTGACAAAACCATCAGGAACATCATTTTAATTCATGCGACATGTGTGTAAGGCTAAGTGGTTGGTCAGTGGATTCCCCTTTTCAATGCTCATCAATTCAACAGAGAAGAAAACTCTTGCAGTGACATACTGACACTGCAGTCTGATTGACAGCTTGAGGTTCACTGCAGTAGCTCTCACATTTTACCACAGCACAACTTTGCACTGCAGTCAGTCAAGATTTTAGACATCCTGCAAATTGTTCAAACTGAGTTTCTCACTGACAACACTTGGAGTGGGATTTGTTTCTAAGTTTGGAGAATAAACTATTAGTGACGCTGAAGGAATAGAAGAGGCTTGACTTCGGTTCGTTCCCCCTCACCTCAGCTCACTAAAGCATGCCTTTAACACTGCAGTCAGTCTGGGTATTGAGTTTTGGCTGACATGGCTAGGTTGGCTCACTGCTTGTTTAGCAATCTGAGCCAAGCATGTGTGGCCATGTGTGTTTATGTGCATGCATGTATGTGCTTGAGCTCCTGCAGGGTTTGTGTGTATGAGCCCTTATGTGCCTCCATGACCTGATTGTGTGTCTACAGTATATACCCTTACGTGCAGTGCAGTGAGTGAGGGCTATGAACCTTGGTGGGGTGTTTTTTTTTTTTTTTTTTTTGGTTGTTGTGCAGCGTGGCCTCATTACCCAGGTGTTTACCCCGAACCACAGGAAGCGCTTGTCAGTGACGACTGTCTGCTGGCAAACATCGCCTGAGGGAAAGAAAGACAGGGAGGGAGGAAGAGACAGAGGGAGAGAGAGACAGAGGGTGGTGAAATCATCGAAAACACAGCTTTTCAATTTTGTAGGAGTGCCTTGTGAACGATCTATCTATCTATCTATCTATCTATCTATCTATCTATCTATCTATCTATCTATCTATCTATCTATCTATCTATCTATCTATCTATCTATCGATCTATCTATCTATCTATCTATGCTTGTGTTTTGTGCATGTTTCTGTGTGTTTCTTTTTCCTAAATGTGTGTGTGTCTGTGTGGTTGTGCCAGTCAAACCCTGACTGGCAGGTCAGTGGGTTCCTCCACTCCTTCACCAGTGGAGGGAGGGAGGGAGGAGAGGAGAGGAGACATACAAGCTGTTGACAGGGATTTATGAGCTGATAGTGTCAGACTGCAAGCACAACAACAGTCTCCCTGTCTCTGCCTGTCTGCTCACAGAGGGAGAGACAGAGACTGACAGAAAGAATGGAAGGCGTGGGTGGGGGGAGGGTGGGGGACGAGAAAGTGAGGCAGCAAAATGAGTTGAAAAAGAAAGGACAGAACAAGGGAGCGAAGAATATTAGGTCGAGGAAGAGAGTTAGTGGATTGGGATGTAATTTCATTTGTTCAGGAGTTTCTCTCCTTTCTCCTGACACAATGCTCCTTTTTTTTCTTCAGACACCTCCTCCTCCTCCTCCTCTCTCCCTCCTCTTCACTTCAGCATCATCATTGTATGAACTGACTTGCCTGTTGTGTTGATCTGAGGCTGCTTTTGTTTTTGCTTGTTTAGATTCATATGAATAAGAAACCATGTGTTCATGTTTTCAATATAAACTTATTGTTGGATCCACGTGAGAACAGAGATGATGACAAGGACTGTACTGAGATGACCATGTACACATATTCTGGACAATAAAACCTCCTTTGCCATATTAACATAACCCAAAAAACTGAAAATTACTCCTTTAATAGGACTATTACAATGAACTGTGGACAGTTGATCATTTTTAACCACTGTGCAAGAATAAACAAGCTATTGATACATTTTAGCACATTAGTCAATTCCTCTTTGTGGCTGCATGTGTGTGTGTGTGTGTGTGTGTATGTGTGTGTGTGTGTGTGTGTGTGCGTGTGAGTGTTCAGATTTGTCATGGTGAGTCATGACTGGAATGTTCACTGTTAGATGACACACGCTGATATAGTTGGACTGTCTGACTGTCTGACATATGAGAGAAACAGTCTGGAGGGTAATTGTGTCTAATTGCTGTTTTAAGCATAAATCCATAAGTCTCTATTTTGGTTTGATGACTTCCACAATACATCCTCTTTTATGAACCTATATGGCCGTAGGTCCTTTTCAGACGAGGCTGTATTTGTGTAGTTTTTATATAGCAGTGCGCTCCACACCAGACTAATTGAGTTTGCTGATGCCAGTTAATTCTTTAATATAAGATCATTTTGCTTGCACCGACATTGAGAGATTGTGTCAAAGATGCTATAATTATATGCTGTTTCTAAGTGATTGATCATCCGTATGTATCCACTTCCACTTCACTGTATGTTCTCATCTCTAAAAACATACTGTACATATATATATTCAGTGTCTCTGACAAGACACCGACTTCCAATTTTGGATATTGTATAGTAGAGTCTAAAATACCATACCCTGTTAAATGTTATGATCGTCATAATAACAGTGATCCTGATGTGAAGTCTGCCAGACTGACATGTTGGGAGACAGACAGCCTGACAGTGCAAAGCACACATACCCCCTGAGGATAATATAGACTGCTAGTGATTTATATGTCAGTTCCTGTTTAATGATATAGTATTAAAAAGTAGTGATTTATGATGCAGTTTTCATTTCACACAGACACTCAGATTCAGGGCCAAGGTTTAACTTACACCTTCCAACATGCTGAGTAATGAACTCATGTTGAGTTTCTGAGAATAGCAAACATCATTATGTTTTTAATGTTAACTCCTGTCTGTAGATAATGGTCAAAGGCAAAGGTTTAGTGCAAATGCAATGAAAGTAAATGTGTACAGTGAAGGCAACATGAGAGACCCTCAGACAGATACCCTAAGCCGGTTGTTCTCAAGGGTTTGGCTCTGTTTGGTCAGTTCAACCACCTTGTTCACATGGAGTGTGAAGAGCAGCACAAACTCTGTAGACCGTGAGAGTCTTTAGAATTTTTTTTCTTGAGAGTTTTTAGGTCAGATTAAACCATTATTGTCTTGTATTGCATTATATTAGACACATACAGTAAAGACATGTTCATACTTCCATATGTCTTCCATGTGTAAGTGCGACATTGGGGGAATGAAATTTAAATTAACACAGTAAATATATTGTCAATACGTGGTGATCGAAACAAATAATATTCCACCTTACACCAGGATATGATTGATTTATTTGGAGATTACATTAAAAACAAAAGAGAGTGAACTGCATGTTTCTTATGATGCTTCATCAGATGCTTGGACTGCCATCAGGTGTGTCTTTGAATAATCAGGTGCGGATTAGTGGATTTTCCAACAGATTCACAATCCCTAATACACATGCACATCAAATGCAATAGGTACTAGTAACTATAATTGTACTGTGTAATATTAGACTTACATTATCTATTTACATAAGATAATGTAAAAATGGGCTATTCTATCTCTGATACTACATAGGATGAGTAAATCCAAAATGCATACATTTTTTTATTAAATACCACCAATATCATACAGTACAAAATACATGAACTTCCCCATAGTAGGATATAAAAAATAAATTAGCAGAAAAAAAGTAGAAAAAAATATAAAAATCCTATACATCTGTGGTTATCCTATGCAATACTGGACACCTGAATTGTCTACACCTTTTATTCTTTGGAATTTTTTGATCATTGTAATATATATCTATATTTGCAAGCATTGATTTTTGTATATGTGTGCTCTCTCTCTCTCTCTCTCTCTCTCTCTGTATCATGCAGATCTGCCAATAAATCAGATTGAAAATGGAGAGAAATGAAGATAAAGAGGAAAACAGCCCAATGGAAGAAAACAAAACAAAATGTGAACAGAGAAGGGAAAACATTCACCTCTCATGTGTACAATAAATAATTAAATTATGTATATTTGTCACATATAAGTTACCATCTTATTATTCATCTTTGTTGTCATATCCTTCCACTGCAACTCAGGCGTCTCACTTTTGATATATAATCAACATCTGGTGGCTCTGCAGTCTAGTTTAGGATGTGTAATCATCAAGGATTTTCAAGTGTTACTTTTCACAGGGTATCACTGACTCTAAGTTAGAAATCATTATGCACTGATGTTATTTTTTATGTGTCATATGGTGAGAATCATGACAACTCCTGCCCATATTTTTTGAACAATATGTGATGTTCATTGATATATGAAAAGTGCTTTTTATTTGCAGTCCACATTTTGTTCCACAATACTGAACATTATGTTCTTTCTCCAGGGCATAGCTTTTTCTGTAATGCTTTTCATGTATGCAGATTTAAGAGAACATGTGGTCAGAACAGTGTGTACATCTAAAGATTACACAGCTTTGACAACCCTAGTGTCTGGTACAATAACATGTTCATGTATGTGCACTGTATCTGTTGAGAAGATGTGATCCCAATTTGGTCACGGGGGAACAAAGACAACATTAAGGACATGTACTCATACAATATGCAAGGCTCTGAGGAGAAATATTACAAGACTTTAGTGCTCTCATGTGACAATATATGTACAGCGTTTCACTTTTATCATCGCAACATAGATTATTAATATATTGTTTCATGAAAAATCTAGGTAATATAATGTTGAATAAGAAATGTTAATGGATCCTCAACAGACCTGTGAAAACACGGGACTACACTTGTCATATGAGACTCTAGCAGCAGTGTAGACAAGATGCAGTGTATAGTATAGAGTACTTCTTCCTTTGCAACATCAAGAGAATGAGGGAATTACGCTTTCTTCCACATCTGTGCATTGGATCCCTTTGAGTGGCTTAGACTTGAGTGGCTTGCTGCAGGGTGCTGTGGAAATGATTGTGTGAAGTGCCTTACTTCTACCCACCATGTCCAACTTTGGCTCTTGAAAAAGTATTGCCTCATAGATACAAAATTCAAATTATAATGGCTTCTAAAACCTCTTTTTAAGATATGTTTGTGATTCACTTATAGCCTTTCTTTTCACAAGTCCAGTTTGACCTGTAATGATAGAAGCCAAACCACCTTTCAGCAATAATGATAGGTGTACCTACTTACCATCTAAGTCATCTACAATTATGTGATTTCCCTTTTTGCCTCGCAGACCTTATTTATTTATTCATTTTTATTAAACATCACATATTTTCACAGCAAAACTCACCATATGCAGCATCTTACTGATTACATTTACCCCTCAATAAGTCAATAATTTAGTTTATTTGATTTTTGTAACCCCAGATATTGTTCTGAAGGCTTGATATAGGGTAATTAAAACAAGACTAATCATCTAGGGCTATTCTATCAGCTCTGTGGGGTTAAGCCTGCTGGGAGATGCTTTTGAGATAAATACAAAAATCAGTATGCTAGCATGGTACCATATTTACAATGCCCATACTAAAGTGCTAATGTTTTACATGGTCACCATCTTAGTTTTTGTGTTAGCATGCTACCACTAGCTAGTGCTAAAACAAAGTGCAGCTGTGGCTGTACCTGTGGCTTATGGGAATGGCATTAGTCTGTCATGAATGTTTGTACAAAATTACGTGGCAATCAATTTATTAATAGACGTTTCACTAATGATGATAAATGAAAAAAATGTATCTCGTCCTGTAGTTTCCATCCAATAACTATGAAGACATATCATGAAAACCCACAAAATGTGAATATCATGATGGTACAAGTGGAAAAGTTACCAAATCCAGTAGCTTTTGTGATATTTCAGTCTGACTAGTGGCATACTGACCGACCAACAATGTCCCCTATACTGTTAGTTAGACCATTTAACAGCCTGTCACAATCATGACAAAACATCTTTTCAGCAAATGTAGGAAATCCAAAATACCAGAGCTGAGTTAAACCTATTACACCTCTGCAGTGAACCGTTTTGAGGCCTCCCTCTATCTTTGTATGTGGTTACTAACCTCAGTTACAGTGGTCAGACATGGGCCCCTTATGTTTTCCATGGACAGTTTATCACACTTCCTTTCCCTCTGCTCTGGGCCCCCAGTCAGTCTGCCAGACAGGAAAATCATAGACTTTGGGACATACCATTACTGTGCAAATGGTATATTGCTCTGTACTGCATAATGATGATATATAACCTATAGGTCTCACAAGTAAATACAAAACAGGAAGCAGAATTGAGCTAAGTTTTCCTTTTACAGCCTTCATAAGTGAATATAAATATTTGAATTACACATTGGATTGATTGAAAGTAAGTCAAAATGATCTTATACATTGTGAATGGATTGGAATTTAATGGTGGGCAAAATGATTTTTACTTGAATGTCTGTGAATGCTATGTCATTTGAAGAGTGTGGTATAGAATTTAATTAAATAAAGTATTATCTAAAACATTTATGATTCAGTTGATTTCTCTGGCATTGTGTGGTATAGATCTAAATGTCAGGTAAAATGATTTTATTAGTTTGGAGCGCAGTTTATCACACTTTCTGTCAGTCTAGCCTGGCTTCAGAGTCATTCGATCAAACACCAACAAAACAGATTTCCTAAGAGGGAACACAACATAAAACTCTGCCTTCGTCTCTGTCCAACATCAGACCTTATGCTTCTCCTGCTGGACCATGAATTGTGCTTAAAATATAGAATCAGGTTCAAGAAAAAATAGAAACATTGTTTTTTGCAGTTAAAAAATAGACATGTTTAATAGTATGCAAGCTATACTGTGAGCATAGACCTTAAAACCTTAAAAAAGAAACCCTCATTGATTGCCTGTTTCTGACTTATTAATGATATTTGCTAAAGTAGAACTTGTGAGGTAGAATACTCAGTTCCACTGAAGTAGTAAACATGTGCCTGACATACAATGCTTAATAATAAACTAACTTAAAGTAGGGCAAACTATAGGTTATGGAGTATTCTACTAATGTATTATGTTTCTATAACATTTGTTCTGGAATAAAAGGAAAAGAGCACCATGTCTTCTGAAACATATATGTAAGAAGATACACATTTTAAGACCTAGTTCTATTTTTGAACTTATAGTCATTGAATAGGGCTTTATTTTTTAAAAGTGAAAAACATGACTCCCATAAGAGCGTACCTTCCATTCTGTTACTCACCATTCATTTTCCACCTGCTTTTTAACATCGGCTACAGGCTCTCTGTGCAAAACAACATATAACAATAGGTTAATTTGACACAGGCTGCAAAGTTAGGATGGGGCCTCTCAAGCCATTAGACAGTGCCAACAAAATAAGGCTTTCTGGTTGCTATTTTCAAGTTTTTGGAGGAAGTCATTTGATTAATAACATCAATTTTAGCACTCTACACATAACTAGCACCAACTGCACCTCGTTTTAAGTTTCAAACATTCTGCGCCACAGGTTACAAGGTTAAATAAAAACTCTCATTTTAACAAGCCTGTTACCTGCACTTGTTTTTCTCAACGATGGCACAGACACATACATACAAAAGAGAAGAATGAAAAATGACAAGGAGGAGACAATTAAAGAAAACATATTATCATCATAGCTGTATAGCAGTGCATGATACCTGTTACCTATCACTTTAATTAACTGGACATTATGCTATGAAATGTCACTATACATGCGATCTTCCACTTGTTGGCTCCCATGACAGCAATGGCTCGTATTTTGTTTTCCCTCCTGTGTACCTCAGCCAGGATGTGTATGAGCCTGCCAGCCGTTAACCCCACAGAGGAAGTGTGCAGGAAATGAGATCAGCCTTAAAGAGAGGTAACGCCTGAGCCACTGACACCAGACCAATAACTGTCACTCACTGCACCTGATACTGAGAAACTAAAAATGTAGCAAATAACAGGAAGGTCAGAATTGAATAGAATAGAATAGAACAGAATAGAATAGAATAGACAATTTTGGTCCAGCACACTAAAGAGAAGAACATGTATAGATAAAACTAGAAAAAATGAACAAAACATCTTAAATTAAAATTAGAAGAGGCAACAAATAAATGAAATACAGAAGAACAGAGAACAGAGACTCCGTGTCAAAGACAGTTTCAGCTGTAAAAAACAAACAAAAAAAAAAAAAAACGTCAAAGTTAAGGTTAAACAAATCTGTAAAAGGGTGGGGGTTGAATTCTGGCATTGTATATGTAACTGTAACAGTATGTGGTACACATTTTCTTTTGTGCTGCTATAGAAAAAGAATAGAATAGAATAGAATAGAATAGAATAGAACACAAAATGACAGAAACAAACAATCTAGACCAAAGCATTGCAGACATGACCAGACTAGAACAAAACAACCCGAAGAAGAAAGAATGTTCAGTACAGCATACAGTGTGAGAGGAGATTAAAAACAATACAGGAACAGCACCACCCAAACTAACTATCAGACAAATTCTGTTTGAAAAAATTGTTTTCAGTAGCTAAAAATACCAGCAGGGTTGGGCCTAATTCAGTGGCTGTGTATGTGAAACTGTCACTATGCCCTGCACACATTCTCTTTACCATGATGAAAGACACAGTCTGTAACTTTCCTGAAGAAACCAGGCCTGACAGCAGTGTCGTGCACATGTGTGAATGTGTGTGTGTGTGTGTGTGTGTGTATACGTGCATCTCAGCGAGCAGCTGAATTTTTGCTTTCTCTAAGATTGAAAAAAAAAAATATATATTTTTTTATTTACTGAGATCGGCGGCAGAATAAATGATGAAACATTTACAGTGCCAGCAATCACCTACACCTAAGAACAAGAGCTTTTTGATAATACACATGGATACAAACACAGCAGTTGTTTTTGAGGCACCATACATGATTTCAGTGGGTTGAAAACGTGTCTATTATTTTATTTTGATGTTTTATTTCATATGTCTGATTTGTGTTGGTATAAGCTCCTGGACACATTTTGCCAGATGTTTTAAGACCTCAGGACAGATGAATTTAGGCTGTTTAAGTCCACTGACACTGCTCCACAAAGCAAATATATCTTGAATATTGCAGTTGCCACTCACATTTTCATTTATTTGCCTGTCTTGCCTTTCCTTTTCGGTGACTTGAACTGCTCACTCATAATCTGGCTGCTTGACATGTTACTAACACAAGTATACACCTTTGTTATGTTGTTGCTGAATGTGTGGTGCTTTTAAACACCTGAATGTACATATGAATAAAAGATGACAGGTGGGTAATGTGTGCTTATGCAAAATATAGTGAAATGTATAAACGGTTCTGTCTGATTGCAGATGTGACTCTGATTGTCAACAGAAAACAGGGAGACATACACGATCCCCTGAACTATCGGCATACGACTGAAACATTTCTTTTATCTCAGAAAAAATGGTTCTGAGATATAAAGAATAATAATACAAAAAAAAAAAAAAAAGTCAAAACTGTGAACTGTTGACTTATCATGCCCCAAAAAATAATTAATGTATGATGTTGTTAAAGTCTTTGTATCACATTATGTGATTCAATGAATGACTGATGAAATGTGTAAATATATGAACAAATAAATGAATAAGTAATGAAATGATTAATCATTTAATTAGTTAAACAAACCAAGCGTGCATCAGAGACTGACAGTGCTCAAAAGCCTCATTACCATATTTACATAATCAGACTTGTGCAGAAAGTGTTTTATGACAAATTTAACGACCACAGCTATCCATATTTATATAATGTAGTTTCAGGCATAGCAGAATTACATTTTGCATGCATTATGAACATGCAGAAAACTTATTAACCAAGTCATTGCTGAAGGAATAAGCATATTTCTTGTAGATGGAAGCTTCTTTTTTCAAGGAATCTATAAAAAACATCACGTCATATACAATGTGAATGCTGGCACTTCTGTAACTTGCTAAATGATGGTCTGCATTTAAATTTTTCATTGACATTGTATTGAACTGAAACCAAACTGAAGGATACAATTTACATATATTCAAAATATAATCATCCACAAAATGAATGACTTTGTGTGTGTGAATTTCAACTTTCAAACTCAAAATGTTGTGGTTTGTTTTCCACTGTCAACTCACAGTCTTTTGTGGTGTCTATAATCCATAAGTGGTGAAGTCAAGGTAAATTGAGGAAAATTAGCTGGTTCATTCTGCTCCACCCAATAAAGTCATCCACCAGGCCACTGCATTCCTCCTCCTGTTGTCCACTGATGCACCCCGCATTGCCAGCGTCATCAGCGAACAACTGCAGGTGGCAGAAATGTTGAGCTATAGATGAAGTCAGACATTCCACTGCAGGGGCACCCTAGAGGCCGTTGTTTTGTATATAAAATGTCCTATGCTTTTATGTTATCACAAATATATCACATAAATGATCAAAACAGAAAAAGGTGAATTGAAAAAAAAAAATAGCCTTAAACATAATATATAAAAATGTTGCACAGCTATGTTTCACTTTAAATGTAAGATCTGTGTCATTTAACCAGCATCCTTTGCTGTTTCATTTGTTCTAGGAAACAAGGGCAAACTAATTTAGCAAAAACGCAGTTGGCTGGCTGATGCAACACAGTGAAATTTGAGGAGCATTCATGCACAATAAACCACTTCTGTCAGACCACCTATTGAGATGTGTGTGTGTGCGCCTGAATATTTGTGCATGTGCACAAATCAATGTCAGGATTTTTGTGTACTGTACATGTACTGGTGTCTGTGTGTGTACCTGTCACTGATGTACACAAGGAATAGATGCTTCCTCTTTTATCCACTCCTACAGCTTCAAGGCATTTTTCAACACTACCTCTATGTTGTTGCAGCTATCTATTGTGGCCCATTCCTGCCATAATGCAAAATTTTGGCCTGGGGAGTTAAAATCCTGCAAATCACCCCACTTAGCTGAAGTCATGTAATTCAAAGTGAAGCCCATAATCAGTGTAGTTTAGTGCCACTGCTGTGGCTCAGTTTTCACTATTTCTAAGTGAAAAGCTCCACTACTATTAGATGATTGCACTGCTTTTTGGGGATTTTGGCCCATTGGTCACCCAGTGTGTGACAAGAAGATTGGCACCAAAATCACCTCTCTGTTTCCAGGAGATTGATTTGTCCACTGGGCAAACTAACCAGAATAGTGAATAAAATGGCAATTTTATCAGCACTGTTAAAATGAAATCTCTTGCTGTATTCATCTGCTCAATGTCCTAATGGAACAGAAGTGAAAACACAAGAATCTGTCATATAGTTATAGGTAAGGTAAAAGACTGTAATTTGCGCCTGATCAATATAGCAAAAAATACCTTGAGAGTATTTCTATGAATGCAATTATTGGACAAAAGAATCTGCAAAATAAATGTAATTTATAATGTTAACTTAATTAAGACATATTTCTGGTCTTTTGCTTGAGGAATATAGACTCTGGAAAATACTTTTTATAAAGGGGTGTAAAGTTGACATGGTTCGAGACATCTTTGTTATGACAACTTGACATTAAAGACAACATAGCCATAATCATAATCCTGCCATAGCGGCCTAATTATCAACATAAGGAAATAATTAATTATTGTCTAAATGACAGTATAAAGTAATGTTAACGCAAATCTAGATAGTTTCCTTAAGTTTAGTTGCTATGACATGGTTATATCATGGTTATGTTGTCTTGGTTAATGTCAAGTTATCATACGAAAAAAACATCTCCAACAATGTTAACTTTGCATTAAAAGTGACATAATTGGCCCAATGACACTTAATAAACATTCATAAAGACTCCTTCATGTTCAAGACATGCCAACTAAACAGCCTTAACCATCTGATCATACAGTAGCCAGTCATCAATAAAATAAGTAACATGTATCTTAATTTAAAACAGCATTCTTGTTTATCATAACTTGAGTTGTTAGTTGCACACTTTTGACTACAGCTATATTGATACTATCCTACTTTGAGCTGTTCCTTGGCATATTTATGCTCAACAGTCTGGTAATTGGCTTTGCTCAGTTGAATCTTCACCTCATTCATGCTTCCCTCTATCTTCTTCTCAATCCTCACAGCATAATCCCTGCTCCTCACCCCATAGTTCAGGATACCCTGCATGGAGTCAACCAGCCTTTCCTTATTCCTCTTGATTTTTTCCATCTCCTCATCTTTCTCTGCCAACTTCCTGTCAGCTTCACTTTTGACCTCCATGTTCAGCTGAAGCTTCTATGGTTTAAGGACTTTAAACATAGTAGATTAATTCAATAAATTAAATGTGAGGAAATGCACCATGAATGCAGTTCAAATGTTATATAATACATTTTACTATGTTTTCTAAATTAAAAAAAAAACATTCTTGAAGTTATTTTTGGTTTGTTTGCAGTGCAACCTCTAAAGTGTCTTATTTGGCAGCACACTCTTCATTTTTAGCTCTCTTGAGTTCATTGGTCTTCTCATTTTCAAGTCAGGGACTTTGACTTAAAAAGAAAACAGGCAGAACATACAGGCTTCTGGGTTGGTACAATATGTTTAAAATGTCCCTTTGACATGCATCCACTCAGATTGTAACATAATCTCTGTTGCTGTGCAATGTGGCTGTGTTATGAATATTCCAGTGACACTGATAGCTTGACTTGTGCATAGCCAGCTGTGACAGCAGCAGACAAAATAAATAGACAAACAAAAGCAGATTTCAAATTTCTTACTGGTTAAAGGAGAATAAAGTCATTCAGGTACTGAATATTTTAGTGAAACTGAAAAAAATGTAAAATCATTATCCTGAGTCTCCCATGAGACTCCTTTGAAATCCACATAAATGCTTATTTTTTATTTTTTATTTTTTTATTTTAAAATATTTGTTTTGTTTTCCCCCAACATAATCTTTGGCTCAAACACACAAACTGATCTGATCTGACTACAAAGTTTTTTCCTCAAACGTAACTTTTTTTTCTTTTTCTTTCCATCATGGATGCCATCCAAATAATAGAAAGTAAGCTATTTGATCTGCTGGTCACTGGGTAAAATAACGTTTTCATGCAGCCCTTCTCTATCAGACACAAGTTATTTGGTATAATATAAAACAAAATATTGCAAATAAGCCAATCTGCCAAAGTGCAGCATAAATACCTTTTATAGGATAGGAGGAAAACCTAATTTTCTGAGATGGTCATGCAAGGTCTTTATTTGGCCAACTACCTTTAATCCTTTCATTTAGAGAGTGATGTCAGAAATGAATTCAAATGTGATATATTTGCTCCACTGGGAGACTCCTGTTTGAAACTGAACAGACATTGTGTGTTAAGTGTTAATCACAGAAAGAACGTGCTTGATGTACTCTGCAGGTTCATGTTCTCCCTCTTCAGGATCTCTAATTGACCTACAGCCTCTGTATAGGAGTTCTTCATTTTAAAGAGCTCAGTACTCTCAGATCTGGCCTCCTTCTTGGCTGCCTCAAGCTCAGCTTGGCCCTGTTTCTATGTGTGCTTCCAATCATCTAGAACGTGGTGTTATAAATACATCAGTGAAAAGTGAGTAATGACAGGATAGCTCTTGGAAAGTGCAGAGAAGAAGTTGGAAGTCAAGATTGGAGCCTGCAACACTGTAAGCACGGTGTATGTATAAGCCTGCTGTGTTACCAGCCTCCTTTGGTGTTGTAGTAATCTATGGTCATATACAGTAACTATACCTACACTCAGTCTGTTTCCTAAATATTGTTTTGCCATCAACATTGAATTAATTTCTCCTCACCACTGAAACTCAGAATATCAGTGGTAGTCTAAATTTCACAGGACAAAAGTAATTTGCTGTTTGAGCTAATTCTTTGACATATTTTCTGTGATTCTCTTATTCTATGTATTTGGACTGTGACATATTGTTTGATGTTTTAATTACCTTGGAAGTGAAATGACAGTGGTTATTTAATTGTACACTCCATATGGCTGAATATACCCTCTCATTAAAGCTGCCAGTCTTTTACCTCATAATTACTGTGTCAAATCATATTCAGTAAAGTAATAACAGTAGGGAGCCAAAACATCAAACAATGTGTCACAGCCTAAATCTGTATGGACCTCAGCAAATGACTTTCCATTGACTTAAATCTGTGGCAGAGACCTCTTCTGTGTCACTCATGCACATGACAGTTATTTCATCCTGGATGATCATTGGATACTCATCAGAGTTAGTTGAGATTTTTGATAGGAGTGTGGCCATTCATGCTATTCAAGGCAGTTCGTTGCAATATGTGAGTCCAGTTTGACAGCAGTGGTCCAACACAATCAGCTGGTTTGTTACACATAACCATCTGGGAAGTCCAGCTGCCTCGCAAGGTAAGTCTCGTTCAGCTAAAAAAGGTCAATGATATTAGTAGTAACTGAAGCAATTCATTATCTTTTATTAGCCCCACCTTTGCAGTCCCTTACTGCCAATGTCACCGCTCTGTGTCAGCAACTGTGCTGCTGATTACATTTAACACCATCATCAAAGTAGAGCTTGCTCTGTTTATACCTTGTCAACATAGTGATATATTGAAAGAGGGTTCCAAATTAGGAAAGCTAATTTTGTTTACAACTGCATGTGTAGCCATTAACACATCTTTTTTAAGGTTGCAGAGCGGACTGGCATGCTGTTAGTTTTATGGCATGGCCATGTACTAAATTCTTTTGACACTATATGTATGTGAATTCCATTGTTGTCGTTACTATTAGTAAAAAATATATATTACCTTAATTTTGCAAGTGGTGGACTGTGCTGCCTTCCAGCCTTCAATTACTGTAATGGTTCCAAAGCACTCAATAACCAAGTGTTGTCAGTCTTCCCAGCAGCAAACACAGGATGTGACATACCTAGCTCAGCAGTTGTTCCAAAAGATGTGGCCTGCTCCAAGAAGCATGTTTACTAACATAAGCGGCTGACTCAAGTAAAATTATAGAACCCCCTCAAATCTGGAACATTAACAGATGTAAAATGCCCTCTTCCTGGATTTACTAAGTACCAGACAGCTCAGTAAAACCAGCTTCTTGGAACACGTCTCTGATGGCAGCCAATAAAAATTATCCACTGACCAGACTAGTTGGACCTAAAAGGACCTGGTTGATCCATAGCCAACAGGCAATTTGGCTAGAATTTCCTCCTTAATTTAAGTTAAAGGCCAAATTGGAGTTGGAAAATATACTTGAATACAGCTGCTGCTGTTATAAAAATTCTGGGCTTCAGTTCAGTATTGGATCATTATAATCCATTAGCCTAAATCAAGCACGAATAAAAGGCGAGGTCAGGTTTCCTGTAGCCCTATAAAGTTTATAGTCTTGAGGGACTCAGGATCATATTTCTATTCAAAGAATAGCCCACCAAACAACAGGTGATTGCACAAGAAACAATAGGGGACTACCAACAAATAAACAAACCTAATGAACCATGCTCACTGAAATGTCACACGTTGATGCCACATTAACACATGCAGAATCATATTATACTCAGAGATCTTTGTTTTATGTGAGGCCAAAGAGAAGTAAGCCTCTTAAAACAAAAGCCTATCAAAATAGGTAACAATGGAGAGGCATGAAACACTCATTATCATTATTGGCTCAGTTTTTACATAAATATACACTGAACAAAGCTGATTTTAGCTCTCATGCATCACTATGTACTGTTTTCTTCCTTCATCTCTATATAATAAAAAAGTATCACTTATGGTATGTGAATAATTTGGTGTTGACTTCAGGGAAAGGATAGAGATAAACAGGACCACACCGAGGTTTTTACCCTTAGGTAAAATTATGACCAAATATACAAAGAAAAAAGAAATATGGAAAATTACTATCACTGTTGTCCATCTAATATTCCAGATGTCGCCTGTGTATCATGGCCTTAGGAAGTGCACACGTTTCCTGTTTGTCATCTAAGTGAACCAAGAAGAATATGTGGCAAAAGACACAGGACAAACCCCACCATGCACACTGGCTTGCATGTTCCCATAAACACACACAGGGTGCCAGGAAATAACCAAACCCCAAATAATACTGTAATTGCTCCTGCTGTCTCAGATGTGCTCTCCCTCTCTGTCTCTCATAATAAAAGCCTGTTTGACAGGCCAGTGCAGTATATGTGCCGCACAGGAGGGAGTCTTCTATTGCTGCTGAACACAAAATTGTATTATTGAAGGCTGCACCCAGCACAGTGCCTTCTTATTCCTCCCCCTGTGTCTGTCCTTATATTAGAAATGTTTTCAGTTGCCAATAAAAGCATAATGCGGTCTTATACATGCAGCATTTGCAAGTGAATTGCACTGCCCAGTATTGCCTCTGATGGTAATCAGAAAAACATTGTGCTATGAGAGAAAGAATAGCCAGTCCAATATTGAGTGTGATTGTGCTGAATGTTATCTGATGGAGATGTTGGAAATAGAGGCATACTGTATGTAAACTGAATGCCACGCTGCTTGGCCATATGGGTAGCAATAAGATACAGGCATATGAAACAGCAGGAACAAATTATTCTTAAATTATAGGCACAGCACTGCTTGCATGTGAAACCATAAGTAAATAGGACAAGCATATGGTGCGGAATAACTTAAGAGTGTGTTCGATGGGAAATACAGTTAAATTGTTTATGAAGGAATGTGTGTGGCATCCTTTGTGTTGTTAGTGAACGGCATATCAATTCTCTTCCTCTCTGTCTCATTTGTGTCATCTCATTTTCATCCCAATCAAGCCTCCATTTCACATTTCATTCTTATCTCTCAGCTGCCTCAGCCTATTATTATTTCCCCTGTTTGTGTTTCTCAGTGTCTCCTACTCTCTTTATATTTTACTCTTGATCTCTCTTCCTGTGATTTCTTTTCTTCCCCATACAGTATCTCTCCGTTTCATCTAGTGTTGTTCTCTTGCCTCTTGCTTTTTCTACCCGTATAGCATATTTTGAGCCACAAGCCGTGCTAAAAAAATAGCAGGATCTCAGCTCATGCACCCCTCAAATTACTTGTGTGCACATTTATTCCCCCAAAATCTAAAAATTCTACAAAATGACTCACCCTCACCAGTTAGTGGGATCTTTTTTAGCTCCTCCTTGACATTTCATATTCTGACAATCTGGTGACAGGTGCATATATGCTGCTGCCTGACTAAAATAACAGTGGAAGGAAGAAGGGACAGAGCTTGGAGAATAGGGACAGGAGTGAAAAACAAAGATGCAAGAGTAGAGATGGGGAAATGAGAGGGGAGAGAAAATGAAGTGAAATGAAGAAAGTAATAAGTGCAAATAATAAGTATATGGAAAGCAGAAGGATGATATAATAGCAGTGTAGGTATGATAACACACTTTGTGCCGTCAATAAATACTGCATTTAGATACTTAACAACCTCCAAATCCATGCTGTCATAATGCCACAGATTCCCAAAGTGTTTTACTTTGAACCACCTGGGACCTGAACTCAGAAACAATGAAGAGTTGTAGTTGGAAGAATAATTTTTATGTCTACCTTTATGATGTCAACTCGCACACAGTAAAAACTGCTTGGAAAACTAATCTGGCAAACATTTTGTGTTTATTTGACCAAATAGTTCTTGCTCATTTTAGGAACTAAAAGTAACCTGAGGGAAAGCAAATATATTTAGAAGATGACGTGAGGAGGTAATAGATTTTATTGCAATACAATAAAACATTTATTGCAAAGTGGGGGGAAAGGACAGAATGTGAAAACAAAGAGCAACACAGAGAGATGATCATGAAGAGGAGAGGGAGAAGACTGACTGAGATTGATAGAAATGTTGTGCTAAAAGAGGGATGAAGCCTGTGAGAAAGCTGAGGAGAGTGAGAATTTGTGACTGGTACTCAATGCGCACTCCCTTTTTTCCTCCTCTCCTCTATCTCAGTGCACCCTCCCTCTTCTCACATCTGTTTTGACCCAGTAAACTTAGCAATGAACCTGAATCACAGTTTTTGATTGGCTGCGTCAGTCATGTGACCACACTCCCTCTTTCAGCCCCACCTTCTGAGCTGAAGATGCAGTTTTCTGCAAAAAATCCTGGGTCATTTCACTTTGGTGTGAGCACTGTGTCTTTTCTCCTCGATCCTGTTTTTGACTCTGCATCTCTCCTCCCCTCAGTATCTTCTCTCCTTAACAAAAAGACTCACTATTTCTTAATAATTCAGCCCACTGATAATTTTGACTAAATGAAGAGCTATAAATATGACATTTCATTGAACATGAGCCTCTATTGTTGTTTGCTCTCTCTGTCTCTAATAACTAATATAAATCATCGCTGCCACTGGTTGAAGCTGGCTCACTGTCTCCCTCTTTTGCCTCCCTGTCAAACTCTCTTCTCTTCACCTTTTTCTAATTCAGTATAACATTGTGTATCTACACTTGTAGTCATTATTTTAGTAAGTCATAGAATTGCTGCAACTGAATATAGCTGTCTTATATATGATTTACACCAAATCAACAAGTTCCTCTACAGACATTTTCACTTTTATGTATAAATATTACATTTGTTATTACATATTACAAACTATAGACTGATGCCACTCTCTTAAGGTAAGCATGAAAGGTATTATTCTTCTCATCTAATTAAAAAAAAAAAAAAAAAAAAAAAAAAAAAAAAAAAAAAATGTATTTCCCATAATGTCAAGCTATTCTTTGAGAAGGGACTGTGTTGGAGACTGAAATGCTTTTTTACTTCCCTTTTAACTACCATTGTGTTAAAGAATAAAAATAAATAACAAATATATGTACTAAAAGAAGCTTTAAATGTTTTTTGTTTTGTTTTGGTTCTTGTATATACAATTGTTATGTTCAAATATGCATCTCTTTGCAGTGGTACTGGCGATATAAAAGAAACTATAAAAATAATAATTTTATGTAAATGTCATGCCACAAAATCAACATTCTGCATTTTATTCCAGAGTGCTGACTTTACAAGCCAGCGAGCAGCCTGATGCTGCAGTGAAGCAGAGCCAACCTGCCCTGTCACAGGAAGCAGATCTTTATTTACTGCCTCCATGCATGTCAGTTTAGCAACGGCTGGAGACACAGCCAGCTCAACTCCACTTTCCCACAATGCAGATGATTTCTGTCTGTTTCTCCCTCAGTCATTGTCCCTTTTCTTTCTTTCTGTCTTTCTTTCTTTCTTTCTTTCTTTCTTTCTTTCTTTCTTTCTTTCTTTCTTTCTGTCTTTCTTTCTTCTTTTTCTTTTCTGCAACAATCTGCATCTCTCTACCTTCTCTTTCTCTGTCTCCTTCTGGTGTTTTCCCATGCTGTCATGCTCACAGCTGCAGCAGATCTTGGAACTCTATCCTCTCTCCTGTCCTCTCCCTGCCCTCCAATGAGAGGACCTCAGTTCAATTTCTGTTGTGTAACATGTAACAACACACAATTGTAATATAGATGGGGCACCGCTAAATACAACTCCTTTCCTCCTTTTTTGTCAATTTTCTACCTCACCATAGCAGCTGAAAACAATATCACCCATCTGCATTTACTCAGATGTTGCTAATGTATTTTTCACTTTACAGTCTTCCTTCTGTCTGTCTTTATCTTTGTTTATATTGTATATCACTTCCTTGTTATCTGTTCTTACTTTACGTGAGACCTAAATGAAAAGGCAGCTCTTATCGCTGTAAAAACTGCTTTGCAAGCAACGTTTGACCTGGAAATAATACTTAATTCCCAATACTGTTGGCTTTGTTTCAAGGCCTTATACAACACAGTAATAGCCACGGCTAGAGGACATTTTTATGGGTTTGTTTTTAGTTCAGATGTTATCTTCCTTTATTTTCCTGTACTTTTCAGCAGTTAAACTGTGGCACAACATACCTGATCTGAATCTGGTAAATGAGGCTTGCAGCTCCAGCTGCTGACGAAGCCAGACACGTACAGAGAGGTCTGATGTTGGAGCTCAGGAGAACAAGGACTGGACATTGTCGCCACATCGTGATTAAAGTGCAGATCTTGGACTATGATACATGTGCTGTGGCATGCTTTAACAAATTTGAAATAATAAATTATTCTACCAGATATCATTGTATCCGGGCTGGCAGTTGTGTTGTTGCATGAACTTAGTGTTTTTATCTAGAAAAAAAATGAAGCAGTTGATGTCATGGAAGACTATGTGCACTATGTCAGGTCTGACCATTTTTAAAAAAATGATGATTAGCTTTTTCCCTGCACATGAATTTTCTTAGGTTTTTCCTAATGATCCATGCCAATCTCTTGCAGCTGCTTTACAATGTTGATTTTCTTTACTTGTAAATAAACTCTGGAACATATGTGGACTGAAGTTATGTTAAACTGCCATTCATTACAAAACAAAGATGCCCCTATCCCTGACAGCGTTATCAGACTCTCAGACGTCACGAGTGGATCAGCCAAATGATTTAGGAATGTTCACATAGCTCAACAGGAATTGCCTTTCTATCTATTCTAACCATGTGCGTCCTTACAAAACCACTGTCTCCTCCCACCCTGCTTCTCTGAGGACCAGGCTCTAACAGATATGTTTGATGTAATCACAAGGCCCACAGAGTGACTATGTGAACCAGACTCTAGACGATGAATGATAGCATTCATAAAATGAACATCTGACGTTAGCACTTTCCCCTCAATAATAAACAAAGCCTGTAACAGAACACCTGGTTCTGAAATGTTCAAACATTCATCTAATTTAAGTTGTTTCAACTCAAACAGGTAGTAAAAATGTGTTCTATATTCACTGAAGAATGTAAAATGGAAGATGGGCAGTAAATGTACCACAGCATCTGTTCTCAAGTTGAACTCTGACCTATAGGGGATGGCAAAAGAAAAGATGTATTTGTTTTCTTTACATAAAGACGATGAAGAAGATGACAAAGAAAAAGGAAAACATGGAGATTGATAGATGGGGTTTTGAATGGGAGGACAGATGCTTGAATGCAAATAGGTTCTTTCTAAATATGATTACAGAGAATATTCAGTTGATATGATGAAGCACACGTCCACCCTGCTCACGCCTCTATGTGATTTTCTGATATGAGAGACGACTCGTGGTGTTAATTGCATTTTAACACAGTAGGGTTTATCATGCTGTTAATTATACATATGCTGTCTGGGAAGGCATGCACACTCAAATATGAAAAAGAAAATAATGAAACCTGAAGAAAACAAAAGAAAACTGCTTGAAATTAAAGAAAAAAATATAAAATGAATGAAAATACATAAACAAAGTTTGAATAAAAATATAAAACCAAATTACAGATCGACTAAACTGAACTAACTGAACACACACACACACAAATGCACAAACAGCGCCTTTTCCAAACTGAAACCACATGAAAGCACAGCTGGGTGTGTGTGTGTGTCTGTTTTGTATCACACAGCTTAATTTTGCCATATGGTGTCTGTCTTGCCCTAAGTCTTAAATTTAGACGTCCTGCCTTTTATTATATTGGCATTAATTATCAAAATGATAGGGATCTGATCCCTGGTGTGTGTGTTTGTGTGTGCGCATGTACATGCCCGAATATGCACCTCCCTAACATTGCTTAGTAAGAAGGTTGAAATGTTAATTATACAGTGACTCTGCAGTCATTTGGAGATTAACTTCATATATCAGCCTGCTTGCTGCGTGAGAGTCTCTGGCACAACACGTCCAATCCTAAAAGCCATCAGCTATCATCTCACGACAAATTAGTCTTTGGGGCAGCGACCAATGTTTCGTTGATTTGTCTCGTGACACTTGTTGTGTCTCAATGGTAACCATGGACTTGCGGAAATTCTCATGACATTTGTCTGTTGTTGCCTAAACTTAATCATGAACTCTCGCTTAGTAGTCTCACATTTTTAAAATAAATGGCTTTGTCAAACTTAGCAGTTTTTCTAAGCAAATTGTCATTCTTGAAAACAACGTTGGTTTGTACAGTTCAGTGTTAACTTCTCAGCTCTGGGCCTCCACTAGTGCAGTATCACTTGACACTACAACAGAACTGAATGAAGTGCACATGTGCGAAGGTTCGCAAATCTAGAGTTACCACCTAGACACAACTGAACGTATGGGGAATGCTGACAGGAGTGAAGGCAGTGTCGGGCCAGAACCGGAGCTGCAAGTGGGCCATGACCAGACTCAGCACACTCTATGGACATAATGGCAGAGGCAAAGAGGGCCAACAGGATGTTGACGAAGAAGGCTAAGAAAAGAAAAGGAGGGAGTGACTGAGCAAGATGCTGCCAAATAAGAGTAAACTATCACTGACTTTTAGTTGTTGGTGAAAGAGCTTTGTAAAATAAAAGGCTGAGCGACAGATGCTGGGCTGGACTTCTTGCTGTAAGACAAGGAAGTAAAACTAAGACTAGTGGCTGCTGTCTTATGTTGTTGCACTTGCTCAATGTTTGGCTGTGAGCAAAGTTGTTAACTTGCTCATTTTTGAAAAGCACATTAAAGTAAATAAGGTGACTGACGACCTGATCACTCACTTTCTCTCTGTCCTGTTTCTCTTTCCTTTCTCTCCCCTTCTCTCTACATCTCTTAGCTCTCTTTATCCTTATTGCTTTTACAATAAATAGTTCAGAGGCAGAACCCCAATGGAAAGGCCATAGTCCTGCACATAGACTGTACACACACACACACACACACACACACACACACACACACACACACACACACACACACACACACACACACTCACACACAACATACTCACAGGGCGCTTCGTTGTGTGTTGCTGTTTCCAGAGACTGGAGGGGGTTCTGGGAGCAAAAATAATGAGCTCATCAGTTCAGCCTGGAGGTGGTGTTGGCAACACACACACACACACACACACACACACACACACACACACACACACACACACACGCACACAGACACACACACACATAATTTTTCTTTTTCTTTCTTTCTATCCCATACACAGACACAGAGGCAATTACCACGATCCATCCTCGGTAGGATATTCCATCTCTCTCCAGCCGACTTCACCGTGACTCACTGTAAAGACTCTGGGCTGCTGAAGATATTGCCCCCCTCCCCCTTTGCCTTTTCCCTTTCTTTTTGCAAAGAAACGTATGTAGTTTCAAAAGAGAAGTACCTGCCTGTGCGCATGTGTCAGAGTGTGTGCTCATGTTTGGCATTGTGGCTGTTTGTAAAGATGCACAAATGTGTGTGTGAGTACTTGATGCTTGCTGGGATGTGCTATTGTGCACTGATATTGAGATTTGCATCTGTGTATGAAATTAACTTTCTGGGTTGCAGGGATATTGTACATGTGAATGTCTGAATGCATGCATATAGTTGATGAGAGTGAAGGTGATGATGAGGAGGAGCAAGAAGCTGGTGATGGAATGCTTTAAAGAGCTGTCTGCAGTAAGCCTTGACTTGTTTGTTTGAAGTGAGGATTATCATTTGAATGAACTGCATGAACCCAGAGATAAAGTGTGTCAGTTTTAGAAACGAAGGTCATGAACTAGTAGATTGAATAATTGCCTTGGTTTTCTGTGCTCACTGCAAAGTAAAACATCAAGTGGGTGGTCTAAATCCACATAAATGGAGATGGATTTTCTTATTAAAATATTGCTGTGAAATTAGTTGTAATGGAATGTTAGAATACTGAGGAAAATTACTGGCAAAGCAAACACATTAATAGAAAATCCCATCATATTGGACTACATTGGTCAGGTTTGCTGTTATTTTTATTGGTTAAAAGTGCAATTTATAAATGTCACAACTTTTCTTAATTACTCATGTATTTTGTTTATTATTGTTATTGATGCCTCTTCAGAATCTGTACAAAAATGCTACTTTGCTGCCGTGTCTCTCAAACACCACTTAACTTTCAGAAGACAATACATTTGACCCAAACAATCGATTCCAGTTTAACAAACACGTGGTGGTTTGTTACAGCTCATTAATCATTCTCAGCTTGAGCTCTTTAACTTGGTGCAATTTGCTCTCATTGGTTTAATTGAGATCTCTTAGTTGGAGTCAAATACAAAGTCGGAGGGTGTCTTGTGGATTATTGATTCCATTTTCTTGTGTGTTCTTTCTACTGTCTCTGCTAATCCCTGTAGCATTTCTGCTTCTTCTTTATATACAGACTTCTCTTCTCTTCTCTTCTCTTCTCTTCTCTTCTCTTCTCTTCTCTTCTCTTCTCTTCTCTTCTCTTCTCTTCTCTTCTCTTCTCTTCTCTTACCTACAACTGCTCTTTCCCTTCTGTTATCCCACCTCTTAATCCTTCTCTATTTCTCCCTCCAGCCTCTGTCTTTTCTCTTCCTCTATCCTTCAGTTGCCAGGTGTTTTTTTGGCGTAATGACAGCCTGCTATGTGGTCTCACAGCTCTGGGTTATTAGATCCAATATCATTTCTAAAGCAATAAATGGAAGACAGTACTTGTGTGTATTTTATTCTTTGTCTTTATTTTTTTCATTTCTCCCAGAACATATTAACAAGCTTACTTTTTATCCTTACAGGCTCAAGCTTAATTACATTCAGGAAAACGTCACTATCAGCCATGGAGCAGAATAAGTAACGAAGGCTTTTTTGATTAAGACCAAAGTTTCTGTTTAGGGTTCCATTTTTTATTAGCTAATATGTGGATTCTCTGTGATATCAGTCATGACTGGAAGCTGGAATGTATTTTTCAATATCTTCATATTCATATGGAAGGTTAAGCTCTCCAAATCCAGGATGGTGAATATTTAGCAAGCAAAATGTCACATAGGAATATGGCATTAAACTTTTGATATTGAAGCACTCATTATGCAAGTTAGTCAAAATCAACTTTTTTCTCTCCAAGTGGAACCTTTTGATGTGTGTACGTGTGTGTTTGTGTGTGCATTTTGGTGAGGATGGTCAGTACGTTTCATCAATTGCATCCTTTTTTAAATACATGCAAACACATACAAAAACAATTCTAACATGGTTCCACTTCACTTAACTCAGTAATATTTACTTTAAGCTCCCAAACAAAATGGTATTTCATAAATACTATATGAAGGCTGATATAAAGTATGCACCAGTCTTCTTGATTATGTATGTCATGTAGCTGTCATAGTTACAGGCTGCACATGCGTAGGTCTGTTTAATTCATCAAGATACACAAAGAGAGATGCCAGCGCTTTTAGATATTTGAACAATCCAATGTAATCTTACTGTCAGGGTTTATGTGGCAGGAGATCTGCATCTGCAGGATCTGCAGGAGATATGAGCCAGCAATTGTTAATGAGAGATCAAGTCTTATTAGTTAATTTAGTAACACACCATCACAAAATCACTTGAGGACACCACAACAAGCCGTACACACAACGTTGTCAGGTAAAGGACAAAGTGCCGACAGACGATTTGATAAATGTATATTATGTAAAAAGCTTATGGACAGAAGGCAGGATTGTGTTTTTTTTTTTTTTTGTTTGTTTGTTTGTTTTTTCCTTTTTTTTCTTAGTTTATGTCATGTTTTGTTGAATGCTTTTTGTGTTTTCTTCAGACATCTGGAGACCATTTTGGAAATAAGTGTTTTCAATTAAACGTGTTATCCTTTGGACTTGGACTTTGTTTTATCCTGTGTTGGATAATCCATAAAATCAGTCAATCAATCAATCAAAGGCAGGCATGTAAGGAGGCAGGCAGAGACAGGTAAAGTTCAGGGTACAGAAGCTTGAAAGAAAAACACGTGCAAAAAAAGTGCAAAACACATCACAACTGGGTTGAACTGACAAGGCATGAAGTGGCACTGACATAGCAAAGTTGCCTATTTACAGTTGCTATAGTTCCCCGAAGACTAAGTATGATGAATCAAAAATCTTTTGACTGCATGCAGCGAGGAGAGCAGACCTCATGGTTGTTCTCTAACAGAGCTTTCAGAGTGCCTTGATTCATATCGCATCAGGAACACCAAACAAAAAAACAACAGTTTCTGATCTTTCTATTCAATCAGTCAGTCAATCTTGGAACCAATTGGCTCCATGATTGTTAGCCTCTAGAGGCAAACGCCAATGTTTTAGGGCTACCAGCATAACCAGCCAGCATTTGGAAAACAGAGTCCAATTAGCCACTATGCAAGACAGATGAGAAAGGCACATTTTGTCTCTTCTGCTTTCTGCATGGACAGTTTACCTGTATGCAACCAAAGCTGTTTCAAATGTGACTGGTCAATATTACTCGGACTACCAACGGAAACCTACACACACTTCCAATGGCGCAATCATGAATCTTCTAACAGAGTCTGGATTCAAATGTAGATAATACCTTTCACAGTAAATTGGCCCTTTAATGTTACCTTTCAGCTGACTGTCAGCTGACTCTCATCTCTCAGCTTCAGGTATTTGTGGCCACCTGGTGAATGGAAGTCCAATATTCACTATATTCTCAGCTTCATTTTGGTCCACCAACTCATGAAAGAAATACATAGCTCTTTAGCCGTTAAGTGCTCCACTATAATCACCAGTCAGTGAGTTCATCAGTGTTTTTTAGCTTTGAGAGTGAACCAACAATAAAGTTCTGGGCCACAAAACCACAACAATTAGCTAAGAAATGTTAAAATGCTCCACAGAGCAGAGAGAAACTGCAGAGAAGAGTGATAATTCTCTGTGGATTTGTCACAATAAGCAACAATCGTTTCATCCTTGTTAATGTAAAAATACCACATCATATAATTAGTACAAGTTTAAAAAAACTAAGGCACTTGACATTGGAGTATGTAAAACCTGGTAAACATATACTGACAGACAGCAGGGTATTGGATTATGCTTAAGTAGTTGATTGAGAAGTTTCTATGGACTTTTAAAATCTTTTATCTTGCCATGGCTCTAGCCAACCATTGGAATCTGTTGTGACTGCTATTGCATACAGCTTTTGCCATTTGCAAAGAAGAAAGCTGCAAACTTTCAGAGCCACTTTTCAGAGTTACTTTTCAAGTCTACAGGTGACATTTCTTTCAATGGAGATTTCCTTGAACCTTCAATTTGTCACTTCCTTTACACCAATAGGATTTCCTGTTAGTGACCACAATTGAAACCGGCAAGAATTTTATTTTGTTATGTGTGATGAATCCATCGTAACTCAGTTGCATAGAGAGAATTCTGTGCTCCCTCACCGAACCACAAAGAGATTCGGAGTGTTCCCTTACAATAAACTTTTGTCTTTTGTGTGTTTAAAATTGAATTACTGTCTTTGGAGAATAGCAGTCACAGAAACCACTTCTTTTTGCTGGACTTTTGGGCAACTGAGGCAAATACCCAGAGTCACCTACTCACACAGACTTTACATTCACCAACAACATATTCTATCGTCTAGTACTTTTGCACCAGTGGGGTAACATGTTTCTTGTTAAAATCTGCATATAATTACAGATCTGGCAGGTACAATGTGGGTAGAACATATAATCACATACCTAGATTCTATGTCGTGGTCCCTAATAACACTATATTACTTTCCATAATATCTACAGCTGGCTTAGTACATGAAAACATTAATGTTATAATGAAGACAAAATGAGAAATAGCCAGAAAAATAATTTAAATGTGGGAAAAGGGGAGATTAAAAGAGAAAAATTATGAGTACAAATGTTGAATAAGAAACAAACTCAGAGAAGCAGACATGGATAAATAGTTTTAATTACCATTATGTAAACTCCACCAGTTCTTAAAATTCAAACAGTGACTATGGATAATGAATGCAGTGTTGTAATTAATAAATAATTGTCCTACAGCCACATTTAAAAAGATTATCATACTTGTAATGCTGAAAGAGGTATTGGTGTTCTGGCAGTCATCTATATCTTACTAACACAAGGAGAATGCCAAATAGGATATATTCCACTTTTGTGCTTAATCATGATCTTAATAAGTGTTTTCTTGACATCACCTCAAAGAAAGAAGTATATTAAAAATGAATATCATTCTATTGGCTTCCATGTTTTGCAGAGTGTCCTAATGTATTTATGCATGTATGACTGTAAGCGCAGGGTCTTTATGAATAGATAACACCACTACTTTTACTATTGGTATAATAAACAGAGTACCTCACTGACTTCTTTGAGGGGTGAGTAATTGGTGATTGTGCAATGTTAAATATGTCATAGTCATAGCTGATCATAGCTTTAATGCTGTCCATACTATAACATTTATACATTCATCTTATATGCATTTAATGCATATTTGTATGGGTGATACTGATCTGACGAATGCATGTGTGCCAATGTCCCACCATTGCAATATGGTTTAAAAATGAAGTGAATGTATCAGTGCTCATAAAATATTTGTGTAATATTTACCCTCTGACATCCATACTTAATATTTGACAGTGTCATGTAAAGATTTTACTTCTCTTAAAACTTAATTAAACGAATGGTTGGTGGAACTGTGAGTGGTCATTTAGAGAACAAGACAAAAATTGAGATACAAGGTTTTCACATAAAATTGACAATGAAGGAAAAAATACCACAACCCATTCTGAAGCTTACTTTTCTCTTTTCATGAATACTGATGTGAACTACAATCCATTTGCAGCCGCACGTTCGCTCAGTCTGCAATTTATGATTCAAGCTGTAACTACCTCATTTGATCCCATCCTTGTTATGCTAATTTCCTCTCACAATGGTAGCAAATCAGTTTGATTTAACTGTGCAAACTGTGTGAGTACAAACTGTGTGTGTGTGGCGTTTGGGAGGGGTGGTTGCTATAACAGTTGTGTGTCTGAATGAGTGAGCTTACACACATGCGTGTGTGTGTGTGAGAGAGAAAGAGAGTCATACAGCATACAGTTGTCAGAGAAGTAAGAGGTGTTTTTGTGCCAAAGCCAAAGCTCCCAATCTGCATTTTGATGTCATTAGCTTGCCACATCAAGCTGCTTCAGTGGTACTTTAAACCCAGATTGTGTTTTCAAGAGCACTACACAGAATGTGGAATGAAAGGCTTAAAAAGCACAGAAAAGACCCTTATAATGAAATCATAAATTATTTTAGATATTGGTTGTTTAGTATTCTAAATTTTGGTGAGAATTGTTTTTTCTAAAATCAGTATAGCGAGAAATTGAAAAGCAAATATTGGTTTATTTGCAGTTAAAGCAATCATGCACTCTTTCTTACCAAACACACACACACACACACACACACACATACAGACACATTATTCTGTATTTCCAGAACAGTTGCACACAGCTTTTACACAAAATCAAACTGCTTCCAAATTTTGGCCACTTGCCTTTGAAGCACTGACTTGTAAAATTTTAAATGAACTGACAGAATAAAGGAGAGGCTCACACACAAACCCACACTGATGACTTCCAAACAGCATGTGGTCCCGATCCACAGAGGATGAAGTCTTGGTATGACCTTACGAGAAAACAACAGAATCAGCAAACTAGGTGCATACATACACACACACAATTCACTGTTCTTCTGAGATTCGACCAAAGGGAGTGTTCAGGAAAATTCAGGTAATTTGGTGGGTAAGAAAAAAAGAAAGAAAAAAACATTTGAATAGTGCATTTTTCACTGCAGCCTAAGGAGACCTTCGCAACAATGGCGAGGGCTAAGATTCAAGACAGATGCCATAGTTACACACATACACACATCTATTAGCATCCGAGTAGCTTGAGGCTACTAGCCCATGGTGACCTTTGATCTCCAGTCCTTGTTTTTTAAAGTTGACCCTTAGTGCTGTGAGAGACTTATCCTCAATTCTGTTCTGAGAATTGTTTGTTTGTGTGTGTCAGAAAGAAAAGAGAGTACGGGTGAACCGGTCTGCTCTTTTTAGCCTATTGCCTCATATTTTGATGCAATATGGATTGACAGGTTTGAAAAAATTACACTTTTTTTTTAAAACTGCTTTTTTTTCACACTGAATCTAGTAATGTCCCATTTTACACTAGCTTCACCCTCCACCACACACATATTGACTTAAGCCATTCAACTTTGCATCACAATGAGACTCTTTAGGATTACTTCGCCACAACTCTATTATTCTCATTTTCTTCAGCTCCACAACGTCAACTATCACTTTGTCAGACCATGGGCTTGTCAAGTACTACCCATCCTGGCCTTGCCACTATTGTCTTTTACCAGATCTACTTTTTTTGTGATATGTCTGTCCTTGGTGCACCCACTATCTGCTCTTGTCATCAGCAAGACAAAAGCAATGTTAAAACCTGTTGGAGCGTACATCCAGGATGGGGTGATAAAAGTGAAGCAGTCTAGCAGTGGCCCTGCTGGTATTTCTACTGCTCACCTCCTCAGATGTGAAGAAAAATCCTTGTAAATACACCTTTTTATCTTCCTCCATTGAACAAGTGTTACATACTCTGCCAACGTCTACCACCTCTGGCTTTACACACTTCACATACTCGAGAACGACTTTTGTACTTTTCACCTAGTTATGCAGTTGTTTAGAGAATAGGAAACCTACCCTTGTACAAAGCAAGGGGAAGGAAATTACTATTACAACTGCATATTTTATATGGAAGCCCAGCAACCAACCTGGAACTGTTCAGTTCATATTAAAGTTAACACAAGTAAAGCTCTATGTGCCAAAGAGTTGCGTCCAGTGTCCCACTGGGTAAAAGGAGAAGCTCACCACACTTGATCTCCATTTGGTTATGCAATACCACCTTGAATCAAAATGACTGGTAATGATCTGTCTCACAAGAGATAACATCCATCCATTTTCTGTAACAGCTATCCTTATCAGGGTCATGGGGGGCTGGAGCCAATCCCAGTTGGCATTTAAAAATCACAAGATCACACCAGAATCAGGCTTAAGCTATGCATTTATGTCCAAACGAGAGTTGTTAAGACCAATCAGTGTCCTATGAGGAACCACTGGCAGCTACAGCATGAGCTACAGGCTTGGTTGTGCGTGACCATGTGTGAAAGACTGTTTGCTTGAAAACAATAATGGCAACTGCTAAAGAAGATAGCATAGGTGTGGCTAACATCATAGCCATATGAGAACTGGAGAGTATTTTTTCATTGAAAGAAAAGCAACAAAGAGTGCTGAAAGCTTTTCTCAGTGGAAAGGATGTTTTTGCTCTTCTACTGACTGCTTCAGTAAGAGTTTGAATACGTTATATGGTTTGTCATTCTAATTGATTGAAGTTTGCCGATGATAGACAGTTATAGACAGATGAATTATCCAATCTCCTGCCAAGTATGTTTTTTAAAGTGTCTGCCCTTTTTTCAAACCGTTTCCAACAATGACCTCCAAGATGGTTCTGTGTCAAACCATCCAACACAGTCAGGTTCTAAGTTTTACACCAGGCTCAGTAACTGTGGTCACTTCAATCTTAACACTTAACTGTACACGAAATGTGTTCTCTCATGCTGAAACTGAAGAAAGGTATTTGTCTCACATGGGGTCTCAAGCACAGAAGCACATCACTGCTGTTCCTTGCAAAGCAACAGATCTATGGTCAAAAAACACACACAGAAATAAAATAAAACTTTAGCATGAAGTGATAATTTTGATCTGTATGGTGTTTTCTTGAATTCACTTACCATAAATCAGTAAAGATATGGGTTGATAAAGTTGCAATGAGCTTAGCTGTGAAATTAAGTTTTGGTATTCAAGGTTAAAATACACAACTGAATCATCAAGGGGGGTAGAGCAGCAGGACTAGTTAATCCTTAAATCCTTTAAAGCCTCAAGAAGGAAAAAATATGATTTAACAAGGGCCATATTATTTTAACAAGCTTTCAGTTTAGCTGGGCATACCAGCATTTATCCTAAAATCTATTGCGTTCTCTCAGTATCTCTCTGTCTCTGTGTTTCCTACACCCTAAATCTAACTCGTTTCCTTTTTTCCCCTCCCGTACTTGTCTCTTTTTCTCTCACTCCGTAAATCAATTTTGGGCTTGAGGCTGCTGTGCCTTGCAGGCATCTCTCTCTTTGATAGCGTTCCCACCACAACTCTGAGTGTATGTGTGTGTGATAGCACCCACCACAGCTGAAGAGAGGAGCCAAGCCAGATTTCAAACTTCTTTGTAGGATTTTGGTTCAAACTCACTACTGTTATAGCCAAAACAGCAACTTAAAGACTCAGATAGACACACACACACACACACACACACACAAGCAGCTCAACGTCTCTTTGCGCTCAGGGCTTTGAACAATGGGGATGTGAAATTAGGAGTTTTGTTCTCCTGCTACACATGTGTAGGCTTAGCATTAAAGAGATCGACAGACAGAAGGAGAGAAAAAGAGAGGCAGCTCTTTGAAGGCAGATGTACCTAAAGGCAATGTCCTTCAAAGAATTTGTTGCACAAAGAATTTTGATGAAAAAGTGTTTACAGCCAGACAGAGAAGAGAGAGACAATTATGCATAAACATGAGAAATGATGAGCTGATTCCCACATGTTGTAGTTCCTCACACTGTAGGTGCACACACGCACACACATGACCTTTCCCATGTGGCTTTGTAAGTGGAGACAACTTGGGATGAGTCCAAGCTCAAATAGTATCTGTGAAAACAATTAAAGTGTGATTAGAAAAAACACATTTGACAGTACAAAATCATTTTTTAAAGGTTAGGGGGAAACTTTTTTTTTTTAATGTCATCATCTGCTTAACTAAAAGAGAGAGACTAACTAAAAGAGAATGCCCCACATACTCTGTTGTTGCAACAACATCTGTCTTTCCATCTGACTTGAGCATAATTCATACCCTAAGCCTATCTTTGCCACACAGTCGTCACTCAAGTCCTGGACCTCAAAAACAACTGGCTCCACCAGGTTGTGTGTGCATTGGAAAACTGCTGTGAGTGCACGTCTCAAAGCCTTGCACTAAACCCTGGGTGCTATTCTAAACTGCAACTGTAAACAAATGTATGGAAAATTCTGCAATAACTGTGCGTGGAATGTAACACATGAGCCGACATTGTGGCCACCTGTCTTGCAAGTGATCCCAGACTCACATTAGAGCACTGCAGTCAAGACCTCACAGTGGGTCATGCTTGGTTAACTGCCTATGGTTCATCTCATGAGGAATAGCTCCACCTGTTGACTGATGACTGTATAGCTGGTTTGCTGTTGGACATACTGTATAATGCAGCCACAGCCATGTAAAGTAATAGAATTTTAAAGTGTGGTCAAGTGAAACCTGGTCACATTTACAGTTTGGGTTTTAAATTCAGTGCTGACAGAAGAAAAAACTGATATTCCCTTTAGAGCAGGCACATTTGAGCTTAATTGTAAATGTAGCCTGGAATCTGCTCATTAAATTGTTTCATGAAAAATAACTACAGCTGCATCTACCAAGAACTAAAAAAGCTGAATCTGACTATTTCTTGGCATACAGACTACTCATGTTTTTCTTGTTTAAAAACCATGGCATGATCAAAGCAGATGTTTTGTGTTGTATAAAGTCATCTGAGGATAATGCTGGAGTCCACTTTGCCCACCCCTTGACAGGACCGACACCTCCTTTGTAACCCCCGTCCAACTGATACACTGTGCTGCATCAAACTGGGTCTTTATCTGTAAAACTGTAGCGTACAACACATTCTCTGCAGTTTGAGAGGCTTTAATGATGTTTTTCAGCACTGCCTACAGATCAAATGAAGATTGAATTTGTATGTAAGGTTTTGACAGTGCCCTAAACTGCACATTGTCAGACTGTGTTCTCTGATAGTTGAACAGAGAACTAGAGGCTTTTTAGATTTTATAAAACATAATGTATTATTGATGGATTGCCAGATTCTACCCTCACCGTGGATTACATAAATATTCCATTGCAATACCCAATCAAACACTTATTTGTTTTCTTTCCAGTATAACATGATTATAAGTAGAACCAATGAGCTAAGTGATCTAAACTCTATTTTTATAACCCACTCCACTGACTGACAAAGTAGAAGTGCCCTGATTGTTTTTTTCAACCTTTATTCTCCTTTGTTACTGCTTTCCCTGAGATGTGCCTGGCAGTGAGACAATAAGATGAATTAAAGATTCCATAAAACATAACGACCCATGTGCTTCTGATGATTTTCTATTGAGACTATGAAATATTAACTTTGAAGTTGTAACATTAAGTCAAAGCATGACATCATGACATGCTCTGACAGCAGTTGATGCCAGATTTCCTGCCACAGTGTTTAAAGTCGGTGAGCCCCAGAGGGTGAAAGTGATTTCACAAGTTTGCCTGAATATAATGAGCTGATATATCTTTGAGTAGATTTGATCTTTTACTTAAAATATCATTCTAGTGATAGCTTTTCCTTTTCCATACAGTATACAAAGGAGAATAACTGGGGAGTTTAAAAAGACAGAAATGATTAGTAGAACAGCATGTAATTTATGTCACATAGTGTGCCATGAAACATATAGCATGCATTTTAGCCTGACAGACTACAGTAATGGAATGTTCTTCATAATATCCTACGTGGCAAGTCTCTATTTATTGCCATACACCTCTGATCCTGAAGAAGGCTCTTTAACAAAGACCTCCCAGACAAGTGGAAGGCACTGAAATCCACCATGTGTTTGGGAGCTCCATCTGTTTTAGCGTCTCATTAGACCTGCTGCTTTGTTAATGTTAAATAGTCACAGATGAGTCTTATAAAATCCTTTTAGCTACTTAAACTATAGATATCAGTGAGCTAGTTCATATTTTTCTGACTTTAATGCTACAAAAATTAGTAGGGGCTTTCTGTTTCCATTCTTTTCTTGATCAATCTACGTCAATTACACATAGACTATTTTTGAAATAACATGCCTGTTTCCATGGAAAACATGCACTTAATTAAACACTTTCCCAAAGAAGTTACAGGCACTTTTTCTCATATTTCCCATCTTGCTTTACTGACTCATTAGGCCCCTGCTGCTTTACTAAAGCTACATGTAAATGCTCACAGCTGAGTTTTAGACTGAAGCATACAGCTTTATACAGTGTTCAGTTTAAAAGGTTTTCATTACGTGTATGTAGGGGGTTCAGCGCAGTCTCTCTCAAATCATGTCACCTTATTTAAAAAAAAAAAAAAAAAAAACACACACACACACTTTGCAAAGATGGTTTGAACATGGAATGTGTAAAAATAGACAATGTTAATCAGCAAACACACAATTTGATATAAAAGGTGGTTTTGCAGAGTTAAAAGCAAGGAAGATTTTCAATGGTAGAGGCACAACAAAGGCTAGACCAAAGCGACAAGACCAAAGGCATAATCAGGATCGGCTGGACTGAGGTCCTGAACCTGGAATTTGCTCACAGTTTTCAAATAAATGTCTCAAACCTAAATCTAAATGACTCAAGTTGATTTCCTGACTGGAACACTGAATTAACCGATAAAACTGTATTTCTGTTGTTTTAGAGCAAAATAAAACAGGTCCAACATTTCAAGATCTCAGTCAGTCCACTGCAGTGTTTCATAACCTCATGTCCAGTCTGATGGGCTGCAGCAAAACACTTTATGATTCAGCTCCAAGCCTCCAGTTCTCAGCACGACAGAGCTAAGGTCAGAAACTATCAGCAGCTTGTTATAACTCATTCAGTTGTACAGATCTTTCTGCATGTCTGTGTTTTAGGCTCACTCACCCACTCTTTTCTTTCTTTCTTGTTCGTTTGGCTTTTTATCTTCATCTGACATGTCAAAGGCAAAAAGGGCCTTTTTTATTATATGCTATTCATTTCAGTTATAGTCGATTTCAAACTGAATCCCTCATCAAATATCAAAGATATATAGCTTTTTTAAGTGTCACTCATGAATTTCCATGCTACACATGAAGAAGCCTAAGTGGTATTAATACAGATTTTGTGTGAGCATCAGTACATATTTTTTCTCATGAATATGTTTTATGAACGATGATTTTCAACTGACTTTAAACAGCTGAATGTGTTTAAGTTGTGCAAAACTTTAGTACAAAGGGCTTAAAGGATATAATTCGATTGCAAGACATTTTATTAAAGACATTGTGGCCACTAAATAAAACTAGACAGAATGTGTCAAATCATCTGCTTAGAATTTTATGAACCAAAAAATAAGGTAGGCTGTGGAAGAAACAAGTGATGTAAGAAAGAAAGGACATGCAAAAAATGCACAGGGGGGCCCAAGTTTCCGCCTAACCAAGCTTCTGAAATTTCAATGAAAACTTCAGTATGAAAAACTAACTATAAACCACATGTTGATGTGCATGACTTGGAAGTCTCACCCTTCTCACACACTTTCTTACACATATAGACACAGGTACGTTTAGGGGTGTTTCAGTTATCCAGATGTGGTGCTGTGTGCAGTAGTAGGTCCAATGGGACAGAAAGGAATGTACAGTTGGCTTTGGCCGTACAGTGGGGCCTCTGTGCTGCTCAGTTCTCCCCAACCCTGCAGTGTGTAGATGGAAATACCTATGTCTAAGTGTGTATGTGTTAACTGTATGTGCATGTGTGTGATTGCTTGCATGCATACACATGCAGACAATCCCTCTCTTTCATGTACACACATAAGCACACACATGTGCCCCTGCATATGACCCCCAGTGACCTGTGAAGGGATTAAACCACAGCAGCCTTCTATGGCTGTCAACCTGTCCTCAGTGTCTAATAGCACATGTGTGGGTTCACACACACACATGCACACACACAGTAGTTGTTATCCTGTCCTTCACCTCTGTAACCTCTTCCCCAGGCTTGCAGATGTTTCCTGAGGCCAAAGTCTATGGTAACTGAAGCAAGAACTGCATCTTGTTGCCATATTTTTACTATCCTGTTCTCTGCTGCAATGTAGCCTAAACCCCCCTAAAAGAAAACAAAATAATCTTTTGACTAGACTGTAAGACCTGGGAATCGGGTACGGTTTTGTTCAGGGCTATCTCAATAACTGGCCTTTATGTTTTAACAGTATACGACACTCCTCCTTTGTTTGAGGACAGAACTATTTATTTCATCTTATTGCCCATTCTGTGACATCATTGTGTTCTGTGTCACCGATTAGTTGGGCTCTTTCTCTGTAAAGTACTTATTTTGCGATGGGAAGCTATTAGAAAGCATCCCTGTCTTCTCTAAGTTAAACACACTTGCTGTCTGTACAAAGTATTATTACAATATGATTGAATGATTACTGCTGCAAATTCAGTTGTATCTCTGCATCACAGCCACTCAACCCACTGAGCTTCACACATGGTGACGGTGCCACCTAGAGGTGCATTTGCATGCTCTTGATGAATGAGCCTGGATAAATCACAGTAAGTTTACCACCATGCAGTGTTATAACATACAATAAACTGAGTCAGATCATTTACATCATGGGATATGTGGGTGGACAGACACATTATTATACTTGACAATTGCTTAATAAAATGCTGCCCCTTGATGTTAAATCTTTCTGGGGAAAACTGTAAACAAACAGTACGTAAAGGGAATTTATTTTAATGTTGCACTCAAAATCCAACATTTTATCTAAAATATCTGTAACTACTGAGTAAGTGGTACATCATGAGGTGATTTCTGTAGTACAGCAAACACATACCACATACTGAGTTAACAAATTAGATGGCTGTTGGCAGTCTTAATTTACCTTTTATTTCAAGTTAGCTGATTCAACTCTCTCTCTCCCCGTCTCTGTCTAACACACACACACACACACGTCTTGTCTTCCTTGCTCACTGTCTTTAGGCTCCAGAGATAGGATGACCCGTCTAGTGTGTAACAATGTGTGTTTGCACTAACAACACCTCCGGGGGTTGCTGTTGTGTGTCTGTGTGTGTGTGATGTATGACAGAATATGCTCTTTGTGTGTGTGTGTGTGTGTGTGTGTGTGTGTGTGTGTGTGTGTGTGTGTGTGTGTGTGTGTGTGTGTGTGTGTTTTCATGCATCTCTTGGGGTACCCCAGCTGAAGCCAGCTGTATATCACGGCAGTCTCCCATGTGTAACTTCAAAGTCGCAGCCTGCTCGGTTCAGGCTATTTATGACACAGTCACAGGAAGGACACTTGTGTTTATGTTGGGCTTTGTGTAACAAAACCTGGACATATATAAAAAGTACTGCTCACCTTCCTACTGTCTAGATGTTCTTCTTTCAAGGATATCATGTCAGTAAGTTTTCTCAGTCAGTTTTGGATCTAAGAGGACTGCAAAGAAATCTCTCTGGAACTGGACAGCAGAGACATACACGCATGCCATGTGTCCTTCACACTACTTAAAACTGAAATAAACATGCTTTGAAAAGTCTCTTGCCATAGAGAATTTGACTCTCTTCATTGTGTTCTGACTTTGTTTTTCAGTTCTGCCTGAAAACCTTTGGACTGACATGACTTGGGAGGGGATGAGATGAACAAAAGAGAGGACACTGGATAAGAAACATATGGGTGGGATAGAACAGCATCAGGAATCTGTAAATGAACTTAAAGCAAAGTGCTTTGCATCTCCATTTTAACATTTCCTCAAGAACACAGGAACAGTTCCCCAAAGGCAGTAACAGGAGTTGCAGACCAGTGCTGTTTGTTTGTTCATCTTGTATTCTTTTTCAATGTTTGCAATACTTTTTTCAAGATGTCCAGACCAGTCCATAATAAGAATTGAAGTATGGCGTGCAGATGAAGGTACAGTCAATTGATCTGCTCCACTCAGGCTTAGTCCTTACATTGACTATACAGTAATTAAAGGCACCCTGTGGAGTTTTTGACCACTAGTAGCGCTATGGGGATTTGTTTTATGAGTTGAATTGTGCAAATGCACAAAGAGGCGCATGCACATATGCGAGCACGTGGGCGGCACGAGACACGTCCAGCCTGTTTCACGCTACGCCGCTGATTGACAGTTGGTGGCGATAACGTGGTAGCAATGTGCCAACAAACACAGTCAAGAAGAAACTAGCAAGTAAACATGCATGTATGCAAGATTTAAAACGTTTAACGAAATCAGCTTTGAAGAAGGAAACTCATTCATCACATTTGTTAGACTTCAACTGTGGTTTGTTGAGAAACAATGAATGTAAACACGACTTTTGTTTGTTTGCGAAGAAAGCTCTGCAGGGCACCTTTAATGTCAGAGCCAAGTGTGAAGAAAAGTGTCACTCAGTGGCAAGAGGGTGAAGTGGAGTACTTCAAGAACAGTTTACTGTAGCTTTCCGTTTTTTTAGAGGATATGAGGAATGGAGAGGGAGTTGAGGTGTTGAGGGTGAAATCATGTCCATTGCCTCGTATCTGAAAAAATGTACTAATCTGCAAGAGTAAATACATTTCAAATTTGTTTTCCTACATGGAATACCATGTTTTCATGGTTATGTTCAGGAACTCCAAGCCTTGGTTAACCAAAGTGCTTCAGTATCCTCAACTTAACCACACAAAGGGCTCAGGATGCATTAGAAGTCCAGTTTCTGGTGTCAGAATCCAAAGTATTATTTGCTGACCATCCACCCCGACCATCTTTCTCCCATGTCTGCGTGAAAAAGAAAAAGAGAGGAGATTGCCACTGAACATAATCCAGGCAGCAGTTTCATTTCATTCAAAATGTATCTGGCAAAACAATCTCTAAGTGATACGTGTGAACTTGATACCAGTTTATGCATGCAGTCAGTAGGAGGGTTGCTACATGACATTGGAGGATTTTTAGGATGCTGAAAACAAAACTGGTTGTATGTGTTTTGGATAAGTTGCATGAGCTAAAAAGATGTTTTTATGTTGGGATGTTGGATGAACTTCTGTATCGAGAGCAGCTTGCAGAACAGTGGAATTTCTTATCTTAAATATTTTCTGTTATTACTTATTACAGAGAGTGCTCTCATGTCTTCGAAAAGAGCTTTTTACATATGCAGCAGCACATTCATTGTTGTAGCATTTGCAAACTCTCAAATATTACACACTACTCCCAAGCTCTCACATTCTCTCCCCCTCCCACCCTCTGTCTCTCCTTCTGTCTGTTCCTGTGTGACAGAGTCAGTAACACCACAGCAGGAGGTGAAAGAGGGAGAGCTGGAGGCAGGAAGAGAGAGAGGTGGAGGGGAGGAAGAGAGGGAGGGGGTGCAAAAGTGCAACACAGAATCACGCCTGACAGTAGAAGAGAGCAATGCAGAAACATGTGACACCGCAAAAAGGAGACGAAGGGAATTTTTTTTTTTGTCTGCGTGCATCTGTATGTGTGAAAGGGTCTGAGTCTATTCCAATAACTGCATGCATGTGTGTGAGTCATTTTGTGAATATGTGTGTCTGTGTTTATTTGTGTGTGTGTATGTAGGGGCGGGGGGCACACTGAGCAGGGTGCCAGGCAGCAGCAGCTGGGAAGGCCTTCCTCTGTTCTCCTGTCATCAATAAATGATCAGAGTGGGCCATCTGGAGAGAGGGAACCACCAACCACCAGGACCTGGCACTGAACGAAAGACAGAGAGAACGAGAGCAAACGTGAGGATGGATGGAGGGAGAAGTAGGAGGAAGATTGAGATGGGACAGAAGGGGGAGGAGAGAGGGAAATTAAAACAACACGGGAAGGCGAGTAAAAAGAAGAAAAAAATCTGAAATCTACACAAGAGCTCTCCAGGGTGCCTAATCCGTCATAAACTGGTTTGGTCCCCCGGACAACATGCAAAAAAATATAAATCATCTTTGGAGGTATGGTGAAACTCATTCAAAGCCCTTCATTTAAAACCTGGATGTGTGTTTATGTGGATATTAAGAAACAAATGGGTCCATCCTTTAAATATAATAAAGAAAACAGTTTAGGACTTGCAGTAAGAACCTGAGGAGCCAGACAAGGATTGGGGCATACAACTACAAAAAGTAGTGAGGAAGGCAGGAAATGCAGAGAAAAAGACAGGCAAGAGAGGATGCCGTGAGATGTCAGGAAAAGCTTAGGGCAACATCCTGATGTTCAACCTAAAGGCACACACACACACACACACACACACACACACACACACACACACACACACACACACACACAAATACACACATACTTTTATATCACATCCACAATAGAAAACAGATTTATGTTTTTGATTGGGTCTGTTTCCTGGGCTAAAAAAGAACAAAAATATTAACGTCAGTTTAAAGTTCTCTTAAATTACAATGTGTTTTTGTAGTATTTTTAAACCTGTAGAGTTATATTTGTTTAATTCATTCACTTAGCTAGTTATGCTCTTCATCAAATTGAAATAAACCGAGCATTGCATCTACAATTGATTTTATTTCTTGTTTAAAGCGCAGCACACTGCTATCAGCTAAATCGAAGAGAGTTTCTGGACTCATCTGGTATTCCTCTGGTCTCACAGAGACAAAATATGTTAAAAAAAAAAAAAAAAAGAAAAATTAATTCCCACCAAAACCAAAGGCTGGAATAAGATTTTTGTGGAGCTCCAATATGTATTTGACTTTTAATAGCTAAATATGTTTTAATCCAGTTGTTATATTATTCATACATTCATAAATTTTATATATTTACGTATTCCTATTCAGGGTCACTGGGAGGCTGTTGGCTTTGCTTGCATACACTGAGCAGAAGGAAGGGAAACACACACACATGCAAATTCACACCTGTGGGCAATTTACAGCCTTCAGTTCATCTGACCTGCATTTTTTGTTGATGATGGGAGGACTCTGGAGCACCTGAAGAAAACCCATGCAAGCATGCTATCAGCAACTGATTTCTGGAAGGCCTGGACTCACCTTCCCCCATCTCTCCACACCTAGTCTTTTCAACTACCAACCTGTTTCCATTTGTCATTTATCAAGTTCTGTAACTACATTATGTCACAAGACGGTCAACTGTAGGATGTTTTTCTTTTCCTTGCTTCTGATTATTTGTGGAACAGGTTTACATACTGTGTCTAGAAGTGTCATTAATTGACCTCCTGAATCTTAAGAAATCACAAATACATACTAATTTGCGAAATAGTCCGCATTGTAATGAACACATTCTGCTTGACAATGAGGCCTCTCCTCATATTATGTTAATATTTGAAAAAAAAGAAGTCTTTTTTTATGTCCAGCTTATTAAGCCATTGCAGTATACTCTTAAGCAAAATCCAATACAGTGACAGATCCTAGCCAAGCTTAAGACTTTTGTGTATGTGTGTGTGCTTGTGTGTGTGTGTGTGTGTGAATATGTGTAGTACACACAAACGTGTGCTTGCATTCTTTATGCATTTTTGTGTGTGTACACATTACTAAAACTGAGCATGCATCCTTGAGAGCAACACTTTTCCTGTAGAGAATTTGTCAACTCATTAAAAGTAGCTGGATGAGAGCTTGTTTCAGCAAAATATGTATAATGGGACACAAAGCAACACAGTCAGGCTGCAGTACGATGTGTATTCTCAATGGACCTTACAATGCAATATTTTCATGATGCACTAACAATAATATATTCAGATCAAATCAAAGACAGTAGTCAGAATTTAGTACATTTATTATGTAATATTAAAGCATTACAGCACTAAATAGCAATGTATGTTTATGTCAGTAAACCAAAATATACCCATTGTGGCTCATTGTAAAATCCCTATAATGTCAAAATAAATGGATTCATGCAGCTACTGTATATCTTCATGCAATTGTTTAGTTTAGATTGGTTCATTTACATTTATGTCATTTTGTCTGTGGTTTGATATATTACTATCTGAGAAGTGGCAAGGTGGAGACTCACAGGCTCTTCCTGGAGTGAGGATGACTAAGCTCCAATATCCAAAGTGGCTGTGAACAAAGTCTCATCGTTGTTGTATTACCATCTTGCCATTATAATGTTTCAGACAATTCCACATTTTATATCATGTGTAGTGTTCTGGTTTCTGGTTTCAACATTTTCGCTATTAATCTCTATGAAAATAAACAGTGAACGTTTCTGCTCATACACATCCTGAAAGATGGTAATGTGTGTACCTGCAACATCAAATGATATAATTTCTAAGTGTTAGAGAGAGAATTATGTATCAAGGAAAGGTGGGAGTAGTGTTCATTTATGATCTTTCAGCTCCACCAGGAACATTAAATACTGCATGCACATGTGTCTTATGCAAGGACACCAGCTGGGATGGCATGCAATGAAATGTTTTGACAGTTACCAGAGCATCCACTCTCTATTAGCAGAAACGGCTTCATCTCATCACCATAGCAACAGAGCCAGATTTATCAGTGGCCTTACATTTTTGAGGTTGTGTAGTTATGTATACTGGAAGAATATGACATGCATTCGGCACGCTGCATATTTTTCTGGATCTTTCTCGCACTCTCTACTAATACTCGATTTATGGTTAGCAACTTCATGCATCATGGGCCAATCGAATTGCTATTTGCTCACAGAAAATGAAAAAAAGTGTAAATGCATCTAAGAGGGCACCAGAGACTGATTGAAATCTGATAGTTCAAACCATCTTGGTAGGTAGTTTGAGGTGCATTCTAACCAAATGTTTAAAAGGTGTAAATGCATCAGTCTCTTCAAGACACATAATCTTTACTCTTCCAGAATGTCTGTAAGCTGTCTGTGGAAGTACTGTACCCCTCTGAAAATTACACTGAATTATTCTCTCTGTCTTGTTCAACAACAGGATGTGGCAGCAATGATTTTATACAGAAGCAGCGTGAAAGGTATCAGGTGCTGCTAGGGATTGTTAGCATTGTGATCCCTGATTAGTGCATCCATTTATGTGTGAGCATTGTTAGCGAGAGCCATGACGATCAGCTAAACTTTTGTCTCACTCGTAGTCCACCAATGGAAGTAATCCATGTGTTTGTGTTTCTGTTGTTGGGTAGCTGCTAAAACTGTTGTTGTGTAAATAGTTTCCCAAATTATTAGTATTTTTTCCCCTTTTCAGACAGCTTCAGGAGCATTACTAGCATCTGTACTGGCATCTTTTTATGCTGATGTGTATGTAGTCCATAAAAACCAAGACAGATTGCAATCAGATCAATAATGGCTGAGAGACACACATATGCGTAAATGAGAGTACATTGAATCCTACCTGGATTGTATCTGGAATTTTGACTTACCAAGCCTTAAAGCCATATTATGAAACAATGTATTTTTTTTCTTTTCCATGTATAAAATGCATAATCATTATGATTTGTCAATGCTGCTGATTAAGCAACACTTCAGCATTTAAATCTGTTCATGATCTGTTTCATAATCATGAACACATATGGTTATTTCATTATCGCAGGATTATTCTAAGCCCACTTTGAAAAATGTGTTTATCTTAAATTAACAAATGATTAAAGTCATAAATCCATATTTATTGTACATTAATATGTATATTCTATTGCCCATTACTGTGTTATTTTATCTATTTCATATGCACATTGTATTATTTCTATGCCATATAAATGCACATGGCTGGGCAAATGATTATACTTTAATATTGAAATGTGGATATTTGTTCCCTACATTGTCATTTTAACATAATAATTTTACAGTGGGCTACCTCTTACCCTGGAGTTAAAACACTAAATTAGGAATTCATATTAAACATCCCCCAGCTATACTTCCAAACGCACTACTCTGCAAATGTGTGTCTCCGTGCTTGTATGCGCACATGTATGCCTAAATGCAGCCTTAATTTGAATATGCATGGTCATTTCAGATTTAATTTGCCTCCCCATGTCACTAATTTGTGCTCCAATAAGTAACATATGCCCTAGGCCATATAACCTAGCCATCCTTAGGTTCTAAACAAGCTTTTATAATCCTTAGATGCCAAAAATGTGTGCAGTGATTAGCAGTGTTTATTCAATTAATCTATTAGAGGTTATTATAGAAAAGCCAAGTATAGGTGAGCTGCACAGCGCGCCACTCGCAGTTACTACAAGGTTATATCACAGAAGCAGAAAATAGAAACTAGGCTGCCATTCTAAAGTCGGGTAATGCTGTTTTTATTCTTAAAAGAGCAAATGCTGTAAGAAAATGTTGGACATTAATCAAGTAGCCACTTCACTTGGTAGAACAGGGAAGGCCCATCTTTCCCTAAAGAACAGCCAGTATTTTTGACCCATGCTGGGTCAGCAGCATTTAACAATTTCTGCTGTCCTTTCACACTACATCAGGCCAGTGGTGTGCTAATGGATGGGAATGTAGATTCTTTTTTTGCGACATGGTGCATTGTTCAACTGGGCATAAGATATCTTACGTAGGCTTTCGTATTTAAACTACTTATGTGGTGTTTAGGGAATTTGGGCTTTGGCAGTGTTATGGTGATAGCTAAGCATATCTAAGGCCTTACAGAGATAGTGTACCATGCAGAGACTTCAACAGCAATAACTATGACAAGAAATATGTTTATGTGTGTGGCTGAAGGTTGAATGTTGAATGACATTTGAAATCTTATGTATTGTCCTTGCTTTAAATTGATAACAAAGAACTGTATGTTATCACTTTTGAATGTATGCAGATGATATAGTATTATATATGCAGGCACAATACAACATTTAAATACACTCCAGTTCAGCCTTTCTTTAAAAGTTTAGATACATTGCTATGTTATGTTAGTATGTTGTATATGACATTACTGCAGTGACAAATATTCTCAAACATCTGCCACTTTTTCCATAGAAACAGAAAGTGCTTCACTGAACAAGGCTGAAAGAAGTCAATGTATACATTTTTGACGAGAGTGATGTAATGTGCACACAGCTACATTCCTAAAGCCATTAGACCCCTTTTTTCACCCTGACATTTATAATGTATATTACACATTATTTTAAACCGTACATAAATATAATGCTGGGCATATCCCAGTCTTAACCTGTGTGATGTCAATAGTATTTGGCTGTATTACTCTATCATTGTGTTTCTTTCACTGCAGTCTGAGTTAAACTCTTTCAACAGTGGAATAATTTCCTCTCTCTACTACAGATACAACCTTTATCTTTTACCCCTTAGACACACACATACATGGTAGCCTGTCACTTATCCAGGTAAGAGCAATGACATGATGAATTGTCTTCATCCCTTAGTGTCCAGATTGGGTAATACAAAGACAGACATCTATCCACTGGGGATGAGCTTCATATAATTTAATCCTATGTGGCTACTTAACCTGTCATTGCTGCTCTGCACCATGTGGGTGGAACAGTGTAAAGCCCTCTAACCTTGTACTCAGGTCTGAGAGCGTATGAAGACGGGAAATGTTCAGCATTGTTAAGCTCTCTTTAAACTAGATTGAGAATTCACTAAACATAGCATTACCAATTCAAGGCAACCTGTCTTAGCTACATGTTTTTTTTTTTTTTCCAAACTATGTGTATGGGAGACAGGGTTTGTAACAAATAAACAATGACATGTAAACAGCAACATATCATGTGCAGTGTATTTAATTTAAGGTGAAAACAGTGTATTCTAAATGTGTGTGTATTGGCTTGAATGTAATGATCCAACCAAGTCTTATCAAAATATGTGATATCGTAAAAAACATTTAAAACACTCATCATTTTTATTATGGAGGAGAATTGTTTAATTGGAGCAGGGGACTCTGTCAGACGTGTTTAGGGGATTACTGAAACAGAGAAACAATGCATGCATGATCACAGAAAGCATCACAAAATGAGATTTTACAAAAAGGAGGGGGTGTATCTTTTATGTGATGTTTACACTGTTGTTGATGCCATGTGCCATTGTCTGATATAAAGACAAACATTCCTTGTTCTCACTATGCATCTCCCTCCTCAACCAGCCTCTTCATCATCCATCTCTTTTCACATTCATCTCCCCATCCTCCTCCTCTTCTATCTTTCTTTCATAAACACACTTCAGAAACACACCATATGCACCAGCAGAAGATCCTGCCATAATGTATACAGTCATAAATCTCCTCACAGCAGGGGTGGCAACTGCATGTACTGCATGTTTATTAGTGAGTGCATATCACCTCAATAATAAATTCATTATTTACTTAAACCCATTGCCTCCCAAACTATTCATTAACTCTTGCAGCAGTGACACTTGTAAGGTTTTAAGGAACTCTTTGAACAATGTTGTGGTGAAGGTATCATGTGTTTTTTTTGTTTTTTGTTTTTGTTTTTTTCACTTTTCACACCTTGCTGGTTGTGATCACTGACAGAAAGCGTCAGCTTTTTGGGTATTCACATGTGCTTGAGACCACCTGCCAGCAGAGCTGCTGCCAACAGCTTTACACACATACACATCTGAGAATGCCTGTGATGTAACCTCTACCCTTTCTTGTCAAGGAAAAGTATTTTATATAAATGTTTATGCAGGACAGAGAGGGTTACCGCCACCTCCTGTTTTCCATTCTCTTTCAACAGAAAACAAAAATCCAGGACATTTAGTGTAAATCAAACTGCTTCATTCTGCTTTAGATGTTTATTTCAGTCCTTCCTGTTCTCAAGGGTATTTTAAAGACTTTGAAAATAGTCTTTGATTAAATACATTTAAAACATTGTCTGAATATGACAATGTGTAACAGTGCTTCCACAGAAAAAAAAACGAAATTTGTCACAATTAAGAGATTAACTTAAATATATGTAACATATATTACATGTGAAATCGTAACATACTTACTTTAGAAATCTCAGCCTCATTCAAAAGAGTAACTATGGAAGTCACTGAGCATAAGCCCAGAAAGCAAGTAGTGAGCATGTCAGCAAGTGTATTCATGATGCTGAGAGTGTCTCTGACCAGCAGATCAACATGTCAAGGTGGATTTTGTAGTCTTTTATTCTTAAATGCTACCGGACTAATTGTGTCATAGTCATCCATCAAGGCTATCTTAAACTGACACTGTGGTAAGTTACCTTCTGCCTACACGATGAGCTTGTCCTGACAGATTTTCATGCCTCCAAGATGCCTAAAAGTCAAGCTGCCCCTGCTGCCACTCCTTGCTGGAGAAACTCATTAGACACGTCCAACTACCCTCAGCAGTTTGATCATACCAAGCAACTGAGGGTTGATGAGCCTTAAACCTCCAGCATTTAGCGGAGACTGAGGATAATTTTCAGACGTTTCTCCAGAATCATCACAGAATGTTGAGAATATTGGCACAACAGTAGTTATTGCATTATCAACCCTCAGCGAGGGCAAAGCAGCTACACAATCTGCATAGACTGGTGCACAGCATGTGACTTCTGAGCAGTTATCATCCCCTTTTGTTGCACACAGTGCATGAATTCAGAACATTGCATAGTACATGGGGGGTAATATTCCCTCCAAAGCGAATCCTCTAGACAGGGAATGAAAACTGAACACACAGGTCATAGCCTAGATCTTGAAGGAATAGTATACCGCAAGACTGCCATCATCTTTGTATTATCCGGAAATCCATAATGACAGCTGTTCTGTCTCTTACAAACATCAATACTTCTTTAGTGGATATGCTTGTGAGCAACAAATGTGAGAAACCCACAACTTTACAGATCTTCACTACCATAAGACCAACACCCCAAATCTGGTCACATTAGGAAATTGCAATTGTGTGCTTTCCTGAGTGCAATGTAAATCTATAATCCAGATTTGGAAAGAGTAACTTTGTGTGCATAGCCTGCGAGAAGATGAACAGATACTACAGGTCTGCCACCAAGTGTCCATTGCAATTCCCTTAGGATGTTCACTCATCTGGGCTAAATTATGATGTTCTTGCTTTTAATACATGAAGCTCAAAGAACATGTCATGAGAGAACACTGTCCCCAAGTAACCTAAGGTGTGGATTTGATACGTTTTGTGATGAAACCATTTCAATCATCATTTAAACTTGATTCATTTTTTGGTACATTTTTTTTTTGTCAAAGCTAAACTGGTGTACACATCTCACAACAACAAAGTTTGGTCATCTTACTTTCGAAGTCTTAGCCTCATTCAGGGGAATATTTTCTTGAGATCTAACCATGAATCCAATCATGTATCTCTATAAGCCTGATGTTCATCCTCATCACAACACATGCCATAACCTCACAGTTTTACTCAATCACTGCTGATTTGTTTGTTGCAATTATTTTACAAGACAGATACGGTTTTATTTGTATTACAACCAACAAATAGCAGGAATCAGTGCATGGTTAAGTATGCATTTTATTTTAAGCCATGGTACTGCCGTATTATTTTCAGCACACAACTATTATTAAAGAAATGTGGCCTGTGATGTAAATGCAGCATCCGTCTTTGCTATAGGCATATTTTTAATATGTAATCCTTAATTGTGTACAGTACATGTCTTTTATTTTCTTGACATTTAGCCGACCGTCTCAAGCTTGATGGGGCATGAAGACAGAGTAACAAGCACAATAATTTCCCTATTTTTTTCCTCCCTCTCTCCCTCCTTCCTCTTTCTTTCACATTCTTTATTTGCAGCGTACATTTTCACTGTTAAATGGAATTATGATCAAAGAGTTTGTGCCTGCGTATTGTGTGTCCTAACGTTAGTCACACATCAGTGAGTTGAATTTTGATCTGCCTGGAGCGTCGCAGACTAAAAAGCAAGGCAGACGGAGGGAGCAGCGAGGAAGTGGAGGGGGGTTAAAGAAAGCGAAAATAGGAAACATGGCAAAGAGCGAAAACAATGTACTCTGGTGCCAGGATCTTTTTTTTTTCTTTTTCTTGTATATCGTTGCCTCTCTCTACCTCTTTCTCTCTCTCTTTTGCCATCTCTTTTTCTCTGTGTCTCCCTTGAAGCTTGTCAGTTAGAGCCCTGGCTGCCACCGAGGGAATTGGAGGATAGAGGATGTGTGTGGAACAGTGGAGGGAGGGTAACAGACAGAGAGAAAATGAGATGAAGAGAAAGAGAGAGAGATAGGAAGAGTCACGGGTGGGTTGAATAATGAGGTAATGTAATAATGCTTGTCTTCTCTTTGTGATGACACTTCTGAAACATCTCCCCACATATGCTAAAATGTGCAAATTCTCCTCTGTCACATGTAAAAATATCACGAGAAAAATGCCATTTTGTCAACCTTAAGGAAATTCATTTATAAATACAATATAATATGTAGTGTATATCCAGGGGCCTTATTTGTTTTCATCTACAGTTTATTTATTATGTTATAGATGCAGTCCTGAAAACATTAACATAATGAAAAGGTCTGTGCTGTACCTACAGTGTACTCATTAATTTCGATTACATCTCTTCCTACCCTGTTTATGCTGTACACACAATACTGTAAACAATCTATTTATCTTTCTCTAGTTAAGTGAAAAATTACATTGCCTCCCACAGTCTCATAGTCTTACAGACCAGATATCCTCTTCTAAATAAAAATATGGGAAACTAAAGCTGTTTTTTTGCCTGAATCAAGTGCACTCTTTTGAAGATATTATATTACTGCACTGACTATATTTAAATCAACAGTTTCTATGTGTGTTCCATGAAAAAAACAACCCACGGCATGGCTGTCTGTAGGCCCAAGTTACACTTTTAGTTGAGTCACAAATGATCCTGTCACTGGCCGTTTGGCCCTCTAGTCTAATTATTATTAGCCTTGCCTCTGGTTTTGAAGCCACAGTGCTGTTGCTCAGTTTATAAAATGAGCAAAATGTTGATATATTGCTTCCACTAAACTGTCCTGTGTTAATATTGCTACTGTATTGAATATGAGGTTTGTTTTTTGTACAGGAAGTCTTTTGATCCATTGCTTTGCCTTGTGATTTGTTTCTGTTGTCTTTATTCTTGACAACTGGCCTTGCTCACCGACACAGCAGATAGTCTAAGTGCTCAGTTCCTCTCAAGCGCTTTGTCATTTAAGGCACTCAAGGGCCGATATGTTACATCAACAAACCCAAAGCTGTCAGAGATCTGGTGCTTATAAAATAAAGGCTTGCTTAAAAAAGACTGCTGCAACCAAAGCTCATACCATGTACAAATGTATGCAAGGAAAAAAAAAAAAACGCACTCATACACACCACTTCACCTCTGCTTAACTCCCCTGACATTCTCTAGCCTCCAGAGGTTTGACGTTGAACCCCTTGTGAACTAATTATTTAGCAAATACCTGCACAGCATGCCTGCATGCATGCATTTGCATGCATGCAGGCGCGTGTGTGTGTGTGTGAACTTCTGTATGCAGGCATTCCACAAGCAGACACAACTCTGTTGAATGATGGAAAGATATGTAAAGGATGGGAATGATGATGATGAGTGTTTGCATGCATGTTTTAGTAAGTTAATTTTGCTATTGTTAGTATGTCTTGCAAAGACCATACCTGTATCTCTCGTCTCCAGAGGGCCTGGGGAAGATAATAGGAAGCTATAACACAGGCAGGCAAAGACTGAAATGTCAAGATAGTTAATGTTTAAAATGGTTTAGCACATATTTGAAACACCAAAGGAGAAAAACAACATGGATTAAATAAATTCTCATTTCAGATCCTAAAAATATTGCAACGACATAACACATATTAGGAATGTTCCAGTGATTCTTTTTTGCTCTTCCTGGTGGGGTAAAGTAGCTCATCCAATATTCAAAGATATCCGAAACAAATCAACTGCAGGCTACAACAATGTTTCTGTTCATACAAATATTTTGAACAGTCTAACCCAGCTACAAGCAGGCAGCTATCCCCTGCCTCCCTCATTGAAGCAGTACTGACCGGGCCAACTTTCAGTGACATAACTACAGCACACATGGGATCTACACATCTGTCCTAGAAGAAGAGAGTTCAGGGGGTCCTGGCTTGGGGAAAATAATTGGGTAGCAGACAGACAGGCCATAGTCAAGCCAGGCCAAATTTATCCAAGTAGCAGACAGACAGACATAAACTAGGCAGTTAGTAAATCCAGTGAGGCCAGAGCAGCACTGACCGGGCCAACCAGTATGTTGACATGTTTTCACACCCAGAACACACCAGGGGATATATGGGGTCTGCTGTGAGATAGAGATGTGAAACTGCTCTAAGGTGGGCTGGCCTTTTCTATCAGTGACCTTTCACTCATTAGTTTGCTACAAAGATTCCCAGAAAGAAGGCTTCTAATGGAAGAAATACATTTAAAGTGTACCTTTTTATATTTGATATAAAAACAATTTGCTTGGTTTGAAGGCAAAAATATGCTCACCATGTCAAATGTGATGTTTGTTAAATAAAATGGAAGCCTACTCTTCTGGCCTGAGCAGACTGAGGAATATAACTTGGAAGAAAATAACAAAATTGTAAGGCAATTTTCTACACTGGCCAGAGGACAGTGTTGTCATGGAAATAAGTACAACTTCATTTATAAATAGCTTAAAGAAACCCTATAAAATTGGAATGTTTATCACAGTCCTAAATTGAATTTTCTAACAGGCGCTGTTTTGCCAAGACAGCAAAGCAAAGCAATTTTTACAGCGCAAGCAGGGAAATATATCTGAAAGTGCAACATTACTTATTGCCCTTTATTAAAAAAAGTCAACCATATTTATACATTGTATAGAGGATTAATGAAAGTCATTAACAGTCTCCTTATTTAGATTCTGTGGCCCAAAGCCAATGTGGAAGCATCCTGGCCAAAGCAGCAGTAACTGACCAAGCCAGCCTGCCAGATGACATGCCCTCACCATGCCTTCGGATCCACAAAACACTGGGGATCTATGGGGACAGCTGGGGCAGACAAGGTGAGAGCCTCAGTTCTCTGTGCTGAGATAGATACAGTAATTGGCCAACAGACAGAGACAGACTACATAACCTGCCCAACACAGTTTTGTCGAGGATACTGTTACAGTTACGGGGGAAGGCTCTCATCATGCATCTATAGCACTACACCTATCCAGCATTAGACAGACTGAGAATTGAACAAGGGAAATACTGTTATTGGCCAAAAAATGTTTGTGTTTGTTTTAATGTTGGTTAGTCATTTAATCTTCCACTTGGGTCCAAACTGAAATATCTCAACAACTACTATGTGATGGATGTAATGTAAATTTATCCAAATATTCAGGATCCACAGAAGATGGATGCTAATTACTTTGGTGGCCCCTGAAATGTTTATCTAGTGTCATCATAATGCCTACATTTAGTTTAATTTATCTTTTAAAATACCTGCAAATCTAATGGCATTCCCTTTAGCTTGAAGAGTTAATTAACTATTATTAGCATGCTAACATGCTAAAATAAGATGGTGAACATGGTAAGCATTCCATTCTACCTTCTAATCATTAGTATGCTAACATGAAATAAAACCTCACAGTGCATGTAGACTTAACAAGACTAAACTTGTTATTTAACTAGGTCTATAATGATTTATAGTTAAACTACTTAAATAGCATTATATGATCATATAATTTAAATATTATTATTAATATTATTGTTTTTATTTGCGTATCAAATGTAGAATATTCAAAAATAAGACCAAAGATAGATATAGTATGTTTTGAACTAGTCATGGCCAGGTTGGAGTGTGCTGTTTTCAGCTGACATCTGCATCAAGTGCTTGAAATGTGTTCAAATGAACCTTTGAGGTTTTTTTGAGATTTGACACTGACACTTGACACTGTTGCATGTGTTTCTTCTTAATGTCCTTTTGAAGAGCACGTCCAAATATAGAGTGGCTGAGGGGATTTGGGCCAGGTTTGGAGACAGTGGATGTGCATGGGAGTGCTTAAGAGTGTGAGCATATAAGTGTGTGTTGGGCTAGTGTATGTGTGTTGTTGGCCCCAGGGAGCCAGACTCAGACCAAATTACCTGTCAGGGGTTGACATCACCTACCCCCCAGCCAACCATACACAGAGGACAACTGGGCCTGCTTTAAGGCTCCTGTGATCTGTCAGCTCAGCTAGCCTCTCCTTATTCTTCTCTCCGTCTACGTATCTGAATGCGTTTGTTTTCTTTCTTTCTTTCTTTCTTTTTCTTTCTTTCTTTCTTTCTTTCTGTCTTTCTGTTCAATAGTATAAGTCAAGAAAGTCTGGACAGTCTCTGCCAAATAAACATGCCCAATGTCTCCCTCTGGTGCTGATCATTATTGCAGCCTGTTGACACTATACCATAAGCACATGCCCACACAAACACACCACACAGGGATGCTAGACACATATAAATGCTGGTGTTTCTCTCTGACACACACACCTGGAGGCAGATGTGTCAGGGGTCTGTATACTTGGGTCCAAAGGCCCCTTGCTGTCTCTCATCATGCCACTATCACCAGTTGTGAATGGATGCCCCCAACACGCAGATAGTCATTCAGACACTGAGACTCACCACAAATTGCCCCCAAACAAGCCCCTGCACACATAATTGAAAATGAATGTCACCCATAAGCATAATACCCCTCTCTCTCTTTCTCTCTCTCTCTCTCTCTCTCTCTCTCTCTCTCTCTCTTTCTCTCTCTCTCTCTCTCTCTCTCTCTCTCTCTCTCTCTCTCTCTCTCTCTCTCTCTCTTTCTGTATCTCTCTTTAACACACACACCCTATGACCCCCACAGTCACCAGAGAGTGAGAAAATGGAGCCTGGACCAACATGTCTGATTGGACAGCCTCGTCAAAACAGCAGTAGGAGACACGGAATGAAGCTGAATGTTCTCTCTCTCAAGGTCACATATTCTTCAAGTAGACTTCATAAAGGTACTTGACTAGACTGACTGACCACACATGCGTATAATGTATTTTTAACACTATGGGACAAAAATAGGCAGCCATTACAATGCAAGTGAATGCAATGATGTTTTGTAGTAGCTCCAACTTTTTCTATGGAAGCCCAAAAGTTGCATGTTTTCATCCCAATCACAAACCACAATAACTAATTTGTTAACACTAAATTAATGGTAATTGTGGGCCACTTTAGGGCACATTCAGAGTTTCTATGTCTAAAAAGGTCAAAAACAATAATAATAATATTTGATTGAACTTTATTTTTTGGCTGTGAGAGCCATACAGCCGCTCATTGGCATTTTACTGAAAGTCTGCATTGCGTGAATGCATTAAAATGTCTTTAAAAAAGAGTCTGTGATATTGCATGTTTTTTATGAGTGGTGGAGAATCTTCATATCAACAACGATATTGTTGATAAATCATCGCTGACTGATGAGCATTTACATACCACTATAATGCCTTTTGGTGGGGGCCAAGTTATGTAAAATTAATGACAACTGTACAGTGAAAATATAAAAAGAAAATTCTCTCAAGGTGAGTTATGTCATCTGTTGTCTTGATGACGATTTAGCCTCTGGGGACAATAGCCAATGTTTTGGGGCTTCCGGTGTAGCCAGCAGATCCGGAAAAGGGATAATGGACATCAGCGCTAGGACTTTGTATATCTGCATATGAAGGCAGATTATTTTTTTCAAGACTAAATCATCACCAGACAATAAAGAGATAGATAAATGGTTCCAAAATTGCATGTCAGCCACTGCGCTCTGCCTCTTTTGTTCTTAACATGTCAAAGTCTTGCATTCAGATTCTGCATTCATACAGAGATTTGTTTCTAAAGATGAGTTCCTTATCTATACATTAAATTGTAGTGCATGAAATGCTGAAATCCAGTTTTGTTCACACAATCACATTAGACAGTCACATCATTAGACTAATATAAGTACAATACAACAAGAGAGTCCTAATTTTTAATTTGTTCTACATGACTGTATTGGTCTTATCTAGTTGTTTGAAAGTGATTGTCTGACTTTAAGCGTTGCCCCTGGAATAGACTGACAACCTGTCCACGATATACCCCCTTCTTGCCCAATCCGTGCTGGAATAAAGTGCAGTTGGAGCCGGTGTAAGATAAGAAAAGGAGAAGATGTATTAAAAAAATCTTTAATATTGTCTATAGGGAAGAGCATCATAATATATACATCTCAGAATTATCAAACTCTTTTTTCAGCAAAAAGTTGCAACATATGAAACTTGTTATGTGAAACAGTATCAGGGAGATACTTTTTCAGGGCAGTAGACCAAAGGATAACAAACACCTCTAAGCTTAATAAGGGATTTTTTGCAACACCACTGATATTGCCTGATAAATCAACTCCTGCATGCACACAAAAATGCATCATCTGATTTATCCAACCACCGTGAAAGACTGAAATTGCTTTTTTCCTGTGTGACAACACTCCTGCTTCATGCTGAGGGGCTTCTTTTAAGACCTAGAAGCTTCAACCAGTTTTCCGATGTGTCAGGATTTCTATTCATTTGGAGTCCAGGCATGTAAAACCACCACAGGCTCACCCACATGTAAATGCTCTCAGTACAAGTCCACGTAAACCCATTTCCAGTCAACGACAGCTGGACTTAAAGTTATTTAGTGATGCTGTCAGACGATTTATTCCTACTTGGTCCAATTTACATGGAGCTTTCTCCGTCTTGAGCTACATGGCTTCCTTGTAGAGATTGAATGTGTGTGGGGAAGATCCGTCCTTTTAAGCAGACTGGAGTTTCAGCATTGAGTCTAAGATTGACTAGCTGTCACCAGATATTGATTTCCTCTCGCCTACTTAGTTCACAGCAATAAGCCAAGGGTGAATCCCAGGGTACCACACAGTTCCTGTGTGGACAGGAGCCTGCAATTCACTAATGTGGTGTTTTGGTCTTATTTTTATCCTGTCATGTAAAATCCATGTTACACTAGGTAACTTTGAAACATTGCCCAAGTGCTCATAACACTCACCATTATTCAGCTTTATATCCACATGCGTTCTGTGAAACTTTTTAGAGGGTTATCAGGAAAAAAAAAAAAAAAGTTAGAAAACAACAAACCAGCCAGAGGCATAAACAAGCTTTATGGCCTAAAGCAGGTACTACATGAACAATTAAAGGTTTGCTATTAAAATGCCATCAAGACAAACAAGTCTTACAAGTTCCTGAATTATGATGTGGTGGTATTCATCAGTTGATTAGTGATCATGATTGTAGCGATCCCAGTAGTTAATCGGCTCTCTAAAAGAATAATGAGAGGACGCTTGTTTGCAAGCCAAACACCTGCAAGGGCAGACGCTCTGTCGGTGTGTGTGTGTGTGCGTAGGTGTGTGGCTGGACATGATCCAAGTGGAGTACTAATACCTGCACTTGTTGCCACTCTAATAAGAGAATCTGGCACAGACACTTCTCATCTCGTCACCCACGGCATACAGTAGAATCACATATCTGTGCTGCATTCATGGCTTTTTCTAACACTTTAATGTATTTTCTGCCCTTTTCTTGTTCTCTGATATTCTTCACTCTGCCACGTTCTCTTTTAAAAGAAAAAAACAAACAAACTTTTGTTATTAAAATGTATTATTATTATCATATTATATTTTTATTTGGTCCAACTGAGATGAAAAAAATATCTTTTCGAATAGACCCCTGGCCAAGACAGCATTGTTTTAAATTAGACTTTTTTTTAGACAATTAGACTTGTTTAACAGGCATACACATAAAGTTGCTGATTTATTGGGTACAACCGGCTAAACCAACTGAACTCAACACCACAACATGGTAAACCAGTATGAAGCTTAACATATTTACATTTTTTTTAATATTTTGTTCATACAATGCGGTTGGACAAACTTATACCTACCTCATACAGCAGTGCAAATTACAGCGTCCAAAACTAGAGAAGAATCAAATAGAAAGAGGGCAATAGAAAGATACAGGAGATAGAGAAAAATATTGCAAACATCGTTTTCACTGTTGTGGCAGCTTAGCAGGGGGCCAATATTTTTTCCTGCTGGTGTGAGCCCAGATAACTAATAAATGTTACATACGGTAGTGTGTGTGCATGTGTGCAGTGGGGGGTGATTTGTGTGTTTGTGTGGTAGGGAGGTAGTTATGTATTGCAGGACCACTAAGTCAGATCAAATAGATGTCTAGCATCCTCCAGATCTTCTCAGGCTTAGCTGAGGAGCCTCTATCTGTGGAGACCAGCGGTAGCCTAAATGCATTGCCCAAGGAGAGACACACAAGTCCCTCTTCACTTACAATTACATCTCAGCAACCAGGAATTCTCAAGATTTTTCACTACATCGTCTATTTCAGTTAACCTTTGTTTTTGCACATATATATCACAAGAAAAACCTATACTCATGTTAGGACTCAGAAAGAATTGAATAAAATAATCACTGAGTCACTGTCAAAGAGATTGTGGTTTTAGATGTTTGTTTTCCCTGATCAAAACTTATTTTGATGTTGCATACCAGAGGAGGATTTCAATTAAAATAAATAAATAAATAAGCTATTTAGTCGCAAGATAAAAAAGAACTAACCTCAAATATTTCCACTTACCCTGTTTTTCAATGCTGGTCACTGGATTAGAGCATTGTTGGCACATAGTTTCCTAAGGAAAGCCAGTTTTCTGCATTGTTTCCCAGTGAATGTCAAACCAGATTAGGGGCAATGCAGAGGGACAATGGAGGGTGAAGGGGTGCGTTTGACGTGCATCGTGGGTCGAGGCAGGCGGACCCCCTGCCGGGTGGCCTCGGCTGTCATAACCTTTAATTATAGCTACATTGACAGGGTTGCAGATGGTCCAGCTGAAGCGATTAAAGACACAGGATAGTACACATCCTCTGTGAACCTATATCCATCATTTCCTGTTTGTCTGTCTTCTTCTCTTTCTTTCTCCCACAATCCTTTTGCACCTGTTTATGTTGCAGGGACTTTTATTTTACCACTAACTGAACTCTCTCTAGGAAAGCTTGATTATATGGCATTCGCAATTGCACAGATCTCATTTTAAAGTGATTCTATGATCTTTTTCAATTAAGGTGGCTTGGTGTCACATTCAACACTGGCATTGTGGTTTTGCATTTCAAACTTGTTAATATAGACATTTTTCTTATTTACCATGACCATGATCTTCTCCTAATCAACTTTACCTTACCATTTCTGAACTCAGTGGCTCTCCAACTACTACTGCTTAACTTGATAAAAGAGTCTAAAAATCATATCCATTGAGGAAACTTAAAGGTAAAAAAAATCATGAGGCATATAATGGATGGATGTTTCTTTTTTATTCTCTAGTGTGATTTTCCCCTCCTCCTGCATTAATACAAACCATTGCATTCATGCTCCTGAAAGCCTCTCTTCCCTCATTCATACAAACATTACTTATGCTTTTTCTTCTGTCGGATATTCCAAGAAAAAGCTCTCGGTAATCGATGTCATTACCATGCATCACCTGTCATTGTCTTGCTAAATGCACAGGGACAGAAATTCACCTAAATGGCAGTGAGGCAGTCAGGCTCAGGGAAGGTGAGACTTGACAATGGAGTACACTCGGATAATGGTATGCATTTGTGCCTTTGAGTCACATACAGACGTGAATATGGACTGAGAAAGAATGGAGTAAAGAAGGAAAGAAAAGAAGAGAAAGAGAACAACACAGGGCAGACTTAGAGAGGGAATGCTAATGAGAGAGAAGAGAGCAATCATTTCTTCAAGTGATTGCAGAGATGAGGGATAATTTGTTATGAATGTGTGCGTAGCTCCCTTTGACTTAGATGCATTAGCTTTGCCCTATAACTGTTTCTCAATAGATCGCTGGAATCGCAATTTAGTCCCCCAGTATCATGCAAATGGCACTGTTGGCCAGCTCCTAATTCATAGATTGCACTCAATGGCCTCTCGCCAAACCATTGTCCCATAATTAATGACTCATTCACAGTTCTTTCCTCCAGTAAGGTTATTGCTATTTACAGCTCAAACCTCGGAGGGGGAAAAGGAGTGAAGACAAACACTGAGTGGATTTACACAATCAATACAACATTCAAAGGACATTTAAAACTTTTAAACATATATGATACAAAATAATAATAAAATGTGAATGAAACAAAAGTAACAAAATTTACAGATTGTTAGAGCAATTAGTAACAATTATTATTGTTACAATGTCATGTATCATCTGCACATAATGAACAATCCCATGTAATGAACACAGCATTAATTCAACCCAATGAATTAGCAGTTTATGAAATGATGCATCCAAGCAAATTGAATTATACCATCTGTGGTTTGTGTGGTTTATGTAGGGCTCAGGGGACAGCTTAGATCGCTATTGACATGTAGCCATTATGATAGCTACAGTATGTCTGTATTGTTTTGTATTCAAGCATCTAAACACATTCACACATGCAAAACTCTGCTTCAAATGAAGAATGAACATCAATTGGAGTTTAAGTACAGTATACTTACAGCACACACCCACGTATCAGTTGGCATATTGTGTGACATGCTGATACAAGTTCTCTTTTTCTATGTCTTTAACACAAGCTTTCACATTTTTTCCTCTTAAAATATGCCTGCTACACTTGAAGTATGTGCATCGGTCCTGGGCCAAAAGCCAGTGCTGTCTCACATATTTACAGAATCTCACAGGATTAAACAACATTGAGCCTACAGTGGGAAATGGTCCAAGCAGAAATCAAATCTGCCCCTCTGAATAAATATCATCTTGCTGTCTGAGGTGCATCCCTCCAAGATAACCTGTCTGCTGAACACAGCTGCTTGACACACATACACAAGAGCACACACATACAACCAAAAGTTCTTACCTACATATGCATGCACACATTTGTGCACACACACAGAGACACACAAAAACACACACACACACACACACACACATCTGAGCTGGGTGAAAAATCAGCCTTGGACATGACAGGAATGCAGACAGACAGCCATGTGTAAAAATGCCTATCCATCCATCCATTCACCCATCCACTTATCCAACCATCCATTTGTTCATCCGTCCATCTGTCTGCCAATTCGTTTATCGGTCCATCGATCCCCCCATCCATCTGTCTGCTCATCCATCCATCAAACGTGGTTCAGAATTAGGGTCTCAGACAGCAGCTCCAACCTAGAGGCCAGGATGGTATGGAGGGTTCTTCAAATGATTTAGGAGATGTGAAAAAAGGTAACGGTGTTGATGATTTACATTTGTAGTTGTAATGTCTTAATTGTTGTGTATGCCTGTGAGAGTGATTTACTTCAGTAATTCCACATTGCTAGCATTAGATGTTAAAGAGTGTGCTATAATTGTGACCTTATTAGTGAAGTCAAGAGGAAGGAAAGACTGAGAAAAGGAAATACAAACTAAAATTTCAACCTTAAAACCAATTCCTATTTCTATTCTGAAACCTCAAGGTAACTGGACCGAGGCCCCTGCAAAATTTAATATGGAACTATATTTCTCAAAACCATGATGATATCAAGATGTTTTTTGGTAAATCTCATCAGTTGCATGCTAAATATTATGCATGAGAAGTGCAGCATGTAAGTTAACTGCTGTGAAGTGGCTTTTTTTCTTACTGAACAAGCTGTGTTCAGATACAGTGTGAAGTAATTTTTTTGGCTTGTTTTGACTGCTGAAGTAATTTTGCAATCTGTATCTTTTGGCCACAAACAATCAATGGACAAGTTGTCTAAATGGCAATATGGATATCTGATGTAATAACAAGCACCGACTGTGTGCAGCAGCTCAGACAGACTGATTGATTTAAAAACTTCTGTATCTTTCATTTTCCTCGGATCCATGTTGCTGCTCTTTTCTCTGTTAGTTCACAGAGTAATACAACTTAAGATCATTACACGTTTTTGCTCACCCTAAAACATTTTCAACTCAATATTAACAGGATTTCAACACATGCTGTTTTATAGGCCTCTCTCCATCATCAGAACAATTTTATCTGGGGAAATATTTGAATAGAATTTATTAGGTGCCAATTCAGTTCATGAGGGTAGCAGTTTAGTTTACCAGACGCTATGGTTTGAATATTTGTTGTGTTTATTTGTTTGATATTCTTTTATTCATTTGGTAATAAAACTGTGAATTGATTTTTGATTTCTTTCGACTAAAGCCTCAGTAGACGTCCTAGCCTGCACAGTAAGAAACGTACTGTGAAATTACAGTAATTAACTGCCAGCCATTGACAAGTAATTAACTGTAAAATAAATAAATAAATTAAAAAAAAAATCACAGTAACTAACTAGCAGCCAATGATAAATTAATGTAAAGAAATTGACAGTAATTAACTGGCAGCTATTCAGAAGCACTTATCACAGTACTTTATAGTGTTTTTCTGCTTACAGTTGTAGTGATATAACTGTCAGGTAAAACACAGTGATTACCAAGTATTGTATTTTTGATTAACCAATTATTTACTTGAAGAAATGACTGGCAGCAAGGTTGCAAGCCAGCTCTGTAATGACTGAGTGACTTTCCTGTCATTCAGTTTGTTATTTACTGTGACCAGAGAGAGTTAAGCACATGTATTTTCAATAAAGTACTTTTACTGCATGAGGTTTGCCATCTATATTGCCTAATGCATTTTAGTTAATTCAGCTATTATTTCACTGAAAGGACCTGTGTGTAAGATTTAGTGCCATGTAGCAGTTGGCATTTGATGACCCAGGAATGAGAATGGGCTGGACAGTGTCCAATTGAAACTATGGTGGCAGCAAAACTTGTGAACTGTAGGCTCGTTATTTTCAGGTGAAAACATAGTTAGGAATATTATATTCCACTTCTGCCATATTCTGTGAACAGAGCCCCCTAAATCTTACACGCTGGACATTTAACCTAACAGCTCTAAACCAACAACTCTGCAGTCAAGATGTCACTATTATCTTGATTGATTTATCAGCTTTTCTTGTTAACCTCTTCCACTCTGTGCTGACACCAAACTAGGATGATAATGAAATTAAGACAATGCATCCAAATGTCAAAAGGTTTTGTTAACAAACCACAGCATGACTTTTTCTAAGGTCTTGGTTTCTTAATGTGGTAATTAGAGGGATTATTTGCACCAAATCTGTGTAACAAATGGTATCAACCCAAAAACTGCTGCAACAACTTATGAAACATTAAAGAGCGGTGATTACATACTTCAGTCATAATGTACGAAGTCTTAGTACTGAGACTTACAGTCTAAAGTATCAAAATAAACAAGAAAAAACACAAAATGTATTACCTATTAATGATACACAACTGCATAACAATTTATTTATTTTTTCAGGTTCCCTGCTGTCAGACGATGTATACCACTTCCATGTGGTGTATACTGCTGCTACATTCACCTAAATATTCTCTGCCCCCCATCAAAAAGACAAAAAATATGTTTATTATTGGGAAGGGTGGAGTGAAAGAGGTACCACCTCCAAGTGGATGATGGCTCAGCTCCAACACCCACAGGTAAGCGCCCAAGCATCATTAAGCACAGAGCTGTGACCTGATGTATCTACTGTCAACAATGAATGTTCAATTAACCAATGACATTAAAAAAAAAGTCAATGTCAATGTGTCATTGCAAACGTGCAGTGTAAAATTACACATTAAGGTTACAAATAAGTTTACAGATCAGATGTTGTTATATAATCGTCATTATTCCTTGGCATACAATCTAAAATGCTGATACATATTTTGAAATAAAGGTTAATCAATACAAATCCACTTTTGAGCTGGAGAAACAGATTTGTTTAAAGGATAAACAAGAGTAACTCTGATGATTATGCGAGGTACAGTTTATTGATTGCAATTTTTGAATCTAGTAGCCTGTTTATAACCAATCATATTTGAATTTGACCTCCCAAATTCAGTTTGCAGCATGGAAAACTACATTTATACTGAGAGTAACTATGCCTGTGGTGCCGACACCATTCACAGATAGACCAGCATTAGCACTGATGACAGGAGCTATTAAGAATCAGACAGATTCAGCCATGGCCCATCTACACACACACACACACACACACACACACACACACACACACACACACACACACACAAATACAAATGTATTCAGCACACATGGAATATGTACACAATCAGTGTGTATATGTGCCTGCAATTAAACATTTGTAGACTTGAACATCTTGTATACTCACACAAGCGCACACATCACACTCACGCACATATGCACAAGAACTAACCTGCCCACAGCCACAGCCAAGGTCAGAGGACTGCAATATAGATGAGCATATTTGATCAAACTAGGAGAGGTTATGCAAATAGGATCCACGCAATTAAACCAAATTCATGCATAATACATAAAGCCTCTCCACTGGTCTGTGCATGTGCGTGTGTGTGTGACGTCTGGCTGCCTGGAGTTTTATATCCTTGGGACAAATAGGGGTGTGGCACCTTCCTCCAAGTGTGGTATTGACATGTTAGATAAATCATTTGCATAAATCCTGAACAACATACAGTATACAGTAGAGTCTTGTACTTCAAGATCCAGCACCCTGTGAACACGTCATGTAAAAGTACATCAATGGGATAAAAGATGCATTGGCTGATAAAATGGGGGTTCAAACAGGAAAATATTTATTGGAGCAATAATTGACATTAGCTCATCAATTTCTGTTTATAGATGTGGCTAAATTCTTAACTACCAAGTATAAATTGAAATATTCTTAAACATTCAGAAAAGTACACTATTATAAGTTCTTCATTGCTATTTTTTTCATTTTAAATGTATTTATTTATTTATTTTAAATGTTTGGGTTTTTTTAAGGATTTTGTATGTTTTTTATTAGAAACCTAAAACCCCAAATAATAAGTGTAGTACTGCTACTACTACTGCTACTAATAATAATAATAAGTCAGTGGCACCTATTTATCAACATACACCAAAAAATATTTAATTGCCACTGAGGTAAAATTCCTTCTATGGACCTCTTCAACAGTAAAACTTTGGTTTTGTTTTTTAAAATAACAAGGTTGTTGTTGTTTGTAAATGTTACACATTATTATTTGTCTTTAAATCTGTCATTATCTGGATCACCTCTTTTTATTACTATGAATGTATTTATAATCATGAAAAAAAAAAAAAACTAGATGGAAAACATGATAGAAATGTGACATTAACATTTGTTTGACATATTATTGTGAAGAAGGTTACAGTCTGCCTACATCTTTTTATCTTTTGTCTTTAATGGAGTGGAGGCTTCAATGGATGTTATGTCTGGAGGATTCAGTGGCATCTGGATGTGTAGTCGCTGATTGCAACCTGCTCGGATCACCCTCTCTTTAGCATGAAGGACAAAGTGCAGTGTAACGTAAAAAATGCGAAAAAGGCATGACTAAGAGAGTCTAGAACATGGGAGATGTTGTGGAAGAGGACCTGAGGCGTCTATAATTATAAAAGGCTCATTGTAAGGTAAACATAAAACATCATATTTCATTTCAATTTGTTTTATTTTAGTGATACTTTTCCACATCAGTTTTTTTTTTTTTTTTTTTTTGCATTACTACTCACTTTAAATTTGTGCATAAAAACATTTGAACGAAAACCCACCTAATGAGGCTGCTTGGTGCTTGTTGTAAATCAGAAGGATCTTGGTGGGCAGGAGTAGGTAATGAGTTTGAATGGATAACTCAACAGTGACGGCTGGTGGGCAGGTGCTGAATGGCAGATAAATTGTGTCCTTAAGTTTTTTTTTTTTTTTTTCATGTATTCAAGCAATTACATTTACAGACTGAGATTTAAGTAGCTTAGGTTAAGTATGTCTCTCACACTGAACAACCCACACTGATCAAATCATATGCATTCATGTGGTGAAGTGACTCTGCATGGCGTCACTGAAAAACAAAAAAATGCATCCAAAAAAGAATGCAGGCTTGCATACACAAAACAAGGAACCATGCCTTCCAATAGATTTGTTAAAATTATTTCAAATTATATAAACCCAGTAAGACCCATAATGAAAAGCAATATTTGACTGAACCCCCCCCCCCAAAAAAAAAAAATTATTTTTAGGAAAAAAATATATTTGCATATAGAGGTCATAACATAGTAATCAAAAAAATATTTTTTTTAGTGGGTATAAAAGATGCCTCAGCTAATAAATTCGAGACAGACTGTTTACAGTATCTGTCTGGCTGGGACACTTGCTTACAGACCTCACCATTCCCTGACTGCCTGTCTATCTCCCTGTAATTATGCTTATCCTCTTTTGGGGTGACCCCCGCTCTCCCAGCCCCATTTGCCCCTGAAATCTTTATGGATCCTGAGACGGTTGTCATGGAAACAAGGAGTACGCCAGGCACATGGTCCCCCTATTGAATACAATTAATATGCAGCCTGATTTATCCCTCTTTCTTGGGAGGGGGTGCAGGGAGGGGTAGGTGGGAGGAAGGGGGGTCTGGTAATTGGGGTAAGAAAAAAAAGGGACGGATAGGGGAAATGAAATTAACAGTTTTTTTTTTTAAAGAAAATGCATCCGAATTTTAGGGTGTGAGGATGTGAGGACGGTTGGGTGGCTGGATAGACTGATGGGAAGGGATAAAAGAGGATAAGGAAGGGGAATGGAATGATTTTAAATCAATCTTTAGCTCCCTGCAAAACAGTTTTTTTCCCCTTTCATTTTGGAATTGTGACAGTTGGATGGGTTGGATGCAAGGATGGGTGGGTGGATGGTAAAAGGACAGACTGAAAGAGGGTTGATGCTGTCATCCAGCTGTATAGTTTCTACAAAATGTCACTTCCATCACCTTTATCCAGGGCTTTAAATTTGAAATGTGTAGCCACAGAAATAACCGGATACATGCAAATTGAAGAGGACAAACCCATTTTGTCTAAGTCTGATAGGAAGAGAAACTGAGTGAGCGTACATATGACTATGATCTAGAACATGGTGTTATATGAGAAATTAAACGTTGAAAACATTCTTGAATGGTGATTGTATTTCTCCATTTGTCTTTTCCCATTCTCTTCTTTCATTTTCTGTCCATCTATTTCTCTTCTCTGTCTCTTCTTATATATCCATCAGCTACAACAGCACACATTATCCTCCCTCATTAGACACAACGTGAGAGTCCTTCAGCTGCAGCAGAGGGCTTGATCCTACAAGGGGGCCATGACTCAGAGAGAGCAGAGAGGGAGAAAAGAGAAAGAACGGTAGAAGGAGAGGAAAAAGGGAACATAAGGAGGAGTGAGAATTGGCGAAAAAGGAGAGATGGGGTAGAGAGGGAGGGGTAAAAGAAAGAGAGAGAGAAGCGGGAGCGAGAGCCAGGTGACAGCCACACAGAAGCAGTCGGGTGGAAAGAGCCAAACGCTGGAGCCAATTAATTCCCTCCACATGTTTTGAGACAAAAGCATGTGCACTTGACCCTCCTGTGAGCTGAGGGAAGAGAGGGATGGGTGTAGGCATTAGGGGGAGGGATAAAGTGTGTGTGTGTGTGTGTGTGTGTGTGTGTGTGTGTGTGTGTGTGTGTGGGGGGGGGGGGGGGGGGGGGGGGGGGGTGACAAACTGTAGAAGGCATAAGAGGATCAAGGGGCAAGAACAGAGCAATGGGAGAGGGAGGAACAAATGGAGGAGAGAGCAAAACAGAGGTAGTGTGAGAGAAAGTGAGGGAGAAAACATGAGGAAGATAGATATAGATATAGAAAGAGACATAGAAAGAGTAAGGGAGAGGGACAGATATTACATACAATTTATTTTGTTGTCTGATGTGTATATTTGGTTGTATATCAATGATGGGATGCCCTAATAAAGACAGTGTTCATAACAGCTGCAACATGTGGGCCCAAAAAGTTGAAAAGCTTTTATTGTAGGCCAGCTAAAACCTTAAAGACACCAGGCAGCCTTCATCAAGAGGCACCTCCACTTAAACCCCAGCTTGCTTGCAGACAGAGACTGTGGACTCCCCAAGATGTTTTAAAAGAGACTAAATATACTCATTGGAAAGGGCTGGACTATGACAATTGTAATTAACAATACTGTAAATTGTACTGTAACTTATACTGTACAGTTTGTGAAAATAGAGTGGAGGACCCAATCGTGTGGCCATGTTCATACAGGTATCAGTGAGAAGATGACATTTAAACCAGGACATGCTGCGACAAGTTCTTCGTCTCACTGGAAGAGGAAGCTGCTTCTCTGAGCCAGAGCTATTGTTGAACGTTGTCTTATTTCAGACTTGAACTTGCAAAAAGCGTAATCAGTGAACCCTTCAACCTGAATGTGAAAGGTTAAGCATAATAGTGGTTTGTGAGCAATGAAAAGGCAATTTACATAAAAATCATACACATTTATGACTTGATTTAATATCAAAGAGAGAGTAACTATTACAACAAGTCCTTCAAATTAAATCACATGCAATACATTGTTTGTCCCCATTACCCCATGCACACCAAAGCAAATCAGTGCCTTCCAAAATTGCTACAAATCACTTTTGGAAAAAAAAAAAAAAAAAAAAAAAAAGTTTAATGTTGTGGCAACACTATGCCTAATTGAGCCTGAATTAAGGCCACATTTAACAACAGCACAGTCTCAAAAAAGCAGCTTCGTTTTCGAGCTTCCAACACAACAGTTGCTGTTGTTTTTCCTAGAGAACAGTTTCACGATTATAACATAATTAAAGAGTGAAAATTGTCAGAAATTAAATAGAACTTTTGAAAAAGTAAATCTAACGTTGCCTCCTTGGAATACTTGCCATAATCAATAACATCAGTGGCTAACCACAATGAGTATTTTCAGGGGTGGTAGAAAAGATTTAGAATAGAATAACTACTAGATAACTGGCCAGTTCAGCAACCACACCATGTTTTCCCACATTCTCCCTCAGCCTTCAATGGCACAGTGTATCAAGAAGTGTACTGATGGTCAGGTAACAGCAGATAATTCACAAATCAAATTAGTCAGATCAGCTGAGGATCTGAAGCTGTGATCGCAGTGGCAAGCTGTGGGAGTAATAGGACCTTCCAAAGATTCCACACAGCAGCAGTGCATTGATATGGTTCAGTTACAGTACCTGGTATCAACTGAAGTAAAAGCTCTGGTAAATAAAACCCAGAAACACCTCAGGTGTTCTGACCAGGTGTAGAAAGGTGGTACTGTAAGGATCTTTAGTCCGAACCTCTCCAAAAAGTGCTTGCTTGTAAAACAATTGAGTCAACACAGCTGGTCTGTTTGGGATGGAAATTACATTCAAAAGTTCTGCATAAAAAGCATTAAAAAACAGAGTTTAGACTGGTGATTTGAATGACTGATTGCTGCCACCAGGCTTGATGTGTGGAACAGCAGCCAGAGTTACAAGGACTGTGAGGCAAAGGGAAGCTGAAGAGGTGAAAAAAAAACATATGCTGGACTTATGTTTTAGAAAATTGAGTGGTAGGCTGCATGGAATCGGAGCTCTCCATAGTCAAAGATAAAACTCTCTCGATTACTCGATTAATTTGAGCTACAAATCATTCTGACTGAAAGGTGACCGGGGGGAAGTTGGAATGGGAAGGAAAACTCGACTCAGTCAGACCAAAAACACGGCGAAAGGGAATCGCTAGTTAACCACGAAATTGAAGGAGAGGGTGATGACGAAGCAACGCACCAAGCAAGATGTGAGGGGGAAATACAGTAAGTAAGGAAATACAGGATTTAAAAACAGAAATGAAAGATGCCTTTCGTGCGTTTGGAGAAAAACTGCGGAGTGACGTGAGAAAAGACTTGGATGATTTCAAAGAAGACATAAACCAACAAGTCGCTAAAATCGCCACTGAACAACAACAGAGCGGTAAAATCAACAAGACTGAGTCGCAGATTGAAAAGCTGTAACATTGGGCACAGGAGGCTAACCGCTGACTCACTACCTCACTGGAAGAACAAAAAGCTCTTCTGGAAAAGCTAACGGATTTGGAGTCCAGATCGAGGAGAAATAATCTCCGTATCTACGGAGTTGCGGAGGGAGAAGAGAGTGAGTCTACAGCCAGGTTTTTGCAGGACCTGCTCAGACATGAACTTTACCTGCTGGATGATTTTAATCTCCAAATTCAAAGAGCGCATTGCTCGCTTGCGCGGAGACCCACAGATGGAGCCCAGCCAAGACCCATAATCGTGAATTTCCTGGAATTCACCACCAAAGAGAGAGTCTTGAGAAATGTGTGGAAAAAGAAAATGCAACTTGGAAACAAAATACTGTCATTCGATCACGACTACGCGACAGAGGTTGTTCAAAAGATAAAGGAGTACAACGCTGCTAAAAGAGTCTTGAAAGAGAAGGGCATCGGGTTCCAGACACCATTCACCAGGATGAGGATCCATTGGGAGACGGGAACCCAAACCTACAACAACGCAGGGGAGGTGAAGGAGGAATTGGAGAAATGTGTGCATGCTGCCCTCTTTATCAGGCAAGACGGAAAGACATAGAAGCCAAGACAGATACGTTCCAAATCCAGGCAACATTAGGGGATATGGGAAAAAGGATGGGTCATCAAAGCAATAATGAAATTTCTAAACAAACGCTGAGTATTTGGAACAAGATGGTAAAATAATACAACTTGGAGGGCGACATCAAAGTATTAATCTGGCCTGCTCTGGATCCCTTATTCAAACCAGGAATCAATGACGCTGGATTTAGACAGTGGTGGGACAGGGGCATTACAGCAGTGTGTACGCTAACTCACAGAGGGGTCTTTAAAAGGTTTAGACAACTACAAAAGGAATTTGGACTGGGAAACAAAGACTTCTTTAGATACCTGCAAATAAGAGATTATTATGACAAAAGAATAAAACCAACGCTGTCTGCAGAGGGTAATGCAGTGATAGACATTCTAACCGAAGCCTACAAAAAGAAGAATAAAAAAATAATCTCTAAAATATATCAGGGTCTTCAGAAACAGAATGGGAACAACTCTGGATACATTAAAGCAAAATGGGAGAAAGAACTAAACATAGAAATATCACAGGAGGACTGGCGTTCAATGTGGAGTGCACAGCATTTATCCACAAGTTCAAAGAAGTGGAGAGTATTTGGTTGGAAAATTTTGGTTCGTTTCTTCATTACACCTCATATTAAAAGCAAACTACTAAACTAAATCTCAACCACAGGAACAGTGCTGGAGGCGGTGTGGGAACATGAACGCCAATCACTCCCATATATTTTGGTTATGCCCAAAAATTCAGACTTTTTGCGAAAATGTATGTCTAATTGTGGAAAAAAATCTTGGGATACAAGATTCCTAATAATGTTCTGGTCCTGTATTTCTGTGTTCTGAAAGATGATGAAATTTTAAAGAAAGACTGGTATCTGTGTAAAATATTGTTAATGGCCTGTAAAAAAAACAATCACAAAGAGCTGGTATAATACTCCCAAGCATCAATCTGTGGATGGACAGAGTTTAAGAGATTCATGCAATGGAAAGGATGATTTTCAACCTGAGATCCAGAGCAGTAGTCTTTCACAGTAAATGGGAGAAGTGGTCTGCCTATATCAAAGGATCAGAGGACGCTACAACACTATATGGCACATGTGTCGAACCCAAGGCCCACGGGCCACATCTGGCCCGTGAATGAATTATCTTTGGCCCGCATGATAAAATCTATTTACTATTAGAGCTGGCCCACCGGTATATCGCACGCACCACCATAATACTACAAATCCCACAATGCACTGCCCGTGCGTCGGCACGTCAATCAGGGGCACGTGAACGCGCGCCTCACTTGTTCATCAGCAGTCTTATGGTATTACACACCACTTGTGTCAACTTTCAACTATCCCTCTCCCCAAAAAATGGCTAAACGAAAGGTGGACTTTGAAAACAGGTTTTCAAGACAGGTGGGAGGCAGCGTATATGTTCGTGGAAGTAAAGGGCAAAGCTGTGTGTCTTCTGTGCGGAAACAGTGTGTCTGTAATGAAAGAATGCAACATAAGAAGACACTATGAAACGAAGCACCACGACAGATACAAGCATCTGGACACGACACAAAGGCTACAGAAGGTAGAAGAGTTAAAAAGAAGTCTGGTGTCACAGCAGTTTTTAATGCAGGTTCATTTTTGCATTTTTTTTCTGTTGCTGCTAGGACATTTGATTTTTCTTTGAAGTAAATCACTTTTGGCTGTTGTTTGCCTGTAGAAAATGTTTTCACTTGAAATTACTGAAAAAACTGCAGATAGAGCCATAAGAAATTAATGAAACTGATTTTATTTCTTTTATTTGTATTTATTTATTTATTTATTATTTTTTTCATAATTAATGTTGTGTTATAGGCAATAATCTATAGGCCTTGTTAGTTTCAGGTTCAGTATGTGCAATAAGGTCGTTTCAATAAGTTTTCAACAAATGTTGAACCCATCCGGCCCTTGACTTGTAGCATTTTTTTAATTTCGGACTACTGTGTATTTTAGTTTGACACCCCTGCTATATGGGATACATGATAATATCTATAACAGAGGAGCCCCCACTTTTTTTTAATTTATTGGTTTGTTTTTTGTCTCACTTTAACCTAAAAACACTAAATAAAGAGTATCAAAAAAAAAAAAAAAAAATGCTGCTGATTTTATTACTTTATGATTTCAGTTAATTACAGAACAAAAGTACATGCCAGCCCCCATCCATGATACTGTGCAGAGGAGTAATAATAGAGTTTGAGTAGAGTTATTTTGTAGAGTCAATTTATTTTAGCTTATCTTCGATGTCACCAGTGGGAGCACAGAACACCTGCCACACAAATTTTGGAGAAGTCATTGCCAAAAGGATATCAGACTTTATTCAGAGCTTCTTGTCTGTGTCAGTTGGAACAGCAGGTGAAAGTGCTAGCTAATGATATATTAAGAGGTACTGCTACATTGTGCCACATTTATGAGGCAGCATCACTTTTTCTGCACTCTTAGAGAGGAGGGAGGAGCGACTCCACTCAGGAGTGGGATCGGTCTCTCACCATTTTGTGTTATTTTTCTGCTTGTGCTTCACGCCTGAGACATTGAGAAACATCAGATATGAGACATTTGTGCTTACCTGAAGACACCTTTTTTACATTTTCTTTTTTGGAATTATAGGAAGTCTGGAAGAGAGACCTTGCACATAGAGTAGTGCAAGTCCTTTAGCCACCAGGCTTTGCTGGCCGTGGATAAGAGGAAGCAGAGAGCATCGGTAATCAGGTCTGTGGAAAGCAGAAATGAAAGACAAACAACTTGAAAATTACTTATCTGAAAAAAAGGACAAATGATCTTCATGGACATGACAGCAAAGGACAGAAGGAAAAAATCAGCTCTTTTTTTTATCTCTTTACTTTGCCTTCTCTTTGGCACACCAAAAGCCACAGGAGAGGAAAGAAACACGCTATCAAAAATGATTGGAAGAGAAAATCCTATCATTTGATTGTCTGAGAGACTGCCTCCCCCCACCTCCACATGCTCACATGCTAACACCCCATTTTAGGAACATCTCTCTAGAAAAAATAGACTGAAACAAGTACTCTAGTGGGGGGAGGCAATCTGGTGCTAGAGATGTCATTAGAGGGGACCTAAGAGCAAGCGATTGAGCAGAGAGTGCTTCCCTGGAGAGCCAGTGTAGAGTCTGTTCTTTCACTGAGATTCCCTCTTAACACCCCTCTTTATCCTTCCTTCTTGCATGCTTCTGTCAAATATGTGAAGTCTTCACAGGTTTAACAAATACATTTTAGCAGTATTAAAGCACAACGTAAGACTGCATCTCTGAATGTTGAAAACTGAGGTTCTTGCTGGAGAAAAAAATAAATGTTTTCTGCACTTCTGTAGCACTGAAAGTTCTGTTCATCAAACTTTTGGAATGACTACTTATATAATGACTGATGAGTACTGTTAATTTAAACACATTTTTTAAACACATATTTTGTGCGATTGAAAACACTTAATGAGTATTTAAAAAAAATCATATGGGACACCATACAAAACATGCTTATGGAAAGTCACTGACATCATAACATACAGTATCTAGATCAGTATATATCTATATTTTTTCCATTATATAGGTCATTTAGTAGGACACATGAAATGGCCTTGGCTGTCCATTTGTGAATTAAATAGACATCCGTTCATACAGTGATACTTTCATCATGTGGTTGATAGAAATACAGTTGAGTTCAGGATTCTGTAATAGAGCAGCTGCATGTTACACTTCTCCATTTACCATAAATGTGCATTCAGTTTAATTTCTAGAAACTAGGTGAGCAGATAGATACACACCCTTTCAAAGTTTAATGACTCTTTGTTTTTGCTATGCAGTCCTTAAAATGCTGTACCCAATACAACCATACCCACTGTTTGTTGTACTGAGGTAGCACCAAGCAGAAAACCTCCATGGCCATGAAGTGAAGGCTTTGCAGAAGCGCCAAAAACTGCAGTTCCTTGAGTGGCCACTTGAGGCTGGCAACAGAACATGTCAATCTCTATAAGCCACCATGTTATATTGTCCAACTTCACAGCAGAAATAAACATGTCAGCAGCCTGGTACAAAAACAGTTTTTGGTCTCCAGCTAGCTATTTTCCCCGTTCATGACAACGTACTGAGTCTGAATTTTTATAGTCACCCGTTCAATTTATATTAAGGTTTAATGTTACGCATAATTAACAGCATGGACGTTTTGACTGACAGGTGGGTGCTGTTACAGATGGCTTGTTTGAGCACATTCAGCACACCGATCAACGTGTTTGCAGATTTTTAGATTAGTTGGGAGGCAGGACAGCCAACATGGCAGCAGCCAGAGCCATACACTCTGAGCTTCAAAATCGCTCTTCAGAAACCTATGGGTGACGTCACGGATATAATGTCCATTCTTTATAGTGCCTTTGGATAGAAGTCTTGCTGGGTTAAAGAGTACTTGATCTTTGTTTATAGACAGCATTTACCCTCATGCCTAACCATAGTAGAATTTTATCACCATTGGGCCTTTGCATTTTATTCCAGCACAAAGCCAGCAGGAATGTTAACATGGCAAAATACATTTTTTTTTTTTGTGCTCTCTGTCTCCAGAGAAGCTGCTTGTGATTTTAGATGAGTGGTGACAGTCGGAATCGCAGGTTAAGATAAGATAAGATACACTTGATCGCTCATAGCTTGTTACAGCAGCACAAGGTGGATCAGAAAAATAATCATAAAATAAAATAGAATGTAAGATGTACAAAAAAATAAAATGAAATAAGACAAAAGTTATACACACCTTCCAAGTGGTTATTTTTTCTTTAAATAACCATTCCAAAAGAACAAAAAAAAAAAAGAAAAAAGAAATGGAAGACATAAAATGTATGAATACACATATTCAGAAATAAGTCATTGCATTATTAGATTTTGAGTCATTCAGTCTACTGAAAATAATAAATAAAAATGTGTGTGGCAGAGTAACTGAGGCTGAAGCGTGGACTATGCCACTATCTTGGAACAGCTAATTTTTATATCATCTTATTGCAAGCAGTGAGCAATTCCATCACTCATATATTTTCATTTGTCAGTCACAGCAAATAAAATCCCTTCATCATACCTTTTCAATTATACCTATCATTGAGTAAAGTTTAACATGTTCAATATGTATCACATCAATGTTCAATGCCATATGATAATTCCTGTGTAATAACATTTCTAAAAGATAGCTGAGCTTTGACCAGGAACCAGATGGTGTGTACATTAACTATGTCACACACCATTTTTATGACTGTACCCTCTTCTAACAAGAGGTTAAGTACTTAGAGAGAGCAGTTGCTCTGGAGTGTGTCCCTCATGGCAGACTGTCAAGCAGTCTGTGGCCAGAATAATGTCTGGCTGATTTGACAGCTCTCTAACAAGGTATTATGTCAATATGTCACCAGGAAATTGAGGTTATTATTATTATGGGCAAACACTCACATTAAGAACTGGAATCACATGTGACCAACTGTATGCAGAAAGCAGGATAAAAAATGAAAAAAAGATATTAATCGCTAGGCAAACACAACACTAGAGACAAAACACACACAAAAAGAATAATGCTTAATAATGATTGCATCATTTTAGTAATGCAAACAAACACATTAGACCTAGGATGATCAAGTAAGGTCAGCAGATCGTAGCATTATTTAAAATGCAGGCCTGACCTGAGTTCCCTAAATAGTGAGCATGTGGCTTATCGCATCCAAACACTCCGAAAGACACACACACACACACACACACACACACACTGGAACAGCATGTAAACAATATACGCAAAACAGGAAATGAGTTAAGAAAGGGTAGACAGGAGAGGCAGTGAATAAAGAAGGAAAAGGTGGTGGTACATAAGAGTATATAGACACAAATGGAACAGAAAAGGTCATACTGATGTGACAGGATAGGCAAAAGTTTGTAAGAGAATAAGGGAGTTGAGTGAAATGTAAAAGAGACAGAATGGAGAGGAACTTGGACATAGTGGACCTGGAAAGAGTGAAAAGTGCATGGAGGTAAGGCAGACGGGTAGATGTAGAGAGACATGGCAGAAATAGTCAAAAAGGAAGAAGAGAGAATGGGAGGGCAGAAGAAGGATGGAAAGAGGAGGTAGATATGTGTGGAATAGGGCCAAAAATGAGCAGAGTTGTTGATAGGCCCATGCAGTTGCTATGGTGATTTAGGGATTGATTTTAAACAATCCCTAACACGCAGCCATTTGGCTCCAAGTTAAACCTGACATCTCACCTGTGCAGCCAAACTTAGTTTAAACCAAGGGCCCTCACCTGTCCTGCAGTTGATATGACATAATGCTTTTTTAATCATTTACCATGAACTGTATGCTCCCACTTACCATGCATGAATGAAAACAACTTGCACTTAATGTCAAGTTTTACACTAATTTAGCCTCCAGGGCTGCTGTTTTCTGTTCAAATTATAGGAACTCTAGTTCAGAATGCTCCTACAAAAATGTGAGGCGCTCTGTAATAGTAATTGTCAGGTTTTATGATTGGATTCCCTTCACCACCAGGATCTTGTTTTTGCTTTTGTGTTTTCCAGAGTGACTAAGAGTGAGAATGAAGAAATGCTATTAAAGGATTACTGTCCCAGGGTCCCCAGGTTAGCTGGGGAATGAAAGGAGAAAATTCACTATACAGTCACTAAGCATTTATGCCCCTCAATGAAAAATGTTGCTAAGCTATTTTAAGAAGTCTTACCTGGGTGAGAAGAAGCAATTTATCCAATCAAGACAGTTTTCAAAACACTATCTGCAATGCACCTCAGATCTCACCAAAAAAGTTCTTTTTAGACACTTACATTTAATTGTATGTATCTCCCATCATATTTTTTTTCAGTAGATCTTTATCTTTCTTTTCCTCTCTTTACTTCATCCACAACTTATCATCTTTTTTGTCTGTCACTCCCTCTCAGTGCCTAGTTTTACCACTGTATTACTGTAGCACATCTATATGTCAGAGCTATGCTCTGGGTATTTCTACCATGAGATATGGCACATCATCCATCAGTCTCAAAGGCAGCAATGCTTCCAACATGGATGCTCCATCACTGGTCCACTGTCAGAGGGGGGTCGGTAGTTGTCCACCCCCACCCCTATTTCACACACACACATGCACACACACTTTTTTTTGCCTGCAGAGGTGCCTTTCTTGGACATAACAACTTGCTGTGGAAACCAGCATAGATCAAAGCTTCATTGGGACCAAATAAATCATCCAGTCAACGGGGGGTAGAAGAGTTGGGATGACAGCCCCACATCCACGCAGCTTCTGATTCTTAAAAAAAGTTAGAAGACGGGTTGTTCTGCAAGAACAAAAGGAAGTGCAATAGTGTGCACCATGTTTTCAAAGATGGTGAATTTCAAATGTACCAAGAGCTGTTTTCGTCATTCTTGTGCCCTGGGACAAATATTCACTGACACCACTCTCTCCCTCAGAAATCAACAACAGCAGCAAATAATCACATATTTTTTGGCCAAAATGCAGGATTTATGCATTTCAATTACATAGAAAATTTCCATCCATTTGAATTACATAGGTTTGATATAAATTAACTAATAAACTTAATGTGAAGCAAGTAATAAGATTTATGTAATAGTACTAATAAACTTAATGTGCTTCCACTACACAGTAGTGTAACCAGGTTTATGCATTCAACATTAATAGAGCCAATTTGTTTGCCCAAACCCAACAGTGAAAATGAATGCAATCATTTTGAGTTTATTAGTACTATTACATAAATCTTATTACTTGCTTCACATTAAGTTTGTTAGTTAGTTATGTAATTGAAATGCATAAGTGACCTAAACATTGTTTTGAGTGCACAATTGCCAAGAAGCTTCACTAGCAATCCTTTCTGAAAATATACCCACACATAATATCTTCTAATGGCAAAATGTCCTCTTTATGAATTCCCTTACTACAATTAGTATGTTTAATCAAATAAAAAGAATACACAACATTGCATTCAGTATCAGGAAAACATATTTGTTTCTTTTCCATTCTGATTTTGCAGCATAATATGGCTTTACAGAGCACACTAACAATGTCGTTGGTAAAGGTAATTTAGATTGCCAGATGAATAGTAATCATACATTAAGATAGAATGCCCTGCTTTGTACTTTAGCTTAATTTAACAGTTTCTCATAAAAATGTATAGTGTCCTATGCTACTTTGTTTGATACTAAAGGGAGGCAGAATTATTATTTTGTACCTGGTAGGATTTGACCAGTGTTTAGTGAAGAGCAGTGGATCATTTTTGTGTGCCAGGAAGCAATAGATTACTATAACCTGGGTAAATAGGCCAACACTGAAAGGTATTCTGTCATTGTTGAACTTAACTTTAACTCCACCTACACAAGCACATCTTTTGTTGCATGCCTTGCATGTGACAACTTTAAGTTTACTATGTTAAAAAATGATTACATACAACCTACATAAATAGATAAAGAAACACATTCATGACCATTAACATCTTCAACGTCTAAGAAATCACTATCACTTCAGCTTGCATGCACAATGTCCACCAAGGACATTAAGTCATGATAAATCCGAAAAGTAATTACAGTCATCTTTAGTTACAAGTTAGACCAGTTCTTGTGCCCTCTGCTGCCAATGCTTGTTTCCTTGATGCTGCTCTGCTCTCCAGAGCCTGTCCCATTCAACAATGCCTTCATGGTTGACCAAGAGGAAGGAGAGATGCTTACTTTGACCCCCACCCAACATAATGGAGCATGACAGAGTCGGTAAAATTAACTATATAATGTTAAAACAAAAATTTATTTCGGAGCTGACTTTTTTACATTCTAGAAAACACTTTTGATTATTTCGGATGCAGTGATGAGTGCTTAGGAACGGAATGAATTATATGTGTGCCCTACTATGTAAAAGGTGGAGCGTAGGGGCTGACTTGTAGTGTATTCAGTACATGTTACATAGCATTTAGTTGATGTAACCTTCCATCGCTTATCTTTTTTTTTTTTTTTGATCCACTGAGTGAGGGGATGAGGCATCAGGGGAAATCTCTCCTCTAACCATTAGTGCTTCGTGCTCCACCTAGCATTTAATCACTCTATGGAAGACTGGACACCAACGAAATACATCTTCGTACTGTACATGTATTTGTGGCTGTGTACGTTAGTGCATGGTTTTCTTGGATATTTGAATTTATCTGTTTTTATTTATTTTGATGAGGATGTAATGCATGTTTGTCTGTATCGTTGTACATTCATAAAGTGGCTATAAGTCTGCTTGCATGTGTATGTGTCTCCTTGTTCATATTTGCTTGCAGCCATTTGATTTATGCTTCCCTGTACAAAATATCTGCAGGGTCTTTTTGTGTGTGATGACCACCAATCACTTAAGAGAAGTGTACCTCACACAGGACTATAAGATTGGAATCTGTCATATTGTGCAGCACCTTTGTGGTCCATTAAGTCCATTTAGTGAAGAAAAAGTAAAACCAACCTATAGACTCAAAAGCAAGGAAGGGAAAGCGAGAAAAAGGCTGTCTGAAGGGCTAAAACATACTACTTGATTGGTCAGACACTGCACAAATTGGTCCCAAACACGTGCTTATAAACACTTACACTGTCTATGGCTCACATACAATCGTAAACATACAAAGAGACATTCAATTCAACACACAAAACGCACAGAGGAAACATGCACACACTCACACACGCACACGCACACATACACATACACAAACATACCCACAAAGCCATCTGAGCAAGGTCAAGCCTGACAGCAGGCAGATGAAGAGCCACTTAGGAGACCTGTCTCTTGTCTTTATCCAGTACGTCCCCTTTGAGAGCTCTATGTTCAAAGAGCCTATTGATAGGGAATAAACGATGAAGTCATAGTTGCTCGTAATGTTGGGTGGAGAAGAGAAATGAATTGAATAAGTGTTAAGGTAGAGTACTAAAGTAGAACATAATTGTGTGAAATTACAATTAATCAAATAATTAGTGGATAATTAATCACATTGGGTGTCTTTGGGGGATGCTGTCTCATCAAAGTGTCATAAACCAGTTTGAAGATTTAAGTAATGCAAGTATGAAGACATGTAATCACATCTAATGTCATGCAGAAAGAATAGAAAATGGAGAGTGGAAGAGGTAGTAACATAAGAGAACCCAATAAATTGTATGCTAATGCATACAATGCACAAAATACAGCACAATGGAGTACAGAAATCCATATTATGCTTGATTTAGAGAATACAACTGAAAAGAGAAAACAGAATAAATAATGTTTGACTGCAACATAAAACACTAAAGCAACCTTCGACTACACCGAAGATACACAATGCCTAAACAAACGAGTTGGAAATGAATGCTTTATATCATCAGAGCTTAGAGGAGGGATTGGAGATTCTGTGTGTTCGATATTGTTGATTCTGCTCCACGGAGCAGGCCTATCACCTCTGAAAACACTGGAGACCTACTGGTTCAGTGCAGATTATAAATATGCATGGAAATCAATACATATTTGGCAGTGGGGGAGAGAAAAAATGAGAAAAACACAGGAAGAGAGCAGAGGCCCTGGAATGTTCATCTTCATTTATTACAGTCATTTATTCTCTTTCTCTCTCTTCCCTCTGCTACACGCGCACATATACTCACTTCTTTACCTTCTTTACACACAGACTATATGCATGCACAGCAAGAGAGAGGGAGAGGAAGAATGTCCAGATCAGCAAATTATCCATTCTTTTTCTCTCTGACCGTCCCTGTGGGGTTGTGCAGTGTGTAATAGCAAGTGCACTCCTCTGACGATTAACCAGACTGTATATTTGTCATTTCAGGTCCATAAGGGAGGCCAGGGAGCAGTCTGAGACACAGGTTCATTCATCCATTGACTCCATCCTAGATGTTATAGGCAAAATCCACAATCCAATACAGTTCAGATTATGCTTTAAATCAGGAAAACACGAACTATAGAATTGTGATCACAAAAGCATTAAAGCATTTTAAATAGGAATGTTTTACTTTTAATGTGTCATCTACATAGCTACCAGGTCTGTAGCCAGGGAAGGTTTTTAACCAAGATCCAGCAGCAGCGATCTGAGTTGTTGACTTTTTTCCTTGTAGAGAAGTAGCTTCCATCTACTCTTAAATACAGATTTTATCTGTCTGATGCTGTCTGTATCATCATCCTGTGTCTCAATTTCTTCTTTTCAATCATTCACTCCAAAACTACTCTGTGACACCAAAGTCTTTGGGAATAGAAATTGATTTTTTCTTTTTTTCTTCTACCTCAGATGCTTCAACAAAATAAACAGTAAAGCCAAATTCTAGCAAAACATATCACCATAAATTGTCATGAAGGCATTACAGCAACACTGCATAGAAATTGGTGATTTAGTGCCACCAGTTTCCACCAGAGTGTAATACCACTGTTCTAAATATGGACACATGTATTTGTTATGATTATATTACTTATGATCAAAAACTAGTGAGTCGATTTACTCTTGTCCGGTGGCTTCTTGCTCAGTCACTTTATTTTTCTCTATTTAGTCTCTTCCATCAATGTCACCTTAGATCTTTTCACCTCTGTCATTATGTCCATAGATGCTGCTGAGCCCGGTTACATTGCCCACTTGCTCAGCTCTGGTTCTGGCATGACACTGGCCCTGTCATTATTCCCCCATGCCCCAGGCTTGAAAACCTCCCGGTGGTCCAAGACACATGTGGTACAAACACTAACACAGTCCTGGCAGCTCAGCTAATAAACAAAGCTAACATGAGTTAACAGCAACTGTAGTTCACAGCAGTTTACTTTACTGTCCATCTGAGCTAATGCACAACAGTGAGAAGACACCAGTGGGAAAGCAGAAAACATTTTCTCCATAAAATATGATCCAGTTTCACCAAAATAGTTGGTAGTGTGTTACTTAGTGGTGTAAATTGTTACACATTTGTTGTGTGACCGTACCCGGAGCACAAAGTTACATAGGGCACGAACAGAAGTTAATTATGGCAAGCAACTTACTAGCTACTGATTTTATGATTTTTCTTCTAATCAACTTTAACAGTGAACACTGTTGAGATAAATTACATAAATAACGCTCTGCATTGCTGCAGATATGAGTCTACTTAGCTTCCTCTCACATTTAATACGTTGATATGTTTTACTGCAGTTGGTTGACTTGACTACTAATTTGTTAGAGCTGAAATAATCCCTCAGGAAATAGTTGTTATCCTATATATTTATGTATACTCTACAGGTCTACACAAACACTTTTACAGCTGTCCTGTAATTTGAAATCCACAGGAGCACTTAAAATTATGTTCCCAAGGCTACAAAACCGCAAAAAGAATAGCCTGTAGTAAAAGTTACCGTCTGTACTGTCCTGACCTCGGGGACCTAAATCGTAACTAAGGCAGTAAGAGAAAGAAAGGATGAGACAACACAACTGTGCATCAATCACTAGGGTTACATTAAGTTATTGTGCACTGATGTACTTGGATAAAGTTGAACATATTCTTGTGGGGTTAAAATAGTTACAAAAACATGTTACATAATAAAACATACTTTTTATTAGTTTTCCTAAATAATTTATGAATTAAGAATTCTGTAATTGGCCAAAAGCTTATTACAACAGTTGACAGAAACAGATAGGATTTCAGGCCTATGATTGAATAAAAAAGTCATAGTAACAACTGGCTCCATTTTGAATATGTAAAGTGGTAGTCATTTTTTTGAAAAGTATTTGATGCATGTATCTTTATTTTTCCTTGAAATGTGTGCTTCTACATGAGATAACACTCTAAGTCTACAGAGACTGGATTTTGCAACTGACCAGTCTAAAGGTAGGCTTCAACTTGACATATTACAGCAGTAGTCTTGGCCCAAAAGAATACATCTTAGCTTATTCCTATTTTATGACTAATAATAATGGTCCTACTTGTCTTGCTTCAGCACCTCCGCACCATTCATTCAGTGTGCAATTTGCTGTGTTTCCGTCCATCAAATGCCTCAATACAGACTCAAAGTGTGCCCAAATGACCTCTATGCAACATTAACATTTGACAACAGACAGTATAAATGCACGCTTGTGATATTACAACTTATCTTTGTTTAGTAATTGGTGACACTGGCTGGTTGTAATATAACCCATGGGGTCATTTGATACTGTAATGATAGCAGGTTGTCATAGAGGCTGGATCATTGTCACTCTTCCCTATCAGTCATTTCTTAATAGTCTGGAAAACAGTCTCTTCTTTCATGGTGGGGTAAATGGAACTTCAGTCTGTCTGTACTTTGGTAGAGGGGAGACTGAATATCTGTTTTTCATATTAGAATTAATCAGAGTTTGGTTGATAATAAATTTTGGTTAAAAGTGGGGAAAAATAACAGTATTTGTAATGGGAATAGTATGTTATTTATGACTAGACTTGCTTCCAGTATACTTACTTAATTTAAACTGTGGCATTTTCACTGAAATCTGCATTGTTTATTATTTCTGTGGAACATATCTCCAGGTAAACTGTTTATTGCAAATAAGTACAGTGATTACAACATCAATTCTCTTTGTATCTTGTACTAGGCCCACAATCACTAGATAACAAGGAAAACTTAACTTTATGTTTCTGTTAATGGCAATGTTTGTAACGTTTTCGTGTCATAACAGGAGATAAATGTGTCTCCTGATTATACTTCTTTATTGTCTATATTGTGATTCTGCTCCAACACAATGGTCTCTGTGATAAAAAAAAAAAAAAAGTACTGCACACATGATGGCATCTCTGTACATGTATTTGATTAATTTAGTGTGCTTTCAGGGAGCACTTGCATCCACTGTCTAATGAAGTATTCACTTTCTTCTTTTCGTTTATCCTTTTCCTTTCTCCTATCTTTACTTCCAGTTTATGCCTTTCATCTATCTTTTCCTCCTGCTGCCTTATTCACTTGCTTTTTTCTTTCCCGTTTTCCCCCTTTTTCTTCTTTTCTCTCATCTCCTCTTATCTTCTCTTTTAATTTCCATCTCTCACTAACCACCTCTCATTCTCTCCATCCCTGGACTCTTAATAAGCTACATACATGCAAGCTATTGGCTTTTAACGTGCACTCCATATAGACCAAACAGGTGCATCATTAATCTAAGCCCTTTACAGTGCTAGCTGTGTGTAATGGTAACTGGATAACACATTGTTTCCTGTGTGAGCCAGGGCATCCATATTATCTACCATCACTCCTTAATAAATTACTCCTGGAGATGTGGCATTTTGTCTCTGTGTGCCTATGCATTGTATTGCTGGACTTCCCTGGTGGATGAATGAATATAATACAAGTGTGTTCCCTAATTACCCCTACTTCTCTCTTGCTAACACACACAGACACACATCCTGTTCTGTCTCTCAAGTTTTCAGATTGCATTCAATTTGTATTGCTGTATGTCTTTTGACCATGAAAAGTATTACAGTATACCAGTGGACAATATTTATCTATACATACTGAAATCCTTTTTGGTAAAAGGAAGACTGAAACATTTTTGGAAATGTATCAACAAACCTGGATTTAGATATGTGATTGGTAAGGTTGAGTTCTAAAGGTTTGGATCCAGGTCCTGGCTGGTATAATACCCATATTCTCTAAGATGTGACTTCTGATCTCATGTGGAACCTTTTCTCGTTTCTCTTATTAGCAAAGAGCTATGTAAAAAAAAAAAAAGAAAAAAAAAAAAAAGACAAAGATCACTGGTAGCCAATTATATCACCTGCATGCTAATTAACATTAATCCTGTGATGCCGCCTAATGATCTCTTCTCCAGCACATCACAGTAATATTTTTAAATTACCAACTTAACAGCTGATAAATGCACCAATCTCCAGTATTGGGACAAGTAAATAATGATGTGTCATGTAGGTGTTCATCTCATTTTCACGTTGTAGCTACAAAAACTGTTTTTGCCTTCTGAGCCAATAAAGGGTACTTACAGATCTTTGAGTTGTATGACTTAAATTACTTGCAAATTAAAGGGTTATTTATCACAGTGAAACAGCTGAAACCTATTTCAAAAATACATCTTTCAAAAACTCCAAAATGAGACTTATTTATATATGTTGTGTCATGGATGTTTTGGTTAGGTAGGTATGCTGCTATGCAGTCATTATTTTTTAGTCACGTTAGTTGCACGTGAAACTACAGTGTCTATATTTACACACGTTAAAAAGCCCAACAGCTTTTGGTTATTTAAGGGCATCTTTGCACTAATCTAGGCTAAACATGTATTTTACTGGTCTCTCAACTGAACACTCAGAGCTGAAATTGATATTAATCTCATCTAACAGTAGGACAGGAAGTCTGTTTCCCAAAATGAGAATTCCTTTAAAAGACCTTTGCGCGGCAGCTGAGCCAGTAAGATCACAAAAACACACAAGAATCCATTTTGCCAGGCTTCAGGCTATGCACTTTTGTCCAAACCACTGTGGTTTGGACCGATCAACGTCCTATGAGGAACTACTGGCAGCTACAGCTGGGGTTTAATGCTATGTATGTGTGGCGATGTGTGTGAAAATGACTGTTCGCTCAAAAGACAGCAATGGTGACTGTTGAGGCATTACAGTAGATGCTCCTAGCGTCAGTTTTGTAGGTACTGGAGAGTATTTCTTAATTGAAAGAAGAGCAAAGAGCAGCACTCAAGGTTTTTTCTCAATGGAAAATAGATTTTTTGCTCCTCTTCCAACTGGCTTCAGTAAGAACTTGACTTTGTTACATGGTTTGTTGATCTAATTGTTTGAAGTTCGCCCATGATAAACAGTCATAGACAGATGGTTTATCCAATCACCTGTGCAAGTGTCTGCCCAGTTTCCAATGATGACTTCCCAGATGATTCTGTATAACAAAACATCTGCTACAGTCAGGTTAATCGAGAAGGACATTATGTTAAAACCTGCAGTGCTAGTGTGATTTAAGCAGATTGTGTAATAGGCTCTTTAACCTTGCACTCCTTACAGCATTTCATTTGTCCCAGTGTGCATCACAGAAATATTCCCATCAGCCATGTCATCTACATCACTCCCCAGAAGTAAATAAAAAAATAAAAAAATAAATAAAACACCATCTGGAAAAATTTGGTTCTCAAAGTGACCCCAATGAAATGGGGGAAAAAAAAAAAAAAAAAAAACTTTTTTTCTACTTCCATCTGTCTATTTCTTTTCATCTTAAAAAAAATAAATAAATAAAAAACCTTTATTTCTCCCTCTGTGCTTAACTTCCAGTATACCAATGATGTGTAAAGAACCTTTTGTCTTTATAAGCAAATGGCACCCTGTGGATTTATTTATGTGGGGTTTAGTAAAATATATGAACTACAGTCCCATGGTAGTCCCACAAATGGGGTTACTGCTTATTAATCTCTGTCAAATGCACAGTTAGATGTCTGGAGTTCACACGTGAACTTACACGGATGCATGGATGGTCACACACAAACACACACGCATAATTCCACATCAGAAATTCATACTTTCAATGATGTATAGGTGTTGACACGCACACATACACATACACCTGGACAGAGAAAATCAGTTCCCTAGTCACAGGGTTCAGTTTGTGATAGAAAGGAAAAAAATGGATGGCATGGGAATCATTTTAAAGTCTTCGGTCATCATGACATAATTCTGATTCTTCTTTTTCTTTTTTTCCAAACATGGCTTTTAAATTTTTAATGAGTTCAAAAGGGGAGGGGGGAATCTTTGCAGTGACCTACCTGACAGGTTATCGGAGCATTTCTAACTGCCATTTTAGGACAATTCTAAACATCTCTTGATGACCATTTGTAGAAAAAAAAAAAAGCCTTCATGAACCAGATATCTTGGTGCATTTATGTAAAATTGAATAAATGATGAGTAAGGCCTTCGACGATTTTTCAGAGCCCTAGATGATGTCTTTAGTTTTTTCAATCTGTAGTATAAACTCCCGAAATTTACAAATGTATTGAACATAGATGAGGAGCAAATCCATTTGACTTGTTTGCATGTTTGTTTTTTTGTTTAAAGAAGGGTTAAACGATTTATGAAAACTGTATGTTGATTTTCTTTTCAGCAAATAATTGATTAATTGATTCAGCACTAAAAGTGAGACCTGGCATTGATCCACTAGCAAGTCTAAAAGCAATGCAGAGATTAGATGCCATGTCATCTCTCTACACACATGCACAACTGCATTACTATTCTTATCTCATAAACGCACTGTGCTCTGTCTGCCTCTGTGGTCCCTCTACAGTGTACACACAGAGAAACACACACATGCACAATGATACAATTTGTTGTACTCGGGCCAAGTCCAGGGATAGCCTGAGGATGGGGAACAGTTGGCTGCCACATTTGGCCGGTTCCACACTGTTAGTCAGATATGGGCTCATGTGTATAGGGGGAATAGTCTTTTAAATGATACCTACCCCTCTGTCTGTGTCTGTGTGCTAACATGTTTGTGCACTGTATGCAAATGTGTAAGAAATACACACATAGACCTACTGTACGCACGTATGTTTATATGTATATATGCATATGTGTGCATGTGTGTGTGTACTTGCATTTGCGTCTGTCATCATTTGACAGGTTTTTTCCTGAACAGAAGCAAGCTGTCCTGTCCAACTGGTCCATTACACACACACATTTTTACGGTTAGTGAAAATGTGTGTGTGTAGTCATGCAGGCTTAATTTCTTGATTCTCACATCCTCTCATTCACAGCATCTTTTTTTTTTTTTTTTTTTTTTGGTAATAGATCTGCTAGGCATTTCAAAGAAAATGAAAATGTGTGTTAATGGTTAGTGCTTTGCAACTACCACTATCATTAGTGAAATCTCTAATGTGTTGTTAAAGCATTCTTTGGCCCACAGCATGCTCACATCACCACATTATTACCTTGCTTCATTTGAATATTTTGTTACTACACACACCCTGCTTTTGTGTCAGTGCAGACCACAGTGTTTTTCTTGCCTTTTATTATCTGTTCTTTGAACTTCTCACCCCTATCCATCTTTGGTCACAGACACTTCTTCTCCACATTGGAAAAAACAACAACAAAGGTTTTGTACTATTATAACATGAACGAACCACATATTTAATCTATTTGTGTTAAAAGCACAATGAGGGCATGCCATGACTTTATTGCAGACTTTGTAGTCCCCTATAAATTGGATTATACAAATTATACACTAAACTCCACAGGGAGCAACCTGATGACTGCCTACAAATTTAGACTGGGATTATGTATCTACCAGGAGTTTCTAATTTATATACAAAGTATATATTAAATAATTAAATTGGTAAAAAAAAAAAAAAAAAAAAAACATATCCGGAATGAATTAGCTTAAAGACATCAATGCTATTCTACAAGAATTCTGCACAAAAAATATCACACATATAATATACCCAAGTAAGTGAAATATTCAAAACTGTTTAGCTTTTTCCCTCTTTTTCTCTTTGTTAGGCTTTGTTAGGCTCTTTATTGTGTAATACTGTATGAGGAAAGTGCTTAATTGTCCCATTTAGAAAGCTTGACCTTGCTAGAATCTAATTAATTAGTGTGGTATGAAGGTTAATTAGTAACGAAGGATGTCCATGCATCATAAAGCCCCTTGTCTTAACCCACTGTGGCAGTCGGGCAGAAAAACAGTCATCAGTCATCCCCTTGGTAAGAAAAAAACTGAAGTGATACTCACACATTTACAGCAGAGTTCATTTGTGTCCAGCTCTTGTTCATTGACCCTCTCTGCCATGAAAGGCAGAGGATCTACCAGGTGGGATTCTGTGTTTGAATAATCAATGAGTTAATGGGATGTTCCGTTGTATTTGATGGATGGGATTTGTGATGCAGAAGGTAAATGACTGTACTTATATGGTGCCTTCCCAGTCAAGGCGCTTTTTACACTACACATCACATTCACCCATTCACATATTTATACACTGGCGGCATTGGCTGCCGTGCAAGGTGCCAACTACTCATCAAAAAGTCACAGTCACACACATATCCACACATGGCACAACCTTGGGAGCAATTTGGGGTTCAGTATCTTGCCCAAGGACACTTCAACATGCAGACTGGAAGAGCCAGGATCGAACCACCAATCTTCTGATTAGTGGACAAGCCCCCAGGTGATTTGGACAGTTTTGTATCATTAGGAGAGTGTAGTCATTTCAACTGAAACTACATTTAACGGAGGTGTTCAGGAGAAAATAAAGCCAGTAAAACCCTAAACATTGATTGACTTTTGCATTTTACCTGATCCAAGGCATATAGAATCCCCCAGGCAAGTGACAACATCTATTTAGATGTATTTTCTAAGTATATTCTAAATGGTGCAGTTTATGACTTAAGAACAGCTGAAAAAGAGGCTTGTGCCAGCCTAATCTTTTTGTTTTTATTTTTATTTTTGTCAGTAATGCAACTAAAAGCTTTTCTCTATGCACTTTAAACTAATATTACACAACTCGTTAACATGCAATATGTGTACTGTGTTTAAGGTGCATTTGTTTTTCACTTGCCTCTCAGCGCTTCCGTAAAGGTATTACTTTTAAAGGAATAATTCAACATCAGGAAAAATGCTTTCTCTTCTTTCTTTTGGACAGATTCAGCTTATCTGTTTACCCCTATTTCCAGTCGTTATGCTAAGCTAACTGGCTACTGTTAACATATATAGTAATTGCTCTATTTCTTTTGTTGCTTTTTTGTCATTCGTTGTCACACGTTTAAACTTGGTATATAGCCTGTAAGCATGTGGCTTACTGGCAACATCAGTGTAATTTCTGATTGCTTCATTAGAGCTAGCAGGGTGATGCAAATCATTTGGGGTTCTTTTAATATTTATAACCTCGACCAGCCAGAATGGTAGACCACAAATACTTTTTGTTATATCTGGATGTCATGATGTGTAAATAAGCTTCTGATTTGAAAATGTTATTATGACAAAATAGGAGATTTCATGGGTAGCTGTCTATGGATGTTAAATCATAAGTGAACTTCATGGGTGGTGTTTGTTATGGGGGGCTATGTTGATAGATGCTAACCACACAGGTCTATTCATAAAGCTGTAATTGACTGTCAGATAGTGAGGAAACAACTGTGTTATGGGCAGGGCTCCAACCTCTTTCTGTGAAATCAATGTCAATTATATTTAAATAAACAGACCCGCCACTAAATTGTAAATAAGGACAAACAAAACAATAGGAAAGTAATTGACATGGTAATGTCTCCTCAGTTTAAGCTGGCCTTCTGGACAGCCACCCAGACAATGCTGGAAGAGAAATTTTATGTGAGCAATAAAGTCATGGGCTATTTATTACAATGGCATACAGAAATATACGGTGAACATTGTTTATAGGAGTGGGGAATGTCCATACATACAATATTGTCGTACAGTAAACAAGTTGATATATTTACCATGGCAGCAGGGATGTTTATGCTTCTAGTGCTCTATTTAACCATTTTAATGTACTAAATTACTACAATAGGGGAAATATCATTGCAGACAATGAAGTCAAAGTCATTTTACTTGTATGCACGTAACATAGAGTTGTTAATAATCATGGATTACCTGTTAGTCAAAATAAAGTCCACCAAAGTAATTTATTTTTATAACAAGGTTTATGTGTTAATTCTTTCTTGTATTTAACCTTAGTGCAGTTGATTCATCCTCTGGGTTTGAGTCATGTAAGAAGACTGAGACTTTCATATGCATCCTTCTATGTATTTTTACCCCCAGTACTAAGGATAAGACTTACTCATTTGAATGAGCTTTGACATTATTTCTTTTGTCACAGGCTCTCACAGTGTTGTAAAATAAATGGCCCTTTTCATTTGAAAAGTATTGTGCTGGCAAAATTCCATTTTTAGTCTTAGTTTTTCCAATATAAATGCTTTTCCTTCTTTTCCTCAACTCCAGTCAAGCTCTCACAGGGCATTTTCTTAACTCCAGGGCCTTGTTATGTTCAGTTAGGACTTAAAGGCAGCCATTTGTATGCCCTTAGATCCCACAGGGAACCATCCTCAAAAGCTTCTACCTCAAGCTTTTCATATGATTTTGCAATCAAAACTTCGGGAAATACTCAAGTAGAGATGGCTCTGAAACTGCTGATATGTGCAGTTTTCCATCCCTCTGTGGTGTGGTAATTGACAGGAAAGGCAGGTGAGAGGAAAGCAGAAGGGAGGGAGCCTTTTATTACTGTCACAGGTGTAGGATTGCACGGCTGTCGCTGAGTCTGCATAGTGGGCCTGTGATTGGGGCAATTCAGCATGGGGAATAGGAGATTCGAGGGCATGTGGATGGATTGCCTGTCTGTCATAGCGGTACTGTACATAGTGGATCTCTGATTGGGGCATTTCAAATAACACAGAGGATTTAGAGTGGTGTGACAAGGACAATATATCAAGTTGCACAACTGGCTTTAAATTTAGTGCTTTGAATAGTTTATACACTTCTTTCCCATCATTTTGTGCTACAGAGGCAAAAAATACACACTGGCTTTATATGTCAACACAAAGAGGCTTCTCAAAAAGAATTGTAATTTCAATTTCAGTTAAAATGAACTTAGTTGTCTTAACAACGTAACAGACCTTAAAATTAAAAGATAGTTACTAGTTTTCTCAATAGTTATTACCATGTTTCTACTAAAGTATTCATTATTTGGTCTACAACTGGGGACAAATTATAAAAATACTACTACTTTTGTGGGTTTTTTTTGTTGTTGTTTTTTAATGGCACTACATCCCCACACAATCATACTACTAATTTTCCCCTTGATTATATTAAAAACATACTTGCTGACTCTGCAAATTTAGCTTCCAAAAACTTTTATTTTCTTCCTCCTCAGCCTCTTAAAGCGTTACCCCCCTCTCTTCTCTGTGAAATAGCAGCCAAGGGAAAATGACTGTCATAAAAATGTTAAGGCTACCAAATTATCTATTTATGTAAGAATAGTAACATGAAAACAAAATAGACTTTTTTTTTTTTTTTTTTTTTTTTTTTTTTTTTTAACAAGCACTCACTGTATGCAGTCTTATTTTCCTTTCTTCAGCAGATGGTCTATAACAGCAAACACAACTAGCATTGTTTGTTCTTTTTTTTAAAAAAATATCTTTAGAGAAAAAAATATTCCATCAGAAATATTCCATCCAGTTCATTTATTACTGAAATGATAACAGATTCAACAGCGGCAGCCATCTTGGTTGTTTAGAAAAATGCCTCAACGGCCAATAACTGTGTTGAATTTCAGAAAGCCATGTCATATCAACAATGTAGGCACAATGAGTAAACTTCTTCAAACCTCAAGAAATGTCATATAAAATGTTGTAAATTCTTCAAAACATTATATCCAAATGAATCACAATGTGGTGGCTGAGCCTTTCAGAGTAGAGCATTATTACACATGCAGGTGTACACTTGTAGGTGTCAACTGATGTGCAATGTCATTACACTACGTGTGCAATGTATACCGACTTATTTATATACTGTGTATATATATTTTCTTGTCTTGTGAAATTGCTTGTATACCTGTTAATTTCCAGGTGTTCAGAGTGTGTGTTATGTGTGTGTGCGTGTGTAGGTATGTGTTTGTGTATGTGTGTGTGCGTGTGTGTGTGTGTGTGTCTGAAAAAGAGAGAGAAAGTATGTGTTGAATGTGTAGGTGTAAAGTCGAGGTAAGCTGAGAAATTGCAGAGGACTTGCAAGCCTTGCATGGCAATGAGAAAAGGGACACTAATTCTTTCATTTGATGTTCTGTAATTATGGTGTCCGCGGCCCAGTCTGGCACTAGCCAGATTTATGTTCTCCTTTGCTATGTGTGTGTGTGTGTATGTGGGTGTGGGTGTGTGTGTGTGTGTGAGAGAAAAGAGAGATAAAGCAAGATAGAGAGCAGAGAACGGAGAGCTAACAGGCATGGGGAGAAAGGGGAGCGAGGCAGAGCAAGAACAAGAAATTTAAAGAGTGTTATAAAACAGAGTCCCCTGTCTTAAATCATAGGCTTTGCCCCAGTGGAGGTAGGCTGTGATTACTATGATATAAGGTGTTGGCTGAATACATTTACATGTTCTCAAAGACAAATTCACCTTGTTGGAGCTCAAGCCATTGAGATTTTAGTGTTAAGAGGCATTGTACGTACAGTACGTATGTTTTCATGGCGTCCAGATTCTACCTCTTGGAACAAAGCTTTTTGTTGCATTTTGTCCCTCTCAAGTGACGACGTGTTTGCCTGCTGACCACATCAGCTATACTGACAGGCTTATATAAACCAGCTTTATCAAACCATTCATCTCAGTCCTTTTATCCATGTCCCCAAGGATGGAAAAAATGGCCACTTAGATGTTTTAATCATCAATGTTTTTTTTCCACAACTTTGAAGGCCATCAGCAAATCATTCAAAAAACCACATGGGATCTTGAACCAGTAATGTCACTTTGCTAATGGCATTTAGTTTTATTGATTTTCTATAAAAAAAGAAAACATGATATATCAGTTTCACAATGGTATTGACCATCTTTTCTATATCAACAAAAGCAATCAGTTTGTATGGTTTGTAGGCGTTGATCGTCACGTCTTATACTGAAAACAGTTACAACCTTGTGGATGTGCCATAAACAGATGTGAAAAGATAAGAACATGCATTTAATATTATCAGAGGTTTTAGTCTAGGATCAGTCACGTGAACAGTTTAAACAACCAATATGAACCATTGTCTTCAGGTGTAAGAGGGTGTCAGAGTTTAGTCTTTTAAACATCTTTTTAAAGTTTTCTCATGTATGTAGGCACAAGCTAAAGCAGATCCTTAATGATGTTTGGATCAATGACTTGAGTGTCAGGATCTGTCAAATGTCACACACAGTTTGACACTGAGACCAGCAGCCTTGGATCTCTGGGCTACAATAACAAGCTCAGTTAACTTCAAGTGTGTGGCCTGAAAGCTTTACATCATGTTCTCCCAGCATGCATCAGTGGGACTTTTCTGGACTGTACCTTACATTAGATTCTATTCATGATATATCTATTTACATGAGGATATTTTTATTTAATGATTACAAAAAAGTCCCCATGGAACAATGTAGAATAAATTACACTGAAGGCATGCCTTCATAAAGACTGGCAAAATTGCCTATCTTCATTCTTTTAAAATGTGTGTTCTCTATGACCTTTAGTCATTTGTATTTTGCACCGACTTAATCAATAACCTTCCAACAATGCATCACTTTTAAGTTTCTATTCTGCGATGGTTCCGTTTCCTTCTCAGTATTTCATGACATCCATTAAGCTCACTTTGGTTGATGTTACTATGGTAAAAAAAAAAAAAAAAAAAAAACAATCGTAAAAGCTGTCCTTTGGTGTCCTTAATTACTGGGGGATATTACAGCCTGTTTGTTGATATTGTAACCTACCTCCCTCATGACCTGTGAGACTTTTAACCCTTTTAAAGATGATTTATTGCAAATACGCATTCTTTTTAATTATCCCTGCAGCTAGGTGTCCAACAGATTTGTAAAGCCATTACTGAAAATCAATACTCAGCTTTTAGGTGATGAATTAATTAATGAAGTGTGAAGTTTACCCTGAGTGAGGGCCCATTGATGAAGACAGAAACAGACACGAGAAGGAGAAGAAGAGAAAAATAAGGAGATATGGTTGAGGTGACTCCTAATGATTCCATATATGTTGGTTTGGAGCATTTTAGCACTCTGTTAATTGCACTTAATTTGTGTTTTGATTGAAATAATTTGAGGGCAGGGCTGGGAAACAAACATTTCACCGCTGGAGATGGGTGAGTAATTTCCCCCTCATGCCTTTGGCATCCAATCTCCCAGACTGGCTAAATGGATCATTATCTGAGGACCAATTCAACCGAAAGAATTTAGTCTTTGAAGCTCGACTGATTCTTTTTCCACTCTTTGTTGTCTTCAATTTGATCTACGTGCTTTGCTTGTGCTGTTTCTCCAAACCTTAAGACCCAGTCTTAACAGTTCTTTGACAATCTGGGAATGAATACCACCTATTTTGGTACACTCTTTAACTTGTGACTGTTAAATTAACATCTACACCCTGCTTACTGAGCTCTAACAAAGGCTCTTTGGTTTGCAGCTATGATGATGCGTTCATGAAAAACATACCTCTCTATAGAGTAGTGCTTAGGTGTGCTTGGGGTGATAAAGCAAACATGATAAGTAACATTGTAGTGAGCATAAGAGATGAAGTTTGTAGGTTTTATTATGACAAATTAAGAGAAGAAGAGAGGAACAGCACAAGAGCCAATAAAATTCAGTGTGCACCTGTGGGACTTAGAAAAGGAGCAAGTGAGATATGGGTGTGACCTGCAGCATGTTCCACATACAAGTCGATATATATTTTTAACGTATGCAAAACATTTAGCAAAATGTCCCATTCTATGCCATGTCTAAATTAAACAGCCCTGCGGCTAAAATGACTACTTTTCTCAGAGTGCACTACCTTGCACCTAATAGTCCCCATTATTCATGGCCCTACAGCAGAGGTCACTGCCATGGGGTTTACTTTTTTTTTTTTTACCTCTCTAAATTGGAAGTCAAGAGAAAATGAATTGAGACACCCACACATGGAATGAGCTATAGGTTTGACTTTGACTTGTCCTCAAACTGTGAAGTGAAAAAATACTTTCATATACGTCATGCAGACTGTTGGAGATTGTGCTGGAGGTCAGTAGGTGTTGATGTCACAGGGAATGTTGGTTGAAATATTAGAATGTTGTAAAATGTTATTTTCTTTTTATGTGTCAGGCTGATTGTTTTTTTTTTTTTTTTTCTCTTTTGTTTTTCTAATGGACAAAGAAGATTGAACATCATAGAAACAGACATCCCACGAAAGTATCATGGTGATTTCGCTGGACATTTAATGACAAGCAGAGCCCTTTTTTGTAATACTGTGGATCAGAGTCAAAATATTTAATATGCTGCTGAATCACTCTGCTCCCTGGTTTCTTATCTGTTTTGATAAGTGTAAAACATCAAGCTAATAAATATTTGCATAAATGCTCATTGGCAGCTACTTAACCACGCTAAAAGTCTTTTAATGACAGTATTACAAAACCACATTTAATTGAAATAAAACTATTATAATAAAACAATAGTATAAAACCGAACCATTCCTTTAAATCTGGACCATAAAAATGATGTGGGAGAAGTGAAACCCTCCCACATTTTACAGCTGATTAACTGATAAGAAGTGTTTTCACTTAGTCTGGAAATCTGATATTTCTGAGGTCCTCAGGAGAAAGGTTTATGAAGAAATTATTCACTTCAAGCAATGTAGTGACCACCCAATCCAGAGTCTGTCTTCAATTTTCCACAACTGCCAAGAGCAAGTTATTTCTGATAACAGAGACATCTGATAAATTGGTGATTTTAACGACTAGCAGTTGAATTAAGATGATGGGTTGGGACCTGGAACTGTTTGTCACCTTGCAAGTTCAAGGTCTGGCTTTTGAAAATTGAGACATTTTGCCATAAGATTGAAAAATCCTCTTTAGCTGATGTTCACTTTGTTGAGCTTGACCTTTTCATTTTCCGGCAGGAATATTATGTTATCACAGTGAAGGACAGAGTCATTCGGCTGACGGTCTGGTACACATAAACAGGGCTGAAAGTGCAGTTACATTTCTGTTTAAGGATTCTAGTTAAGTGTGCATATGAGAATAATAATCTGAATAACATGTCAACACGTTCTACAACACTGTTGCAGTGGTAGACGTCATTTCTTATACGATATTACATAACAAGCACTATCTTTCCTTTTGTTTGTAACTTAAAATCAAGTAAACTGAGGCTTCATCTTGCATTAATACATTACATATATACTACCATTTGCACAGTCCACTAAAAGCATGCCATGGTTTTATTTAAAATAAAAGAAAATCAGACACCTTCAGAGCCATAATGCGTTGTTCATACTAAACTATCTTGCATCAATTAGAATCCCATCCACATTTCCCTCAATATTATTCACATTTGTCTGTTTCATTATTTTTGTAATTACAGGCGAATGGTGGACTCTGATAGGATTTTATGTCTTTCAGCAGCTCCATTGTCTGTCAGGTAAGATGGATTCCCCCTTGGGGTGAGCAATATATCAGCTTTGCAACTCCATATATTGTCTTAAGCATGAGGTAATGTAGCACTGATCCATTCAGGTACTCTCTAATATCAGCATGTTAATTTATGGGGCATTGAGGCATTGCAACAAGGTGTTTCCTGTTTATAGGCCTCTGGTCCACTCAATGTTTTATGTTGCCTTTTTTAAGTCGTGATTAAGATGACTTCACTTTTTAAACAAGTGTGTGCCTCAGGATTATTGCATGCAAGATAAGAAACACACCACACAATTAAATATCATTTTATGTTGTCAATATAATCAGGATTTGATTAGATTAGACAACAGAAACCCCATTTTAAAGAACGACACTTCAAAAATGATATTTCTTTCCCAATTCTTGTGTTATAAGCAGCATTGTAGAACGGCCCTTTTTGGTTCAACCACTGCATATTTCACGCTTATATACTTCTTTTAACAGAACCTGGATTTGACGATATCCTGCCACTGCTCAGCACAGAGAGATTTAAAGACTTGGATGAATAAGTTAAGGAAGGGAATGTGCTCTTGAATAAAATCTGCCACAAATCAAATCAGAAAGATTAATGCTAAGAGGTGTGAAGTGTACCATAAAATGTCAGAGAGTGAAAGACCTAGATTTAAGGTGGGATGCCTTTCACTGGAATACAATTTTTTTTCTGAAGTTTGTGGCAAGGCACTGTAATTTCAAGGTATTGCAGGTCAGCACAGGCAAGGGAGCTATTAAAGTTCATGAAGCAAAGGTTCACTGACAGTGGGTTTTAACTGTTCAATTTCAAAACAGTAAAATCTCTATAATTCTTTCTTAAAACACGCTTAAAACAATTTAATGAAATTCTTACAGTACATTACATGGTGTCACACTGGTGTCATTTTGACAACTGCTTTTGTGGTGTCAATTGTGATGAAGATTTTTAAGTGGGATTTTCAAATTTGCGAAATGTGTGCAATAGAATGGGAACGAGAGATAAAAAGAATAAGAGGAAGAGTGGGACCTTGCCTTGTTAATATTGGTAGGTCTAGGTAAACTGCATGTATGTAAATGAACAAATAAATGAAATAAATGTCAAGTTTTGCATGGTACAGTCACACAGCAACCTTTATTAAGTATTTTTCAGAATGTTATAGTTGAAGTAACATTAAGGTAATGAAAAAGCTGATTTGCATTGAATAATTCTTAGTTCGACTGCAACAAAGTTGGAGCATGGACACTCCTCAATAACATCCTCAGGAGCACATTAGACATACCCGGCCCAGCGATATACGGTTTCAACCTATTCTTGTTTACAAATACAGTCAAGAGAAGCTTTACTCTAGAGCTTAAATTGAATGAATTGCAGCTTGGGGTCTGAATCAATAAAAATCCACTTTTTGTCACGTGAAGATTCACTGGAAAAACACCCACAAGCTGTTTTGGTTCTGGCATGTTGTATCAGACCCTAGTTTGCCAATCAAAAGATCTCTTTTTCTTTTTCTTTTTTTATAATATGTTCTGTTCCCTGATTCTCTTAAAGTCACAGATATGTAAAATTATAGATACTTGCCATAGTTTGGTATGTTTGGTATGATGCCATATAATTATTATTATCTATACAATAGCGTTGGTTTTTGACAAGCTGGGATGAGAGAAACGAGAACAGGTTGTCTGTTCACTGTTCTAAATTAATATCAAATCTTGATATTGATTTCGGACTGGACAGCTAGCTAGTCTTGCTGATAAATATTGTCATATTATATGTACTGTTTGTTAACTGTCGAATATCTTCAAATCTTAGGAGCATAACATTATCTTTTTGGCTGGTAAGCCAAAGGATTCAGTGAGCTGAGTAGACTGGCGATATCTCTCATTGCCAATTCGCAAATAAGTTTTGTTCAATATACTGTGTTATGGAATTTTCTATTCTTAGGTTACACGAGGTCACGCGTGGGCCTTGAGGTCCTCAGCAGTATTAGTTGTTTGGCTTTGATTGGGAACAGTACGTGCCAGTCTATCTCAACACTGTGGTGGCCAAGGTCGAAGAGACCTATTGCTGCCTTCCTAGACATAATAGAAAGCTTGCCGTTGACGTTCCAATTGGCGTAAACAGACAACAGTGTCTTCAGACTAGAATATGCTGACAATAACACCTGCATGGGTAAGAACATTCTCTTTGACTAATTCGGGGCGTAGAGCATTTGTGGTGTTATCTGTAGGGGTTTAAAGTCTGACCACCAGCATGAGTTTGGCAGAATGTGAGACCGACTCAGGCACTTCTGATGTACTTTGAGAGTGTCTCTAATTCTCCTTGGCCAAGCATCAATAAATATTACAGCATAAGACATCAGAGGCTCCTGAACACTTTCTTCCCTCCTGACCTCACCATTGACCATTGACTTCAGCAATTTCTCCACAACATACTGGAGTACTGAACAGTGTTTCTATTGCATAAGACACTTCAGATGGTAATGATTGTTCCAGGCATCAGTCAAACCCTCAGGTTTGACTCAATATGTGCATGTCTATAATCACAGTTGTACATGTACATGGCTTAATGCAAATGGATGGATGGATGGATGGATAGACGGATGGATGGATGGAAGGATGGATGGATGGATGGATAGATAGACGAACAGTCAGACAGACAGACAGACAGACAGACTTACCCAGCGAGATCTTTCCCTGGGTTATTCCCTAGTTTAATATCAGCTCTGATTCTAATATATATTTATGAAGCTCTCCTCTGCACACTGACATCCTAGTTACCGCAGCAGCAGGTGTTCGGTCGATGTAGTATACAGCCTCGGTCTCAGACAAACACGCACACAATGGAACATTGGGATGAAGCCTAGCATATTACTTCAGGACACACACATACACACGCAGACACACACACTCGCACTTGTTCCTCAAGCAAGCATTTCCTGGAGGTTGACAAGCTTCACTTTTGGTGCTTCCAAGGTCAAAAAGAACTCTATGTCTCATTACTATCTACAGGTGCTTGTGGAATCCCAATGCTAGTGTGTATGTGTGTATGTTTGTTGTTATGTGCAGTATGTGTTGTGTATGTGTGTCTGTGTGTTTATAGGTGTTGGAATGGAAATGAGCCCTCTGAGTATGGCTAAAGGGCTCTCACTGTCTCTCACAAGATAGATAGGATCTTAACAAGCATGAGAGCAAAAGGGAAGTATGTGAGTCTGTGTGTGTGTGTGTGTGTGTGTGTTTGTCCTCTGGCTACAACATTTTTCAGATTTCTATTGCATCAAATCGCAAAGACAATTCCCTTGATTTTCTGACTTGTGGCATGGCCGGTGGTGAGCTGAACAAGCTCTTCGATCAAACATTTACCCGTATATATCCTGGCTCACAGTTATTCGTCTTTGTTGTGAAAGTACAGAACCTGCATTTCAACAGAGTTACTTTACAGGATAATTACTGCTTTTGTTTTATGTTTTTATTATGACCAACAAATTGATGGAAACATTAAAATTAATAAAAAGAATATTTAAGTTAATCTTGAATTACTTTATCCCAGTACTAAGTGTTGTCTGCTGTTTATATCACCATAGACCTCGATCTCATCTAAAAACTACCGAAAACGAGTGAAAACAAATGAAACAGCCATACCATTGCATTGGATGGCATATTCTATTCCTCTGATGAATATGGTATTTTTTTGCTAGTTTTTGTCAAACTAGCTCATCTTAAGTGTCACCTATGCCCCCCTCAGTGTCCCCATCACACAGTAGCAATGGCTTTCAGCTAATATTACTTTGTAAAACTCAAATGTGTCTGTTTAGCATGTAGCACTGACACACTGTGTCCTGTTTATATGGACTAATGTCTTGCTTATTAACACAAGAACACTATTTGTTTGCTTTGTATCCATTTATGCAATTTGCCTTGTCTAAGCCACAATGCCATATTGAATATTACTTGAATATGTGCATGAGTACACTGGGAATAATATTGCAATTGCATATTATAGAACAACATAGACATGCTTTTATAAGTAGCTATTCTAAACCCAAAGGTGATGATATGGAAAACTATTTTATTGATTATAATTTTACTCATCATTGCAGTAGGGGCATTTGTATGGATGCTTTACAAATGTGTTGCCTTCTGATATTGCTACGAAAAAAATGGTAAATAAACATGCTAAAAACAAAATGTCCACAGGGCTCTAATTTGGTGGAATGACTGAGGTTTTACCACTGGGAATAAGCATGATATTGTCCAATTGATATTTGACACATTGATTGCATGCAAATGCAGTCAATACTTCCCAAGCATGGGGAATTATATAACTCACTGTCTACTAAGAGTTGAACAAGACACATTTGGATTGGTTTGGATGATTATGCATGCAGATATTTTGTAATAAGGCAGGATTTGAGTTTGTTTGGTTTGCCACATGTTGCCACATGGATGTATTGTATATAGTGCAATATAATATCATTAAATTAATTGATGTTTTATGGTAGTGTTAAGCAAAGTAATACAGAAGATAGAGATAGCATTTGGAAACATATATGGATAGAATTTGTGGTCCCAGATTTCTCCAAATGTACTCCAAGTTTACAGTGCTATATATTTACCCAGAATAAGAAAAGCTACACCAGCACATCTCTGGTTTAGAAATGGAACTGCACAACAGGATAGTAATCCCACATTCAATTTTGTCGACTAAAGTGAATTTGCAAGAGGGATACAGCCAAAACAACTCAGTGCACCCTGATGTTCACTGGAGTGGCACAGCACAATGTGGATGGATGAAATGATGGGGGGGGAAGAAGGGTGTAGTGAGAAAGGAGAGGAGAGCCGATATCCAGGATGTATTCACCCTTCATTTAACAGGCAAACTCACACCACCTTACAAGAAAGTATGAACATACTATATCATTTGACTTGCATGAAGTGATTTCTACATGCACAGAAAAAGATGACTGTATTTTTGGTATTCTGTGTGCTCCACAAATGTCTTGCTACAGTGCTTGTTGAAATTGTGCTATATTTCCCTTGTGCATTAGCTCCATTTCACATTTTTGAGAATTCCACTCGCTGTGTATGTGAGAGAAAATCCTCGACGGTGGTGAAGTGTGTGGTGTGATGGCATTGCATTGGTGGTTCATTGCACAGTGAAATAGCAGGGCCAAGTGACAGCCTGGATTCCAGTTGGGTGGGAATGTGCTGCTGCTGACGCATTCTCACGATCTACTGCAAATGTAAGGCCCTAAAATTTCATTGACTGGCTCCATGGGTCTGGGATTTTGTTTTGCTCTTTTGCGTCTATAAGTATACAAGCTGAAATGTAAGTGGTATTCTACATCACTAGAAAACAATCCCATGATGCAGAGTTGTTATTCCTACTCTGCAGTTTTTTACCGGTTTACCTCTGTCTTCTTTATTTCTTACAGACAGCAAATAGAGTAAATAGAGCACAAACTCTCTTGCCATTTCACTGTTGAGAATGTGCGTACTCTTACACACTAGAAATTAGTACCTCATTGAGATATCTCATTGAGTTGTGTGGTCAGCTACAAAATCTGGATTTTGATATGATGGTCACCATGTGTACATACTTATATGCAACATGTATAGTTTATGTGTATCTCTAACCTTAAGAGGCAGGAGAATCCATCTCCAGGCTTCAAGCTATAAGCTTCTGTCTGAACACAGAGGTGACGAACCAATCAGTAGCTACAGCAAGAGCTACTAGCGTGGTTCAGTGCTAGGTGTGTGACGGCATGTGTGATAAATGACTTGTTTGCTTGAAAACAACAATGGTGACTGCTAAAGACATGCTGTTAGCACCAGTTATATCAGAACTGAAGAATATTTCTTCTTTGAAATAAGAGCAAAGAACAGCACCGAAGGTTTTTCTTAATGGAAAGTGTGTTTACACTCATGCTTTGGCTATGCTATATGGTTTGCTGATTTGATTGGTTGAAGTAATAGACAGATGATTCATCCAATCACCTGGCCTTTATTTTTTGAAAGTGCATGGCTGCCATTCCAAACAGTCCACAAAACAACTGTCCAGATGGTTCTGTGTAAGAAACCATCTGATGCAGTCAGGTTAGGGTATGTCGGTATTGTGAGCAACTTCTGCTTTAATGTGCCTGTGCATGTGGATGGGGGTGTATTTGGGGCCCACTCACTTTTTTTTCACCTGAGAGATCTGGTGGTGCAAGTTCACAACAGTGCAGTACTATTGATGGGAAGAACTAGAAAATAGATACACAATACACAGTAGTAATGATAGACTCACTTGTTGGTTTGTTTGCCTACTGTATGTATTCACTACTCCTGGGACTCTCTGCAGAACTAATAAAGCCTGAATGAAAAAAAAAAAAAAATCTTCTAGTTTCCAGTAGGTTTTAATTAAACTTAACTTTGACTGTACACTGTTGGAATAATAACTGTTTAATTTTGTGTTTTGGATGGATAAAGGATAAGAGGATACTGTTTGATAAAAGTCAGTAAAAGCTGTGTACAATGTTCACAACAGATCATTTATATGTATGCAGCACATTTGATCATCTCTATAAAGTAAAATCTTTATATGACTTTTGTTCTTCATCCTAATAACCTCACCTAACCCGATATTCATTATTTCCATTGTTTCTCTGTAAGATACTGAAATCAATGATTTGTGTCTTTGTATTTCATTCAGCCTCACAGACTACACGGCTCCACTGCTTCGTTTTGCACAATGTTGACTGATCTACTGTAAATTGCAAACATCGTTCCAAAGTAAATGTCAATAGCCAAATGTACAATCTTCATGAAATCCCCATCTCTCCATCTGCCTCTGTCTTTCTTTTTTCTGTCTTTCTCCCTAAAAAACACTCATCAGGAACTACACTACATATTCCTATTTTCAATTATTCTGGCTGAGGGCAATATGTTTTAATGATGAGCTGATTCTCTGAGTGCAGTCTCCAGCTTTGCCAGCCCGAGCAGTAATGTCTTTTGCACATGTCAGGGTCGGGGCCTAGTTGTAATCTGAGGCTCATTACAGCTGGTGAGGCCAAGAGCAGAAACGGAACACAACTTCTCCCTGCAGCGCTGAATTACTTTTCCACCACCGGGTTCCCCTCTCCCTCGTTCAATGTTTCTCTCCTTGTCTCAGCTGCTTCACTGTTTGTCTTTGATCTCTCTCTTTCCTGTCTTATTCTCTCCCTCCCCGTCTCTCTCAATCTCAATATCTTGTTCTCCCCCCATATGCTTCTCCATTTATTTCTTGATCTCTGTTTCTTGCTCTCTCTCTCTCTCTCTCTCTCTCTCTCTCTCTCTTTTTCCCTATGCCTCCCTCCCTTCATTCTGTCTCGACACTCCTCAGGGGACCTCGCATAGTGCAGTGGGTTTGGAGTTGGAGGCTAGTTTTATTGAGTTTGCTCAGGGTCCTGGAAAGGCCTATTTACCAATAAGGTCATGATGAGGTGCATCGAGTCTATGAGCAAATCCTCAAATCCCTCTCAAACCAGCATGTGTGTGCTTATGTGTGTGTGTTTGTCTCTTGCATGTTCTCACATTTCGCCAGTGCAGTGTATTAGATTTTGCCATCCTTCATAGAGGGGGCTTATCTTGCATATTGAGAGGTAAGCATAGTTATTGACAGAACTGTGAGTAACCTTGTTAAACTGATCTTGCTCTGCATCCAAAGTACTGTTCTTCAAGCCTGTTCATACATAAATTGAAGGCATAAATCCCTCACCATGTAGCTTTTTCTGTAAATCCCTTGTAGAAGCTCTCTGTTATACAAATTGGTGGACGTCCATTTTAAGACCCAAATTAAACATACCTGATGTTTACATTATCACCTAATACAGGCATGCTAAAGAAAAATCAATTTGAAGCAAGTCTCCAGTCAAAAGATTCTGACTCCAACTAAACAATAGCCCTTGTTGAAATACAAGTTCCTTTGGACAGGTTCACACCTAAAGCTTCTTTAGGTGGGTGGATTGGGGAAGCTGGACAGAGTGACACTGTCATCCTCAGAGCCAGGCCCACTAGCAAGCTAAAAAGTATTAAAGCAAACAGTTAGTCCAACTGTGACAAAATAAGATTTTTGATAAAATATCACTTCTTGTGAAACATTCCAACGAATCTTAAATGTCAGTGTATTCTCCTAAAAGTCAGGTGCTTCATAGCCAATTACAAGTACTTCTGGTATGTAATACTGCACGTGTCTCTTCATGTCTCTTTTTTTTTTCAGCAAATATCTTATGTACAAGATATCACTTTCACTGAGACATCATCCAGACAGCCTTGTCTTTTGGATTTGAGTCATTGCAGCGTTATTACATAAGGTTTAATAATAGAAGTGCACTAAGTGGATTGTACTGTTCTCAGAAATATTGAAAAAGCCTCTTACATTGCCTTGTTTCAAAATGTACTCTACTCAAAACGACCAAGAGCAAACAAAAACAGCTGAATTGTATTTTTAGCAAGCTTGTTTAAAACAGCCTTTCTAAGACAAGGAGAATAAGCTTATAAAATGACTTCGTCTGAACAGCCGTGCTTTAACGAATATTTAAGAAAAACTTTCCTTTCTGTCTGACAGATAGAAATGTGGGATTATGTTAAAGAGAGGAAACTTTTCTTGACTCCTTTTGGTATATACGGATAATTTATCCTTTACGGGGATTTGTGTCTATCAAACAAGAGTGAAATGTTATATAAGAAAAGTATATCTGGGAGGAATTTATTCAGCTGTAACTGATCCCTTCCCTTTCTCAGTCACTTTTTGACGTTCTTTGATATAATAGAAGAGCTGAGGAATTGACTGGCGTGGACAGCTTTTGAATGTTTGAATGCATGAACCACTGTGTCGGAATAAAGATAGTAGACTTTGTTCAATATTCATGGACAAGAGACATGATGGACTATTTGAAAATGAAAAGCTGGCCGTATAATGAAAAAAATGTTCCTGATGTTCTGAGAGGAGAGCTGATATATTCCTTAAAATGGGACTGCACTCTTTTCTAAAGACATTACAAAGGCTTTTTGTAGGAATATATAATGCTCTTTACTCGTGATTATACTGTACATCGAGTATGGCAGCAGATATTTCAGGTTTCAAATCATTTATTTCAGTTTTTTAAATGTTTTTTTTTTTTTTTTATGAAACTGATTTATATAAAAAAAATACAAATTAATATTCAAATGACTTGTGTATACTGATAGTTGGTAACAGACACAGGAACTGCAACTGAGGAGCAATGTATTTTATTCTATATTACACTGTGTCATAGTATGATGCAATAAGCTACGACATTCTTTTAACATCATCGCTCTCCTCTCAGTGTAATTGAGTATCAAATTACAAACCTTTCTCTAAATAACCTTACCTTCCAAACATAATTGACATGCGTTCATCATGTAGAGTGTTTTAAGCATGTTGCTCTCAGACAGGAGGGGGGGTTACTGGAATGACTGTTATGGTCACTCCATGATATGCTTGTGGCTTGGTCTGCATCAAGGTTATGGTCAATTTGTGAGCTTTAAGTCTGAGCCAGAGCTGGAAAAATGGACACTCAGATATCATGAGGAAAGACCTTGGAGAGCCATGAGCCCAGCGGGGTTAAAGGAGGGAACAGAGGGAAGAGAATAAGGTAGATAAAGAGGCAAAGCAAAACCTGAACAGCAAAAGATAATGAAATAAAGTGAAGAAAATACAACACAAACAATAGTTATTTGTAGAGATGTCCTGAGCTGATTGAACAAGGTATCCAGGGCAGATCCATGCATGCTGTACTTTAATAGATAGGTATTGATATAATGGATCAATTCCTGATCTTGTCTTTACTATACCCTGCTGTACTTTGTCCGCCCTTGCCAGCTAGCGTTGCAAAGCTGCTCACTTGTCCAACAGCCCACCTCTACTGTGAATTACAAATGTGAGAAATGATTTACCTCCTGTGAAATTATATAACGTTTATTCTGTGAGTAACTTGATGACAGGCCAAAATTAAACTTGGCTGTTGTTGGGTCTGTGTGCTCTCTGCAGGCCAGTGTCCATACACAACAAAGACCAGCTGTGAGGGAAGACACTCTACTTTTTAACACTGCTGTACAATCACGAGTGGACTGAACTCTTGATTGAGAAGTCATTATTTATTAAGGCAACATCCTGTAACCTTTCTTACATAAAATAACATATTCTAAAGAATGTTGATGACTTGCAATCAGGTGACTGGTGCCTCTGTTATTCTCACTCTGCTTCCTGTATGCCTGCTCTTCCACATGTAACTTTGTGCTCTGAGGTGAGAAGTACGTAATGGCACTAAGTCACACACCATGAACTATTTCACTTATTTTGCTGAAACTAGATCATAATTGTCCTTTGGCTGCTCTGCCTCAACTCTTGGTGATATACAGAGATTCCTGATGGACAGTAAAGTAAACTGCTGTTAGCTACCATTAGCTCAATTTGTTAGCCAGGCTGTCCGGACTGTGAGCTCAGAACACCGAGGTAGTGGTAGTGTTTGTACCACAGGCAGTTTGGACCACCAGAAAGAGGGGCTATTTAGGCCTGGGGATCAAGGGAATGCGGACGGGGAAGCGGAACTAAGGATAATCTTTGTGTCCTTTACACAGTTCCTATTGCCTTACAATTAATTTGACGATTTCTGCTGTAGTAGAGATCATCACCTTGAATCAAGTTCTATGTCAATTTTAGGTTGTAGCTTGAGTGTGCACTGGGCATGAAAGGAATGTAGGTATCTACGTTTAAGTATCATATTTGCCTTCCTATTGGCAGATTGGCAGATATTAAAGTACTCAAATTGGGAGTGGGGCCAAAAATCTCAATCTGGACATTACTAATTTGTTTGTTAATTTTGTCAGTTTGTTATCTTTTTTCTTTTTTTTTTTTTTTGGGGGGGGGGGTGTAATAGGGTGTATGGGTGTCCATTTGTGTGTACGTGCTTGCGTGTTTGTGTGTGTGTATATGGGTACACTTGCACATCTCTGTTTACCTGCATCCATCCTATGCCTGTATGTGCCATGTGATTTTCTTTTCTTCCTCAAGCACCCTTAACCTTTAACCCATCTCTCCAGTTCTCTATCATTAATGCTGAGTCGGTGGCTTGTCCAAAATCTGTCCTAATCTGACACTCAAATTGACATCCTTGTGGTTCTGTTGACACATAGGATTCATGGAAGGAGTACAGGGCTATATGTCAACTCAACAATAATGGTTTTATTATACAATGCTGCCCAAGTCCAACAGACAAGACAAGGGATATATACCACTAAGAGTATGGGGGAGATGGGAATCCTGCCTGCATGATGTATTTCGTGGTTTTGTATTGTTGGCATGTTTTCGGTTTCATTGTGTTTCTATTATGCAACCCCACTGCAACTAGATATGAAGACTTGAGACAAGAAGACACTGGATTCTCCAAGGCATCTGGGAGTTTTGTTGAATATTAAAGAAGGAGTCAACAAAAGACAAAAAATATATAGTCAATAAACAACAAAGAAGAGCAAGCTCTGTGTGTATGTGAGTATAATTCTTGCAATATACAATACCGTATGTTTAACTATTTTATATATATATAAATATATATATACACACACACACACATATATATATATATATATATATATATATATATATATATATATATATATATATATATATATATATTCCTGTATAAATAAGACTATGTCTGACTGCCTTACCGCTTATCCAGGGACAAAGAGAGCTGGAACTTTTCAGCTGACATTGAGCGAGAGGTGGGGTACTTTGGACAGGTCGACAGTTCATCAGGCCCAACTCATAGACAGTACTCATTCACGCTGACATTCACATCAAGGGGTAATTTGGAAATGACAGTCAGCCTAACCTGCATGTCTTTGGTCTGTCGGAGTAAACATGGCATCAGGGGAAAAGTCATTCAGGAACAAGAAGAACATGCAAACGCTTCACAGAAAGGCCCCAGCTGGCAAGCAGGTTTGAACCCCAGTGCTAGCCACCATCCCCCATTTACTTTTCATACTAAATAAGAAACAGCAATGTGGCCATTCACCACTTTGGCAAAATTCTGCTTGAATTATGCCTAATTCCACAGGGAATCACTGCTGAATAGATGTTCATTTCTCAGTATTCTAAAAGCTTATATGTCAGTCATATTGTGATTTTTAGACTTTTACCCTGTGCCTGTTTCACTCCTTTTGGTTCTACAAGCTCATTTCAAAAAATGTGCTTGGGTCTCCCTGTACATTGCGCCTGCATTGAAAATTCACTGAAATATAGGAGTAGTAGAGGTTCAATGAAACTTTTGAACAATTTAATTGCATTGCACTCCGAAGTCTCCTATTATCTTGCCTCACACTGTATTGCATTGTTACAGGACAAACTGTATAGTAACCTTCATCCTTGCTGCATCTAATCATCCATTCCATAATAATATGTACACTGAATCAGAGTCCAAAGGAAAGTCACAGTTCAGTGCCCTACATGGCTGCAGAAGAATATAATGTATTATAATCTGTGTTACAGCAAAGGAGAAAGAAGCAGTTTGTCTACATGCTATCTACTCTATATGTGCCTGCTTTGTACATAAGTTGTGTCCATGTGTATGTGTACAAGTAAAGATTTATAGGTCTGCATGTGTGTGCATGTGAGAAAGAATTAGAAAAACAAAAACAGACAACAAATTCACAGCTGCCAAGATACAATGCATAAACACAGCCCTCTGTATGGTTTTGTGGTGAGGATGCTTTGGATGCTGTTGATGCTTTGTATTGTGTAAGCATTATCACTCATGTTTCATCTGCTCTTAGCACATGCATGATGAATTCAATGTCTTCAGTACAATCACCGTGGAAGGCCACCTAGTTTATGCATTTGATGTCAAATCATTCTACACAATAATATGTATGCTGTCATTTTGAAATAAAACAATATTGTATGTGAAGTATGATATGAGTTATAGTACACTGTAAACTGTATACAATCAGGTAAATCTCCCACCATATTGGTTTTGTTATAGCCCCCAGGAGCACTCCCCAATAGCTAAGTAAGTCTATACAGAGCTTTGCCTGTGATCACAGAGCTAGATATACAATATGTAACTATATATATTTTTGTCTTTGCCGTTGATCTCCTACCAGAAGTGTATAGGCTTTTTGAAGGTGTACAGAAGTATGTAAATAAGGGATGTTTAACCTTACTCCTCTCAATGTGTTTGGTCGATGAGACTTATACTTGTTCATCCTACCTTTTCTGTGCATGTTGATCTCCACTTCTCCCTCTCCTTCATTCCATCCCTCCCGATCTCACTCCCTGTTGCTCAGAGAATTGAACAAATGAAATGACTTGTTCTTCCATGCTGTTAATGTCATTAGATTTTGAAGGACAATCACATAATACATCACGGTTATAGCCGTACCTCCAAAAATAATAGGCATTGCTGTAATTGTTTCTATAATGCAGGTTTGTAGCTACATTGGTCGCTCCATCTTTATATGGCTACATGAATGAAAAAAATAAGGAACTTTGCTGCAGGCTTTTTCCACCCTGTTTCTCTATTCATTAAATTGTTGGATGAAAACATGGACTCAATTTGTTTCAATTATTTTTTTACCTCCTGTGAAAATATGCGTGTAATAATCTTTGGTCATCTCCAAAAACACCTCCTAGGAGGTGTATATATGGAAGGTGTTGCATTTTATGGGTGTTGCTGGAGGGCCCAGCAGAGTGATGTCAAATAGTTGTCACCAGTGAACCCTGACACAGGGTGCATTTCAGCCGCATTTTTCAGTCTTCCGTCTCACGGATCAGATATGCTTCAGTTTTAATCAATGCTGCCGTCTACACTTGCTGAAAAACCGCTGGCTAGCGTTCCGTGCATAACTGTGACCTGAAGCGTTATTTTTATGCTTCAAGTATATTTTCGTTCAACTTATGCCTGTAAGTATACACTTGTGTGTTGGGCCATGAACACTGTCACCTCACAAGCAAAATAAAAGGATTTTGTATTTGAGCTCTGGCTGGTATGTGCTAGCATGAAATTAGAGGCCTTTGTTTTATTCAGGATTTTGTTTTATTCAGGACATTATAATCAACATCTTTTACATTAACAAGACACTATTTGTGTAATTGTGATGTATAATATAATAGTAAAAGTTTTAATAAACCCATTTTACAATCTTGTGTTCAGAGCTTGTTGCACTGCCCTCAAATGGCCAAAAAAATATATCATGCAAGTTTAAGTTAGCCTTATGTTTTCCTTTTTCTACAATTTGTCTTGAATTTTATTTAACCTCTAATCTGTTTAGTGTAATCACCATGTTTGTTGAAAGAATTGTCTGAAATGTGTTGAAATGAAATCTAATAAAGAATACATTTAACAAGAAATGCCTTTCAGAATAATGCAGCCAAAATACAGTCAAATCAAACAACCCAGTAACACAAATACTGCTCCACACAAGAGAAAAAAATCACAATAGAAAACAAGGCTGTTGATATTTTGCTCACATGTTTGCTATAAGAAAGGCCACTTTATGCTCTATTTCAGGTGGACCACTCCCTCTGTGGCAGAGAATGGACCAGAACAAAACAGTTGTCTGGTGCTTTGAGCTCCCACCCTGTTCCTCCACAAGCCCATATTCCACACAGCGGGCTGTGAAATCATTTTTGGTCTCCCTCGGAAGAGAGCCCCCCATGCAGAAATCCATAAATTCATGAGCATCCACCATCCACATGAAAAGAAAGGATGTGGTGAAAACAGAGTGTGATAGAGAGAGCAGAGCTGAAGAGTGAGAGAGTGAGAGACAAAAAGAAATGAAGAGGAAGAGCAGGGGAGGTAAACAGAGAGATATACATGTGGCAAAAGATGGTAGAGAGAGTAAGAGAAGAGAAATTGGACAGGTAGAGGAGAGGAGAGGAGAGGAGAGGAGAGGAGAGGAGAGGAGACAAATGAATGCTGAACAGCAGTGTGAGTGCTTGGAGGGACCCAGCATGAGTCTGGTCTGAACCCCCAACCGATTTATCGCCGGAAGACACAGACATAGGAATATCAAAATGCTTCGGTTGCTCGCACAAGCTCACACACACGTGCACACACACACACACACACACACACACACACACACACACACACACACACACACATGCAAAGCACAGAAGCACACACCTACACACTGCCATATAAACACATGAATGCATGCACTCTGCTTTTCACGCACGTTCTGATGTCCACACATACACATGCATGAACATGTACATGTGCATGCGCGCACACACCTGCTCCATTCATTCATTCTGCTCTGCACAGCTTCTCACTCTCCCTTTACTCCCTGGGAGCTCCCAACCTGCCTGGCCTTGTTGCATCTCTCCCATCTTTTTGCACTTCTCCTGACTCCTTCTCTTCTCATCTTCTTCCACTTCTCAACCCCAGGATGCAGCATTACTAACCTTTGCACAGTATATGTGGCTTAAGTGCAGTAGGAAAGATAATGTACCCCAAGCAATGTAACAGTGTTCATTGATTCTTACATAATATGTAACAAACTGTGTTGCCTAAGGCTACATCTTTTATGATGAAAGCTATTCACGATTCCTTTTTTGGAGCCAGTAGGCTGAATTTGAATTTCCTTTATGATGGTAGTGTTTCATGACAACATAAGATATTTTGTAATATTGATACTGTGTCGTTACATCAGCTATGTAAAGGATTTATCTAAAAAAATATTTTAACTACATTTTTGACATTGTTTCATTAATTAATGCAGCATTTGGTGGCCTTTGACAGATCCTTTTATTAGGATACTCCTGAATACTTGATGTTAGAATACTTAATATGTTCTTTTTGGATTGCATGGATGAATTCAGTGATTGATTGATTGATTGATTGGACACAATTTACAGTTCCATTATTTACGAGACAGCTGGTGGTCTGGCTAGGCTGAGAAACAGTGCAAAAAGGGGTCTCGGTTTGGGAGGTGATAAAAAACAGAACTTTGGAGTTTGGAGCTGCCATGTAAGCAGCAGCAATATCACTTAATCAATCTTACTTTTATGGTGTAGTGGCACAGTAGTAGCACACAACAGCACTCCAGGAGTTTGCAAAGCGGCCTTAAAAAAAGACCAAAGCTGTAGATCAGACCAAAACTGGGGTCTGTGGCCTGAACTCCAAGCTGTGGTAAAATCTAGGAACCGCTCAGGACGAAGTTAATACCATCTTTCTAGTGAAGTATGGTGGCAGCATAAAGCCATGGGGATGTAAGGACTGAGAGACGGGTCAGGACTGATTGAACAATGAACAAAACCAACTCCAGAGGTGTCTTTGAAAACCCTCTCCAAGGAGCAGACCACCTCAGGCTTTGGAAAAAAAAAATCATTTTGCAGGAAGACAATGACCAGAAGCACAGAGCCTGACAATGCTGGAGTGACTTTAGGATGATACTCTGTTCTTCAGTGACCTCACAAAAGTGTAGACTTAACACCCTGTGAAAATGTCTGAAGAGAATTAAAGATCTCAGGTGACACATGTTCACCATTCAAACTATCAGGACTTGAGAGTCAGGTGTGAAAACTGCCCAAAATCCAGGTGTGTCAAAACCATACAGAAAAGGAATCAAAGCTATAATTAGTGCCAGTTACAACTTTCTAATTTCTTTCTGAACTTCTCAAAAATGTTATTAGGTTTAATCAATATGATGTCTTTTGTTTTTTTGTTTGTTTTGTTTATCATAAAGTAATGAAGGACTTGAGTCACTACTAATTGTTATGTACCACTTTACTTTCGGGGTCACAAAAAGAGCGATTGAGTAATGAGTAATGAATGAGTCATTACTGATTTGTGCCATTTAGCAACTGATTGAGAGTTAATCAGGAGCCACTCATGAAGAAAATGGTCGTTACTCAGATTCACAGATATTTATGAACTAATCATAACCTTGTGATTGATTAAAATAGTATTTCCCAGTCTGTTCTCGAGTGACTCAGCTCATTTAGTCCTCAGATCAGAGGTCTTTAGGAACTACTTATTAACAATTCATTAATTGTGAGTTCGTTCCTGATATATTCCTCACTTGTTTCTTAGTAACAACTTAACTTAACAAAAGTTAAAAGTCTTCACCCTCACTGATATTACTTTGCATATTATATTATATACAACTTTAGGGCATGTCTCTTTATACAACAATATTTCTACAATAAACAGTCATACACAACCTCATACAAAATATATACTGTGCATACCATACTGTTATCACCTACGGGTTTGTGGTTGTTGTCGTGCTGATCTCTCTGTATGTTATGTTCTATCTTTAACTTTAATTAAGTCTGGGGCTCTGCAACTCAGTAGGTGCTTTGTAGACACCACTGTGACACACAGAGACACACATGTCACACACACACACGCATTGTGTCAATGCTGTTTATGCTCCACTGACAGACACACACACACACACACACACACACACACACACACACACAATTTGTTCTACAGTAAATGCACAATCCACATGTTTGTGCGCAACAAGGATGCTCATGTACACATACGTGAATACACACAGAAATGCGCACAGGGTGACTAAGTCATTCATTGACAAAAGGTTAACAGGTCTACACAGATTCACCAGGAAGTGTAATCACCATAATTATTCCACCACAGGTGCCTATTGGCCACTGAGGACAATCACATGACATCTCCTCACAGTCATTTGACATGTGATTGGTTAATATGGTTCATTATGTGACACGAAGATGACAGATCAATAATTATAGTGGGGGGGAATTGTGCACGTTTGTGTGTTGAAGGTGGTGATGGAAGAAGCATGATGGTTAAAGAGGAGGAGAGAACCACAAATATACGTCAATGAATAGAAGGAGAATAGAAGTAAAGGCATGACACAAAGGGTTAGTAGAGGTGTTGATGGACATATAGCTAAAAGTACATATAAAGTTACACTGTGGAAGAGTCTTAAAAGAATAATGAAATAACTTTAATCACAATATATACATATGTGTTGGTTGACTTACAGACACAGAAAGAAAGAGAGAACAGAAGGTGATTAATGAACTGATATGTGATGACTGATTCACTGTGATTCCTCATGAAATAGAGGAAGAGACAAGGAAGGAACAAGAAGGAAGTCTTTAATTAACAAGACTGTGAAATGATTCATAGACTTTGGGCAGCACACACTCAAACACTATGAGAGACAGAGATAATGAAGAGAAAAATATTTATAAGGATATGAACTTGAAATTGAAAGGAATATATATATATATATATATATATATATATATATATAATATATATTATTATTATTATATATATATTATGCTTTTTTTAATTATATTTGCCAAGACAAATTAGTGTGTAAGCCTTAAAAATGTTCAGCAGAGCCCTAACCCTGACTTATGTGACCTGATGGCAGAAATAAATGTTTTAATAACACATTGATAGGGGCTGTGAATGTGTGTGATTTTATTTTTCTGTATTTAGTGGGATAAATAAACCTTTCTTCTTCATCCAACATAAAAGTGCTGAAATGATTCTTTTACAATATGTCTGGTTTCAAAGGCCTTGTCTGCCCCCCACAGGCTGTCAAGCAAATAACATCCACACAAAGTTATGAAGTCAGTCCATTGTCTGATCTCAATGCCACCATGATGTCATGGCTAATGAGTAGGATTATTTCATTATTTGTCTATTAAGATGCTACAGTCATTTTCCTAGGGTTATTGTGGTAAGTTATTGTAGGCAGAGTATTACAGGAGATAGACAGATAAGACATGGAAGAGAAGAGAAGAGAAGAGAAGAGAAACTCTTGAAAATGAAAACCAAAAAAACGCCTGAGAAGTTCTATTTTCATAGATTGACTGAAGACAGTATGCAGGGCGAGGGTTAATACTTAGTTAAAGGTTAGCTGTGTGATCTACTGGCACTAATAGCAGTAAAGAGCATGCTCAAAGGTCTCTTTACTATGAACCTGTCCTACTGTCATACTAAGACCTTGCACATCCTAGCTTTGTTTCTTTGTTTTGTTGCCTGAAAACATCAATGGTAACTTCACTGTATTACATCCAGGCTCAATTTTCCCTTCTGAATATTATGAGTAGCATTTCAGCAGATTCATGTCAAACCAGTTATAAGCATCATCTAGGGACAGATGAATTGTGAAGTGTATGAATCCATGTAATGATCCTTAAGTGTGTGAATTTTATAGAATGTGGAGCCTTTGCTGCATAATTGATTCTCCAAAGACACTAGCACATTACAAGTTAGTGATTTATTCCAAAGTGCATTTCAGTTTGTAAAATAAATAAATAACAGACCTAGAACTAGAGCCACTGTATGCAGAACACCCTGGAGCCACAGAAGAGAAACTGTTTTTTTTTTTTGTTTCGTTTTTTTTTTTGTTTGTTTTAAATATTTAAGGTTTTGATGGGAGCAATCTGTTCTGTTGGCCCAGCCCATCTTCAAACTGTAGATTCTGTTTTAGACTCCTCTAAACTGGCAACTTTTTTATTAACTAAACAAAACAAAAGTAGTTTTTACTTTAGAGAAATTTCTAAAAAATCTCTTCCATTCATCTATTCTGTGAAGTTGGGAATGACTTATATTGACCCAGGTTGTTGGGAAGACAAGGATGTGTTGTGAGAAAGCCACCTGTTTTGAATTTCCTGAATGGTTATTCAGTTGCTGTGGGATGAGGGATCAGGAGCTATCAATGGCATTGTACACAAAGGCAACTTGCAAGAATAGCAAATCAGGGGAGACCTCATCACATGTTGTATATACTATCATTTCCAAATCACCACTGTCTTCTCCTTTGACCTTTTGATATTTACGTTGTTATGTTGTTCAGCCTTCACAGTCTTTTTTTCTAAATAATGAGGTGCTTTTAAACACATTGTTATACTCAAACAAACATAATTAGATCAGATAAACAATGGTCATCAGGAATGGTACACAGTGTATAGCCACACAAACTAACAGTTTCTGCTGCCAAGCTAAAGGTCCGTTTGCTGAGAAGTGGCTGCAAATTGATGTCGAAGTTATCATAGATTTATAGTCTGTCCCCTGGCTAAAACCCAGGGGTGTAAAGAAATACTGGGGAAATAATGCTTGCTAATGGGAAGGGAATGCTAAATTATGCAAATCAGTCTCTGAGCCATTAATAGACATAGTATTTTTTTTTTTTTTTTTTTTTTTTTTTATAAATTGGGGGGTATCTTTCTTTTTCCTTTCTGTCTTATTAAGGCCATTTGGCATGGGCCTCAAATCTATAGAAGAGGTGTGCTAAAGTTAATTGCTCCTCTCTCTCCTGTTATTCTGCCCTGTTTTGGCCCTAATGAGAGATACATTATTGCAAACTTTTTGGAATGATATTAGCATTTAATAGGGGACAATAAAGCACATTGGGGACACAGTATCTGATGTGACAGAGCAATTAGGACTATGTTTTATGAGTGTATTGCCATCTTGAAGTGTGGCCTACACTGTGGAGATTTGCTAATTTGGAGCAGGGCTCAAACGTCCTGGGCCATATCTTGGGCGGTGGGGCTCATGAGAATCGTGCATGAATTGCTGGCAGTGTTCTTTTGCTGCTTCACTTTGTCTTAAATAGATTTTTAACACATTATGACAAGAGGAGAAATTCAGGGCAGATGTGGACATACTAATTATGTTTCATGTTGTGTTTCCCCATTTAAAGATCAAGCAATTGTAGCAGACTGACATTTAACTGAATGCCCTCCTGTACTTCTCTTTTTTGTGTTATTTCGCTTTGTTTCTCCTTGTACTATAAACAGACAATAAAGTAATAGGCAAATTGTGATATCAAGTAAAAGTGGTTTAAATTGGCTGTCACGACTAAAACTGTTCTAAAGGGTGAGTCTATAATTAAACATTTTTTAATAATTAATATAATGTTTTGGCTGGAAAAAAACATTGCTACCTGAAATCACAAAGGTATAAAAAATTTACATTTTAAAAGCAAATGTTTTGTGACGCCTTCTAACTTCAGTATTTAATATGCTCATTTTTAATACCAGCTGCCAACATGGTAGAAATGGCATTATCGTTATATTATATTTTAGAAGTTATATTGTGGAACAAGCTGTGTATTTATGTATAGATACAGATATAGATTTTGATTATTAATATTATAATGATTGATAGTTATAGTATCAAAGTTTGTTCAATATCAGACACAATGTTGCTTGCAGAATGCCCCGACACATCTCCAAGGATTGATACATGTCAACAAGCTTCCACATTCAGAATAAAATCATCCCATGGGCTACATATAGATGCTTTTCTGTAGGTTGTATCCATATTGGACAGTATTGTGGGATACACTGCGTGTGTGTGTGTGTGTGCGTGTGTGTGCCTTTGTGTCTGTGTGTGTGTATGAAAGCATCTTTAGTCAATACACCTTTTCTTAAGCTGCTTACAGGCTGTGTGAATGTGTGTGAGTGTGTGTGTGTGTGTGTGTGCATACAGATTAATGTGTCTACCAAAAATGTCAATATGTGCACTTGTGATTTTGTGCTGTGTTTGAGCATTTGTGTGTGTGTGTCCATACATGTGTGCCGCTCTCCCACTCACATCTTCTGCTGAGGTGTCATTTGGATGCTTTTAACACACAGAAACTGTAACTACATGATGCATTCAGACTTAGCTCCATAATCTAGCCATGGCAGAACAAACCCAATTGGACTGTGGGAGGCTGAACACAGGAATCTATAATCCTCCACCCAGCAGACAATCAATCCCTCCACTGGCCCTTGGATGACTCTATGGAGTTCCCCCACTCACCTCTTGTCTTTGCTGTTGGCTACTTAAGCACATTTCAGATGTGTGAAAGGGCTCTGTGAAATTTACTATGTGTTGCTGGTGTATACTGCTTATGATGTGAGGAAAAGATTGCTTGTTTTTGTCTGTTTGTGTTCTTGTTTGTAGAAATAATGAACAAGGGTACAAAATAGCACTCCAAAAACAGTGTTTTGACTTGCATTTAGTGGCTACGACATGGATAGAGGGTAAACACAGTCAAGTGTTTGGCATGAATCAACTATTTGTGTTATCATTTGAATCACAAGTTTGTCAAATACTCATTGTAGTTGGCAAGTCATTGACCATAATGACTCACCACCCTCCTGGAAAGAGGACTCTCATAAAAGGTTTTTGATCTCAGGAGAACATCCTGATTAAATAAAGGTCAAATTTTCCACCAAGGAGTTGCAAGTAAATTTCACCCTGTCATTTTAGGTGTGACTGCACCTTTAGACGCTATTCTGTTCACACAATATGGTTTGTGTGATGCGAATCTCTGGGCATTTTGAATAACCGACAAATTGCCTGTTTAATAAGTTTGCAGTATGTTCACATTGATGTGTAAAGGTGTTTGGAGTATTGGTAATCTCCAGTGTACACAACCCAAGTGTTCCCTCTTTTGTTATTCTCATAATCCTGCCCTCTTTGAAACCTTCATACAGACTGCTGATAGATGTTGTTGGCAAGAACATCTGGTGGGCCTGCCTGTTCACAAACTGATAGGAGCAGAAAGGAAAAAAGTTCTGTTGCTGCAATTCACAGCCCAAACAAGGTGTTCATGTTGCTTGAGTAGAGAGGAGAATATGCCAGTAAGAGTGGCACTTGAAGGACAGGCAAAGTCAAACCAAGAGGGAATTCAATTACACTGAGCCAAAAGTCATTTTACAATACAAGGTCCTAAATCTACTAGACAGAATTAAAAAAAATTAAAAAAACATATTTCAATTCAGTTTTTCTTTATATCGCGCCAAATCATAACAGAAGTTATCTCATGGCGCTTTTCATCCAGAGCAGCTCTAGATCGTACTCATATTATTTGCAGAGACCCAATAATTCCCACCATGAGCAAGCGCTCGGCAACAGTGGCAAAAATAAACTTCCTTTAAAGGGCAGTGACCTCAAGCAGTACACCCAGCAAATGGTGGATGGCCATCTGCCATGATGAACCAGATACTTAAGATGCAAATAAGCATCTACCAATAGAGAGCAGAATAAGAAACTTTCTATAAGGCATTTACAGGAGTGTTTTTTTTTTTCCCAACCTGACACTTCATTCATGCTATTTAATCAGAGAATGATTTACACCTGCTACTCCAGATGAATGCATTTAATGAATTAACTAACTGATAGAATTAAAATCGAGGATGAGAACTGACAACCACTAATTGGCAGTATACAGACTCTACTGTAGGCTGTACTATATAAAAAAAAATCATGAAGGTTTTTTTCACATATGTTTTGATAAAACGACAGTAGCTATAGTCATCTCTTTAGTCATGTACAACCTCATATAGAGACACACCTAGCTTTACAGTCTCAGCAGATGCTTGACAATAATTTGACAAAATATATTGCCCCATCTTTCTGAGTTGCATCCCATTTTCTTTTCCTGCAATAGTGATAGTGTCACATACAGATGTATAGAAGTCATATAAAAAGTCCAAGAGAAGATGCAGAGACTTGCTTTTTCTTGGTCCCTCAAAGATATCTGCTTCTCTATTGATTTCTTCCACCCTGGGCCAAGTAAACGCCTTGGCTGTGAAATTAGTAATGCGCGTCGTCACGCATCCCTCACAATCATCAGGAGATTGGGATACGTGCTGGCCGTACCTCCGAGCGTAACACATTTGCATGAATCCTTATGTGAGTTTAATAAAAAAAAAGGCAAACTGTAAGATGAACTACTCTGGAAAAGTGTATTGTGCAATTTGGAGGATGCCTTTGTAAAAAACTGCGATGTACAAAGCTTTGTAACCTAGACCTTGTTATGTGGTGGAGGTTTTGTCTCGAGATAGCTCTTTGGGAATGTTATACATGTCTCTACTCTTGTATTCTGTGCCCACACTTGTTATGGAAAGCTTCAATAATGTGCAGGTTATAAGTCGTTTTGTTGCAGTTTCACTGCTCAAAAAAAACAACCATTATGAACAACAAAGTGCCAACTTGGCAGGCTCACAGAAATTAGCCTCTCAGAGATGTGATTATGTCTGTGCAATCTTCACTGGTCCTTAAACCAATACTGAATGACTCAACCTCATTAGGTGTGTGGATGTGTGTGAGATTTTCATGATGAGGCTTTATAGCAATGAGAAAATAATTGACATTTCAGTTATGATCGGGCTGGAGGCTTACAGTGGGGAGATGGCTTGCAGTCTGATTTACACTTCAAGAAAAGTGCATAGACAGAAGAAAAAACACACCATGTCTCTGTCTTTGATCTGGCTCATCGACAAGGCTGTGGGAGGGCAATTCCCACAGACAGACAAGACAGACATTCCACAGTATAGGTTTGCTCAAAATGAAGTCAAAGCTAAATCAAAACTTGGGATATTGCATTGGTCATGGACATAACCCATGAATATATCAACAAAATAAAGTATGCTTTGCACATATTCTGTTGGGGTGTTATACCTGGAATATGATATGATAGAAATGTTATAATACATTTATAGAGACAGTGCATTTCCCACCAAAAAACTTTTAAAAACATTGGAATTAAAAAAAAAAAAAAAAAAAAAATCTGCATGTGAAGTAACCTGTTTCTTCAGTCACTGTCGTGTAAACAAATCAAAACAGATGTTTTTGTTATTCACAGTGCCAGTGCTTCACTGTTTAATGATTTCTTTTCCCTTAGATCAAATTAGGCCAAGCACTAATTGATTGTAATGGAAATGAGTTGACCACTATTGTCATAAGCTGCCATTGCCGCATGGCCCCAATCTCACTGTCTTTACGCTGATGGCTAATTGTTTGTCTGATTGCTCGGCCTTGCAGTGCTATGGTTTCCATTCTAATAAGCTAATTATTGAACAACAATGTAGTCTCAAATAATTCAATTACTGTAGACACTAATGAACACAGAGTCCAATAACCAGCGCTTGATATTTCAATTCTACTTGTGTCTGTAGTTGACAGTTGGGGTCTGTGTTCACAGCTCAGTTTGCTGTATATGCGATTTCATGGCAAATGGTGAGGTTAAAGAAACATGGCTTGTAGTCAAACATGCATTAATTAATGTCAGCATTGCAGCTTTGAAAAAGACCATGTCTTTTGTCCATTTAACAGATTTTATGTAATTTTGTTATACAGGGTCATCATGCTAGTTCCAATTTGTGTTTACTAACTTAAAAAAAATGTCTTGTGTATTGCTTTATTATAAGGACAGATGTAACTGGTACACATATGCTTATTGCTATTTTCCTTGATATTCTGGAAACAAACTAAGCTCATAGAGCTTGCAGTATTTGTGGTTTATAAGGCAAACTGCATGGAAAAAAGACTTCAGTAGACTTCAGAGGTTGCTGTAAAGGTGGTACTTTTGTTCATCTTGCATCAAAGAGCCCAGGGGCTGGAATCAAACCAAGACGATTGCGGTAAGGAGTTAGCCTTAGACAGTGACAGGGTCTTTCAAAACAGAAATTACATAGTGATCATACAGTATATTCATACAAAAATCCAGCTAGTCTGGGGGCCCAGTGGAGCCACCAATGGAAAAGTCGAACCAGGCTCAACTTTTGTTGCAATACAACACAACATCATTCAGCAAAGCAAAAGCAAAAGCACTGCACTGGCTAATCGGTTCCTTAAAGTCAAATGTATTTCCATTACTGTCTCAATGGTACCTTAACCAACACACCCTCACCAGCACAGCCCCTGCATTGTTTTAATGCAGAGCTGTTTTTAGCCTGAATGCCTGCTTAGGGTTACAATTTATAGATATGTTTCCCATATGGACAATCTCACCTAAGATCATTGTGTGATGAAGTGAAAGATGTTTTATCAAAGGTATTGGATGATTAAATTGCTGCAGACTATAACATTTTTGATTTTGCATTGTTGATTTGTAAGTACAATGTCTTAGGAGGTTGCATGTGTGAGCCAAATGGCAGACACTAATGAACAAGTACAGACTCAGTATTTACCATTGATGTCTTAGATGTAATTGATGTACCTTAGATATTTTCTGAAGTTGATCTTCATAGAGGCTACTCTCTGGAACCTCACACACCCACCCCATAATAAGGTGGAAGGGGTCAGACCAGAGTTTAATAACAAATTCATGCCCTATCAAAAAAGAAACACATCTCCTGATTCTACAAAGCAGAACACTGCAAAGTGGACAAAAAAGTGTATTGGGGATGCAATATGAAAGCTCCTGTTAGAATTATATAAATTTAGTTGGCAAAGGGGGATTTAGTGTCACAGAAGTTCATTTCATTGGCCTTTTGACATGACTAAATCAAATGCTGAGGGATTCATTTTACTATCATTTGATGGGCAGACAGGATTCACAAGGCTGGGGGCTGCTGGCAAAGGCCAGCCAAAGCTTTATCCCTTATTTAATGTCTCTGAGTCGATACTAGACAGAGAGAGAGAGAGAGAGAGAGAGAGAGAGAGAGAGAAGAAAAAAGAGGGAAAGTTTGAAACTAGGGAGTAAAAAGGAACTTCTGTAAAGAAATGAGCCAAAGCAAAGAACAAGACCAATAGCATGGCATATTTATAATGAAAGCAAAGGAAAGGGAGCGAGAGAGAATCTTGTGCCTTAGATGATGCCCCACCTCACTGCTGGAAGCCAAATGAACATTCTGATTTTTTTTAACCATAAAATGGACGATTCTGAAGCTTTACTCTGACACAGGGAGAATTAAGCTGGTTTGACTTGGTTTAGGCTGAGTTATCACATCCCCCAGCCGGACACTACACACACAGGCTGAGCCCAGCAGAGAGGACAGAGGAAGAGGACTTGAAAGCAGGTGCGGGTTTCCTATGGCATAATGCTGAGTTGAAAAAGACTAGCTGTCTGTACTTTAGGCTTTATTGGTCTCCATCATACAAAGCACAGCCAGAGGCAGTGTATCAGAGGTGGGAGGTGGGAGGGAGGGGTGGCATCGGTACTTACTGTAAGATAGTCTGGAAGTTCTCAGCTGGAATCCATGATCCTTCCTAAACTACAGACACGTTTTTACTTCAGTCTCTTTCAAACATCACCCTGTCTATACCTGCACCATCAAATGTCACCTTTGATGTTCTTTCTGTCATATTAGAAATATACTTTATGCTTCCTTTATGCTAAGAACAATGTACAGTATTTTAAACCTTTCACGCGTGGAAAAGGTTTATTTTCTTTATTAGCTTTATCTATAGGACCTCATGAAACATTAACTGAGGCTGACAATTCCATTTCGCATCCATTAATTGCTCGATTAGTGGCTCTTGTGGGTCTCACAGCTGAGGTCCCAGGTTTTAGCCAGGGGCCAAACAATATCTCTGCGCAGGCACCACCTTTATTTAATTCATGTCTTTATTGTTGTGAATGGTTTCACAAAATGCAAGACTATAAGTATACATACATATGTATAACACTCACACGTGCACACATATGCATGCATGTACATAAACATACATGGTTAAAACCAACAAACATCAACAAGCACACCAACAAGCACAAGCATGCTCTAGTGTTGGACAGAGGAGGTCAGTGTGTTGGTGATGGCTTGGTAAACAGCTCTGTAAATCATTAATATCTCTTTTTGATAGCCATTCAAGGTTATTTTACCTCAGGCTGTGGATCTGTGCTGTATATATGAAAGGCTACAGTGACATGCAGACACACGCACACCCACACAATGTGGCTTGTGAGACACAAGCCATAAACATAATCCATTTAAGTACAAACCTCTCCTGTTTTTTTTGCTTTTATCTCCACAGTGCTGGGGCTTGATCCGAGATGAAATTTTCTAAACCTGCAACACCCACATCTCTGCGCTCTGCACTTCATAAATCAAGCCCTCTATCATTCTCACCGGCCCAACACGTTTTTCCTTGGAAATGAAGACATAGTAGAATCAATTAGCTTTGATGGACCTGACGCTGCTGTGGTCTTTCATGCGCGGTGCAGTTTAGATTCTGTTATTGCTGTGAGAGCAAAAAGGAAAGTTTTATTATCACCGGAGTGTTCCATAATGTAATATTTGAGGAGACCCAGTACTCCTATGAAGGCCTGTTTCATTGCGGTCAATGTCTTCAACCATCAACTTTACACACATCAAAAATAGCTCAGTGAAATGTATGAGAATAGAGTGCACTTTAAATTCCTATTTGGACCAATTTACCTTTTCCTTTCCTCGCCCTCTGATACTCTCATGATTGTGTTTATGTGTGTGGAAAAAGCACCTTCAGCCAAAAAGAAGCAGATTTGTGTCTTGTGGGAGGGTTGCTGTGAAATGCCACTGTATACTTTTCCCCTTATGCCTGCTGATTCACAGTAATGGAAAGATCAAATTGACCATGGAAATGTACAAGTCCATACCCGCATCTTATATTGTGACTGCATTTTGTTGAAAGCTGTAGAGATTAAGCTGGTAAATCAAGTGTCATAGACAATCAAAAACATCCCTAAAGGCCTTAAAGTTGTGAATGTCCCATGCACATTTCATCTCCTCTGCAGATGTGTGCATGCTCAAATACTGATGTGTAAATATTTGTTGCACTGATGTCCCTGTGGTTTCATTGTGACTTCCTGGAAAAATCTGCAAGAAGAATTCTTGAAGTCAGACTTAAACTGGATTAAAATATATTTTGATACATTTGCCAATGTTTCAAACATGTGCTGTATCGCAGAAAACATGGGGAAATACCCTTGACTTTGCCCAAACTGTTACTCTTTGAGTAAATATAGTTTACTTTCCCTAACAGGTGGATAAACACAATATGTGCAAATGTAAATTTAGACAAATTCAGCTGAAGAAGTAAAAAATTAAAATTGTCCTGGAGCACAAACTAAACAGCTCTGTCCTGCCATTGACGCTGTGTTTACACAATTAAAACTAGGTGTAATTTGTCACTAGTCACTGGAGTGTAGTGATACATGATCATTGCGCAAAATATTAATTTAGCATGAAAAAAGCTAATGGAAGTTGTTTTACCCTAATGATTTGACAGTGTTTCCATATTAGCCTGTTTGCATATTCGAGATGAAGCCACCTTTTCATAATTTTTGCCCAGTCTCTCCTAAATTATCTGATGATATACATGCCAGCTCCAAAACTATAGTTACATAATTCATGCACAAACCAGGAATTATGATTCCATGTGTATGTCTCTCTAATACCGTGCACTGGGGAAATTATGAAGTTTTATTATAACCACAGTCATATATTTGATTGGGTCATAAACATTACTTCTTTGTGCTTCTAGGTCTGAAAATGATTAACTTCCATCGGAGGAGAATTAATCATACTATTAAAAACAGTAATAAATATTACAGAAGGAACAGCAACTAATAATAGTGAATCTCTTATGATTCATTTTTCTTGCGATTGTCCTCTAAATCTAAATATCAGTCTAATGATGTTTAGACAGAATAAATGTATGAAATGTCCACTTTCATGCAAAGGAAAATAAAGAAAAGGTTGATTTTTGACATGTTAAAACCAGTTACAGTATAGAATAAACAATATGGCTTAAAGACTGCCAGTTTGGGGCAGGTAAACTATCACCAAGTCGAATCCATGTAAATTCAGCTGTATGTATTCTCATCACATACCACATTCACTCTTTTTCATACTCAACTTAAACACACAGAATGAGTAATATTCTTCCATCTGACAGACTCTAGAATATAAATTAAAGATTTCCTCCAAATCGCACCAGAGAGATCTATTCAATCTGCCATTACCTTTGATTCAAAGAGGCCAGATAATACCTCAATATGCAGAGGTGGCCTATACTTAAAGATAGCCATCCATGTGGATCCTGCCTGTACTTGACAAGCTCCAGAGAGCAAGAGATATGTAAAGAAAAAGTAAGAGAGAGAGAGAGAAGGAATAGCATAGTAAAAAAACAGCAAAAAAAAAGAAAAAAAGAAAAAAGAAAACACAATAAAGCAAAAGAGAGTAGTGTAAAAACATAAAAACAGCATATGTGAAGGAGAGATTAACAGATATGCAGCAGACGGGGAGAAAAAGAGAGCACCACACACGACAGATATACTTGGATGAAGAGCTTCCAGCTAAATCCATCATGATGAAACTCTCCTTTGCACCAGGAGGCCTCCACTTCTTTAAGGTCTACAGACTTTGATGGCTATCATTTTAAAGGTCTAAACAGCCTCCTCTCAAAATGTGTGCAAAAAAATGGGAATGAAATTTTTCCAGGTTTTGATGTAGGGGATGAGATATTGGAAAAGTTAATAAATGAAAGAACCTGGCTGGATTTGTTGGGTGGGAAATTGTCAGAATTTATCACGTTTATGGTTAATGCTCCATTTTAATGTTACATCTCAAGATTTTGACTCAATGCGTCTTTTTGGAAAGATTATAAATGGGTTCCGTGCTTGATTTTTAAAGTTTTCCCCTCAAAGTCTTCACAGAAATCCCTCATGTGTGTTTAAACATAAATCTCACAGTGGGAAATGGTTTCTTAAGCAATGGTCAATTACTTCTTAGTTTGACAGATGATAATAATGACTCTTTGGTGCTGTGCAATCATAGCCCTGACAGAGAGAAGGGACTAAACTAGCTAAGTAAAACAAGAGCTTAGTCTAAAGATGACAAGATATGCCATATTGTTTAATGATTTGTAGTTATTCCTCAATAATAAGGATATAAAGTACTGTTCGGAGCTTTATTAGAACTGAAGGCCAGGATTTTGACTCATGACTCAAGACTCGTTAAAATCTCAGTGGGTTTGCATTATAATGGGCAATCTGGGTTTGAGGGATACACAGGAGACTGTGCACTATCATATCAAATCATCATTGTCCCACAGAAATTCAAGATGAAGTCAATTATTGACAATTGCCTGTGAAACTGTGAGTGATATAAAGCTTAAGAACAAGTTTGTTGAATATCAATAAATAAAAGCGATAATAATAATAATAATAATACTAATAATACTAATAATAATAATAATAATAATAATAATAATAATAATAATAATAATAATAATAATAATAATAATAATAATTGTATTTAATTTGCATGAATCAGGATGTGGCCACATAATTATTCAAACAAGATCAAGTTCAAGTCTTATTTGCATTGAGTGAGGCGTTGCATCCCAGTCTGTATCTTCACCTTTGACTTTGACCTCTGACCTTTACATATGAGGTCACAGGCATGTGAAATCATGTCCTACAGGGATCAATAAAGTAACAGATTAGATGCATACATGAGTGTATTTGGAATTATGCATATACACGTGTGTATGTTCAATATGTGTGTGTGAGAGAAAATGCAAGATTGTGTGACTCCATATAAGTCTGGAAATTGTTGTTATTTGTGTGGTTATTCTGGGCTATCACATCATCCACACATATACAGTATTAGCTACTTGGCAATCAGGCTCATACACATACATGTACTCACAAATACACACATATGCACACAAACACATCTGTTATGGTGCTGCTGAGGCCAAATGCCATTATTCTAATTCAAGACTCAAGCAGTTCTGGACCACAAGAGGCAGTTGTTGGATAGCCATACCCTTCAAGCCAGTGACACACAGCCTGTCCCTCACACACACACACACACACACACACACACAAACCCCCATCTCATCCCATCTCATCACCTTTCCCCCAAAACACCCTGAAACAAAATTTATTCATTCATTTATTCATTCATCCAATCATTTTGGCCTCTTCACTTTTTGAGAGGAGGTGAATAGGCCCATTGTGTTGCAACCTGTGTACCTCCACCCCTGAAGCACTCTGGCCAATTTTTGCTCCCATGCTGTCCCCTTAAGAGGAGAGAGCTGAAATGAAAAGCCTTGTCCTTCTTTCTCCCTCCCGCTCTCCTTCCCCCTCGCCATCATCCTCCCATCCTCTTCTCCTCTCCAAAAACAACCCATAATGGGGGACTGGAGGCTGTCTATCTATTTTTCTGCCAAAAGACGGGAGAGAGAAAGAGAGAGTAAGTGAGAGAGAGAAAGAGAGAGAGAGACCAACAGTGAGCTCATCATCCTTGATTAGGCCTGTCACCACCAGGTAGGAGGCAGCAATTAGCCTTGGCCAGGCCTTTTCCACTGAGACACACACATGCACACATGCCCATACGTGCTCCCTCGCACACACACATGCATAATTACACAGACACAACAGACACTCATGCAGACACACACCCATACACCAGGGAGATCGTCTGAATGAGTACGGCATCTGTTAGAGAGTGATTTGGCTGCTGAAGTGAAAGAAAGGATGGATGAATGTGTGGCAAGGAGGAGAGGAGCGGTGGCACACTGGCATGGAGGGATGGAGAACAGGAAGAGAAGTCATGGTGAAGGACAGGAGAGGAAAAAGAGTGAGGAGGGAAAAGTTTTTAAGGGAGGGCAGGTGCGTGAGGACAGTGAGAGGTGGAGAGGAAGGAGAGAAGCAAGTAAACATGCAAGGATGTGTGAAATAGCAAAAACAGGTAGAGGAATGGGGTGAGCTAAAGATGGAAGAAGGATTGATGGAAGTGTTGAGGAAAGGAGAGAAGACGGGGAGAAAGGGGGGATTAAAAACAAGAGCAGGGCTGCTTGGATTGATAGTTCATGATGGGACAAAAGAGGAAAGGATAGAGCGAGGCAAGGGGAAAATGAGGGATGTGGAGGTGGAGAAAAAAGGGGATTGGGGCAGTAGTGCTGGTGGAAGAAGAAAGGAAGAATGGAGGGAGAGGAGGGCAGGACAGATGGGGGTGAGGGAAGGGAAGGGGAAGGAGGCATGGAGTGAGGGGAAGGAAGAGCGGGGTGCTGAGATGGACGGGGGAAAGGAGATTGGCTGTTTGGTTTTGATAGCATGTGCCAAATCGATTGTGGCTGACTAATCCAGTTAGTTATGGCAGAGGCATGCAGAAGAGGCGCTTATGGGGGTGTTAGGTTATAGTGTAGGGGTGTGTGTGTGTGTCTGTGTGTCTGTGTGTGTCTGTGTGTCTGTGTGTGAGCATGTTGGTCTGAAATTGTGTGTCTGGTGTACGTTTCTTGCCCTGTGTGTCTGCGTGTGTGTTTGTGTGAAACATGTCCAAAGCTGACATGAGGCAAAGCTACTGCCATGCTGTGAGACTTCACTCTTTGAGAAAAAAAAAACAAAAAAAAAAAAAAACACAGCACACACTCATACATGCACAGGATAAGCACTCAAACATTAAGCTAAATTAAATTGCTTTTACTAGAAATTAAAACACGATTATAACAACAGCAAGAAAGACTAACTTTAATATGTTGTCTAGATTCTTTTGGCTAAATATTGTATTAATTAGATTCTTTTAAGTACAAATTTTGAAGCATACACAGATGAGGACAGATGGAGTCTGCTGGCAAATATAAGCAGTTGCAAAGGCTTTTCTTCAGCTCAAAGTGGAGCTGTTCATACTTTCTCTGCTAACCATTTCCACAGTCTACAACCAAGAAATATGGTACAGAATAAAAATTTCCTTTGTCATATTCCATTTAAAGACATTGTCAAAAATTATTGCTATTGCCACAGTCATAACAGCAGCAGTGCTATAGGGTACTTAGCATGCCCTGGCCCCTTACCCTGCTCTTTACAATGAGCCACTTATGTAGAAAAGGAATGCTGGCATGTTAAATCACTTCATCTATAATTGCCTGCATTTACTTCTCCTTAGAGGCCCAAACATAAGAAATCCTCCCAGGCCCAATAAATGCTGCTGCTGCTGACCGTATTTCTGATTAGGGGCTGGGGGGCGGAGGAAAGGGTTTGACGCTCATTTTTCACAAACAATTTTTCCATTTTTCTTCACAGGGAGACAGTTGGCATTAGATTAGGGCAGGCCTAACAGAGGCAGAGCCGCTAGCAAATTGTGCGGCTTGAAGGGCAAATGCCCCTCTGAATTTATCAACTTATGGCTCCAGTGAGCTGCGAGGGATGGTGATGACCTTAAGATACCCTCCTAAGGATGCCTTTTACCGTCACTCCATGCTACACGCAGAGGCTCTTTACAGGGCCATAGGCTACTAGTCTGAATGAGCGCAGTGGTCTTTTTGAAGTTTTGTTTTTAATAAATCTGTAAGTAAATTGGTTATACATAGCTGTGGTTGCTTTATGTGTTTGGTGTGTTTTTCCTCATGACTGTACCACTAAACTGTACACAGCAGCGTTCACCATTTTTTTCTACAATATATAATGCTTTTACCATTACACACAACATTGATGTACAGGACCATATGGGTCTTACTGTTACTCCACATGAAACCACATCAACTTACTTCAGTCAGTATGTGAGTTACATTTATAACTCATTTTGGCCTACAGTTAAAATTATGCCTCTTTCACTATAGTCTGACTGTGAAGGTATAAATATAAATATGGATGATAAAAAATGTTTTTGACTGATTAGAAGGTATATTTAAAAACATTTACAATTTTGTCAGTATTGGCAGCAAACATACTACGGTGGGAAAACTGTCACTGCTTTGGCTCAGTGACATTATAATATAATCTTTATAGGCCTATGTATGAGAGGAGATGAAGTTGGGATACACAGAGTATGACAGAGACAAGTGTGTCTGCACACAGCATGCACACAGTTATGTGTAAGTGTCTGCACTTGTGTGTACTTTAAAGCAGTGTATTTTCCCTAAACCCCATCACTCACCTTCTCTGACAACTCTGTACAAAGAACTGTTGTTCCATCAGGGTTGTAACTCAACTGGAAGGACAGATACAGTGGAAACATACACATATCGAAAGCTGGTCCAAAATATACTGGACTGTACTGCTGTCTTGACTGTAAGGACTTACTGTATGGTTGAATGAAATACAGTTGAATGAATACATTGTGCCTCAAAAAAACATCTAGTAAATCTGACATCTGGCCATGAAAGTGGACAGACACACAGAGACACACACGCACACATAATCAAATGAGTAGACTGAAGATCATTAAAGTGAGCAGGCAAAATGTTTCCTGTAATTCTGTGCAGCTTTAGTACAGGTTGAGCTAAATGCACCTGATTGCTGAACATACCGAAACTGAGACGCCCCACTTCATACTCATACAGCAAAGGAGACATTCTCTGATTATGCATGCTATTTACCTTATTGGTTGTCAGTTATGTGACATGAAGAAAATAAGGTCTTTCTGCTCTATTAATAGTAGAAGTAGTTTGCTTACTAAGTTGCATTTGAAACAAATTTTCCCTACAGTCCACCAGACATTAACACTAAAAGAACACCATGACTGCTAATGGCATTCTGGAGATAATACATGGATTACCATAGACATATTACATGGGTATGATTTAATACTCATGCAGTCATTTATTCTTACTGTAATTATCATGCAATCTAGATAATCAAAATGCCTGTTAGTAGTTTAGAGTGAAAGGTCACCCTTACTAATGCCTACTTAATGAAAAATGAGGTGTTTCAGTACATGCATACATGTCATAAACAGCAGCAGCCAGCCACCAGCGGGAGGCATTGACCATGACCCACTGCATCATATGATCTTCACTGTCATATGTTACCTGTAAAACAAGTCTGCAGAGTGAAGGCTGACTTACATGTTGTTTTCACGTTTCATCTGACTAAAGATATGGAGGTCATCAGGTTGACACTATCAATAATATTCTATACAGTCTGTATGCAATCCAGAAACAACATCTTTGCAGAGAATGTAGAGATGAGCAGGGAACAAGTAACCTAATGCAAACAACAGATTTAAAGCTCATGGTGTACCTCAACATAGCATTCTCCCTTTTGATAGCATAGTTGGCTGTGGATTAACTCGAGCATTACTGAGGAAAATAATTTATTTTTTTTTGTTTTGTTTTTTTCTTAATCTTTCTCCATGTGCTCATTCTCTGTGTCCCCAGGCTCAATTTCTTTGAAGGAGGATTGACTTAAAACATGGAGAAGGGCCTCAATCAAAACAGGAAAGAGTCTTCCTCAACCAGCTCAATGCACATTACTTCTCCACTAATAACTAAAATGGCATCCTCCCACCTGATAACCTTAGCTATCATAATTGTCTAATTACAGTATTAATGTACCCAGTCTAATATTAGCATTCTGGTGCAACTTTTCAAAACTGGATCACAAATTATTTTTCATACTGACAGATCATCTTTTATGTTATTTAAGTTGTTTTTTAGCACAGAAAGCTGTGATTGACACTGAGGAAACTTGATTTAAAACTTTAAAGATCTTTGATAACACTGCACATATTAAATAGCAGGTGTTCTGATTAACATGGAATAGTGATTATGTCTCCAATTACAATCTGCTGTTTGTTTTTTTTTTAATTTATTCTTAGCATCTGATAATTTGTGTCAATCAAAATGAAACAAAAACTCCTAATTGTGCCAACAAAAAGATACTAGTCTGAAATCACTCACTCTAAAACCAAGGCTATTTTTTGCTATTTTTGTGTAAGTTGAGTAGAATTATTCATGACTGATCAATTTTAATTCATAGGCTGATATGACCGAGGTGGCAATCCTCCAGCACCAACAGATGATGAAAATGATCCTTCCTGTTTTAAAGTTGACAGTAGAAATACCCTTAAGAATCAACTTAACCACTCATGTGTGCAAACATTTCATAAAGCACACTAAAGTCTCTTTAAAAAAGGTGTGTTCAGTTTGATCCATGAGATCTTTTGTTGCCTGTGGCAGGTTGCATTATTTTAGCATTTGATGAATGGAAATCTGTCACACATTTGAAAGTGCAAAAAGCAGTCATGCATTGTGGGACTCTCACTTTATGTAGGACATACAGACTAATGGCATTTCCCTCAAAACATTTCCTAAGCCTAATCAATGAAAACCCGACTTTCAATACACTTTGAATGATGCCTTTTAAATTGAAAAAGCTTTATTCAAGGCCAAGCAATCAATCAAAAGGTTCAGATGTATTAAAGTCTGAAGATATTTTGATGATATGACAATATCGTGTTGAATCATATATGTGATTGACTATCCAGAGTGTGTGTGTGTGTGTCTGTGTGTGTGTGTGTGTGTGTGTGTGTGTGTGTGTGTGTTGCATGTTACAGATTTATCTCAATATCTTCACAGAGAGAGATTCCACTATTACAGTATTTTGGGCTTATATTTTTTTTTTGTTTACCCTCAAGTTAAAGGTCCAGTGTGTAAATTTTAGGAGTCTTTCTTTACAGAATAGATGCTGTGGGTCATCTTACACAGAGTTTGCCATGTTGTACCGACATGTTTCTACAGTTGTCCAGAACAGACAAACTAAACACTGGCTTGAGGGCTGTTCATATTTCCTGTGTTTGTGGCCTCTGTAGTTTCTCCTTCACGCTAGGAAGGAATCTACAACTGTACCACAAGATGTCACAAAAACTGTTCCTTTAAAGGCATCAGCCCTTCCCCTCAGTTATATTTTGAATTAGTTGTTAATGTACATGCAGGTGTTATGATTCAGGAATCTTTTTGAGGGTGAATATAGTATTAGATAATTAATACTGGAATAGAGAGGGAGGTGTGGTAAAGGTCCACAGGTGGATTAAAATCAAGAAGGTTGTGGTCTTTATGGTACAGTGTGTGTTAGAGTCTCATACATCCCCTAACTCCTGAAGTGTTCCTGGGCTATCTGGTATGTAAATGGGTCCTCCAGGTTCGAAGTATTTGAAATAGCTCCACAGAGTTCATCATTGCAGCATCTTATGAAGTATCTTATCTATGTGAAGTGGCCGTGCTCACCCCATCCTAAAAGATGAATCCTGATGCATCTACTGTATTGTTTTATTCCATCTTTTGATTACAAACCGGGTAAGGGTTTGGACATAAAGAACCTCAGGATCCTTTCTCACCACACTGGTCCAGTACAGTGACCACAAGACTGCAATTGCTGTCCTATTGATCTCACTCTACATATCAGCAAGGACGAGTTTCAGACTAAGAGATAGAGATAGAGAATGATACACCATGTGTCAGACCTTTGATAGACATTCACCCCACTGGAGATTCCTTCCATTGCTGCACTGCTCCGGTGCTCACTTGAGATCAAGACTGAAGACAAAACCAACAGATCTATGACAACTGCAAAAAGCATGCAGTATGCAGTACTGTAAGGCAAAAGAAAACACTTCAGTATTCTTTGCCTATTTTTGAAATTCTGTTAAGTTATTTAACCTACTGAGATTTAGCTTCACTTGAGCCGGAAACATGAAAGCCTCCATAGCCTTGTGATAATCAAGGTTTTAAAGTGACATTGAAATAGAGGAATGGACCATCTTATGCTTAAATGTGATCATTATGGACAATCTTGTATTGTTTTCTCGTTTGTGATGTGGACACTGAATGGTATATGTAGAATTACTGTTTTCGAGTCCAGAGGTGGAGTGTTTACTTGGACCGTGCAACATGCATTAGCATTGAGGTGACCTTCTAACATTGGACAAACTCCAACAAGAGGAGCTCAGCTGGGGCCTTGTGAGTATCCTCACCACCTGCTCATTACCTCTCACACTAGAGAAAAAGGAGAAAATCCAACCTTTATGTAGTTGGTAGTGAGCTAGAAAAGCAAAAACCTTTAAGCAGCTGATCATGAGCTACATGCAATCACCAGCATGAGGCATAGCTGTAGTCAGCCATTCAGTATTTTATTATTTCCTGCACGTCTTAATATGTCCAAAGACAGTTCTGAAAACAGAGTAGTAGGTTAAATAACATGCTGAGTTGTCACAAATTATCACATATTGGTATACATTTAGTATGTATTTTGTATGAAGCACCAGATATAGCCATGAAGAAAAACGTTTTGACTGGGAAATAACACAAATTAAAGAAAATTCATGAAACAGGGCCCTTCTGAAATTCATGAAATAGGGCCCTTTTTATTAAGTCATACATGTTAAAAAAAAAAAAAAAAAAAGAAAGAAAAGTAAAAATAAAGATATAAGCTGCCAATCCCAGTGTAAATCCCAGATCACAGACTGTTGTGTAATGTGTAATAATGACACATGTCCGGTCCAATCATTGTCCTTAAATGTATTAAATCACATCAGAGCTACCTAGATGTAATAAAGAAAACTATGATCTTTTAGAAATCAATGCAATTACTGTAATAAACAAAATCACGCTATTGCAATGGACCTCTGGGAACTGAGTGAGCAAAACATATGAGTTCCAACTACATGATTGCCTTTGCTTTTGCTGTTCAAGCTGTTATGGCTGCATTAAATTATGAACTCTCCTTCATAACCTCGGGTATTGCAGAGCTTAGCAAAGCCATGGCTGATTCAATCCACCACAGATAAAAAACCTCAGACAGAAACCTGTAATCAATGGATAATTTCCACGTTACATGTCCTGTGGACTTCAGTGGTGTCAAATGCAATCAAAAGTGTCAAAACCTGTAAAACTTCCTCTCAGCTGGTTTGTATGTGAGATTGCGTGTGTGTGCGGAGGGTGTGTGTGTGTGCACTTTATCTTGCCACTCAATATCTGCACTAGCGCTCACTGGTCTTTGAACAACAAATGGAACCAACCGCTGTGGTGTAAATCCAATTTTCAACACCCAGTAGGTGTCATTGTGTGCCTCATGTCAATCTCTCCACTTTGCACATTCAATTTACATCATTATAATTAAAACATTACTTTCACTTATACACTAATCATATTTAATATCAGGAAGCAGAGCGGTTCATCAGTGCTCGATATTGTCATCTATTTTAAGTATAACTGAAACCAATCACATTCATTTCTATATACATCTCTTATTTGATCATTGTTCACATGTTCCTTTCATTTAGCAACATATAATCTTATATTAAAATAGTGCCCAGCATGTTTTTTACAGCTGCAGAGGAACTTCATATATATTCCTAGTCGACAGTCTTCTTTATCAACCTCAATAAAGCATTAACATTAACATTCTTTATATAATAGTATGCCTTGGACTCAGAGCAATGTTAGTATTTTTAGCATTAGCTAATAACAACTATACACATTTAATACATACAGTGCATCAATCAGACTTAATCGGAACAATTTCCAGTGATGTAATGACCAGTCCCAATATTAGACATAGAGAAATCTGACAAGCTATAGTGTATCTTAACAACTCTACTCTCTTAAGACATTAGAATAAGAGAAATGATTAAATTTCTCTCCTTTCTTTTTCTTTTTTTTTATGCTTGCTAATGGCATTACATCTCTTTGTTATGCCTCGCTGGTGCAGACAGCAGTCCCTCAGTAATTAAGTACAAATGCTAGAGAGAGAAAGAGAGCGAGAGAGGGAGAGAAAGAGAAAGAGGCAGGCTCAGCTGGTTCCCTGAACATAAAAACAGGTCTAATTAACAGCGTTGACTTCACACATGAGATTGACTCAAAGGGGAGTGAATTGCAGGCAATTACTCATACAGCAGAATATCATTTATAGACAATTCATTTGGAAACCTGTGCCAATTCTTTCCTTTTAGTGCCAAGCAGATTCTCAACAAAGCAAAGTTTAAATGTCTTATATTTTAGAAAATGTATCCGTATAATAATATTTATTTTAATGTTAGTAACATGCCTTCTCAACATGTCATGATGAGAAGAAATCTTTAACTCTCTGAAGAGGATAGATGTCAAATTATGTTTGATTTAGAGTGCAGATTATGTAAAATGTGTAAAATTCAAACAAGATCTTTTATGAATGGACATGTATTTGTTGAATAATTCATATTCATATTAGTTCCTCACACATCCAAGTGTACCTACTGTTGTAAGGACAAAGGAATACATCTGTTTCACTCAAAATGTAGGCCAATCATTGCCCCTTATTTTGGCTTTCTATAGAGTTGTTCCAATTTCACAATGGCCAAGTTACCTTGTGTGTGGATAGTGCTTTGTCATCAGGTTTCTCTAACAAGAGATGGAGAAAAAAAAAAAAAACCTCCACCGTCCTTCTCCCTTCTTCTTTTCTTTTCACAGTGAGGCGTGATAAATGGCTAGTCAGCGTCCCACCAGAGAATAATGTAACTCCAGCCTTTACTGTCTGTCCATGCCTCCTGTCTCTACCTCTGCCAGTATTTTCCATTTTTCTTTCCTTTTTTTTTAACTTGCTGTCTTTTGCAGACACCTCCCCACCTGAACACACACACACACACACACACCACACACACACACACACACACACACACACACACACACCTCCCACCCATCTTAACCCTATCTCTCTCTTCTGTCTGGAACACTCTCCTTTCCCTCGTACCTCCCTTTTCCCTCTCTCTCTCCATCATCTCCCCTCACCCTCCTCCCCTACAGAATAGAGAGAGAAGCCAACATTATTCTAGCAGAGGAGCAGGTGAGGGTTAAAAGGCGACCGCGGCCTAGTCTTCCAGGAATTAAAGGGAAAGAGCTCGGGGAAGCAGGGGATAAAGACGGGGCCTGTTTAAAATTCTGACACCTCTCCGCTATAAAGTAGGATTTCTGAGCCACTTGGGGCACAGGGAGGAGGAAAAGAGACTTAAGCAGATGCAGAGGGTAAATGCGAGGCTTTGTTATTTCTGACAAGCCCACAGAATGGAAATGTCATTAACTGACTGTAAATATTCAAACTCCATCTCCCTCGCTTTCACTCTCTGATAGAGGTTTTTACAATGTTGTTTTGTCTTTAGGCATATGCATAGATAATCCACACTTTGCACAGAGAAGAAATTCTCTGAGACTTATATCAATAATTCAGGCGTATAGGTAGGGAAAAAAAGGCATGCGTAAGTCTCCCCATGTAGATTCATTTCCATGCATTTTGTAAGTTTGAGCCTTTTTGAATTGTAAAACTTTGAAATGGGAACAATGTCTTGCATAGTATAGAAGGTGCAGTTCATGAAAAAGGACGATTTTATGTAGGCAGCTGTATTACATTATGCTGAAACTGTTTCATAAGAATTTCATTGAATTTTTTGTTGCACACTTGAACTTGATGACTATAAGAGTTTAGATTGCGGCCTTTGACTTTATATGACTTTATATATTCATTGTATTTTTGCAGATTATGTTAAATAACTCCAGCATATAAAGCTTTAGCTACAAAGCTTCACATATGGAGACTTTGCAGTCTTAAATAGACATGTATTTTTGTTCATCTACCTTTGCATATTCATATACAGTGAAATACTGTATGATAGAAAGACTAGAGGCATGACAAGGACAGATAAAAAGACAAAAGGACAGACAATCTCATCACGAGTTAAAGAAGTGAGACTAACAAGTCCAAGACCAAGAGAAGAGAGATTTAGAGTAGGTACTGTACACACACAAACTAGGCACAAAAGACAACCCGAGCAGATGACAACATTTTCAGCCAACATCTTCAAGGACAAATGGAATAGTGCTGGCAGTCACAGAGCACCTTAGGGCAGCCAGCAGAATCACTCTCTACCACCAACAACATATATTTGTCATTTAGCCCTTGGCAATTCAGTCCCCTCGAGACATTTGGAATGCCTCATCAAATGATGCCGATGTTCCCTTTCGCTGGTTTTGTGTTGTGTGCCCAAAAGCTGCAAGGCACATTCATCTTTGGAATAACCCAATCCCTTTCTTTCTTTCCCCCTTGTGGGTATGTTGAGAGGCCTGCTGATGTGGGTTATTTGTCCCTTCATGCTGAACACATGGAGTAAGTGTATTTGGGTTGATGTTGTTGCAGTATACTCCACACGATTGCAGAAGATTGGATGACTTAAAACCAAGAAGAAAAGCTATGTTTTTTTTATTGCTATGTTTTATTTTTTTTTTATTGTTGTTTGGTAATGTTTTTAGACATTTTTCGAGCATTATAAGTCAGCCAGTCAGTCCAATGCTATGGTCGAGACCAGGGTTTAAAGTGAGATTTGAACACACATAATGAGAGGCTAAGTATAGAGAAAGTTGAGAAGTATAACTAAATACATGAATAAATAACAGTTAGTTTAAAAAAAAAATATAGCAATAAACTTTTCCTTTAAGTTCTGATCAGATGGTAACCAACCAGTTGATTAAACAAATTAAAACTATAACCTTTACGTCTATTTATTTCGTATTGGCACATATTTAATAATTTATCTATTTCCCACACATAACAATTGGGAAAGTATGCTGAAATGCAGTTCCGAATCATTCTGTCCCACTTTAACCCAGACTGCTGACTTTGGGGAAATTCTGACTTTTCTTCTAGCGCCACCAACAGGTTGACATGTCTGGTTTACTTTATATTACTTTGTTGTTGCCAAAAGTAACATATTAGTGTAATTTGTTACTTTACTAAAGTGTTACAGCCAACATTGAAGGCTAACGTTTGTGGTTTGTACAGCCTCCAATGTTATTCCAGCATCATCATCTGCTTAAAATGTTAATTTGGCAGGTTTATGACTAAATACATGGAAAACTAATGGCTTTCCCATCAGTTTCAGCTGTACTTTGTGTTTAGTCTTAATCTGTAAATGTTAGCATAAACTAAGATGGTGGACATGCTAAATATTATACCAGATTAGCATCAGCGTGTAAGCATTGTAACTTTGAGAATGTTAGCATGGTGATGTTAGCACTGATGTCAAAGCACTGCTCACAGAGCCACTAGCATGACTGTTGATTCTTCATCAAGGGTTTCACAGAACTTTGCATCCATATACTGTATATTATTATTACAGTGTCAAGGAGCTAACAGCAAGCTAATGACAATAGTGAGACACCAAAAGATACTGAGAGTATGAATAAAATAAAAATAGAGACAATTAAATCAATAGACAGAGTGCAAATTTGAATATCACAGTATGCAGCATTACTCTTCTGCTTTTTGAGGCTGACATGGGATAATGGTTATACCTTCAAAACATAAATTGTTGCAATATATTTCCAAACTAAGTGAGTGTCAAATTGACAAACAAGGGTTAAAATATTTCTCTATCTATAAGCAGACAGACATACAATTGTAATGGAATAGGCATGCTCATTATCCGTCCATTTAAAGTCAGAGATATTCATTCTACACACTGCAGTTCTGTGCAGGCAGCTCGTTATGAAGAATGGAAAGGTACTGAACATCAATAGCATGCATGACTTCTTTTATGAGCCTTGCACACAGTTAAATTGGTGACATTTGGCCTTTAATGGGCTGGCTGAAAACTCATATCCCTTCTAACTACTGAATGAGGACTTCTAATGAACACCCAACCAGCTAAGAGAGTTAGTGGCCAGTACTCACTGAACTGAGAAACCAGGAAAGGCAATTATCAAGGTTCCCAAACATCGCTGATCGAGGATTGCTGCCCAGAGCAATGTTTTTAACCTTGGTTTCAGAACCCTGGTTTTACTGCAGTAGCCTTGCAGCAGTTTTCATTATTAACCAAATGCCGTGACACTCTTTTCAGGGACAGTCTTTGCTAAATCTGATCCTCCAAAGCAGCTGTAAACTGAAAGTAAAAAATGAAACACACAAAAAAAAAGAAGAACAATTTCCAATTTAGGTTTATCAGAAGTTGTCATACAAGCAATTTTGAGTGCTTAAGCATGAGCAACCAAACCTCAAGATCAGCTCATTCATGATGATCTGAAAGGCCACAAGGCACCAACTCACTGACCCAGCCAGCTGTAAACTTGCTGAGGGGGAACATATACCACATGTTTTATACTTCAGCATCACTTTTCATGCCTTCATTTTTAGCACGGGACTGTGCTATTGATCTACGAGTGAGGTGATTGGACATTGCGATTAATGACCTCAGATGAAAGAAGTATTCCTCTGAGGTCCATTCCCTGAAATGCCACTAGATTACCTTCCACCTTCCACAAGAGCTTTATCATCAGTGTGAGTGATACAGGGGCAGGAGGACAGAACAAATGACGGCCCCTGAGTCACAAGAGAGCTGTGTAAGTGTAGAGGTAAGGTAATTTTTGTAAAGAGCGGAGTCTCCATCTCTCTCTTTCTGTCATTTATTCATTCTCTCATTCTCCCTCTTCCTCTTCTCCCTGTCCCGCATCCTAACTCCCTCTCTTTACTCACCCCTCCCTTTGCTCCAGCTGAAGTCCTCAATTATTTTCAGACTGCCAGGCAAGGCACTGCGGGGGCACAGGGGACCATTTGGACTTAGTACATTAAAGAATTCATGATTTGAAACCACCACAGCCCACCCTGACGACTCTATGATATGACTTTTCAGTGCCTGAAGCTCCTTCCTTCTTTCCCCTTTTTCCACCAGACTGGCTTTCATTCCCCCTGACGACTGACATTGATCTATCCTTGAGTCTTTTAGCTCCAGGACTCCCATACCTTAAACTTCTGACTCCTGACCATTAAAAGAAACAGAGCAGCCGATATTTATGAATCTGTCCGTAATGATTTCCTTGTCTGTTTCTTGTGTCGCCATCTGTAAATTGGCCTGTTGGTATCAGGGACATGTAGCGACAGACATGACAGCAGACAGCTGAAAAAGAGATGAAATGTCTCAGTGTAACACATCAAATCAATCTATATAGAAAGCGGGGGGGTTGTTAAGGAGAAAAAGGGACAAGGGCACAATATCAAGTCATGTGTGTTGGAGTTTAAATAGAGTCTGCATTTGCAAAGGATTTCAGAATATTGGATATTCTTAAATTGTAAGTCATAAATAAAAATGTAAAATACAATCAAATTTTGGAGAAATCAGTGCAAAATATGTTCAGCATATATATATATATATATATATATATATATATATATATATATATATATATATATATATATATATATATATATATATATAACTTTTTAAATAACCCAGTATCACGTTGTCGTGATTTTGCGTGGTGTGTGTGGTATTACAGGACCAAACAGTAGCAGACTCTCAGCCTTCATTTTCCAAGATGATAAGGAAAGACCTTACACAAAAAAGAAGACAGGTAGTTACCAACACTGATATGATTAATCCTGTGCAATCGAATATCTGATGTGCTCCTAGGGTTTTTAACAAAACAGAGAATTAACAGACTCATCATCATCTAAGCTAAAAAAAATAACTAATAAAAATGTTAGGAGGCTCTGGATTATTTATTTTATTAGCAAAACGATGGTGAGTTTCTGCTTCCACGAGAAAAGACACCCCAAAATGTGACACAAGTATTATCACTAAGCAGTAAGTGCAACATAATGTGCCAAGACTCCACAGCCTAGGCTGCACCTGTTTGCTCTTCACAGGAAAGGATGACATCACCAGTTTCCAACAACAGAATTTGCTTCAGTGGGAGAATGAAGACACTGCAGACATCTACTGTTACTACTCTACACACATTCGCCTCATTCATAAATTTCCATCAGTCACATGTGTAAAAGAGAAAAAAAAAAAAAACAGAAATAACCAAAACTGAATATGATGCCAGGTCTGTAAACCACTTATGTTTGTAATGTGATTGTTGTACATGCTATAGTAGGTGAAATTACAGATGCACTCTGCTGTGTGTTTTCAGCTTTTCAATTTGTTTCCGTTGTTAACTTAATACTCACCAAGTACATGAGTTATGCAAAAAACAAGCAAACAAACAAAAAAGACAGCTAAAGCCTTATTTTTTCCTCTGCAATGCAACATCACTGTCTAAACTCAAGCCTTGGATATTTTGTAATTTATGAATTGTTTTCATATTTCAAAATATTTGCATGAGTACCAACACCATATAATGCTATTACAGTGAAAAGCATAGACTTTTAGTCAGTCATTCACCCTCTACCTTTTCATTCAAGCCCTACTTACTGTGCACCTAATCTTGAATGTTTTATTTTTTTTCTAACAGTTCTCTTCTACAATTACAGTACAAGGCATGGCATTTACAATATGATAGGAACATACTGCCATCTCCTGGTCAGAGTGGATACTGACATATTCTAGAGTGGAAATTGGCTTGCTGTCTGAGACATCTGGTTGCAGACGAATAATGTTGCTCACTCCCTGGAGACTCAGCCTTTCCTTTGCTCTTCTCCTGTCCAACCTGGTGTTTCTATTTAAATGTGTTTTTGTCTAGAACAGCGAGAAAAAGACAATGCGAGAGAGAGAGAGAGAGCGAGAGAGAGAGAGAGAGAGAGAGAGACCATATCTGCAGCACCCTCTTAGTCAAGATATTGAATGCCCTAACATGTGTTTCCAGAATGCAGGGACATTCTTCCACTCCTTGGCTACAACACCCGACGCCAAACAAGCCCTCCTCACTGTGGGCGGCATGCTACTCTCAGTGTGAGTTCCCTAATGGCCATAATGGAGGACCAGACCATTTATTATTACTGGGGGGTGAGGTATGTATACGGCTACAATTAAGGAGAAAAACATCCTGGTGCTTGTAAAGGGCAGTAATGTGACTCGGAGAGTGATGGATGCTGGGGGAATGAGTCTTGCAGGCCAGTGGGAGTATCTTATTATCTGAGGCAGGTGGGGGAACCGTCATTGAGGTAAATTAGAGAAGGGATAGAGAAGGGGTGATAGAGGAAGGAAGAAACAGAGGAGAAAGAGAGGAGAAAGGAAGGTACTATGAACTGGGGAGATGTAAGAGGAGAAGGGCCAAGAAAGGAAGTAAGAGATGGTAAGACAAGTGAAGACAAGACCTAGGTTCTCTTATGTTTACTGGTCAGTTGCATAGTAACAGTAGGTAAGAGAGGTGGAGCTACACTTAAGCATATTTATCCATTATTAAAGATAATTGCAAATCAAGTTAAAGAACGAGTTCAACCACAATGTTCCATTAATGCAATGCTTTCCATTTTGCATTTACTATACTCCACTGGGAATTACATCAGCGGTGAAATTACTGTAGATCATTTCAGATTGCCAACAATGACTTCCTCTTGTTGCCATGGAAGTTGCCATGTTTATGTGTGTGCATGTGGCGGCGAAAAATGTTTCTTATGCATTTGCATAAAGTCTGTCAATGTACATCTGTGTCACTGCACAGCTATCCAACAGAATTATTCAATTACTAGTCATTATTGTTTCTCTGCATGTGTGCACAGGTGTGTGTGTGTGTGTGTGTGTGTGTGTGTGTGTGTCTGTGTGTGTGTGTGTGTGTGTGTGTATAAATGTGTGCATTTTTTGTTTTTGTAATCATGTTTGTATGCGTGCATGTTTTTCTCTGCAGCCATCCAGAGAAATTATTGTGTCAGTGCACAATCCACAGTCATTAATGTGTGCCTGGAAACACATTTGTGTCTGCATGTACAGAACATGCCTGTATACCCTTTTTAATAAGTAGCTATCTATTTGAATTACTGTATCTAGCTGCATCCACAATCACTATTTTACCCTCGGGACTCAGTCAGACAGACAGTATGGGTGGTCAGTAGCAAGCAAATCTCAATTACACTGACAGGTGACAGTGAACTGAATAAATTATCATTGTGCCTACAGAGTACAGTCAAATGTATTACTGACTACATGTGTGTCTATGTATATGTTTGTGTGGGTGCCTGTACACGTGTGTCCCCTTTTGGGATGAACAGCCATATGCATGAATTCATTCTGTGGGGCAGCAAATGCCAATGAGCTCCCTAATAGCACCATTAGGCTCTGACAAATGAAAACACTAACTTACTCCAAAATGGAGATTCATATGTTTCAGTGCAGTTAGTTTCTTAACCATCACTCCTGGGTCAATCTTATGATTATGTATGGCTGTGACATTTTGAACTGCCATTGATTTAAATGGAACATTTATGTCCATGGATCACAGTTATTCAGATTGCACAAGAGGTGAAATTGTAGAATGTAATGTGGGTGGAATTCATTATCATTGGTGATTGGTAATGTCCGGCTCTAACACAGAACAAAGTCTGCTCAAATCAGGCAATCAGGGAAGGTTAACTCAACACTGATTAGACTTTCAGACACCAGTATTTTATTAAGCTATGATGGACATAATCTAATTGAACTAAAGTCTAAATGACACATAGGCCAAAAATTATAAAGATGGGCACAAAGTTGGTACCCTTTGTACCCAAAAAGAACTCACCCATACTGTAGTACAAAAGTTTCAAATGCACCCACCAGTGATAACTTAAGTAAATACTGTCTTCAGAAAGATGAAAGCAAATGGTTGAGTGTTTCTTCAACATTCATTTTTGTAATACATTTAACAAAGAATAGGTTGTTGATGGAGGTGAATGTATTAATGTGGTTATTTCATTGCTGCCATTTTTATAAGCTATTTAGGGGTTCACGAAAATACATGTTGTATACAGAATGAACCATGTTGCAGTGCTCCAAGTTGGATAAAAAATGCAGTGTATAACCTGAGAAAAGCAATTGGTATTTTACACATGCATGGAAGCTAGGGGACTAAAGAATATCCTATTTAAACCGTGCTGATATGCTGTGTAGACACCATGCAACATTTTTCCATCTCATCCTTATCTGGATAATCCAAAATTCCAAAAATGGGAATAAAATGTCACGGTCCCCTATCTCATGTACATACCCGTGACATTTCTTGAGCGTGGGGTATAAACTTTGTTTATCCCTGTATCTGTGTGTGTTGTGCATGTGTGTATGCATATGCATTTGTGTCGTTTAGTGTGTGTAATCCCATGTGTTTATTGCACATCTGTCCTCTGTTGGGCCTATGTTGTCTGCAGGTAGACTAAATTTACTTTTTGGTAGATGTCCTTGATTTGCAGTGTCAGTGGTGTGCAGTGAGAGACAGACCAGTTTAATGCACAAATAGATAATCCCCAGCCTCATGGTGGATGCAATATGATAAGGAATTTATTGTCATGCGAATGTGCTTTCATTGATATCATCATCTGCCAAACGCAGGGAGGGAGAGCGCAAGAGGAAAATTGGGAGAGAAAAAGAACGACACAGGGAAACACAGAGAAAGACAGATACTAAGACAATTAGTCATAAAATGAGACAGAATGAGCACGGGCGAGAATAAAAAACCCTTTCAGTTATACAGAAAGAAGGAACGACAAAGACAGTCAGACAGCAGGAGCAAGAGATAGAAAGAGGCAGATGGGGGACATTAAGTCAAAGTTAAGTAACCATCGTCTGCTTCTTTATCTCACCCAGATATGCTAATCCAGTGAGCCTCTGCTGATATGAGTTTAACAGCCTGGCTGGTGTGTGTGCGAGCCTGAGAGTGAGAAAAGACCCAGTTGTCCTTTTTCATCATGCTTCCAGTTATACCAGCTCTGCTTAGCCAGTACCGGATGACACAGTTATAATCTCATTGAAATGGAAAAGTGAGTATAAGTTAAGGCACTCAGCAATATGTGTGTGTGTGTGTTAAGGCAAGTAGCAAACATAAGTACAGTGTTTGCGTTGACGGAACATGTTTGTGTGCATGTGTGGAGGTAAAAGAGAGTAGAAGTGTGTTCAGTTAACGGAGTAAGGGATTAATGTGTGCATGCACTCATGTGAATCTGTGACAGAGGGATGAGAGTATCAGTGCTAACGGGTTTTTTGGCAATCAGATGCAAAGTGACAATTTCTAAACATGCTTATTTAGAGTTAGAGGGTAAGGTATTTTCTTATGAAATGTTTTCACCTGGCTAGATCATGTGAAAACTGTTTTTGGCTCATTTAAATATATATATATATATATATATATATATATATATATATATATATATATTTGGCCTTTATTTGACAGAGACAGCTTGAAAAGTGACAGGAAATGTGGGGAGAGAGAGATGGGGAACGACACGTGGGAAAGAGCCACAGGTCGGATTTGAACCCTGGGCTGCTGCGGCAAGGACTGAGCCTTTGTACATGGGGCGGATGCTCTACCAACTGAGCTAAACGACACCCTGTTTTTGGCTCATTTGATGAGAACGTCTATCCCAGCACTGCAACTACAGCATTGGTTATTTGTTGAAATGACATGTATACTGTATATAGAGCAACACAAATCTCTTTCACCCTGATTCTTGTGTATCACCACATTGATGTCCCAAGAGTTCCTTAGACTTAAGAGAAAAACCCACAAAGAGGGGTTATTCCTCTTTGTAGCACGAATGCTGTCAGTGAATTTGGAGTGGAATTTGGTGTTGTGCTTTTTCTCAAAAGTTGATTGTTTGACAGTTCAAGTGGTGCAAAAGAAAAAAGGACAAAAATACATAATTCATCCTGTGGGGCATATGATTATGCTTAGTTAAGTTAAGTTAAATGTCAACTTACCCTTATAGCACATCTGCCACAGGTCTTAGACTCTCAAGGGTCAGCATAGTAACCTGCATCCTGATCTCCATTGGGATTGATCCTCAGGAGGGGGGCATCCTGGTGTCCACCTTTGATGGTGGTGTCATCTTGCCTCCCCTGGGATTTAACAATTAACCAGAGAGCCACAGAGTTACACACAATTAGATTACATACAACAATTACTTAATTAGAACAATTAATATGTCGCTTGCATGTTGTTTACTTGCATTTACTTACCAAATCTCCTTCTGAATTCATTTTAGACTTTTGTGAAATCTGTTCAATATAAATACTTGCTCGACAAGGCATTGTGGTGTCCGACATCTTGTCTGCTCTGGTATTTACAGGTTAAGGTCTTTCTCAGGTTGGATGACATGATTTGGATTCTGATAGATCTTAGATTTACGCAACTCTACTAAAGGTGTTCTGAACATAACAAAAAGATGTTTTATGTCAAATGCTAAACATAAAATTGCCTGACAGGCATCTATACATATCAAACTTTAAGATCTGACAACCCACGCACATTGTGATTATGTATCACATGGCTATGAGTTCATCTTCCATTCTTGTGGCCAGTCAATTGGACATGCATCTTTCTATCTCTGAGACTTGACCTAGTAACACATTTAGATGATAATCTAACAAGAACCTTCATGTAAGGACATGTCAGTGCCGTGTTCACGTGTGTGTAGTGTGACCAATAAGCTGCTACCACATTTGCACGTCTAATTCAAATAAACCTTGTTTCATTTTCACTGGCATGTTCATGGGACTTCGATATGCTACGGTTAGGTGTATCAAATTGTTGCTTTCCCCTAATGACTGGAAGAATATAGTATAAACCCATGTACATGCCCACATGCTGTGAAATCCTTGACACATTTGCAAGCACGGACAGGCACCCAGAGCCATGCATGTTCCCCCGACATGCACACATGAACACACACTGTAGGTTCCAGAACCCTTTGCTGGTAAAATGACTATTTCAGGCCCCGATGGCTAAAGTGAATAAGGCTCCATTAACTCTCTCTCTCTCTCTCTCTCTCTCTCTCTCTCTCTCTCTCTCTCTCTCTCTCTCCTTTTCTCTACAATTCTCTCAATTTTTTCCCTTTCCTTCTCTGTTTATTTCCGTTATAGGCTCTTTCTTTCTTCCCCTCTCTCTCCCCCTTTTCTACCATGCCACCACTTTCTATCCATCTAACTCTGCTTCTCAGCCCTCTCTCTAATATCTCCCCTGCAGCCATTTTCGGGACTCTACAGGGAGGGAAGCAATCTTAGATTTATTTTACCTCCAATTTCCAATTTGAGAGACCCCTGCTGCTCGAGGCGAATCTTCAGAGGGCCTGATGTGAGTCGTCCTGTTAAATTAAAGTCTATAAAAAATGGCAAAATATTTCAATGGTTCCCCATGTTTATAGAGAAACAAGACCAGAACACTATCCATGTTCCGTACACGAAGCAGTATGCATCACTTATCATCAGGGTTTCTATGGCCTTGATTCAGGGCCCATTACTGTGGATTTCCCATATGACATGAGAAGTAACATGACTCAAATAGGCTAAACCCAGGGTGAGACAGAAATAGGCCCAGAGCTAAAAAGTCATGAAATACCCTGACTTGAATGGGAACTGAACGGCTCTCATGTGACAAGTAAATCCCTTAAATAGAGATGTTAGGCTAGACTATAAGATTTACAGTCTGCTCTTTGTATATGCAACTTTATATGCTTGTTAAATGCCCTTTGTGTAACATTATTTGTTGCACAATGTGTCTGGGACATATACTGTATGTCTCCAGCCTCTGCCAAAAAACAGACATTCAACAGTTACAGTGGGTATCATTCACATTACAATGAAAGCTCTCTTGGTCTCTGTGTTACTGCTAATCTGACCCCCTGCAAAATAAAACCCCATCTATTCCCGAAATGCCCTTTGATAGTCCATTACTACTGAAAAGAATACAGTCTGCCTTGTAGTCTCCATATGTTCATTCTGAAACCCTCACACAAAAGAGCCACACACACAATATTTCTTTTTTTTTTGCTCTTGATCTCGCAGAAACACAAACTGTCTCCCTGTCTCAAAAACACACACTCTGCCCTTCCACACACTGTACTCATTGCATTCACACTCACACAGTCCTCTATTCCCAGTATAAAGCCCGGAGACAGGTGTTGGATTAGCTTTCTGGAAGAAAAGAGCTCAGCTCCTTTGATAGGAGTTGAGCTGGCCTGGAGAGCAGGGAGGCAGGTGCACCACGAGAAGAGAGGAGGGGAGTGAGGCAAGTGTGTGTGTGTGTGTGTGTGTGTGTGTCAGAGGATGCAGCCCAGTCATCCCATCTATTGAGAGGAAAAAGAGGGGGCTTTTGGCAGAGCTGGCTTCTGTAATTGGAGAGCTTGGCGAGGCCAGAAGTGAAGCGTGGTTGGCTGTTGCCACGTGGTGACAGTTGCTTGCCAGCCGGCCTGTCTGTGCACATGCACATAGACACACACACATTCACGCACACAGACACACTTAGGCAGACATTTAAACTTTTGAGTGCTTTCCATTGACAAACATTTGTTTGTCAATGGAAGGCATTCCTGATTCTCCCTTGCATCAACTGCTACTTTTTTATCATAACATCAAATGTGATTCTCAACCTTGTCTCTGAAATTAATGTCAGTCTCTTCATCATGAATCTTAAAACGCGGCAATCTTTCAGTCAGGATATTTCACAAGATGGTAAATACTTACATTACAGACTCACACACTATACAAACACACGCAAGCTGCCAGCCTGTAACCACGGTAACTGAGAGAGCAAAGCAGGCCTCTTCCAGATGCTTTTGTTCTTAAGGACATCCCTTGGAGACTGTCTGCCATATCACCACGAGACTGTCTCTCTCTCTCTCCCTCTCTTACTCACACATAGAGAGACAGGGAGAGGGAGAGAGAGACATGCACTTCTAATCCTTCAATTTGAGGCTTTTTCATTTAAATGACCAATTACAGAGACACAGAAAGAAAGAGAGGGGAAGAGAACTAAAGTAGAGGGGGTTGAGGGTAAACTGAACGGCAGATGGAAGTACAGAATACAAAAAGAGCAGTAGATGGGAGAGGTACTGAAGTGTGCGTCTTGTTCAAATCCAGCTGGACCCAACTTAGCCTTGCTGTGAGGCAGGTGCAAGGTGGCATGTACAGTCACAGATTAAGTTCAGGTTTAGGGTAAGTTTAACTCAAGGAACAAGCACTAGTGACTATGTTTAGAAACTGTGTGTATATGACAGTTTTAGGACTGCAGTGCAGCAGCTCCATTTTTCTTCAACACTACCAAAGAAATGATATTTTCTGGCATTGATGAGAGCAAAAGAAGCATGGAAACAAGTACAGGCCACACATACTCTAAACCATAAACTAGAAATACTGTTTTCTTACAGATTCCGCTGTAGCTAAAGGCAGACATGGACAGACACAGATATAATACTCCACATAGCCACCACATAACCAGCTTTTTTTTCTATTCTTCAGATGAAGCTGTGAAAAACTGCCCTCGCTTATATTCTAGAGTAGTTTATGTATGACTTTTTTGGTAATACTCACCAAAATGGCTTAAAAAACACAATAGGAAAGTGTGTGTATGTGAGAGAAAGTGTCTGTCGGGTGTGATCCAGCATGATTAATTGCTGTTAAGTGTGTCTCTCATAAGTGATGTTGTGCCTGGAGAGCAAAGCAGAGACGATTACAGCTCAGACTCATATATCAACCCCCATAGACCAGTGACTGATGACCACTCAGTGCAAATGTTTGAAATGGTACAATTAAAATATGAGGGTAGCTGAGGATCACTCCAGGAACACCAGGCTATAGCCCCAGAAACTGTGTGCGTATGTGTGGCTAGGCCTGTAGGTAAAGAGTTGTCACAAAGCTTAAACAAATCACTTGCCATTATTTATGAATGGTGTATGATTATGATTAATATCTGTATCCTGACACATATTTCTAGGAACATTTTCTTTCTATCCTAGAGTTGTCCATTAGGAGACTAAAAATGAGGCTAAACAATTCCATATAAAACTTTTATTTATATAAACACTAGCTGCACACTTACATTTTCCCTAGAAATTAACACTATAAGATGATTTATGTATGATTTCTTTCTTTATTTGTTTTCTTAACCTAATTACTTAATCGTGTTCCATTTTGATCCCTTTTTTCTTTCTAAAAAAAACATAAAACTGCACCTATTTCTAATAATAATTATTATCTAACAAAAAATCTAAGTTTAATTTGCATTGGAAGTCTTGGAAGTCGAAGAGACTAATGCTATATATATATATATATAAATATATATAACTCTACCCCTTGTGCAGAATATTTGTATGACTGATGCATTTAGAAATCCCCAACTATGGCTTTACCATCCTAACCTGATTCTCTGTGTCCCCCCTGAAGCTTCTCAGATTGTTAATAAATGATTACAGGAAATATAACCGATGTGTTCTCATAACTAGATTTGTTGAAGACCAAGTAAAGCAGATAGCCTTTGGACACAGTTTTAATATATGGACATTATTGTGATGGGGGAGCATGTGTGGATTACAATAATATTTGCATAACAGTTTTTCTTTTCCTTCCTTCCTTTTTCCGGAAAATTGAGCCATCATTTGCTTAAAGGACTCTGAATTGTTGGCAAATTAGAGCACTGGTCTAAGGTTTTCTACTGGAAAGAGCTGAATAATTGTGCCACATCTGGTGTGATGTCTCCATTATTCTAATACAGGGCACATGACAAAGGAAAAAGGTGAATTTAACCAATAAATTTCACCAAAGGAAACCTATTATGTCAGTTTTCCAAATTACAAAATGTGTGCTTTCTTCAGAAGTTTTCTCACGTGTGCCACCTTTCCTTGAGACTGTATAAATGTTGCCACAGTTTAATGTCTGTACAGCTATAACTTTGACAGCTTTGTCCCACAGAGAAAGATCGCTTTCATCAGAGCAGCACTTTTTTGCCCCCTCCAGTCAATGGTTTATGAAATACAGCATGGCCCAAGTGGAAAGTCCGAGCTTCCAGCTCTGGTATGGCAGAATGACAGAGAAATCAATAAGATGAAGAATGGACAATAACACCAAGGCTAAGGTTCCTGAGATGGATAGATCAGGTGTCCCACCCTCTCATCTATCATAAAATGTAAGGGAGGTGGGGGAGCTAATAGAAGTGAAAGCATGTTGACTTGAATACAAGTACAAAATTTCATAATTTATTTCTCCTATTTGAGAAAATTCACAATAAACTATTATATACCATAATTACTGGTTTGAGTGGATACATCTTGATATGGTGGTGTGGATTCAGATGGACACCTGTTTAACTATAACATGTAGTATTTTATAATAGTAAACATTCAAGTCATTCCCTCCATGTCTTTAATTGTTATGATAATGTAAAACAAAATAAATAATGTGAAATAAATCATATAAAATATAAAAGTGCTATTACACAAGCTATGACCTATGGGACAAAAGTTATTATTAGGTATTGCATGAGTTGATTTATGTCAAACACTCTTGCACAGAATGATTGATGAACTGAGTTGAGTTAGAAACTTACATCAACATAATTATGTTTTTGTCTTTACACCACACTCCTTAATCAAAATGACAGACAGTGCACACAAAAGAAGCCAAAAATGCCAGAATGAAACATTTGTGACAGATGTGGTAAAACACTGATAGCATGTATTGTAGATGTGGAAAAGCTAATTTAATATCTACACAGCATTTATTCAGTGTGGATGCAGAACCCATGATGCCCAGTAGATGTCAGCCGTGTTAGTAGGAAGTCATTATTGGCTCCAGCACTTGTGTTTACTGTAGTACATAAACAGCAAAGTATGTGCTGTGCTGAGCTGCATGAATGATTTATCAGTTAATCTCATTTATAGAAACATCACTACTGTAATAATATTGTGGCTATTGGATCCATTATCAGAAAACACATTTAAGCATAACAAGATACTGTACAGAGAACAGTGGACAAAATGTAAAATCGTCAATAGATCTCCAGAATCCTCTGTAGTCATCATGATACAAGAGCCCACCCAATGATTACAATTGATTGTAGCTCTCGCTGTTTCCTGACTAATGGCTGCCAAGTGATGTATTTTGGCTACACATTTTATGAACCTACATTAGACTGTGGTTGCTGTTTTTTTTTTTTTGTTTGTTTTTGACAATAATAGTTTATTTTATGTAAAGAGTACAGAACCTGTCTTCATAATTACTTGGATATTTGACATTTTTAGATTTTATGATTTTACATTTGCTTGTATGAAAGCATTAATAAATCAGCACCCACCCAGATTTAAGGCTTGTGGCCAAAAACACATATGGAGGTGATGTGGTTTGGAAAAGTGTGTCTGACGTTATTCTCAGTGAGTGTTTGATGTAATTCTTACTGTAACTTTAATGAAAAGAATCTCAGGGGGGTGTCGTTTATCTCAGTTGGTAGAGCAACCGCCCCATGTACAAAGGCTCAGTCCTTGCCGCGGCGGCCCAGGGTTCGAATCTGACCTGTGGCTCTTTCCTGCATGTCATTCCCCACCTCTTTCTCCCCACATTCCTGTCACTCTTCAAGCTGTCTCTGTCAAATAAAGCTCAAAAAGGCAAAAAAAAAAAAAAAAAATCTAAAAAAAAAAAAAAAAAAGAATCTCAGAGAGAAGGCTTATGAATTGTTCTGCTGTTTTAAGTGAGTCACAGATGGTGTGTATTTTGGTCTATGGGTAATCCAGCATGCAAGGTGGGAAGTCATGGGTGAAGTTGATTTTGAGAGACAAACATGAATCACACACACTTGAAGGGAAACATGTTGGTACTTAATCCAAAAGCTAGCCTACAGCAAACAATAAAAGCAAATTTATGAATAGTACAATCTTAGTTCAAACCCCATATCTTATTCCAAAATAGTGTTGCAAAATAGATTGTATGTGGAAACCAAAGTTATGCTTCTTGTAAGTAATGATTTCAACATGAAGGGGAGATGGAAACAGTGGAATTAAAAGAAAGAAAGTAACTGGAGAAAAGGATCTGGATTTGGGCAATTTGTTATAATTATCAGGAGCAGTTCAGTAGGTTAATGGTGCTCAGCTCTCAGTAAAACTCATGTTATACCACTTGTTAAAGAAGGAATGGCCCATGTCGCAATGTAGCTGCAGCATTACTGCTTAATGTAGGTCACAATGTCCTGCCAGGCTGCCAGGTAGCATTGCCTTTGTTATTGTAGGTCATCTTGTTTGAGTCTAAATGATTTACCAGTCAGACAAATATGGCCCATATTACTGATATCTTAGCAGGTACATTTGTTTTATTTTATCCATTTATTTTTTTTCTACTTGCTCACAATATTATCACCCACCTGAATGAAAGGGGAGTGAACACAGTCATGACTGTGAGTTGTAGTCATATCTGTTTGGCTGGCTCTGCTTTGTGGATTTGTATACCTTTATGCATGAATAAAGGGATCATACTAAACCACATTTCACAGTAATTGTGTTGGAATTGGGATTAGCATCTCTGAACAACCCATGAGCCCAACACGTGCCCATAACAAGATTCACACTGTGTAAGTGTGGCATACCATTAGTATAAATGTTCTATTGTTTCTTTGCTCTATGACTAATAATCTCTCCCTACCCCTCCCCACACCATCTCTCTCTATCCCTTTCCCTCTAATGAGCTGTGGTCTGTTATCAGTCATTACAGGAAGCCTGATTATCCAACTGGCGTTCTGCACACGCTCAAAGAGAACTTCCTGAAGGTGACCTTTTCACGTCGCCATAGAAACCACCCCTCTCCGCTCTGAGATGCTCAGCTTGTGCACAGAGTGAGAGAGACAGAGCGAGAGAAAGAGATGACGGAACATTTTTATCCCAAACAAATGTGCATTAGTATGCTGCAATGTGATAGCACACGCATAGGACATTTTGTGATGTGGCGGCACAGATTATTTTGTCAACCAATAATAAACAGATGTGAACTCTCCTATTATAAAACATGTGGCACTCAAAGGCTTCAATTTCCTATACTGTATTTGTATATTTGGTCTGCTGGCCTCAAGGCAGTTGTCACAAATACTCAGAAGAAAAAAAAAAAAGAAAGAAAAGAAAACACACAAATAAAGAAGTAGTAGTAGAAAATGGCTGTGGAGGCCTAAATACAAAACATATTTTACACTGCACTATACTTTGTGTGCTCCAACACAAAGTAAAATGAGATACAAAATGAGAGATGAGAGAGTTTGCTTTTAAGAAGCATGCCATGTTATCAGCGAAACTATGCCCTGTTTATTTGCTCATTGTTACCAAACCTTCATTTTGTACTCTTCAGGATCCTGTGGGGCCAAGGCCTATGATAACATACATCAGTCAAAAGGCTGGGATATACTCTGGATGAGTCCCCAGCTGTTTACATATCATCATCTGTATGTGGATCATAGGCAGTAAAACAAATATGTCTGTGCCTTGCCAGTTCATTGCAAATAAGGTGACGCGCATTAAACTGACCACTAAAAAAAAAAAGAAAGAAAGAAAGAAAAAAAAAGTCTTATCACTGAGGACTTATGTCTGTTAATTGTTATACTTTTTAGTTTTGTTTAGTGTATTTTGCTCACTTGAACTTACACAAGTCAAATGCAGATATAAATAAACAAATCAAATTAAATCAAGCCGTTATATTGACTGAGAAGATGTAGGCTGAAGCATTTGCATATTACACCTTTTTTACATTGCTATTTATAGATCCCTTTGGATTCAGACACTAAAATTTTAATGCATCATACCCATTCATGCCTCCTTTTTTGTATTTGTTAATTATCTTGTTTTGATTATCTTTTCATTTAAAATATTACACATTTCCATTTCCTTTCCAAGACCACAAGTTAAATCCTTTAACTGTTATACATTTTTGTTTTACATTTGCTCTAATCTTTGTAAATAATAATTTATCATTCATTGATACATAGTTTCCATTGAATCTGTATAATAAACCAAGACTGTTAAAAAAGACATCTGTCCTCATAGAAATGCTCATTTAAAAAATAAAGTAAAACGGCCTCTCCTCTGAGACATAACAGCTCCGCTTCACCTTACAAATATCCCCAAGATCATTGTCATGGTGACAGCTGCTCCACTGCTTCACTGGCTCTTGTTCAGCTAATGTTTTGTGCGTACTAACCTCTCTTGATTTGCCAGATAACAAAGACATGCCATTCAACATCTGCCAACCAGCTGTCAGTCTTGACTTATTTGTCTCAGCTCATCATCTGGTCCAGTCACACGTCCAACCAGCTTCCCCATCATAATCAGCCTGAGTGTAGCTGTCAGTCACTTTTTGCCAAATTGCTGCCTCAGTTGTCCTGTCTTTATCGACAGCCTGTGTTAGTCCTCTCAATATTCTGCTGCTGGCTGTAATTATCTTTTGACCAAGTAAACACTGACCTCTCCATACCTGTTCTGCCTATTGAGTCTAAATGTTGTGCACCAGATCAGTAATCCAGTGTTTCCTCTCTTTAAATGCCCATTGGAAATTAATTAATGTTGATTGATGTTGCTTAAGTGCATGTAGGAGTCTTTTTAGCTGTCACATAGTCAAACCCCAGAGAGGGAATAGTAATGGGAGTGGTAATTAATCCAAGCCATATGTGACTTTAATTAAATTCCAAAGCCAGAAACAAAGGAAGCCAACATTTTCCTGAAGATATCGTCAAACACTGTTTGACATTGATCTCCTTATAGTGCATTGCTGTGTGGCATTCTTTTGGCAGAATAGTGGCAGAATCACAATTGTTCCACAAAATGGTTTTGTACAGAGCATTTCTTAAAATCTGAAATGAATGAGGCTCACACTTCACCATTTGACAGTGTCAGACCACTCAATGTACTGTACACAGTGTGCAAAGTCACAGACATAATCAAGGCTCAATCTACCACCACAGTTCTGTGAATGATAAGTGCTACTTTGATTGTTTACAAGAAATAAACATGAGAACATGTGATGGATGCTGAACTTCTGTGTAAATTCTTATTAAGTGATGTCATTACAGTCAGGCCCAGATGGGCAATTGCCCAGAAGTCAGCCTATTCTGTGGCAAAACTTTAAAACCTGAAAAGTAAAAAAGTTTCTCTCATTCTGACGTGCTGACTATGAATGAATAAGTCACGAACACTGTTTTTACTGAACAGCTGATTCTTTCTCATTATTTATTGAACAGGGATTTCGTAGCTGAGTCGTGATGTGGTTTGTCTCTGTAGGTCATCATACCTTTCTCAAGAGAAGCATTGAGTTGGTGACTAACACAACAGTGTACGTCATTGACAGTGCTAAAAATAGACTGCCCTGGAATGTGATTGGAATTCTGGATACAGTGTGTGTGTGTGTGTGTGTGTGTGTGTGTGTGTGTGTGTGTGTGTGTGTGTTGCATTATTATGTACCTGCTCTGGACTCTTTTTTTCATTTGTTCACTGAAGGTCTTCATTTGTGTTTCTATGACTGGTGTGACATCCTATTGAACCAGTCTTTAAGTGCAGTTTACTGTATTATCTATCTATCTATCTATCTATCTATCTATCTATCTATCTATCTATCTATCTATCTCTTGAATGAATGCATCTCTGTTCAGATAGCCTCCTGTCTGGTTATTTATATTCGCCATTGAATCATATTTTGTCATGGATTTGGCGCTTGCGCAGTAGACAGCGTGAAAATCTGAATCATCGACGTAAGAGAGAGAGAGAGAGAGAGAGAGAGAGAGGTGACTGTAGAGTGATGGGACCCGGCTGAGGGAACAGCAGCGAGTGATCACTCTCCGAGCTGGTAATGACAGGTAAAAAACGATTTTTAATGATTTTCAAGATTATTTCTGTGATTATAGAAGCTCAGCTGGATTGATGATTTTGTAAATAACATATTGGGGAATCAGATTTCCTCCATAGACGCTTGTGTCATCCCTTGCACACGATATGATCTTGCACATCTGGAAGTAGCGTTCATGTGGAAAAAGGAAATGTCGAAAAACACTGTTTTTTTTTTTTGTTTTGTTTTTTTTTTGTAGGCGTTTTTAAACTTTGTGCTGTGGCCTTTTACCGAAGTCGTTTATTTCTTTGTTGATTTCTGAGCGTTTCGTGCGTTGTATCCTATTCAAATGGAATCAAACTTCAACCCTAAAGCTTGCTGATGTCATTTCTTTTTTAGAGATTATGTTTTTCAGGCGGTTAAGGCGTGAAACGACGTGATTAGATCCAGATGTTTTGATGCAAAGTCCGTCTTTTTTAAGTTGATTCGAAAACGTGTTGTGTCTATTTGCGTCTCATGGGGGGTTGGGAGGACGAATGGATGAGGTCTGTTTTCAGACTGGCGTCACATATTACGTCTGTGTGTTTTCCTGCTGGGCTCAGAGCTGGATGGTAATAATGGCGTTCAGCACCACGGCCAGCTCCTGGCTTAACGCATGTTTCTGGCAGTGTTACAACATCATTTGGACATTTACATCCTCATCTTGATGATTATATTGGTGTATTCTGAGATTAATTTAGTTTGCTTGGCTTGTGTGTTGTGGTTGAGGAAAAATGTCAAAATACGAGAGGATGCACCTGGATAGGAATGAAAATTACCTCACGAGCTTCATCTTTGAGCTGTTTGCTGATCTGAATTCAGTATTGAACCATTTCACTGTTTGTTTTGAGAATATTGTTTTAATGTAGCCACAGTTGACATATTACATGCAGTTATTTTATTCAGTCTATCTTGTATGCTTAGATGGTGTCATGGACCACATAAGGTCAAGGGCACTGATTAAATCTATGTGCACTGAAGCAAATGTTATGTTGCTTCAAAAACACGTTTTTATAAATAAGTATAAAAACAACAAAAAAATATATATATGGTTGTTTTGTTTTTTAATTCCTAAGAGTATACACAATCACACGTTTTACATGCACATTTAGGATTCGAACGGCAATAAATTAGGCCTCACGCGAGTCCCTATAATTTAAAAGTCATAACAATAATCAGTAGTCTTTCATATTTCCATATTTTGTATGTTTCATCATTTGATCAGATGATGAATAATCTTGAATATTAAGCAGATATGGGTACAGAGAGACTTCACAGCATCTGGGCAGAGCCAAACGTTCATGCAAGTCCTAACCAGGTACAAATTAAGCAGTAATATGATGAACACGAGGTACCAGGGAACAGTGTGCCATGTGTGCTCATTTTAATGCAGCATTTAACTCATCGCACTCATATTATCTTCTGAAACGGTTCACTTAAACTGTGTGAATTCATGTTTAGCAATTAATAGACAGAGGTGGTCTCTATCGCCTCATACATCAATACAGTTTGTATTACCCAGACTATAAGGATCTTTAGATAAAAAGACTGTAGAATAAAGTGATAACATATTAGCCGTCTCTGCCCATGTTTCAATTATCCCCTGAAATATTGATTTTTATTCTCCTGACTGAGATGTGTTCAATCAAATGAAATAGTGCAAACCTAAATCATGGGTATGATAATAGATGGGGTGATATTTTTTAGAGATTTTAAAGCCCTTTGAGGCCAGTTTGTGACCTGTGACTTTGGGTTTTAAAAAGTTTCAAAATTGCCTTTACTCGAAGAGCAAAAATAAACAAGAAACTTCTGATGTCCTTTATGGATTCATTAATATCAAGGCCTTATTAACACCTTTCTGATGGCAACATTGACTGTAGGTTCAACAGGCTCTTTTGTGCTAGGTCTCTCAGATTTCCTCCCACATGACACTCATTTTGCATTACTGCATGTTGTAAATTGTACTTATACTGTTTATTAGCACTGATACTTACCTGCATACAATTGTGTAAATACTTCCCTGAGTTCAGATGCGTGGTGTGTAACCATTGCTACTTTACTGTACATAACATCACCAACTAATTCTTTGATTTACAAACATTTCCTGATGAACCACAAGGCCTATTAAGTCACTGGTTTTATTTTAAATTACAAATTTATATTCAGTTACAAATATTGTTGTGTTGTTGAGAGCAGTTTCTTCATCTATTTGTCACTTGTGCCATGGGAACACAGGATGCTGCTCTGGAAGCAGAACGTATTTGAAATGAATGTGACATTTGGATATGTGTCTTCACTTTTCACTTTTTTTTGGCATATACAAGAAACATTGCTAACGGCAGGATCAATGTTGTATTCCCACTTCTGTTCCCCAGTCTATTTTTGTTATGGTGCAACAGAAACAGCAGTTGAGATTTAGTGCTAGCTGACAAAAACTTGAAGCATAGTTATGTGTGTTTGTATTGAGGCAGTGAGCTGTAAAATGCCTCTGGTTCTCAAATGGATGTTGAGGGAATTGCAAGTGTGTGTAAAATAACATTTCCTGGAGTAGACATTTTATTGTCTTTTTATGTGATTTTTTTTAGGATGCAAGAGTTACTTGTATAACAAGAAAACAAATAAACGAGCATCATATATAATATATGCTATCATGTACACGCAGCTGTAATATAATAGCTAGTTACATTCCTTGCATGAGTTTTATGTAAAAACATAACAGATGGTGCACATTACTGTTTAATTAAAAGTCTACTTAAAGAATCCGATAGCACTTTGAGATATACTTGTGTGTTTTTGCTTATATATTTGTGAGTAATTGGTAAAGCTGATATGAATTTCCCCTTGGGGATTAATAAAGTAATTCGTATTCGTATTTGATTCGTATTCATATTCATACACTATCTGCCTTGACAAAAAAGCATGCTAAACTGTATACAGTATGTCCTGCAACCAAAAAAAAAAATATATATATATAATATGTTGATGCACAGCACAAATAAAAGTTTTGAGTTTATGAGTTTTACATGTCAGCACTTTAGTCGACCCAATATTAAATCTAACGAGGAGGATAAATGTAATATTTAATGGTTTATTTCATAACAGCAGACAAGGAGAATGCATCATTAATCTCAATGTACTCAGGCACCCATGCCTCTAGTACGATGCTTTGTACGATGTTACATAACTTTCTGGCACTGTGTCAGCGGGTGCATGCCTGCGTGTATGAATATGTAAGTGTACTGCAAACGTTTGTGTGAGTGTGTGTGTGTGTGTGTTTGTTTGTACATGTTCATGCATGGGTAAAAGCTGGAGAGCATTTGTCCACAAATCGTATGGATGGTTTCTTTAGGCAAGCGTGCAGTCATGCATTCATGCATATGTATGTGTCATCGAGCAGGTAGACAGATGTGAAGGATGACTTCTTGCTCAGAGATCTGTGGGTCGGAGTATGCAGAGCAAGCTCAAGCCAGTGGGAACTGCCAGCAGTATGGAGTCCGCTCCTACCTACACCAGGTACAGCACAGATACACACATATATACATACAGTATGCATACACATATGTTTTGTATAACTTGACTATGGTTTTAGATCTTGATCTCTGCTGTGTTTTCATAATTGGAATGTAAAAAAGATATCCCTCGGATCTCTCATCTAGTTTTATGAGGAGTGCACAGCTTCTATCTGGGAACGCGACGAAGATTTTCAGATTCAGAGATCGCCTAGCAGGTGGAGCTCTTTACTCTGGAAGGTAATCATGTTGTATTGTAAGCAGTGACCTGTAATCTCAAGATGACTTTTTTTCTGTACAGAACAGAACAGTCTCTCATTTATCTTGCATCTTCTTTTTTGTTTGTTTGTTTGTTTTTGGGCCAGGTCTGTCTCGCGTTTGGCACCCTGATCTTGTTTGCAGGCCTCATTGTTCTTTTGGTGGGTTATGCCACTCCAACCAGGTTCGAAACATTTGGCGAGGATGATCTCCTTTTTGTTGACAGGTATAGGAATATTAATAGGTCACTTTTTGGACCCAGACTTTTTTCATGTTCACATCAGTGTTCTGACTTCTGATTAATGCTTTGAAATAATTGTCTTTTCTTGAACAGCCATGCTGTCAGTTTCAACCGTGCACTGGATGTCTGCAAGTTAACTGGTGCTGTGCTGTTCTGTGTGGGAGGAACCTCCATGGCTGTGGGTCTCCTGCTGTCTGCATTTGCCAAAAGCTACTCCAAAGAAGAACTGTATCTGCAGCAGAAGTTTAAGGAGAGGTTGGCGGATCTGCAAGCAACAGTTGGTAAGGTTTCTCTCTCTCTAATGGAATAAATAAAGGTTACAAATGCCAGACAGTAAGTAAGTGAAATGTGAAATTTGCTGTGGTGTGTATGTAGCTGAACTGTTTTTGTTACAGGTACCCCCATAATGAGAGCGCCTACCCCTGGAGAGGGAAAGGTGCCAGTCACACTTTCCAAAGTCCAGAACATCCAGCCAACGACCACAAAGTCAGAGACCTGACAGAAGTCCAGATGAAGGCATAAAGTGAAGAAGTGTGTGTGGTGATTGATTGGTGTGCAGACTAAGCGTGAGTGTGAACAGGCGTGTGTATGTCGATCTATGTGTGCATTTTCTCTTTTGAAAGGTCAGCTTACATGACTGGTAGGATTGTTTTTTCATCTTTATTAGCTGTGTTTGACATTAAAGCTTGATTTTAAGGTTATATGTGTAGAGTTAATATAGCTGAGCAAAGTTTAAGTCTGCTTTTTTGAACATCAGTTGTTCAAATTCCTAGTAATCTGACAAAGCACACACAGGTCTGGAGCCCTATCCAGAAAACAAACCACAAAAACAAATCAATAGAACACAGCTGCTGAACAACATCATCATAGTATCCACTGAGTATTTTCTCTGTCAAGGGGTTTCACATTTTGTAAAAGAGGATGGTGTTACTGCTGTAGGGTGTAGAGCAGCAGATGCAGTGTTTGAAGTTGTTGGTGATTGCCCCCCGCCATACATAGAAATGATCAAAAGAAGTACAGAACACACAACTATTATTATCTCTGCCTTGTGTTTAAAAGGAGATCAGAGGAGTATTTCTATGTGCAGAATACATTGTGTGTACTGTGTGTCTACATGTGTGTATATGCAGTGCAACTTCATCACAACACTCAGTGAGAGCTGTCAATCAAAACCGCACAATATGAATACACATGCTTTAGCTTAGGGATACATCTTTTAAGTACTGTTTACATGCAACAACAAGCCAGGAGAAGTCTTAACAGATACTTGGCTTGGAGTTCACACATCATCAGAAGAGATTAGAGAGAAAAACAGATTAGAACAGACCTTCAGGGTAGATTTCATGCTGACATTTCTTCTTGCCGTATTAGGCCTCTGACCTTGTCTCTTTCAGTGAATCTTCAGACACGATCGATAGACGAGACCAGACAGACAGACTGATGAAAGGTACATTGAACCAGATGGAACATGCAGAACAACATAGCCTGTCATTTAAAACAACCATAGCGGAACAGATCATTTTCAAGATCATAAAAAAAGAGACATTCATCATGACTTCTATCTCATTTTGTTTTATTTTTCACTTCATTACCCATGTTCCTCCTTTCTCTGTCTCATTCTCTCTCTGTCACTCAATCTGTCACACAAGCAAGCATGTAGACATACACCTATCCATCCAAGCAGGCACATTTTTGTAACATTTTGAATCAAAATGTTGACAGTTCTGAGTCATGAGTTGGTAAAAAAAAAAAAAAAAAAGATGTGCAGGTGCTGCACGTTAAAATGAAGGGGTGCCTCAGGAGAGACAAACAACGTGACAGATGCGTTACACAACAGGGGGATGAAGAGAGCACATTCAGCTCTCCAATGAGCTACATTGTTCTACATTGCTCTTTGTTTTCAGTCTGTCTGGATCCACAGATACTTCAGATACAATAACTGCCTTCCTGTGCTGACACACAAAACTTGAAACTAGGGTATTTTGAAGTAAGCTGAACAATACACAGTGTACACTGCAGAAATGTTCGTCATCAAAGCTTTTTTTAAAACTGGTTGCATATTCACTTGCATACTGCAGTATATGTGAAAAATAAGTGATATCAAGACATTTTTCTTAGGTTTGTTTGATGTATTCTGTATAAGCTTGCTGCTCCCATACTCTTCCATGCTTTAAGTTACAAGCACAACAAGCTGTTAATGGTTATATTTTGCTACTTAAAATGTTTTGGCTATATGTATTATAAATATATTTTGAAATTGTGATCATGCCACCTTAAAAATATCTTTGTTGCTGTTTATCTTTTGAGTTCATAGCACTCAGATACAACATACACTGCAAAAATGCATCATTTATTTTACTGTACTTGGTTAGAATAATCTCATAAAGGTAATCACAGTCCATCAAGTGCCATCAAGCTACATGCCTACTACTGTGCATCAATGCTGCCAGTCCTTCCAAACAATATCATCTCTTCAAATCCATGCAGCCAGATACTTTATGAATTGCTATGATGGCTGCTTACTCGCACACTCATGTAAATTGACCTTTTTGATATTAATCCCACAACCTCTTCTTTCTTTCTATTTTTACTTTGAAAAATTCTGTGATAACATTTTAACACATTTGGTGAACAACACAAACACGTAGCTATAACTATGAAGAACAATATATTAACAATTAAGACATTAAGATTTACTCAACCACTGCTAAGCTGCAAACCTACAGTACAAGAAAGAAAATCAAGCTGTTAAATGGTTAGAAACAAATCCTTCAGTGTGGTCAGAGCCTTATTATTAAGTGATCAATAAATGTGCTGACTTGTATTTCCATGCTGTGAATTGTGAGTTTATGTTTATCCTTATATTGACCAAAGTTGAGTTTTGCATTGCAATCCTAAATCCTTAATAAATAGTTTTCTTTTGTTTTTCTCTGCTCTGACCATCAAAAAATGGTCTCCAAGTGTCTCCCGATGTAACAGTGGATTATCCCAATAACTAAAAAAGTATACTGTACTTTGGTTGGATAAACAAATATACAGTATATATCAATGTCTATATACAGTATATGTATTTTTCAAAGAACACAATAAAATTGAAATATCCGCAGCTCAAAATGTCTGAAGATTGTATTTATCCTTTTGATCAAAACACAATATCACATCACTCACCTGTCATGTGCAAATAAACATGAAAAACCTTAATATGTATTTTGAAAGAAATCTCAGAATTGCCTTTACACAGACTTTAAGCTAAATATTTTTCAGTTTTATTTAGTTTTATTGTTGTAATTCTGTACTGCTTTAATCAACTTTGCCTTCATTGTAAAATCACCATGTCTGATTTTTTTTTTTTTTTTTAATTGTACTAAACTGATACTGATACGTTTTAATCCTATTTTAACAACCTGAGATACAAGGTTAGTTCAATATACTGTTCATGTAAAAGCAAAGGTCGTTTTTGTTCTCAAAGATAAAGTATATCCCTTCACTCCATAGAGAAAAACAGAGAAGAAATGAGTAATTATAGGATTTGGTTTTCATTAATAAAAGACTCCAAACCGTCAATGGTGTTCCAACATACTGAGCCTTCATTACACTGTGCAGAAGCTCTTACCGTAATCAATCAGGAAAGTCGTTTAGGTAGGAGTGTCACTGCTATTCAGAGCCTTATTAACACCTACACACACACACATACAGACTAAAAGAGGCCAGTGGAGGAGATAAGACAGAATTGATGGTAACTCCAGAAATAGCAGAAACAGGATCATCACCTCGACCAGTCAGGCAGCATGACTCACACATGCACATCCCTGCCCCCGCCTCCTCCGCCTTCCTCTATGTCTCTTGCTCTTTGCTCTCTCCTTCTACCTCACCCTCTCTCTCACCCATGTTCTCCCTCTAACGTGGGATGGTGACTCACAAACACATTGACTGCATGAATCCCAATTTGAACAGCTGCAGGGATGAGAGGGTGGTGAGGCCATCATAGACACTGAATTAGATCACAGTTCACACTACAGTTTCCTGCCTGTGGGAGGCAGTTTTATAGTAGCTTTATGCAACATGGTTTCATGGGAAAACAGAGAGGCAAAATGACTGAATAAAAATAAAAGACGTGTTAGCTACAGTACATCACATTCTAAATCATGTCTCACTTGTTGTTCTATGAGATGTCCTGATTCCTACTGATTAAGGCCTTTTAAAACACAAGACTGTTAATTGCTAACCTTCTAATCATGGTTGCTGAGGTTGCTGCTGTGTCTGTAGAAAAAAGGTCATTATACACGAATGAAAACACAGTTCTGCATGTAATATTACATTTCTGCTATTTTCTGTAAATAGAGCCTCCTAAATTGTACACACTGGACCTTTAAAGGATTCAAATACTTCTTAACTAACAGTAATATGTACAGTAATGACTGTGTAATGATTACTGAGAAAGTACACACTTTTGCTTTTTAAAAGTACTTACCGAAGAGGCATTTAAACATTTAACATAATTATCTATCTATTTCATAGAGATTGTCCAATTTGAGTCTACAGTAAAGTTAATACCGACCTTATCTGCTGCTGAAAAAAAGGTTATCACACTTCAAGTAATATTTTTGTTTTTATTATTATTTGACGAATTTGATTAAAGTCATTTTATACTAAAGTGACAGGGACAAAGAGATGGAACAAAGTGTGTTTCCTTAAAGCAACTTTTAAAGGTGCCTAACCGTCATTTACTCTTTTATTTTCCGGTAGAAGATATAAATAAATAAATATGCATGACACACAGTGACAACACGATGAATGATTATTATTTGGAATATGTAATCGTATAACTAAGCTGAACATTCAGATACATACAGTATGCTTACAATATAACACATAGCTTATTGTACTTAGAAAGTTCATTGGTATCACTTCTTTGGGGAAATAAACAAAAATACCATACATACAAAAAAGCATCTCTAAAAACCATAATCACAATCATACCTGATGAAAATAAATCTATGTTTAAAACATTCAACATTTGACTGTACCTACATTTCATTTTCCCAGCATCACTTACTACAGTGCTCAAAGACGGTCTACACTGAAACAATAAAGCAAAAAGAGGGCTGTCTTAATGAAAAACAAGAGTATATTACTAAAGATTTTATTTGTTTTGTCTGTTTCAAACATGATAGTTAATAATAATATCTGATAAATAGCTTTTGAATACATACCTGAAATTCTGATAGTGTTTTTGTACTTGACATCATTTCAGCAGTCAGCCATTCAAAGCTTCACTTTGAGACACTACTTTCTTATCAGTGCAGATTCTATGAAGCCATCTAGTAAAATATTTCTTATTATGTCTTGCGTTGCTTTCTGCAAATTCAATCTGCCACCTTCATTATTTTTAGATTGAACTGTAATTGCTTACTATTTTCAGCATGGCTCAGCCAGTAACTTTGACATTCTCTCCTTCTTCCCTAATCCGTCTCTTTCTTGCCTTTATCTTGATTATCTCTGTCATCACCCTCTGCTTGCTCTCCATTTGCTGTGGCATCTTTGTTACTCGCTGAGTTTTTATGCTCTGTGGCCAACTCTGCTTCACTTTTCACCTCATCAGCTTCTCCACTGACCTCTCCGTTTACCTTTTTCTCTTCTTCTCCTGACTCTTTTGTAGCTTCCTCTTGTGTTTTGCTCCCATCTTCTTTCTGGTTACTGTTTCTACTGTTACTTCTGCTGCCATCATTCTCTTTTGTCTCGTTATCTGACGGAGTCTTCCCTGGGTCTTTGCTGTTTTCTGTCTCTTTCTGTTCCTCCCTTTTGTCTACATCATTAACCTCATTGCCTTTCTCCCCCTCTCCACTGTCTTTATCTTGCTTCTCTTCGTCTTTATTTTTGTCTTGCTCTTTCTTTTCACCCTCAGAGGATGTATGGCCTTCATCTTCTTTCTCTTTACTGTCCTGGTTCTTATCACTGTTGCTACTACTGGACCCCTGCTCCTCACTCTTAACCTCCTCCTTACACTCATCCGTGACCTCCTCCTTCACTTCAGCTTCTACCTCCTCCTCCTCCTCCTCCTCCTTCTTCTCCTCCGATCCTGTTGTTGCCTCTCCTTCTTTTTCATCATTTGTCTCCTGTTTGTCCTCCTTTACCTCTTCTTTGTTCATGGACGCGTCTTCTTCTTCTTTGGTGTTTTCAGCAGCGGCCTCCTCCTTCTCTTCTACCTCCTCTGATGCCTTTTCATCATTCTCCTCTGCGGCTTTTGTATCATCATCTGCAGCTTTCTGTAATGCAATAATACCACAGACACAATTTATAAGCTCTAAATATTTTAACAGGCCTATAGTGTAATTGGATTGTTTACAGTAATTTTCTGTGTGACCTACACTTTCCTGAAAGAGAGCGACAGCACTATTGAATCATGAGCACTTACAAATCAAGTGGAGCCAAAGGGTTTTTTCTTTTTTTTTTTTTTTTTATGGCATGTCAATCAATATGCAACAAGTAGTGAAGAAACAACAAGCATTTCATCTTACTAATGCTTCCATGCTAATCAAACAGTAGGTATTCATTAATATGTAACATATGTAACTAATTACTGGATAATTAAATAAAAGGTATTGCATAATTATATAGAAACACATGTGAGCAAATACCAATCAAACTAATTTTTGATATTAATATGGATACTGTATCATAAAACATAAAGCATTAATAAGTGAAAGCAGGTAATATAGATGTGTTAACATATAAAGAGATCAGAATCTCCCAATTACAGTTGAAGACACATCATTCTCCAGGTATCACTGAGCAAGAATAACCAGACACACAACATTATGTCAGGCAACATGCCTGCTGTGTGTCCTAATGAGAGGTTAGATCAAACACAATGTACACATACGTCTCTTTACACAGATGCCGTTGTTTGTCCCTGTAATATGTGTGTGTTTACCTCTTCAGCTGGCTGGTCTTGGGGGGTTTTGTCCTCAGTGTTTCCATCATCTGCCTTTGATTCAGGGTCATCTAGGAAATAGAGAGGAAAAAAAAAAAAAAACAGAGGTTTTAACATGACTATTGTAAATGTGAGAGAGGCGTTGGCTGATTTCTACAGAAAAGGTGGCTGTTTCATGGAAACTAATGAAATGATCTAGCGCGTGTTTCTGTGAGCAATGTGACATATAGAAATCCATGTGTTTCATCCTAATGTGTGATATTGTGTCCTGAATGGGCTTGTTAGGGGCACCAAAACATAAAGGTGAGTGATGGGTGTCATCCTGGTGCAAATGCTTATTCCATCACACACAGGTTTAAAACAAATCAGAGTAAATAGAGACAGAGGGAATAAAATTGTAATTGCATGTAAAGACATGAATAATATTTAGATTCCACAAGCTCTGTTTTGAAGAGGAAAATACAAAGATGCGATATGATTTTAACTTAAAACGATCCCAAACAGGACATGTGCTGATTAACTCGGGTGAATCTAATGCCACTGTCGTTATATAAAAGCTTCGTTTTAGTGTGTTTTTCATTCCCTAATGCAATTTTACACATTCATTTTTCCTTGATGTGCTGACTACTTTTCAGACCCTAAACCTTAAATTCCTCAGTCAGAGTCCATTACATCATTTCAGAAATCCATAAAGCCTCCCCTATAAATAAGGGAGCTTTTATTCATCCACCAGTAAGTGACTTGTTGAAACACAGCTGTGCTTTCAGGCTTAAGCAAACACGGCACAAGAGTGACACCTGGTGGTGAAGGTGTAAAACACCCCACGGGTATTTCAGGCAAGTAAACAACTTCTCCTGACAATGGAGTGCAACAGAGAGAGGCAGAAAACATTTTACAGACAAGAAGCTCAAGATCGTGAGAAGATTCAGAATACAAATGCCACATTAGATCAATGTTATTATCAGCAGCAATCATCCTAACAATCACCACAGATCTATTAGGATATATGATGTTAATAAAAATAATACTACTGTATTATTGTATGTAACCCTGGACCGCTGCAGCGAGGACTGAGCCTCTGTACATGGGGATCACACCCTACCGACTGAGCAAACCAGTGCCCCTGACTTTCAATTTTAGCAGAATCAAACTGGACTCCAAATTTTCTTTTTGATTTGATTTTAAATTACTTGTTTCATCTGTTAAGGCTTTTTCAATTTCCTGATTTTGACCACAGTTGCAAGATGCTGTCAAGATTATTCTACCCAAGACACACTACGTAAGACAGAGAGTAAGTAAAGCATTTGGTCAAAAGAGAAAAAAAAAAAAAAAAAAAAAAAACACAAACAAATCTTCGATTCCTTCTAATAGTCTGCAAGATGACAAGAACATATCTTGCACAGTCCACCAGAGGAAGCACCTGTCATCACCTGAATGAAGACACACTACAACTCAGTACTCAGCAAAACACCAGCAATACGCTCATTTCTTCTATTGAAGCAATCAGGTTTGCTTGTTTGTATTTAGTTTTCATGTAAGGATGTGCATCAAAGGCCTTGGAGTAATTAACCCAAAACATCATAAGAGGAATTCAACTATATGCTCTGATAAACAACACAATTACACACTTGTTTTGAGACACTGGATGAGACTGAAATTTCCAATCAGAAATAAATGGCAAAACAGTCAGAGTAAATAAATAAATAAATAAATAACAGAACAGTGTAATTAATGTCTTTATTATTAGTTTCCCTTTCTGCACCTTCCAGTTAAAGAAGAAAAATGACTCGAGCAGAGATTAGAAGAGTTTATGGAGACATTTAATGCATTTCAAATGCAAAACTGATTGAAGTTTAGCTATGGTGGGAGATGAAACGTTATGGTAATAATAACGGACTTCTTTAAGAATATTTTATGGAAATCACCCGCATTCATTAACAGTGAGGGCCGAACGATCGAGCGTAAGCAGCAAGCAGTGGATGAGCTTCAGCGACTCTAAACATCTTAACGTGATTTACGGATGAGGCACGGGCTCATGAAAATGCTAAATCAAATTAAACACAATATTTAGAATCCCTTCTTGCTCTTCATTAAATCCAGTAGATTTGTGTCCTGGCATTGCGAATGGCTAGACAGTTTTACGTAAGTGTGTGTGCAAATGTGTGTAATAGTGAATATATGTCTGCCTCTTTTTTTTTTCTTTCATTATAAGGCAAAATAAAACAAAACACACACACACACACACACACACAACTCTTCTTGCACATAAATTGGCACACAAACACAGACAGAGCACACCAACATTACAGGAGAAATGCTACATCTCATCCATCAGTATGAGGTAAAACAAGGATGCAAGTGTAAGTGGGTATAATTACTCATATAAATGGCTCTTGCTGCCATTCTTATGAAAGGTAAAGTTATAAATGACTGTTGTTCCAGAGAAATGTAATAAAACACAGCTGAAGATGAAGTGATAGCAAGTAGTAAACTACAATAACCTCCCACTCCTCAACAAGCATCTCTCTTTTTACCAACACATTTATTCTACCTTACTGCTGCAGGATTTTAGTTTTTAGGGGACTGCTTTGTTAAAACAACAAAAAAAGTGTTTTTTGTGATCTCTGTCTCTACACCTCAGCTACACACAGTAACATTTCACAGCATTGCTTTGATCTGTTTTTCCATTTGATGTGCTCATCCAATTCTAGGAACCCTAACGCACTGGGGAGAATCCAGTGTGCAGCTTACACCAGGTAACATGATGTAAATACCATTCCATGAAATATGCATGGATTGTATTAATCAGTTTAATTAATAAAACAATATGTATCATGGCAGAAACACACCCCTGCTGCTCACTGTGCTCAAATGAACCCTGAACCTGAACTATACTGTCAACAGTGTTCATTCAATTCAAACAGAGTGTAAGAAAAAAGGTGCATCTTCTCATTCTATCTGCAGGGATTGCTTCCAAGCTCCTCTAGTTTACAGAAGTTGTAGCAATGAGTTTAAACTTGGGTAATGAACCAGCATGTAAAGTTTTTTTTTTTCCTTTGTTGGACAGAATTGAGGAGCTACATTGTATATCACTGGATGTTTCGTTCATGAGACACCATCATTCTAATAGCAAAAATGAGTCAATGTTGATGTGCATTACATCAGTGTTTTCTTCAGTCCTCCATTGCAGGGTTGAAGTAAGCAACCATGTCTGGCACGGTCTAGCAAGACTTGCAGGGTCTAATATCATGTTTAAAAGCTTTCCTTCTCCTCCAGGAAGCATTTCTTAATAAAACCCATACAGTGCAGTGCAATTAAGTTTTTTTTTTGACTCCACAGGAAACCTGTAGCAGACCAGAGCAAGAATACATTTTTTTTTCACTGCAAATGGAACCATGAATGGCTTTATTGAGGATGTATGTGGCTTTTAACAGCTGTGAATTCACCATGCTGGAGAAACCTGCTGTTTTTAATGCCGTGCAAGTAATTTATTCAAGTTTCTCTGGAAGCTTTTATGTACATTTTCTTGGACTTCAGCACTATGACTCTGGGAAAACCTATTGAACTGAATAAAACTAAAAATCTTTCAAACAAAACATAAAAAAATGGAAAACAATTGATATCTGCCTTTTATATATATATTTATTCCACTTGTTCTGCTTGATTATAAAATTATCAAAAAGATCTCAAGCATTAACTGTGAAACCTTACTGACCACCCAACATCCACAATAATTGGTTGTTTAGTCCTGGAAATGAAAGGAATTCTGACCAAAATAAAGCCTCTATCACCACAACTTAATGGATCCAGATTTTTTATTGCATCTATTTTGTTGTTGAGGTGGCCTTGAGAGCTAAAATCACTGCAACTTAAGTAAACACAAGCAAATAGACAAAACACAAGAAAACATCTTTGACACAAGAAAACATCTATAACAAATTAAATTAGAAGTAGCCCATGTCCGTCTGCATGGACTGACTTCTGCAACTGCTCTATACTGTGCATGCACAGAACAGTGAATGCAGCGTTGAACTCGCAGTGCCTTGTAGAGCCAAAAAGTGGATTTCTATCACTCATTTTAATGATTTCTGAGGAGTTAGTGTTTATGACTGATATTAAACTTTACTATCTGGTTCACCAGTGTTGACATGTACATGTAGTTGACATATAGCCTGTATGATAATCACCAACATCATCGGATAATGCCTATATGTTTATTATGCAGGCCAGCTATCCAGGTTACCTCAGAAAGCCCTTTTTGGCACTACAAGGTGCAGTATTCACTTTCTACAGTACATATGCAGAGAGTTGAGCAGTGCAGAAGTCCACCATGAACATAACCAGATGCTGATCCTTCAAACGTCACTCAAAAACCATAGGAACAACAAGCATGTCCAAGCCATGTTCAGCACTAGTGTCCTCTGGAAACACTTAAGTAATGTGTTGTGTTGTGTAAAATGTGTTATGTTGTTTGTATTTGCAGCATTTTTCTCTAAATGTTGTGTATGTGTTGTCAAGTTGATGATGATTATTTCTGAATTTGATTGTGGTTTTTCTATTTGCATGTGTCTTCGTAAGTGCGCTGAGCTCACATATGCACATATGCACCATGAGACACTCAGGCCTTATTAACTCTGATAGACTGGCATCTGCCTTACAAGCATAATGGCGATGTGTTCTTAGATTTGCTTTGGATTCCATGGTCAATAGTATAACTGTGTTTTTTGTTTTTTTTGTTTTTTTTCTTCGGCTCCAGAAGAGCTGAATCTTTATTATTTCAAAGCCACTTCTGAAAAATCAATCCCTAATTGGCATAGGTTGTAGTTCAAAATAAATACAAATCACCGTTTTAAGATGCAGAGTATTTATGCTTATAAACCAACACGTGGAAAAATCGTTGACATGGCCTCTACAAGCCAATTCTACTTTCGCCGGATTAGCTCTGCAGTGCTAAATAAACACTCAAGTCTTGACGTACTACTTAATCTACCTAAATCACTCCATACAACACTTCACGTATATCGCCACACAGTGCAGTATATTGCTTATTTACACCCAGCTGATTTAACCCACTCAGCACATAGCTCAGCACATAGCTGAGTTATGGTGGGTTGTAAAACACTATGCGTAGTAACGCTGAATGGTAATTATGAAATGTTGCCACTCAGCAAGTGTGCTCCAGTCACTGACCAGGGTCTTGTTAAAACATTTAATGACAGTATGGGCGGCCACCATAAGAAAGGCCCAGTTGGTATTGAGTTTATAGAGATGTGACACAGAAAAACAATCCAGCTGCTTTGTGTAAAATCTGATGACTTGACATTGTGCTTGTTCATCTGTTTCTCTTTTTTTCTGTCATGCATACACGCACGATATTTTCATGTAATTCATAGGTGTATCATTCAAAATACCAGTGAAGGTATTTAAGGAATTATTAGTTTGTAAAATAAAAAAAATATTTTTTTTTTTTACAGTGGCCCTTTACCAACACAAGGACCAAAAGTCACAATATGTCAGCCTCTGATGCTTCGATTTTGACCTTTCTTTTTAAAAATCTTCTTTTTAAGTCTCCCTGTGTCCCACAACTTTATGCAAGTCTTGAGTAAATTGTGGTTAGGACAGAAATATCATAAGTATGATTATGAATCAACATCTTGAATGCACTAAAGCAGATATACAGGTCTCATTCTGTGTGTGGGCGCGACATATACACCAGTAATGTCCACTATGAAATGCATTTTATAAAGTATTTCTAGAGTATAAAGGCATTTGCTTTAAGGTTTGTTTTTAAAATCCATCTGAAAAAATAAATACCACACATTATCTCTCGAGTATACTTTTTCATTAGTAGAGAAAATGCCTATGACTGTATAATGCGTAGCCCTGTGCTTAAATAGCTTTGACATTAAATGAGAGGAAAGCTCTGCTTAACAATGTTGCAGTCAGACAGGCAGAGTAATATTTATAAAGGTCATGGCTTAAGTTAAATATTTTAATAATTTATAAAGTTTGTTCTCTCTCACTTTTCTCACAGGAGCCTGAAATGTTATCAGCCAGCTTCTTTATGACATAAAGGTTTTTATTCCAGCTTCTGTCTAATCAGTGTAATATATAAAATAAAAATTACATTTTTCTTCTTTAACACATAAAACACAATTTAAAAGACGACTAGTTGATATGCAATATTTTGTAGTCTTAGTAAAGAGTAATGCATGGTTGGCTATTTAATTATGAAATTATGGACTTGCAGCTTGAACAATGCAGGTCACTAAAATGGAAAAAGACTTATTATGTATTGAATTCAATACCTGTTAACACAAGCAAAGCCTTTTATGAACTAGTTACTCTTCTCATTACTCCTTCATCTTTAATATGTATTGTGCTGATGTGATTTATACGTTTTGCAATATGTTTTCAAGTTCTCTTTGCACCCTAAACTGCATGATTTGGATTTAAACTGGTAAGTGACAGAAACGTACATCATCTGAAAACAAATGCACGAGTGCATAACTGACATAACTTCAGATGCCCTCCTAAGCCCATCTCCAACAAATCATGTAAACTTTAGATCTCCATAAATGCCAGATATTTACTCTTGCCATTTAGGTTGAATGTCAAAGCTGTTTCCATGTCTCAGACTGATACAAACACTGTAGATGATGATGTTCCTATCGCAACTATTCCAGATGTGTGCCTAACAGCTCAGGCTCAAAAAAATACTAAAACGCGCAAAGCATGCTAGATTAGAAGTGACAGAAATGAAGAAAATTTGTGTCATCGAAAGTGTCACACATTACCCTAACCCTATACTTTGCATGTCACAGTCGGCACTGTTGTATGTCACAGCTGAAACACTTGTTAACAGATTAATGTGGCAGATTAGTGCAGCTACCCTGCTCTTTAATCCAGTAATCCTGCATCAAAGGGTCATGAAGAACCTTTTTCTGCTGTAGTAAAAAGAGAGAGATGAAAGGAGAGGAATAATGAAGGACGGACTGGGAAAGATGGTCGTGTTGGTCGTGCGCACATAAATATTTTTAACACAGTGCTCACAAACCACACTTTCTAAGAACTTGGCAAGGAAAAAAAAACTTTCTTTAAATGGTGCCATTTCTCAACCTTTGCTGCTGAGCCTCTTTTTTGACATGGGCACACGGTTTAAGACACACTGCCTCTTTGTGTACATGTCTCCTGCCTCCCAACGATGTTTTGAACCACATTTCACTCTGACAGGAATTATAGATACATATGCTAACAGAGCTAATTCCCCAAGGCAGCATCACATTTTATGACACCAGAGGCAGAAGGTTGATCCGGCTGGATGGCTTGTGTATGTGCAAACGCACACACTGCAGCAGTCTTCATTTCTCTGACATTCAACTTGTTAATAATACCAGGAATGTTTCCTTTTAGATTTTTTGAAATAGATTTTCTGAAAAAAAAATAGCTTAACTTAAAAAAAAAAAGGTTTTGACTTCAAATCAAACTCCATTCAATAAAAATAATAGAAATGCACATAATGTGGATCCATCATGTAGCGTGAACTGAATTGGCTCCTGCCACATTAAAAAGATGGAGGCAAGTACATGAAAAGGAGGCAGCAGGCTACCCAGAACGCAAGGTTCTTTGTAAAGTGAATGTCCTTGAGGTTTCAATGATAGCGCTTGGCAGACTCGCTGTACCTGGGTTATTTGGAACTCACCATCTGCAGTCTTAGAGAAAAGGCAAAATGAACCTTGCTGAGATTTTGAGACTGGACAATAAGGACACAAAACTGCTCTGGAGGTGTTTGTGTGTGAAAGAACAAGGGAGATAGACCTTACAATGTTTGTGTCCAATTTGCAGTTGTAAAATCAACAGGAAATTTTCCTTTTAGAGATATTAAACCATATGTTTACCATATTGCTGGGTTTCAGACTGCTGAGATTGCATATACTCCATTGCTTCCAAAGTTTTCCATACACAAGTGTAAAATTTACAGAGCTGGAAATCATGACTTCTGCAGATCTCACAACATGATGATTTTTTTCCATTGAATAACCTGTCCCTGAACTGGACTGTAAGGCAACAAAAAATTATGGTTATGAGGTTGCTTGAATCCTCATCCGAGTAAATCACCATTTCCACAGTATCATCAGCCGCCAGTTATGATTGCAGCTGTACAATCTAAAGAAATAAGCATAGAGGTACTACATCATGTTATATTTTGTGCATGATTGTTCTAGTTGCATTGAGTCTCAACTAGTCTCTGAAATAATTTTTCAGTTACCAGTCTGTCAATCATGCATATTTGTGACAAAACTGCGCTGCTGTCATACATCAATATTATAGTTCTTGGTCAAGGTCCCACCATTATCTAAAGGGGGACAATTTGCTTCTTTTTTTTTTTTTTTTTTGACATATACCAATCATGTTCAGAATAGCCCTAAAGGACACACACATCATTTTGCAAATCAAAAAGCCATTAATGTGCCCCCCCTCATTATGTACAGAAGCATATACAACTAATTTAAGAGTCCAGATAATCAGTAGACACACTTCTGTCTGTCAGCGGACCTCTTTCCCTTTCTTTTCTCTCTTTGCCTTTTTCTCTCTCTCCTCTTGTCCATACCTTCCTGTACAGTGTGTCCTTCCTTTATAAGTGCAAGGCTCTTTTGTTGATTTTCAGAGCAGCAATTTGGCCCCAGCAAGAGGCAGAGGCAAGTAAAATTCTGCTTTGATGACTCTAAATGGAGAGATTATCTAAATGAAAGGCAATTATCCAAACCTCACCCCAACCCTCTACCCTTCAGTATCTCTGGGCCTTTTTATTCCATCCAATGCCCATGCTCCACCATCTCAGGCTATTCATCAGATTCACTACTTGATTCCACCTGTACTCCCTTTTCCCTTCTTTTCTTCATCCTCATTATGTTCTCCTCCCTTCATCATCTCAACCTTTTATTCCCGCTTCTTTAACCTTCTCTTTTATCTCCCCTTCTCTTTACATCCTATGCCCCCTCACCTGTCAAAACACACTTTTTTTCTGCTGTCTTTTATTCTCCTCCCTTTCCCCATTCCTGTTGCTTTTCCTTTTTATTTCTTCTCTCTTCTCTTCTCAGGGGAGCCATTAACTGAACTGGTCACATAGGCCCTTTATGAAAGAGAATGCTGATAAACATCCTACGTATTTCTATTTTGAGGTTAGCAACAACTGCATATTGGTTACATACAACCTGCACACGAATGTGTTTTTCAAATCAAAACCTAGCACTGTCCGAATTCAAACAATAATCCCCCCCAATTTAAAAAAGCTTCCATTCCAAGTGTAACTATGCTGAGTGAAGCGTACAACAGGCAATGTGTCTTGTTGGTTAAGTCTTTTAAGCCAAATGTCTTTGTTATAGTGAGTTCAAATTCATTCCATGACCTTTGCTGCATGAGTTGTCGCACTGCCTCCCTCTTGTCTTTGCTGTCAGTCACCACTGTGTTCACTCTAATGAAGCAGAAAAGTCAGAAGCTTTACAATACACCAGACAGAAACTGCTGGAGTTATCCTCAGTCGGGCTCCTAGCAGCTGATAGACAGTGAATAATGGGGACTGGCATACCGATATACACACATGCACACACGCACACACACACATACACACACTGACACACACACCCAAAAACTAACATCCCTGTCACAACAGAGTCAGCACAGAACAGAGGGGGACTCTCCAGTTACGGGGTCACTCTGTCTCATTTGTCTTTTTTCTCCTCTCTCTCCCATCATATCATTTTGTGCCAATGTCTGTCAATTTGTATATCTATCTACCCCCCTCTTTCTCTCTCACACAAATACAGTTATAATGCACCTTTTTAATAATCTTTTGTTTTTAGTCCAATGTTCCAGCACACCAGAGATCTGAAGTGTGGCTTTCATGCAGTGTTCTTTCCACGGCCTCTGCCAGTCAGCCAACATTTTGGCTGTGATCCTTTTGGCACCAGAATGGGATGTGTTTACCTCATAACCAAGCCAGGGCAGGATTTCCCAAAGGGAAAATAACACCAAAAAAACACCTGCATGTTGTTGTGAATCACTACACAAAGGTGATACAAACACTGTTCTCCTACTGAGACGCTAAACTGGACAAACAGGACAACAGCACTAAACGTAGCTGCTAAATGGGTACAGAACTCATTTGTTTTTGATAAGCCAATGGGCTGCCAAGATTTCAGCTCCTGTTTGCTTTTGAGAAGCCAAATGCCCAAACAATAGCACTTATTTGCTTTGGGACAGAAGATGAACAGAAAGTGTAAAGATACTTTTGGGAAACCTCAAACTACTGTATCTTCCAAAAAGTCTGTTCAGAACCACAGACAGAGACAGACTAACTACCATACAGAGACTGCATTCGATAAACTCCAACCAGCTACTAAGCTAAACAAAAAAGGAAAACATTTAGTCTGGTAAACACGACAGCACTTGAAAAAGACTTTATAGGTCAAAAGTGAAGGGTGCGTGAGAATGTGATACGCTCTCTAACCATTCAAACCATCTTGTCTAATGCCTGATCTTGTTTTCCGAGCTGTCTGTCTGTTAATTCAATCTTTGGTCAATGTCACCCAAGGAGACCAATGCACATGTTTTCCTCTGCCTGTAATGTGACATGCCACGCAATCTGATGTACGGAGGATTTTGAGGGTGACATTACAGGTTTCAAATACACACGTGCACACACAGTGACACAGACAAGGACACACACATACACACATTGCTCTTTCTTTTGATGCAAAATGCCAGCTCCCCTGAACCACAGACACAATTCTCCACGCTCCTTTGGGCTTCTGCTGTCAACTCTCCTGCCAGACGAGGAAACAGGCAACATCTATCATGAGCCACGAGATGACGTAATGTGGTTCATACCGCAGTAGGCGTTACAATAAGGTCAGAAGCAGTCTGCAGAAAATCAGAATCCCCTTTACTGTAAAATAAAAAGACGATGCTCTCGATTTCCTTTCACATTTTTGTACACATTGTGTATAGCTGCCTTTAATGGCAAACATCTGTTAGAGCAACAAAACATCTTAATGTTCAAAGGAGTGCCAGCTGCCATTGAGCGCAAATATAAAGACTAACTGGAGATGCAGGGTTTCTACAGGACATTAAAATATACCGATCCTAAGCCTAGGAGATGACGTAATGTGTTTCTTGTAAAAGTAGTTAATGTCATCATGCTAGACCTACTTTCAATATTTTTTGTTATATTTTTTTTGCAGAGCAACAGTGCCACTATGTGGACATTTAAGAATGCAGCAGGTTACATAAGAATTCAAAGGCCATGCATTACATCATATATCTGTATGTCACTGAAAACTGTATTTAACCCTGTTTGTCCCTACTGACGTGTTATGGTGATTAATTATAGGAGAAGACAATTCAGACATGCAGACATTAAAAGGTCATTGAGAAGTTACAGGATGTTGTGTGTAACATTGTACTTGAGAAGGAATACCTTTTGAACCGGGCTTTCATTTTCTTAATTGCACAAGCACATGGGACCACAAATGTATGCGTACACCCACCTGGATATTCACTTGATACTTTAAGAAAAAAACAATGTTAACAGATAACTGTTTTACTTTTTAAACCTTTTTTTCTTCGACAGTCTGTCGAGCAGTATGTATCGTTCTACATACTTAACGTATTATTCCCTGCTGGAGACCAAGGCACTAATATTCCATTAGGGCAAACCAAGACTGGAATATTGCAATGCATTAAAGGGCATTAGTGTTTATGAAACACATTAAATTTCCGCAGTCAACAAACAAGTAATTCAGCTTCTCTAAACATTTTTTTTCTTTTGAATGAAACTGAATGATTTATGTATCACACTACAACTTATAACACATATACTTATAGCACATTAAATTTAAATGATTTCTTTCTTGGTTTTACCTAAGCAAGTCTGTATTTGTCATTTTTCTTGTGCTTTTTCTTCACTGCATAATTCAACTAATCTCTTATACTGAAACAAAACTCTTACATGAGCTACAGTACTATGTCCTGACTTCTGTCTTTGAATGTGGTGTTGTTGAACACCAAAAGCCACAGGAAATTAGCAGGTACAAACATATTCCATTCCTATTCATACCGTTCTGTTTGTTTCTGCATTACCATTGTCAGAGATGTTGAGGGTCATGCTTTGTCCACTCCTCTTCTTCCTAAGGCTCATGAGTCTGGCCTGAGAGATCTCTCTAACAATGGAGGACAGGTGCTCCTTGTTGTTGTTGCCAATGTGGACCGGAGGAGAGGCTTTAGAGTCTCTATCTCCACTATCACTGCTACGGACCACAGACTTACTCTGGAGGACATAGAGGAGAAGTTCAGTTAATGAGAAACATGCAGACTGGGTTTTAACATTTGATGACTGACTGATCCTCCAGATCTTTCATCCATCTACCCAACCCTCATTAAGTTAACTCAAAGCAACTAAATTATACAGTAAATCAAATACTTTCCTCTATTCTGTGTATGTTCAAGAATTCCGCCCTCTTTATTTCTATGCAAGTGAACACTGTACAATATGCAAGCTATGAACATGTTGAATTTTTTATTTCCAACTTTGGGATACTAAAATAAAATTAAATAATCTAAATAATTCATGCAAAAGGCACATGTGATTCTTACATTTCCATTTTGCTTGGAGAATCTGTAGATAGGTGGTAGAGAATAAGCTTTCATTCTGCAAACAAAAAAGACACGTGTGTTTATGAACATAAATAAATATGAAGTGCTTGCCTTACAGCACTGATTAGCTATGTAAACCCTAATAGAACTAAAGTTAATCTACCACTTTTATTCATGTACAGCAAATTATCTAACATTAAAATAATATTTGATTCCAAGGGATGCAGGTTTCAGGAGATCTGAAAGCAGATATTTGCCCTGGAGGAGTAATTAGTTTCCATAGTGGAGCACATACAAACACAAACTCAGCGGTATCCAAGAACTATCCCTGGTAGTCATAGTATTCCATTTTTAAATTTCCACAATTCTTCATGAATGACTTTGGAGTCAACATACTGATGGATACTAATAATGTGGTTCATTGATCATTATTGTTACAATTGCTTTATGTTAAATGAATAACTTTAGATGCCTTACTCAGTATGAAGTACTTGTTTAAGGTTAGTTAGTATATGAAGAGATAGCACAACTGCACATTTCATGTAGGATCTAGTCACATGCAAAATGTCAAACTTATGTATGAGTCTGGGACATATGCTGTACAAGGGCAGAGAAGCAAGGAAGAAAATAGAAAATACCAAAGCTATTAAGGCTATTATGACATTATTTTGCTTTTGGTTGTGCTAATGTAAGGGGGGGACAAAAAGACTGAACACCCAACAATCTCATAAAACATTGTCAAGGCAAATCACAACACAAAGTTGCAGAAGAATTCATTTAAGTTTGCATTTGCTGTCAGGTTATTAGAAATCATGTTCCTCTTGTACATTTTCAACAGAGCAGTGTTTACCCATTGACTCTCCTTGTCCCTCTGGGTTTGGTGAAGAGTAGGTCACTATAGGCCAGCTTCTTAAATCTCTCTCTACCCACAGCCACATAAAGCTGACCGCTCTCCAGCTGATTCCCATCAGTCACCTGCTGACCTTCATAAGTGTAAATACTAGAAAAGAGACACGAGTGTCATGTGGTTATCTATTGAGAAAGTCAGCATAATGTGTATACAGTATATTTATATATCACAAGAGCCAAGATATTCAAAAAACATGTTAAGATTATTGTGAAGCAGCTTTTTATTTCATTTATATGCAAATGTATGCAGCAAGGTACTAGAAAATCTAATTAGATCATCTGCTATAATGGAAGAACATGTGGTGTAAGTCTGCAGTTCCTGTCATGTACTGCTCTTGAGTTTTTTTGTTAACAAGTAAAGAAAGAAATTATATTCTAATGTATGAAAACAAAACAAACAAAAAAAAAAAACAGTCCATGTGAAGTGTGAAGTTTTTTTCAATGTGTACCTTCGAACACCTCCCAAGACTTTCAAACCCATCTTCTCTGTGATCATCTCCAGTATTCTTTCAAATTGGCCCAGCATCCTCTGGTGGATCAACAGCCTCATGGCAGGGTTCAAGACATCGCCATTCGCTACCACGCTAAGTAAAAAACATACACATAGTAAAACTATGGCGGAACACTGACACAGACTGATTTCCATTAAAGTATATAAATGTATCTCTTACACACATTATAAATACTCAAATTAAGGGATATACAAAGATATATTTATGAGTGAATCTGAAAATTCTGCTGGAAAACTGAAAACAGTGTAAAATCAGAGGAAACTGAACTTACAATATTGTACATGGCTCCTTGATGGGTTTGAGGAATCGAGCTGACACAATGATTCGATTTGGTGGCAGTGGTTTGGCCTGGAAAAGAGGGATGAAATCAGCTGATAAAAACAGATGTCAGAGTACATCTATCTATCTATAGGTCCCGATGACAGGTGTTATGGAATTTTCTATCCTTAGGTTACACGAGGTCACATGTGAGCCTTGAGGCCTGAACCCTGTAGGGGTTTAAAGTCTGACCACCAGCATGAGTTTGGCAGAATGTGAGACCGACTCAGGAACTTCTGATGTACTTTGAGAGTGTCTCTAATTCTCCTCGGCCAAGCGTCAATAAATATTACAGCATAAGACATCAGAGGCTCCTGAACACTTTCTTCCCTCCTGACCTCACCATTGACCATTGAGTTCAGCAATTTCCCCACAACAACAGAGGACCTAAAAATACTTGAAAAGCTTGTTAGCAGACCAGTGTGTATTTAAGGGCAGCTCTTGTTTCCCAGTGGAGACTCTGAACAACACACTTGTACAAACTTCAGGGACTTTTGCCTTTGGGACAACTGGACTTTTGCCTTTGGGAGTCCAGTTGGTAAGGACAACATATAAGCTAACTCCAGCTCCTAAATATAGTTGTGCAGTCAACAGTGCTAATACTGTAGATCCTCAAGAGCCTCCTTGGAGAACCAGGACCACCAAGAATGGCAACATGATGTAGCAGAATGTGTTTACTGTAGACAATGATGTGTTTATTCATTTAAAAATCCATCCACTTTTTAAATTGTTTTAATGTTTGTGCTGTGAGGAATTGCAGTAAACTGTCTAAAAGAACAAGATTGTTTTAAATCAAAAGCTTTTATCCCTAAAGGCAAAGAAAAAGAGATATTGTGTGCACTAAAAGAATCTGTTTCTCATCTCTGTGACAACAAAAGAATGAGCTCTCTGTGATCCTTTGAGGTTGCGAGGTTGCAAAGAGTGAACACTGCAGGTCCTGTCCCATAACACCTGGTAACCCACTGTGACTCTAAGACTAAGATTTTGATCCTGTGAGAGAGGGAGAGAGAGATAAGGGAGGAGGTATATTAAAAGTCTTCTGGGGTCTGTGAGTGCACCCTGGCAACAGAAGTGTGAAGGTGAAAAGTAGAATTAAAAAACATACTTCATAAACAAGGTTTGGGACATATACAGATGTTCACCAGTAACAAGGCATGATGCCAGGCCAAATATTGACTGCATAGAGAAGCTCTTACAACGCAGACAATAATTAAACATTAAAATGCATTTTCATTCACATGTTTTCTGGAATGTCCAAAATCCCTGCAAATGCACTTACATTTGAATCATTATCTCCTTATGTGTACTGCAGACCACAGAGACTAATACAGCCTGTAGCTAGTAACCAATGTAAGCAAGGAACAAACAGAAACAAGCAAGGTGAGGCATGGATCAGTCCCCAGGGAGCTAGAAAACCTAGATTTCTTTCTATTGATGCTCAGCATGTGACATTTGATTGTACAGCGGGAAAACGTCCTACTGCACATCCATGAACATATTTAGCTTAACAAACAGCATTATTCTGTACTGTTCTAAGCTTACATAGATTTAATAAGCATTGAGTGATGAAACCTACAGCAAAACAGGTACTTTTAACAGGAAAACCATGTACTTTAAATGCAGCTCATACACTTTACTACATTGCACACCGACTCTATTCCATCTAGAGTGTACAGATATCAGAGGCAGCTAAATCAATAACCAAATACAGTGCTAATTTGTGGTGTAAAGGCTTTGTGCATAACTGGTGGTGGAAATAACTATGATCAATTTTCATCTCACGTAATCCCTCCATTGATAAACTAACATGACTGTTGATTAAAAGCAGCAGTTTTAATCACTACTTAAAGTGGGTCCTCTTAAGCTCACCCAATCAAACATAGATCAATAAATAAGCTAATTTAATGGTAAAAGGACATGTAATAACAACCTGGTATAAATATTTAAAAAAATCTCTTAATAGTTGAGACTATTGTCAGAATATGGATCTTGAGCTGTGATCAGAATAAGCCGCATACTGGCTGGTACATGGTACATCTGAGTCAGTAACAGTAACCTGCAGTTAATCCTTCCTATAATGCTTTCAAAATCACGTAAGGACAAGAAACAAATTTCCCAAGCATTCAGTCAGATAAGAGTTCTCATTATTAATCGACACAATCAGGCAGGCAATCGATGTGAGATTGCTGTTCATTGACTACAGTTCAGCATTGCCCCCTCTACGCTCATCACAAAGCTCAAGGACCTGGGATTAAACATGTCACTGTGCATGCGTATCCTTGATTTCCTGACGTCCTTAACAGCGGTACAACTCAAGGCTGTGTTCTGAGTCCCCCACTGTACTCCATGTACACACATTACTGTTTAGCCAATTCGGACTCCAACACCATCGTCAAGCTTGCTGAATGCATAGCTGCAGTGGGCCTGACCCCTGATAACAACGAAAAGGCCTGTCTAAAGGAAGTAGTGCGTCTGGTCCACTGGTGTGAAGACAAGAACCTTCTCCTAAATGCTGTTGCTGCAATGCAATTTCCCAGTTTTGGGATTAATAAAGTATTTCTAATCGAATCTAATCTAATCTAAACACCAGCAAAACTAAGGAGCAAAGAATGGTTCATTCATCTTAACGTACAATAGGTGATGCTCCGTCCTGCCTTAAAGACAGGGTAGGAGAATCATTAGGGATCCCAACTACTGGATACAACAGCCCAGCAGTAAGAGGCACAGAAAGAGCTTCTACCCTCAGGCCGCTAGGTTTTTTATTCTTTATTCCAAATTAATTTTACATTTTTTTAACAAATTGTAGGAAATGTATTTCACTATGATTGTACCTGTATGTGACAATTAAACTTGAACTTGAGGTTAAGTGAGGTTGTGATGGGGAAGCAGGGTGCTTATACACTAAATTGGCTCTTTTTATGCTCACCACGTAATCACAGCAGCAACCAACAAGCCCTTGAGGTTTTCAGTGATGAATACGCTTCTTGCTAGCAGGTGGTAAGACAAAATCAAGAACACAGAGAGTAGCTCCTGATTTTTTTTGGTATGATTAACATGTTACAGTGGACAGGCAGGGCACACATATCCAATTCTGAGGATCTGGCCAGGGGAGGTCAAAGACAAAGAAAAAAATGTGCTCCACTCTGCTACTACAGAATACCCTGACAAAGACCTTGCCATTATTTTCTTTGACTAAAAGTAGCATGTCAAACCTTTTGCATCTGTTTTTGCATATGCCCATAAGAACATGAATGGATCAATATTGTTTGGATTTTAATGCTAGTGCACATATGTGTGCCTTAACCATATTAAGTTTTGTTATTAAAAACATAACTCTTATTTTGAAAGAGGACCTGCAGTTGACTTTTAAAATAGATGAGCCTGTGTGCTACCTGACTTTAAGCTGCCCTTGTTTTGGCTGTGACTTCATAGCTGGTGATTAAAGATGCATTGAAAGGAGGGATGATTATGATCTATAAATCAATAATGCATGGCCATTGAGACGACAACAAAGTGATTCTTCACAGAGAACAATAGGGAGGAATGCTTAACATTACACCTTGCTTAAATGATCTTTCTAAAACCTTTACACTGTGTGTGGGGGCGTGAGTGTAGAGGTGATGTTCCCAAATCCTCATGTATCTTGCATCTAGTGGCCGTTTCAAATGTTGAAAAGTTAGATTGAGTCAGGATACTGTAACTGAAACTCTGCCTCGAAAACATAGCATGTGAAGGGTTTCATTTATCTCTAAAACTAAATAATAAAAATAAAAAAAATAAAAATAAAAATAAAAAAATGATGACCTAGCTCATTCTTGGCAACTACATAACTGAGCACAGCTGGAAATTCATTAAAAAAATCATCTCCATATGTGATTAGTTTTTTTGTGCCGTATAAAGATTTAGATTTCTGTCATGCCCATATTAGCTCACTGTTAAGATGTCGTCCAGGCAACAGTGCATGAGAGCGTTTCCAAGTAACTGATAGACTGGTGGTAAATCCTCACTGAATCAAGTGAGTCTACCTATAATACTTCTTGTAAAACTAAAGGACCGGGAGGTGGAGTGGAACATGAGGATCATTTCATGGCAAGGGCATGCAAGGATGCACCACACCCAAAGACTGTCTGGATGATTCACAAGACTATATAAATTATGTAAACGGGTTCCATCTCTGCAGATTATGTTAATATGATGCCAAAGATTGGAATTCCAAGCACAGTTATTGGCAGCTGTACCTTCACGAAGTACCACAGCACCATGGTACCTTTTTTTCTCATCAAGCTGGGGTCAAGTCATGTCAAGTCTTAAAGAAAATAGACATATGTGAATATACTGCTGTTCGCTATAACTATTGTCCTACCTTACTATAGACATTTTACTGCATTCAAAATGTACTCACCTTTCTTGATTGTTTGGACACAAGAATGACATTAAAGAGGCCATGCTTACTTTAGCAGCACTTTTTTCACTTACCTGCATTGGAAGAGTCTGCAACATCCTCTTCCTTCTCATGCCAATCAGCTGGTAACTACAGACCAAACATAAAAAAGTATATATTATACACAGCACTCTGATTTTTTCAGTCACAAACTAATAAATATTGCTATATTCATCAATTAAGGTTGTGAATGTGCTGGCACATTAATTTATATTAAGAGATATTCATCATATTGTGTTTTCTTTGTTGCCAGCTGTGCTGCCATAACACAGTTGAAAGTAATATTATCTACCTCTTATTATAGTACAAGTCAGTTAACGCAGAATACATGTGTGCTGTAGCTCCTCATTATGCATAAGTACAAAATATGTACTGTGTAAACGTACATAAATAGTGAGTTCATAAATCATTCATGTATTTATCATCTTTTGCATTAGAGCTGATTTTCCACACATCTCCTCTGGGTACTGAAGCAACAGTGTGGTATGCAGGATGGTGACTGTGTAAGTGCATTATATATCCCATCAGTTCTGTAGCAGAGGATATATTGTATGCCATACCTAGATTTTCCCCTGGAAATTTAGAAATACCTATATGTCAATAAGCATGACGACAGTATACAAACTTCATGCCTCCAGAACTCCTTTCGACTCAACTGCTTCACCACTGCATTCTATGAATAACTTGCTGCACAAATCTCATTAGCTGCAGTATAAATACACTTATTTTTAGGCCAGGCAAAGCACGCTTCTCTACAGCGCTGATCTCATCTGCCTCGTGCTATGACTCAGCATTGGTGCAAAACTGTTGAGTCACATAAACATAAACTTTAAGACCATGGCTCAGTGACTGCATTTATGCATGTAGACAATGCTTGGGCCAGTCAGTGTGTGCAGTGTATTTCAGCTGAGAGTTTAATTATTTACTGTTAACAGTAATTATCACTGGACAGCCTTCCTGCAGGCAACAGATGGGTTACCTCTGGTCACAGTTGTATGTCTATAATACACCAGTATGTATGCATATGTTTATCAACTTTTATCTTTAGGCTTAGTCACTGTCAGAAGAACATTTGAATATTATTTTGCCAAACGTTAGTTTAGTCTTACTCCAGCCTTTTGAATCTCTCCCTCCCAGCAGCGACGTATTGCTCCCCGCTCTGCAGACTCTCCAAGCAGTCCACCTTGTGGCCTCCTCTCGGCGTGTAGATGTTTCTCACTGCTCCAAACGGGGCTTGTATCCCGCCGGTTACCTCTCTCAGCAAAGTCTCGAAGTTGGACACTCTCTTTTGGTTTATCACAATCCGGCGTGCCTCATAGTAAGGATCACCGTTCCGGAACATGAAAATGTTCTTCACGACGGGCTGAGACAGAAAGTTTGGCTTTTCCGAGCTCATCGTTGTGCGTAAAAGCTGGCTGACGCGCGACGGAGAGATCTTTTTTATAATAAACTTGCAGCAGGTTGATCCCAATTGCGAGACAAAAGCTTATAGGCCATTATAATGACATTAAAGCTGGTCCATCTTGGCCAAGCGTGTAGGGTTGAGTGGAGATCTTCGAGGATGTCAGCAGTTTGGACACAAAGTCGTTCAAGGCAAAAGGCTGCTCACAGGTGGATGATGATGTTAGTGAATAAAAATATGACCACGTGCATGGACGTGTTGATGTGCCCCGGCGTTATAAGTGACAGCTCTCAAGAAGTTATGCAGAATAGCAATCCGTTACAGAGAAAACGGTGCAGAGTCAACCGTGTGCACCGCTACGCAGCAGGTGATGCTAGAAGCCAAACGGGTTGATGTAGGCTGGGCATCATGGGAACTCATCTGTTGGGATGTATCTATGGGAACACGCGGCTCTTCTCTCACCGATTACCAAGGACCTCACACAGCCGTAATCAACAGGTAGTCAATCATTAACTGGCGAGGAAAAAAAATAGACTTACTTAATAAAATGCGCTACCAGTGTGAATAAAACAAAAGTAAAGATGCACGACGAGCTATGCGGGCAGAGAAAACGAAATTGTAGACCAATGTGTAAAACTCAGTCGCTGTAAAACTCTCCAACAGCCACGTGAGAAAGTTAATTGGGTATCAAGAGACCAATTGGAAACCCGGTGACATCCCGAAAGTGGGACAAAAAACATGTTTGTTTTGTCTACTATATTTACCCTGCACAGCAACAGGGAGCTCTCCATGTCCTTACATTATTATCAAGTGGCACGTTTTCTGTTGCAGCATATAAAGCCAGAGGAATTGAATGCATAGATTAATTAGCCTAGTTATTTTTCAAATGTCAAATGTAAATGTTTTATTTATTTTTATTTTAAGCTTAAATCTAAATAAAAATAAATAACGTATAGCATACGTTATGTATATATTTTAGACTATAATAAAAGTTGTGATATCGCTGCAACAGCCACAAAGTTTAATTTCTGTGAATGTTTAAGCTTTGTCAGCTGCCGTCCGGTGCCAGATGGCTAATCATGACCAAAACCTCTTTGCCTTCTCCTTCACCTTATTGTCGTCATAACCTCTTTCAGCAGCAGCAATCAACGGCAAGATTGCTAATCCATTGGGGCGTGCTGGGTGGGGGTGCCAGCAATGAGTTAGATCAGGGCCAAAAGCCTTGATGAAATGAACTTCAATACAATACAGTAGATGTTGGGGGGGCGGGGGGGGGAGAAATATATATATATATATATAATTTTTGATATAGTTATTGTTCTGGCTTGTTGTAACCGCACCTAAATTTGAGAGCTGGTCCATCTATTACCTGATTGTGCTAGTTGGCTAATTTTCCAGCATGTTATTATTAGGTTCTTTTTTGTTGAATGTGGACTGGATAAAACGATGTAGGCCATACCTGATGCAAGCAGTGGCAATCCTTATAGTCTGAATGGTGAATCTGGTAATAATTAACTTATTTTTTATATATATATTTGGGATACTTACTTTTACTTTTACCTAAATGCATCTGTTTTGGTATTCACAAGGCAGGTGATGAAGTTTTGACATTTAATCTGGCTCCATCTCTCTGACAACATGATATGTCCACATGATAGATTTCCATGATGAACTTTATACACTCTATTCCAGTGACACTCAACTTAAGACCCACATGCCAAATCTGGCCTGCATAGTCTGCCAGGTGGCCTGCTGACCATTTTTTAATTTATATTGAAAATAAAATTGGATTATTTTGTTTGTTTTATACCATACCTATAGTTTTAAAGTTCAATAATGTTCCTTGACTGTTACTTGGGAAGTTGGATATGAGCAGTGATCAGCTCAGGTAATAATTGATTTATAGAAGAGAAGAGAAGTTGAGCTGAGCTGCATGGGGTTGCTGTGACTGGATTTATCTCTTGCCAAGACGATTATAAGGACAGCATACAGGGAAAGGCTGACAATGAAAACAGGCAGTTCAGTGACAAGTTGACTAATAAATTTCCTTTTATTAGACACCATCATGGGTCAAAACATGTTCAGCGCACCAACTGTTAGCAACACAAGAAAAAAAACAACAACAATATTTTCAGAAGTAGGAGAGGGTAACCTCCTCAAACCAATATCAGGCACTGAGTGAACCTCGGTATGGAGCAGCCCTGAGCCAAAGTAGATGAAGACCATGAGTATTTTAATGAAGATGAGAAATCAGTTTGACAGTAGGTGGCACAAGAGAGCAGGTGAACCTGAGGGTCTCCAGTTAGGCACTTTTGTTACTTGAATTTTACTTAATTTTACAATGTTTCCTCATTGAACTCACTTAAATGTTTTTGAATCAGATTTATTTGGATTGCCCTGGATTGAATTTATTGCTTTGAATTTAAATTATTCACTTGGATGTGAATCGATTACAATTTAATTGAACTGAATTATTAACTTGAATTTGATTAGGGGACCATGCTCAGGGAGTTTGAGAGTCATGTCCTTTTTGCTGCACGATGAATCAGGCACAGAGGGAGTGTGATCTGGGGGGGATAGCGTGAGCCTCAAATGTGTTAAGCTCTCCCAGTGAAGCTCCTCTGTGCAGAGAAGGAAGAGAGCTACTCTGTGCAGAGAAGGAAAATGATGACAACACCAGGTCAAGGTTGTTAATATGTCTATCGACACCGACCTTCGACCAGGAAGGGACCGTAGTAGTAGAAAAAGAGGAGATGATTCTGGGGGTAAAAGCTGTAATATTAGCAACAAGTTATTAAAGAAAATGGTTAAATTCTCTCATGAAAAAGGTAAATATCAATGTATCTAACTTCATTACTTAATTATTTAATAAAGTCTGGTTCTCTGTCTCTGTTCATCGGTTGGTTCACAAGTTATTTGAAGTTTTTAGTCTCATTTCACACATCACAATTCATGTAGTGGATCATTAAACTTCCCCCCTGGTTTCAGATGTTTTTATCTTCAACTTCCCTTGTCTTATTTGTCTTTTAGAGGAGAGTAGAGGAAAGAAGAATAGAGGAGCATCTGATGTTCTGATGTTTTTAACTTGAATACCTTTTTATCTTTCAGAAAGAGTAAAGGAGGTGGGGTGGAGAGGAGAGAAGAGGGGGCGATGAAGCAATATATAGTATAAAACATTTAATGTAAAATGCAAATATCAAGTCATTTAATATGTTTTCCATGACACCAACATTTAATTGTCATGGTTTAACTTTTGTAGAAAATATAGCAGTAGTGAGGTATTACTTTACACTTCATTAACTTCTAAAAATGGGAAAATCTTTGCTTGAATATCTATCCAATAAAATCACATAAACAACTGTAAGAGACGTACAAGCAGCAGGTCACTGTTCCATACCCCGACATCCTCAAGTCTCTATACATACATGTCTATACTATCTTCATTATCATTATCTAGGACAGTGTTTGCAATACGTGGAGAATTTATTTTTGGTGGTTGAGGCCTGGGAAATGTCATGTGCATGTATTTGGAGTGATCTGTAGTGCATGTATTTTGCCAGCAGAGGGCAGTGTACGACAAAAAAAAACCAAAAAAAAAAACAAGCCACACAGTGGATCAACACACACACACACACACACACACACACACACACACACACACACACACACACACACACACACACACACACACACACACACACACACACACACACACACACACACATTTCTGTCTTGGTGTGGAAAGTCATACTTGTTCTGTGAGAGGCTGTAGTCTAGATGTCAAAACTCTAATCAACAAGTCTTGTTGGGTCAGTCAGGTTGTTGATGGTGTGCATCCTCTTTGACACAATGTTAAAATAAAGGCAATATGATATAGTGTAGTGAAACTCTAAATAAGAAAATCCAATTTTCATCCACCTGTCCTTGTGTATATCCTTTCAGTTTCACCGTTAGTGGCAAGACATGAAATTATACATAATTGTTGTTTTTTATTGGATGTGATAATGGCACCTTTTAAGCCCTATCCTCGCATGGCCAAAATTGCTTTGCAATTGTCCTAGCTTGACAACATTTAAAAAAAACGCATAGCTAACACCTATCACAGTGTCAACATATGGAAGAAAGGTGACATTAACAAACACACACATTTAGATTAATGCAGGTTCCCCCTCCATATAATACAACATGGAAAACCAATGACAGATACTTGACAGTAGGAGTGACACCAAAAGGTTTACGGTCACACATCATCAATGGAACAATTCTAAAGTGAATATTTATATTTAAAAATCCTTTCATTGAGAAGAAGACAATTATGTATGTATTTGAAAAATGATGTATTTGTTGTAGTAACAATTCCTTCTTGCCAGTTGCAATCTGGGTACTGCAAGCATATCAAGGAAACTTAGTCACACAGGCACAAATGGTGCAGGGATTTTGCGCTTGGTCAGGGATGAAATAGGGTGAAATGACAAAGATGACACATTTTATCTTCAAAGTATTTATTTCTGTCTTTTCCCCTATTTATGGTCCAGTAAATAACCTATAAAAAGTAGCTACTAAACAAGACTTTCAATATCGGACACCCACATGCACAACAGGAGGTTAGTCTGTCCTGCCCTGAATAAATATGACTGGTTCCTTTTGCAAATGGTCAATAGTATAAAGACCTTACAAGAAAAACCTAACTCAAGAATTATGGACTGGCCACCCTTTGATTAGAACAGATGTCAATATATCCAAAAGCTTTATAGACAGAAATTATTCCTAAATGTTGTCTGCTGTGGATATTGGGTCCTCTGTCTGTGTGGATTGTACCTGAGACAGTGTGTTTTGACTCTCTGGTTACTGTAATGAACACTGTTGATTCGGGGTCATGCTGACCAATCTTGAAAAAGCTCCCAACAATTAGAGAGACTCTTCACCATGTCAGTATGTCTGCTTGAGTATGTCTTTATGTTTCCCTATTTGTACTTTACTGTTTGGACATTACACATAGATCTGATTGGAGTCTATATGGTCAATGTCTCATTTTACTGAACACAACATTATGATGGATCATTGATCTTTATTCATTTTGAGCAGCACAAGAATTGAACAGGGATCCTGACATTTTTGCTACCAATGATAACAATTTTGAGACTTTGCCTATATCTCTACAACTTCTAAAAGAAACTTACTGAACTGAACAGGTAGCATGCATTTTATGATGAAATGTGAATCAGAGAATTTCAATTTAACAAGAAAGAAAGGGAAAGGCAAAACAGAGAGGGACGCTTTTAAATGTAATAATTTAATTAATTAGACTTTATTTGACAGTACAAAACAAAGTCATACAGTCAGAAACACCACAAGGCACAGTACAGCAGCACAGCCATACAATTTGGGACATAATTAACCCTTCAGTGTGTTACATGTACCACAAGGTGAAAACAAGTCATTGCTGACCAGTTTGAAAATGATGTATTCTGATAAAACAGAAAGAGTTCATGAGAAGAAAGTTTCCATGTAATTCTCATGAAGATCATTAAGGCTAATATGTATCAACTTCACAGTAACAAAGCAATAATCCATATATATATATACACATATATATGGTCTTGTTATTATATTATATAATACAATACAATACGATAAGCTCCTCTACATTACATTTACTTACACAGATATATAACTTAAATTACTTCATATATTACATTACACACTATTTGTTTGCAGTTCAATAAAAAGCAGCTTTTTAAACAGTCTTGAAACATGGAATAAGATTCTGTAAACTGTAAAATTAAAGCTTTATGCTTTCTGGAAATGTGACAGTCATAGCTTTCAGATCACCACCTGAAACTTTGTGGGAAGAAAAACATACACAACTAAACAAAAATGAAACAAGATCATTGGCACTAATTTGTTATATGGGGCAGAGAGATCGACCTCGTACGATGAAGTTAACAATCAAGTGGTCTATTGATGAAAAGAAAGAAAATCCCTTGGCAAAAAATCCTCATGTGAGAAAGTGATATCTGAATTTCTCTGAATTTAGTCTTTGGTTGATTGCATCAGCTGTATAGCTGTTTTTGTCAGTGTGTCAGAGAATTATTTGGAAGTTGACAAGTTTCGAATGAGTGTTTGTTCAATAATTAGGCTGATAGGGCTTTGAGGCAGCTGTATAAATCTATTTTAGTCTGATTATAGACAGGTCCAGTTTTAGCATTTTTATTCACCCATTTGATGGAATGAGAGTGTTACACTTGAGAACACTACCTGCCTGCACTACTGGTCAGACTGTTTCTTTTGGTCCATGCAACATAACTAAAAACAGGAAAACGTTGAGAGGAAGTGACTTCTATTCTGAGTCAGTCAGTCGATGCTATTGATTTGTAACTGATGAGTCCTTTTGGCGTATGAAAAAAATAGACACCACCTAGTGAGAAAGCACGGGTAATGTTTATTGAGACATAGTTTTAGTTTATTCAAACGTTGTTTTAAACCTGTTGGTGAAGCTCTCTTAGTTCTATCTGAAAATTGTTTTGATGTAAACAAAAGTAAACTTGTCTTGTTGAATGTTTTGTAACAGTCATTAAGAAGAGCATGTAAATAAATAAATATTGCAAACAAGACATGAACATGGACTGCGATTTAATAAAAGTTGTGGTATTCATTACATGCCTCACTGATAAAAAAAAAATATTGATAGATTGAAGATGACTGAGAAAATATAGAAAACAAACAAACAAATAATTTAAAAGAAAAATTGTATCTGTTAGTTACACAATACTTTTCCAGATCTTGTCTGGAAAAGTCCTCACCCCATATACATAAACAAAATACTAAAATTTTTTATTGTATATTTTGCCTCAAAGAAATACCATGCCATTTTGAGTTTTACTTTTTTAAAATTATGTGTCACTATGCACTTGACACAGTGTAAAATAAACAACTGATCCTTTCACCTGCTCACTACTCATTCTTATGTATGCAAGCAATTCTAAGAACATTTCTCACACTGTAACAAGTGCAAAATAATAAACTAACAGGCTAGAACTTGCATGGTATTCCTTCAAGAAAAGGTTGGCAGCCAGTGCAACACAATGGTGGGGAGGGTCAATGCACAGCTTCACACATCCACTGTTAAAATCAAAGAAAACTACAATTTCTATAGGTTTTTTTGTCGGCACTTTTAAACTGTTCCCATTACCACCACCACCACCACTGTGATCGATTCAAATGGCTATTTCTTTCTTCTTCTTCTTAGCTCTTTAGACCTTTGCTGTGAACCCATTCAACCACATGTCCACACTCTCATTCTCTCACTCTATATGTATTTTTCAGACCACCAACCAGTGATGCAGCTGTGGAAAAAAAAAAAGAATATGCATGAAGTAAAACACGGTATCATTCTACTGCACTAGAAATAATTCATCAGTCAGTTAACTGAAATAGGCTAGAAATCGGTAATATCATCAATATGAATATTTGTCTAAAACCTGCAGATAAAAAATGAATGATCAGGACGTCAGCACTTACTGTGAACTGACGAACCTCCCCATTGTCTACCAAATGATGCTCTGTCTCTGGGGTGATGGCATAAGCCAGTCTCTGTTTCAGGTGAAAAGGCAAAGAACAAGTGATATTAAGAATTTCTAAAATAAATATCAAAAACAGAATACTTAATCTTTAATTATTACTAAACATTAAAGATTATCATTTATACTGGAAATTACAACAACTGATTTCCCTTCACTCCATTTTTGCCAAGATGTCAAAGCTCTGACTTACATCGCAAAACTTTCCAGGCAGCGTGCAGAGTTTGTAGATGGCGTAGAGAGGCACCATGGTCATTGAGGAAATGGCCAGACACCATCCTACCATGTTAGCCCATGGAGGAAACATGTAGGAGCCATAGTTTGGAGGGTTGAATGTGGCGAAACTCACCACCACCATAAACTATGGAAGAAAATGAAACAAAAAAGTTTGAAAATCAAATTATGTCAGTGGGCCAATTGGGGCAGCTGTGGCTCGGAAGTAGAGCAGGTCTTCCACTAATCAGAAGATCGGCGGTTTGATCCCCGGTTCGATCCCCTCCAGTCTCCAGTCGAAGTGTCCTTGGGCAAGATACTGAACCCCAAATTGCTCCCGAAGGCTGTGCCATCGATGTATGAATGTGTACGAATGGTTAGCCTCTCAAACTGATGAGCAGTTGGCACCTTGCATGGCAGCCAGTGCCATCAGTGTATGAATGTGTGTGAATGGGTGAATGAGATACGTACTGTAAAAGCGCTTTGAGTAGTTGGAAGACTAGAAAGGCGCTATATAAGTACAGTCCATTTACCACATAATATTATGATACAGGATGTCAGCATTAGGATTTCTACTAGCAGTAAAAAAGCTGCAATATTTATGTTGCCAAACCATTAGAATGAGTCCACAGTGAGAATTGGTGGGTGTGTTCAATGATAAACCATGTTTTCTTAATATCATTAAATCACGCCTTACATTAAAACAAAGGTTGACGAAAATAATATCTTGATCATGTCTACGTGTCTTGTGAGGATAAGAACTGCTCTCCTAAATGTAACTTCTGGCCAGAACCAGAGTAGTTCAGGCATTGTGTAAGACTGACCCTTACAATGTGTCCACTGTTATCCAAGAGATAGAGTTGTGGTGGCCTACAGTAAAAGCACTTAAGGAGAAGCTGGAAAACATCTGGACTTGTCTGTTTGACTAATGATAACCACTGCACTGATGGATTGTTGGATACAATACATAGTGGGAAGTCAATACTTTTATCCTATGTTGAACGTGTTTTGATTAGAAGTAAAAAAGGAATCTGTGCACAACTCACCAAGAGGAAGCAGGGGCTGACAAACTTCCAGCACAGCCTCCAGTACATTCCTGGTCGCTGGCCAATCATCTCTTCAATGTCATCACTAAATCGGTCCACTCCTGAAACACATGGAAGTACTTGCTGTTAATTCCAATGGTTGAATACAGACTTTAGATGGTGGAAATATTATGAGGCGTATTATAAGGCGTGCTTATGTATTTGGTCCCTATGCATAAGTTTAAATCAAAAGTTCATTGAAAAACCTTTATAGGTTGTAAAATCCACAGTTTGACCATTCTCACTAACTAAAGTCTCTCTGCAAACCCTGTCTTTCTTTCATAAACCTGGTTGTACATTTCCATGTCATGCTTTCTGCCTGCGAGGCATCTCTAACTGCAGAGAAATATATCCAGACTGACGACGAGATATTCAGCACAGCTAAATGTACTTATGTAGTGGACAGCAGAACGAAAGACCACAGTAGCCAGGGGTCAATGGTTCCTGTCAGCAGTTATGAGGATGCCTTAGGCCTGATTTATTTGACTTGCCAAGGTCAGGACCCACCAAAGTGGGTCAATAAGTTGACCCCACAGCCTGGGACCTGGTAAGTATTTAGACAAGTATGAGACAAGACTCAATATCGAAGTTCAGGTCAATCATTTCCCCTGACCTTTTGATTGTTTTCAGAATATTTTATGCCAGCTGGTGTTTCAGAAACAGAGGGTGAGTTTTTCACACTCTATGGAAAGTCAGATTTTCTTGTTTTCAGCTGGTGGGGCTGTAGGTAAAACACCCTGGAGACATATCATTCACTCCAGAAAACTCTCTTATCTCACAGAGATAAACAACAGTTTATAGAGATTTGGTTTTGTTGGAGGGACTAAACCTAAAAACATATAGCATGTGTGCAATTCTGTAAAATTGAGTGTCAATAGAGTTTGGACATCTGGAGAGAAATTGACTTTGAGCCCCCCCCCACTTGCCACCCACGACAATCTACAACCTAGCTATTAGACAGCTGATTCCTGTCCATGACAAATGGGAATTGCCTGTTCCCCAGCTGCAATTTTCTTTATGTGGTGGCTCACCACTGCTGAGTGAACACAGAGGTAACACTGGCAGCAGTCAAAACTCGGGTTGTCTAACCTCACCAAGTGCCACAGCTACAGTACATCCTTGTACCTGAACAATACATGCACAGAGACTGAAGAGGCCAAAACTATTAGTGGGAATAGACCCTCCTGTTGCAGTATCCTTACGTCTAATAGAACTATGTTGCATTGAGGCACATCACACTTACACCAACAGATTTCTCATCAGACCCCTAATAAAGCATCAGCTTTGCTGACCATGAAAACATGAATCTTCTGTTTTCCTTTGTCTTTTCTTCTGTCCTTGTTTCTCACCATAAAACCATGCAATGCCGATGGCTTCAATAAGCACTCCAAAGAGAATCGATGTTCCTGCAGCAAAGTGGTCCAGCAGAGTGAACACATACATCCCACCCTGGAGAAATATAATGAATATTTAAGAATTGTGTTATTTAAAGTTTCATCATACAGGTTGGGTGAGAATAAAAAGAACAAAACAACTCTAGCAATTCAGTTCATTGCATTTACAGATACACAGATACACCTTCTGATTAAAACTTTGAGTAGCACACTGTTACAACCAGTATTTCTACACTATAACCATAGTGCAAACATAAATAGTAATAAAACAAAACACACAAATAAGAACAAATATCCAACAACAGGATGCCCAATATGAACCTTACATTTGTAACACAGAAGAGGGATATGAGAAAGGTGGCCACAACAATGAATAGGGTGAACAGCTCTCTGTGCTTGTGGAGAAACTTAAACTCATCAATCAGCCCTGTGATCACCGACTCCATCCCACCCATCTACAACAGAAGACACAAGAGTTAGACTAAAACACGAGACACTGAGGCTCCAAATAATAATAATTGCAAAATGAATTGTTTGTTCCAAATTTAATTCAATGAGTGGAAGCAAAAAAATAAATAAATATATAAAATAAAACACCAGAAATATTGCAGCAACAACACAACCTATCTGATACAATTTATGTCACAAATAAGGAAAAGCCACACATCACCTGGATGATAACAGGTGACAACAAAAAACAGGAGTCTATGTAAGTGTTTGTGTGGGTGCACACTCACAGCACTGTCAATTCCCAGTGTCAACAGCATGATGAAAAAGATAACCGCCCACACTGATGACCCAGGTAATGTTGCAATGGCTTCTGGGTAAATAACAAACACCAAACCAGCACCTGAAGAACAAGAAATCCACGATTAGGAAAGTGGAAAACAACATAAAGACATACATGCACAATCTCTAACATACATTAAAACCATTACAGAGTAGACATAACATGTGCTGTAACAAAAGAACTGGGGGAATGAAGCATGGTGGAGAAGAGTTTGTGCAGCATGTTTGATTTTAATCGACTTGTAAGCAACCCAGTTCCACTAACCGCAGTGGTGGCATTTGAATCCAGTCATTGGGTTCATGTGGGTTTTCTTCATTGATTACATCTTGGTAACTAAAGATAGCTCATCTTAAATGTTATTAACTCTTGGAATAATTAAAGAATGCACATTATCCTGCTTCTACTCAGCTTTTTGCAGTGTGAAGGAAATTTGATATTTTCCTGCAACATAGAGAGTCCTGTTTAACTTGTATTGATTGATCTCCAAATTTCCCCACATTTTCTCCAAATTTATGTGAGGACAAGTAGTACAGACAAATAATACCATACCGTCTCTGGCAACTTTGTCCAAGGCTACGTTGTGCTTGTGGGACATGTACCCAAGGAAGGAGAAGACGACAAAGCCAGAGAAGAAACTGGTCAAAGAGTTGATGGAGCTGGTGATGATGGCGTCTCTGGATCAATAAAATCAAACAAGATTAGAATAAACAGTCCAGAATGAGAATATAAAAAATTCATCAGCCATCGCACAGTCAATATCAATGTAATTGACCAGCCAGTCAATTAAAGCGTATGTCAGGGGCGGGTCAAGGCCTGTCTCCTCATGGCTTTTTCCAGGAAAGAATGGTAGCTTGCTGTAATGTCTGGGTTGCATAATAGAGACCAGTGACAAATCTTTCGGATTAGTCGGGTTGTCAGTGTTTTGACACAGTTATGTGAAAGGTAAATTGTTGGTAATCCTACTTCTCACAATTACAAAAATGATAAAGCAGGGAAAAATAACAAATAAATGAGTTGGTCAGTGTCGAACAAGGACAGAACCCTGTTGTGTGTCAATGTGCTAGGGAAATAAGGTGACTAAGTGGACACATGAAGTAACACCTACCTACAGAAAATCACAAGTCAGACTTTTGGCATTTGGTTAAAATATATTTTCAGTGATTTGGTGTTATGCTCAAGGAGAAATCCTCAAGGTGGACAGTGTCATGTGTCAGTTATCAAAAACATTAAAAAAGGCAAAAGAGGAGATAAAAGCCTTCTGCAGGATGCTGATAATTTTCAAAGAGTGCGACAGTTTTGATTGGTGTTACGGCTGTCTGTTGCACAGCATGGTGTGAAAGACATAGCGGGTTTCAAGGAGCTTCAAAGGTTATTGTAATTCACCTGCTTATGTTGTGTGTGTGTGTGTTGAAGCTACTCCCCATCCCCAGTCTGCCTCTGTGTTTCCCCTCCTGCCTCTCCTTATGTGTCTTTACCTGTAACAGTTGTTGCTGAATTTGTTGTAGCTGGAAAAGGCAATTAGCACACCAAACCCCACTCCCAGAGAAAAACAGATCTGTGTCGCTGCCTCAATCCAGACCTGGGGAGCGACAGAACAAGCACACTTGTGTGAAGCGGCAAACAAAAGGCACAGGAGAGGAAAAAAGCCATTATTAGGGATAATTGCAGGAAACTCATTCAACGGCAGTAGATGAAAGACGCTAGTGAATACGGGGGGTAATTTTGCAAATTACTGCTCCATGCATCTATCTAATCTAATTCTCCAATTGCTGCCATGCATCTCTCTTTCTCTCTCCTTCTTGCTTTCTCTCTCATTCTCCATAACTGAGTCCTAGGTGCTTACTTATTGAGCTCTCATTGCCTGCTATTGAGATATTGTTCGAAGATGTGACAGGGGGTTTCACAGACAAGGAAAATATTAGAAACGGTTGACACAAACAGTTTTCTCACTTTTTTTAGGCCTTGAGGAAACACCTCTCTAATAATACTTAACATTGTAAACCACAGCAAACAATAAAAGAAAAAGTTAATATCTCTCAGTTCACAGGAATAGTTCCACATTCAGGCTTTCGTGAATTGACCCTGTTGATCAAAATGGGAAATGTTTTGTAGCGTATGTTGTTGTGCGACTGTTACCCGCCACCCAAGCATACATTTTCTACTCTTTTGCGCTCTTTTCCTGTCTACATTTCTGCCTTTGAGTTTAATGCACTCATATCTTCTCAATCCTTTATTCCGATCCTTTCAGTTTGTTCTGGCCTCACTGTTGGTGCAATTTGTTTGATATGGAATGCATAGTTTTCTTGAGCATGTAATACTGAAACACTTACTGTATAATCAACATTGAATATACCAATATTGTCAATATTGCCTTTGTTCCAGCAGTAACACCTTGTTGCCAGCAAAGCCTTGACCAGAAATTATTTTTTTCCTATTTATACTTATAAGTGTCTTTCAGCCAGAGTTTCCTCGCCATGTCTCCCTTTTTTCTTCTTCTGCAACCACACCACTCTCACCTCATTTGTGTCCCCTTCTCTCCTCTCGACACTCACCTTGGCGTCACAGAGTCTCAAGAAGTCCACAGAGAGGTAGGCCTTAATACCATCAATGGCTCCAGGCAGAGTGACTCCGCGGAGCAGCAGCACAGTCAGGACCACATAGGGCATTGTGGCTGTGATCCACACAACCTGGAAGGGTCACACAAGGTACACACGCAAATAACAAATACAGAATATCCACAGGTTTACACAGAGAAAGAAGGGTACATGTGATCTTAAACTAATTAGTTGATTTAAACTGGACATGCAGCATTTCCTTATAGGCAAATCTATCTTTGGTAATTGTATATCTTTACTGGAGTTATGGCTTACAGATTCTTTAGTAGGAGTTAAAGTACTTTTGTGGTTTTCACATTAAGAAACTTGGCCACTGTGTCATTTCCTACCTTGCCAGAGGTCTTGACACCCTTCCACAGACTGAAGTAGAGCAGAACAATCACTACAGCAAGACAAGAAGTCAACTGCCAGCGTGGGCGTCCCAGATCATCGATACCATTACTGTCCTGGATGTGGAGCACCCCTCGTCTAAAGAAAGAGAACATTCTGGTAAGTACCATGACCACTCCTGAGTCATCATTTACAGTATATGTAATGTCTTATATTTTGTATATTTTGGTTTGTTGATTGATCATCTGATTGGTTGAAGTTAATCTTTGATAAAAGACGGTTCATCCAATCACCTGCCATGTATTTTATGAAAGTCCCTGCTCTTTTCCAAACAGTTTCCATTGATGACTTCCCAGATGATTCTGGCACAATCTGGCACAGTAAATGCAACAGCTACAAATAGTATCCTCACTGCTGAGGGCACCCCCTTGAAACAAGGTCCATGTTTTTTGGCCACAGAAACAAGGCACACAAGTCTAAAGGTAAAGTAGCATCTCTGTTTTTTGACCAGAAACTATCCAAGCTATTCTTTTTTTCCAAGTGTAATTGCAGGCAAGTAAACAGAACCTCTTGGACTTGAATCAAGACATGTTCTACTTGCCAGACTGGGGAAATGTAGAATTCATTGATATAGAGACCAAGCCAAAGACATCAATTTTTGATGTAACTACAACCCATGGTCCTGCAGAGATGTACTTTGAGCTAACCTTACCAATAGCATTTCTAGGTTACCCTGAATGAACTGATTCTGGAGTCTTATTGGGTGCATTCAGAATCATGTGTCTGGTTCTAGCAAATGACCGCACTCTGTATGTTGTAGCTTACTTGAATGTCATCATTTTTCATGGCATCACTCGAGCTACACACCTGGATCTTGATCATGCATAAAATTAGCTTGACTATCACCACCTGGCCTTGTTCTACCTGTAAGTTTATCACTGACAAGAGATATGTAAGATTCCAGGAAATCTGACCACTTAAAAGCTACAAGTGTTGGTACATCTCTGTCCTAAATAAATTATTATCTAATTGTCTCCAAGAACATTGCCACCTGGCAACTCTGAAAAACTACATTGACAGTGAAAAATAACAGATTTGAAAGTGTACTTTATAATTGCATTCTGTAAAGTTGAATTACATGTGTCACCTGAAAGACTATAATATCACTGAACATTGTTGATGCCTTGATTCAGATCATTTCAGACAGCCTAACAGATGAAACAGAAAGAGATGTTCAACTGATGTAGTCAAATTGTCTGCAGGTGGTTCTGTGTAAATAGCACACTGCCATTTCAACTAGCATGGATGAAATGCCTCAACTGTCACAACAGAACAACCCCTCACTTGCTGGAATAGAAAACACCTGGTCAGCTTCACAGGGAGGGAGCTATGGAGCCAGGCTGCGGATCCATTATGAAGAAAACATACTGTACATTCATTTTTGAATATTTGATCATTCCTTTAATTATCCATAGATATTCTAAGACATTACTTAATATGGGAAAGGGGCTGATAGTAATTACAGAAACCTTAGTTATTCTGCGTTGAGCCAACTGACTGCATTGCACTGAACTTTTTTTCTTGAGCACTTCCTGCAGTGGGTGATACTTCATAAAGCCTAAGCTCAGCCAAAGGAAAATACAAATGTTTTTTGTTGTTGGACATATAAAGTATTTTTGCCTTTAACTGCAGTGATTTTAAAGCGCCCATATTTGCCGTAAAAAAGATTGAGTAGTATTTAACTTGATTCTAGAATAGAATATTGTGTTATAAAGGAAACTGACTGCTAGAAGATATATACAAAGTCCATATCCTTATAATTACTACAATTAACACAATTCACAGGCAGTCATACTATATATAATAGCTATATAGAACCATCATGACAGGGTTTCTCAACCTTTCCTTTTTATCACCCTACTTTCACATAACCCCCGTACAATTAGCTGCTTTGTTTGTTGTCGTTATGAGCTTGGTGAAGCTTTAAACTAATTATCAATCCATGTAATTATATATTTCAAAATAAAACTAACTTTATCCAAGAAATATTAAATAAATGTTAGAACCTTAGTTCAGGCCAACTTACTCAAAGTACTCCTGAGCAGGAGTGGCCTTGTAAATGTCACTGACTGAGCTGTTGTCAGCCCAGGCAGAGCAGTTAGGACTGTTCCAAGTGTTGTTGCAGTGGACCCACGGTAGCTCGCCAGTGAACGAGGAGAAGAGGTAGAACAGTGCCCAGGAGATGATGACATTATAGTAGAAACCAACGTAGAGGGAAATGAGGATCACTGTGAAGCCTACACCTGTTAAGGGAATGCACAAATTAATAAACAATATTTATTGTCATTAAAGATGGAGATGAAAAACGGGAAAGCTGGCTTTACCAAATTAGCTGAAATACCTGAGATACTAAAAAGGGGTATCTCACACGCCAGTCAGTGCTAGATTGTGTACATTAAGTTACAGAGTCCTGCTTTTGAGGGCTGACATCCAAAGATGTCCAGTGGTGAAAGTAATTGTGCTCACTCAAGTACTGTACCTCTTTACAGTGTTGAGGTACTTGATTACATTTTTACTCATTTATACTTCTACTCAATTTCAGAGATCTTCACTTTAATTTTGTGAGTGGGAATACACAGGTGGCTCACAGGGGCCATATTTCTTTAGAATAGCTGCCTTTAGTTTTGCTTTTTTCAAAGACATTTAGCTGATAATATTTCTTCCATCACTGAAGATGTCCAGGTGGGAGAATGCACACAAAAATACACAAAAAAGCAGAACAAATTTGTGAATGTTAGATGATCAGGAAATCATTTATTGTCTCACTCAAAGAACTAGAACTTTTAGTTCTCTTGGATGGTGACCACAAACTCACCTTATCACACTTTCAAGCATACTGTAGGCCGTTATCATGCACCACGCAGTTAAACCAAACCTACTACTACTACTACCACTACTACTCAAGCCCTTCACATTAGTAGTGCTAGTGCTTTTATTTGTCTTTAAATTGTGAGAATGTTAAAAGTTAATCAAGTTGTGCTTTTTAGATATTTGGTTACATAGAAATACTTAATAATTGCTTTACTGAACAGCGATTACCTTCTGACTGATTCCTACATCAGTAAGCAAAATCTCACTCAGCATGAGTACAGTGGCCTACGATACATGCCTGTGCTTTCACAAAAGCACCAGAACTTCTAAATATCATCTCTTCATGCCTTAATTATCAACACATCTACCCTTTCTATACATCTGAAACAATGTCCACTCTTTTAAGGCTGAATTTAATTGGTAACCTTTGCTAAGAGGCATGACCGCAACTGTGCCTTATTGATTCCTTTGTAATGTGGTGTGATATTTGTCCAGGGAGCGATGCCTCCTATTAACGCCACATGCAGCCATGTTATCTTTCCATCTCTCTCTGTCCCACTTTTCTCAGGCGTTTTTCTTCAAATGCATTGATCCTGAGAGGAAACCAGCTTGTTGATCAGAATAATTACTGTCAATATGGGCATGTGTATGTGTGTATTTGAATAATTACTGTTATCCCCCCGCTGAGAGACAGAGAGAGAGTGAAGCGTGTGATTAGAACGTCAACCTACTCAGTGTGGTATCTGACAGACGGCGCATGTTCACACAAGAAGCACACACTCAGAGACACACGCACACACGAAGGAGAACACGCACACTGTGGGCCACCTTCAGACCAGCAAGGACACGATGAAACAAAAGACTGCAGTACAGCGTCACACTGTGAAGCAACAGATGGTCTGCTGGTAATAATGGTATTTGAGGTTGCATTTCTTTTGAAACTTTTCATAGTGAGGTGTTAAATATGGATTTAAGTCAAACTTTTTGTTAAATAATCATTACAAACAAACTGACGTGCAAAGACAAGGATGGATAAATACACACAAGTCACAGCTTGTAAACTGCATAAAAAGTTGAACCAAGCAAAGTGTATTATTATATTTTCAGCCAATGACTTTGCTAAGAAACACGAATCGGTCTTCATGTTTGTGTCTCCATTAGTGCACGTTTGGATGGCATTCTCCTAAACTGTGCTTTGCTTATTGATGTGTTGAAAAGTACCCCTAGAGAGTTTTGACAGAAGGATTTGGACAATCAGGACAAGAGTCTAAAAGCCCAATTTTCATTTGCTTTCCATCTGAGTGCCAACAGAACCTGATGTTCTGGGGAGGATAAACAATGCCTGTCGCTTCTCAACGCAGAGACAAGCAGACAAAAGAGACTGACATGTGGACAGACAGGCATGTGGGCAGACAAGCAGACAGAAAGACATGTAGATATTAGAGCTAGTATGTTATCAGACAGACAGGCACGTAGGCAGATGGACATACCGCGACAGACAGATTTAATATACATGTGCAAGCATTCTCCTGTGAACATGCAAGTGTCAGGAAAGGGTAATTTGCATGTGTGCATTCCCCAGTGTGTACATGTCTGTCTGCATATCTGAATATATATCCTGTGATGTATCACTTCCTACCTTTAAATATGGGACAGATCTTCCAGACCCCGGCTGCGCCTTCTCTATTATACTGTCCTAAAGCCAGCTCCATGTAAAACAGAGGCATACCTGCTATCACCATGAAGAACAGGTATGGCACCAGGAACGCACCTGTACACATGGAGACACATAAAACTTCATATCAAGATGAAATGATTCTAAAATGTTATACACATACATTTCAGAAGGAAAAAAAAAAAAAAAAGTTTCCAATATCAATTATAAAGTTATCATTTTGTAACAGAATAGCATTAGGCTGATATTTGTTAGTTGAATATGCAATTTTAAGCAATTTTAAGCCAAAAATATTACAATACATTTTTGAGCATAATTATGCAAACCTAACCTACAACAACTGACTCGGCTGATGCCTCATCCAAATACATTTTTGTTTTTCACTGGTTCCATTCTCTTAACTCTGTGTTAAAACAGCATCTTTGAAACTGGCCAGGTCGTCGCAAGGTTGACGGAGATATGATAATCTACCACAAATGCTTGGATTATATGATCTGATGATGATCTGATATGATGATGATTATGTCTTAAAAATAGTTTGGCCTCGGGGGACCCTTGTGGTTGAGGGGTTATAGCATCAACCATACAGTCTGTGGTTTGCATCTGGCCAGGAACCTTTGTTGCATGTCATTCCTGATCTCTCTCTCTCTCTCTCTCTCTCTCTCTCTCTCTCTCTCTCTATATATATATATATATATATATATATATATATATATATATATATATATATATATATATATATATATATATTCCAGCAAGTGAGGAATCTTTAATTTTTGATCACTTTTCTTACATCTGTGACAGAGAGATAAGCCCTGCTCCTGAGATCGCAATATTTAGTGTGGCCCCTGCTGGGATGGCGATATCTGGTGCACAATCAGACGCCATTGCGTTTTCATCTCTATTGGCCAGACGCCTTATTTTGTGTAATTGGAAGTCAGATATGCCTCCCACACACAGGCGCTGGGTCGAGGATGTAATGGCACACTTGAAACTTGAGATGTTGAAACACACGATCAGGGGATCAACCCAGAGATTTTACAAGGTCTGGCAGCGATTTCTGAATTATTTTAAATTTCCTGCTAGAGACACTGGGAAATAACTGATTCATAGACTCTGTAACTGTAACATGTCAGATTTGTTGGGTTTTTTTTTTCCCTTAATGTACGTTTCTTGTGTTATTATTGTCACTTTATTATTGTATATGTTGGGGTTGCTGTTTGGGGACTTGTTGACTGTTTACAATTCAAAATCCAATAAAAATATTTGAATATATATTGGTTAATTGCCTCAAATGAAACTCCCTTAAATACAGTTATGACAACATGCAGGATTTGGGGACATATAGTCAGCCTTGACTATGGCTGCGGTGTCATTTACAGCTCTTAAACATAATGAGAGCTCTATGTTAAACAGCCATAATTAGTGACAGTGATTGTTAGAGCTAATCTATTCGGAGCAGCTGTGGTGGTTTTTCCCCTATTTTGATCTCTGTAAAGGGTTGAAACAAAATCTCAAACAACAACTAGCGAGCACAAGGAAACACACACACACACACACACACACACACACACACCTGCAAACGTGTAAATACTCTGTGCATGCACGTGCATTTCACTTTGTTCTCTCCTTTTTCTATGTTTTACTTTTTTCTTTTTCTTTTTCCACAAACACTCATCCATCAACCCTTCAGTTCCTTCTCACAGGAGAGGAAGATGATCTTATTCTGTCACATGAAATACAGCCTAACTGCTGCCTTCACTCCTTTACTCCCCATTCTAAACACCCTCTGGTAGGGGACCTCCCTCACTCCTTTAATCCATCTCACCTCCTCCATTCTTATAGCAGAGGTAGGGAAATCTCCAGACATTGGCGAGGTCCACGGCGAATCCAATCACAGACAGGAGGAAGTCAATTTTCTTCCCCCAGGTCTCTCTCTCCTCCTCTCCACTGGCATTGGTCTGAGTAGGAGCTGGAGCCACTAAGGTGGTTGAGGTGAACTGAACACCATTCTGCTCCTTCACCAGGATCAGCTCCACCTAAAGAGTTAGAAGTCAAAGTGAATAATCAGTTGGATGCAGTAGGTGCTTAAAACATACTAGACTACACCTTGATTGTACATAAAGTTTACCCATAACATTTTGTCATGTTAAGTTACATTTACTAAGTATTTTCTTTGTACAATCTGCACATAAGTCAAGACATGATGATGGTGAACCAGTCTTGTTTAGTAACCAAAGTCTCACTCTCATGTTATTTTTCTCTCACTTCCCACACACGACAGACAGTTACAATCTTCATTTCATCAATGCTTTACGCACCAGTCGAGGTTTTGTAGATTGTCCTCTGAGTAAATAAGTACATTGTAAATAATAAAACCAGATCCATTTTAGCTTAAAGAATGTTTGGCTTCTGTTTATGGTTCTTCAGCACTGTATAAATTTAGGCAGGCCACGTCAGGGAGAAATGCCCTTAATTAAGACACTTGCACCATGCAGCGATCCAGTCTTTTCTTAATAAGCCTGAATGACATGCCATTAATCTACTACAACTGTGCCAAATCTGCACTAACCTCTTTGGGACCCATGGTGTTGGAGGTGGGTTTTTCTGGGGCTACAACTGAGGACATCAGGCCGACAGGGACTCTCTCTGTCAGCATGGAGGGGTGCAGCGGGTTCTGGAGCGAAATGCCGGTGGTTGTGGAAAAGGAATGAAGATAGGTGCAGCTGCAAGTGTCTTGAACACAGAGTGGGAAAAAAACACAAGACACAACTTTATCATTCCCAGTTTGGGAAACTGGGTTATCATTGCAAACAGTGGGAGAAAAAATCTGCAATAAAAAAACAACATTTTAAACACAGCAGCAATGAAGTATGAATGAAGCATTTTGTACAATAAATGAAAGAGAAATACATAAAACGTGTAGATTGTTATAGTAATTAATTTATTGCAAGCTTTAGAGTTGTTACATTAAAAACAGAAGAGCAAAGGAGAGTGGAGAGAAGCAACAGAGTGATGAGATTCAGGCTGTAGGTAAGAAGAGGGCGTGGGGCCATCACAGCGTACTCATTTCATTTCACACTTGTTAATCGCCATTTTGCTCACAGACATGGCCCAGTGTCTACTAACCCTGTCGCACCACAACATGTTGCCCAGCAGATTTAGGTCATTTTTTCATTAAGAACTTTTCACTGTAATGATCTTTATTAGAAAGAAAAAAAAAAGTATCAGTAGTATTAAGCCATTAATGTTTATGTCTTAAATATAAGAGTGATCATATTTTACATTTCTACAAGAGAAAATGTTTCGTTTTTTTTTTTTTTTTTTTTTTTTTTTTTTTTTTTTGTCATAAAATAGATTTGTTGATTTCACTGTTTGTGGTGGGTCTAAACATTTCAAAATGAATATCCATCTGCTGTTGTAAGGATCATGTTCATCACATCACATTTTTTTTTAACATTAAACCATTGTAACCACCCAATCTCTCAAATTATAATGCCATTAAAACATAATTTAAACTTCACTAAATTCCTAAAAATAATATAAGATAACACCTTAGTTTACAGCCAATGTACAATAATTCCTTAAATATGCAACATGTTACAAAACAAGAAAAAATTTCTAGGAAATAAAACACTCTTACCTTTAGCTCCTCCAGTTGTCAGTTTGGACAATTTAATTCCAGCTGGGCTGATATTCTTCACTGCTCTGCAAACTGATGTTGACCATATTTAGGCAGACCGTCCTTGATAAGTTAGACTCAGATTACATCAAAAATGTTTAAAGAAACAGAAAGAATAAAATAGTCACAGTATGACAGGGGATGAGGATAAATGCTAAAGATGACATAAACTGGCAATCTATGAGTTGTAGAAAGCCCTCCCACCCTCTTTGGCTCTAGTGACAAACACACAGAGCCCAGAGCACCCTGTGGTCTGGTATGGAGATCCGTCTGCGATACCACTCTTGTATGAGAAATAATCAACTACACCCCCCAATCGCCATCACTCTCCTCCCTCCCTCCTCACCCGAGCTTTATCTGTTCCTCCTCCTCTCTCTTCCATCATTGCATATTTTCTCACCTGATTTAAGTCTTTTTCTGGATGATGAATGTAAATCTGTGGGGCAATCACAAACATAAAAATAATAAAATACTTCAGCACACATAGACTGATTTTCTTCCTTGTAATATTTGAAATGTCTTTCATGTCTATCAACCTTAGCATCACTATATATAATAGTAATATTGCACTGGATTGCATTTTCCTACTCAACAATACCATTTGTTAAGTATTAATTAGTAGTATAGTATTAGTATCAATTATGTTTTGTTTAAAAGCAGATTAGCCAGATGACAATAGCACTTGTTTCTGTATTCAGACAAGTTTTTTTATTATTATTATTATTATTATAATAAATAAAAAAAAGAAAGATAAAAAGATATTTTATTCATGCTTAACTCTGTATCCAGTGCCTTGGCAGATTCTGATTCAAATATTGCTAAAACCAGATTGGTTCTTGGAAGTTAGTGATATCAACTTTTTCCAACCCGCTCACCTTAAACTCTTGCAAAGTGAACAGACAAAAGCAAAAATGCAAAAAAACCTGAACATTTGGTTTCATGGAGGACCCCATTCCTCGTAATAAGACACTGACTGAGAAAATATATTTAAGGGCCACTTCACTTCACAGGGTTCACTGTACTCATAAAAAATTAAAATCCCTCCCTGCCACTCTCCATGAAACACATTGCCCTTTTTCTTGTCCTTCTTGCTCCACCCCTCAATAAACCCAAATGACCCCACCCAGGACACCATTGACAGGGTTTGGTACCCTGTCAATAGGCATAAATCTCATTACCTGTAATGTCTGACAGGCCTAAACACAATCAGCTCTCACACCCAGACCTCTCCCATTTCAAACTCAACCAAAACAGAAGCACGGCATCAAATAACACAATCAGCCCATTCCCCACGGACAGATTTATGACCCTCATGTCCAGAATGACAGCCTGTTGTTTGCAAGCCAATCACAATGATCAATCGGCCACTAATCCCTAACACCAACACTGCCGCCACCACACACTTTTAAAGTGCAATCATTCATCAAACCTCAGGCCTCATATCAGAGATTGCTGGGTCGATGTAAGCCGTGCTGGATGTATGAGATTTCCGATGGAGTTCGGACAACGATGAGGTGAACATAATCGAGTGTCTTGTTTTCATAAATGCAACAGCTGAGACCCAGAGGGAAGAAAGGCAAAGAGGAGGAGGAGGAGGTGGAAAGTGCAGGAGATGGGTGAGGCAGGGGAGGAAGAGGGAGAGGACTGAAGAATAGTGTGAGGGGAAATGAAGTGCAAAAATGTGATGAAAAATGTATATTGTACAAATTATGCAGTGTTGGACCTATAAGAATCATTGGTTGTGCCCTGTTAAGCTGTCAGATCTGGACCTTAAAAGGCAGAAAATTAAAACCACAATCTTTCCTTCCACCTGTCTTGGTTTGTCTGAGCACTGTCTGCTTACTCCTGCAGGAACAAAAAAAATATCATGACCATAACCACTGATTCCAGACAATTATAACTTTCCCCCCGAACACAGACTACCATTTCACCTGCTGAGCAACACTGATGAAGTCTCCTTTAGTAATAAATGCTGCATTCTGTGAGAGAGAATAGTTTTTGATGAAAAGAAAACATTTCATAAGGAAGGGCTCACTTTAAACTAAATTAAATTAATTTAAATTATATTGTCTGTGGAGTTAATGAGAAAATACAACAAGCACTTTGTGCTTGTTTCAAACCACAACCCGAGAATGAGAGCGGCTAAGGCCCTGCTGCACAAACACATAATGAGGAGTTGATTTCAATTGACTATGAGTATACAGCCATGCTAGCAGCTCTGAGGTTGCATGCAGCAGTGCTTTGGGCTAAATGCTAACACTAGCATGGCAACATGCTCACTATGTGATTTAAAGATATAGTATTTAGATGACTGATCTGTGATAATCACTATAATCATACATGCTTTGTTTTGCATTTTGTGTTTATACTAATATCGTAATTATTCCATATTAACTAACAGATCGTGTATGTATCATTTCTTAGTATATTTCTCTTGGTTCTGTGTGTCAACACAGACATATGCTCAATCCCCCTCCCTTTATTTGCATAGCAATGGTTGCCAAGTAGATCAAACATGCATTTATACCTATGCTGTCTAATGGCCGAGGGCATTTCAATTCACAGAATAACAAATGCACAGATAATATGCACAATCTGTGTCACGGTCAGTCTACGAGAGTCCAGTCACGTCCGCCACAGACATATACATTATCATGTGCACTCACACATCTGCCCCACAGAAGCTGTAGGAATTCTTTGTCTCTGTACATGGTGTTTATTGTGTCCATGCAACGTGACTCAAACCTGAACTAAAAGTCGATATTGTCTGTTTGGTTGAAGACATCTTTGTTGTTTCAGAGATGCACAATGACAATGCCTGAACTGTCTAAACTAATACTTAAGAAGTTTGTTCTTAGTTTTCTAATTTGTGCAAATGATGACGCTTAAGAAAAAGTTACAGGATCAAAAATACTACAGTTCACCCCAAGACATGGGCATGTTTATGTGCATCCACTCCAACCGCCCCATGTACAAAGGCTCAGTCCTTGCCGCGGCGGCCCAGGGTTTGAATCTCACCTGTGGCTCTTTCCCGCATTACATGTTTGACTTTTTGGTATGGTCTCCATACCAAAAAGTCAAACATGCATGAAAGAAATTGCTAGTAGAAATCCTTCAATTACAATTATTAAAAACAAATCCACCCAATGGCCTTCTACAGGCCAGTGATGGAAAGATCATCTGTATCAACATGCAATCAACAAAAGCAAAGACGGGCCTAGTAAAAGACAGCTTTGATAATTAAATCAGCTGGCCTTTTAAGATCTGCATCATATATCATAGACATTTTATGTCAAAGATATTGAGCGTCATGTCCACCAGGACTGATGATATTACATATTAAGACCAACAAAACACTGCTATTCGAAGAATGTATGAAGAACACTCATACAGTATACCTGATGTAGTGGCACTGCACAGCCAACATGTTACCGCCAGAGGGAGACATTTACACAATAAGCAAGCAGGTGAGGAAGGGAACCTGGTTACTGTAAACATGCTTCGAGTATGACAGGTATTTGTAACTGTTAAACTGAGATCATCACTCTTTCCTCAAGAGCTTTAGCTGCATGAGGGGAAGGCTTTACAAGATTTTTCAAGAAGTAAGATTACTGCTGCATTTGTGATTATGTGTGATATGCAGTCCTTTGGCCATTAATGTCAGTCATGACAAATTTCAACAAAGTTGAACACTTCTTTATGTCTTTCACTAACATTACACCATACTATGGAATGGTCCTCATGCAATACACTAACACAACACATTCTAGCACTCTGTCATGCTACCAAACACACACACAGTATCATTTACAATTGCGACAGTGACACAACAGTGTGTTAACGTTTTTTTTTTTTTTTTAATTCAATCCATGAGTCACATTAACAAGTTATATCATAGCAGTCCTGAACAGACAAATTCAAAGTAGCTTGCAGTAATGACTCTTCATCATCAAAATGCATTAATAAAATAAAACCTGTTGAGTATAGAAAAAGACAGGAAGTAAAGCTACAGAAAAGACAGAGTTCAGTTTCTTGGTCCACACACAGTAAGCCATCAGAAAGACACTATCGCTCTGTCAGAGTACACAAGTCTTTCGTCTTAGGCTCACTGCTGGACAAACTGTTGGTAAGCAGGCAGCAGTAGCATAAATACAAGTTCATCTCTTGCAGGTTTACATTTTCTCAGATGGACAGAAAGTTAAAAAAAAAAAAAAAAAAAAAAAAAGAAAGAAAGAAAGGGAAGTGAAACAAGTGTGAAAATGAAATGGACCCAGTATTTTCATACAGCCCCAATATGGACAATTGTTCTGAATGCAAATATTGACTACATGTATGAATGACTTGCTGATGAACATCATCACCTTTAAATGTCCAAATGGGAATTTCTGTTCAAAATAAATAAACAAAACTACTACTGTGGCTCAATGCATTTTGTCCTGGGTCAGGTCTCAAATATCAGTTCTGTGTTTCAGTTCACCATCAGATTCCTCATCTATGTACAAAAACAGTATGATTTCCCTCATACACACAGAGTGAATTATATAGTTAACCACCTGTTGTAAAATCACATCACTTAGGAGTACATTTAATACTTATCCATTCCACGGTGCAGTTTTAGTCATTCAAATCTGTATGTTGTTGCCAAGTCCTACGAATTTACAAAGTCATTTCAAGCTACAAAATTTCCACAATCCTGAGACAAAGCAGAAAAGTAGGTCTAAAAAGTGGGTTCAAACTAATCAAACTCTTTCTTACAGTACAAAAACAAATGTAGGGCAAGGGACAGCTTCCTTTAATGTGTGATCCCTAATTTCCTCTGTGCTCCCATTATTGCAGCAAATATATGAATGCAAAAACAATTCATATTAACAAAATTGAGCTACAATACTGTAACCTACAAACTTGACATGCTTTAGAGCAATGTGACATTTCTTTAAAAAAATAAAGAAAATAATCTAAAGTGCAAGCACAAATACATATAATTTAAAAACGGGGGATATACTAAAAGATTGCAATTTAACATGTTAGTTTATATATATATATATATGTGTGTGTGTGTGTGTGTGTGTGTGTGCTGTCTGAAGTGTTTGTGCGGTGCGGCCCGTCATGTGGTGGAAGATATCACCTCAAGGCCTGACACACTTACACTCTGCTCATTTGAACCTGCACACCTTGAACATAAAAACATTAAAGAGTCAATGGAGGGAGGGTTCAAATTGGATAAAAAGTGTACATTTGAAAACCATGATTTCTTCGGAAAATGTCCACTGGAGATCAGAGCTCTGAGTAGCTTCTGATCGTGACAAGATTGTCTATACATTCTCTTATTTTAGCATAAAAATTCTATAGATTCAAGGCTATCGGTTTCCATATGAAATCTGCATTTTGTTTCTAAGCAGTCAACTCAGCAATAATAGTAATAATATAACAACAATAAAACTTTACACTGTGTAGGAGGAATATAGCACAAAACAATTGCAGTATTATACAAAAGGGAAAACAAAAATGTGGCTCATTTTTCACCATCAATACAATCTGAAGAGGAGAGAAGATCACAGATCTTTGTCATGGCAGTGAAAATAAAAATCATTCATATACGTATATCAAAAATTCACAAAATGTCCTGCATTTGGAATATTCAAAATACATATCAGAACTTTTCAAAAGCATACATCTTGAGAAGGCTGATGTGAAATATTGCTTCACTGAAAGCCATAACGGGATACATGTACAGTATGCATGGTTATGAATTATGATGGGAATGTCAGGCTCATTGGAACAATGGACTAGAATTACAAAAAAAAGTCAAGCTGACAGAATCAAGCTGTGTATGCACAGATCAGAAGTACAAACTGATTGTAATGTGTTTCAGAGGTATTCCCTTTAACAATTAGTTGTCCTATAAAATGACATGATGAAAAGCACTGCATTTTGAGAGAAGTTGCAGCATAATCTAACTTTCATTTTGTGTGTGTGTGTAGTTTTAGGTTATTTTGTGTGCTTCCAGACAGAAAGAAATATTTAAAAAAATATTTTAACAAGCCAATTCATTGTTGGCAAATGATTGAAATAAGCAACATTGTGTGTGAAACTTTTTGTCAACATCTAAAAAAGTTGATTGTAATTTCCTTTAAAGTTTCTTGAATTAAAATCAGACAAAAACAAAAGTTACAAAATGAGAATTGTTAAGTCTTAATACAACTTTCTTTCCTTAAAATCAGTAATTTAAAAAGGCCACTAACGACTAATAAGATCCACTATTTGCCAATCTAGAATATTCCTATATTGCTTCATTTTAATTCAAATTGAAAAGCATTGGCCCATCTGGCCTATGATTACAGACACATCTTATGGCCTCAGGCTGCATGTCAGTGTAATTCAATCACATTCAGAGGCAAATATTTCTGTGCCAATTAGAACTCTAAAACAAAACATAAAAACAATTCCAGCCTGGTTCCTCAAATGAGATTTGAGATTTGCAAAAGGTGCTTGGATCTCTTTCAAAACATGAACAGTGATTTAAAAAAAAAAACAGCACACAGTATTCTCCAATGCACATCCAAAATATAGCATGAAGGTCAAATTTACATGTGACTGAGTGGCCAGTGTTGAATTATTTCATCTTTCAACACATACTGGAAAACAGCAGGAATCTCAGACAGACTGAGGAATGATGTGCTGTGAAAAGGGCAGGAATGATTAAAAATGCAGCAGTGTAAGGCCGAAAGGGAAGTAGTATGACCTTGCCTTCAAAATACGCAACAAAACCACCAAACTGAATGTGCTTTCAATGGCCACACACATTGTAAATCTCTCCCTCCCTTTCCCTTACAGCCATTAACACCACTGACTGAAAATAGGAGTACAAATATGATAGGTGACATAAATCACCCAATGCATTTTTGGTCCACGTTGTGTAATTAAAAAAAAAAAAACAAACAAACAAAAAAAACACTTTGCTAACCTGAAAGAAATAACATTGGTGAAGTTGTGAATGAGGAACGACTGGGCAGAAAAGTACTGATGTCCTAAGAAAATAAAGACATGCGCATAACCCAGTGAGCGTCAAAAAATGATGACATCATACAAGTTAAATTTTTCATTTTTGTCACTGAACCCTGAGCTAAATCAAAGATATCATTTTGTGTGTGTGTGTGTGTGTGTGTGTGTATATATATATATATATATATATATATATATATATATATATATATATATATATATATATATATATATATATATATATATATATATATATATGTGTGTGTGTGTGTGTGTGTGTGTGTGTATATGTAAATATATATACAGGCTCATAGCAATTATGACAGTCAACTCACAGAGACCTGAGGTCACCTCAAATGTGGCTACTGTAGTCACACAATTGTCACTGGTCCCCTCAGGTCCTCCTCCTTCAGATGAATAATCCACAACACTGCTCAAAATAACATGAGCCCATGCATTCTGCACTTTCAGTTAAAAAGGCAGCTACAATTAAAGAGAGGAAATAGATAAAAGTTACAAATTAAAAAGAGAATCGAACACTGATTTCACTAAAAATTAGACTTCACTGTCCAGGGCTTGTGTTTTTTTCTGGCTTCCCTCATGTTAAAAAACATACACAGTTAGTACTATGTTGGAGGGAAAAGAAACAAAAAAAAAAAAGAAAAACATTTGCCCGAGGAATTTTTATAAGTGCTTGCCCTTCAAGTATTCAAGCATTGTATCTTAAACAGCCATTGTTTGGCATTTTCCTTGCTATGAAAAAAAAAGAAAGAAAAAAAAAAAAAAAGAAATTTATAACAAAAACTGTTACCAGGCTGAAAATAACCCCAGAAATTTAATGGACACAATAAAAAGGGGTATGGTAAACTTCATTTTTGTAGTTGTGGTTACTGAAATATAGTCCCTTACTGTTCAAACAAGGTAACTAACTACACTCCCCCCCCCCATGCACACACCCACCCTCTCACCAGGAGAGGTATCAGTATTCTCCCACTACATTTTTGAACCGTTTTAGTTGTGTTTCTTGAGGTGTCCATCTATTGTGCCACGGTCGTTGGGGCTAAAGTCGGGGCAGATACCGTTAGCTGTTTTGGTGGTGGCAGTGCCTTGCGGGTTCGAAGACAGACTGGGCTTTGTTTGGTGACGGTGGCAGGGACCGCTGTGGAGGCCTGCGTTTTCTGTGTACAGGTAATCTTCAGAAAAGTCTGGGTGTTGCTCCACAAAGTTTCTGAACTTGTCTGTGGAAAGACCACAAGAGGGAGCCAGAGACAAAGGCAAGATTAGACAGAGACTTGAGAAATTCCCAGACAAAGTGGACGTTGAAGCTACCACTTCCTTATCAGACAGTCGTAAGAGCCAAGAAGAAGGCCAAGCTAAGTTCAAAACAAAAATTTGCTTCAGAAATACGTAGGTCAACCAGTGACCGGACCAGGTTTATTTTATTCGGCCTCTTACCAAATGTGATCTTCCCTGTGTCTTCAGCATCGATGGCAGTAAACAGACGTGACACGCTGAGGTGAGTCACTCCTAAAGCTGTCTTCAGGGTAACTGCCAACTCCATTTCTGTGATGGCACCGTCCTCCTCTGCCTCAAACATCTGGAGAAGATATAATGGGAAAAAAATACAGAATTGTCATCGATTTCACTTTGCCTTTAGGGCATGCCACTCTGACAGGGTTGGCAGATTAGGAGCCAGTTAAACTGTTAAGTGGGTTCCCTTTCTCTGAAATAATTGGTGATATTATTAATAATAGATATGTACTGAATGGGTTTCAAGGGCCCTCAGGTCACAGAACTTGCTCAACTTTCAGGATTATGAAAAGCAATTTATGTGAAAACATGAAGATAACTCAAATTTAAGTTATTTGGTTTCCATGCAGTCACAACGACAGATCGGTTGAAGTGATAACCCATGAAGGAATAATTTATCTGATGTTTTGGGACACAGATCTGAGCATGACCATGGAGATAAAAGGCTACGTTAACAGTGTAAACATGGGTCATTCTGCTTCACACTAATGATTGAACTATTTCATCACTCTGCAGTACAAAACACAAGACAAAACCTAAGGTAAGTGGCATTTCAACATGGCAAATGTCATGCTGATCCTCAGCAAGCACAGAGAACTCTACTCTGCCTGGTGGTTAGATAAGCGCTAAGCTCGAAACAGAACGTACCTTGAAGGCCAATTTCATCGTTTCCAGAGTTTTGGCAGGTCTGCATACGACAGATAAGGCTATCACGTATTCTCTGATATCCATGCAGTTATCTTCATGCTGGAAAAAATTCAACAGAAAAAACACGCAACGAAAGATGAAGACAGAGGATGTGAACAAGACTACTTCTGTCCACAAGCAGCTGCGGGTGTTTGTGGTTGAGGTCATGAACACATTGCTGCAATAAAGCCTTTATTGTTTGTTTGGGTACTATACTGCAAATGTATCCCTGAATGATAAGCAAGCAAGGTGTTGTGATTAGTCTTTAAAACTCTGGTATTCAATCCAGCTCCCAGCCTTAACTGTGTTTTTAATGGAGGCACTTTGTCGATTGACTCCTTGGAGTTTATTCATGCTGAAGCCAAGCTGAAGCACATATTGCTCACTACATACATATCACCTGGAGTTGTATATTCTGACTATAGTATTGTTTTACAGTTTGATATTTGCACTGAATGCAAGTATGAAATGTGAGAGTCATCGTAAATCAAGAGACACAACTCTAGTTATCAAGTAGTGACAACTGAGGACTACTGTAGCGCTTTCATGGTTGTGAGTAAATAACACCTTCACATTCTTTACCTCATCAAAAAGAGCGAACATGTCTCGCAGCATGTCTGAAACTGGCACATCGAGGAACTGAGCAAAGTCGTCCAAGTCCAGCTTCTGTCCCTCCAGCTTCCTGGCTCTGTTCCCATACTCCTGCAGAACCTTCTCTGTGTTCTTGGGTTTCAGCCTGGAACAGCAAGGGGAAGAGACATTTATGTTAATTCATAACTCAGCCACAGGGTCAACAAGGACATTTAGTAAAGTCACAATCAAAAAGCAAATAAATAAGAAAAGGAAAAAAAAAGAATTAAAACAGTACAGTCTTTGTCACTGTTAAATGAAGAAGAGAATAGACATGTCATGTGCCTCCGAATATACATGGTGTTGCCAGTTGCTTCTCTTCACCTGCCAGAGAGGTGTTTCACCAAGAAACCATACCATGTGTGCAGATCATACTATCCCCACCCCTTCCAGATCCCCTCCTGTGCAGGCACCTGACTAACCAGTGGGAGTCCACTAGCACAGCAACAAGGACACCATCCCCAACTGCCTTCCCACTCGTGCGTGCAACCAGTTGTGTTTTCTGGAATACATGCCTAAGGTGCCACTGCCAGAAACTGAATCCGGGTCCCTGCGGTGTTTGGTGAGTGTTTTGCCCCTCTCTCACCCTTCTGCCTCTTCCCTGGCTCTGTTTGATGGCAGCACTGCATTAGAAGGTTAGAGTGACTCACCCCAGTCTCCTGACGAGCTTGGCATACTCCAGCAGACAGGTGTCGACTGGCAGTCTCAGCTGGCCTTCTGCCATGGCCAGCTGGCAGTCTTCAAATGAATAGTCTGTGATGGGTGCCCCCAGGGCACTGAGCAGAGCAAAGAAAAGACGGGACATCGGTATGAGTAAATCAATACAAACTTTGCTTAAGGCTTAGGAGGCCAATGAAGTAGTCGATAGAGCTGCTTGGATGTTGAGAACAATGTGTACAGTTTTTTTGTCCATCTGCAAAACCTTAGTTTCCTGTCCCAGGCTTCAAGTGGTGGAGCACAGTATTTGAAACAGTGTGGGAGTGTATGAGGAGTCAGGTTTTAAATTATAGCCTGTGTAACCTGAGCACTGTATAAAAAAGCTAATATGGATCGTAACACTGGGCGGTACAGAATTTTAATAAAGGTTCAGGTGTCAAACTTACACGATTAATACTCACAGCACGCAGAGGAAATGACCAAGGATATTAAAAGGTTTCTAAAAAGTTTAAATATAAGTTATACTACTTTATTATTTAACCACAATGAAGTGAAAAATGTATTAAATTGTCTATGCACGTTATGAGCTCTATTTCCCCCCTAACTCCAGATGTTGCTTTTATTGTTTAGTGAATAACAACCAACATAAATGAATGAATAAGTAAACACAAGTCGACTTTGCTTTGCAACAGGATGAACTGCCAGATATAAAGAATATTTAATAAACTTACTCAGCCATGACGCGCCTCACATTTATAGCAAAGAGAGCTGGGTTCCTTTTCTCCTCCTCTGAGGGTGTGTAGATAGGAAGGAACTACAGAAAGTGAAGAAGAATGTATGTTTTGTATGCAAGAATGAGCAATTTAATTAATGTATTTGCATATATATATATTATATATATTTCATTCAACATGGACAAATATGTATTCCTTACAAGAAAGTAAGAATACTTTAGAGGTTTAGTATGTAAATTCATAACATACTGATTTTTATCTGTACTACTGAGATAAAACGTACCTCCGTACGCAACATTTTCAGAAAGTGTAGTGATCGTTACGACTAAATGCGGCATGGTTTAAAGTTTAAAGTCAGTATGGAGAGATGTCACTCTTACCTCGATCACAAACTCGTTGTGCAGCTGGCAGAGTGTCAGCCACAAGATTTCAAACCTGGATAATAACAGGACAACATCAACAGCAATAAACAAATACAGACACAATGTCCATAAGCAAATTATTTAACCCTGAGAATATGCATTTTGCATTGCATATCACAGATGGCCAGTGTTTACATGCACCAATCTTTTAGGGTATGCCTCTCACAGCTTCACACATCTGGATGTAGACAGAGATCTCCAGGCATTTTTATGTTTCCAGAGCAAAGGAATACAGATGAATGTTGTATTACTATGACACGTCTTATAACATGTTTGGAAGGAAATATCACATTAGACCCTGTGTGCCTATGCTGGACTTTGTGTATGTTTTTCAAAATGTAGTCAAATAGATTATAGTTCTGTTCAGCAGAGCTGGGAAGCCTGGCCAGTTGCATTCAGAGATCAACCGTAATAATGGAAGCTGAACCCAAACAGGACACAGTATTCCTGAGGACACGGCAGAGACAAATAACAAGGGCAGTCTTTCTCCTCCAGCCATAACTAATCTGCTTCCAGTCTATTTGAGATATCATTGCAAAGATTCTGGTTCAGGCCAGAATGTTCATTTCCAAAATAGTGGCCTGCACCTGAATGTGATCAATAACCTTTACACCAGAATGATTAATCATCATGTATTGTTTACAGAATGATTTATCAATAAATTTGATGATAACCATTTTACGTCCTTTACTTTCTACTTTTCTGCTGCATCTTAAAAGCAAATAGCAGACCAGGCACACCATACATGAAATGAGGAAATTGTGTACTTACGCTCCAGGCCCTTGCCACGTCCATGTGATGGTGTCCTGTAAAAAAAAATACAAGTCATTATTAGACAGAGTGAAATAGAAAATAAAATATTTCCAGGAAAATCGTGTTCTGCAGCTTTTCTTGCACTAATACGAGGACACACCAAAAGTCACATTACTGTGTAATCAGGTTAAGGCAGGAAGTCAGTTCCTGTGCACTGTGTTAGACTTACTACTCAAAAACACTGGCTTAACTGCAGTTTGGATAATCTGATTCCTCACCCATCTCCAACAAAATGTTTACACTAGTTCTGGCATATTTCTAAGAGTATTATTTCTTTAAACTTAAAAAAACAACAACTTGCATTTCTATCTATACAGCTGATTCTAAAGCCAGGTTATTGCATCCAAATTACATGTGTGATTTCTGCGATTGAGGAAGTATTGCAGAACTTCTAGGCACTACTTCATTCAGAAGAAGAAGGTACACATTTGTTGGATCCTCAGTTTAAGTCGGTTTTCCATATCCTCACACTAACAAGCCCAAGCAATGCCTAGGACGTGCCTTCTGAGTCATATCATGATTAGTCAGATTCCCAGTCAGGCAATCAGAAAGTTGCTCTGCATGCTTCACTGAAGTCTCCTCATAATCAGACTTCTACTAAATCAGCCTCTGTGGCATGCCAGTAGGTGTCTCCTGAGTCGCGAGTCCATCATTCTACACACGATGTCAGGCACTAATGAGTTTGGTTGACAAACTCAGCTGAGCGTCGAGAATTTGTGGCCTGGAGGCTAGCACAAAGCTGCAGAAACAGTGCTGTATTAAAGCTGTATCTTCATATAATTATTGCCATGGGTTCTTTTTACAGTACAACAGGAAGTACATTTGATTCACAAATGAAATAAGCAGATGTAAATGATTGATTCATAAATAAAACAAAATAATACAGTCCCCCCAAAATACCACACAAGTCCCATATGCCCACAGCGTGTTGTATCTACATAACTAGCATACTCGACTGGATTACAAAGACTTTCAAACAGATGACAGACCCACATAAAGTCCCCTCTATCAGTTTTTGAGTGTTGCCGTTTGGAATAGCTATAAACACATCTGATTTCCAACAAGGTCAGACAACACACCATATGATCTATTTCTGTCTGAGCAAAAAGACACCCAACCCTAGCCAGCCCTCAAAACTTCAAAGTTTACACTATATGACCACAGCACCAAGTGTCAACTCCAGGAAGTTCTCACAGTACCGTATGGGATTCTGCTGAGTTTGCAAAAAGCTTCTGCATTACTCAGAACATTTTCTCCTTCATGGATACTATATATATCTGCAATATCTTTCTTCCCACCATGTGACCGGCAAGATCTTTACCTACCCACTGAGTGAGACTCTGGTCAGATGCCAGGCAGGCTACAGGGCATGCATAGTATACATACAGACACACACACACACAAACAAACAATGGAGCCCGTGTTATTGCCTCCTACAACTAAACAGAGGGCTAACATTTTTGTGTTGCAGGCCCTTCATGAAAATTAACCCCCTGCCATTGCCACAATTAGATTTTGACTTTCTTATTCTTTTATGTCATGCACCTCTTGAATGTTGATGTAGTGAATACATACTCTGAAGTGTTTAATTTGTATTGTAATCTATCGGCTAAATGAAAGTGAGATCAGACTACAGAAGATTGATGATGGGGATCAGAGGGAGTGTTAGGTCACTGATTAATCTTTACAGAAATGTGTTTGAACAGTCATGTTTGTACTTTGTCCAACAGTTAACCTGTGAAGGAGATAGGTGTGGAGTCACTCGCATATCTGTTTGGTATGAAATGTCCAACAATGCGATTGGTGTTTTTCTGAAAACAAGTGTGCCATTTAAGGTGTGTTAATATAGTCATGAACAAGCTTACCAGTTTATTAGGGTAACGAATCACCACAGGCTGCACTGGTACAGCTGGGATGAAGGCCCCTGCAAAAACAAAGAACACATAAATGACAATAGAATATTTCAGTTAGACATACCTGCATAGACAATAAATCGGAGAACAAGAGCACACAAATCCTAATGCAAGTTTAAACTTCACATTTCTGAACATTCATCTTAGAATTCAAACCTTAGGAATGCCGACAATGGTTTTGGTTCTTATCCATCAACAATTAAGACCACACCTTAAGCTAAACGGGACATTTTTTCAATGTGTAATTTCATTTAGTCAGCCAATATGCCCACTAGGTTGAGTATGAAATATCAGTGCATTCTAAACAGCTGGTAGACTTCAAAAGAAGAAATAGAGAGTAAAGTTAAATGAGAAGAAAAAATAGATGATGGAACAAACTTTACCTGGCTTAAAGGTGATTAGGCAGGATCTATTGGTGCATGTTCCCTCTGGGAAAATCATGATCTGTAAGAAAGAAGGAATGGTTTAAATATTACAAAAAAACAGCAGCCAGCAGGATTGTATTATACTGTAGGTTCCTATAAGTCAGATGTGCACTTAGTTGTTAACGTGTGTCTGTGGTCTGTAGCTTTGTCCTTTTCAGGGATGGTCCTATGGCTGGGCGATATGACAAAGTTTCTTTCTCTATATTGATCAATATCAGTATTTAGAATTATATACAATTTGATAACGTCGCCAGTTTGAAGAGTATCCTGACAAATCACTGAAGTTCATCATTGTTATCGATATAAACTAATCTCCAACTGAGATTTTATCAGCCAGCCCTTGATAGTCCAGTTAGTTTTCAAGCATTTGCTCTATATCTCACTCTGGGGTATGCTCCCCATATTGTTTTTAACATGTTTTTTTTTTACTTGTATTCAAAAAAAACTAGATATGATGATGATCATTGCTTGATATTGTTGTCCTCTGCTCGGCGGTGTGGAGGTGTGTACAAGAATTTCCGTCCATTTACCTGAGGCCATTCCCCTCCAGAGTGGGCTCTGCGTCTTATCTCCTCCACAGTCTTTTTTCTGGAGTCCTGGTCTGACCGTGATACAAACACTGGCCTGATGTACTTAATCAAAGCTAGAAGCAGAGAAAGAGTAGAGAAAATGCGAATGAATACAGAAACCGTTATTTTTTACTTTTCTGCATCTACTGCATTTAGCGGTTTAGTATGGTGGGAGGGGGAAACTCTGACTCAGACTTAAGCTGGTAACACAGATAGTGTCTGTATTGCCTCAAACAATACATACTTTTGCAGTGAGCAGTCTTATCATAACTCATAACAATCTGATACATTCAGTAGCACAAACACTTCACTGTACTGGCTAAGGAAAGCTGGCCAGAGGAAAGAACATCAACCACCCCTCTAATGATATCCTTATGAAACAAAGCAATTAAATCTGAAATCACTCCACAACAGCTGCACAGTGGCGAAGAGGGGAAGAACGTGCTTGTACTGTGATAATGTGACATTCATGTAAATGTAAAGAGCCTCTTATCTGAAAACATATCAAAAACTACTACTAGTAAGGGCAAAACATTAGCCAAATGCTGGGTAGTGGAAATTCAAATATTGGAAAAATGTTGGAGTTTATAGGCCTCACCATCAGCAATTATATTCGTCACACAAAAAAACTGCAAACTGGGGTTAACAGCCAATCTAAGCCCAGCATTATGTGAAAAATAAGTCATCAAAAATGTCTTATTTAGACGCTTTATCTTCTATATTTAACATGTGGTCATGTGTTCCTTGATGCTGCTTGTTTGAGTCAGATGAGTCTCACATGTTGATCACAAATGCAAGAAATCTCTAGCTTCCTTGTTTGACTACAGGCTTGGAATAAGGTATTTACAGCTACAGGAAGGAAAAGGAACTGTGATCGGACAAAGACTGGGTTTAAATAATCTAGGTTAGAATTATAGTGGTTTTGTAGATGTGGGAAGCATTTTTCAGAGCATTGAATCAACAGTCCAAAAAGAAAGAGAATGAGACAACAAGTTAAGAAGAGTGAGGATAACAGGAGATGAAAATAGAAGAGACTGAGGCCATGAGAAGTAGAAATTGATTCCAACTGTGAGCTGTCTGCTGAGACAGGAAGGGATTAGGGCTCGAGCTAGCGCCCTAAGAGTCACTCCACACACGTCACTGTGGCTGATCAGGTCTTAATACTTATTCTGGATTCTACCTGCTTGGCCAGACGTTGGTGTCTGGTTCCTACAGCATGACCAACATGACTAGTCAAAAAAATTTAGTTGAACAGTAGTACATCACCTTTGAACAAATCAGGACAGCAACATGTAAAGGGCCAGGAAACAAAATACTAATAAGCTATATGTGAATGCTCCATCAGTTGCTTCAACACATCATCTTAGATGATTGTGTGTATTTGACAATAATGACACATTTCCAATGAGCAAATGTGTCTCAATCCTGCAACAGAAGCAAGTAAGGCTGCAGTAAATTGGCTGTCTTTACACAACTTGGATGTAACAAAGTGGCTAATTACTTGCTTAACAGGCAGGGCAGGAGGTGGAGCAAGAGAGGCTAAAATAACACACACACCAAAGGCCTTTCACTGTGTGTCCTGCAGCCAAGGACAGAGAAGCAAAAGCCTACACTGGCAACTAGAAAAGTAACTGAACATGCAAGCTAGTTAATAGGATCTGCTGTTATATTCGTGTGTCTGTGTGCAACTGAGCAAGATCTACTTGACACGTGCCCTTGGGTGGTGCATGGTCTAAAGCAGTGGTAGTGGCGGTGATACCACAACTGATAAGGTCACAATAAAATCTTCCTTTAAAAGTTTAGTGGCAACAACAGCAGTGAGTTGATGATATCATTTGAGGGGGGATTTTCTCTGACAGAGATGCAGGTTGAGACAAAATATGCAGAGACTGAGGTTAAGATAGCATTTCCGTCCCCATGTTCTCCACCTGACTGACATTAATGAAACTAACTTTATTTCCCCAGATATTTCTGATTCAGGTTCAAAATTGAAGCTGGTGTGCCAATACTTAAAGATGTTGTGAGCTACTATTAAGTTATTTTCTTTCCCCGGTCTGAGTGTGATCATTTATACAGAGGAGAACATTTGATTTCTGCCTCCCTGTGTATAGTTTTATAAGTTTAACAATGTCATAACCCTGTGGAACTGAAGAAAAATCTGAATGTTTTACAGTTAACTTGCTGAGTCAGAGTTGAAATGGTCTCTTGCTTCCACTACTGCAAGGCTTGTGTACTTTTTTGTGTGGTTACACATTTCCTGGTATACCACTGCTGAGAAAATTAGCCAAGCTGTACTTGGCTTCAACTCACGTAAAAGAATTTTGCAAAGTAGATTGGGCAATCCCCTCTCTGATACAGCAGAAAAATCATAAACTGTTGTGACCTGCCCTTTACAAAGAAGCTCTGCCTGCCTCAGAGCACAGCACAACAAAAAGCGCATGCTGTGTATATACTTAACTTTCCCTGGTTCCATGAGGATGAACAAGTTTGGATAATAACTGTGCCTATGCATAGAGATTCTCTACTTCAGTCAAATAGCTGTCAAGAGGAATCAGATCACCTTTTTTTAGATTGGAGTCCTGAGATAAACTGTTCTCTCCCTCACAATATAGGTCATAGTCATAGAGGTAACAATGACAGCTATACATTCTTGTTTAATACTTACTGCCCCAGAGAGGTATATCCTTGCTCTCGGCCTTCATGACAATCGAGGCCATTGTCATCGTGACTGGGATGGCATCAAAGTACGAAGAGTGGGGTGCCAGGGTGAGGATGGGTGCTTCTGCGGGCAGTGCCCTTCGCCCTTTCACAGTCATCCAATGGAAACCTCCCGCAAACCACATGACCCGCATGATGATCTTCAGAATTATGTCCACCAGTCTGGAAACAAGATGCAGGCACGTGTGAGGTGCACTTTTCATCTAAAAAAAAATCTCCAACATTGGATAATATGACTGAGGCATGATACTGTAAACATAAAAAAAAGACATTTAATTTCACTCAATGTTGTTGAACAGTGGTTTGTATTAACAGACTCCTCACTGGCCTCATGATTCGATTATCACTCACCTGTCAAGGATTTGAATGCACAATGTTTCTCGGTATACCTTGATGCATCTAACACCAGCCAAATGCTGGTAAAATATTAAAGTGACTGGTAGATTTCAGACACAAAATAATGATTTAGCCTACTACTGTGTGGATGTTAAATTTGAACATTTATTCAAGTGGCTGGTAGATGTTCACATTTTAAGTTTTACATCTGAATATTAATTCTAAAGCTTCTTTGTATTACTGCACAAAATCCTAATTCTCTTTATTTAGAAGGTACCTTCAAAAAATTGACTAGAGTCTCTGCATCTTGTCAACACTGTGTGATCCACCTCAGCACATAAACATGATTCTCATCACTCTTTTAGAGTTTGACGGCAAAGTTTGGTGTCACTGTATTAATGCAGAATCTTACACATTTGCTCCACAAAACTGATAAAAATACAACATTTTTCATCTGCTTGTTCATTAACCTTTCAGGTGGTACTTTAAGTTTTTCATTTGAAACAAGTGTTCAAGAAGAGGAGACCTGTAGCTCCTATGGGAGTCTCTTGGTCTCACAAAACTGCAACAGAGGTCCAAACAACTGTACTACCAAAGCTCAAGAATGGCTAGTAGCATTTTTAAGCCATGTGATTTTCAATTCATTCTGAAAGCAGCAGTGTTGATTGTATGGCTAACTGCCCAAAGTATTCTACAGTTGGCATTTGCTTAGTGAAAGTCGAAACATTGCTTGTTTGTGAGAATTATGGTTCTTCAAACCGACAGTCAGACATATGCATAACAAAGCACACACCTCCTCCAGAGGCACTGGGGTTCAACGGTGGTCTCTGAGCGTCCTAATGAGGCCAGGAAGGCGAAAGGCCAAGCCAGCAGCATCATGAATGCAGCTATGAGTAGTCGGATGGGGAACAGTGTGACTGTCATTAATGCAATCTGTAAGAGATTGAGAAAAAGAGAAAAGGGAAAGGGTTAAATGCAATGCAAGAACATAGCCGATCTTATGGCATCTTTAACAAAGCACAATAAAAGAACACCAGTCAGAAAACAATTATGGTTTGTAATGAATGATATTAGCAACTGGTTTGAAGGGGAAAAAACAGTTCATCTGGTTTAAAGGTACAGTGTGTAAGATTTGGGGCATCTATTTTCAGAATAAGGCAAACATGGAATATAATATTCATAACTATGTTTTGATGCATGTATAATCACCTGAAAATAAGAATCTTTTTATGTTTGTTACTTAAAAAATATCCTTTTATATCTACAGTGGGAGAGGGTCCCCTTTCATGGAGGCCGCCATGTTGAAACACCTTATTTATACAGTAGTCCAGAACAGACAAACTAAATACTGACTCTAAACAGGGTCCTTAAAGTGTTGTTTCTCCTTTACATTAGGAAGGTGAGGGTGATGTGAGGAGATTACAATGCAGTGATTGGACCACTAAATGCAACTAAATTCTACACACTGTACCTTTAACTTCAAACATGTAATGTGGATGAGAGGCTTTTTCCCCCTTATATACCCATCCTACACAGTACAGAGGACAGCAGGTCTGTAGCATGGGCTATGATCATTGTGGTCACCTGCACCTCAGCAACACAAAACGCAAGACCAAAGAGCTGAGAGATGAGATGATGTGTTTGCCCTCAGGGCACATACATATGGCCTTTATGTATGTATACTTCCTGTAGCTCAATAAACATTATCATGTGAATGTTGTAGCATACAGTTCTTCATTCTTGAAGACTCTGGCTCTTCAGTGTTTGGATCCAATGTTAACTGTTTACTTTCCAGCTCGTTATGACTCCCTGATGGCATCGCTAATCTTCTGTCAATGTTTGTCTTGATAGCAACCACTACCTTGGAGCATTAAGTCTATCTGCACTATCTTATCCAGGGAGCGCTCTTGTCTGATACTGTGGTCAATTTAAATAAATCAATTCAAAGCTTAGTTGTTAAACTACTGACAACCAAGCAGCAAACACACTCTGTAAACTAGTTGGAGCATAGTTAGTCTGACAGTAACTCCTTTTACACATTCTTTTCTTCCCCCAAAACAAACCTGTAGTCTGAGAAATTCCATGTCCACATTATGATGGTATTACCTACATTATAGATGTGTTTTGTAAAGTATGGGGCAAATTTACTTTACACCTTTATCCTACTATTGTTATCGCGGTGACATACCACCTTAGTTTTGTCTGTCTTCATAATCCTTCAAACTGTTTACTTTCCCAAGATCTGAAAATACAAGGATTAATTATACAAGTCGAGCACACATAGTTCTCTTTTTATACAAATAAAGTACAATTTTGCACAAGAAAGAACAAACAACTGAGTAAGTACTGGTAGTTTTTTTTTTTTCTATCATAAAAGGGGCTTTGCCGCAAATGTTTTAGAGCTACTGTATAATGCATTTGTTAAAATATTTATTCAGACCAAAAGCATGAGAATGCAAGAATGTCACTAAGAATTAAAATAAATTCTACAAAAGCAGAGAGATTAGTTAAGAGTTTTAGTCAACTCAGGCACTGTACTAAAAGCCATCTTTAAATTCAAGCATAAAGGCTTGTCACGGTCTTAAAAGTGAACGAGAAAACAAAATACATGGAATGATGCAACTTGGGAATTATGGTGGAGCTAACGTAGGGCATACATTGTAACAATACTGTAAATGTACAAAATGAACTTGGGCTTGTTGGTATCAAACTCAAAGACAAAGGACAACTCTGTTATTTGTAGGGATTACTAACAACATGGAGACCAACAATTACAGTCAATTGTGAACCAGATGTTACCAATCTGAGGTTATTATCTCTGCGCTGATGAAGAAGACCCTGTGAGTTCAAAACTAGTCTGCTCAGTCAGATTTTTTCAAGACATTAACATAAGCTACCATCTACCAAAATTCAAAAATATGAACAAAAAAAAAAGCAATAATGCAAAGAAAACAGTCTGCATTTTCAACCATTAAAATGCAACCAAAGGTTAGGAAAGTAGACGCTGTCTGAATATAAGCATCTTTTTAAACAGCACTTTCACACTAGCCACAAAGTAGATGCAATGTCAAACCAATACAACTCTGTCAGCGATGCAATTACTTCTCAAAGCCTGAGACCCACCATGTGGCTGATAACCATGTATCACACACACCATGTATCACACACACCATGTATCACACACACCATGTATCACACACTTCTCTGTCTCTTTTTTTGTAACTGTGTCAGATATAGGTTGAGCCTTATATGGTCACATGGTCACAAACCATGCATTCTCTATCTGTGTCTCTTGACTAAAACCCACAATGAAACAGACAGCTTGGACTGTAACCTTTTTAGTGGTGGTAGAGACATGTGTATGAACTTCCTGTTGTTAAGATGCAGATGTTTCAGTTCGTGCTTAAGGTCAGGGAAAAGCTGCAGCAGAGTGTTTCGTTTCTCATCGGTAAGGTTGTTCCGTGCTGTAGCATATAAAACAAATGTACTACTGCTATAATTACTTCTATTGGTATATTATCTTCACAAACCACACCTTCAGGTATTAACAAGCAATACTGTACATTGGTAATTGTCACACTACGGGAATTATTAAACCTTTTCAACCCAAAATTCTAATATGTATAACATCTCTTTTGAAGAACCCATCACTTCTGCTGCATATCCACACAAATACTGATCTCCATAGTGTGGGAATAAGCTATTGACTCATTGCTGCTTTAGAAGGATCAAAACAGATTTAAGTCTTTGTGGGGCTCCCCAATAAATCACATAAGGAATGTAAATTAGGCTTGTCAAAGCTATACTGGGAATTAAATTAACTTTAACATTAGCACCTTGCCCTCTGACACCTTAACAACAAGGCCAGATAAGGTCTGGGGTGTTTGCTGATACACCTAAATCTGTAACAAAAACACATCATGTCCTCACATTAGGTCTATGCCAATCATCTCTGGAGATCAATTAATTAGCTCATCAAGGTGCAGAACTGCAAGAGCATCTTTATGCAGACTGAAAGGTCAGGCTGCTGAATTACAGTGTAGCATACTGATAACTATCTCTACAGTTGCTGCAAGATTTGGGGCAATTGATTAGCGTGGCTATTAATAATACATATCCCCCCTTCTGTCACTTATATCTCAAAAACCTCAAAGTCACAAGTTAGCAAAGAAGTGAAAGATCTCCACTTCCTCTCAAGTGTATGGTCTACAGCACAGACTCTTGCACTGTGAGCAACAATTCCAACTTTATATGTATAAAGAGGTCGGTTTTTAATCCAACTCTCACCTATTAGTTTTCAGGCCTTTAGTCTGTACTTACAGGCAGAAATGTAGCTTTATGATTAAACACCAAGAATACTGTAAATGCAGTGTAATGCGACCGAATGCTGGTAAAATGTTTGGTTGTGGCTGGGAGATTTCAGATAGAAAATAATGATTTACTATTGGGTGCTTGGTTATTCTTAATGTTTATGTCAACAGCTGGTAAATGTTTATATTTCAAAAAGTTAATTTTCCACCCTGCTCTCATGGCTTGGTTACAAACAACAATCAATCAACAAACTTATCTGTTCTTAATACAACCTATTACCTCTAACCCTAACCCTGTCCTGGGCACTACAGAAGCTTATACAAATATTAAGTTGGAGACAATCTTATCCATCTCAGGCCAACCATTGCAACACAAAAAAAGCCAAAACCTTTGCAGTGGTTTCATTACAGGGATTGTTACAGGTGTTATAAGTAATCTCAAGCCATTTGGTTTCTGGCTGTCACTTAGCACTGTTCTTTTACAACTGACAAGGGTCACATACGACAACCAAATTTTTATTGTTGAACCCATAAACAGATTTTGTGTATTCATCTGTTTGACGACTAGTCAACTGGCAGACAGGGCTATCACTTTTTGCTCTCATCTTCAGTGTTTCAGTTATGATTAGGTTTTCTCAGATTTCTTTGGATGCAAAAGCGAGACTGACAGAACATGCTGAAAACACTTGTTCTCAGTCCCATCAGAACATCGAGGAAACTCAATTCCATCACTTCACTAACCACTTCTGAATCAGCACATGGTGTATACAAGAAACCGGTTTAAAGCACCTAGCCTCTGACTTCATTAATGTATGATTAAAACTGAGCAAAAATGAGTTGACAATTGACAAAATCAATAAATGATTCTACTTCTAACGTGGACATATAATCACAAAGTACAGCAAACAATATTTCCCAGTAATATATGGTAAATGGTCTAAATAATTAAGATAGGTTTATTACTCAATTAATAACTTCCTTGACATTATTGTGTTGGCCTTAAAGGAGAAACCATCAAACCAACCAATTCCCCTGGCTTTGGTCCAACTAACAATCTACCTTTCCCCCCAGGCCTCTGTTCAAAAGAGCCAGAAGGAAAGAAATGTGTGTGAACCTCCCTTAGTCACTTTTCTTGCTAGTAACAAGATACGCTCCTATACCCGCTATGCCAGTGTAGTGCCATTCATAAAACTGAGGCTCTCCCATTAGACTGAACTCTGTTGCTGAAAATACCTCACAGCTGTGTTCCAATTCCACACTGTTTACTAATGCTTTACAGCATACCCTGTGTACTTATCTTTGTGGTAATCATGTTGGCAGTTAATATGAGAGAATAATGTGATTTACTGTTTTGTACCTACAGGAAATAATACAAGATATATGCTGCTGTATGTCAATCAAACTAGAACTTTGGAAATCTGCTGCCAATTTCAAACTTGGAAGCTTTACAAAGCGAAGGCAAACTGGTTTTCCCAAGATATAACACATATTTATTTGTTTCTTAGAATGGCATGTTTATTCGTAATTTGATGGTCTTTTATCTAAATGTGAATGTACATTCATTCATATATCATTCAATAGGAACACAGCTTCTGAAGCCCATGGAGACAAAACAAAAATGCCTGTCAAACCTCATCTGAAACCCAATGTCACTGTATGTATGTTTAAACCAGGATCTAATCACTCAATGTGCAAACGATGCTGCTAACTCATGGCACAGGGTAGACACGCAGGCACACACACACACACACTAACTATTTAAGCTTTTTAGAGAGATCATATGAGGTGAGCTATAAAGGGCCCAAGTGTGTCTCCAAATTTATAAGCAGCCCTAGTTTGAAAGAACAAGAGAGCGCTCACACATATAGGTGATGACGAGTAGACGTTTCCTGGATCTGTGCACGAAGCCACAACACTTGAACACAGTTTTAATTGTTGTATGCGCAATATCAATCAGATAAAGAAGCCTTTTAAATCAGTTTTAAATCACTGTCTTGTAATGTCTCTGCAGGCTGCATCCCAATCTAACGTTTTTATAGTTTTTGGACAATGAAGCTTATAAAAATAAAAAATAAAAAAAAAACAGTGGCTGGAAGGTTGAGGTAGCCTGCAGGTTAACACTTTTTGCAGAGAAGCCTGAAAGCTCTAAATCTGAATATCAGCAGCAATGACGGATAGCAGGGCTGCTATATGCTGCAAAAGTGTAGTTAGTAAGTTACACCAGTCTATTGGCCAAAAAACAAAGTGTAAACTTTAACAGTTGGGGAGAATGTGTGCAAAAATGATCATGACTGTCAGTTCTCCACCCCCCACATACACACGTGTTGGCTGCTGGTCGAGAGGGACGCACAATGATAACCAACAAAGCAAGAAAAAAATGCAAAGGGAAGCAAGACAGCGGTGCAGCGTGTAAAACAAACTGCACGTTGAATTGTTCCATGAACGTGAAATCTTGGCAAAAGCTACCTAACCGCATGCTCGTCTCTAATAGCTGTGATAACAGTTTAAGAGCAACAAGCTAGGCCCATCCTGGACAGGCGGCCATGCTCAAATAGCTCTATTTCATGTCATATTTTCCTGGGTGAGGAGGGTTTCTTTTCGTGTTTTTTTAACACTCCTGTGTGAAATATATGCAGTCACTGCAGCTAAAGAACCGATATTATCATTTTCTTAAGACTCAGCCCTTCACAGCATCCTTAGAGCAAGGCAGCAAGCCAATAAGCCAGAAGGGGGAAAAGCAACATGTATGTAGCCACTGTTAGCTGGCTAGCTAAAACGAGCTCAGCTGACAACATGCAATCAGGAGAAATTGCCAAGTTAAATGATGGTGACAGCCTCTCCACTGTGTCGCACTAAGGTGTTAATGTTCAACTAACTGATACGACGCGTTACGGTATCTGTGCGAGAATAAACCATATGCCTGCAAACATTAAATTACCTTTGCTTTTTCCAGAGGGGTAAATTTCAAGACGTGCACAAATGGGTTTCTGAACGGAGGAGCTTGATCCATCTTCTTCCCATCTCCTTCCATCGCACATTGTCTGTTACTCGGCAGCCTCATTCTCCCAAGAAGTAACGTTAGTCGAGGTTGCAGCTATTTCTTAATGTTCAAAACAGAAAACTGATTGTGCCTGAAAGGAAGACTCTTCACGCAAAACGCAGTTCCCCTTTTCTGTCTTGCACGGTGGCTAATTGAGGTGGCAGTGCAGGGTTATTACTGTTATCTTTCTTTCCCGGACAGCATGGAGGGATAATGGTTAGCTCAAGGATTAGCTGGGGGATATCTGAAGTCGCCGATATCTTTCTGCCTACAGTGCGCAGGACGCCTTCCTCCACACCGTGTTACCCCCCCCAATCACTCCGCTAGCTCTCGATGCTAACAGAGCCACGACTCCTCTGCTTTGATAGAGCGCATGCGCAGGACACATCCTTCGTTTCCATATCATTTTTTGCGCCTTGCACGATGTGACGCTGCCTTCAAAACTCTCCAGAATATCGTAAATTGTATATTTACGACATATATTCATTTTTTTAGTACTTTTCTATTCTTGGCCGAGGACATGGTCAAAATACAAGCAACTCATGTACAAATAAGGCTCACGTAAACCAATACACATATATGTTTTACATGTTTCCAAACCAAAATATGTTTACTTTATCTAGCATTGCTGCAACTCTGCCGAATTTCGGAGACAAAAATCCACAGAGAGAAAAGAGTGCATGAGCCTAAAGTAATAAATACAATTTGTATTCCCAATACTTGGGATTTTGCACATTCCCTTTTCTGTGTTTGAAATTCTCTGCATTATTACACATACTAATGAGGGGAATTATGAGCAAAAATATGATTAATCTCTTGCAATTGGATGATGTAATAACAGTCAGACAGCTAGTGTTGCTGCTGCAATAGCCTGCAGCATGTGTAGTTTAATGTAGGCTATCTCTGCCATTCACTTCACCTGGTCCATCTCTGGAAAAGATATATTTATCAAACGATTTATATCTATATTTTGTATATTTTTTGTACTATCTATCTATCTATCTATCTATCTATCTATCTAATTCATCCATCTAGTAAAGCACTCTAGTGTCCAAGGCTGGTGATAAGGGAGCAGTAGTACCACCTGCTTTTATTAGACTAAAAGAAAAGGCTATACCTATTATTAGTGAGCTAGAATTGGTGTCCAACTCCTAATGCAGCAGAAGAGTGGGTGTCATAAATGTTGGTGTTTATTATTGGACATCAGGGTGGAAATGTACTGTAACGTCGATTGCATGGTCCACAAGAGCTGTATCTGTCTTCTGTGTGTGCATGTATGTGCGCACATAAGTAATTGAGTGGGTGTAATGCTCAGCTGTCTCAACTGCAGTCAGCAGTTCTGTGACTCACAACGCATACTCTATATATGTATAGGTATAGCTTCCCACAATTACGTAATGGTGATATATATAGATAGATAGATAGATAGATAGATAGATAGATAGATAGATAGATAGATTTGATGCCAGAGAGTAGACTGGCAGCTCTGTGACCTGATGGATTCCCTCAAACATGTATGTATTTGAAACTGTTCATGCATTCAGCGCCATGATTTTGAACCTATGAGAGATTAATTAGTCAGTATACTACAAATAGTAGAAAGGGCATTTGTCAAATTTGCACTCATCTCATACAGTGGCTTGGTACCTTTTGGCATTGCTACTGTGTCTCGTTTTAGTGTGATGCCTCTTCATAACTGATTACATGCCTCCCTCTAGTGGTGGAAACCCTACATTGCATTCAGGGATGCTGTGAAAATATGGAACATCAACAATCGTATGCACACACACACACACACACACACACAGGCAGGCAGATCTACAGATACAGCTCTTGTGGACCACACAATCCCCTCCAGAGCGAATTTTCACCCACTCTTATCCATAAAGAACTGAACACTAATTTTAGCCTGCTAATAATACTGTAATAATACTTCCTTTTGTTCTCAGCAGGCAGTTCTACCAGCTTATTAGCAGCCATAGCCATTAGAGTATGAGCTCTAGTATATAGATACATTTTATTCAAATGATGAACAACTGAATTTAAAGCATCCAAATGGGGGCTAAAAAAATTCTACAGCCTTTTCAAGTGTCAGAATAATGACTCCTAACACAGTGAAACAACTTAGTTAGAGGTGAAACTATAAGGTGTAGTATATGAAAGAGATGGCTTGCACGCACCTGGTTATTAAACTTGTCGGGTTAATTTCCATCCTCAAGACAAAAGAATTGTAGTCAAAGTGCTTATTCAGAAAGATGGAGGGTGATATGTGCAAATGAAGGAAGTATAAATATGTGACTATGAGTACAGAAGATTAAAAAATACTTGGAAAAAACAACTTGAATAAAATTTTCTAGATAGTATGTCATTAAAACTCATGTTAATTTGATAAAACACATGCCAGGTCCATTTTGAACAGACCACAAAAGCCTGCTGTCCCATTGTTGTCACAAGTTATTTTGCTTTTAATTATTTCTCCGTTGTCCAAGTATGTGGTGAAATTTAAAATCAGCATTTGTCTTTACCACAGTGTTTTACTCTATTGCTTATAAGCTGAATTGTGCGTACACTGCAGTTTCTAAAGTCTCTTTTGAGATGGAGTCCCCCAATCGCAAACCTATTGATTGGACTGAGGCATGTGGTGTGAACAAAGCTGCTGTATTTTGGAAGCTGTACTTTATTTATCACACTTGATTTCTCCTTGTCCTCTCAGCAAACATGTTTTTTTTTTTTTTTTTTTGCTTACGGTTTTTGTAATTGCAAGTATGTCAAGATCAGCCAGTCAAACATACACATGTGCACAAGCATGCAGCATGCACACAAACACACACACACACCATTCAACTTCATATTTTAATTTGGGTGTAGAACATGTAGTCAAAGTGCCCTCTGGGCTGACCATATCAGGTCGTGACATTTGCATTTGACAGGAATCACATCAGACAGGGTTAATACTGGAGAAGATGGAGGGATAGAAAAGGAGAAAAAAAATGTGGAAAAGGTTTCCCCCATTCCCCCCACATCCCTTTCCCTCTCTTTTTCCCTCCTTCAATCCCATAGCTGAGGTGCTTAAATTAAAAAGGAAGAAATGCAATTTAAAGACATGGGGTAAACAATCACAAAACACTTGTTTCTGGAGGAGACACAATTTCCTGGTGCCTTGTCCAATTTCTTATGGCCTGGAGGGCTGCCGCATGCGTTTTAACACCTGGTTCTACACCGCTGATTAAAATTGTAATGCCAGTGTTGAATCAATCCATATGACATTTTGGAAATACACAAGTACCAGGACATTTTATATATACAGCATTTTTTCTATTGTTTTCATTCATTCAACAGAAAGGTGCAAGGTGGTGACTTGCACAGGGTGTCACTGCTATGCCTTCCAACTGTTTGAAGAGAAAAAAAAAGGAAGTTTCAATATCCTAAACAAGTATAAATATGCCACTATCATTTCTGTATATAGTATTTACTCAAATGCCAAATGAACGTGTGCAAATGTGCACTGTAAAACTTAAAATGGGACAATTATTGATGGTAACTATGTGATTTTGTCAATTGGTGATTGTTATTAAAAGTCCTAATTTATGGCTTTAGGCAAAGTCAGGGGAGATTTTGGTGTACTTTCACCTCTCAGGTGGCTTGTGAATGGAGGCTAGTGTTTTGTGTTCCTACCATTGCTACTAATGTGTCTTTTAACTCGGATATAAAACTGGAAGTGGAAAGATGAAAGATAATTTAAGGGGAAAAATACAAATAGGAATGTTTTAAAGGTGAGTGAAAGGGAATGAGAGGATAGAGAATGAGAACATGAGAGAGAATGTCCAGATTTTTGTACCATTATTATATCAGTATACCCCCCTCAGGCCAAACATCTGAGGCAGAGTGACAGACGGACTGTTGTTTGCTTCACACCACAGTAATGTTTTACCAGCCCCTGCGCCCATGTCAATCAATGGCCGGCATGTTCCAAAACATATTCAACAAACAAAGAGAACACTTTGGCTTGAGGAAATGGATTGCGCGTAAGATTGGCAGGGGACTCTCTGGATGTGTCAATCACCAAAGGCCTTTTGTTTTACCTCTGTCCCAAGCTTCAAGAACAAAGACGTCCTTTTCTTTCATTTGTCTTTGTATGCGATATAAACACATGAATTTTCTGTTTTACATTTGGCTGCAGGAGAAAACATTTTTTTCCCAAAGATAAAAAAGCTCAGATAAAAGTATAATACTATAGATCCCACAGAGGGGATCTGTGTCCAACAGGTAAAAGTGGAATTCACAATACTCAGCTCTGTGCAGGATGCTTTTGTAAGAGCTCTAATCTACACATTTCATGATATGCCGATGATGAGTGCAGGATGAGGGGAGGAGTAGAGGTGGGTATGCAGTCAGATTGTTAGCGTTTGAAACCACAATTTCACACAACGGACATTTGAAATCTGAGAGAGCTGCCGGTCTCTTCTCTGGCATCAAATCTAAGCAGCTTTTTTTTTTTCTTTCTCATCTCTCTCCTCTCTGGTCTCTTCTCCTTTCTTCCTGTCTGGCCTCTCCAGGTGCCGCGCTATCTCACAGCTAACACAGGAATCCATGAGCCATGTACATCCACGGCCCTTTGAAAGAGGAAGCCACTTTGCCGCTCATCTTGGAAAGCACCTTCCATCGTCCTCTATGTTCCTCAGGGAGATGAAGGCGGCTCCTGCTAGAAGAGCGGGTTTTGTAACCAAAGCCACATGCTGGGCAGGACAGCCAGTTGTAAGACAAGAAAGATCTTTGTGGCGAACACAAGTGCTTGGCTGTCCTCTTGCATGCCTGTCTGTCAGCATCGCTTTGCTGGCTAGACACCTGTACAACTGTAATTTTACACAGGCAGAAACAAAGACACGCTACACAGGGGGGCGTGTAAAGAGGGATTATACAGGCGTGTGTTTGTGTGCCTGTGTTTTCTTTTTAAAAAATTCAGTAAGTGGTGCTGAGTGCCCTCTTCTGAAGGGTAATGTTTGATGGGGAAAATCATCACCCTCCATCTCAAAAGAGTCAGCCTTTCAGGAGGTGAGACTGATATACTGAACACATGATTATAACATTTTACACACACAAAATGTTGCTGAAATATTCAAGAGATGGCTTTTGACCTTGAGAGAAAGGGCTGTGACCGAGTGACTGAATGACTGAGAATTTTGGATTTTCAACATGCTTTGATCTTCATGTAAGAGTCACTTCCAGTGGTGTTTCGAGAAGCATTTCGAGGCAAAGTAAAAGAACGAAACACTAAAGCATTGAATAAACAGAGGAGTGATAGTAAATAGAGACATAAGCCCGTTTGGGAATGAAAGGGGAGGTCATGGCTTTGGAATGTGACTAGATGATAGAGAGCAGGAAGAGGAAACTAGATAAACTTTAGCATGCTGCCCTTGCACATACACACACACACACACAAGCCCTATTGTGCTATCGTCAAGGGTCGAGTGTTAGTTGACAGAAACCACTGATCTGCCTCAGTGCTAAAACCGTGATAAGGCACTCGGACATCGGTGACCCGTGTCTGTGTGTTGCATTTGTGTGCATGACAGTGTGTGTGTATGAGAATGAAAGAGAAATGCACATAAACCCAATACTTTGCCAAATACAGGGGATACAGACGATGATAACTTATATAGTTTATTTCCTCTTATTATTATCTTTTTCATCTTATCAGTGATTTCTATGATAATTGGCTCACTAGATCCCACACCGGACTGTAATAGCACACTGGTTAAGAACTAGATCTTTCAACAATCATGACTCTGGTTTCTGAAGTATAAAACAACACTGCCAACGTTGTTGTGTGGCAGGTGTTATGCTTCATAATTTAGTAGGAATAATCCATTATGTATATGATTTGGCTTAAATGATACTCTCTAAAAGGCACACTCATCACTTCAGTGGTCCACATCTCCCGTTAAGTGTGAGGTACTTTCAGATGAGGAACATAAGAGACTCTGCTTTGAAATGTGTCCTTCTAGTATGCCCCATATTTGGTTTGTGTTTGCCAAATATTCATGTCTTTCATTTGCAAATGAAAAGATAGAGAAAACCCAGCGCTTAAAATGGAAGAGTGATTGTATATTTTATGGTAGATTTCATGTTTTGAAGCAGATAGAGGTGCTTCAGTACACAGCAGAGGATTATTTTATTCAGGACCAATGAAGCAGTAGTATGACATATCAGAGTTGGAGGAATAGTTTGACATTTTTGGAACTCCATACAAAAACTGAAGTGTAAAAAATGGAAAATTGTAGTGGTACAGTAGGGTATGTGCTGGACTATTTCTTGAGCAGATGTCGTAACTTCCTAGTCTTATCATCACCTGTGATAAGACTAGGAACCTGTGAGATTCCTAAGGAATCAGTGGAAATTCCAGGAGGTTACTGAACCTGGCCAATACAATGATCAAATTACTAGGATGTTTAAAGAAGCATCTAATACATACAAATTGTTGCATGAGTAGCACTAAGTGTTATCTAATTCTAGAACTGTTTTTTAAGTTATGATGGTGTCATGGTGCTGTATGGGTATTTAAAGCATCACTGTGTATCATTTAGTGTCAAGCCATCCATTTGGGGCTTCTGTAGAAAGGTGGTAGTTCAAGATGGCAGACACCAGAGAAGAGGACCTACAGTGTCTCTAGATATAAAAGGTTCATTCTAAGGTAACAAAAAAGTTTTTCTTTTTCTTTTTTAAGGTGATTATACACTAATAAAAACACAGTTATGCATATGATATTCTGTGTCTACCATACTCTGTATATGGTTAATGGACTGAACCTATATATTATCTCCATCTTAGCAGACAAAGCGCTTTACACTTTGCCTTTCATTTACCCATTCACATAAACACTCACACTCTGATGGCAGTGGGGTTGCCATGCAAGACACTGGCCAGCCCATTGGGAGCAATTTTGGGTTCAGTGTCGTGCCAAAGTGTCCTTAAGCAAGTGTGTTGCAAGCTTGCTCAAGGACTCTTGAGACCCTCTCTCCTTCTATTCCAGACTCTCAGAGTAATATACATCACCACTTATTCAAAAGCAGCAACACAGGCAACATAATCAGCCTATCGAAAGAGAGCTTTGGCTCAATTACATGACACAGTAGAGGACCAACACAAACATTCTATGAACAGATAGGAGCAAATGTCAAGTAGACAAGGCTGGGCAGAGAAGGGGAGGGAGCATCTGAGAGAGAAACAGACGTTGAATTCTTTTCTTGGCGAGCAGATTGAAAAGATGGAGACAAAAACAAAATTACCCCCCTTTGATAGGAACAAGTGGTTAGGGAATGCAGGAATGGAAGACGTGTGGGGGGCATGGGAGGATGAATTTGCAGTCAGATTGGTGAAAGGCTGATGTCACATTTCTTGTGTTGAATGTTCTTGTTTTTTTTTTGGAGGGAAATGTCCTTCTGTGTCTCCACATCTGTCAACACTGCAACAAATGGGTCATTTTTTTCCCTTCCCTTTTCTCTCTCAGTCTCTCTTGTCATGTCCTGTTCTGGAAGGCAGATAATGTTTAGTCTAATTGACCATCTATGGTGATGACAAAGATATCAAAGCAAGGGATTTTGATTTCACGCTCTCTTTTCCTGTTGGACTTTTCTGTCTCTTTCCCTTGGCCATTTCCTCATCTTCTCCAGGGCATCCAGTTCAAATCTCTATGGCGGTGGTGACAGCCCATGAGGTTAGAGATTAAGATTGTGGAGTAGCCAGTTCTAATCCTCAGACTTGGGAAAAAAATGAGTGTAGAATGTGGACAAGTGTCTCGTATTTGTAACTGGCACATTGTTGTTGAGCAAAGCAAATTACCACCAATTAACTCAGTGGAGATGCTTAGTATAATATCATTAGTAGTTCTGGAAAACATATTTATTTTTTGTGTATAATTAGTGTTGCTACAACAATGACCTTCATTAATGTTTATTTTACTGTTCATTTCTGTCAAGTTTAGTTGATTTAATGCATCATCCAAAGATTACCTTTGAATTTATTGTTTAGTCACATCTTTATGTTTTGTATTCGCTTTTGCTTTGCATGCACACTTGAGGTACATAGGGTATGACCTTGAATTTTTTTACAAGGTAGTTTAGGTCCTTTGTCAACTACATATTGTAGATACAAAATAGGCAAACCATAAAATAAATTTATGGTCGGTAATCTAAGTATATGTTAATAAATTACTGGACTGCTCATTTTGCATCATTTATGGTTTTTTTTTGTTTGTTTGTTTTGTTTTTTGATCAAAACTTTCTGACTTTGACTTTGGTCCTGTTTTCTGGCCATGTGTGTAAATATGTTAAACGTATTCACTGCTTTGTGTCTAACAACATTTTTTATGGCCTGGAAGTGTGTTATTGTCTATGAAAAAACAGTTGAGACATGCATGTTATATTTAACATATATTTTTGTATGTGCTGTCATCTGCTTCAAAGTTGGATATGTCATTTTTTTTTTTATTGTTGTTGCAGTACTAGCTGTGAGCAAATGGAGGAGCTCTAGTGATGTTCTTTTGACCACTTGGGAAGACCACTGGGAGGACTGCAAGACAAACATCATGTCTGTGTATGTGTGAACATCTACATCTGCATGTATATGTGTATTAACTGCATGTGTTACTACAGTATGTACAGGAAGTGCTTATACTCCTGCACAAATACAAGCCACACTTGGCCTCCATGTCTCAGCATGGGGGCCATTTTATGTGCATGTCTATGCATGTGTACTTATAATATGTGCATGTCCCTGACTGCATTTTTGTAAGTGTAGGTGATAATGTGACCTCTGGTACCTCAACTAAAAACAATTCATTCTATTATAAGCATGTCTTTTGACTTCAGCGCAAGAGAAGATCACCTAGGTAACAACAACATAGCCACAAGCAGCAACTGGCAACAACATAACATGGTCAAAGAACCATGGGAACTCCATGGAATTCTGTATATTGGTCTAGTTTTAACTTTACATATTTGCACAAAAATACACAGAACCAAGTTTGAAATATACTATGAATCTTCCATGAAACTTAACAACATGATGAACAAGCATGCATATAAAATGTGGATGTGATTGGAGATTTCAGGAGACTTTAAAGTCAAAATTTATATGAATCAAGTATGGATTAGGATATGAAAATGCATTCAGGTATTGGTATGTAAGTAAATCTGAAAGTCAAGAAACTTTGTCTTTTGACTGATTGGATGTTTTGTTTGAAGGTATCAGGATAAAGTGGGTTCTTCAACTTAAAAATAAAAGAATGGGAAGTTGGAGAAACATCACAAGTATCCCAGACTTACCTAACCTGTGCTAATAAGCCACACAACACAATCAACCTCAGACATTTCACTTTTTTCCCTACACATTTGACTTTTTCACCTCAATAGAGATTTGGGACACCTTAGTTTATTACGTGAATTAAATCACTGGTTCTTAAACTATGGTACACATACCCCTAATGGTAAACAATCTCTAGTGGTATGCTGAGGAATTATGATTTTATTTTTATTTATTAAATAAATAATTTAAAAAAACATATATCTTAATTTTATCAAAATACTACAGAAATTCAAATGAAAAGACTTAAATTATGAGATCAATGACATGTAATTTAAACAAGCTTTGCCTTTCCTGTAATATTTTTTGTTTTAACATCAGGTTGTTATGTAGTCAAGGTTATGTCTGGCTCACGCGCATAGCACACACAAACATTCATGATTAGTTACACTAATTCAAATTCACAATTGAGAGGAATAGTGTGCCAGTTCTAATACTACCCCTTTGTACAGTGTGGCTGACAACTTTCAACAATAAACAATTTTCTTTTACTGAGGTGGTAAACCATGTGAAAAGTTTGTCAAAAACCTAATCATATAGTATATACCGAGCATGTCATTCCCTATATCTCATAATTGACTCCCGAAGAGATCAGAATTCAGTCAAACAACTTAAAAAGTTAAAACCAGGAACAGAGTTGAACTGTACAAACTACATGAGTCTAAATCTTGTATCTGTTGTAGTGTAGCTCATGAAATGTCTGTTATATATAAATGAGAAAAAAGGGCATTTGTTCATCATAAAAAATGAAATGACAAAATTCAAAACAGATTAACAAAGACACACTGCAGTGGAAAGTAAATACATGAAGGTCAGTGTGCATTTGACTCTGGTGACATGGGGTGAGATGTTCCATAACTTATAATTATGAGAAAGAAAAGGATTATTCTTACAAAACTTTATGCATTTTCTTTTGTCAATTTTCCACTCTGGCCGCATACAATGGCATTCAACAGCAGATAGATTATCAAGCAGAAACATCCTTTCTCTACATCTAAAACCCAGCTGTCTTGCAGCCGTTACATGGTGTTAAAACTGTCCCAGCACAATGGTTGACATTGGTCTTGCAGCAAAGAAAACAATAGCCCTACACGCTCCTATCAAACTCTTACTTAAATCCCCCCTTTTACCCCGCTTTCATTCTGTGTCATTCTGCCTTGTATCTGGCCAGGACTTACAAGTCTCCGGCTGTGACATAAGGGATTCCATGTTGTCCACTCCTAACAGATTACACGAGGATGCAAGACAAAAGAACAGCAACACGGCCTGTGCATTTATTTGCCTTTGGTAAAGAGAGAGGGAGAGAAAGAAAGGAGGGAGTTATGAGGTTAATGGGAGAGGGGAAAAAAGGAGAGAGTAAAGGGAGAAAAAGAGAGTGGAAGAAAAAAGAAAAAGAAATGGTTATTTATGGATATAGATATCCATGGACTCAAGAATAGAGAGGGGAAAAAAACTAAAAGAAAAAGGAAGGAAAGGAGGGAGAAAAGGGGAAGCATTTCTTTTTACTTTCTTCGGTTATCGCTGGTCCAGGCCAGCATCTTTATTCTACCAGGAGAAAATGCTAATCATCAATCTCAGGCTGCATGCTACGTCTCTGTTTAATAGCTGATAGGGAGTCTCCACAGGCTGCTTTGCTGCTTTGTTTAAAATGACATATAATGGGACTGAGTCTTATCAGCGTCTCAATGCATTCTCTCCCTCTCCCAGCCTCTCTCTTTCCTTCTCTCTCTCTCTCTCTTCGGGATTGTGGTCCAGTGTAAAGGAATAAGGAAAAGCAAGCCACGATTGATTTTGAGCCAGGGATAACTTAATCCATCAATTTAACATGAAATGAATATGCAAAAGTGAAAGGGGTGGGTGTGTAGGGGGGGGCTCAGCCAACCTCTTCAACAATGACAAAAAAGGAGAGAGAGAGAGAGAGAGGGAGAGAGGGAGAGACATAATGGATGGGGATGGGGATGGGTCTGATATTATTAGTTACTACCTCCAAAAACCATACTCTCATCTTCAAGGCAAATCCATCAAAAGATGTTTTGGTTTTAACCATATTTCAAAATAACAGATAGGATGTACCGGAGCCAAATCACAATTCATTGTTGCACACAAGCATAAATCTACTGGTGAAAATGCATCACTATTGTAACATCATTTAAACAAACCTCACACTGTCTCACTCACAATGTCTTGTATGTATGTAGGACTACTTCACTACTAGCTCCAGGGTCTGCTGGGAGATATGTTGGTGAAAGATTGTGGTATTTGTTAAAAAAATGAAATAGACAACACTGACTTGACTTGCGTGGACTGGAGTATTGTTTTTTACATGTGGATTCCTACTTTGTTTGCATTTGTGCAGGAGGACAAGGACACACACAGTGAATGCGATATGCATTTTTTCTAATAGTTTCACCCTATTCCACTCATCTACAGGTGGTGGTAATGTGCTATGCATCAGCAAAAAGACTGTTAGCAAGTAAACATTGATTTAAACAATGCAGGTTTCAAGCTTTTAAGAAAAATCAATTTTGCAAATGTTTTATGATGAAGGAAATGCATTCAGCACATTTGTTAGACCTCAAGGATACTCACAATGCATTTTGGCGAGGAACACTGAATGTAAACAGAAACTTTGTATATTTACAAGAGCATCTGCAAGGCATCTTCACAAGTCCAGTATGTAAGATTTAGGGGCTCTATTTACAGAATATGTCAGAAATTCAATGTTATCTATCAGTCTTCCATTAGTGTATAACGATCACGCGTTACGGAAAGAGTGAGGCAGGGCAGTTGCAATCAACAACTACACCGATAGATGCCACTAAATCCTGCACACTGTTCCTTTAAGGTAGCCTGAAACATCACAACACGTGAGATGCAGGACCAAATGTCAGGTTTCAGTGTCCTGTGCTTTGTATACTGTTGACCTTTTTGTGTCTTCAAGCTGGCACTATGCGACGTTTTTGTTTTTAGGGATTTTCATGTCAGCTTTGGTTGTAAATGGTCATAGCTTTAGTGTTTTGCATTACACTTCCCTGTGATCTCACAGCAATGGTCTCTGCTTCTCTGCTATCGCTGTACTGACAGACCAAAATAGCTCAATAATGTCAGTATCTGTGTATTCTGTGTATTCCAAAGAAACCATTGTACCTGTGAAATGTATCACCTCATGTGGAGAAGCAACTTTCTCTGTGAAAAACCAACCTGACACTAAGTTGTAAAATAAAATAAATAAATAAATAAATAATAGAATAAAAATTGTGAGAGCTCTGTGGTATCAGCTTGTGTCAGATAATCACAAAGCAGACATTGATTTATATAAATGTGTTGCAGCTTCAGTGAGGACATAAACTTAGCTGTTGAATTAACAACTGGTTTGGTTAAACAATGTTTTAGTATGGGGTGGAGAAAGGGGCACATGCAATTCTGACAACTATAACAATATAATGCACAGATTTAAAAGAAAGAGACAGTCTGGTATTACACTGAGGATAGAGTACTCATTATATGTTATTTTAATTGATGAAAACTGTCTAATTATCCTTTAAAACAACACTGTGTAGAAATTGGATGTTTTTGCAATCTAGCACCTCCAGCAAACAAGTGAAAACAACACAAGACATAGCAGCCAGCTAATATTACTTATTAGTACAATAGCAAGAAGCCCAGCTTAGTGCCTGTCTTTCAGCCTTTTATTTCATGAAGTTTTTCCCAACAACTAAAAGTCAGTCCCAGATGTACTCGTGTCTCGTGGCTTACAAACTGGACTAACATTAGGTAGCAGCCATAGTTGTAACAATTTACCTTACAGTTAAAGGACATCAGAGGGAAAACCAAAAAACATTTTCTCCATAAAAAAACAATGATCCAGTTTCACCAAAATCAGTGAAACTGGTGGTGGTGTGACTTAGCACTGTAAAGCGTTATGTACTTCTTGCAGATGATCATACCCAAAGCAAAAAGTTACATAGTGCAATAACAGGTGTACATGTGGGAATGAAAGAGGCACCATTGACCTGATGACAAGTCAAGATAGCATCAAAATTGTTTTACACCCTTAAATACATAAATCTTAAATAAATCTTAAATAATGTGCATAATTTAAATCCTGTAAACATGTATGGCTGACTGGTTCTAGGGCAGTTTTCACACACATTTTATTGTATCCTTTCTGCATTACTGTGAAAGTGTTACTTACAGATAAATCAAGTTTATAATAAAGTTACTGATGCTCTGTTGACACCCCAGTGGATTTAATAATCTCATTATCTAATTTATCTTTCTGAGACTTAAAAGAAATGTCTGCCAGGCTGGTCTTAACTGTCCTGAAAAAGTCAATGAACATTGGCGAAGGTGTTGTTGCCCTTGTGTTTTCATTGAATTAACTGGCCTGAAAGCAACCCCATTCTAGTGAGTCCTCACTTAGGGGCATGTTTCTTTATTGGATCTCTTTTCATTGTAGTTCTGAGCAGAAACAGGCTGTTTTTAAGCTAACAAAACATACACATGGTACTTTTAAATTACTCAAAGGTCCAGTGTGTAAGATTTTGGTTGAATCCACTCCTATTCAAAAGTACATTTTAGTATAAACATCTGATAATGACCTTCAAATCAGCCCTTTGTATCTACAGAGGGAGTGGGTCCCCTTCCACAATATCCACCATGTTTCTACAGTAGCCCGGAATGGACAGACCAAACACTGGCTCTAAATATGGTCTTTCACATTTTTGCATATTAAGTTGGTTTCAATTTGAAACAATGCAATGAAATGCTAACAAATCGTACACACTGGACCTCTAATATTAATCCATAATTCATATACTGTATATATGTTTATTTTTTCCAGGTTATTTCAGAAATTCATTTTAATACTAGGATTTGAAAAACTTTGCAAACTTGAGCGGTGAGTCCGCCTAGGTAATGACTTTAAATCAAAATCAAATGATCTAGTTTGGTATTTCCATTTCCTCACCGTCATGCACTTACAGGTTGCCACTGTTTATGGTGGTTTCGGGTCAGCTGCTTGTCTGTCACATGATCAGGGAGGAAGAAAAACATTAACATTGAACATGGGCTGGAGCAGATGAAAGCTCTTGGCCTGACTGTCAGCGCTCTGAGGTGATGAGAGATGTCATTACTTATTCATGAGTCCTAAATGCAGAGCAGAGGAGATGGGCATGGCTGACCCTGAAACATAGGGGGTGGGTTACGTGAGTGTGTGTGTGTGTGTGTGTGTGTGTGTGTGTGTGTGTGTGTGTGTGTGTTTGTGTTTGTGTGGTGGGGGATATTAGATGAAAGCAGTGTGATTGAATCGAACTCAGTGCGCCAGCTGTGACGTTGACTTTATCTACAGGGCCATCAAAGATAAACAAAGAGCATATATTCAATCTTTATTCAGAAAACATGTTCTTTGGTCATGCCCAAAAAACACTCCAGGTTTTTGACAAAAAGGGAAGAGGCAAAGGGAGTTTGGAGTCTGTGTTGCCTCTGGGGTTTTTTAAGGATATATTCAACTTTGATTAGTGATCTGGTCACAGTGGCGGACTCAGACTGTCTGAGGGACAGAAGCGAACAAACAACAAAAAGGGCACCAGCTGTATGTGGTGGGCCAACAGCATGCAGGCAATTGTGATGCATTTATTATGAAACGGTTCCAAAATCAGGTTAAGATTAAAATAGTGTTGTTATGTGATTCAGATGCAGGGACTATATATTGGCCTGTAGAAGAGCCTATGGCACCGCATCACATTTTCACCACTGGAGGGGCACAGGCACTTTTTGTCTTGCTCTTGCTCTTCTCAACATGTTACTGTTAGTATATATAAACAAATAATGTGACAATGTGTTATACAATTAGAAAGGACCTAAAATAATGTTAATCTTCAAAAAAGAAAGTCAACTACTTCAAATTTAAAGGTCCAATGTGCAACATTTAGGAGGATCTATTGCCATTACTTGAGAATGAGCCCTTTATATCTACAGAGAGAGTGGGTCCTCTCCCACAGAGTCTGTGATGAATGACAACTTTCAAACTTTCAGACAAATCTGCTGAGCTCATGTTTCATTTGCTCTGGCAGATAAATTATTTAGCCTTACCCCAAAAACCTGTCTGGGTTACATCTCTGTCACGTAGCGGCTGCGACACTGTTTTGGTCCATCTTCCATGCGACTTCAAACTCCACTGGGAGCGTTTCAGAAGTGAAGCGTTTTGCCGACCAAACTTTGTTAACTTGCTCAGACTTGGTCATTTTCCTTAGTTTTTGTGCTTCTAAATATCCTTTGAAATATGCTACATAGTTAATTTGTTTCTCTTTTGGCTGTTTTTATGATTGGAAGTTTGAACGGGACGAAAATCGACCGGATTCTCTTTTCTGTATATGACTTCCTGCCGGGTTGAGCTGTTCTGTGTAGACTGACGCGTGTTGCTCACGGCATGTGTCAAAAATAGAACAGCCGCATTCTCTGTGGAGCCGAGCGAAGGGCAGCTTCTGGGACGCTCCTGACATGGATCGCGGTGGTTCTGGTGGTGTTTGAAACATTGACTAGAGTGGCCACAATTAGCTCCGGCACCTACTGTGCACGTGGAATGCGTCGCATCCGTGTCTGGTGGAATTTGGCTTTTAGTCTAGCGGTAGCAAACAAACAACATAATATAATATAAATTATGTTATATACAGATGCAGTTGGATAAAATATAATTTACTAAATACCTGTCATTAGTCACTTTAATTAAACTTCTATTTTTGAAATTAAGAAAAACACTTTGCACCTTATAAATACCATACAAACAGTTGAATAACTTGGAGGAGACTGAATATAGTTTTTCGTTCTCTGTGCCCATGTGAACATGAAAAGACACCTGTTCATGTTTCCCTGACACTTTGTTTGAACTTTCCACTCCTCCTCCCTCCTATGCTGAGTTGAGTTACAGTTGGAATGCTTTGGACGGGATATTCTGAGTGAATGGCATCTTTTATAATCCATATCCAGTTATCCAGTGACTCAATTTCCTGCTGAATACAGCTCTTGTGTGATCAGAGACCTGTACACAGCTGAGGGTGCTACTGTTTCAAAGTGGCTGGAAAAGACCTGTCATCAGAGGGTGTGGGATATGTGGGGGTGAGGCTAATGGATGGGTATTATGGGTTGTATCCGAAAGCTTAGGAACGTCAAACACATTTACACATGTGCACAGACAGAAGAAGATTTAGAAAATCAAGCCAGACAGCTGAACTGGTACAATCTTACTTTGTTAGCACACCCCAAAAGAGAAACTGATAGAGTGAACTCAATATAATATCCATGAATAATAACTTGACTGTTGCTGCTGTGCCCATACCCAGCCCTTGCAAGAGCAGTGAGCAGTTTACCGGATTTGATATGGCTGGCTGTGGATAAAAAATGTAAAAAGTCCTAGGCTTGTCCCTAGACAGATGATAGCAGGTAAAAAACAGTGTTGCCCCATGTTCCCAAGCTGATTTACAAACTCTGCTCTCTGTTTTCCATCTACCAGACTCCCGAGCAACCAGGCCAAGAGGTTACACTACAGGAAATGAACTCAATACCATGTAACTATTTCTATTTGATAGAGGTGGGCGTAAAATATGCACGGCTGGACTTCGTCGGCCAACCCCGCCACAATATTATTGACTATTCATTTTTCCCTGTTTGTCATTGATGTATGTGGGGTAAAGAATAAGTAATGCATAACCTATAGCATACATACTCCTTTTTAAATATACATTGGCCAAGAGGTAAAAAGCTGCCCCAGTGATTTTTCCACAGTCCTTATCTGCATTTGCAGGTTGCCCAGATCCATCAATGTTTATGAAGCCAAGGCCAGTGTAATTCTAGCACATTTATCCACCTGGAACACACACATGCGTGTAGATGGCACATGGAAACATACAGACACAAGCACACACACTTAGAGGGGACTTTTCCATTAAGCCATGAATATCTCTGGCATGGCCGGTATGTTTTTTTTTTCCTTTTCTTAATATCCAACCCAGACAAAAATCTTGAATTATTTTCAGAGAAAAAATTCCCAAATATTTTATAGTAGATAAGGCGGAGATATGGCTGAGGGAGGCTCCTGGCTGGGCGTTACTGGAAGATAACTAGGTTTTATTAATGACCTGACAGTGGAACAGGCTAAAGTAATTAGGCTCTTCCCTCTCTCCTTCTCTCATGCCCTCCTTGGCTCTTTCCGCCTCGATAGATGGGCGAGCAAATTTTGGCGATAGTTTGATAACCAAAGGGACACCAGCATCCTGCGGACAACGCAACAACAAAAAAAAGAGCAGAATGACTGAGTGTAGGAAAAAAAGAGGGATGCCACTGATGTTATCAAAGTTCATTCGATTTGCCGCAGAGAAAGCAAGGCTCCTATCGGTTACATTCACCTGTGAATGGTTAATTGTCCAGCACATGCATATAGGCGAGTCATTAATAACATTTGACTAATGGTTTAATTCTCTTTCTCTCTCTTTCTCCCTCCTCTTCAGTTCCCCATTCTACAATAGATGATACAACACTACTGATGTTTTCATACTGTATGGATTTTCCTTAGCTGGTAATACAGCCACAGCAAATCAGACTCACATTCACATCAACCTATAACTTTTAATATATAACTAACTCATACAGAGCTATGCCCTCCTTTTGTCTTTATTGTTACGTATATTTGCATGAAGACTAAGCTCTGTACAGTGTTCGCTCATTTCCTTTTCTTTATATATATATATATATATATATATATATATATATATATATATATATATATATATATATATATATATATTAAAGGTTTCATTGTGTTTTTGTTCAGAAACAGCAGGTTCTCTTACACAGATTAAACCACCATGTTTCTATAGTAGCCCAGAATAGGCAAACTAAACACTGGCTCTCAGTCGAGCCTGGAAGGGGAGCAGTATTCCTTATTCCGCTGGCTGATGGCCTCAATGCTAGACATAATTAAATCCTACCCCACAATGTTTTTTTTTTTTTTTTTTTTTTATCTGATTCTGAGGGCTGATTGACTGTGATACATTTTCTTCTTTTAGTCTTTTAGAACTAGTGTAAAAAATACACTAAAAATAACAATGTAAAATTGATGCCATCTTTCTTAGCTGTTCACAATGACAGCCACCGATGACAAAATCACTGGGTACAGAAAATCATAAAACATGTAGCATACAATGTGATACATTGCTGCAGATGCAGAATACATTCTCAGCTGAGCTAATAGAAAAATAGCATATGATAAAATCACCAGACAAAGAATATGTCATATAATTATCTCCTGAAGACACACCACCCCTATGGGGCAGCTATCCCTTTTAAAGCCCCATTTGTCTTTTGATCCATTAGTAGAAACATCTGCAGTATCTGTCTATCTCTCACAGCAGCTGTAGGATGGAGAGAAAGAGTCTGTGATACATTAAGACAGCCAGTTGGTCTGTTAAGTGTTTAAATGTGATGCTATCCATCCCCTGGGTGCTCAATCAGACCCTCAGACTGTATGTGTGTGTGTGTGTGTGTGTGTGTGTGTGTGTGTGTGTGTGTGAGGGAGAGAAAGAGAGAGAGAGAGAGAGAGAGAGAGTACAACTGTGTGTCTATGCTGAATACCTAATATGTGTATGTGATCTGATCATGACCCTGACAATGTTTCTGAATATATATATACGTGTGTGCATTTGTTTTTGTGTATGGTCAGACTTTGTGTGCATGACTACATGGATGTGTGTGTGTGTGTGTGTCATGGCAATCAGGCAGACAGACAGAGAGCAGCAGTGAGTCACTTCAGATAGATCCAATGTCCACTTATCACAAAGGAGAGGATAAAGAGATTATCTCTAAATCAAAGGTTGCCAGTGCTATCTGAACTGGTACTTCTGTGAGCCGGATGGACAGGCTTGTCTCTTTTGTTTCTTCCACTTTATCTCTTCCTGGCTACTCCATTTTCTCTTTCTTTCTCGCACATGTCTTTCCATCTCCTTGTCTCTTTACCTCTTACTCTCACTTTATTTTTTGTGTCTCTTTTTTACAGTTTCTTCTGAATCATTTCAACAATAATCTTATCCAGAATCCTGAAGTCTTTGAGATTTCACCATGACTGGACTCTTTCCTCTTTGATGTAGCTTTTATAAATGTGTCAAGCCAGTTCTACCTGTGAGCTGGTGGAAAGGGGGAATCACGACTGTTTGTCATGAAGGTATGAATGATGATAAAATGATGTAGTAATAATATATAGTAAAGAAAACGCATTCAGCTGAAAATGCATCAAACACTTTGAGACTTCAAATTTCACTGGAAGTCAATGATGGAATCAACAAGTAATCTGCTGATGATATCACAAAGAGAGTTGAGAATTTTACCTTGCTCTCTTCTCTGAAGAGCTGTAAAACTCAGAGCGTGGTAGCTTTGGCCATCGCCATCTTGGCAGTCTTGCCTCCGCAATCCAAAAATAGGCAAAGACTTGAAGCACGGGGGGGGGGATGAATGAAGTCTGGATGCTGAAACAAACCTCCTGTGACAGCACCCACCTGTCAATCAAAGCAGCCATGTTTTTAATTTTGCATAACATTAAGCCTGAATATAATATGAACAGGTCAGTCATATAAAAAAATGCCCTCAGTACAGTTATTATGAATGGAAATTAGAAAGAGAGACCAAAACCAGGCTGTAAGCATGTTTATTTCTGCTGTGAAATTGGCCATTTTACAAGTGGGTACTGTCTGATGTTCATTTGTCTGGCATTGATACCATTAAGGATTGTATTTGTGGGGAAAAACACAAGAAAATGCCATATTTAATTTATATAACAGTCTTTCATTTATGTATATACATTTTTACTAAAAGGAAGCACAGTTGTGTTTAATGTATTTATAGGTGTGTGAGGGCCAATCACGGGTCAGTCAGACTTAACAACATTGTCAAAAAACAGATGAAGAGGTACTTTAGAGCCACACAATCAGAACATATGCACATATCTATTTGTGCTATTTATGTCCTTGTAATTAAGCCACTGTGTAATGGTGTGTGTAGATGCATTATGTCCATGTAATCAAGTCAATATTACAATTTCTTTAAGTGTATGTGTGTGTTTATGAGTAAAATCCATGAAGCCATAATTGCCTTCATTTGCAGTCTTAGGTTTGTACCAAGACAGCTAAGATGTTCTCCACTCAGTACAATGATGGACTCTTGATTTAAGATGCAGTACAGCAGTTTAGCTCTCGTGTGTTTGTTAGACAGACAAGATGTTCTACAGCTCTTACAATGACAGATCTGCGGTCGGAGATGCACAGTGTGTGTGTGTGTGTGTTCCTGGGTGTGATAGATCAGCCCTGGGTTGACATAATGTCCAACAGTAGTGTAGTACAAGCTCCAAGAAACCATGTTGCTTCTGGTCAACATGCTCTGCGCATTTGCTCAGTTAACTAGGTTTCCTCTTGTGGTAAGTGACTAGCACATTCCACCTCTGGGCAGCTTTCTTTCCTCTCTGGCATTCTTCCATCCTTCCTTAAGTCTCTCACTTTGCCCTTTTAAAAAAATTAAATAAAAAAAATCATGTTTTGCTTTAGTTTTAATGTTTAACTTTTGCCCTGCTTTCTGACAATGTACTATTTTTAGTGTCATGCATAAATAAATATAAGGCATGCACAAAATAGCAGAGCCATCTTACAGTATTCAGTAAAACACTACGGCCTCAAAAATTACTGTAGATTTTTTGGCAACTCCTCTCAACAAACCTTTAGCACTGCAGCAGTTTTAAATTGCAGGGCTTGTTTGATCATCAGGATAATTTCAGCTCTTTAATGTTATTATATTCTTATTGGTATACACCTCTGTAACCATATTTTATGGATAGATAAATGCAATAACCATATTTTAGCATGCAAACTAAATTTTAAAGTATTTTCTGTGTGATTTTCTGTTTATTTGTGATTTTTTTTTTTTATGTGTGTGTTTGGGGGGTAATTAGGGCAGAAAAGTTTCTGGATGAAATATATTTTCCCTGTAGTGATCTTCTACAGCTGCCTGCCATCGCGACTCAAATCCCCACAGAAAAGCTTGGTCTCTCGTCTTCCTCAATTTATTTTGCCTACAAAGGCTGGGAAGTCCCAGCAGAGCATCACTACAATGCAACACACACACACTTAGACACACACAAAGGGCCATTATAAAATGGCAATTTATATTTCATATGTTCCTGTTTGAATCTGTTTGGGCCACACAGTAACAAATGGAGGCGACGTGGTTAAAGTATTTATGCTATGCAACCCAACAGTCTATCTATTAGTAATACGGGGGAGTGAAGGGAAACATATTCTTTGTCTTATATCCCATTTGTTGTCAGGATGGATTCACTCATTCAGCTAGAAGCCATACGGGGATAACAAGAGGATCATAAGGGGCAGAGGGAGGAGTGTTTACAAGGAGAACTTTACTTGTCTGTGTGAGTGTTGGACGAGTGGAAGCAGGGCTGACGGAAAATGTATGCAATTGTTATGTTATAATCAGTCTTTTATGTTCACCTATCCACTATCTCGACATGAGACGTACAGGAGCTATTAGCTAAATAGAGTACACCAAATCATCTTTTATTCATACATGTTTGTATATGATTGTCATTATTTATATATGGTTTGGCATTCATTGTTCCTGTACAAACATGATTAAAACATAAATGAAATGCTGTTGAACTACTGCGACTCCTTTGAATGCCATTGAAATCATGGCACACAGATGGAAAACCTGGAACCTGTGGCGTACACTGCAAAGAACTGCATCGTGCAATCTGCAAAGGTACAGTGCATGCAGCAGAATGCATAGCATAAAAGTACAGGCAGTGCTTATGGGGGTCCTAATGTACTATTGCCTCATTTACTCAGGAAAATCCTCAGTGCCACAGCAGACCAAAAGACATGATGTACACACAAATAAATGTCATTCTTAAAGTGTATTAACCAACACCAGTTTAAATATTTCTTGGATTGTACACAAAAATATGATTTAGGAATATAAAAGAAATAGAAAAGAAAAAAAAGAAAATAAATTTGTTTTTGCAAATACATGTATTATAATTATAATAAAGTATTCAGAATATGAAACACAAGTCATTAATGTATAAGCAATAAATACCTTCCAATCCAGCAAAAGAACACACCACTGAAGTGTCCACAGCTCAAATAATGTCAGTATTACCCTTCAGTCATCTTTAGTAGCAACTTTTACTTAATTGTTCCTCTGGTAAAGATGCTGACTCACACTTGTACTGTAGGTATTCCGGTAGCATCGAATCTATTTGTTGAATCACTTTAGGAAACAGATAAACTAATGTAACCACAGTGGTAGCAGTCAGGCTAACATCATGTAAACAAGGAGAACTGGATGCCGCATTAGGCCAAATGACAGTTAAATCTAAGGCATGTGGTGCTGGTAGTGATATGCCAAGTAGCAGACAGCAAAACAAAAGGAAGGATGTTTACAATAGTGTGACAATGAGACAATGCTAGGGAGAAAGGTAAGAATTAATAGTTACAAAATGAAATCTTGCTTGGAATGCATGTCTACCTCTGGTCAAATACATATTAGATGAGTGGGTGGAAGTTCAAAATTAAAACAAATAAAATTACAAAACCAAGCAGAGGTGCATAGAGGCATATTGTAATCACAACATGCTGGAACATAAGTTAAAAGTCTTTCAGAATTTATATAACATGGAAGCAACATTATTTTGCATGTAAGCAAGGAGAAGAATTTGCATGAGATATGAATTATTTATTAGGGCACAACAGACATTTTTTAGTACTGTAGGCACCAATCACAATTAATTATTTCTATTGTTAATTTTTTATTGTCCCAACACACGACTGAGAAAATGCATTAGTCACTTAGCATCCATTTAATTTTTCATGGCAAGCTGCTTGGGAGAAAAAAACATAGTCACCAAAGAGAAAACAACAAAATGGAACCACATGATGTTGCTAGAGCTGTCACAGAGGGAGACAATATAGTAACATATTGACATTGAAGTGCAGACATTCTGTATTTACTGTGAGTTTTAGACCCAAATGAGTTTTTTTCATTTTCATTTTTGACTGGAATATATTGGAAAATGTGCAATGACTTCAGGGAGACTGAATTAAAGATTTCATAATTGAGATTTACTGCATTATTTTTTACTCTATTCAGTACAGCTTCTCAAAGCAGCTGTACATTGCATATGATGTTACAGATTAGGATACAAATCATTAATATAAAAACTATCCTTCCAAGGTCTTAAAATTGTATTTTTGAACTTTTTGAACTATTATTTTATGGTAGCTATACTTTATGAACTAATATAAACTATAAATCGTTCTTCAAATTATTAAAAATACTGCCAAATATATTGTATGTCTCATCCCAATAAAAAATGTCTTTCCTCATTCAGCAGTATATATAGTAGGACGAGGGACCTCACATGGTTTAGAGGCCTTTTTACTTTTCAACACCTCTCACAATCTTAAAAATATTACCATGCTAACTGTGTGTGACAGGCCCCATGCATATTAAAGACATTCGTTTTAGTGTCAAGCCATGATGATGATTTGTCTGAAAATATGCTCAATTAGGTATTAATCCTTTACCTCTGTGCAATTAGCATTCTGTATGGAGGAGGGGGAGGTGGGTGCCTGGTTATAACAGTTTGGTTCCAAAGGTACTGGAGGTTTTCAATCTGATCAATAATACAGGCCTTAATGAGGCACAACCTGCCCCCAACTGGGAAGATTTCATCCAAAATTCATTAATTTCCTGTTTTATTAATCTGGAACCACAAGCTGAGATGTTCAAAGCTGCAGGAAGGCCAGAACCTGTGGTGCAGAGAAAGATGGCAAATAAGTGAAGGGGAAAGAGACAGAGGAATTATGTATGCATGTTTGCCAACACTTCATCAGGAGCCCCCACCATCCCGATCGTCAAAGTTATCTGGAAAGTCACTAAACTCTCAGGAACTGTAATCAGCCACACACAAAACTGCCTTTCATCTGTATTTCAATTGGAAGGTTCAGGTTGGAAACTACAGTCAAATATTTCCTCTCTCATTTATGTGTCCTAAAAGTAATAGTCAGTTCTGCTTTATTGTATGTTAAAAAGTTATTAGTTAGAGAAGCTGACACTGCAAATTAAAACACAAGATGTTGCAGCAGCACATATAAAGGGGATAGACACAATAACAGGAACACCTGCACAATCAATAAAATAGCTCTATGATAAACTTTTGTCTCATTGGCACCAGAGCTGGGTCGATTCATAAAATCAAAATCAAAGCAGTTCTGTTTTATAAGAAAGCATGCTGTGTTTTGGACATAGAAATATGTAGGCGTTTATTTCCCCATTAATTAAGTCAGTATACTCTACTAAGCACCACTGTTTGTGAGTATATGCAGTATCTGTCTGTCTCTTTGCAGTCAAACAGACAAATATTTATTCATGATTTAACTCATTATAAAGAACTGAGTCTGGAAAGGTGTGTGTGTGTGTGTGTGGAGATACAGAGTAAGGATTTGTCACAGTGTACTGTCTTGCACTTCTGTTGCATTGATTTTTGAGATCCAGCTTGCTCACAATGGAATGGTGCACAATTCATATACATTCATTCACATAATTTTTTCATGAGTGAAAACCAACCCACTCAGCCATGCATACACATACATACATACACACACTCGCAGTTGTGATGTATATTTATATATTAATTTATCTGGTCATGGGACCATGGGCATGGGATGCTGTCTCAAGGTCATGGGGCATCATGTGTTCAAACTGACAGGGTTTTTGCATTCACACTGTGTGGAAGACGAAAATAGGAGGAGGATGACAGAGAGATAGAGAGCGAGAGAGAGAGAGAGAGAGAGAGAGAGAGAGAGAGATGGGGAAAGTGGTGGGTACTGTATGGTGGGACATAGGTGAAGGGAGCAAACATGGAAAGACCAGTCAAAGAACAAATCTGAGGGTAGAGAAGGGGATTAAGATATGTTTGCCCAGTCACACCAGAAAGTTAAATAGCAAAAGTCACCTGATTGTCCTTGCAAAACAGGTTTAGAAACATGGTATAATACATGCCTATTGAATGGTTATATGGTTATACAGTTATATGATATGATTTTGGACTCATGGTCAATGGTGTCCACATATTGCAGTGACTCCTCCTCCTCCTCAAATAATTGAATTTGATCCAAGATTAAGTATTAATTAAGTTTGAGCTCTTATTGTGTTCCCAAGACTCTAACAGGTAGGATGATCATTATTTAATCATGTGTGCCTGTTTTCATGAGTCTGGTTCTGATTTTTTTTAGGCATTTTTTTTTGTTCTACTTTTGAAGGAACATACAAAGAAATGAAGGAAATAAAGCACATTAAAACACAACAAGAACTCTTTTATGTGTCACTATGCAAAGGGCATATGAAGAAGCAACAAAATCCGTAAACAGGATTTAGAATATGATTTGTTTTATGGCTACACCATAGCAAAATTGATTCTTCAGTTCCTCTGAAATGGCTTCTTTTCATAAAAGTGAAAACTCATTTATATCTTTTAAAATGTTATGGTTTTATACTTTTACATTTTAAACCCATTCATTTGTATCTAGTTCAGGGTTTGGCCCTCTGTGCTCTTTGAACACATCGTTTTTAAGTACACCCTTCTCCATGCTTCTGGACCTCCCATGGCTGCCCTTGCCTCCATTTGCATTCATTTTCATGATTGCTCCATGCCTGTCTCTCTCTCTCCCCACCTCTCCCTCCTATTACCTGCCTGTCCACTTGGCTTTGCGTCAGTCTACAGACAGAATTCACGATATTCGCCTCCTTTTCAAAACCACAGGCATGGTTGAGGGGAGCTGTAGTCGAAACCGTTCAAGTGTGCTCGTTCACTTTTTTTAGGGGCTTGTCAATTCACGATTCTACCTTTTCCAACGCTGCTGTCGGATAGAAGAGGATTAATAGGCATCACCTCAGTGCTCTTCAGACCTGATTTTCTTTGCCTTTGAAAATATTAATATAAATTCTTTTTTTTTTTTTTTTTTTTTTTGCTGAATTTATGTATTTTAAAACATCTCTCCTGACTAAGAGCATAGCAATGACATTTAACAATCAAGGCAATGGGAGGTGTTTTTTAAGAACACAGGTGAGGTTCACACAAATGTTTTTTTTTTTTTTTTTTCTTTTCATTCAAACCAACTTCTTCTAAAACCAACTGACATAGAATAAAGCAATGATTCTTTGAGTACAACTTAGATTCATTTTAACGATGTAACTACACCATTTACAGACTCAGATACAGATATTGGCCTTCCAATATGTATTTTCAACCTCAGCTATACTCCAAACACTGAATTCTATTAAAGCCCAGAGTATTAGTGTGATATGGACCCATGAGATGCTTACTGAACCCTCGTAATGGGAGCTTGAATCAAAAAAATGTTTGGAGTTAACCAGATTTTTTTTTTCTTAACATGAAGCACAGTTGAGATGGTTGCCTGTGTATTAGCTGAAGAGAGAAACAATAACTAACTTGTAAGAACTAAATATCTATCCTGTACAGCACTGATTGCCATATTCATTGAATGAGTTCAGGGACAAACTATGTCCTTTATTAAAAACGTCTTGGTTTCATTGTAACACAAGACATATTTTTGCAGCCATGCTTGCGATTCAGGCTGCAGGCACAACTGTGCTTTGAGCTACTGTACATACTAAGATCAGCATCCTAATAACAATGCTAACATGCTGATGTTTACCATTTTAGCATTAAAGGCCCGCTGCAATGGTTTTTGATTTTAACATTAGCATGCTAATATTTGCTTATTAGAACTAAACACAAAGCTGGGGCGGATAGGGATGTCATTATTTTGGAGATATTTGGTCATAAACCAAAGTATTTGAAATATTTCATTCTGAATCACAGTGGTACTACACCAAAAATGTCCTTTTCCTAACAAGGATATGGGTAATAGGAAACAACCTAATTCCAAAATGCCAACTTAGAATAACTTTACGTCTTACGTTGATCAACATCTATCATCCACAAACGCATAGATACTTACCCACAAGTAACGGAATGAATTGCTATCTCTGCACAACCAGAAACAGGTGGTGTTGACTGTGTTCTACCCTAAGCTCAGACTTCAGTCAGATTTAACTTTTAGCCAAAAAGAGCTCTGATTTCAGCCACACCGGAATGTATGACTGGGAAGACATGGTAAATGAAAAGAGAGCACACATCAACTTAATGGCTAGTTTACTGCACTACAGGAATACTGCAGACACCAATATTTACTAGTATGGGCACACATGTTTTTATTCCTGGACTTGTTAAGGTCCAACACTTGAAAAAGTCTGAACTGATCCTCATGACCTTCTTCTAAACTCTTAACTGAAGAATGGTCCAACAATGTCCTCACTTGAAAAAAAAAAAAAAGTCCTCACTATGGTAATTTAGACAGCAGAAGTAGAGGGACACACACATGCATATATGTATAGTATCATGCCACTCTCATGTCAGATAATTTATTAAGGCCTGGCCAAATTGTGAAGTGCCAATTGTATAAAAAAATAAAAATGCTGTCATTATAATATTTATGAGATTTCACATCCTTCCCTCCCCCCTTTTCTGTTCTCTTCTTCTCTCCTTTCCTCATTCCCTTTCCTCTTTAATTCCCCTTCTACCTCTCTTCTCTCCTGAATGCCAAAGGTGACAGACAAAGACAACTCTTAAATACAGAAAAGGTTAATTCTGTCTGTGTGTACAGACCTCATTTCAACCACCAGGGTTATATCCCTGCCCCCTTCTTTTAAAGACATTGTTTAATTTTTTAAAACCTACATGTCCTAACCAATTTAACTCTAGCTGATCATTCTACAAAAGCACATGGTGCAATAAAAAATGCATCGCAACCAATCTTGGGGAAGTTTTTAATGGTTGGGATGGAGAAACAGCAACAAATGTACAAGTATCTCATTTTTAGGACTCAAATTTAACCAAGATGTAAAGTAATATGACTGGGTTGTGTGTAGGAACTGGTAGGGCCGAACTTGGCCTGCTAGCCAAGCTAACTCCCACAGTTTATGCTTATAATGTTGCCTTTGCTTTTTGTCAAGAGCTTTTTGATCCATCACGTATGTGAAATCTGGTTTTACTGTTCTGTTAAATTCTTTTTATTCAAGCCGTCTCCACTCCCTCAATAAACTGACAAACTAAGGCAATAGTCTTCCAAATTAAACAACAGAATATGTTATTAGTCACTGCTCTCCAGAATGATGAGTGTTTTCTGACCTGACACCACGCTTGCAGGACAACATCGCCATTTCAGCAGATAAACCATTTTCTGATCTGACACCCCGGTGGTTAAGGTTTGGTTAGGTTTAGGCTCAAAACAAACTTAGTTAGGGTTTGGGAAACATTGAGCTTTAGGTTAGAGTAACTACTTTGTTATAAGTAGTTAATGAGTAGTTGTTAACGTGAAATGAACCACGATCACTTAAGACATGACTACATCCTTTCTTTGACAAGATTCTTTGACAAAGATCCAAGATTACTTCAACTGCTAGAGGGCGTTTGACCTACTTGAACTTGAACATACAGTATGTTGTTTTCAGAAGCTTGCTGATGTGACTAATGCTGTGGATTTCATGGAAAGACAGTCTCTCTCTTTTAGACAGTTGTGTTTTAGAAAGTCAGCAAGCAGATGGACAGTGTATACGGCAAGTCCTGCTGTTGCCCACCCTGTTGGCCCAGTAACTGTCTTCTTTACCTTGTAACTGCAATGTCGCAACCAAAGAGCATGTTGTATTTCATTGGGGGATGAATGTTAAATGTCATCAATATAATCATAATAAGAGGCTGACAGTTTGGGGAAATATGACTGCCATTTTGTCTGACATATATATACAATGTACTGTATAGTACACTTTGTACTTTAAACTCTTTTCAAACTCACAATCTCTCACTCACATACTGCCTCACCTACTCAATGTCTCTTTCTATCAAACACTCACGCACACACAGGACCTATCTCAGTCTCTTTTGCTCACTTGGTCCCACCTTATCTCCGGCTTTCTCACAAATAAGACGACAACAGGCAGAAAAAGTCTGCCGGACGTACACGGACATGCACAGAAATGCCTTCACCCAGTCGCTCCTGCCGCAGCATCTCTGCACCGCAAACAAGCATCTGGTTGTTATCACTCTTCGCCATGCTTGCTGAGCAAAGTTTAAGCTGATTCGGTGACAACCCAAACCGAGCCACCCCGGCATTTCCTTACAGCGAGGCCCCTAATCTGCTAGACTGGGGGGGGGGGACAGAGAGTGGTCTGCTCTCTAATTCGACAGAGAAGCGAGGCTTGAAACAGCACAATTAAAAAGATACTGTTGTGTTTACACTCGCTGGCCTGTGTAACTGCTGAATGGGGGACATAAACAGCTTAGCTGCAGCCAGTGTAAGTGGCCAGCATGGGCCTCTTCCTGCTGAATGCGAGAAGAGCTACTGTATTCTGTCACACCGCATTTGACAGGAATTTGAAATCTGCTGCATTATGCGCTGCCCACAATAAACCTTGTGTTGTTTGAAAAGCCGGCATTAGACAGCAGAAAACTGGCATCAGAGAAGGGAAATAATTTGATCTTGTCTAATCTGGCTGAGGGGGGAAATATTGTAATCCCTTCCATGCTCTGTGATTGTATGTGTGCATGTCCCTGTTTCTGGCTTTGTGTTTGTGCAAGTTTGTGTATGTGTGCTTACGGAGGATTGTGCACATGCACTGGTTACCATCTGAGACAGAGGTTTTTGAAAGCATAATTCTGATATTAGGTCCTTTGTGAGGTTGTTGATATTGCCTTTTTTGTTGAGGTTCCCATAGGTGTTTCTCACACAGAAGATCATAACAGGAAACTGATTTGGAGCTGGAAATCCAATGTACACACACACATACACACAGACATACACACACACAGTTATGCTCAGTCCTCGCGGGCCCATCAGAGCTCCATTGTAAAAGCTTCTGGTTTTATGAGGAGTGCAGATGTAAATCCTCACATTCTCTGTGATATCTCTTTGGCATCCTGTTGTCTCTATCTTTGATCACCTATCTTCTGGGAAGTGATGAGTGATGAGAGCCAGAAACTGTGAACAACAGACACATTAGGACTCTTGTATTTATGTGCGCCCAGAAACAATGGACCTGTGTCATGGCGATTGTTTCCCCCAGCGACTCTCAGGGAAGGCTTTGAAAATTGAAAAACAAAAACTTTCTGTTTCACACAAGCCTGCTCCATCTTTTGCTGCCATTGTTGTTCTTCTTTGATAACAGGCTTGAACAAAGCCCAAAACTAATCTCACATGCTTTCATTCATTACAATCCTGGACCATAAAAATGGACATTTTTGAATCGTTGTTCAACCAAACTCTTTGTTGTGTTTTTCATGCCAAAATTTTCTGTCTTGTCATTGTTATTTGCTGTTTTGTTAGATGAAAGCTACTGTATAATGATGACTGCATAATAGGTAATCAGGTGTTGTGAGAAAGGGGCCTTCTCTCACTTTGTCCTTGTTGCTGGAGGGATCAGAGAAATGATTAGCAGGGCGCACTCATCCAGGGAGAGGAGACAATGAGCAGAGTAGATTGTCTTGTGTACGACGATAAACTAAGAGGCTCATTATTATCTGTACAGTGATAAACCACATGGATGGTTCAGATATAATGCTTATACAGCTGCTGTGTGGTTTGGGCTCATGCTTCAAACTGAACACATTCCACCGGATTAAAACATGAACTTTTGCAGAAATCACTGTAATAGTGTACAGCCAATCATACAAAGCAGCTGTAAGTATAATCATGCGCCTTTATACTGTTTATGTCTTTGTTGTTAAGGCACAAGTAAATGTGTTTTATCATATAAACTACTTGTATAACTGTTTAAAGTTATTTCAGAAAGATCCTTTTATTCTGAGCACATCAAGTAGCATTTTACTATTTGAAAACTACTCAATATTTTTAGAATTTAAATAGTTGGCTCTCAAAATAACCACAAATAAGTTGTCACTTCAGCCATGAAAAATACAATAACTCCAAAAATGACATAAAATTCCTTCTATCTGGCGTTCTTCTAACTAATCCTGCTTCTTGAAATACTCCAGCAGAATGGCACAACTCTTTGTGTGACTTATTTACCTGTCCAGCCTCTCTGTGTACAGCGTTGTCAACAAGATGTTAGCACTCAAAGGGGAAAATAACTGCAAATATAAACATGGTGAGGTACATCTCGAGCTGGAACAAACCTGCTTTTCTGACAGCTTGACAGTCACCTGAGGGTGAAACAGATTCCAAAATCACTGTCCAACCGGGCCACACATTGTCTTGCTTTGTCTAACTTATACACACACACACATACACACACATAAAGAGACACACGCACACACATACACAGTGCGGTCCGCAGAGGGGCAAAGCAGGAAAAGAGGCTGTCTCTGGCTGGGCAGCTGTACGGTCAAGCAGAAATATCTGGATGTTTCCCCTCCAGCAAACTGCTAGTATCAGTGGTGACAGACAGACAGTCTGACAGTCAGACTCTCTCTCTCTCTCTCTCTCTCTCTCTCTCTCTCTCTCTCACACACACACACACACACACACACACACAAGCACAAGCACAAACACAAAGATGGACAGACAAGACTGACGGACAAAGACTCATTCTGTACATTGCATTGTAGTCAGTGACACGAGAACATCACAGACAGATTCCTCCTGTACACACATACCAAATAACAGCAATGAAATTAAATCCTTAATTTCATTTTTTATGAAACAGATTTTGACATGTCCTTACTCCAACCTGCCACTGCCTGCCACAAGTTTACTCACTTGTTTTGAATGTTGATATAAAGCAGATATACAGTTTTTATATTATATAATTAGAAGCAGATGTGAATTTAATAAAAAAAATAAATTAATTAAAAAATTAAAAAAGGGTGTGGCAATTTGACCAAACCTGTTACTGGGCTTAAATTCAAGTCATCAAACCTCATGTTCTCCTTCAATTCTGTAGTTCCTTTTTCAAACCATAGAGGTCCCTGTTGCTTTACATACTACTTAAAACAGTTTGGCTCAGCGTAAACCTCCCTTTGTTCCTCATAAAGTATCTTGATCCACACGTTTTCTATAGAAATGCCTTTATTTTCTCATTAAATGGTTTGTATGATATTATTTTCTGAACATGGTTTTCCTTCTTTAAACTCTCACTCCAGTTTAATCTGGCAGTGCAGTTCAAATTGGAGTGTTTATAACACTGTTAATATATATGTATACTTTCAAATGTTATTTAAGCTGCCACTGTGATGTAAAGGAAGGTAGATTTCTGTATGTGGTTTTTCAGATTCTAGCTGGTGCACACATGAGAGAGTGTCTACGGAAGCATAAGCACTTAAGTGCTTTGCAAAGTGTTTGGGGTTAGTTTGAGGTTACAGTTTAAGACTCACTTCATGTGGTTAAACTTGCTACAAGGAACATACCTCAAGTTTTTATCTGACATTAAAGAAACCCGTTTGAAATACTGCACCTGTTTCGACCAACAAAACCCAACAATTAAGGATAGTGTTACATACAACTGAGGACTGAGGACTGTGTGACCCACAAGGAAAGGTGGAAAGCATCGCCCTAAAGTAAAATAATTTACATTTTAATTACATAAATGCAGAAAATACTCCATACACCTACTTTTGTCTAGTCTAAATGTTGTCTATTTTAAACACATGTATACCTTTTTATGCAGTTACAGGAAAACTTTATCTTCAAACAAGGCAAAAAACAAGACTACAAACACAAACACTATATCTTTAGCCAGGAGGCCCTACAACAGCTGGCTAACAAAACAAAAATGCTGAGTTGAACACGATCCTGACTTGTGATGGGTTAGTATGAGTGTGTAAAGATATACTTTGTTTTACTACCCAACAGCATGCCTGAATCCTAAAATTACCTCCCAGTGCACCAGCTCACCAACGTCATGGTTGAAAACACACCAACAGTGAGCTGGGAAGTTTTTTTTTTTTTTTTTGTTTTTTTTTTGACCTGTCAGAACTGTCTACCTTCAACACAAAGATAGAAGACACAGAGAATTTGGTGGCAATCCACATGCCAAATACTAGATAGAATGACAAACTGGACAAAATCACAAGCTGTTCTTGGAATCCTTAAAGTCCCTTCATGTTTTATTTAAAATTAGGCCCAGAAATGTAAATGCTAGTATAAAAACCACAAGGAAATCCAATACAATAAAGTAAACCAGCTGTTCCTAAAATGTGATGTCAGATACTGAGATATTTAAGCAAAGCTTAAAACATGACCCTATATGAGCTAAAGACCAAAACGATCTTGGGATGTATATCTTTGCTGCAGCTCTTGCTTTAGGCTCTAATTTTTGGTAGACTGTTCTGTGGAAACTCCTGTCAGTACAACGACTACCTCCTTAAAAATACCATGCTCACACTGGCTGCTATGAAACATGATTTCGAACATGGTTATTATAATATTTGTTATCATTTGTTTTGTTTTACTGCTTATATTCATTCCAACTGTAGTTTGTAACTTAAATGAAGAATTTAAGAAAAGTGATAATGACTTTGCAGTGAATTGTGGTGTGATTTTTTTCTTTTTCTTTTTGTGTTTTTATCATCAACACCAGTCTGTAAAACATACACACACACACACACACACACACACACACCCACTAACCCAGTCAGTATGTACTTAAACACTGAAGCCATCAGATAGGCAAGTGTGTATCTGTGTGTGAGGCCTCTGTAACTCAGACATGCTGTGTAAAAGTATACAAAGTGTGCAAGTGTCCGTGGGACATGCTAGGCAAGTTCAACACACCTCTATACACGCTGACAACCATGCCCACATTTAACACATGAACTGCAAGTGCCAAGCGTTCAGGCTCTGCTGGCTTGTTCTGGGGGTGTGCGTCCACACACACACACACACACACTCACACACACACACACACACACACACACACCTAGTGCCTCATGGAAGAACTCACTAGAGACTTTGTGGCTTAGTATTTGGCCCATCAACATTCTATTTCCTCTCTGCCCCTCTCTCCTGAAGTCTCATTTCCATCGCCTGACAAACACAAAAGCAGGATCCTCCCTGCCCACTGAATCTGTTAAAATAAATAAATAAATCTCCACTCCACTGTACATCAGTTAATTATCTGTTTCACTGAGTGGCAGACTGTCTCCACCTTACTTTCTGCCTGCATGTTTCCACACATGCGCGCACACACACACGCGCACAAAGAGAAACAGAGCGATATAGAGGGGAGGAGGGAGAAAGAGAGAAATGGCAGACTGCCACACTGGCTTTCATTGTGAACTTGTTTAGTCAAAATAACGAGTCGGAGGATTATGAAAGGCTGTAATTAGGTGTTGCCGAATGATTGTGCAAAAGAGTGAGTGACTGCATGGCGTACCCCTGACTTACCTTGTTAAAAAGTCCTTAAGGTGAGTTGGCATGTCATTCAGGCTGTAATGCCTTACACCTAGCAGCGGAGTTTTAAGTCATTTTGGCATGTAATTATCAAAGGAACACTTTGTGATAGATGGCAGAGTCAACGACGTAAAGATGAAGGGAGCAGGAGCAAAAAAAGAGAGCAGACACCCAGTCTGAACCTCATCATAATTAGAGGATTTTTCTGACTTTGATCCAGAGGATAAGAGTTTTCTCATGAATTCTTTTTGAAGTTGAGGTATTAGACTTATAGGCTACCTGAGACACATCTCTGCACCTGTCAAACAAGCTATTCTAATTAGCTGTCAAAGGGGAAAGTTACCAAATCTTAGTCTATTACCCAAATGCAGGCATTAGGTTCAGCAGGTCATAAAACAAGAATGTTGCAGGACTGAAATGAAATGTAATCTTGAATGTTTGTATGCAGCCTTTGCACTTGGGATCATGATCTATGATCTCCATAAATATTATTTCATTTATCTTGGGCCTTTTAATAATCTCCATGTGACAACAGCAGATATGCAGGAGCAATCAAAACGATAAAATATTCCAACCTACTATAAAATTGTTTATTGTTGATGTAACATGTGTGTCCTAAAATACATCATTCTGTTGCACAAACCTTAGTAACAACATCACACTAAAATAACAGCAAAATCTATTCGAACATGTTCTCAAAGTGTGTGTCTCTAGAGGTTTGGTGATACAGTAACTACTTCAACGGCTAGTTGGTGAAATACTGTTGCTGGAGAGCTAAGACAATAACCAAAAAGGGAATAGGCTAGAGCTGCTCAGTCACAATAGCTCTCTCAGTTTCTTTCTATTTTCCCTGTGCTGGGTCATTTAGACCATCCTGGAATTTAGCTAGTCGATTTCTTTTTTAGTCATTCTTTTTTTTCTTTTTTAAATGGGAGCAAGCAAGCCTACAGTCAATTAGCTTGTTAGCTGTGCTGCTTATACAGTTCAAAATACTTATTTGTAAGACTGACTCCTGTCTCCTACATGTCGCCAAATGATTACTTTTTTTGTGGAATGGTTCATACTACAGAACAGGTTAAATACAGTATTTAAATATATAGACAACTGATAAAAATACTTTTTGAAAATAGAACAACACTTTCACACTAGCCCTGTTGGGGAGGTTTCCCTGAGATATTATTAATCCAAGGAGAGTCCTCATCCTTTAAGCCTTTCCTCTAACAAAAGTGAAACATGAAGTAATATTATTAAAGCATAACATAAAAATTCACATTTCCGTAGCTCGTCTATCATTGACATACTCAAACACTCCTCTGCCAGGCTCAGGTCACAATTATTTTCTCTGGCACTTAGCTTTTTTTTTTCCTCATCATGTGACAGCAGTATTTCTTGGCTGCTTAACAGATGATTCTGTCCATTGTCGGTTTCTGCAGTAAAGATGTTGGGAGATGTTTTGGACTTGCTTTCATTCATCATGATTTTTTTTTTCCTCCATAGCACAAAAAATGTTACACAAGCCCTCAGAAACTCTTGTAGGTTAAACTGAGTAACTCTAGAAGGTGAGCTACAAACAGAGCTGAAGACACATGCCAGCCTAGGAACATTAAGGCTATAAAAAATGAAAAATGAAATATGCTGTCTAGTCAAAAAGAATATCTGATGTTGTAAACACATAACTTTCTTTTCATTGAATGTAAAACTTTTTCAAAAGTAAATCCAGAAGGCAAATCATCTTTATATCAGTGCCAATACGGTAATAATGGAAGCTGCAGCACACGAGATCCAATAAAAACTTAAACCCTCAAAGGTCAAAACTGTCAAGACTGTTCTGTGTTGGTCAGTGGTGCAAATTTGCATGCCAAGTTCACCAAATTTGAACTTGGTGTAAACAATTTGTCTGGATATACTTCACCTCTGTGAGCAACAACAAGAGAAACATATTTAGAGCATGTTGATTCCCTGAAGTAAAATACTGAAGACTCTTTTATAGAATAAACTATAAACTACATTTCTATGCCATGATATGTCCATTCCCTCTCATGGTTCAGAGCTATCATTGAACTGGTGCCATGCAGAGGAAAGGGCATAATGATTCAACTCAGAGATGCTAGCCAAATCTGTTCTGTACATATGCATGCCATTCCTGTTCAGAGGGTGTGTAAATATAGGACAGAGGTTAGTTCAAACACAGAGAACCTGTGCAACCTTTTACTCTCTACTCTGCAAAATTTGCATTACATGGAAAATTCACAATTAGGACAAAAATCTGTTTACAGCATGTGAGGAACTATTTTAATGTGATGTCTTACAGTACTATTTAGGTCATCAAAGACTAATGAAATTAAAGCCTCACCTACTATTCATCTTTTAAAGATACATTTATTGAGATAAGTCTATTATGTGACCAAAAGAAACGTTTTCAATATTGCAGCATCAAAATGATTTCCTTTCCTTTCCTTTCCTTTCCTTTCCTTTCCTTTCCTTTCCTTTCCTTTCCTTTCCTGTCCCGTCATTCATCTTCAAACAGATTTCAATATATATCCTCTATTCTGTTAAAAGGAAATAGCCATTTATTGTCAGGATTTCCTACAAAATAAACACAAAAAATACATTTCTGGGAACATTCCTTTAACAACGCAGGAGAAATGCCAGGCCACATATAAAACACAATACATTACACACTCTGAGAGAGACGTGCCAAGGGACAAACACTTTCTACTTTTTTCTTTATCCAAGTCATATTTATTTTATTAGGTGTATTCTCCATAGGCTTCATGGTAGCAGGATAGCCATGCGCTCAGACATTCACACACATACACACACATACACACACATACACACACATACACACCCGCGACAGGACCCCAGATGTCCACTGGTGCATGTAGTGATTCTATGTTTTTTTCCTCTTGGAGTTTTTATTTTTTTTCATTCATCCAGGGAGGATAACAAACACCAGCAGCCAGACATAATTAGTATTGGAGAAGACACAAAGAGTAGCTCCTAATGACTACAAACATCTATGTGGTTGACTTTTGTGTATGTAATTGAAAGGGGTTAGAAATCAATAGCATTCAATGAAAACTAATTGCAAGATGTGAGAGTGAGGAGCTGTTAGGCGTCTATTAGGCAACAGCAAACCACTATGAAGATTCTTCAGTCAGTTAGAAAAGCGCTCTGAGCGCAAATTTGTGTGAAACTGTGCGTGAAAAATGGTTGAATAAAATACCCATAATTCTTCTATTATTTAGTAACTTTCAGGCAACATGGAGTGATGGGAAGCACATGGAAAACAAGAGGGAAGAAAGAGGCATTGTCTCTGAATATCTGCTTGTTTTGCAGAATGTTTGATGAAAGAAAAGGTTCACACTTTTCAAATTCTTTTTTTTTTTTTTTGGAATTTATCCCTTAATTGCATGTTTTTGCTTTGCCAAAAAATCCTACATACCATGAGATGTGAGTAACATATTACTTACATAAAACACTGCAGATTAAGCTACAGGCCTGTAAGTTTTCAGAATATACAATCATAAACAAAATACAATAAACACGTTTTTGCTTCTGATTTAATTTTCCATGAGTGATGTAACTAAAATTTGTTACTATTGACAATGTAGCCTAAAAAGCTGTTTTTATGTTGACTTGACCAAAGACGAGGTCAGTGTCAATATGTATTCAGCTCTTAAAGTACTTTATTAAATTTGAAGACTGGAAAATAAGTTAAAGAAAAAGAAAAACATACATGCAAAGTAAGAGCAGTGAAATATTCTTAAATTCTTTTATTGGTGCTTGACTTTTTTTCATTTCACTTTGTTATTTGCCATCTTTATACTTTATATTTTTTCACTTTAATTTTGTGGTAATATGGTTTGAATTTTTAAATCATTGTGTCTGAAAACAGTTCTGACCTGCAAACCTATAAATCCTGCAAAATATCACACATTTACTGAAGTGATTATTCCTATGCAGACTGAATAAACAGGATATCAATGGCGTCAAAGTCAAACACACGGGCCATCAGGTGGATAGATACTGGCTATAGACATCTGCCAAGTTCACAGAGGTGCATGTTTACACTGGGAGTTGAAGCTTGGAGTATCAAAGGGCAAGCACTGACAGGTGAAATAACACATTTCCATCATAGAAAGGGACCCATAATAAGCCATTAATTTATGGCACATAATGTCATTATACAACTTACAGCCCACACTAAACTTTACATTTTACACATTTTCAGGAACACTCTATTGTCAGCACTTTGGTTTCCGAGGTACTGGCTCTGCTACACTTCAAACATCACCTGTGGTCCTGTACACACACACTGACGCACACACACGCTCACAATTACACAGAGATTATGGAGAGGCACAATAACCACAGCCAGTTCACACACACACACACACACACACACGCACACACACACACACACACACACACACACACACACACACACATGCGCGCACACAAAATGTCAGTTGGCCGTGGTCGCTGGCAGTGGCCTTGCCATAATCTCTCTCTAATTATATACACAGCCAGGCTTACTGTTTCAATGCAGAGACCTGAGAAAATACAACCTACTAATCTTATTTGCACACAGAGGCAATAACCTGCTGGGTGAGAGGAGAGGAGAGGAGAGGAGAGGAAAGGAGAGCTATTACAGAAGAGAAGAAGGGGTAAGGATTGGCTTGACATTAATGACTTTTTATGTCACTATAATTTGTCATGTGACTCTATTATACTTTTTGAATTTTTATTTTATTACATTTGTAATCAGTAAGGTAAAAAAAATAATAATACTTCCTCTGCTGCTGGTTATGAACAGTGTCAATGACAATATTTCCATTTTGACCCTCCTCACTCCAACAGTGTAGATAGTTTATATGGGGAATGGCTGAGTCTTTGTTTCCGCTTGGATGCCCTGTGATAGAATATACGCCTTCGCCAAAGAAGGCGCGATGCAGACAGGGTGTCTCACACAGACACACACACACACAGCTACACACACTATGTAAATAATGCATGTGTCTTAAAGGGTTTCACCCCCCACAGCTGGCCCACTTCAATTAGAACACTTTGCACTCATCGTTTCCCTCTTTTCCCTCACACCCTTTCTCTCCATCCAGTATGTGTGATTGTCTACCATTTACGAATTTCAACTACAGTAAAATTAATTTTCTACATCTCTACATCTCTATATTCAATCTATATGAGTTATCCATTGTACAGATTTTTTTTTTTTTTTTTTTTTTTTTTTTTACTGTAATATGCCACTTGAGCTGCATGATTCTAATAACATTCTGCCATATAACCTTTGTCTCCCAAGTTTTCAACTTTATGCATGTGGCAAAATAAGTAAGGATAATAAATGCAAAAAAATGTACATATATAAAAACCTATAGACACTTACAGCATTCTTCACAGTTATAATGTATCATTTTGTTTTCATTCAGTAAATAAAGGGAGTTAAGTTGTTCAGAGAAACCATGGCAACACTTGTTTGATCTGCTCTGCAACATGTTAAACTGTGCCACAATGTCATTTCACTTCCAGCTGATCCTCAGTTCCATGGAAATAGAGTTTGAATACCAAGTCCACGGTATTCTCCTAAATCTCACCAGTCTAAAAACTGCATAATGTTTAAGCTTGCTTTATCTTCCCCTCTCTATTTCTGTCTCCTGATCCTGTAAATTTAGTAAAGGCCTTGTGTGACCCTTGCTCCTCCACCTTACCACTCTCTCTTTAACTGCCTCCCCCCCCCCCCCCCCCCCCCCACTCCTTCTTTACTTCCACTCACCATAAGTGGAGCCTCTGGCCTGGTCTAGTCTCCTCCAAACACATCTAATTACTCCAATGCCAAGCATTTCCCATCCATCACATTATCTTTCAGAGACGAGGTATTAGCGCTCCCCGTCCCGTCAGCCAATTACCTGCTGCCTTCTGCTTGAGTCACCTGCATTGCAAATGTGACCTTTACTTAGAGGGCTGATTGCATGTTTCCTAGAGTGTTTGAGAGAAAGCAGGGTTTTGAAGTCTATGTGGGTAAGTGTGTGAGAGACAGAGCATGTGATCTCCAAAATGGTGTGTTAAGAGAATGAAAATGTGTGTGTGCATGCAAGTGTTAATATTATCTAAGAGCATGCAAAAGCTGTAGGTGTGTGTCTTTAGGTGTGTTATGTTTGTGTATATGTGCATGTATAAAATACAGATCTAGTGTTTGTGTGTGTGTGTGTGTGTGTGTGTGTGTGTGTGTGTATGTGTGTGTGTGAAATGCCTGAAAGTTTGTGTGTGTGTGTGTGACTGGGCTGGGGCAGTGAGCAAACCCTCTCAGACACCCTTCTTACCCCCCCCTCACCCTCCCCCATGTGACGGGCTGTCGTGAATGTTAATGTTCTGTGATGGCTGTGGAGCAAATAAGTGTTTCTGACACAGTACAGGCTCCCATTACAGGAGCAGGCCAAATGGGCTCGCTAGTGCCTTAATGAGCAGGCAGGTCAGTCAGCCGCAGCCACTGTACCAGTCCCACACACTGCTTATGCAGGGAAGAACCGCAACACCCCTCAAACAGACCCAGGAAAAAACTGGCTTCCGTTGCCATCTCCTTACTTAAGTTTTACTGATTTTTTTTCTTTTCCTTAAAAGTGTGAGCTTACATAGAAGCCAGGAAAGTTTCCTGACTTACTGTCTTATGATAGATTTTGTACTATTCCAAAAAAAATTTGAAAATTTTCAAATATTAGACTAAAAAAAAAGTTAGACTCTTGAACATTTGTTTCAGTACTGTGTTTCACACTGCACAGCCAAAAAATTGTTGTTTTTTATGCACCAGGATGAACAACAACACTGATACATACAATATCTGCAGATTGCAAACCCCTCGTTTCACCCCTCTCTTTCAGGCACAAAGTAGAAACTACAGTGGCAAAGAAACTTGTTAAAATAGTAAAAGAGCCAGTGTTTGGTCTGTCCATTCAGGGCTACTGTAGAAACACAGTGCTTCAACATAGCAGACCCTTGGCCTCTGTTGATATGAAAGGCTCATTCAGAGGTAACAAAAACTATTGCTGTCATGTGATTATACACTAATGGAGACAACATTATGCATATTATAGATAATCTCCGCCATATTCTGCAAATAGAGCCCCATTGGACTTTTAAATAAGTGTTTACCACATTGTTTGCAATGATCATGTGGAATAGAAATTTATTTTCACATTCAAATCCATGCTGATTGGTGCTGAAGCCATTTTAAGTGAGTAAATGTCACCTGTCAAATAGGGTACAACAACAAAAATTGGGAACGCAAAATATTCCACTGCATGGGAAACCGTGAGCTTTGTCCATCGTAAAGTCCCAGTTAACCTGACAGCCTGTGGACACTGTAAACTCAGTCACAACCAGTCCAGTGCAGCTACAAGCTTGTGAACAAAGAAGCTGTCTCTCTCTTCTCCCTCTGGATTGTCAAGAGAAAGTACAGCTTGTAGGCTGAGTCGAACAGTTATTCCTGAAAAAGGTGGGAAACACATCGCTTGGCTGACTCATCATAATTTAGGGGGGAAACGAATCCGCCTTCTTCCACCTGAGGAGAGGAGAGATGGAAAGAAAAGCTGAGAGGAAAAAGAGAGAAGGGTAACGATAGAGAAGCCAGGAAGCGGACATTAGGCTTGATTGAGACGCATGGCAGACGGAGAATCACCTAGCGCGTCAGAGCACATCCTCACAGTTGGCCAGGCTGTCTCTCAAAACTCTCCAAATAGTCTAAATTCGACCTGTTGGAGTTACTGAGTCGTCACACTACATGTTGTAGCCCAGGAGCAACGGGCCCACAAAGGTGTCTCTTTTCCTCTCTCTGTGGGACTTGTTAGAGGTGCTATTTTGGAACCTTTCCGCCTTCATTCTTGCTGCTGCAAAACACCTTTGGGTGTACCACATACTTTATAAAATTGTTCCTGCTGAAAGGCAAAATTGTTAGATTTGAACTATAAAATTGCAAATGTTTTCACAGCAGCTAGAGCAACAACTAGTTTTCATGCATGACCACAAAGGTACACTTGTTTTCATGCTCATGGTACAGAACACAGCCTTGGCAAGCTTTGACCTGTACATCAGATTCAATTCTGGATCAAATGCCTGGTTTCTCTAATATGTAAAATGATGTCGGGCATGTACTTATATCCAACACTGCAGAAAAAAAATGATGTTTATGCATATGTTCTGGTGATGTGGATACTTCATGTCCACACAGACATGCAACAAGATGCAAGATGCTTTCTTTAAAAAAGAAATGTAATTTATAATTTGAGTAGTAAATAGTTAATACTGACTGCCTAAGTCATATGGTAGAGTGACAAGAACAAGAGAAAGAAATTTGCTTTCTGAGATATTTGAGGAAGAGCTTTCACTGTTAACATTCTTTATTGAAAACAATGATTCCAGCATTGCACTGAGTCAGACGACACCAATACACCATTTTCAGATAATGGGAGTGCCAATGCAGAAACTTTTCCCAATAATGAGACTCAAAAGGTCACAGCAACACTTAAAAGGAAAACAAGACGGATAAAAGACCACAGATAATTTACTGAAAAACTAATTGGCAAAGAGTCTTACAAGAGGCCGCTTTGTTAGACAATAAAGCATGAAAAGAATTTAAATGTGAAAAGCTTTGAGTTAATCTGAGAAAAACGACTCACCAGATGAAAATGTCGATATTGGCAAAATTCTGAGTTATGTTCAGAGTTTTTTTTTGTAGAGTTTTGAAAGAGTGTGATTATGATGGGCAAACACTACCCCAATATCCACTATAGCCATTACAGGTTGGCAATGGACATAAATTGCTAGGTGCAGAATGTATTCAATATGAATGTAATTCCGAGACTACTGGGTTAGACTATTGGCATGTGTTCATACTTAAGTCAACAATTATAGTACAGTGCCTGGTTCACATGTCATTACTGTAGCCAATAATCAAGATGGGTTTTGGCTATAAATATGTGTTTTATGAGAAGAGTCATGCTGAAACATAAAGAATGTCTGAATTTAATTTAAATTTGCATGAGGGCAAACTATAAATCCGCTTCCAGCACTGCATACACAAGTTACATTTAGGTATGCAGTTTGGTTAAGGTTATGGAAAGATTGCGTTTTTGTAGAAGTGTAAATCAAAAATTTTATTTTTCAGTTTAAACTGTTCTATATACTGTCTAATTTGTAGATGTGTAAAGCCCAAGTTCAAATTTAAATTCGAATGTGTCTGGAACAACAACAGCCCAGCAAAATGGTCAAAAGTCTGCATCAGATTTCTCCTAAGTGATTTTTTAAAGGTGATTTATTGTACAAGAAAAGTATCCAATATGTTTCACAGTTAAACACCCACCAAGCACTTTAAGAAACCTTTCATATCTAGAGAAACCTGAGGGCCTCATTTGTATGTTTTGTTGGACCTCCTCAACACAATGGAAAATGGAAGCAAAGGTCAGTGTTAAGTCTCCCCTGGCTTTTGTTCTTTAAAACAACAATATTGTATTGATCTGCCCTGAATGATAAACACAAATGTGTTGGTAAAACATAGTCTCTTTTGACCTTTAGCAATTACTTCTACATGGCTTTAGCAGTACTGTGGATGAAAAAAACAACATTGTCCAACTCATTTTCCTCTTTTTTTTCCCTCTTTTTTTTGTGTGTGTAGACTATACCTACACCGTCCTCAAGATTACCTAACCATAAATTTTAGTTAAATTTCACAGATGCTGCACTTTACAATGTAATCACAGTAAACACATTATGACTACAAGATGCCGTGGCATATAGCAGACTTACATCTAATCCACAAGTAACTCTTAGGACAACAAGATGTGACTCAGCATTATTGCTTCAACCAGATGGGAACACCATCGCCAACAAAATTTGAATATGCTTTCAACATTTGATTACCTGGTGGTGGATTTATATTGGGTCTCAGTTTTGTATAAATATGTTTGCTACAACTATAATGTGAGGTATGTCATGAATATACCATGCTATAAATAAAAGTTGCAATACAGCCTTGTAATAAACAGTGAACAACTCAGCAACTGCTAATAGCAGTTATCTGGTGGTGAACTTAACTGAGTCTAAGTTGTCTGACAGAGTTGAAGTGTGTTGTGATGACCCATGATTACACTCTCTTAACCTTTCCTCTGACCATAAGAGGGCGTGAGACTACAATCCCGGACTTTTTTGGGGAGACTACAACCACTGTAAGGTAATTTTGAAAATACCATGATACCTTGTTAAGAAGAAAAAACAAAATGAAATTTGCCATTTTCATGAATGCTTTTAGAGGTATTTAAGAAATATTATATGTTTATCCACAATATGGGAAATAGTACTTGATATAGATAGCATTTTTATGCACACTAAAAGTTCCCTCAGTCAGACTGAGACAGCTGAGATGGTGAAAAGTGATGCCCCTCAGGCTGAAACCTCTTGACCTGTAGAACCACTGCAAGGAGGTGATGATAGAGGCCTGATAGAGGCCAGTCACTGGGGCCTAAAGGCACATCCTGGACATGTCCTTTTGGCAGCAGGGTTCTGAACACAGCCACAAATACACACACATGATCACACACACATGCACAGGCCATATCTCCAAGCAGTGGAGGAATAATAAGAGGAGACACTTGAGATTTGAAAGTAGAAGGGTAAATATTCTACACCTCTACCTGACAGCTGTGGAGGGGCGTCCTGGTGGCTGGTGAATAATGACAAGAAAGATGCAACTCTCACTCGTCAGAAACTGGAGCCACAAACTTCACTGTGTGTAAAATGTTCCAAAGTACTCGTCTCTTTTAACTCGTCTTGTGTATTACTCTGTATTATATCAATATATTCATTTGCTAAGATCACCCATGCCAAACATCCACGTCAACTGACATTTAGATGTAATTTAATCCTCTGAAAAAAAGGGAGAAAAAACAGAAAACGTTTTGAAATGACATGATTACACACCTACAGGCTGTTTTGTTTATTGTGGATGTGAATTTATATTTCCTAATAATAATGCACTTTATTTTAATTGGAATAAAAGGCCATTCCATTGATTCTTGAAAAAAAGGGGCATTGAGGCCATAACAGCAATGTGCCTTCTGCTGTGTGTGTGTGTGTGTGGTCCCTCTACGCTGCTCTTTGTGTGAGGTCATGCTTCATATTTTCATTTAAGCCTTGATCACATTATCGCTATTCTCACCATATTAATGTTAGTCAATGAATAGATTATATATTCAATTAAGCCTGATGCGTGTGTGCGGCAAAGCATGTGAATGGGATTCTGTGTGAGTTTGAATGTGTGTATGTTGATGTGTAATGATGTGTAAATATATTTATGGCTCAGGGTCACAGTGGTATTAACCTGACCCAGACACACACACTCTCTCTCTCTCTCTCTCTGGGGAAGCTTCATGCTGCTGATTGTTCTGAGTTTCAGATTTAGTGGGCCTTCCAGTAGAAACAGAACATGTGTGTTTGACAGGATGCCTGTTTGAAAAAAAAAGGGAGGGAAGAATGAATGAAAGGGTTCGATAAATTGTAGGATATCATTGGAACCACTGTGAAAAAGAATAACTTTTCATGTTGTGTGCAGGACTGCTGGTTTAGAAAGTGAGATTAAGCTTTGTATGAATCCCTTTACTCAGCTACCTCACAGGAGGACTACATACTGCGCACACTTACGTGCCATTTTTACCAAGTGGGGAAGGTATTCAGTTAAATGTCCCATCAGTCAGGCATATGCCAAAGGCCTACATCTTATTCAAGTTTTAAACCTCTAATTGGTAACGTTTAAAAGGCGTTTAAGGGTGCCCTTTCTTCTCCCTTTTCTCATTTCCCATTTAATGTGTTGTGTCAAAGTCTATTACCTCAGTTGGACGTTTCTGTCCCTTAAGTTGAAAAAAAGGAGAAGGGGAGGGGGTGAGAGAGAGAGAGAGAGAGAGAGAGAGGCCATCAGCTGAGGTTTGCCAGGTCGATAAAGCTTTTAGATTTGGAGATGTTTGCAGGGGGAGCCCATTTCCTGCGGCTAAGAGTTGTTAATGGAGCTTAAGGAATTATCTTATGACTCTCGCTTTGAGAGCAGTTTATTTCAGCACGGACCCTGCTCCATGTGTCGGGAGTGGCTGAATATGCTGCTGTCAAGGCCGCTTAATGAAAAGTAACGCGTCGCTGATTACAGTTTTATTTGGTCTCTATGTAAAAAGCTCCTGTTAATTTACCATCTCGCTCCCTGTGTGTGTTCGTATTTGCCACGGCTGAATGATTTAGTTATAGCTGGCCTCTCTCTCTCTCTCTCTCTCTCTCTCTCTTGCTTCGTGTCTCTTTCTCTCAAATAAAAAGCCACTTGTTTTTAGAGGTCTAATAAAAAAAAAAAAAAAAAAAAAAAAAAAAACTGCCTTCATGCTAAATTAATTAAACGTCGGAGCTGTATTGTCTTATCTGTGGTGACTTTTAACTCTGGCCTAATTTTTCTATCAGTAGCCATGAAACAATTAATTTTGCATGTAGGCTAATAAACATGCCTACATGAAGGAAGGGAAATGCGATTTGAAAAAAACAAGCCTACCAAAATAAGTGCCTATTAACCCCTCATGCACCTGTCAGATATCTATCCCCTGACAACATTTATGTCTTTCCTTCTATTTATTTCGGGTCGGGTCAACTTAGCTTGAGAAACGCTGCAGGCGAGCTAAGAAAGCAAATAAAAACATACATCCTGACTCCGATTTATAGAAAATCCCTTTTGTCCACCATAGCACTTTCTTTCAAGAGGGAGGGGGGCTTTTGCCATTAAAATTCATCACTGAAGCCCCCCTTTCTCCTTCCCTCCCCTTCTCCCCTCTCACAGGACAGACAGAGTCCCCCGAGAGCTCCACTTTCGCCATTACTGTCAAGTACCCTTGACTCCTTTCTTTTTGCCCTTTTATCTACAACAACTAATTCGAGTTCCTTTGCCCTTTTCACTTCTAGACGACGTGAGTGCCTCTCTCTCTCTCTCTCCCTCTCCAGTAAAGCCCTTTCACTTTTCAGAATCAGTATCAGCATCCGGGCTGTTTTCTGCAGAGCACCCATCTCGAGGAAAATTGAGGGGTTAGTGTCAAAACGAAAACTCTTCACTTCAAATTATTTCGCAGGGGCCTCTCCTTTTTTGAACCCCTTTAATAGACGTATGGCGAATAACTTACCCTTTTGACAGCTGCATCATGGACGATGTTGAGATGTTTCGATAATATTATCAGAGAGCAGAGAGGGGAAATCAATAGCCTGACATGAAATATGACTGCGAACATCCCAATTACAGCCTGTTTAGGGGGAATTAATGAGGCAGATCTTAGATACTGATATTGTTCTGTCTTGAGGCTTGAGCTGCCTCATTTTCTCGCTGTCACTAAATGAGAGTGGGTGTTTTTCAAAAAGGAAAAAATAATAATAATAACACATGGTGGGAAATGTTAGATTGAGCCTGTTTTAATGGGTTAAGAATGATTTGGAATTGAAGAACTGTTTTATTTAACAGTGGATTGCGTTTAAAAAGGTCTTCTCTGCTCAGCCGTGTAGGCCCCATACTGGCTATAAAGCATGGGATTTAGTTTTATATGATAAAAAAAAAAACATGCAAAAACAGATCAAGGGAGAACAGCAAGGTCCAGGATTGAATGTGAGTCCACAGGTTTCAGCACCATGGACAACAACTCGTATTAACCAGCATCACAAGCCTCTTCAGAAACCGACTGCTTTTATTTTCAGTGAACAAAGTTGAAACGCTCTCACTCACTTCCCAGGAGAGCTGTGCATTTGTGAGACTTTTTTTTTTCTTTTAATAGTGATACTCAACTTCTGAGACCTAAATAATATTCAATTACATTTGCATGCGCATAAAGAAAAACAAAAGAAAAAAGAAAAAAATCATGTAAACCTTAGGCCTATTTGTTTTTTTCCATGATGTAAACTTTTAGTTATACATTTCGATACGTTTTTGTGCGTGCGTTAAATCAAATAAGCCAAACCGATCCGGATATTTCACCTGTGTAACGCCAATGTAACAGTATAGCTACCATCGCTTTTAAAAACGGATAAAACATAATGAGGGAATCATGGAGGCGAAATAGGCTTTTCCATCCGACTTTCAGTCAGTCACAAAAAGTCTCTCTCTCTCTCTCTGTCTCGCTTTTTGCAATAAAAGGGTCATTTGGTTTTGTTAGGAGCAGAAAAGTTTGTTGATAGTTTTTGGGAAAGCCATGGCACTGTCTTTGGAGGAGTCGTGGTGCTGCTGCAAGGCCGCCGTGCTCCTCTCAGCCTCCAGAATGGCGCCTTTGGTGTTCGTGGTCCAAGAGACGGTGGTGTTGGTCAGAGCCTGGCTCAAAGTGCTGTGCCTGAACAAGGGGTCATGGAACACCCCGTCCACCCAGTTTCTCAGGGTTGTGACCGGCGAGTCCTGCCTGTTGTCCAGGCCGGTCACGGGTGAGGTAGCGGCGGGGGATGGGCTGAGGGAGGAGGGCGGCGGCTGGCACCTCAGCATACAGGACGGGTACTCAGTCTGGTTCAGGGACGTCGCAGTTTGGGCCAAAGACCAGATCCGAGGTTTGCCGTCTAAAATCTGGGGCCCTTGCTGCTGCTGCTGCTGTTGTTGCTGGTTATAGCATGCCTTTACCTGCGGTCTGCTGCCCGGTTGGAAATCCTCCGGGTTCGTTTTGAGACAACTTTTGCTCAAGTCCTGCTCCCCCCCCAGAGAAACAGGGATGGAGATTTTCAGAGACGTGTCTTTGATGAGGTGTTCGCTGGGGCAGTCGCTTGTCGTTGACATGTGTGTGTTCATGTGGTATCGGTGCTTCAGCTCACACTCAGAGCTCTCAGACTCCAATGTATCAAAATCATCCAAGTCGCTCAACTGGAGGTCCTTATCAGGCCGACTTCTGGTCTCTGAGAAAAAAGGGAGACAGCAGGCATGAAGATATGGTGTCACATGATATTGCTTCAGATCGGATAATGGCATTCTGAACAATCAGTCTGGAGTCAAGTGTTGAAGTTGCAATCACACACTGTAAAAATCAAAGTTTTATCTGTATTTGTATGTATTTATTTAGACCCCCATTATCTACCGTGGCAATCAGTACAGCCATCAGTTTGATGTACTTCAATTTATTAACTATTTTAATTATTAATGTCGAGAAATGTGAAGGCATGATCAGCTCAAGTTGAAAAAAAAAATTCTGCCCATTAAAAAAGAATATAAACTTTTTTTTTTTTTTTTTTTTTTTTTTTTTTTAATGAACCTATCTATGTGAAACAAACTGAGGCCTGTCTGATCATCATTCAACCATTCATGATAATCCTCATAGTTTGTTCTAATGAATTCAAATTGTGTTAACAGCTGATGCAGTTGACAAGTTTATTAAAAAAAACAAAAAACAAAACAAAAAAAAACCACAAATAAATAAATAGGTTTTAGCATAGTGTGTATTTTAAATAAATTAAACAAATTTGAAGGTCTCCTACTTTGTTTTTTATCCATATGACAGTTTTTATTCTTCTTAAAATGATGAGGCAAATAGGGATAGAGAATCAACTCATAACGGACATTTTTGAACAAAAGAAGAAATGCCAGTATGGTAACATCATCCCATTTTATGAAATTAAACAGTTTTTAATTGTTCTTTTTAAGTAATTATCTCGATTTATCCTGGTCCATTCAAGTTACTGACTATGAGAGCAGTTGCAACAATACTTTGGTCAAGAATGTTTCCTTTCCAAAAAAAAAAAAAAGAAAGAAAAGCGTGACTTCACGATACTGATCGCAATGACAACAACATTTTTTTAACAATGTCATGAATACACTGTTTTTCAACAGTCAATATACTGCCAAAGAATTCAGCATAAAGCTTTAGATCAGCAAGACATTGTGACACTAACCATCCTCATTGTTCTCGCTTTTTATCTGCTCCTCCTGAGACCCATCCTCATCCTCGTCATATCTCTTCTCCTCTGAGCCCTTGTTTCTGGGCGGCCATGTCATCTTGTTCTCCTTCTTGAGCCTCCTCCTGGCATTCGCGAACCAGGTGGAGACCTGCGTCAGAGTCATCTTGGTAATGATGGCTAGCATGATCTTCTCCCCTTTGGTTGGATATGGGTTTTTCCTGTGCTCCTGCAGCCAGGCCTTCAGCGTGCTTGTCGTCTCACGCGTGGCGTTCTTCCGCCTTGTTCCCCCGTCCATGGAACCATATCTGTTAATGAGAAGAACACAACCACGATGGTAACGAGAGGGTAAACATAACCTGTGACGCTTGTTGCATGATAATTTTGAATGTGTTGCCCTGGCAGTTTCTCTCCTGAAAACCATGACAGAGCCATCTGCTTCCTGAAATCTTCTTGAAATTATGCATAACGTGCTCTGTAAGCCTGACAGTCCCACTCATAAACCGATCTGCTGCTGGAATTGTGTCAAGATCTGCACATTAAAAGTAGACCTCACAAACACATGTCAGTGAAGAGACATAATTTAGAAAGTACAAAGCAGGGGCAGGTACGTAAGTACCGGATCTGTGAAGATTATGTGCAGTTTACTAACCAAGATGGAAGGCAGGGGTCATTTCGTTTGGACATAACTTCCCTAAGACTCCTGCAACAGTCCCCCTGCAACACTTGCGCTAGTATCCAAAATAGATCTGCTATGAGTATCTTCAGGAAATATGCACATTTATTCGACCAAGTAAAATGTTTTACCAGCCATAGCATCAAGTGTATTTGGACTACATTCATATATATTTTCCAGTATCAATGTATCAAAACAATTCAAGCACCGCATACGACTCCTTCCCTACCCTCTATAACCATAGGCCTACATTTAAAATGCACAGTGTTGATTTTCAGTCAGCAGTGAGCTGTAAAAGTCCTCTCAGGGGAGGCTTTTATGAGGCCTTTATTGCTCCGTATAGCTTAGTGCAGGTCAAGCACTGCTAAGGGAATCAAAAGGAGAGGAGCGTTGCACCTTTCCATAGCCCCGTGTTGTTCCCTCACAGATAAAATAGACTGTAAAATTGCTTTATTGAGTGTAATGATAAGCCCTCAGGTGAAAGACAGAGTTGTACTGCTGTAGGCCTGCTTGTTTTTCTGAGTGCCGCAAATTCTGTTTTGCCTTAGACTTAGGCCTTTTGCTGGATGTGCACTTATTAGGATTCCTGCTGACACCTTTTGCACTTTATACTGAATTTAGACAGATTGGTAAAAGAAGTTGGGTAATGTGAGTACCTGTTTTCCTATAAAGCTAATCAATATGACACTTTGCTGAGCAATTAACACACAACACTGTTTTCTGTGCCATCCCATGCAGTTTTCTGTTTGTGCTGGTGTCTTTTAAAGTTGCTGGTTCTGCTCAAACAGCACGCTGATGACAGTTAACAGAATCAGGTATCATTCACGCTCTACATTTTCACCACATCACAGACTTCAATTTGATGTCATCTCATTATTGGGAAGACCTTTCAACATGGCAGGCATGCTCTTCGCAGCACTGAAGAGGCTTCACATCTTTCTGAAAGTCTTCTCACCTCATCAGGAAAGAAATGTGTCATGAGACGAAGGTGATCACCTGGCGTTGCTGAATGTCATGAGAATGGCCTTGACCTCTCAGGGAATGATCGATTTAATGTTGGGAAAACTCACCCCATACAAGTGTGCAATACTTTAAGAGTTGCAGTTTGTCTACATTTTGATCGCATCCTGTTTTAGCTACTTAAAGCAGCTGACATAAGCCTTGACACCTGTGTGACAGTGGACTTAATCCTCACAGCTCAATAAAGTTCTGTTGTAATTGTAACTGGACACATCAGTTTTCAATCACATTGTATTAAACACATACCTGTCATACTGATACTGTCCCAGGGTAGGATCATAAGGATAGTAGGCTGTTGCTTGGGTTATTCCCGCATGCGCAGAAGCTGTGGCATCTTTAGTATCAAACGTGCCCTGCAATACACAAAGACAAGAGTTTTAAACAGTGACACAAATGATCAGACATTAGTTTCAGTACATTAAATAACTCACCTGGTGCTGAAAAATTAGACAAACAAAAAACGATTTGTACTGGCTGGATTTAAAAGTTGCTTAATAATGCAGTTCATTAGGGACAACTGAAGAGGCGAGTGGCTGCTTGTGCAGTAAATCAGAATTTGCAACATTTTCAAATATCCTCCTGCAAAGTGAAATTGTGAAAAACGATACTGACTACAGTATGTTTCAACAATAACTTGACATTATAAGCGTCACATTCAAATATGTATAGTTATGTCATGACAAGACTTTCAAAATAGGTATTTATAGAAAGTAAACTTGAGAAACAGTAGATTTATAAGTTTGTTCACGGATCTGTGCAAAAAATCTGTGAGGGTTCCAGGAGGGTTTCCTGGTTTAATCATGATACTTATCATCAATTAGAAAAGTACATAATTGTTCTCACCACAATTTTAACAGAAATATGAACACTTTAATGTATTTGACCACTAAACCAACTGGAACAAACAACATTCTTGGACATTATAGGCCCATGTATTATGATAATTCATTTCCAACAACATTTTAATTCTTTTATGAATATATATATTCAAAGTTTGTAAGAATCAACTCGATTTCAATGCAAACCAGCTTGTCTCAGTATCAGTTTGACTGATTTCGTCTGCTTTATTTCACTAAACTGATTTGTCTCAAGGTAAACTCTGACTCAGGAGGCTGATCTTATCTCGCCTTGCTGAAAGTATTTTTCAGTTACAAAAGAAAAGTTGGCTGTTAAGGGTGATATAAGGATAAATCACGTACAGTGAAAATACAGGTATTTCTCGGCGTTGAGCATAAAACCAAGACGAGGTGCGCCTGGCTTGAGCCTCGGCACCCTGCGGCTCCATTAATCAATGCCAAGAGGAATCAGATGAAGTGGCTTACCAGCGAGTAGAAAGCCGAGGCGTCCGTGCCGTATGTAACGTAATTCCCATAGCCTTGTCCGCCGGTGTATGGGCTCCCGTACACGCCCAGCGCGGCGGCTGAGCTGAGTTCATGCCTTGCCGTGGCCAGCAGCCGGCTCTCGTACACCGGACAGTAGACTGGTGTCTGCCCGGATGCCGCTACTCCGGAGTCGGCTATGGATCTGCCGGTGGACTCGCAGCAAGTGGTCAGAGAGTTGGTTGTCATCAGGAACTGGGTGGAAATCGAGAGAGAATATCTTTATTAAAAAAGTTATTGAAATGCTTTATTTGATTCTGTATCGAAACAAAGATGTTGATCTTTAACACTCGAAGTTTGTTTAGAACTTTTAATACCTTTTTAAATACGAAACAAAAATCGTCTCGGTGAAATTAATACGATTCTATCTGTTTCCAACAGTTTACTGTTAAAATTAAACATCAAAGTTTGTGACAATCAATTATTTTGCCTCCCCGAAGATGACTCAAGTAAACTCGATCTTATACGCACATATTTTTCTGAATGTCATTCTTTAAAAATTAAAACACATCAAATGACTTGTAAAGTAAATTTGATGATGAGTGATGCGTCATATTCTCGTGTTAATGTGCGCGTAAAACGTGTCCAAAACGAGCCGTCTATTAGCTTTCCTCCAAATGAAACATACGCGTCAAAACCGAAACAGCTTGTTTTGCAAACATCGCCCTGTAATACCCAAAGTAAAGCCCAAATGATTTTTTATGGCTCAAAGCCAAAACAAAACAGCAGCTGGGTTATGGCGCAAAACACACACAGCGTGTGCAGAACAAGTTGGCATGCGTGTTCCAGCGCAGATAAACATATGGTGGACATTACACAGTGGCTATTATCTTGTAGAAATCAGTGAACGGTAGGTCGGAGGTCTCGCTGCCTTTTTCCCCCCCTTTTTGGTTATCCTCTTCTTATCCCTTTTCTGTCGCTGCAGGAACACAGGTATCATCACAGGCTGTAACGCAACACCTTCCCGATACCCGAAAGGACTGACAGCTTCCCTGATTCTTGACCAAAAATGCGTAAAGGGATCACGCTTAAATCGATGAGATAATCAATCGCCGCAACATCCAAATCAAAACAGCATATTAAGTGAACAAAGGTAGTTACATGAACTTACTTGTGGAGCAGACGAATAAGGATATCCAAATTGTGGATATGACATGGTAGAGAGGTCCCCCAATATCCAGAAATAAAGCGAGACTGAAGGTCTCCACTCTAACGCAGGCTGTGGCTCTGTTTGACTGTACCAATTGATTGGTAAGCACAGGCTCCTAGGATGCTTATAGGGCGAAGCAGAGTAGCATGTTTAATTTGTGTAAAATGCCCCCCACTCAAACGCCTTTCAACGGGAAAAAAAATAAAAAAATAAAGGAAGAAAATCTTCTAGGGCTCCTTTTTTTTCTTTTGAAAAGTCTTAGAAATAGATAAATGAATTAAAGTGATGCAGACTCTCTTTGTCGAGAATAATCACTTTGTTGTCAGATACATATTTTTGCCTTATAAAAAAGTAGTATAAAAGACGTCAGCAGCAGAGGCAGGTTGTTTTAAACGGCGGTGACTCTGACGTCAGAAGTTTCCCACTCTAAAAATGACCAGACTGTAACTTTAATATGCATTTTCTTTCTCAGGATGACGACAAAAAACAAAAAGAAGAAACCAGCAAGAAAATCTATGAGGAAACAGAGGAGGGAGGACTTTTTTTTTTTTTTTAAAAAAAGATGTCCTGGAGATTAATTTGCAGTCCTAATCAATCAATTAGGCCAATCAGTGTCTCGAATATGCAAACGTATGTATCAGTTTAAATGCATTAGGCTTAATTAAGCACATTCTTATCATTCCTCTGCACTGATGCTAATCACATGGGCAACTAATTGATTTTAAAATAATTAGTAAAGGATATTTTCATAGTGAGCAGAGAAACAAATCGCAGCCAGTCAGCCAGTGGGTGCACAAAAATAAATACTTTTCTAGTATAAATACTTGGTGTTTCTTTGATAATTAGCTACTTAAAACAGATCATCTTTTGGTTTCCTATTATGCTCCACTTCCACCTGGAGCAATGAGTCCCTAGAGTGTTGTAATTATCCCAGTGCTTCCCCAAAAGCGTTTAATAGGATGTAGTTTGAATGAACTTTGCACCTCTCCACATGAACTGCACACAGTGTCTTGCTGAGGTGTGATCACGAGGTGTAATTTAAATCTATCTATCTATCTATCTATCTATCTATCTATCTATCTCCTCCATGTGTGTTTTGCTCAGGTAAAAGCATTAAACTGCTGTAATCAAAACAGCCAAAAGCACCAAACTCGTTCGCCACAGCGCCGGCGTCTCGATGCGCGCTGCCTTGCTTGGAGAATCCCGGGTTGAGACATGTGGATAGCCCCGGGGGTCACTCCTCAAATTAATGATGATGTACTCCTCCTCCCTCCTTTCCCCCCCGCCTCCCCATCCTCCTCCTCCCTCCTTCTCCTCTCCAGCTGGATCTCTGCCTGCCGGTGACAGGTCGATTGAGAGTGATTGATGACTATCTAGGGGACCGGGGCCAACATAATAATATGATACCGGCACCTTGCAATAATTGCTCGCTTTCATTTACAGATGAAAGAAGTAATAAACAGCTATAAAGACGAGAAGGCTTCGGTTAAGTAACTTTTGTCTTGCTTTTTGCTCGGTTATATTTTTGGGATGGAGGTGTGGTGGTGGTGGTTGTGTGGGAGGGCGGGCTGTAGAAAATGTCTGTTCTCTCATTCATTTTGACAAATTGAATTATAGAGGGTTAGTACCTCCAAGCAAATGGCCGCATTAACGCTGTGAACAGGGGAGGGGAGGGGGGTCAAAAGAGATCAGCCAGCGCTTTTTAATTTGCATTAACTCTAATGCCACCTTAACATTAACAACCCGTCTGAACCGCTCAACCATACACTCACTCACACACCTCGCACAATCACACACACTCACACACACAGCTCCATTTTGTCTTATTAATTTAGACTTTTTCTTTTTTAAATTCATTGGGGTTAATGTGACACGCAGTGCATTAAGGCAGGGCGGGACCCAATTTATCTTCAACATCACACATCACACCCAGTGGACGAAAGAGAAAGTGTTGACACGTTGATTTTAGGGATGGTAGGAGCGCACCTGATACGCGCGCGCACACACACACACACACACACATAAGTCGTATGTATGGGCCACTCAGCTACTTTTCTTTATTGCCCTTTGCATGTACCTCTACCCCTGTGTAGGCATGTATAGAATTAGGTTGGAGACAATGGAAACATCTGATAGACACGTTCACTAAACTATACTGCCCACATACCCTTTCCCCTCCTCCCCCTTTGGTGTATACCTTTTCATTATCCACTGCGTTACCCAGTGTTATTGGGCGGCTATAATGAAATATTTAGGCGCACTAGTATATGCTCTTAGACGGAAAATGAAGGCGACAGCAGGAGTTCATGCTTGTTTAGCGTTTAAAGATTAAAAGAGAAGCTTCTTCTTCTTCATTTTTTTCCTTGGACAGATGTGGGGAAGCAAGGATGCTGTGTGTTGAAAGTGGAGCAAGTGAGGGATAAGATTCCAGTTCAGGACAAATGGGGCCTGCTTGCCCCCCCCACCACCACCTTTTTTGGGTTATGAAATTAAACCTAATAATCAGCAAGTTATCAGTTTGAAGTTATCAAGATGAATGAGAGATTTGAAGAAGAAGAAGATGATGATGATGATGATGATGTATAGATTAGGATAGATAGCAGTGTTCAGCGGTGATCTAGTGTAGGAGCATCCATCATATTGATGAGTAGCATAAATCAGCTGCTTCACCTGAATTAGACTAACTAATGGGGCAATTATGAATGTATCACAATTCAACTTTTCAGTCCCAAATGTAACCACGAAGAGCTTCTTTTGTATGTAAGTATGTAACATACTTGAGGTGCAATGTTCATTTCACATTTGATTTTTTACCAGATGACATCAACCTCAAACTACTGTAATCTGAATAATAACTGCGTTGCACTTCGAAGTAAGCCTGCTAATTTGCATCCCCTTTCCAACTAAACTCATATTAAAAAGTTCCCCAGAAACGTTGTAATCATGAAGGTGTCACTTTCCTGATAATCTGTCGTTGATTAATGAGCCACAAGGAAGGGAGTGTGTGTGTGTGTGTGTGCGTCTGTGCTTCTGTGTTTGTGAGAAGCACGCACTCACAGAGAGAGAGAAAGGTGATGGGAGGAGGGTAAAACACCTCCTTTTCCCCATTTTTTTAGCCAGCTGAGTTTAAAGTGAGAGAGGCTACAAAACAAAGGTCAACTGTGTTGATAAAGTACAGGGCTCAATCCTTCATGACAGTGTCAGTGATGTGAAATGTTGATAGATGGCTTTGTGTATTATGCTGAACAACATTGTTTATTAAGTTATTGACAATAGGTTTTATGGCTGAGTATTGTTGGGGACAATATGAGGTAATCCTACATCAGAACACTGAAGTTTCTATAAACCATGAATTCTGCCATGTCAGATTATAAAGACCAATAACAATTTTAAGATTTAAGACTATGAAATTGACTTAACTGATGAAGTAAATAGTCTATCCATCTTTTCTACAATGGCCACTGGAATCAACAAGATTTAAAAAATACCTTCTTGGTTAATATATTATTACACTTTTTTCACAATAAACACCTTTAACTTGTCTCCCTATCCATCTTTTGTAACCTGTGAAGATCTCATGATATATCAAAATAACTTTTGCCACAACAGAACACAGTTAGTAACCCTTAAATGAAATAGTGCGTCATAATACTCAGTTTACACAATGTTGTGGTGGAATGTCATGTTCCTGACTGGAGTCACATGATAGACAACCAATTTAGTTTAAAAAACTTAAAACTCCAAATCAGCTATATCAATCTACTTTGTTTTTTTTATAATTAACTGAAACGTTTACCAATTACTGAGGTAAATGTGTGCCTAAAGTTTTGAGTGAGCAGTTTATTTTCACAGATTCAAATTGAAGTGGTTTAAGATCACAGACAAAATGTGTGAATTCTGCTCTGAGTTTTGGACAGTGCTGAGGGTTGAGTGAGCATTGAGACAGGGAACTTGCCTCAATCAAGTGCGGTTCAGTGATAGTGCTGATGTTGACCTCTGCCATGTTCAAACTCCCAAATGTGGGTTAGCATCAGGTGAAAGAAGAACAATTTATTGACTTTTTCAAAATGGACTTGTCCCTGTTTCATATCTTTTAATCAGTCATGTGGTCAGTCGTTCTCTTCTCTTCTGCCACATTTATTACGATTTTATGTTTTGTCAACGGTACTTTATAAAATATTACCTAAATTCTGCCCTACTCTCTTCTGTTCATCCTGTATGAGGATAATGTTCCAGTGCTCTGATGTCTTATGGTCCAGTGTTTCATGTTGTGTTCGTTGAGTCAACAACGTAGAAACCCAACCTGACCTCAATAGTTGAAGACAGCTGCAAGGCCGACTTGCTCTGTGACATGAAGCCCCGAGCAACTCCCAGGCTTTCCAAAGGCTACCATGTTTCTCTTTCTGCAGTCATAGAAATAATGTCTGAGCATTTCTGCACACACACGCACACACACTGCTTATCCAGCAAAACATTAGCCTATCTTTTGTCTAGTCTGGTCTTGGAGTCCAAATGGAATATTGATCTCCAACGATCTTCTCAATGTATTTCTTATTTATTCTCTTGAACAACACAATGATTTTCCCCGCCTTCTCTTTTGGCCCTAAAGCCCTTAATGGTTTTTGCATGAGCTGGACAGTAGGCTGGGCTGCTTCAGGCACTCTGTATAAAAATGGTGAGATTTGTTATTGGTGCTGAAAATTGTCTGGTGGTAATACATACTTTTATTTGGTGGATTGTGCAATCTTCTGTCAATGGAGTTTTAAGCGTAGGTTATATGTTTGTTATATGCATAACAATTATATTGAAGCAATGATATATATATATATATATATATATATATATATATATATATATATATATATATATATATATATATATATATATATATATATATATATATAAAGTAATATGAGAGAAAAAAAAATCAGTCAGAAGTGAACATTTTGGAGTAATTGTACACGGTAGTATACAGTGGTGACAAAATGAATAAAACTGAATTGTAATGTAGGCTGCGCGGTAGCTTTTACAATTACTTCCTGGAGGTCAGTGATCAGTCATTTCTTACCACTTTATTGGGTCAGTAAAGGGAAAGAAGGGATGGTAGCAGCAAAACATCGCCACAAACAAAGCAGGGTTTGAAAACACTCAACTTTGCATATGTTTTATGAGGACTTGACCCTGAACACATTCGTTATACCTCAAGGATACACAAACTCTAAACTAGTTAGCAGCATTGGTCAGCTCTCCAGTTCAGTGCAGTCAAGTCTAATTAAGTGGCCTACCTCTGTCTATGTCACATAACTTTCCAAGGCAACTTTTCAATCTTTCAGACAACATGCAGTAGATAAAGTACATTCTCTGCAATTTGCTTTAGACACATTATATTATCATGTATTATCCCAAGCAGAGTGCACAGCAGTGGCTGTGAAATCAAACAAAAGTGGACCTTCTAGTTTTAAACAATACCACGATAATATGTCTGAGATGGGCCTACCCAGCCCTGCCTTTCCTACTCTTCCTCTCACTCCAATCTCTCTTGCTGTTCTTCCTCTTCAGCCTCTCTAAGTGGTTTAACATGTCAAAGTTCTCTCAGCTCATCCATAATTGATCACCACAACGGGAGCATCTTCGCTGCACTTAGTTAACTAGCTATCTGCAGGTGTTCCCTTAGCAACTGACCAGGGACTGAAACACTGAAATATTGTACATAGACTCCCAAGCCCCAAAAATGTGAACCCAATGTGTCTTGTAAATCTTGGTGCTGGCCCCTTGTTCACTGCTTGTGTTCTTGGATTCAGGATGTATGTCTGCTCGTTACACAGTCCAGGATATGGGTGAAAACAATCAAATGTCTTGTACCATTGGCATTTGCACCTGCTCCTCTGTGGTCACCTCTGTGATTTTCAATGTGTGTGTATATGAGTGTATCTATTTTTTAAAAGATGTAGTAACTCACAACGTATGCAACAATGGCATTATTAGAACTGATTATTTAGAATGTGAATGCTATTAGAGATTTACATATTTTATTAAACATTAAATAATGAAAGCCCATTAAGTAAACAGTATATTTCCTAACACAAATAGAGGAGAAACTAAGAGGAAAACGGCAACATATGTATGTAGCTGGACAAAACTAAATTAAGTCTACCACATGAAATAATGCTAGAGCTATTCCTACTTGAAATATATTGTTTTTTGTTTTGTTTTTTTTGACAACAATTGATGCTCTTACCAGTACAGTGTAGCTGCTGAAACACATTCTTCCTCTTTTTCTCCTGTACATCATTCCACCTCATGGGTTTTTTCTCATCCACATTGTATAAAATTGGAACAGTTTGCAGGTAATGGAAGCAACCAAGAAAGATTACTTTATTTCAAGGGCAAATCAACGAACCAAGCGCAAACTTTTTTTTTTTTTTTTGCTGATCTTCAGACACTCATAGAAGCATAGCTGAAACAGGGTGTTGTTGATTTTTACTGCAAGCCTTCTGAAAATAATCTAGTTGACTGTAAGCAACTTGCATGTGCATGAGCTAATCTTAGTCTCAGGAAACAGGTGTATGTACCACGGAGATTGCAATTTTTATGTATGTGATTACAATGTAGCTTTCTTTTCCCTGTTCTTCTTTTGGAAGGGAAATGCAAACAGGCTGACTGGCCAAACAATGAGACTTGTCAATCACCTTTCTGCCTGAATGTGTCCCATCCTCTGTCTGTCTGTGTGTGTGTGCATGTGTGTGTGCTTGCATGTGTCACCAACGGTGGACCCATCATGTCAGACACTGGAATGACACTGATCGCAGTGTGATGCGCACACACACACACACACACAGACACACAGGGGCCAGGTGGCTGCTCTCTCTGTCATGACAGACCCCAGACCAGACCACTGACTTCCTCCACTCCCTCAGCACCTGCGACCACCACCAATGCAGCCAACCCAGCTGCAGCCATGTGCAGCCACCAGTTATTGAATACATTTTCACCATCTAAAATTTGCAAGGAACATTTTGTTTTATATTAATATACAGACTTGTATCAGTCTGTGTCACTGTTTATTGCTGTTTTGATGGTTATAACATGGTTTTAAATGAGTGGCTCTCACCCGTGTGCCATCACTGCACTAGTATGCTAATTTGCATTCAAACTGATCGCTACAACATGCCCTTAAAACCTAGATGCTATATAATCACCAATAATCAAAACATTATCGATCCACTGTGTCACATTTTATGAAAAGTACCTGCATGCATGAAGGTGCTGTACCTGCAGGGGGTGATAATGGCAGGAGCAATGGACAAATGTAATATAAAGAGCGACAAAGTCCATGTATGGAGAAACAGTTTGGGGTGGATGGATGGGTCAAACAAAGACAGTAATTTCACCCAGAAGATTGTTCATGTCCTGCACGAAACCAAAAGCCATTCTTGACTTATTTTAAAGGGCCAGTTCCAGTTCGGCTAACTGGACTTTATGATGGACAAGGCTCTTGGCTTTGAATTTAGTGTAACATTTTGCAAGTGTTCCCAACTTCTGTTTTTGTAGTTTATACCAAAATGTATCAATTTCAATGTGAAAGCAAATTTCAGTTCATGAATACTGGAAACAAATGTGACAAAACACTTATGTAAAGGTCCAGTATGTGAGATTTAGGGGGAAGAAATGTAATGTAATATGCATAACTATGTTTTTGTTAGTGTATATTCACCTGAAAAAAAAAAAAAAAAAAAAAAAAAAAAAGTTTTGTTACCTGAGAATGAGTCTTTTATGTTTACCGTGTGTTCTCTTCCACAAATTCCATTTCAGACAATCTAAACACTGTCTCAAGTTAGGTTCAAGTTTTTTACGCCATCCTAGTATCACCTCCACACGAAGAAAGAGAAGAGTACACACGTGTCCTCTAAATTATGTTCGATAATTTAATTTACATAACATACTTAAACTGACAAAACTTACTATCTTTTTTTTTTTTCTAAATTTAACCAAGTTCTTTTGTAGATGAGGTAAAACATGACACTGTCATGATGGACTGTCAGGTTTATTGCATGCTTTGGCATGATACCTTGTTGGGGCCTCAGATACACAATTTAATGTAATGTTAAATTCATGCTGCCCTGCAGATGAATCAATAGTGGAAGTGATTTTGGCTTACTTTCCCTGTATCTGTGTATCTGACAGCACCTCACTATGATGTCCCCATGTTTCATGGACAAGTATTTGAGTTCGAGCAAATGCCAAATTCAGCCTTGAAAATAAGCTCTGAAAGTAATGTTGGTACACCTTTGAAGACATGGTTGTAACTTGAGTGCCTTGCTGTCTTTCTGTCTCTGCGCTGCTGACTTTTACTTTTTTTTTTTAATATAATAAATTTGTCTTTTTTCTGCCCACTTGTACTCTTTGTCTAGAAATAACCACAGAAAGAATGACCAGAAATGACCTCTTTCCATGCTCTTCCACCATCATTTGTTTCTGCTTCTGATGCACATGGATATTATAAAGTCATGATCCTCTTTCAATATTCACCTACATAATAGAACTCATACACTGAGCGTAGCTGTGTTAAGGGGCAGAGAATGTGTTATAGGCAGTGATTATCTTCGTGAAGACGTGGAGCCTAGGCAGGCACTTACAATTATTTATTCATAATGCATCCACTGAAACACAAATGCACTTTATTGTCTCATTCTGCATCTTATTTTACCCATAAACCAGAAAATGGGCTGGGTTTCTAATGAAAGAGCCATGTTAATATCAAGGCAGATAAGGGCTGGCATGTGCAGATGGGAGCACAATGTGGAAACCCAATCACAAGTTCCTTCAATCACTCAAAACCAGAACAAGAGCAAGTAGATGCATTTGAATATTTTCCTCTACCTGAAGGTATTAAAACTATACAATTTTAATACCTATTTAACATGCAGTTGCTTTTTGTGCCTCTCATTTTTTTCACTTCTGCATAAAAAGCAGGCAGGTAATGCAAGAGTAACTGTGGCAGCTATGGGCATGACATGGTTTTTCAACCAGACTCGTCTGCAATCCTTCCTGGCTTTAATCGCTGCATTAAGATCTTACTCACTGAGTGGGCTGCGCACTCCCAGAAGTCTAATTCTGGCATTCTTCTTTATTCTGTTGTCTTTGTGCTGCTTCAAATGCCCGAGATTTGGACCACATAAAAAACTTTGTACTACATAATTCAATACTTTATTCCCTTTAGTTGAGCACTTCTGTGCATATCAAAACACTGTTTATTTTAGTCTTAAACAATTGTGAATTCAGTCTGTAAAGAAAATATATATTCCCATGATATACCTCTCTTGTATCTATAGTATTAAAAACTGCCATAAAGAGTCATGACAGGGTAAGACTGAGCGACGCATTCAGGAATGGCAATGTGATGTGATGTTTGGAAGAATGTTTGCACAAGATTCTACACCAAAATTTAAAGAAATGCAATGGACTCATAAGCTGACCAGTGTTTGTGATGCATGATGGGCTCCTGTCCACCTCTGGCCCCTTTTTGTGCGTGAGACAAAACAAATTCCAAACTTTTACGTCCTGCTCACAACAAATGCCATCAATGAAACTGTTTCTGTGCTTATATGTTAAAGGTGGTTAATGTTTGGGTCCTGTCTATATTTTTTTCAACCCAGTTTAGATGTTGTTGTGGTTGTAAGTGGTTACAAGCAGATAAAAATGGCTGTCAATAATAAAGTTAAAGGTACTTCTCATATCTCGTCCATTAGAATCATTAGTTTCCTTAAAAGATCAGATTGTGTGTTCCTCCTGTGTCAGGGTCACTTTGAAAAACAAAGTAAAAGAGAAAATGAGTGGTGATATGAAAATTATGAAGGAGTATGGAGAAGAGGGAAGTCATTCCACCCATCCACGTTCCTTTATTTTCCACTCCGCCGATCACATTTGAATATTTTGAAAGGAGTGCCTGTTTGCCTTATCATGCATTATTCTGAGGCATTACCTGGGCCTTAACACTGCAATAAAGATGGCTGGGAAGTCTCTCTCCCTTTTTTCACAGAGATGCACAACAATAATAATATTCATACATTGCCTGTCTCAAGAAGAGGGGTCTTTCGTTTGACTTTATAATCCCTTTTAAAGATGTGCATGTTAGTAGCAGAGATTTATCCAGTGTGAATGATGCAGAGGCTGTTTTTTATGCAGTGATACAAGGACAACTTTTTGAGGGAATGAAAAAGAGCAATATTACCTTCAGTTGGGACGTGAAATGGTAAATTGTTGTGGAAATCCTATAATCACTGTGGATAACATAGTAGATTGTAGGGAATTAAATTATAGTGGAAGATATGGGGCAGCATTGTGTGAAGGTAGCTGGAGTCTGATGGACATATTTTGAATAGTTATAATCAAATATATAACTAGTGGATGAAAAGCAATCCCGATGTCAATTGTGTCAGAACTAAACCAAGGAAAAAGGACTATCATTTATCATTATTATTATTTTGTCATGCAGTGAATGGTAAAGTTCTCAGAAAACATATAACAAAACTTTTTACAGTAACTTTGATGTTTGCAACAAATTACATAATTAAAATGACACTGCATTATTTGATAATGGGAAACTGGAATGTACAGTATAGCTGTGTTACATTAATTAATTAATCTCTACTTCTTCTACCTTCATAGATCACCTCCATGTCTCCACACTTCCCACACAGGCAGACTTAACACATACACACACACATACACAGCAGGTTAGACAGGATGTCACATCATTCCCTTATCATTCATGTCTTTAATTAGGGTATACAATGTACTCAACGTGTGTTTTCACCAAAATGATAAAAGAGGACATTGTTCTTCACACAGGGCTGCCAAAGCAACACTGCGAAACACGACAACTGGAATGTGATATTGCACTGTTTTAGTCTACGCATACACACACAGCCACTTAAAGACTTGTGCACTAGTGAACTCTGTCAGTCAAAGGACTTCTGGGAAGAGAGAGAAAAAAAAAAAACAAAAAAAAACTTTTTTTAAGGAAAAATTTAAATTAATACTTTGGTATCCAAAACCACAAATACAAGCTTTTCTGATGCAACTAAATGATACCTAAGTAGCAATGCTGACTTATTTTCGGATATTTGCATGTTGGCAATGTGACATAAATATTTTTTTTTCAGTTGTTATATGCTCCACAAACTACTCCACTGCTTCTTCTGTTCTTTTTTTGCCCCAGTGCCCACAGACAAATAATATGTGTTGGCCTTTCGCCCTACGTGTCAGAAAAGTTTGAGCTGATCTGAGAAACAATCACATTTTCTGTGGAGATAGTTGAGGGAAATGAGAGGGTCTCCTGCCTCGGTGATGGAGATTTGTTGCTTGGGGGTTTACACCTTTCTTGTGACATTCGTCTTTGAACAAGTCCAGTGCCCTGAAAGCATGAATAGAAATACATTTCCTTGCTTCCACCCTGACCCTGAGCCCTATAGCCCACGGCCATTACTGTCACACAACCACAAAGGGTCAACTCTCCAAACCCCTGAATAAAACCTTTTCTACCTTTCAGAGACAGAGAGAGGTGGTGGGGCGGTACAGACAGAAAAACAGACGGAAAGGCAGAACGAGAGAACCATTCGAGTGTCCGATGTGCTGTTGTTTGTCTCCTTGAGGTCGCCAGCAGCCTGATGCTTTTTGTCTTGCCCGTGGACCTATTTTACTCCCTTCTCTCCTTCTTTCGCACTTTTGCTCCATCTCCTTCCCCTCGTTCACCCCATTGCTCTTCCTCCATCTGTGTTTCTCTGCCTCTCTCACTGTATCTCTCTTTCTATCCACTTTTCCTTCTGAAGGATTCCTGAGGCTCCTCCGAGAGAAGTGTGTGAAAATGCACAATGCAGGTCCCCTGGCGTGCCCACCCCCGGCACAGAGTGTGAGAAGAGGGCCCTGCATTTGATGCCTGACTGACCAAATCTTCTGCCAGATAGCTGGGCCTTTCTATTCCCAGCGGCGCGGCGAGAGCGTGGCCAGAAGTGGTGCGGAAGGAGAGGGGAAGGCACAGTAATTGTATCAAGGTCTGTAGAGATTCGCCACCCACCCTCCCCCCTCCTCTCCTAAACCGCTCCTCAACCGCTTCTCAGTTAAAAGGAAAAGTGTCCCTGGGCAGCAAGAAGCAACTTCTCTCCAGAATAACCAAAAAACAGTGTGCACTCATATATGAATAACGTTCAATTTATCACATGAAAGCCCATATATTGAATACAACACCTTGCACTGTCCCCAATTCCATCTATTTTTCAACACTCCCGATGAAAAAAAAAAAGAAATAAAAGCTGAATTCAATTCCCAAAGTCGCTTTCGGATTGTATTCTGCTAAGGAAATCCATGCTGTAAACAGAGATTTTTTTTTTGTCAACAAAATTGTCATTACAACCACAACCTTTACATATTTGCAGCTGAGAGCAAGATTTTTACACGTCTTGCACTTGAGCATGTGCCCTCTGCTTCTTAAAAACATTGCTACATTGTTGCTTATATTGCCATGCCCTGGAAATATCCAAAGGGCATACCAATCACTGATTCGTCCAGCAGTGACAACAAGAAATAGTCATGTTAACAGAAATAAGCTTGACAACAATTATTCAAAGTATCACTGATTGACATCAGAAACACACAATTGCAGTGCAGGAACGGAACAATGGATCCAAGTCATTGACACCCTCCTCCCTTAAAGAGGCTGCTATTGTAATGCTAAATATTTCATCATTTGACTGAGAGAGAAGTTCAGAGGGCCTCGGGAGAGAATGCCGTCCACAACAAGTACTTGTCAGACCTGTGCACTCCATGAAATTTTAGGATGGTTCTTATTCCTCATTATATGAGACAAGAATAGACAAAAACATCTATAAATTACCATCTTTTAGATGGACGTAAAAGCAGAGAATTTTATTACTGCTCTGTGAAAGAAGTCCGTACGATTGTTTAGATTTTGATAACAAAGATGCATTGCTCTGCCATGCTTGGAGGTTTTCGGGAGAAGTTTTCGCAATTGTCAATGGAGCATATTGAAGGTTATGCGATGTAACACTCATTTAATGGGGATTGGAAGGCAGGATTAAAAAAAATATGCAACGGCATTAGTCGATGGGGTGGGGAGTCTACTGAACCAACACAGCCTTGTAGGTTATCTGCGTACAAGGATGACATTGCAAAAGATGATACTGTTTCTCAAATTTGGTCTAGAGGCATCACATTTCACAAGCCAGTCTCTTAAGTATTGGCCCAAAACAGCATGTGGGCTGGTACTACAACGAGCTGATGGAGAAACAGGAAATGGCCAAAATCGGACTTCATAGAGCCTGAAATAAGTAGGGATCTCACCTTTACATGGTCCATAAATAGTAAGCAAAAGAACAAAGTGAAGAGCAACAAACCACAGCACAGTATAGTAGCCGTGTTTTCATGAACTGATTTTGATGCACATTTTTAAGTATTGCATTAGAAAATTCCGTATCATTGGTGCAGATTGTAATGCGTTATCTTCTGTTATAGGGTATCTTTACCAATGCTGAACCGCACAATGGTGATGTTAGACTTTCTTGCTCATCTTCCAGACCATTGAGACCATTTTGGAGCTATCTCCATGTATTTTCACAGTTCTGAAATAACACACAAGGCCTTTCTTTGTCTTGAGTGTCATTAACTGACACTACGGCATGCACTGTATTGACTAATAGACAACTTACTGCTAAACACTCTGAAGTGAAAAAAAAAAAAAAAACTCTGCTAGCTTCCAACATTACTCACTGCATTAAGGTTCAACTGGTGCTTTTTAATTCAGGTCACCTTGTTGCACCCTCTTCTTCTGGTTTTCTCACAAACCAACCCCTGATATTCACATAGTTATGAATGGGCACAAGCATTCGTTCATATTTTCTTTTTCCAAAATTTGAGACACATTTGGATGGAAACACGATAAACAGCTGCTGCTGAGAGTCACAACAATGCTGTCACTTTGCAAAAGTCACCAAGTTAACAGTACTGGCTTTAGATAGGAGAGCACTCTGTAAAACAGGAATCTCCCACTGTGGGATAGATCAGACTGTCAGCCTCTTTCACCTCACTCCTTCCAGAAAATGTTAAGCCCAACAATGTGCCGCTGCTTAATAATGACATAAAACAATGAACATATCCAACAAGGCCCTATCCAGTACAGAAAGTCTGAACATCAGAATCAGCTGGAGAGTCATCTCTCTTGGATGAAGATGCTTCAAAGGGCATCTGAGCGGTATTTTCTACAAACTCCCCATCCATTTGAAAGGGCCATGCTCAGCACTGCACATTTTCTGCATCCCTTCCAATTCATTACCTCTTCGCCCACATGTATTATTCTGCCCGCTACGCATTCCCTCTTGTCTCTGGGGGCAAATTTATTGGTTGAAGCATTTTGACTCCATTTACCTTTTAAAAGCTACCGTTTAAAGCTCGATATTTTCTCTCTCAACTCAGTTCCTCGATAGCCTGGGATCTATGAGATTGCCTTCCTTCTGCTTTGATGAGCAGTGTAGCTTAATACAGTTTCCCATTATTAGAAACATTGGAGATGAGTTTGGTTTGCTTATATTTATGATGTTAAAGATTATGCAATATTTACAAGGTTGCTCATTTTATTAATAAGTGTACGTTATATTTTGGTATTTCTTGATTGAATGTGACCTGTTTTAACCTGTCAAGAGAGCTTGATTGAGGTTAGCTCATCTTTATCATCTTCTTAAATGATGGTTCAACTGGAATAAGAGTTTCCTAAGCATAAACTATTTTGCTACAATGACAACATATGACAGTAAATTATTTTTTTGTATATAATATGGAGAAAATATAAAATTAAAGTACATTACAGTCAACACTGTATGTGAGCGTAAATGGCACGGTATTATATAGGACATGCCTCTCACTTCTCACTGTAGGAGAGACAGGGAACATTATGCATATTTCAGATGGTTTTAAGCAGTGTCCTGTGGGTCCTTTAAGAGCCCATCATATTTATGAGGACGGCATATTATCGCCATCAGGAGAGTGTCACAGAAGCTTGCAGAGGACATGACTCTAATTGTTGCTGGCATTTGGAGAACATACTATGGTGGCCTCTGTTTTCCCTTCTACCAAAGAGGATGGCAATCAACACAGATTGCAGGGAAAGGTGGCAATTTAACACGTAACTACAACAATATGAGCTAATTTTAGTGCTCCGTGTACTATTCATTTCTTAAAATCATTGTCACATTTCAAAATTTGCATTGCATTACAGAAGTAGTGGGTGAGTATTTCTCCACTTTCTCTTGAAGTGTAAAAAGCTGATATTTTTACAACTGCTAATTTCATGATAGCTGAACAAAAAACTGAGCAGTTTGTGTCATAGTTACTTTGATTCACTATAAAGGAACCAAGCTAATTAAGCTTGTCATATTGAGAAATAAAAAAATCTATGATTTTTCTGGCCAGGGAGTAAAATGTCCCAATAGAAGAGAGTACATTGTTAGTTAGACCACAGAGTTCATTGTTAGCCAATTGAAAAGTTTGACTGTCCCAATATGGGACCCCCAGTATTGTTACAAGCATTCACATACCCATATACATTCATTCTCTCACACACCCACAAGCATACACTACATAGGAGGAGACAGTAGTATTGTAAGTGAGGGCCACAGTGGTTCATCGGCAGGACAGAGACATAAATCTTGGTGCCCTGAGGACAGGTGTGGGAACCAGGGAGGGAGAGGTTTAAAGGGCCCCACACAGTGGCTTTGATTCACTGTAATTGTCACCGTACAGTAGAGAACAGCACAGTTACCTCTCCACTGAGACAACCCCCTGGTCAAGCTTAAAATAGAATTTGCCCAATGGAATTAAGTTGCAATTAGTGAGAATCAAATCTCTGAATACTAGACTTCCTCCCAATGATTATATGATTAGAAGTAAGGTATGGTAAATAGATTCTGGTTTGATGTTTTCTATTCAGGTTAACTTATTTATAATTCACTTCATCAACTTCTCTCTTTAATTGTCAGTGTAGTGCAGAGGCCAAGCCAATACAAGTATATACGACTACATAAAGGGCCAAACGCTGTGCACCCAAAAGGATTAAAGTCGCAGCCATTATAGAAGTCCCCAGTTGTGTGTCTGCAGTGAATTTATTCGTGAGGAAAAAAAATCAATCAAGTAATATAAAAGTATCCACAATAGTTGCATCTGCCATGGATTTAAGCGTGACCCGTGACAAACAAAATAGTTATGTGGCCATTACACTCACCACTCTGCAACTTTATTCGTTTATTTGCTTTTGTTTGAGGCACTAGGAAAGCAAGCCCATACTGTATATGGAGTACATTTTCTATATAGCATAAAACTGGGAGGTAATGTATACATATAGCTACATCAGTTCATCAATTAACATCATCATTCATCTTTGGTGCTTGTGATGAGTTATATCCTGGAGATTTATAACATGATTGACAAGTAGGAATGTTGGTGCACGCTGCTGCGTTTGTCCAAGCAGGCCCCGATTGCATCAGTCACACCTGGTGACTGCCTTGGGCTTACCAGCCTGTAATTTCATGGCTCAAAAGTACAATGTCTCATTCTGTCAACATTCACTCCTGATGGAGGCTTGCTCATTTACTGCGGTATCCGGCATCCTTTTTTTTTGGGGGGGGGGGGTATTGTGAGGATGTTGCACAATACATTTACAGGAACTTAATTTTGCATAGTTTTTAATCCTCTATGTTGGTGGCAGAAAAAATAGTTTAAAGCAAGAAAGGAAGATGTGTTTTAACAGATAAGAATGAGATTGACAGTTGCTTTATATCACTTTTTGGCCTCATCTGGGACACTTTTCCACGATGGTGGTCCACGATGCTTTGGTGGATTATGTTACTGTAAGTTAGGAATGCAGTCTCTCTCTCTCTCTCTCTCTCTCTCTGTCTCTCTCTCTTTCTCTCTGTGTGTCTCTCTTTCTCTCTCTCTGTTTATTGCCCTGTATGTACAAACCACAAATGACAAATCACCTGCAAGGACTCTCTGAGTACACACTGTTTCATGCATCATAAACAATATATATTTATCCCTTCGTTTTCCCCCCTTGTGTGATCATTAAGCTCAAGCACTTTAAAGTCTGTCCCTGCCTACTATCTTAAGTCTCAGAAATAATTAACAATAAGATATGCCTGTGCTCGTTCAATCGTTGTGATAATGCTTTTCAGATAATCAATATGCATATTGTTGTACATTTAAATTAGGATCAATATGCTTTGCTTAAGTAATACCTTATGCTGACAAGACACGTCGTTAGTTAATTTGGGAGCAGTGTTTAAGTATCCACATAACTTTGGTGTAAGGGCTTGAGAGTGGTAGTGCCAAAGGAATTCATATGAGACAGCAGTGTTAAAGGTTGTTAATAACTATGGAGACTGTGTAGAAAAATCTTTTCTGCAAAACTATTTGGTTTAATATACTCTTAAGATTATATTAAACAAACGTGTTGAAAAAACAAAATGTACTGGTACTTAACATGGTTCATTCTGGTTCATTGTAAGCAATAGCGATTCTTTAAATTTTTATTAACGACTGCATTTATTCTCATGAGGTTTGAAGACGGAGCAACCTTTTAATTGTATTCAAACCAGGAGAGCACTTAAACATGTCTGAATGTCATGTTGAACTTTAGCATTTACCATGGCTGCCAAAGAGCCAGGGGCAAGAGTGGCAAGAGTTCAAAGGTTAGGCGAAGTGCAATGCTTTATTACTGGTGGAAAAAAAAAGTAATTTTCTATCAATCGATTTCAAATGATCATAAGCCCTGAAGGGCATCGATGCTTTATTATTGTCTCATTCAAACCAATCTAAGAACACAGGTAGGGAGGAAAATAGATAGATTTTTAATCTAGGTTATGGATTAACATCATTTAATTGCTATGATGGTGAGTAAAATATTCATTTCAAATGATCAAAATATATAAATCATTATAGAAATGCTGTGAAAAAAATAAAATAAAAGTAAAGGAGGGTGATGGTTGTCTAAATGATTCAAAGTAAAATAGCTTCTCTATACCAACTGGACTATCACAATTCTGATGCATTTACAGAAAAAAAATAAAATTGATATAGTTGAATGTAAATATTCTATCAGGCCGAAATGAAACATGTAGATGGGTGCATGGTGCATGCATGCGTGTGCTCATATATGTGCTCATTCATGAATATGTGTATCCTTGTGTGTGACACAATGGAGCCCTCTTTAGATTTGCCACTGATGGCGTGTCACGCTGAAATAGATCCCCCTCAGCACTGACACCAGAAGTCAGGCTGTTTGATGGTTCCCAACTTGGGTCGCCTCTCTGTGATTGACGGTTGGTAGATTGCCTGCCGACCAAACACGAGTGTGAGGGAGACATAGCCTAGTCAATATCCCCCCGCCTCCTGATGTGTTTTAATGCCTGTGCTTGCATAGAGAGGAGAGCCAACACCTGCACACACAAACACACACAGACACACACAAACACAATGCTGTTAACAAAGTTTACTTTGTTCTGCGGGAGTTTGTTGTAGCTGATTTATATCTATGTATTTATTTAATAATACATTGAATTGTGGTTGAATATGTGTATATAACATATGTGCACACGTGAGGGGTGTGTGTAGTGACAGAGCTAGAGAAGATGTGTGTAGCATGAAGGCAGCATTTCTAAACATTTAGTAGGAGGTGGAGAGTTTAGTTTACTTTTCAAGAGACCAAGACACAGAGACAGAGAAAAGACAATGACCTGTGTGTATCCACAGTGCACCCAAAGAAAGTTTAAAAAATGTGTCAAAAAAGGCCAAACAATGTGAACTAGAATCAAATGAAGATGGAAAGAAACCAGAAGTATTGACAGAGAAAATAAAAAGAACTAGAGTGAATGACGAAAGAGCAAGAGAAGCCGAGATATATAATTAATATAATATGTATATATACAAACTCTATAAGAGACACTGAATATAGATAACAAAAAATCAGAGAAATAAAGTAACTGAGTAAAATAAGGACAGGTTACATTGTGTTTATATTTTCTATATGAAAATACCTTTAATGCCTTTTATATAGCAGTATCTCACTTAGTGCTTTGTTTTTTTTAACCTAATAATTGACACACAAATAGATACATTTATACAGTGGAGGGGTTTAGATATAGAAATTGAATAAATACACACATACAGTGCAGACAAACACACATACACACACACACACACACACACACACACACACACACACAGGCCGGTGAACTGAGGCCATCATCAAATCACGCTGAGCATTGTTACATTTGAACAGGAGAGGCAGTGGGCCGGAAAGACCCTGTGTTAGTCTGAGAGAGGGTAAGAGAGGGAACAGAGCTGTGTGTGTGTGTGTGTGTGTGTGTGTGTGTGTGTGTGTGTGTGTATGTGTGTGTTTGTGTGGAAGGACTGAAGTAAGAGGGAAGAGAAAGGCCAGATGGGGAGAAAGGGAAATGAAAGAAATGGCCACTAGACGCAGAAGAGGGGAAAGATAGAAGGAAAGCAAAAGTGGCGAAAAAACTAAAGAAAAGACAAGAAGGCTACAGAGGGACAGAGAGAGGGGAGATGAGTAAAGTGAAGTGAAGAGGAGAGGAAGGGAGAAAGAAAAAAAAAAGAAGTGGTAGATAGGAGTGAAAAAAGAGAAGGGGGAGGAGGGCAGAGTATATGGAATGGCTAGGAGGCACCCAGGGGAAGATAGAGGAAAAGGGTTGAAAAGGTGGGAGGAGAGGAGAAGTGTGGAAAGGAGAGGGTGAAGTCACAGGGGAATAGCTCCTGTTGCCCATCCATGCTACTTCTGCAGGTCAGCGATGAATTCCTCCTGTTTGGCTTTCCAGATGCACACTCTTCTGCTTCTGTTTCTAAACCCTCTAATGTTTCTTTCAGGAGGATTATCCTCCATTCCTGTATGGATAGAGGGGATTGGAGGGTTAAGAAAGAAAAAAAAAGCAACAACATTGAAGTGTGTATATTTATTTGAAGATGGATTGTCAGTGTTTAAATCACAGGTGGGAGAAAGAAAGAAGTGAGGGAGAGAAAGACAGAAAGAAAAGGTCATTCTGTTGGTAGTGACCAGAGGGGGTATTTCGTGCAGGAAAATTGCAGTGTATTGCTTTTGTGGCAGAGGAAATGTAAACTGGCCGTGTGGGTGTGTGACCTCTCAGAGAGGAAGAAGGGGGGACTAAATGGACACAAAACACCCCCTGGGAACGTTCTCAATTCCTAATGTAACTAAAACAGGTATATGGACGTGGCAAGAGAGCTGATTGCTCCTTTATGTGCCTGCGAGTCAGTCATTGCAGAACATTTCAGAATATGATGATATTGGGTTTGAAAGTAAGGTCAGTTACTTACCAGGTATTTCTCAAAAGCAAAACAATGCATTATGTTTTGCACTGAAAATAAAATATTAAATAATTGTAATGGAATTAATGAATAATGTTAAAATAAATTCAAATAAAGTAACTGATTGCCATATTTTTTCAGTTAAGCTTCAGTACAAATCAATGCAAGTTAGTAAAACAATAAATAACAATTAATCTTTTTTTTTTTTTTTTTTAATCTGTGTTTCCCGGAAAAAAAAGTAGAATAAAAACGTGATAATAATAATGTGATACTGCTGTGATGTGATGCTCTAAGCTTCCTTGGTAGTGGGGTCAAGAGATTGTGGAAACAGTATAAGAGCTGCCACCTCCTGGTATCATGAAGTATTGCAACTGTGCTGCTCAAAATCAAGAAATAAAAGAGCCAGACACATCATGGGTTGGAGCACTACAGAAGCCCGGCAAACAAACATATACACAAGCATAATGTAACCATAAATATCACATGTGTGGAGCTCAAATTATCAATTACTGGCAATGGAAATGAAAAAGATTATTGCAAGGAAAATCACTTACACTATTAAATATTACAGTTTAATTAGCCAAGGTAATTCTGAACAGGATATGTATTACCTGAATATTATCTCTCAAACTGTCATAAAATGATTGTATAGAAATAAATACTTTACACAGCATGCAATATTTCATCAGTATATTTCTAATCGTTTCTATTGAACAAAAAAAACAAAAAAAAACAACAAAAAAAAAAAAACCCCAAAAAAACAAAAAAAACAAAAAAAAAAACCAAAAAAAAAAAAAAAAAAAAAAAAAAAAATATATATATATTATATATATATATATATATATATATAAAAAATATATATATATATATATATATATATATATATATATATATATATATATATATATATATATATTTTTTTTTGTTTGTTTGTTTTTTTTTTTTGTTTTTTATATATATATATATATATATATATATATATATATATATATATATATATATATATATATATATATATATATATATAAAACATGTCCTAGTTGAGGTATGCATTGACTGATGTAAATGTAACATTCTCTTGTGCAGCAGCCCATTAACGCAGAACTAAACAGTCTATAATGCGACATCAAAACCTTAACACTTGACTGGGCCCAGTCACACCTTATCAATGCTGCGACATTTAAACGCGAGCCTGGACATCACATCTGCACCATGCAAAACTAAATGTGATTTAATACCGCTTACGCATCTGATTCAACATACTCGCTCGCACCTGCATGTACACTCATAGAAATAAATCCATGTGCATTCACATTGTTTTCCCCACTTTCATTTACACTACATGTGGTTTTGCAAATTTAAAGCATGAGAAGATGTAACTTTCATTTGACTGTAACTGAATGTAAACCCACCGTGCACACACAGAGGGTGTAACATTATTGTATGAAAACTTTAGCATGACGTGTGTGTGTGTGTGTGTGTGTAGGTCTGTGTGTGTGAGTGGTGAGGTAAAAGTGTCTGGCTCTTTTCCATTACTGTTGATTAGTTAACCTTTAAGACACCAGACACTGGTCTTTAATAGGTCGCATGCTCCCCTCTCATTCTGCTGTCAGGAAATCAATAGAGTGACAGAAGAGAGAGAAGAGCGAGGTGAAGTTTGAAAATAATCTTCCTCTCTTGTCTGAGTGTGAGAGTTTTATGTGTGTGTGCACTTTAATATGTGTGTTTAGATAGCCTTATTTTATGAATTACAGTGCTTCTTTTTTCTTGGCTCTGGCACATAATAGCTTTAATAGGAGGTTCCACACAGCTCCTCACTGAATTAAAGAACTATGTGTATACATTCCTACTCTGTCACCCAGTATGGATGTAAACATGGACATCAACAAAGATAAAAGTCAGCACTTCAACCTCATTGCTTAATTTCAAATGGACAGAAACAATACAAAGGACTGTGTGACTGCCCAAATATTTGCAAAATGAGTTTTTACTTTTTCTTCCAATAGAGGACAACGTGTTGAACTGGAAATATGGGATTTACGTTAAATAGAACTGACTGTTATTTAAACTCAATTCAGAAAGTCAGTGGCAAGAGAACATAGCATGGATCTCTTTCAATATACTTAAGTTTTACACGCTGTAATTACTTTTGCTTCAGGTAAAAAAGTTTGGATTCCTGTTGCTAATACATTGCTGTAGATAGAATGTGACTCAGTAACTTAATCTGGTGTATTTTATTATTATTTAGGGGGGGGAATGATTGTCAGCATGGCCTACATGAAAAAAGCAAAAAATGTGTTTCATTCATGAATAAATATGGTTCAACTAGCCACCACCAAAATTAGTTCACATCATAAACGGTTTCTGGACAAAAATACAATGCTCTGTTTTTATTTATTTTTTTATAATTAATTATGCTTACCAAAATAAAATTAGAGCTCCTATATCATATTTACCCTTTAATGTTGATGAACAATGTTCTTGCTTGTTGGCAAGCTTACCCTGCAGTAGCTCATAGCACTAGAGCTATACGTAGGTACTAGACTATAAAGATTAGATATTGATGGCTTGTAAATACATACACTTCAGGGTTTTGTTCAGTTGTACTAACTGTGCTAACTAATTTGGAAAATTGAGCTAACCTCTGAAGAAGCGCAATGGCATTTTGAAAGAAGAACAGGAGCAACATACTGATGATGTCAGAGTGCTGTGATTCGTTGATTGCAATGTTGTTCCAGGAACGGAGGAATGTCGGATGTTGATCCTTCGAACATGCCCTGCATTATGTGTATAACTTTGTGCACTGCTTTGCTAAATAACTGCAGGCACTATATTCACACTGCACTTTGTTTCTTGCAGGTCTAATGCGCAGGCTTTCTTAGAGGTCAGGGATAAGTTTTATATAAAGTGAAAAGGTGAGTCTCTTTTCAGTTTTATGTTTGTACATGACTATTTTATATGGTTTAGGCTGAGTGGCATATTCAGTGCCAGTGCAAGCAGTACTGTGGTGTCGATATTGTGCAGCAAAAAGGAGGAAAAATCTGCTTTCAACTTGAACAAACTGGATTACTCTGCTCAATCACATACTAATAATCAGCTTTATTGTTTAACCATGAAGCATAGTTCTAGCTGGAGAGAAGACAGACAGCCTGAATTGAAAGAGAGGCATGAATGTACCACTATCCCTGAAAAAGATATAAACAACATTGTAAAGTAACAACACAACTGCAACACCACACACACCAGGACAATGACTTCATATACAACCATAGTGGAGACATAGTGTGGTGGATGGGGGACCTGTGTTTTGGTGTTGAATTGATTTTCTCTTCAAATAGAATTATGTGGCTGCTCTTGTTTCCCATCCAAAGCGTTACTATTTCATTTGTTCAGGATCAGGTCACTGGGACACTCCCGATGTCCAGAGATACTCGGCTACCTCTGAAATACAGAAAAGATACACTCACACACACATTCTTACCACTCTCACTCTCAAACAAAAATCTACAGTGTATGTAGAGTGCACAAACAGACATTTGCACAGAAATACTCACAAAAAATGTCAATTATGATTTGCCGAGTTTCAAGTCACTAAACCTAAATCAATTTGGTTATTAGAAATAATGGTGGCTTGTACATAGAGGGACACAAAGAGAGAAAGACAGATTGAAAATATATGGTGTGTAAAAACGAGGACAGTCGTGAATGGACATTTAAGGGGCAATCCACTAATTTTTAGATTACTCAACATGGAAAGTGCTACTCAGCCTGTAAAACCAGCTGTATATTGATTGTGGCTGTCAAATTTTGAGAAATTGTCACTTACAAACTTTTGAAAAATAGAACAAATTGCAAAATACGGCAGTCTAAAGAAAGCAAACATATCTCCTAAAAATACATATATTAAATTGTTTTCCCAATGACATGGTGACATTAATGCTGTCTAGATTATGTTAAAAGGCAACACTGGAGTGCACAAAGGGCTGTCTTTTTTGATCAACACCTAGAGGTTACCAGGGCAGATGCTGAGAGTACAGTTCAGTCTGTTATTAGGTTTAGGCGACACTATGCTTTGGTAATGTCTAGGTAAGACTGTGGTTTTGTCTCAAGTCAATCTGGATTTCTTGTGGAAGTGCAATGCCAAATCATTGGACTGTCCTCAAAAAAAAAAAAAAAAAAAAAAAAAATACATTTCATAAATTCATAGCAAAGAGGATAGAGAGATGAGTTTTGGCAGCTTTAAACAGGCCAGTGGAAACTTAAACTGCCTGGTTGACATCTGGTGCCTCTGGTGAGCTCAGCTGAGAATCAATAATGGAAGGAGTAGAGCACACTGTTACTCCCTCTCCTCTGTCTACTCCATCCTCTCTTCATTTCCCTTCTTTCTGTTGTCCATTAATCCATCTACTGATTTAACTAGCCAAGAACCTTCTTTTTGAGGAAACAGTTTCAACCACTGAGTGGTTCATTGTCAGGCCACCTCGCCTGGTCAAATCTGACCTCTCTGCATCTTTTGTTTGCTTTGGTTATAAAATTGGACTGCTCAAAGCATATTGCAAAGTCAGATACACCCAAGAGAACATATTGTTGCCATCACATTTTAGCTTTCTGTCCTCTCACTACTCCAAATTCCTGACTTTGGAGATCACCATCATAACCTTCTCCTGCTCGCACTTCTCCCCTAAAGTCATTTCTGTCACTGTGTCTCTCTTCACCCACTGGCCTTCCAAGACCACCCACAACAACATAGTATCTAGTGTTGGATTACTTGTCTGATTACTTGTTACACATCCTCTCCTCTATGCAATATTCCAGTACCCTTTCTTTCTCCATGTCTCCCCTTCTCAGTAAGACCCCCCACACAAGTAGCAGATTGCCATGCTATCCTCTCCTCTTCTCTCCAATCCCCTGGTCACTCTTTAGGTTTCAAACTCCATTTAGCTGATCTATAGGCCTCCTCTTGGCAAGTGACTCTGAAGTGGTTTGGACAGTTGTAGACAGCTTGTTGGAAGGCCAGCTGCCACATATACCACTTATTTATTCATCTCTACATTGATTAATGGAGAGAGGGGTCACAGGTCAACCTTTTATTGTGGAAGAAGCTTGACCTGAAAACAAATAAATATGCTGTTTTTTGGGGGGAGTCTGATACCTGACCCTTGTGTTTTGATCATGCTGTCAATAGTTGAGGGGAAAATGGCATCATCTACTTCTGGAACAGTTGGCTGAGACGTTATTGGCTGAGGTGGTTAAATATTAGATGAACAGTCATTTGAGAATGTAAAAAATATGTATAATAATGTTGGCTTGTAAAATACAGAAAGAAACATCTTGAACAGGATGGTTTTGCTTTGAATCCACATGTTCTGACAGTGTCTTCATGTGTTTTGTGTATCGTGTTTCTGTCTAACATAACTCCATGTGCCTTAGAGACCACTTTTACATGCATGATAGCAAAACACGCTCTGTCTTTATGCATTCATTGTAGTTTTACTTATAAAGAACACATGCTTTTGTAATTTTCTAAATAAATGTTTGTAAGAAATGAATGGCTATTTCATGGTAATACAGCTGTGAATGAAGATTGATTGATGAAGTCTGCACTCTGAAAGAAATAAAAGGATTCTTGATTGAACTGAAACAAGCCTCATTGTTGAACTGAAACAAGTTTGTCAGACTCTGCTAATGGATTTTCATACCATACAAAAATGGATGGAGAGCACTGGGCACCTTGACAAAAGGAAAACATGAAAAGTCAGTAAGTATAGGCTAGATCATTTCTAGTGTCTGACGCTATGAATCCAAAACTTGGGTTTAATACTTTACTCAGTGCAAATGTATCATAGGGTCATTCCCTGTGTTTCCCTCTCAATATATCACAAACTTTAACCACATTTCCGAGCAAATTGGCAAAAGAAAATGTGAATGAATGTTTGTTTCCATCCACTGCCATTATGCGATTATTAGGAGATCAAGACGGCAATTCTCCAGTCAGAAAACCATTATACCATTGAAAAGATGAAAACACAATGATGTAATTAAAAGCTAAATTTGAAAATATCAGCAGTGAAAAACAGTTCAGAGAACATAATGGAAATATGACATTTCTGTTTGTTTCATGTATTAATGTGAGGAAGGTCACAGTAAATCCGTGTAGAGCGATCAAGGATGTATTTTAGAGTAATAGGTTCTAGATTTCCGAGAAGAAACAGCTGATCATTCATGTGGGTTAAATGTTTGCTACATCAAAACTTCATCAAAAAATGTTTCACATTGAACACATTAACTATTTTTTCAAAAAGGCTAAATCCCCCTGAGAGGAGCATAAACACTGCGAAACCGGGTCAAGTTTCAAATTTTTCCCTTTTGAATAGAAATAATAAAAAGAACTAGCTGACACACATTGCGATTGTTCTGTTATGACTAGTTGTTGTATCTCCTTGTGGCCACTTCAGGAATTGCAGGATGTTGGTTGCGGGTAAATAAATAGATAATTGATGTGTTAAAATATTTACATGGTTGTTAAATAGAAATAAATACGTAAAACCCGTAAGCAGTAAAAAACAGTAAAAGCCATGACATTTAAGATTATTTTTATACAAATGGAAATTAGATTAAGTCTGAAACAGGTTTTAGTAGGAAATTTGCTTAATCAGTCGTTCTGCTCTTTGATCCATATGTTAATGGTCTTTCAAAACTACACTAAATATGTACACTTTTTTTAAATGAATGTTTAAGGTATTTTGCACATTTTGAATGCATTTTCGTGTTGAAGTGCAAACCCATTGGGAACACCCTGCATGTGACTGGCATATAGGAAAAAATGTGCTGGTCGTGACACATTATATCATGTCTAACCATGTTGATAGTGGACATAAACTGCAGACACAGACTTGTAAACATTTTTATTTGGGTTTATAATGTGCAGCCTGTCAACAGTAAGGGAAAGAATCCACAACCTGTGTGACCCGACGCTCAGCATCTTGCTCTGTGGATTGGCAGTAATGCTATTTAATCAAATGTCAAACAGCACAGGTTTATGATACATAGGCCAACCTTTGAATCGCTGCTTCAAGTGAATGGAATTTGTGTGCACACGCAAACAAACATACTGAAACACACACAGAGGCTTAAGAACACACGTATGCTGAATGCTTTCACTGAACAGTTGGAGCTTTTGAGTCAATAATTTTGATATCAGAAACACTATTCTGTCCATTGTGTGTGTGAGGGGAAAAGGAAGGGGGGAAAAAAAAGTCATCACTTGAACGTCTTGTTTATGTGCTTGTCATTTATTCGCTGTCTGCGGTATATATCCAGGGAAACATTCTCACATTTCAAAAACTCCCCTGCCATTTCAGAAATAATTGGCCAGTTCCGTGTGCTGAGCCGACTTCACGTCCAGTAGAGGTTTTTTTTTTTTTTTTTTTTTTTTCCACACGTAACAGAGCTGCCAAAGCGCTCGCTCTTTCTCTGTCTCTCTCTCTCACTCTCTCTCTTTTCCTGCTGACAATGTGTCAACATGTAGATGTCAGCAACAATAACAATAACACTGCTCTGTGTGAATGATTGAGATCTCACTTTGGTCTAGTGCCATACAAAATACATTACAATGAAATACAACTGGGTACACAGTGCAGCTTTGTGCAATGCAATCTATTATGGAGAGCTTGCAGCACCAACTTGTGGGTTATTACACTGGATGAAATTGTTATAATCAAATGCGTATCACGTTATACCGGTTTTCATGAGACATATTTATTCTGTAAAATACTTACCCTTACCTCTGTATCATTCTTTGAAATATCCACGAGTAATAAAGGCTTAAGAGCTTAAAATGTGTGTGTGTGTGTGTGTGTGTGTGTGTGTGTGTGTGCACGCAAGTGTGTACTCCAGCTTACCTGCAGAGCATGTGTTTCAATTCACGTGCATGCCTCAGTGTGTACTTGTGCTTATTACAGTAAAAATCCCTGCATTTTGACATTTATCCTCATGTTGAATCAAGTCAAACTCACATGCCAAGAACTGCTGAGCTAAGGAAAAATTAGAACAAACTCATTGACTCTGTTTTGGTTTTCTCCCCAGGCTCACTTCTTTCATTATCTCCTCATTTGTTCCTGTCCCCAAAGTGGCTCACAGTACTGCACACCCACTTTCAATCTCAGTAGCTGTCATAGAAAAATTAATGAAAGAATAAAAATAAAATAAAGTCCGTGCAGGCACCATGGCTTTCACTTCAGAAGAAGGAAACTGGCAGTGAAGTAAAATAATGGGTTATAGGAAGCAACATCACATTTGAAATCTTGAAGAATGAGGCAACCATATTTGTTCACAATGACAGTGTGGTGCATGCTAACCTTTTGCTAACTAGCTACATGATTACATGACTGTACTTACACATTCTTCAAAATCATCTATTTTAAATGCCTTTAAAAATCTAACTTAGCTCATTTTGGTAAGCTTATATATATATATGTATATATATATATATATATATATATATATATATATATATATATATATATATATATATATATATATATATATATATATATATATATATATATATATATATATATATATATATATATATGCTCTAACTAAGTGAGATGTGATGTCCTTGGATGACACTCTCTACTATATTTCTATGAGCAGGCCTTCAGCTAAGCACATGCTGAATACTACTGGTGGAAGAGCTGATACTCAGGAGTATCTAAAAACTGAAAGGTGCTTCAACCCAGAATTATTCCATGACTCATCTACTCTTCTGTCATGCAATCCTGCCTATAGGGTATGGAATAACCATGATCGAAAAAGAGAGAAGCACTGAGGTGAAGTACCCCATATCACAGCAAAAGAGAGGCCCTGTGAGCTATTGGACTGCGATGGAGAGCTATGGATGAATCTTATCTATGCAGAGTTATGAGCAGTAGGATTTGAGCCTCCTTGACATTTACCTGGAGAGCGTTTCCTGACATCTTTCTGCTCACCTTTCATTTATCTGTCTCGGCTGTTGCCAATTCCTCCCTCTAGTACAACTGCAGACATTTACTGTGGAACACAAAAGGTATAACAGTTTACATTAGTTCCAGCGCATACAAACATGCAAAACTGGCCAGTGGCATTTTGGAATCATCTGCAGTGATATTCTGTGAGAGTGGAGATTAGCGATTTGTCTGCACTTGGAAATGGAAGATATAGACAGTATTAGGATTATGATGCAAATGCATTGTACCTCCCAAGTAGTAGTAGATCAAGATAATGTATTTTATTTAGGGTTACAGCACATTTAAGACCAATATATGTCAAAATATGACAAAATACAGTGTTTTTAAGCTGTTTTAGTTGATTGAACTTCATGAACACAGCAGGACTCTATTTTACTTTACTGTTTCCTCCGTTTTATTCGAGGGGAGACTAAATCATACTATATAGAGTGTCAGCCACGTGCAGGCTTGCTTAAACAGTAAACAGCTGACACATTTGGCAACGTGTGGTTGAAATACAAAGCAAATGTGGACAGACATTAGAGGAGTGGATTAGACTATAGTTGTGTTTCAAGAATGAACATTTCCAAACTTGTTCACAATGGCTCAGCATCAAAATCCATTTGAAATGATGTGAGTCCAAGCTGACTACAGCTGCTCTGCTTAACAAATGAGTAAACAACAAACTTTCCATAATCCTTATGGGATTGTTTGATGGAATTCCTTTGACATGTCAGACCAATAGCCAAAGAGAGAAAAGTTTTCATTCAATCATTTGAACTAATGGTTAAAAACACAACACATTGTGTCAGGCAGAGAACATAATAGATGTAAGTTCAAGCAGCACTTGAAATTGATTGGTCCAGTTTATCAATCCACAGACTAATAAACAGCCAAATGAAGAAAGAAAGGGTCTTTTCAGCAGCCAGGCTAAACACACTAATAATTCCCTCTGATAGTTCTCTGGGGAACAACATTCCTTCCAATCTGTGTCCAGTCATTCATTCGCATACACACCCACACATACACACACACTCGCACACAGATGATCCCGCTCCATCATGACTAAAAATGAAGAGTTGCTTAAACGGCTGCGTCAGTCCCCCACAACCAGCCGTAATAAAATATCTCCAGTGTGCATTCTGATCAATGGAGGAGAGGAGAGACACAAGCTGGCAGGGTTAATGGGCCCCACTCCACTTAAATACCATATGAGTGACTCTGGGGAAACATAGACGGAGGGAGAGCGGGAGGGAGAGATGGGGTGGGGAGAGGGATTAGACTGGAAGATGGAAAAAGAAAATAGAGGAGAAGAAGGAAGAGAATAAGTGATGTAGGGAGAAAAAGGAAAATATAAAGAAATATTAGAGAAAAGAAGGAGTGAGGGGTGGAAGGAAAGGAGGGTCTCAAGGAAAGGGAAGAGGAAGGATGAATAATTGAGGCAGGGTAAAGAGGAGGGGTGGGTTGTGGATAGATGCCAGTGTAAATGATAGAGGTAGATGGGAGGAAAAGGAAGAGTGAGGAGGAGAGGAAAGGAGGAGGAGAAAAGACATTTAAAGCATGGACAACACTAAAAAATTCAGATTTACATTTTGGTTTTATACTTCAAAAGCAATGAAATGGAACAGGGCAGTCATTTAGGGAAGTTGTTCCTGTCTCTGTGTTAAATATGTACATGCATGCATATAAAGCCTTTACGCAGGTTCACTGTCCAATGGAGTAGGCCTTGGGTTCTTAAGCTGTTGCTCAGGAAGAGACTGAGTGTCACTTGAAGGGATTTTCTCTCATCTGCCTGCCAATAACATTCACAGTGTGAGCAGCAGGTGATTATTGGCTGAATTTAGTGGCTATGCTGCCACAGAAAATGTCCAAACATTTTCCAGCATGTATTCTACATAACACAACAAATACAGTACACCCATGGAGAATATATGACATGCTTAAAGCTTAATAATGTAATATTAGTTGTAATATTAAAAGGCCAGTATTTAGTGGCATCTAGCAGTGTAGTTGCTGATTGCAACCGCTTAGTTTCACCTTCTCCTCCTAGCATTAGAATGAAAGTATGGCAGCCCCTGAAAGACACGAAAAAGCCCTATCTAGTTAGTTTGTCTGTTCTGGGCTACTGTAGAAATATAACTGTTCAGGGTGGTGAACTCACGATGTCTGTTGATATAAAAGGCTCATTATAAGGTGATAAAAACAACTCTTATTTTCAGGTGATTGTACACAAATGAAATACATTTATATGCATATTATATTTGATTTCTGCCATATTATGTGAATAGAGTCCCCTAAATTTTACACACTGGACCTTTAAAAGACCTCTTGATACCAACGACTGAGTTTTTACACATACTAAGCAAGTATTTAAACACACACACACACACACACACACACACACACACACACACACACTACCCCTGAATTGCTGTCTGTATGGGTTGAACTAGCTGCATCTGTGAACACTGATACCAGCATTGATCCAACCTGGGTCTTTGTAATGGACTCCAATAACAACTCCATTACTGCTGGCACACTGATTAGTGTGTGGGGCCGACTATAAAATTAGCTGCAAAGGAGCCCTCCAGGATGCAAACACACACACACACACACACAAACATGCTTTCAGATACAACTCACATACTACCCAATCAGGTACTGAGGAAAATATATGCATGGACAACACAGACATTACAAATTCAAACAGACAAGCACACACACACATACACACACATGCTGTGTCAATAGTCATTCAGCATGCAGGCAGAGATTAGCTGGCTACAGGAGAACAAAGGTGTCCCCTCCGTTGGCAGTCCGACATCCTCCTCGTCAAATTTAAGCCCAGATATTGATTTCCCTTAACTCCTCTCTCTCGCACTCTATCGCTCCTCTTCACTTGTATTCCACAGAAGAATATGAGGTGTAGTGGAAGTACATATGCAGTGAGGAAGAGCAGGGGAGTGCGTGGGGACATGGCAACAACTGCATGCGCACAAACACCCCATGACCACTCTCTTTGAACTCAAGTTCAATGAGGGATATGTGTATCTGTCGCCTCTTTTTCTATAGGCACAAAGTGGGGCCCCGGTTGCATCGGGGGTAAAACCACAAGGCAAATTAAATCAATGGGCTTCCCACTGGCAGATGGCTCACTTTAACACTCAGTTAGCCTTTAGATAATTGAGGCGTTGACTCTGCGGCGGTCGTAAAAAAACGGATGGCTTGTTTATACGTTTCACTGGAATAGATCAGCAGAGGTTAAATAAATGAAATCCCATTTGTCAGGGAGAGGAACCCCGGTAATAATAAATGCCCCCCTCCACGCCCACCCACCCCCCCTCCTCCGCAAACACCTCCACTGTTTGGCCTCATAAATAGAGAAGGAGAGGGAAGATGTTACCCATTCGCCCCAGCCATCCGCGCAGCCCGGTCACGACGCCATTTTGCCATTGATAGGGTAGCCCTGCTTAATGAAACGGTCCTTCCTTTCCCTCTTCTCTGCTTGTTTTTCGTCCCTCCTCCCTCCTGCACGCAGTGTGATAAGTAGCGAACCAGCGAAGCCTGTAATTACAATCTTACCGAGGAACCCTGGCCCAATCTGTGTATAAATCTCGCCATCCAATTACAAGATGTAATAATTTTGCAGTCAAGCTGGTAATGAGGTCTAATACTCATGCATGTGATAATCCCCCCTGGATGCTGACTCTATCAGATGTTAGCTTTGTAATTATACTGGCAGAAAATCATTATTTCATGTTCAGCAGAAAAATGAGCTTGGTGGGGGGAAGTTAATTTTCTCTATGCTCTGTGAAGCATAGACTAAATTTTAATGATCTAATCATTACCCCCGACTATCCCCGGCTGCAATTGACCCATGTTACTTGTGTGAGGCAACATTTTGCTCGTTTAAGAGTCCCTGATACGCAGTAAGGTTTGCCAGGTAGGAGCCTTTTTATTTAGTAATTATACCACAATAAAACTATTATGCTAATGATATGGAAATCGATATCGTTGGGACGCAGTGTCATTTAACAGCTGCACGGAACATAAATCACATTTTTAATTGTAAGCTGTTAACATTTCCACATTATTGCTGCTGTGTTTTGTTTTTTTTCCAAGTGTGTGTGTGTGTGTGTGTGTGTGTGTTGATACCAACAGAGAGAGAGAAAAGGTCAACCGGCGGTGTCTATGAGCAGAGAACATCTCTCTTTCATCCTTTCTTGCTGTCTCTCACTCTCTTTCTGGTGTGGACAGATGTAAATATCTCCAACATGACACCAGCCTGAGTAATGCACTGTGAGTATGTGCACTGATATTGACTGTGATCTATACAGTGCAATACTGAAGACATAAGACAGATAGTGTACAATTTATTATCTCAGCACAATAAAGATGTAAGTCAACCATTTGGCAGTGTATGTGGAAAAAAAAGAGCTCAAGGGAAGTGCCTTAAAGTGAGTTTGTCAGTTTGTCTTGTGTCTTAGTACTTGTAATGTACATGCACTTACACAGTGTCATTACATAAATACAACAATTAACACTTGGGTCACATGAACATCTAATTAGTTTATGCTCTTGTACTGTGATTATGATGTTTTGAATGTATGTAAACAACTACAAGTTTGCAACACGAAGCACATGAGAGTTTTCAGTCAAGTAAACAAGACTGCAGAGAGTTTTTTTTTTTTTTTTCCTGCCTTCATGCTGATGTATAGACCTGGGAATTCAAACCTGAAAACCTGAATATGTAATATGGAACAGATTTTCTACTATTTGGAAGAAAATGATGATAATGATTCTTTTTACACATTAACACTATAATAGAAACAGTATATATATATATATATATATATATATATATATATATATATATATATATATATATATATATATATATATATATATATATATATATATATATACACACACACACAAACAAACAAACAAACAAAAAATCTTCCTCTTAAAAATGCACCAATACAATAAAGTATTGGTATTGGTGTAAGGTATATCGTGTTTTGGAACACAGTATTGTGGACTTTTACTGATTTAACACAACTGGTTACTACAGTTTATATATTGTCGCCTCAGGATGAAGTGATCGCCTCTGTTTTCAGCTATCTGTATGGAGTTCAGGTGTCTGGGATGTTTCAGGTTATTCAGGTTACCACAGGGCCACAATGAGCAATAGTAGCAGCCCGATAAAACAACCACAAGACAACAGGATGCTTCTAACACCACATGAGCAGACAGCAGAGCGAGGTGTAAAGCAACACAGGGGTGTCAGGGAAAGTAAAACGTGGCATGCATGCAGTGATAAAATCTGAGCTCAGCTGTCCAGGGGGTCATGGCTGGCGGAGCACGAGATATGGTAGTTAATAGAAATGATTGATTATAGTGGGGCGACCCAATAGCAGTCTGAAACATGAGAAATTATTAAACACATGATCTGCTTCTTTCACAAAAGCTGTTTTTTTTCAGATGTGATAGAGTCAGATGCAAAGGTTTAATATGCAGATAATACACTGACAAGGAAGGACAAAGGTTAGGCTTTCTGACAAATGTTGGCCTAATCTGAATGTCAGTAAATGTCAAAGATTACACAGTGTTTTGTGTCCCATGTAAAGTTCACTGTTGAAACTGTTTGCAGTTTTATGCTTTATGCCAAAACAGATCAGTTTATAGGAAGATCCCATATTTATGAAACTGGATTTCATGATAGCAACATATGCTTTGAAGTTATCTTAGTATAGTTTATTGTGACTTTTTAATGCTGATACATATTGTTGTTTTCAGTGAACACAATATAAACAAACTATTGTCAACTTTCGTCACTGTTGGGCTGCATTCTGTATGGCAAATTTATCAGAAAAGTTTGCAGCCACAGAGGACAATTATCAATATGCACATAGAATGTGCATGCATTATAACAAACACCATTTTATCTGTTACTCAGAACAGATCACATTTGATACATTGTGTATTATTTTTTTTAACCCTACCATAGTGATCATCCCAAAGGTAAAATAAAACTCCCCCTAGCAGTGATCTGATACTGATATTTACTTAAACATGGCCTCTTATCACAGATTTGATATGCAAAAAATGTAAACACATTTGAGACCTTGCCTGTGCCCTTGACATAGTTATTGTTGTATGAGGGGCATCACAATCTAAGCAGATTATGTTTTCATATGTGGTCCCTCAAGGAGTGATATTGAAATCAGCATGCATTGCGCACTGGAGCGTACCTACACCTTTTTCTCAGCATGATGGATGTGCATCCTACACCAAAGTGATAAGAGTCATTATTTGATGATCAACCATCCATTGTATAGCATACATTTATTACTCATAAATAAGATTCACTAAATCATGTGTATGAACTAATGCTGTATGATGTCTGACACTCAAGATTTGGGTCTGATTTCAGGCTTGTCATGTTTTTATTCTGACTAAATTACTGAAAACACTGTATTAGGTATTTTTTCTTTCTGGAGCATGGCCTGTGTTAGTCTCAGTACTATTCAATTTGGTGCTATTTTAAATTCTTAGAAGAGTCTGTTGGAGATGGGAACACATACTCTTACTTCCTATTAGATGTTATTTAAATGTTATTCGAGGCCCCCTGTGCATCTGGCATCTGTGCCTTGTGAAATTTATTTATTGAAAGTTTTGGTCACACATGGAAAGTTAAGCAGATGGTGCATCTACAGCACTCTTGTGCACACACACACACACACACACACCACGTAAGCACATGCACACAACACAACACCATCAAGAGAGCCAGGGAGCGTGGGGCCCCTTTGTATCCTCCTTTCTCCCCTCTCCTCCGCTGCTCTCTATTCCTCCCCCCTTCTCCCGATGCCGTTATATGTATTATCTTTATGCCTGCCCATCTCTGGACACGGACGCCTCTTGTTTCGCCATTTTAAACAGATCTAATCAGCAGTGTGTTAAACAAGAGTGGATCTTTTATGCATTGGGTGTTAGGACAAGCAAATCACCGCTGTAGATCAACCGAATAAACAACTCCACCCTGATTCAATTACAACAGCTGGGGTCTGTGCTTTTATCTGGCGCGGACATCATTTCAATCAAAATGTAAAATAATCCAATCCAATAGCCGAGATAGGATACAGACTGCTGAGCTTAGTTGTTTTATTAAAAAAAGAAAGAAATACAAGGCATTCTCCGCCCGCTCTCTTTCTTTCTGACAGCTATCAAGAAGTTCCCATTCCCAAACTCCATTACCTTGTGTAATAGCATTCAAAACTGAAATGAAAGGAAGGAGAGCAAGAGATTGTTGGCTATATTTTTATTACTCAAAGCTGTTTTCCAAGACACAGCCTGGTGCACTTTTATTCATTTAATTAACAGTAGCATCAAATTTTTCTTGTGTCCCCCCGCCCCCCCTCATGGACTTCCTTGGCTTTTTGTCTTACAGGCAACAGCAATTATTGTGTAAGATCATACTTAGCGGGAATTGAAAAGTCGGCATGGGCGGTATTAATGGCAAGTTAATGTAAATGTTTTCTCTCTAAGTTATGGATTTGATGGCAATAGGATACAGGCCACTGCACTTTAGCCCCCTTTAATTAACTGAGCAGAATGCACCATGACAGAAATTTGGAACAATCTCGAGAAGGAAGAAAGAGAGAGACAGCACGGGAAGGAGAGAGTGATTTCTCGCAATAATAATGTTCAAGGAAATTGAATGTAGGAGAATGTACAACAATGTTAATAATATGGCTTGGTCTATCTACAATAATGTAATCTAATAGAAAGCAATTAATTTAGGACACAGGCCACTGCACTTTTTACTCATTTAATTAACATGGGATATTTGCAAGGAGTTGGAATATAAAGCTTTATAAAGTATTACACCTCCCCTGTCACACCATGAGATGTGGTGGCTAAACTCTAAATTATACATAGTGTAAGCTGTAATTGAACTTGTTAACTATTTTTTTCATATATGTAATAAACGATAGTGTATGCATTGTATATATTTAGTTAAGTATAGTATATAGATTTTTTAAGAGGTCAAAACTGAACCAGTAACCACCGTCTTGCAAATTTTATTCCAAAATGTCTTTAAGGTCAGCACACAAAGATCATTCCATGCTGAGCACTGTGATGAACCATGCTTCCCATTCCTGAGTCATTTGATGGTTTGCCAAATCCTTCACCGTGATCTTCCTCAACTCCTTCCTCACCTGGGGCACCTGGGGTCCAGTTTGCTGGTTCACATGTTCCCTAACCCAACCCAGTCTGCAAGTCTAAACTACCAAAGTTCAGTTTTACCAGGTCTGCCAACTTCTCCTGCTTCCAACAGTGACATAAAGCAGGGGTTCTCCATATTTTTGGATGCGGGGACAGGCAAGCTAGCAAAGAGTGATCTAGTAGACCGGCATGGGAGTTGAGTATGTGACCGGAGTCTACTTCAAAGGATCACTTGCAGACATGCTTAAACAAATTCAGAAATAATTTGAATTCTGCATAATATGGAGTTTCAACAATATTTGTCTTTATTTGATTTATGTAAAAAAAAGTTAATTCAAAAGTAGGCTCGTTTTCTGAGTAGCTTTGCTTAGCTCATGAACACCTGTACTAAAGAATGTGTCTGACATAGTGACAGCATCAGGAGAAGGGGAGGAGAGAGAGAGAGAAAGATGCAGACTGCCCATATACAGACAAAAGGTGATTAAAACATATAGAAAAAATGCAAAAGGATGCAAAACTAATGCGCATTTATGTCCACAGTCACTTCTAATCACCAGGCCTTTATTACTGGCACTGACAGGCTGGTGGCAGTGGATGGATGAGTGGTTCTTCAACACTACTCATACCGGTACCAAGTCTGGAATATTAAAAATCACTTACATTACATACAGTATACTCATGTTGTTCTGAGAAAACTCCTCCTCATGATGCGCTACCTCAGATGAGAGTTCCCAAGAGCCAGTCTTCATAACCAGAGGTCGGCTCACCTTTGCCTGCCATCCGATATGCACCAGACGCCTACACCTTGGCGAACAGGTGGTGGGCCCACATGGCGGAGGGCCATACTGCTTGTTCTGGCTTCATGGGTACAGGCCCTTTCTATGCCAGAGAGGGTATCCCAGTGATTTTGATTTATTTTGGCTTGCTTTTACCTCGGTTCTGGTGGTTTTCATGCTGAGAAATGATTTAAAGCACTAATGCAGACACAAAAAATATATATAATATCCTTATATTCATCAGTTGCGGGGTATTTTTAATTTTTAATTATTTTGAATAATAAGTAAGCCTGGAAGTGAGTCTGTACTGATAACATCCACAATTCTCAAAATTGGACAAATGTCTTTCTATGTTGTGAACAGTTTGTTGATTACTGAAGATCCAAGGACAGGCAGTGCACCTTCCTCCTGCTGCCTCCATTCACTTCTCCTATAACTTGGGACTAATAGCATAGGCAATAACATGCATGAAACTCCCTTTTTTTAATAAACTGCCCCAACATTTATTTTCTCCCCCTCGTATTATTTTTTCTTTTTTTTAAACTAGGCATAGTAAAGGTTATATAAGTGAGGAGAAGGAGGGTGCCACTTCTGCAGCTCCCTCACACCCAAACAAGCATTTTATAATTCATCACCAGGCCATGACAGATGAGTCCTGCTGGAGAATATTAGAAAATGTCTCAAATCTCATATATATGCTAATGGTATGCTGAGACCGGTTGGGTAGTGTGGCAGACTTTTTAATCTGCTCTTGCTACTACTAGGACCACTGAGTGAAAGTGGAGGAGACAAGTCATTGCACTTCAACAATTTATGATCAAACAACTTTGGTTTCAGAAGCAGGACGAGCGACGGAGAGCGATAGAGAGCAAGAGAGGAACGGAGATATTATAGAGAGGATGAAGTAAGACAAAAGGGGGCAGGACTTGTTCTTGTAATTTAGTAAATGTTTAATACCGAATAACAGAAACTCAAGCCTTTGACTATAAAAGATGTTGAATTAGTCTTGTCACTGCCGCTTAGTCACTGTGCTGCATTGTGATCCATTTCATTTTGATTTATGGCTTTTTGTGTTCTGCGTGGATGCATTATGCATTCCCGTTGAGCGTCTTGTAATAGAGATATACTGTGATAAACATTATGTATATGCAATGCAGTTATCTGTCGTGCTGAAAAAAAATGTCATAACACAGTTTTCTTTTTCATGCCTTGCAATGTATTAATGATGATTTGATGCTAACTCTAAGTAGTTACATAGTACAGTCCAGCAAAAAGAAAGATGAAAAGAGAAAAAAGATGAGGCATACAATTTGCATTACACTGATTGTTGGTGACATTATTAAACTGCACCACATGTTCTCACTGATAAACTGAGTTGAATAATTGAAATGGACTCCCCCTCCCCATCTATCCAAATTTCAAATAAGTTGCCTCCTCCCTATTAGGGGTTTAAAAAAATACAATTACTTCAATATACTATTTGTCAACTATGTTCATTATCCTAAGCCTTCAAAAAAATAAATAGAATACAGACCACTTGCAATACATACATCATTTTATATGTATATAAACCATATAAAATATGGTTTGCCTACTTGTATGTATTGCAGCCATCTATTGCGAGATACTGTTTAACATTTGCACAGTCTACCTTCCCTTTTCTCTCAGTCTCCTCCTTCGAAACCTGTGCACGTCTATGCAAAACATACACTAAAAGTGATAACATAATCACTCAAAGCCCACGACTCCCTGCTCTATTGGAGCTTGTGATGAGGCATTAATAACAGTGAGGCTAGTGCTTTATTTTTCATAAATTACATATGTCAAAGATAAAACTTCTTTGTTGAATGCCCATAGGTTGGGTTGGGCACTGGGATAATATAGCTTCATAATTCTGAGGACATCCTTTTTTCGGCATTTTAAATTTAAAAAAGTGCAGTTAGAAACTGACATATTCCTAGATTTTAACCTTTTACACTTTATATATCATAAACATACAAAACTAAATGAAAGGTAAAACAGTCAAACTATAATTTGCTTTGACTTTTAACAGGCCTTTTTGTTAAAAACAAACTGAACCACGATATGAAATGTTGGCATTTTGTCTGAACTGAAGTTCTAAACTGCACATAACATTGTTGTATATTTTATATTGTGTACCCCGAGATGATTAAAGATAATGTACAAATAACCACTTTAATAATCACTGTTTGTGAACAGAAAAATATAAAAACAATACTACACCACATACACCACACCAACAATACTACACCGCCTGATAGTGACACTATTCTAAAGTGAACCTTCCTCTCCACACACATTACTTATTAGCAAGACCACAAATATCTTATATATGTGTATCATGCACATAAAACTCTTTAAACACAAGAAGCAATTCTGCACTGCCTTCTCGTGGAAATTACAATGAAACTGATAATATAGTACAATGGAATACAGCTACACCACTTCTTTTATGGGGACAGATAGTAAGAAATATTTACTTGGTAGTGTGGATTAAAGCCGCTGAGGGCAAACTTGGATTGGCTTATGGGGGGATTAAATGCCAGAGTTATTTTCAACAAGGGTCATTTCCAGTTTATTTGAAACCCTATTAACTGCTTACTGTGGCAGTCACCAGGGAACTTGACCTTGTTTCTCTGAGACGATTAATGAAAAAGCAAATGTGCGATACAATACATTCTGATTTGGGTTTATGACTGTAATCTAACGCCGGCACCTGTATTCTCCGATATCATTTACTACTGCTTTGATATACCAGTAATTGATTTGATTGTAGTTGCCGCTTCCCACATTACACAAGATGTCCCCTCTCATTTGTTTGGATTGCATCCAACTTCCTGTTTTTCTGTCTCTATAGCCCTCCCCCTGCTGAAGAGACCTGCCTCGTCTACTAACTGACAACAGTGACAGAGAATTATTACACGTCATTACACTTCTTAAATCACAATTTACCCAGCCTCAGCAAATTATTCTCCGGTGGGTGCCAGGGGTAATGGAAACTGTCTTCTCCACTTTACGTCCAGCCTCTCCTGCTCTGTCAAAACCACACCAAGTGTCTGTCTCTTGACGTGGTGAAGAAGAAGCAATTCCTTTCCTCGTTCCTTCTCAACATTCTTCCTTTCTCCTTCCCTACATCCTCCCTCTCATCCTTCTTTCCTTGCTATTTTCCTCCCTACCTTTTGTCCTTCGTACTCTCCTCTGGTTTCAAATCAAAAGGACTCCAGTGTGTCTCCTCAGGCTGACATTGTTTGTCGCTAAATTAGACATTATACAGGTAACCGAAGGTGCAGCACTCTGGCGTCTATTAGATTTGTTTCCAGATAGAGCAGTACTGACAGGATGTTGTCTTTCTCAATTTATTTAACTGACTGAGCAATGACATTCTTCTTTTTATTCCGGGGTGACTTACTGTGATTTTCATGGAGTTTTCCAAGAATCAAAAAGCAAATCAGTTTATAGCCTCATGCTGTAAGCCATGATATTGCCAATTAGTTCAGCTCAAAAGACACATGAAAGGAAAGTATTTTGTCCACCTAACCATACAGTGTTAGACCGTCTTTGCCCAGCACATTTCTTCCTCACTTTGGACAAGACTGTTCATGTCCTTTTAGCTTGACTTATGGGCTCCATTTTGTGCTGGCAGTGTTCAGAAGGGAAAATACTACCCTGAGGCTGTTTGCCTCCAGCCCTGTAGTTAAGGGCTCTTTCTTTTCCTTTTCTGTCTATACATTTGTCTTTGTGACTTCATTTGTGATCTGCAAAAAAAAAACTTTGTTCCTCTTCCTCACTTTCTCCTTACTGACCTCTTCTCAGTCATTGCATGCCTTGTGTTGTCCCTCCCCTTGTCTTTCTCTCCTCTCCCTCTTTCCTGCATTCTGTTCTTCTAAGCAGCTGCCATTGTCCTCTCTTTCCCGGTTCTGTCAAACCAGACAGAGGCCAAAGGTGCTGGCTTTCCTAAAGGCCCACAGAGCTCCCACATTCAGAACAGTAACTATATCTTCCAGACATTTGTCTCAGCTTTGTCAGAAATAATTTTTTATTGGGGGGGGGGGGGGCTAGACCAGAATGAATGGGCCTGGCTGGCGTTAAGTGCCCCCAAAGTGTCCAGGGACTTGAGTAGAGAGGGAGAGAGTGAAAGCTGACTGAGTGGAAGGAGAAAAGCAGAATAGAGAGACAGTGGTAGGAGAGAGGGGTAGAGAATGAGACACTTTATTCCTCAATCTTTCCCCTTTACTCCCCTTATACCCTTTCTCTCATCTTCTATACCTTTGCTTAACATGCAGTCCTCCCTCCCTACCTCTTCCATTACGCCTCAGTGGGAGAATGATGATGAATCGCCTGGCCGCAAGGAAGCAAAATATATCAAGTCCGGGTGGGTTTGGGAATTGGTTAAGTACTTCTGCAGAGCCCTGACCTCATAATCGCTTTGAGCCTGCAAGGACCTCCTGATTTATAAAGTAGTCGTTGATTAATGCCCTTTTAAGTGGACAAGGCAGGCCAAAGACACAGAGGCCCAACCACTCAAACATGAACAGCACTTGTAAAAAAGAGAAAAGAGCGTGTGTGTATGTGTGTGTGTGTCAGTGTGTGTATACAAGGCAGTGGCTGTGGCAGCAGCCGATGGAATAACATGCAGTCAGTGTGTGAGTTTAGCAGTAAAGGTAATCGTGGCAGCAGCAGCTTCTCGCCAGTCAAATCTTCCTAGCTATAAATCATTGCCGTTTGGCCTCTCTTTGACACCAATTGCTGCCTGTCCCCAAAGCCTGCCTAAAGCCTCTGTAGGTCAGAAGCAAGCTCTTTAAATACGTCTTGTCAGACAGACAGGCTGGTCGGATAGCTGCTGCTGCTGCAGTGGGAAAAGTGATGCTACAAATACAACCATGTAAGATGTGTTTGTGTGACATTTACAACATCTTGCATAATGAGCAAAGACTAATGAAAAATTTAAAACATATCTTTATCATACAAAGCCAAAACACGGTCACTACATTTTTTTTTGCATCATTTTACATCATTTTACATTTTTTTTTACAATACACAAAACACAACTTCTTTAACAGTAACTGCCTCACTAATCTCTGTTGAACTGCTGTCACACGTGCTGCATTTTGTGTCACAGAGAAAACATGAGGACATCTAAAGCTTAAAAACTATCAAGCTGCAGTAGTTGGTGTGATAACAACTTAGCTAAAGCTAAAAAGCTAAATCTAGCTAAGCTATTTATCCCTTGCTGTAACCGGATGATAAACTTTTGATAAACCAGCTAAATTCAGTTAGCTCTTCCATGTAAGAAAATGAGACAGTCGCTATGTTCCACATGATGAAGAATAAATACCTTGTTGAACTCGTGCGCAAGCTATCTAGCAGAGTGGTGCTAACCCGTGTTGCCGACTTAGGAACTTTCTCGCTATATTTAATGACTTTTAGGACATTTATGTGAGAGCCTAGTAAAACATTTGGCAACTATTTGGGCAGAAACGTAACTTAATTTAGCTACTCTCCCTTGAAAAGAGTTGCAAATATTTCTCAGTGAAAGTGATCTTGTGTGTCTGTGGACAGTGAGTGGGGGGCAACAGTCAACAGCCAGTTGTAAAGGTGAATGTGAACGCCTGACAACATTGATTTTCTGGGGATCTCTTCTCCCTTGTTTGTATTCTAAATTATTTCAGCCGAGTTCATATTTATTTCTCTAAATACAGTTTATAAGAGTGAGTTTATTTCAGGCTGTGGATTTTCTCTTTTCGATGCACTGCAGTTTCAAGATACGCACAAAGTTTTCGATTAGAGGTACATTCGGATGCACATTGGCCTGTGGTGTCAACAACTATTCAAGCAGGCTTTCCGTTAAAGAACAAGTTGTCAACACTGAGTGTTCTGTAGGCCTACAGTAAATCTAATGAAGTTTCAAATTATTTTATTGATTTCAATAAAAATATGAATAGACAGCTAGAAAAATCAGAGATACATATAATCCTCCAAATACAGCAACAGCTGATAGCACAAGCACGTATATGTCATAAAATCATGTGTTGGATCTTTTTTGAAGCTGCCTTAATCATATTTTTATTCAGGATTGGTGATTTTATTTAATGGCCAGATTTATCATGGACTAAGCTGACACGGGGCACCTTCTTGCAAGTCTATAGGTCAGGTCATAAGCCACCGTTAGGGGGTCAGAGAGGCAAACCAGTGCCTATTCTACTACAACTCTCTGGACAAAGACACCTTCTGATCTCATTAGGTTACTCCAGTTAGACAGTGTCACTTTCCATTTCAGAGTCAGTGTCTCAGGCAGTAATTCTGCTCAACTCTGTCTCCTTCTTTTATTGCCGTGTGAGACCGGAGACTGTCTGAGTTATAATTGAATGAAGGCTGATTAATTTATGGGGTGTTAATTGGTGAAACTGGTGGTGGGACGTGACAGACACATAGAGTGTACCATTTCAGATGTGGTGGGAAGCAGGTTTAAAGGAATTTAGATAGTGTTTTTTTTTTTTTTTTTTTTTTCATGAATAATAATCAGTGACTGTAAAATCGGCTTTTAAAAGCGTGGCATTACATTTACTATAAGAGTATGCATAGCAGTTGAGATTCTTTGTTATTGTCTGTACAGGCAAAGCTGAATAAAACAGGTATGTTATTCATACATATAGATACACAATGTTGACCATGTTCCACTTCATTGGAGTATGGTGCACCACGCCGATGAGGTGACATTTTGAAACCTATTTTTCTCAACGTAAAACTTTCCCCTCCTTGTCTCTTTCACAGCGCTGTGCTCTGAGATTGACAGCTCGCTCTCCGGGTTCTAGAGGAGGGTTTGAAAGGAAATTTGCTCTGGCGAGTTCTCTCCTCCCCTCTCTTCACCTGCGGCAAGCGAGATGGCCTGGCATGTGGGAGAGACGTGGCGATGGGGGGACGAGACTTCGCCATGCAGTGGAAATGGCAGTGTCAATTAAATATCACTTTCAATTTCCTTGTTTTATGATCCCCGGGCTACTAAGCACCAATAATCCCCCCTCGGCAGGCCCTCCTACCTTGTCTTGAGGAAGATTGATTACACTTGTCGCCTCCTATAAAAAAGACATTTACATGAAAATAAGAAAACAACTTCTTTGTTTGCATGGAAGTGAATCAAGGAAAAAAGCAATTCCCAATTTGATTTTCATACAAAGGCGAGGCAAGATAACAATCTCATGGCGTCTCATCTGAGTGAGTTTTGGAGGTAGAGCAAAGAGGGGGGGCGAAAGACGTATGTAGATTGAATAAAGCTGGCAAATTATTTTCATGCAACATTGATGGATGTTGTCTTCACTCACACAATGAAGATGTCTCAGATTCTGCGGCAGAGATTGCTTTCGACATGTCTGTTACATGCAGCGTATTCCATATATTTCTGCCCTGAAGATTAATCGTATATAAGACACAAAATAAAAAAGTTTGACTGGAAACATTTCAGTAATCTCATTACACTCCACGGAAATGATTTTATAACATATGATTTGTTTCCTTTTTTGTCAACAGATGAAATTATATTTAGACACACTGAATAGTTAAGAGTTCTTGTGTTTGAAAGAGTAGCGGTTTCATTTTTGTATCTTGGATTTTGTATTATACTGCATCATGCATCAATGTGTTTCATTTATATTTTGATATGTTCTGTATCTATTGTTGCATTAGAAAGATAAACACTGTAAAGATCCTCAGTGCATGGGTCATTATGGCTTTTGTTTGGATGTTTGTCATAGTGTATTGCATAACTTTTATTTAACAATTCGCAGCCATGTACTTGTGAAGGGCTGCTGTATTATACAGCAAAAGGAAAAGTGAAAATATAGCGTTAAAAAAACAACACGCTTTGGTGAATCTTGATTATCCAAATATTCAGGAAATCCTTGTTTTTATTTTGCTATTTGAAAAAATGTGATGAAAAATATATATCCATGAACTTTGATAAATTAATACAAATTACAAAAGTGAAAATCTGGGTGAAAAATGACTTTATCGTTTGTGCCTCAGATATATTTCTCTGTCTATTTTGTCTTGTGTGTTCGTGTCTGTGTTTATGTTATTAGCATTGTCCCTACATTATTATACAATTCATACCAATATTTGTCCTCTTCTATTTATTTATATAGTACATTTCCTCCAGGAAGGCAATTCAAAGTGGTATACATAATGCATCCCTGTAGCTGTAGTTTAGTCAGCATGAAAATCAGCTTGGAGAGGCTTGAAACTTTCAAGTGTATACAATCTTTAATTTCAAGTTCCCTAACTACTGCATTGCAGGGTTTTTATTTGCAGTACTATTGATTTGTGAGTGTACTGTATGTATGTAGGTGAGAGGCTCTAAAGATGCAAGGGTTACTGAACATCAATGCAATCATTTGAATTAACATTCATGGTGTTTTTTTTTTTGTTTGTTTTTTTTTCTTTCTGGCATTTTGCTTCATTTATTGAGAGAGACATGAAAGTCAGGGGAGGAAGCGGAGTAACATGCAGCCAGGGGTCTCTGGGTGGACTCTAACCCAGTATGGCCCTTGACACGTGGTACATGCTCTACTCTGTGAGTTATCAGCTGTTGAAAAGACACATTTCACCTGCATGTGCATGCCAATATATACAATGATATCTTGGTCTGGGAATCTCATGTCTAGGATATTTTGACTGCACAGCATCTCAAACTAGAGACTTCTACAAACTTCAGACAAACTACGTTGTACAAAGTATCACTCAGAATTCATGTGGCTCTTTTCCAAACTAGCAAAACTCATATGTGGAGTAAAAAGCTGTCCGTCACATAGAGAAGGTGGCCTGTAAACCAGAAGCAGTCACAAGAGATCAATCGTTTGGCAACGGTAGTCTTATGAGAAAGTGAGTAAAATTACAATATAATAATAACGGCTGCTCCAAACAAACCTGCTTGTGCCACAGTGGGTAAAGTGGTGCAGGTAGGTTGTGTCTGGAGAACAGGTGGCACTAAAGTGGTGGTATTTTTCTTTAGTTCAGATATGAATGCAGATCGCAATACAAATTTTAATGCAATTAAGGCCAAATCTTAGATTTGTAGGTAAATCTTACAGGTGAATCAATGACCAGGACTTTCTGCTCCATTTCACTATATATGTATCTATATGTATCTAAGGCAATGAGAGGATCTGATGTAATTGGGTATCAGTGAAAGGCACCGGAATCCACTGTTGATACTGGGACTGAGATTTTTATCATATCAGTTGCAGAACATAATAGTGTTTGAATGCAGAACTGGTTTGAGGCATTCAGCAAACTTGACGCACAAAACACACGCACAGTGCAGGTCCATGTCCTGCTAACGGATACCAACCCTAGCACTACTGACAAGAAAATGAATAAGTAAAGCAGAAGAAAGCACCTCTTTCACATGGGCACAAGCTGAATGATATGTCACAAGAAAGAAAATGATCTTACAGCTAGATAAAGACATGTTGGAGAGCATTTTATAATTAACAATGGGATCAGTAAAGTGTCTGTGAGGGATAAAAACTGCACTGTATTGTATTATATTTCACTTTGCCTATACTGATAGATTAAGGAAATGATGTTTGGATGCAGAAAGGAAAAAATAAAATGAAGTCAGAGAGAAACATGGAGAGGAGGTCATATATGAAAAAAAGGGGACAGAAAAGTAGACAGGTGGCAAAGTAGAGACTGAGTTAGGGGGGGTGGGTTGGTGGGGGTCAAATAGAGAAAAAGGGATTACACTTGCTATTATCAGATATAGCAACCATAGGTATTTCTCAAACAATGGCAGCAGCAGCTGATATGTCCATGCATATATGGTAAACAGTGAAGAGAGATTAGTTTAAACCAAATCTCCTCTGTGCACCTTTAAGTCTTTTGTCAGTGCCACAGAGGCTGTGTAGCAACCGGGTGTGTTGAGCATGTTTACACAAAGCATAAGAGCATCGGTGTCCAATAATTCGTGTCTCACATGGTCTTTCACTACTTAAACAAGGTCAGAGCTGCGACGTGAACAACTGAGCTTCCACGCACACACACACACACACACAGTCATATCTGGGCTTTGAACAGTGCCGTATTGTGCCACTCTGTGTGTGTGCCGAGATAAGCTAGGCCGCTAATGCCGTGCGTAAGACACTAATAAACAAACAGTGTTTAAATTGGCCTGAAAGGATTCAGTGATGCGTAGGAGGCACCCCTGGCGCTTCAATGGCTTAATCTGCCTCCTTCTCACTCTACTTTTTCACATTTCTCACAACAGATTAGGCTGTAAATGGACGGAGAAGAAGGGATCGGGATCTCCCTGACACTAGAAGTTTCCGCCCTTACATGATTTTGTGTAATTTTAATGATCATCTGTTGTACAGTCTGTACACGTTTGATTAGACTTCTCTGTGAACAATTCAGTTCTGTGTGAAATGTCTTAGTGTGTTTGACCCGTGTGTCTGATTTCAGTCTGAATTATTTAGGTTAAAATAATGACAAACTTTTTCAAGGCAGAAAGTTTCACTGGAAACTTTGTAGGATAAAACAATCCTTGAGGAGGGCTTGATGATCAATAAATCAGTTTGGGCTTTGAGGATACTTCAATTTTTTTTTCAGTGTGAGTCCCAATGTGCGACACAAAACTGCTGATCTGTGAACTTTGTTTTCTTGAGGATCCTTTTATAGCTGCAGCCTTTTAGTCAAATTTGATCAAAATTTGATATGATTTAAGTAAATAATATCTTACACTGGGACACACTTCTGAAAGTGTCCAAAACCAAAACAACAAAAATGAATAAATAAATAAATAAATTTGCGTCACCCAAAAAAATTGGAAATTCAAAGAACCAAATGACACATTTTTCGGATAATTCCAGTAAAGTTGCTATGGGTCCATACTACTAAGCAATCAATACTGGCTGTAAATGTCATCTTATCAATACATAATAAATGTAATATATCATTTCCAATGTTGTGGGACACTGGAAGGCACAGAGAGAAATGTAAACTAAAGGTGTGTGCTGTATCTGTGTGAGGCATACAGTAGTGTCGCTGACTTAGTGGCAACTAGAGGGCAGGCATGACTATTTGTCTTCACTGTAAAATCTGCAGATGTGCTTGTGTGTGTCAGCATGTGTGTACATATGTGTCAATACATCACTGTGTTTCTGCTGCGTGTGTCTACTTTACGATAACTGTACATTCTTGTTTATTTATAGATTTATATAAATGATCTGAATGAAGTTCTTGGGTCTGATAATGCATACTCCTCATTGGCTTTACTAAGACATAATAGCATGTTTGCAAAGATTATCATTTCTGTTGAAAAAGATTTCTATTATCTGATTAATCATACATGTTTTTGATGAATACACAAACCAAAAGCATACAGTATTCATATATATCATTTATCCCTCCAAACAAAGTCACAGAGTTATCATTTTTTCCCCTGGTGTAGTACCAGCATTCCAGCAGGGCATTACAACAGTGTGGAACCCTTAGAGTCATGTGTTGAAATGTATTAGTCATTGTGCTATTGGAGAACGCGCAGGGGGGAAAAAAACACAGTCCTTCCGGAGAGCGATTCATCAGGTTTTTCCCAGAGCCCTCCCGGGTCAAGGTTTTATGGTGCCTGTTTGGTTTCCAAATGCTCCTTTCTCTCACCCCCTCTCAGCCACGCTATAGTGTCCAAACTTGTCTACATTTGCTTCTCGTGTTTTTGTGCATGGTAGATGTCCTTTTAAAAAGACCAATCTCAAATAAGTCTTTATTCTTGTTTTGTTGGCTCATATTCTCTGTTTTCATGAACTCTGGCCTCAACCATGGCAACAGCTAGAAAAATGTTAACATTGATTGACAGGATTAAAAAAGGCCCCCTTCCCCGGTACGCATTTCAAACACTTTGGGAACAATGGTGCTTGGTGTGATTGAATTAATGAGGTATCGCCGACTGTCAAAAGAGCACACATACTTTACATAAACCTGATTATCTTTGCATGGCAGAAATAGAAGAAAAGGGGAAGCGAGGGAACTGAAGGAGGAGGATGGAGGGAGAAGGGAGGAAAGGGAAAAGAGGGGGAGAGAGATTTGGATTTCAGTGGGCATCACCCAAAAAAAAAAAAAAAAAAAAAAGAAGCATCAAAGTGTGCGCTGCATGGTGGGGGTGGACGTGGTGCTCACAAAGTAGTGATGTTCTGGCTTGGGCTTGCCTTGGCCTCTCCCTCATGCCTGTGCTCTGTTTAGCATAAACCAACCATAGGGGCTTTAACAAATCTATTCAAGGAGCATGGGGCCCCAGAACAACATAGTTTTTCACAAGCCACCACCCCCAAGCAAGACGTTTTCTGCACGGCAGCCATTGTTCCGCTTGAACCGCACAGAGATTTCATCGTCTCCCCGACCCCGAGCCTGAGGAAAAGGAGCAGCGGTGCCCTTAGTGAACCCATGAAGTGACACCCGGAGTGGCTGCCAAGAGTCTCACTAATTCTACCAACCTATTGAGACAGGAAAATAGAGTGGAGGAGTGGAGGGTGGGATGGATTGTGGGAGGGAGGGAGAGTGAAGGGATGGATAGAGGTTCTCTGACTGAAATGCTCACCAGATCAGCAAAGTGAACCCTCTGAAACGTGAGCTAATTCTCTATTTAATCCTTTTAGCTGCTTTTTCTCTCCCTTTCTATCTATGTCACTTCTGTCCTCACTCAACCCCCCCTCCCCTACATCCCTCATCCCTCTCTCTTTACTCTTTCTCCCTCCTGTCCTCTTTTTTTTAACCTCTTTTCGGAGGAAAGTGTCAGCAAAAGTTCTTGTTGAGAAGCAGAAGGAGGCAGGGAAGGACGAGGCTTCTAGGAATGATTCAGTGTGTGTGTGTGTGTGTGTGTGTGTGTGTGTGTGTTTGTGTGTGTAAGTGTTGGCTAAGTGAAGAGGGTAAGTGTGAAGAGAGCTGACTGTGTAGGCTGCTCCAATTCCTCTATGTTTTTTCTTCAAGAAAAGCTCTGACAGCTGCGGTTTGATTTCTCGGGTTGTCAAAAGTCATCTTTGTTAGTCCTCTCTCCCAATGAATGGCAGCGGATTAGAAAAAGAGGCGTGTTCGCACATTGAGCTGTAGGTGGGCTTTGCCTCGAGTGGTTTCCATAAAGAAAAAGGAAAATCACACAACATTACTCCAGGGGCCTCTGAAAGGAAAAAAGAAAATCGCACATTACTTCAGAGGCCCCCATTGTCTTACCTACTAAACCCAAGCATATCAGATGCCTACAGATTCCCCCCCCTCCTACCTCTAAACATATAGCTGAGAGCCTGCATAGAAAGATACAAATTGTCTCTCGTGCTGTGAGGTTGCTGGAACATAAATTGAGGGGAGAGGCATTGTTGTCAGTGAGTAATATACTTAGCATTATTCATAAAGAAAAGGAGAAGATTAAAAGGTGTTAGCTGGTGTTGAAAAAAGGTACTTGACTGTGTAGCTGACACAGCAGTTACATATGGCCTAATGTGGGTTTTTTATCTGCTGCAATTGTCAGAAATATATATCCCTGGAGTTGTATCCACTGTGCACGTCATTGTACTGATATGAACAAAACAAATGACGGGCATAATAATGCATCACTATCAGATTTTTTGCCAGCTAGTGCAAATTACAGTGCTTACTTATTACTGTTCAACGTTTGTGTATGATTAAAACAGCCACACTATGATTTTGTCATGTTATGTCCCTGTTATGCTATGTTCTCTTTTTATTTCTCCTTGTTTTGTTGTTGTGCATGCACCATCTACAATTTGTACAATGTCTGATCAGGTCCCTCTTGACAATGAGACTGCATCTGGGGCCTTTAAACATTAGTCAGGATATATTTTTGTTTCAGTTAAATTGACCAAATTAAATAATTTTGAGAGTTTTTGTAGCTAACAGGGGCTAAAGGTGGATCTTCTTTCAAAACTGGATTTAAATCCACAGTAAAAGCCCTTGAAACGAGGTATTTTCTGGTCTGCTCCTTAGAGTTTAATTTCGTCTGTCTTTGTGAATAAGTTAATAAACTGGTTGTCAACCAGTTTTGTTAGGCAAAACGCTCCTCTGTGCAAACATGTGTTTAAGATATGGTTTCCAGCACAGTCAGCTATTTGCTTGAAAGCAGCACCACTCAGAAGGGTTTGAAAGGCTAATCTTGTTTTTGGCACTTCTCTTCTTTTTTCTTCTCTCTTTGCCTCGTCTCCCCACTCCTCGAGCTCCTCTGTGTTCTTTCCTTAAGCCCCGCGGAATGGAGAAAACACTTGCTGGCTCTAAAATTGGTTAATTTCACAATTATTTATTAGCGAGGCTCTACTCGACAGTAAAGCTCAACCATGAGTAACAACTCATTGAACACTTTTTATGTGAGTGATCCTAAAATATTAGCTAACCGTTAGCTATAAAAGCTTAATGTGGCTCTCAAAGCTTGCTTCTATTATATCAACACTCTCAATGACTTGAACATCTCACCCTCAACTAACCAGAGCCTTTTCTTTGGGCTGTCATCGGAGTCAGTGGTAAATTAAGCAGAGGGCTGAGCAACAACCCCTTGACTTTTATTGAGGCCGGGGTCTAATTATAATTCACCGGTCCAGACCTTTTGTGTCACTGAGTGCTTCATTTGCAGTTTGCAGTTTGCATGAACCCTGGAGACATTAACTCCGTCCCCTTCTCCATTCATTACAATGCTATTAGTCTCTGCGAATTGATCAATATATCATGTATAGAACATCTTGAATGTGGACGTCTGGCTCCTTTGTGAGCCCAGAGATAATGGTTTCCCCATTCAAGCCGGCTTGTAGGAACATGGAGATAAAGCAAGGCAGGGAAGAGTTATACCGCTTACAGCTATGGAAAGGGAGCTATCTCATCCAGATTATAAGTGGGTGAACTAAAAATGCATAAAAAGGGACAGTTTATTGTGAGGAGGAGAGCAGCACTGGAGGAGGGTGTAAAGATCTGAAAGACTGGCACCTTTAATTCTCCTCAGGTGTCAGGGAGGGAAGAAATCACCCATCCATTCTCCTCAGCCCAGCCTGATAGAGCTGTGATGCAATGCCAGCACTACTGAAAGAACTGAGTCAACGGTGTATGGGTCATTTTATTTTTTTAAATTTTAGTTTAACTTTTTAATACTTTTTTACTTTTTAATATTTTAATTTTTAGTTTAACTTAAAACGTCTACTGTATATATATATATATATATATATATATATAACTTTTTTAAAGATATCATCTTATTTTAGTGATATTTAGTTTATTTCTCCTGATCCTGTCTAAGTTGCCCTCTGAACTTCACATTTTGATACTTATCTGTTTCTATGCCATCGCTTCTTGTTGCACCACACTCTAAAGTAATGTAACACTGGTTAATACCAATGTAGTAGCCATCTGTCACCAACAGCTACGATTCTCAAGTGGGCAGCAGTCTACATGTGTTAACTTGTCAAAAATAAACCTACACGCACATGCAAACACACTCAGAGTAAGAATCTCATCGTATTTGCCTTGAAGTACATCCTCTCTCTTTACGCTTTGGTGTCCGGCCTTACAGATAGTCTGTGTATTGTGGCACCCCCAGAGAAAGCAGACACAGAAGAAGGCCCTTGATAACATTTGTTGTTAGGGAATGAGATTCGGTGCCTTTACAGAATCCCTAGAGGGCAGTAGTACAAATGTTTTATATTCAGAGAAGTCTTGCCTCTGCCTGTGATAAGCAGCAGTGATCCAATTGGCTTGTGGGAGAGTGGCAAGGGTTTTAAAAAGAAGGAGAGGCTGCTCAGACAAACTGCCGTTGAGGCCTCCCTCTCAGACGCTGATGGCTGAAAAAAAAAAACTTCTTTGTGTGCACAAGATGAAGGGACCACAGTCACACTAAATGCCCCAGTGCTAGTTCAGATTAATGGGGCATTAACATTAGCTAAATGCATGCTAACATCCCCATGTAGAAGTCAAGAAGGTTTGAGGGGTTTAACCCTTCACTACTTCGCCATGACAGGGAGCAAACAAGTGGATTTGGAACTGTTTACACTGTACTTTAACAAATTAGTAGCTTTCCATTTGATTTCTAGCATAATGGTGAAACTTAAAACAAATTAAAATAAACATTGATGCATATTCATTTCAGGACATGCTGTGATCACTGCTATCAAGTCAAGGACAAATGATTTTCTGCTCATATTTTGTCATTCCTATTTATTCTGTAACTTCACTCTGATTAATGATAAAGTATCTGGAAAACAGAAAGCTACTTTTACTCCACTGAGGTAACAGATGCAGTAAAATCACAGGAGCAATGTCACACTCCCTTCCCTTGTGTTGTTACTTGATATTTACAGCGGTACTTGGACCTAATCGATGATGTAAATGCATCTCTCTTGGCAAAACTCTTCTTCCTGCGGAAGCTAACCAATGCACAGAGCTGTCAAACAAACAGGACAGAATCCAGCTCATGTTAGCTGTCCTTTCTCTACATTTCCTTGCAGAGCTTTGACCTTTAAAAGATGTCAATGTGAAAAAAACGGCATTCATTCCCACAGCCGTATGGCTCCCCATGCAGGCAGATGCATGTGAGGAGGGCAGGGGGAGACAAACTCAGTCTGATCTACACACACACACACGCACACGCACACACACACACATCTTTGGCTAACAGCCGTGGAGCCTGGGTTTGAATTCACTCTACGGTGGACCGTTTAAATGAGCTTTAATTTAGCATCCTGCTGGCTCAATTGGGATTGTAATAGAACACATTACACCTTGTCCTGCTACAGAAGCACTCTCTCTCCCTCTCTTTGGGTCTCTCTCTCTCTCTCTCTCTCTCTCTCAGTCCTGAGAGAATTGATTTTTTTCCAAATGCAGGGGAACAAATCAAAGGACAGAATGATTGTGTTGCAAAGAGAAATGGTAGACATGGCATTGTAATCAATTTGACTATTAACTCACCAATGTTTCCCTTTACTCTACAAGAATTTTTTAGACTATTATGTAATGAGTTAGCAACAAATTACTCTGTAGTAATTACAAACTTGATAAACAAAACCAGGGACACCGAGTTGGCGAAGCCTTTAAAATTGTCAAGAGGTGAATTGTGGAACATGCGTTGGCGTTGAAGTAATCAAGACCAGATGTAATTGGATGCAAAGGTATTTGTGCAATCACAGCCAGCAGCTCTTGGTCTGCACTGAGTCAAGACTACTGTACTTACCACCTGTAAAAGTCATTTAGAGGGCTCGCTTCTCTCTCACTTTCTATGTCTCTCTTCCACCATCAGCAACAATTAATTACAATCAGAACATTTCTGTGACCTTCCTGCCCTGACTTTTCCCAAGTTGCACAGACACAGTGAAGACAGGTGGCTTTGGTGACTACAGCATCATAACTGAAAATAAATTGACTTGTAGTTCAAACTGAAGTGACAGATATAGCTGAACTTGTTTTTTGTTAGTTCCTCTCCCAAACAAAAAGTAACTCCTCCCTCCTATTTTACTTCCATCCCACAATATATCCATCCTCTCCTGTCGAAGGAGCTCACCTTGACAGCTCCTCCAGTCACCCTGTTCTAAGTGGATGATTAAAAAGAGATGGAGGGGTTTTACTGTGGGCTGGTATGCGTGGCATCCCAAGAGCCCCCGCTCCGAGCTAGCCAAGCGGAGCGAGCTACAGCTGTCCTCCAAACAAGCCCGCCATCCTTTATTTATTTCTGCTGAAATATTGATGCATGTTATGAAAGGTTTAAAATAATGTGTCTGCCTTTTCCTGTGCCCGAGCACACTGTTTTCTAATACATAAATAATTCTTCCCCCGGACGCTGCGTGGACACTGGGTCCAGCACATTAGGTTGGGTGTATCCGCTGTATCACATTCTTTCTGCCTGAGAGAAAATACCCATCCCTTGTAATTTCCTACGCTTATACAATCGGCATTGACAGTAAATAATTGATGTATGAATTTAGGGCTAAAACTCCAACACAATATGACTTCATGTCAAGGGTTAGTCCCTGCAGATTTGAAGCCAAATCATCTCGCAAAATGGATTCTTCCTCTCCACAAAAGAGGTATCCTTCCTGAGTCCCTTCCTTTTATTCCTTCCAATGCAGCCCCCCTCGTTCTCATCTGCCCTCCTTTCCAATAGAGAGAGGAGACCCAGGACTAGCAGCCCTCTTGATGAGGTCTTGCTTTGCATGGCTGGTGATAACTGAGTGATTTAGCCCATTATTAGTCGAGGATGTGTTTTGTTTTTGAACACAAATGGGTTTTTCACACTGACATGAACCCGTTTTTGATTGTGTCGGCGAAGGAGTGTGAGTCAAGCACAGTATGGGGAGCGCCCTCTCACTTCTCATCGCTGTATCTGTGTTGTTCATGTACAATTACCCCTTTAAAATTTGCTGGCCAGATCCATTTGTGAGATAAGAAAGCAGGGAGATGAGATGAAAGGTGAATGGGGTAGAATTGTAATTTCAATCTCTATGCTTCAATTAACACGTTGTGGCAAGTACAGCTGCTTTCTGTGCTGAACAGTCAAATGTCTCTCCTGTGGAACTGTGGCATGACACGAGGCGCACAAGAGACTTGCAACAAAAGTATAGCTTTTAGCTAGATTATTAGAGACTTTAACTCACAACAGGGTATGTGATACAACTATTGGCCATTATTATTGTTAGACTACTGAATATTCAGGGCTCAGCAAAGAGGCAGTAACTAAATAGCTATGGAGGAAACCATTCATATTTTGAATGTGTCAGTAGAAAAATGCTTCATTGTGGTCGGCATTTACATGGACATTACATGAAAAATATTTTGAGCATCAGTCGTTACAAAACTATAATATCAAGTTGTAGCATGGTGCGTCTCTTGCTCTGTCCTGGTTAAGATCAAGGAAATGTCCTGTCTGCCAAAAGGGGACAGGATGTGAACCAGGTGCTCTGCTGTTAAAATCACACATTGTTCATCCTGACCTGCTCTAGACTTTTTGCAGTGGAATCACAACGTCATGCTAAGAGGACATTCGGTATCAGCCTGACCACGAGAAATAACTTCTTAGGATAACATTAAATAACACTATATGAAATTTTCTAATTGTTTTTTTTCACTGAGACATACAGTTATCGATGTATAAACATACTGTATAATCAATGCACAGTACTGATTACTTAAAATCCTGATTTAGTCAAAGGAACTGTAACTAACTTAACAAACTTTCATTCGCTGGATAAAATAGTTAAAACAAAATACATCTTTGATACAATTAATATTAGTTTGCATCGTTATCTAACTGATCTCTGACTGCAGTTTTTGTGACCACATTCCATTTAGGTTTCAAATCACAGTTAAAAAAAAAAAGTTGACAAGGATTTATTTTTAGGAGAATATCCAACTCCACAAACATGCAAAAAGTTCCTTCTGTTTACGGATGCTTTTAATGAAATTAAATTAGTTTGTTAACATCATCACCATCTTTTTAAAACACCTGTGGTATGTCAAGGTTTTATATAATTTTCCAGAGACACACTTGTCATTGGTGATTTGACGACTGTTTATGTAAACTTTAATAACATGCGTTCTTGTGCTTCTTGTTTAGAAGCATGTTATACTGTGATGATGAGACTCACTCCTGAGAGATAAGTGTTTTACATAGTTTTTCAGCTGAAGACTCTGTAGTAATATCTATAGATATATGTTCAGAGGAGGTTTAGTTACTTTTCTTTCATCATCTGCTAATAATGGAGTGACACTGATATGCTCCACTCACATTCTGCAGGCAAAACAACACACAAATCTGCTTGAGATTATTATGAGAGGGGGTAGGGGGACGTTATGAGCCAGTGAGAGAGACAGATATTGTTTTGATACGAGCTGGTCAGTCACCACAGCCTCAGGGGTATTCTCTAGACATTTATCGTGAACAGAAATGACCCCAGGACCTCCCCTGACCTCTGTGGAGCCGTTGGATCAATGACATCTTTGCCTTTCCCCCTCTTTCTCCATTCTGTTGCAGTGGGTTTGGAAACAAGAAGTGCTTGGGGCTACACACACCCTGCCCGCCACCCACTCTTTAGATTGTGTTGATGTCCATGTGTGTGTGCGTGTGTGTCCAGGCCCCTTAGTGTACCCTTGACCACCTTGCACTGTAATCACCACACACAGCTGCCACCTGCCTCTCTCTCTTTCTCTCATTTGGTCCTGCCTTCTCTCTCCCGCCCCCCTCCTCCACTATAACTGGTATGATCTCAACAGTGGATCCTAATGTCTCTAGCCATGATTAATCTGATAAATAATAAATATATCAATCTAGCCTCTCGACAAGGACTAATTCTAACCAGCGGGAAGGCACAAGCCCCCTTTAACTGCTGCCTGTAGCTGCCAAATTAATTATTTAATGATTAATTCTTTAGGAAATGGGAAAGTTTTGATTAATACTGTCCAGGCATCTGTCTTCAGTTGTTTGATGTATGTCAGAGAATTCAACCCTCACTGTATCTCTGTCTGACCTTTACGCACACACACAGGAAAATACACACACACTCACAATCACGCATGCACAGGCTTACACACATACACAGGCACACAGGGTGAGAAGAGAGACATTTTAGCTCTTATGAACGAAGCCAGAGGCTACTGTCACTGAGATCAGATGCTGAATATCGCACAATAAATTACAGCTGGATCTCAGAGGCCCTCATCCTTGAACCTTAACATGTCAGCTCTGTGTGTGTGTGTGTGTGCGTTTGTGTATGTCCACATTTGAGTGAGTTTTTGACCCTATTTACTAATGGAAGCCTCCAAGGCCCCTGAGTCGCTATGCATTTTTAATGATGTCAAATTGTCATTTCGCTCTGCTGTTTGTGTTCAAATGAAAAAGAATGTTGTATCAAGCACAAATAAGTATGTAAAAAGTCATAAATTGTATGTAGACACAACAAAGAACTAAAAAAAACAAACAAAAAAAATGGTTGTCCAACATTGAGATTGTTGAGATTGAATCTTGGACATACCTGATGGAGACAGGGTAACTATTTACACAATTTGAAGTAACAGATTATTTTTCACTGCAGTAGAGGATATTATTTGTCAAAATTAACTGTGAAAGCGTAAAACAAGTCGGTAATTTTAAATTAAATGCCAATGATCTATGATGTGTTATGGATTGGATATAATGTTAACACAAAAAAGTGACAATGTAAGCGGGATGTAAACAAGAGCAAGTGGTCGCTGTCCTGCCTGTGAAAAACATGCATCTCCGAAACATTTTCACAAGATAAGAAAAAAAACCTGCCCTGTTTTCAATATTGTGATCAATATTGTGACAATACAAATCCATATCACAGTCAGATGTAAACAGTCTTGTAAAATGTCAATAAGTGGAATTGCATAATTCTTAGTTGTTTTTTTTTCTGAAAAACTCAACATCAAATTTGGAGATACATGGTTTTAATTGGACAGCACAAAAGTAAAGCTACAAGACCTTTATGATACAGGAGCGTTTGAGCCCATGCAATGTAGTGTAAGTTCTTACATCATGGTATTAGAAAACATGCTTTATTTATTGTCCATGCAGATTCCCCCTGGCCATCGCCTGTGGTAATTTTAAAATATTTTAGATCTTGCAGTGTGTTAATGTTTATAGGGAATTGGAAACTTTTTTTTTTTTTTTCTAATTGTGTCTACTACAAGTATAGATGCATCACCAAAGCAGCAACCTATTGCTATTGGTGCTGAAAGTTCTGTATTGTGCTGTGCAGTAGTAGAGACAGCTCATTATCGTCCTGCTTCCGAGTTACTTACTTTGCTGGAGAAACCAATGACACTTGTTGCCATACAATAGTTTCAAAATGACAACCACTGTATCTTACACAATTTAAGTCAACACTGGCTGTATCCGATTCAGGACAACATTGTACAGCTACAGTACAACCTTTTTTTTTTTTTTTTTTTTTAAAAAACATTAACCAGCGTAATATCTCCCCATAAAGTGCACATTCAGTTGTTCACATGGAAAGTTACAGGAGGTAGAGTGTGCTGCATTTTTTACAACAAACACATTGCAAATGTCCTCCTTAGTTGGATACATCCTGTTTTGTGTTTGACCTGGAAACAGAATATCAATGTGCATGGGGAAGTCTATCATGCACTGTGAGTCAAACATCATTTCATTGTTCATTCATTGTTTCTTTGACAGTTGCCATGTTTTAAATTTCCTCTTTGGCTCATTTCAACGATTAAATTGAAATTCCTTAGTCCAAAAGGGTATGCTTTGGAGCTTATTTTCTGGTTAATAAAATAAAAATCTAGAAATGGGAATATTTAAAATAAATCTGAAATTCTTATGCGAGACATGATGAATGAATGTCCGTTCTGCTTCATTCATCGTTGTTTTGTTTTTAATCATGATATGGCTCCCTATCCTCTCTCACCCTCTGTGAAAAAAACAACTTGCCCTCGGGGTGAGGAGAGGAGACCTGCCTTTAATAGGGCCAACAACCTGACAAATCTCGCTCTGTCTTCAACAATATATTTTCACACTCACACACACACACACAGATATACACATATATCACACATATGTTCCCTATACACATGCACAACCACACTCACACACTTGCAGGCACACACACACAACACTAAAAATGAGTGTTTCTGTTGGCGAGAAAGACAGGAGGCCGGCAACTCACCATCAGAGTGACAGACTGCATTGTCCGAGCGAGCTTTGGTGGTTGTAACAAGCATCGGGACATTTGAGCAAACAAAAGCAGGATTGGGAGTGTCATCAATCAATCCGCTGACAGTTGACTCAAGTTTGTTTGTCCCACACTCTGCATAATAAGTGATTGGATCGCAGCTAATTAGATATTGGGTAATCAATCATTGCCAACAAGGCACTTTGGCTGGCTGAGGGGACTCTCCCTTTGCGTGTGCCCGTTGTCATGAAATAAATTAGAAATAAAAATTATTTAGTGCCAGCCAAAAGGTAATTCCCAGCAGTGAGCTGTCCAACCGCTGCCTTTGTGCAAAAGAGACACATGGAGCGAGGGAGGGGGAGGAGGAGTGGGGGTCTCATGTCCTAACCAATTACTGAAATATTCAGTTGAGGAATTTACATAATAAATGAAGCAATGAAATATTGATATATTTGCTTGGAATGATGTTTTACCCTCCACAAACATGTATCTAACAATATGTCCACGTGGAAGCAAGTGTTTTTTATATCTACGGAACAACACTAAGTCACATAATTCACAGATTTTCATTCTTGGAGGCTGATGTCACTTTTATGAATGAATAAACGGGGGAAAAACATCTTGGTGGGGCAAATTGAAATGTTAGCTTAGCAATTTATTCCTATATAATATTGGCAATAATATGAACAGGTATTTAAATGAAATGAATGAAAATGAATGAAAAATGTTTAATTACATTAATTTTACAATTAATGTAATTAAATCAGTTCAATTATAACTACAGTAAGTTGACAACAAAAGTAGCTAACTTGCTATTTTGGTGATAACTCAACCAGACTGGAGCAGGTGGCATCATATCAGGTAGCCATCTCAGTCCCTCATGCCTTCTAAATCACATTTGAAACTCTGCTGAGAGCGAACTGCCGCCAATGAAACACACACACAGTATTTGTAGTGTCACAGTTTGTTCCCACCTTCTCTCTTCACACTGTCAAAATGTCTCCCCCAACGCCTTCTCTTTTTGAGCCCAGCCAAGACTCTAGAGGTACAATGTTTGCTCCTCGTACTTTTCTCTTTTTTTTTTTTTCACCCTCAGGTAGCCACTGTAAGATGCACAATGTGTGTGTCTCCGCTAACACTGCATAGACACGAAACATGCAGTTTGGGAAATCATAAGACACGACAGAGGAAGAGGAGAAAGGAGGGAGGAGGAAAGAGAGAAGGAGTGAGTGCGAAAACAAGAATGTGACAGAAAAGTACAAGCAAAAGAGTAAGGGAGAGGAGAACGAAGTTAGGAACAAATGAGGGTGAAAGAGAGAAAGAGACCACTGCTTGTGGTGGAGGAAACACTCCTTTATTTATTTATTTTTACACAAAGCCAGAATGTAAGTAAGTAAAGCAGCCAGCTGGGCCTCAGTCTCTCAGCAGTGTGTCGGAGCCTGTCACCGCCACCGCCACCGAGACAGCTACAAGTTTACAACAGCTGCCGACTAATGTTTGATCAGTGATAAAATATGCCGGGGTGACAACATCATGCTGCCCATGCATTTGTGGGGGCCTTGCGCATTAAAAATTCAGTGCCTGGCAAGTATGGAGGGCCCTGATGGCCTCAGTGCTGCTGCAGCTCCCCAGCCGCTCTCCCCTCCCCAAAGGTACACCCAGGGATGGAGACAACTTCACAAGATGTCACAAACCATCTCTGTTTTGCGTTCACCGGGTGAGCCTTCCTCTGAGTAAACCCGCCCTCACGTCAGCTTTTGTACCAGAGGACCGCCGCTGAGGCCTCCGGCGCCACACAGCACAGAAAGACAGTGACGGTGGACAAATTGGGCAAATGTGGATGACACGTTCCACATATTACAGTGAGCATTGTGGAAAAAGATGACAAACAATGAAGGAAATACGAGTCAAGTAAAACAACTATGAAAATGTGTTTTTTATTTATTTTCCAGTGTTTTCTTATGATCATTAATCACTTATTGTGTGATAAGAGCAAAATATTTTTTTCAAAATAATCTTATTAAGATCTCTAAAGAGAAAGTCTCCTTGTTATGTCCTTTCTGGCTTTCTGTACACTTTGATTTACTAAAATCAATCATTTATATGTTAGAAAACTCAATTTGTACGATGTGGTTCATAAAGGTAGTTAGAAGGTATATAAGGTTATTAAGAGATGCAATTCTGTTCTGTCTTTTCGGAGGCATTTCCAGCCGTCTGCTTGTCTGTTTGTTTGCGGTGAAGCCAACATCATGGGCATGCCAAGGAGAGTCTCCTGGTAAATGTCAACTGTCAGAGAATCGAGGCCTCCTCATCAATCGCCCTGCCATGGAGCTCTGGGCAATGAAACCCCTCCGAGGAACACTGGAGAGATAGAGAGCGGAAAAGAGAGGGAACACAATGGCACTGAATAACTGAAGGAAGTCATGGTCAAAAAAGAGAGAGAGGGGGAGAGAGGAGAGAATGTGAGCAATTCAGATTTCCTTTCCCCTGTGACAAGGTCCTCTGACAGTTTTGTTGCCAGCAGTCTGAGCAGTAGGCTATGATTGCCAGAGTGCATTAGAGGCCCTGTGTGTAATTTGACATCTCAATATTGAAATAGTAATGCATCCTCACACAGCATAAATTGCTGCCTAGTAATTGGATTCCAGACATGCGGTACAGGGAACCGAGATGTCCTTGCAAGCTTGATAATGCTGTGTCATGGTAGCTGGAGAGAGAGAGAGCTAAACAATGTTAAAATGAAGGAAAAAAATGCAATAAAAACAGTTTAAATTTGATGTTTCACAATTTAGAAATGTTTTACCCATCCATAGATTGTGCACACTCTGGCAGACATTTTCTTCTGTGATATGAGGCCATATTAGATTTTTATTTTTCAAGTCCGGTAAGCACTTTTACAGTACACATCAAACCACATTCAACATGTAACCCCCCTTCATGGACACACACCTGTGCAGTGCACACAGCACATCCTTTGCTCTTTTGTTCCTACTTGTTCAGTTGCGGCTTCTTGCCCACCTAAATAATTCAGTCCAAGTGAGAATCAGCATATCTTACAGCATACTTAACATGCCAAAAAGAGCAACAGACAAGGGACAGGAGGCCCGGCTTCAATTAGGTCTTTTGTTACAGACAATAGGCCGACAAATTCATTTTGTTACAATGCCCGCTGAATTGTGAGCCATCAATTTTGTACCTGGCTCTTCCCTCCGCCCCCTCTCCCCTCCTCTCGTGTTTTTTTGTTTTGCTAATGCTGTTGACGTCCGTGCCCACTCCCTTTCCCTGCCTCGTTTTATCATTACACCATGAGCCCCGGGTATCAGGTGTTTGTGTGTGCGTGTGTAGACGCACGTGTGTGTGTGTGTGGGTGTACGTGCGTGTCCACGGTCCTGGGTATTGTGTTACCTGGGATCAAGTGACGGTGGAGCCTCGAAAAGAGTCGGCTATTCTTCAGGGTCGCTGAGATACTGCTGACTAATTGGATGAGGTGTAAGTCAAGCCAACAGGCCTCAGACTTTGATGTGACACACAGCAGCGAGAGCTAGACAGAGAGAGAGGGAGGAAGACAGAAAGGTGCTGCACACACGTCACTGTTTGGTCCAAACACACACCCTTTGTACCCACCTCCACCTGTTCACACACACATACACACACACGTGGCGCCATGCAAATGGTTACGATCCACTTCGTTTATGGCGGTTCATTAATCTTTTAACCACTTCTTTGGTTTCCTTATGTTTAGCTACTTGCTTTTCATTTGCTCCTCCTTGTTTGTTTGCTGTTTCATTGTATACAGGAAATGTAGAAGGTAATTGACCAATGCCGATTAAATTTTTGCCTTCATGGCATGGTAAAAAGACGAATGCAGTGGTTTTAGAGTAAAACAATAAGCAGATCTGTGAAGGAGTGATGGTATTTTTTTTTTTTTTTTTAATTGATCTGAACTGGGCGTAGGAATTAAAATTGCTTTGTATTAATCTTGATGACATTGCACTAAGATAACCTCATAGGATATGAAAAGGTTTTATGCCACAGAAAAATGTATTCCTCTCTCTGTTTTACTCTTTTTTGAAATGTTTTTGTCACCTCTAAAAGAGAGCAGATTGGAAGTTTAGAGAGATGATAAAATAAAGTAAGTATATAATGGAATGTTTGTTTTTCATTAGTTTTTAATGAAAAAAGAAAAACCCACAGCTTAAATAAGTTATGAAAAGAGCACTTTGATCAGGTTTTAAAACATTATTATATAATTATATATTACATGAAATTACATGGGAAATCTAAATAGTTGTTCTGTAGAAAAATGGGACATTGCATCATTAAATACAACATTTTTTTTTTTTTTTTTATAATACAGTAATATAAAGTATATAGTAATAAAGATGCAAGTATTGACATGATATATAAAATAAACCCAGCAGCTGACAAGTCAGAAAAACAAAAAGACATGTAGACAACATATGATTTGTGTGTTGTTGTTAGAAATACATATATTTTTTAAAGTATTTAAGTAATTAAAATGTAACAATGGTTGATGTGTTACTGATTAGAGGTATAGTGCTATATAATACTTCAGATGTGTTCACTTTACTGTACTTTGTAGAAATTTAGATAAAGGCTTACTGATGCAAAGCTGGTAGCGGCACATGTGCACTGAAAGCTATTCATCAAAAATGTCATATGAACATGAGTACAAAATACTAATGACAAATTAGCATAATCAGCAGCAACATGGACTCTTAAACTGGTCTCAGGACCTGAGTTTTTGAAAACAAACTCATTGAATAGTGAGGTGACAGTGGTCACACAGAACAGGTGATGAGGTTCAGGGTACTGCAGCTTCATGAGCTTACTATCATAAGTTGTGTCCGCTCTGGAGCTGCCTCCAGCTTGCCAAGGCTGACTTCTATAACAGAACCGGCCTTTATCACCAATTTGTTAATCCTGTCATAGTGCTGGCTTTCTAAAATGTCACTGCTCAGGACAGCGTAGTGGCAGCAACAGATTAGGCGTAAATGAAAAAGAAATACTCTGTAAAATGTGCTGAAATACTTCTGCTTTTGTGTTGTGATACCATCAGATATTTAAAAGGAGGAGCTTGTCACAAGCTCTCACTTCTCCTGGCCTAAAGAGTTAGAAAACAAGAGGCAGTGAAAAAAAAAAATGGGGTGGAGGGGAGCTGGGGTGTGCGGGGTGAAGTTACAGCAACAGCTGGTGTATCCTGGGATGCTGGCCAGGATGTTGACTCTCTCTTTCACTTCCCATCTGCTTTCATATTACCTACAATCCCTTGTCTACATTCCCTCCTGCTCGAACTCTCTGCCCTTACCTACTGTATATTTCCACGTCTTGACCTGTATCTGCCTTACTTCTTTTTTTTTTTTTTTTTTTGTGTTTGTCGCTTTTTTCTTCATAATGTGAGTCAAGGATACCCCAGTAGAAGCTAAGACGGGACACCTACCATACTGTGCTGTATTGAGGGGTCCAACTGTGGAAGCCATCAGGGCCCACTTCCTCAGACAGTGTAATTAATTTCTGTAATAAATGAAGATGATTCACAAACAAACGCCGCTGATACAGAATCAACCCCATGAAGTTTAGCCTCATTTCAATAACCTTTAAAAGACGATGTTCCTCTCTTTGTGTTTTTTTAAGAAGTGGTAAAGTAAGCTGGGAGAGCAGCTGCTATGGCATTCAGCAATCACAGATATTAACCTTTAAAATGTTGTGAGGAATTACTAAAGCAGCTGCACCAAGACACATACTGTACATATACACGGAGGGATTTGAGTGTGTTCCACAACTTAATGCCACATTGTTGCCTCCCTTTTAAATGTCACGACAGGACATGCCATATTGAATGTAATTATGATATGAACACATTGTGGTGCCTAATGTTGTGTGCTCCATTCACCACGTTCAATTGTCTGAAGCTTTTGGTTGTTTTTTTCAAATGGTAAAATCACAGAGAGGCCATTGTACATCTTCGGAGAGACTGACATGTCCCACATTGTTAAAATAATCCTTTTAAAATGTGTGAAATAATTTTGTTTCCATAATCCCTAAAATCCCCAGTAAGTATTACAGGGCAAGGAATGGTTGGGAAATGACTATTTACACAAGAAAAGAGGGACTCATTAAGGGTATTTCACTGCAAGGGTAATTTGACATGCAATTTGCAGTAAAATGCTTAAAAAAAAGAGTCGGCTCCATAGGCTTCTCATCTGCCTTTAACTAACTCATCTCGCCACCCTACATTGTTAGAAGTGCTACTTGCCCTCTCTATTCACAGTGGGCTTTAATCTTAAGCAGGTAGCGCAATCATTGGAGTGTCTGTACAACTGTGGGGACTTTTTTGATTCAGAGTGCTGTTTATTAGCTTGAAGCATCTGGGCAAGGATCTTGTGATTAATTGGGGTGAGCCGCCCCTGATATAACAAGGTCAGCCCTCGCCAAGCCTTCTCCACTCTTTCCATTTACATCAATTAGAACTAAGAGGGATAGAGCTGTGCCTTGGGCCGACACACACACACACACACACACACACACACACACACACACACACACACAGACGTATGTGTGAGACAGGGACCACAGAGAGACAATGTGTGTGAGAAAGAAAATTGTGTGGTGAATATGTGAGAGAGAAAAAAAAAATCATATACGTTGCTCCAGTCAATCTTAGTTTAAATATAGCTCAGCGAATGGCCTTTAATTAATTTAATGCAAATGAGACTTTTTGCTATATGTTTCTGTGCTGCTATAGTCAGTTTGCTACTGCCACTGTACCACATCAGCCAATTAGAGAGCCAGCGTGTTACTGCTGAAGGAGAAAGAATGTGATTAATCTAATAACAATGTAGAAATTGGTGCAATATGGTGAAAAAAAAAAAAAAAAAACAATAAAGCAGATTTATGTAATTTTATATCTGTCACATTTCATGAACATTGTTTCTTTTGGGCATCCTTTTATGTCTTCAGTTATTTTGTATTGATTGTGTTTTTATTATGCATTTAACATTTCTTTTATAGTGGTGGTGAGAGGGTATCGATTCCTTGGATCCATTATATAAGCTGCTGTCTGGCCCACACTCTTTAGAATGTGTTGCAAATTGGGAGTGTCAAAGCATCCTCTGGCTTTGTTTCTTGGTCCCTGATTAACTTTATATTCATTAGTAAATCATATTAGTGATTATATGCTCATCAACTCGGGATCCCCCTTCTGTGGCAGTGGCAGCCCACCCACTCACTGAAATTATGAATGCTATTATAGAGACACACACACACACACACACACAGCCTGAAAACCATCCAAATACAGCATGTACAGTAGAGGGCGTTTTCTATTACTTCAGACAGAGGGCGGCCTTGTGTCAGCTACCTCTCTCTCTCTCTCTCTCTCTGATCTGCCAGTCATATGGAGGAACGCAGAAGAGCAAAGACATATATTGAGAAGAAAGACCATTATATAGCATGTCACTAAAATGTGACAGTTCAATACTTATTACAGTTATTTACAGTTATTTTACAGCTTTATGTGATCATGCAGGATTATTTTTCACTGTGACACAAGTGGAAATAAACAGTAGAGACAGACACAGTTTAATTAATTCAATGATTTGTTCCCTTTGTATAATCACTCTAGTTGGTGTTGTGTTCAAAGAACACTCAGGGGAGTTACAATGTGTAAATCAAATGTATTAACTATTTTGCATCTGTTTTAACTTTAAATAGTTTTCAGTGAGTTTCTAAAGAGTGATCTTACAATCTTTGAAGTCTCACTTTGTACAGAAGTAAAGCTGTATTACTCTAACTTAGACACCAATTGTTTAACTTGACATGGATTCTATGTGGCTTAAATTATGCCCATATTTAATCATCTCATCAAGTGGACATTGTAACAGTGTTTTAGAACAGATGTAAGCAATATCACCATGACTGCCATAATAGGCCTGGATTGGTCATAATGTGTGGGAAAGAAAAGGAAGAAAAACAATAGAACAGGAAAAAAGGAGACGTAAAAAAGATGGCTGACCACAACGTTTTCTTCACCATCAGATAAGGAGACAATACGTGGATGAACATATGTTTTTGACTGTAGATTATGACAGAGCACTGTTATTTCCTGTACGAATACACTTTCAATTTCCTGCCCAGCACTTTAGTTTTATTACATTGATAACACGATACCATCGGCCGTAGCCATGGGGACGAACCGACAGTGCTTACAATAGAAGAGAGTGATAAGAGAAATGATGTGAAAGACAGAATAAAAGAGAGGCTAGGATAGGGCCGAGAATAATCAGTCCCTGACAGAAGTCTGGTTGCAGCCAGCAGGACGATCATAATTACTATTATCTAGCTATTAGTTACAGAATGTTATAAAGAACACCATTCTTCCAATTATGGTTCTCGAGTCCTTTTCAAGACATTTTGACTTGGTTTCTTTGTAGACTCTTCAGTGCAACTCAGTGTGCAGACAGTGAGCTATAGCTTTGTGTTAAAAGACTGATATCACATCCATTTGTTCATTTGATGGAGAGTGTGAAAGAGATTTCATAAACTGTTCACTTTAAAGTCATGACTGCTCATAGCAAAATCTGTGTTTGGAAATGACTGTACCGATGAGATGGATTTACTATTCAAGACAGATGAAAAGTGTTTGCGTAAGAGAAAAAAATGTGTGTGTAAATGCCTATTTATGTGCATGAGTGTATATCTGTGCAGAGATACAAGCACATATCTATATGTTTATTTCTCTCTGTCCTCTCTCCTGTCCATGTGTCCCCTTGGGCTTCAGTCAATGACCCCTTGTTTCCACAAAGGTCCACAAAACGATTTCCTAGCTGCCCTGCAAATTTCCAGCCAGGTCCTGATCCCCACTTAGACCAATTGGAGTCAATTTGTTATTGCAAATATAAATTTGGTAACTTGTAATATCCAGTGAGCCAGGCAGGGGAGGGCACTGGCAAAGGCCAATGCTATTTTCACTTCTGACCCCTCATTGAGGCGAGCCTTTGTTAGCTTAGGCATTCAGCTGCCAATCACAGCAGAGTTTTTCATTAAATTCACTTGAGAAACTCCCCAGGTCCCAACTGGGCAGCTACCACAAGAATTCATGGGATGGGGGGATTCTTTTGAAAATAACTACGGAAGAAATGCTGACCTGGTTCTCATTGCTGTGTTTAAATATGTCTATAAACAGCAAGGGGAAATATGCTCCTACCTACTTCTATTTTAATTCAGCAGTTTTTAAGACTGGTATTGAGAATTTAAATAAATAAATTTAATTTAAATGGGATTGTCACAGGGAAGGCATGGAGTTAAATGAAACGATCACTATTTTATTAATTCAAGCCATAATATTTGTTTGAAAGTGTCTTTAAACATTACTATGAAAATACTTCAATATACTATCCATTACTAAGTATCTGACTTTAAAATATAAAAATAAATATATAGAAAATCAGACTTCCTCGTCACAAGTCACAAGTAATTGTGTAATTAGTGTATATGTGGTGTGGGTGTGTTTCTGCAGTGTGGGGTTAAGGGGCCAAGAGTGGGCAGTGGGAGTGTGAATACTTGCTTGACTCTTTGGCCTGAGGCAACACACACATAGAGACACATGCACTCCTTCGGCCCAGTCCGATTCCCCCTGAAGCGGTTGACATTTCCCCCAGAAGGATAATTGAGGAATAACATTTGCGTTACAATTTAACATGACCCCTGCCTTTGGAAGCCCTTTCATATTACCTAACTGAAGATGGCTGCTGACACCCACTTAGGCAGGGGAGATGTGTGTGTGTGTGTGTGTGTGTGTGTGCGTGTGTGTGTGTGCATCGATGTCCGTTTTTGTGTCCATTTTTGTCTGCGTTTCCACTCTGTGTTCACCTTCTTGTGTGTGTGAATGCTTGCGTTCTTTTGCACGTAGGTGTATTTGTGCGTGTGTGTGGGCGTGCGTCCATAGCCATCCAACATATGGGAGGTGGATGGATGGCTTCAGGCTCAGTGATAGGGTATTGTTGATGTTAGAGGAAAGAAAGGGAAAAGAGCTTATTATTACAATGGCAGAGTCAATGTCAAGAGGAGCTGCACTGACCTTTTCAAGTCTTTGCCTAGCAACTATTAAAAAAATGTATTAGGGCGGGGGATGGTGTGCGTGTGTGTGTGTGAGTGTGTGTGTTTGTGTCCACGTGGCAGTGTGCACTTTGTACGTGTGTGCAAGACTCAGAGGTAGTGACATGAAGCAGCCGCTAAAAGCTAAGGTTAATGGATTGACTGTTACCTGTTCTCGAGGCTTAACATTGGCCCATACACAAGGGGAATCATCCACGGCTGCTTCAACAGCCTCAGTGCTTCTGCTGGAAGGCTAAATTAACAGAGCTGTGGCTTGTTTGTTTTAGGAATTTTGGAGGGTTTATCTGCAGTCAAGGATACAAGGTCGAGACACAGTCTTTAATCACTGTACCTCATAGTGATGGCTTTATCCTGAGGTAGTGGGTGGTGCTTTCACTTTATGCTGTGTACACAGTGGACACAATCCTATGAAACATTTTGGTGCGAAACTGACATCAGCTTTACTTCATAGTCAGTGTGTTCAGGCTGAAGGCTTTAACTCTACACACATTCAAATGGAATAAATTGGACACAAATTCAAGAGAAACTATTCTAAATATGTGTGATTTTGAGGAAACTTTAAATACAATAAGATTAAGGGGCAAGGTTTCCCTGAAGACTATGTTAAACAAGACGAGAGAGGTCAGAGTTGACCATCCTGATGTCCAAAGGGAAGAATATTTTTTATTACCTTGTCTGTGTTGGACTATGTTTTCTTAGAAGCTGGAATAGCTGGATTTGTGAGGATATTGAATTAAAAACCACTGCTGTTTCTTCTATTGATCTTATAAATGAAGGTTTATTGAGACTTTATTGACTGAATATGAGAGGGAAAAAAATCCTTGACCTTAATCCTTAGAATTTCAGTCCTGGTTAAGTTAGCAACACCTGTGGTTACTGGTGGTAACTACAGCAAAGACTCCTTGAACAACTGCTTTGCTTTTTAGAAATACAACAGAAGGGCAGCTGGTGTAGCTGTATACAGTGCAACCAAACAACAAATTCAAGTAATAGTAAAAATGAGAAACTCAAAAACTGGCCTGCATCATTTCCTGTGAATCCTCTTTGCATGTGAAGGCAATGTGGATTCAAGGTGGGAATGGCAGATGCCAATAGGTTCAACAACTGCTGAAAAAATGCCAAACAGAAATAAATCTAAATTCAAAAATTGGTTTCATGAAAATTTAGGAAGTATAATTTTATAACTAGCATTCAATAAAAATAAATAAATAAATCAAATATCATGTGATTCTTAAATGTGTCATGGAATGAATCTAATCTACTTGCTTCAATGTGAATCATGGCATCCGATATGATTTGCTATGGACCATGTTTATGTCACACTGACAAGAAAGATATTCCCCAATTACCATTTTTTAGGGAAATTATGTAAGTATTCTGTAATACTGATTTTGTGTCTGGTCATTATGTTACTTCTTAGTGCTGCAGTATTGAAGGTTGCATTATAAAGTAGCCCTTCTACATTAACTATATCGTTATTCTACAATGCTATTCCCATTCCTCATCATCAGAGCAGCCAGGCACACCGTTTCACACCAGCTCGCTCCATACCAACTGCCTTCCACTGATAAATGAGAGGATTAGTGACTGGTACACTTTATTAAAAAGTAATAACAATTTTTGTTGGCATCCTTCACGTGGTAAGGAGTGCCATGAATCACAGGATATTGGCTGTCTGTATCTGATGAATGCATCGTTTACCAGCCGAGGAGTTATTTAGTAGTGGCTATTAATTTAAATCACATTTATCTCCCCCCTCTAGCTCGGGATGGGGGAAACACAAGCTCTGCAGTGGAAGGAAAGCTGAGAGAAAAGACTTCACAGAATGGATATCAAGGTATTATATCAAGGTATTTTTCCTCCATATGGCTAAAATGACAACTCTGGATTTTGATACTGATACTTGATAGTTTTGCTGTTGTGTAAAGCTTTAGTGCCTGACATATAATGTTGACTCTGACACTGAGTAGCTGCAGCTCTCTAGGATGCTCAGCAAAAGTATAGTTGTCCATATCTAAGGTAGCCATTTTACCACTTATTCACCAAACCCATACTTATTTTATGATAGCAGTATGAAACAATGTGTGGCAACAAGCAACTGCATTTCAAAAATGAGAAGGCAAATCACAAGTCTGTCTGGCAATAAACATCCTTGTTATATTAGCAACATCAGAGACATATAAGTTGCTTTACTTGCAATAAATCTGTTTCTCTTACGCATATTATTCTACTAATTGGTGGTATTTTTGAAGAGTCGTACAACCCATAAAAGCCTAATAAGCTGAAATACTACACATACTTTCATACGTCATGTTTGGAAGCTATAGTCAATCTTTGACATCTCTCACCCACAAGGCCATGTGATGAAACGTTGGTGGTCCCTCATTTCCTTCTTCCTGTAAAAGAGTTTAAAGGGTATCCAAACATAAAATGCAGGGCTCATGTAAACACATAACATCCTCAGCCAGACATATCATCAATTATTCAAAGCAATAACAATGTTTCAAGACTGAATGTGGCCTATGCATTTGGAATTTTGAGGCAGGCACACCTGACCAGTTTGACGACTGAAGATTAGATTAGACTTTATAAGATAATCCACTGTTTACTAAATACATGTTGACTCTGACTTTTCAAATATGCATTTGATTCTTCTTTGGCTTTTAACAGTAACTTAACCAATTACTTGTACTTTCACTTCACTACTTACAAAACAATTCACTGAGCAATAAATTATTTCCCTTTTCTGGTTTGCACAATAGAACGTTTGAGCAAAGTTGACATTTACAGCTGTGATAATAAGAAAATATAGGCAGTGATGTATGGGTGTAAAACTGTAATGAAGTCGACTATTAGTGAAAATAACTTCTGGGTGACCTTAAAGCTTAGGAGCCACAGTCCAATTTACCAGGTTCCTCATAAACAAGCCCAGACTCATATTTAGTCTGGGCTTAAACTTAATTAAATAGGCAGATAGGAGCATTTACACTGAAAATGTGTGCACCTACAGCCTAAGTATATACTACGTCATATTTGCTTAACCTTCCTGTGGACTCCAAAGGTGCGTCTGGTAATTGAAACATAACAGAATTAGGTTACAAATGTCTAACAGAGCTCTGTGTGTACAGTAGAAGCCCATACACCGCTGAGCTTAGCACATGTTTTCATTTAATTAGTTTTTCATTTGGCCATGAATGCCTTGTGTCAATACGGGCAAACAAGTTGCTGTAGAGGATTTTCTGTATGCATGAGTTATACCCAAATATATGTGTTCATTTTGATTTTCTGCTACCCTCACTTGGCAAAATATTGACAAGCAAGATATTCATGAGTGCTAAACTGGGGTTGTGGTTGGCTCTGTCACATATCACTACGTTAACCTGGCACAGAAATCAACAGCTGATTTTTAAAATATCATCTACTTTTATGTATTGATTAAAATTGCACAGACATCTTGAATCTGTTGCTTCCAGCTATATGATCTTGACAGTGAAACACTGTTTTGATTTTTTTTCCCCCCCTCTTCTCTTCTCACACAGACACCTGAGTAAGTGTGTCAAAAGTGAAGCTCAAAGAAGTCTGAAACGCTAAAAGCTAAGGTACGGCTGACTGCGAAGTGCTATTGATCTTTATTTTATCTTTGATGTTAAGGAGGAATGCATCTCCCCTGTCAACTCCTTTTGCCTTGAATCTTCACTGCACCCGAGCACACGAGCAGTTCCCTGAGCAGAGGCTTCACAAAGACACTTTCAATGATTTACATTTGTTGTTAAAACCGACAAAGCTGCACACATCAATTTTTATTGTTGTTCAGTCTTCATATGCAACATGAGTACGATGACAAAGAATGAAATGTTGATCAACAACTGACTGCATTATTTAAATGATGTTAGGTCTGCATATTTGTCTGTTTGTAGTTGAGTGTTATGGTTCTGCATGACTGCCTGCATTTTGTGTGTTTTTTTGTTTGTTTGTTTTTGTTTTGTTTTTTTATATGTTCTGCAGAGTCATACCCGCAAATCAGATAAATCAGAAAAGGTGTGAGGATAACTAGCAAAGGTTACCTTATTTTCACTTTAGAAAAGTTGACTTTTTGATACTGTGGGAGGGTTTTGTGGCATATTGGTGATATCTATCTATATTCTCACTGAACTGTCACTCTGTCTTGATGATTAATGTAAAAGAGTTTGACAGAATTCCAGACCTCATGTCCCTCCTGGGCGACGAGTGATAATCTGCCTGCTCAAGGCAGCTCTCGAGTGGGAAGGGAAGCAGCATAGGGCCTCCTGTCCCAGGTGAAGAGCCCCAGGGGCTGGGGTGTAAAGCCTGGAGGCTGCCCAGGTGTTCACAGTTATTACTGACTGTCTGTCCCAGCTGGGGAGAGAACAGCACAAATATCAGTGAATGTAACGGTTGCGATCACTGTCAGGTTGTTCTGACTGACTTTCTGCCTCTTGCTCTTGTCCTTTTTGACCTTTCACATGCACACAGACTTGGCAGTGTGCACTTTGTACGTGTTTTGTACTTTGTTTTGAAATGTTTAACTGCTGTTAACTGCTGAGAATCATTACTGGAATTACCTTTTAAACCATTTAAGGACTTCCTGTGTAAATCATACCTGCCTGAGTATATATATATATATATATATATATATATATATATATATATATATATATATATATATATATATATATATATATATATACACACACACACACACACACACACACACACACACACACACACACACATATATATATATATATATATATATATATATATATATATATATATATATATATATATATATATATATATATATATATATATATATATATATATTTATTCTGAGGCACTAATCAGCATTTGTTGTCAAAATTGCTCACCATTATTGGAATAACTGACTTCATTATCAACCTAGCTTAAAATTAAATTTGAAAACAGTGCTACTGTATCTCGACTGTGGAGGAATGAAAGCTGGCAGAGAGACAGTATAATTTCTAGGGCGCAAAGCCAACACTAGATGGCTGCAGATAATGCAGAAAAGGAGCTAATGATACACACTTACACTAGGCAGGGTGACAGAGAGAGAGAGAGAGAGAGGGAGAGAGAGAGAGAGAGAGAGAGAGAGGGGTGGTTGGGGGGAGATGTGAGAGTGGAGGGGAGAGTGAATAAAGCAAGGGAAGACTGAAGTGAAGGGAGACATCAAAAGAGAAGGAAGAGCAATGAATGGGATTTTTTTCAGAGACAGTTATACACTGATATTAGCATAGATCTATTCACATGTCTGTTCACATTTTTAAATAAAAAGATACAATAGATTACATTTCTGTGTCATATTTAAACATATGATTATTACCCATATAACCAGTCTGAGATTTGTCGAATTTCAGGCTTGGGGGTAACCCATAACCAAAATCGACAGTTGTCACTTTGTCTGAATCTAATGGTCCCACAAATCAAATATGTGTCAGCTGTTGTGACAGGAGCTCCATTCAGATTTGTAATGATCAAACAAACAATAAAGCTGATTTTGCCCTAGTTTTAAGACAAAAAACAGATTTGTCCTAAGGACAATTTCAATTTATTTAGTGTGATGACAATGCATAGTTTGTTCTGATAGAGTGCAATCCACCAATAGGTTATAACACATGTATATAAAAATTGACCACTGTCTTCCTTTAAAGGACTTAATAGATAACATTTTGATTAAGAACTATGCTGAGTGGACTAGCACATACTGTTGTACAATTATTAATGATTTCCATTTCCAAATAATGCTAGAAACATTACAGGACAAAATAAAACACCAGGATGGAGGGGAAAAAAAGCACACTTGCAGCAATATTTCAAATGAGAATATAGGAATGTTTCTGGGCCAAAATAGGTGGTATACATCTCTTTGTCTATGAAAAGATTAAGCTATTTCACAATCAATAGAGCAGTCAGAATGCATTTTTATTGGGTGCATTAAACCGCAAATGAATTGTAGAGCTTGGTGAAAGCCAATTGGATAGTTGATGGAATATCTTTGAGCGTCTGTCTGACAATTGGTTATATTTCCAGAACATGTAGATTAATGGTGTTCACAGCGTGCCACATCTTGGGCATTCATTACACATACACACACACTTGCACTTCATTTCATACCACTCAACGCCCAAAAGAAGGTGTAGCGAGAGGGATAACAAGAGTCATTGATTCTCTCTAAAAGGTGAGAGGAGGATCATAATCTCACAGGAGGGGGAAGTCTTGAATGTAGTTTAAATATGTTCTCAGCGCGTCTGAAAAATGTATCACTTTCAAAATGCAATTGGCGCATTTGCTTGGACTTTATAGCATTTTTTTCTACAGCTGCTAAGGGAGTAAATTGGAATGGGGGGAATATAAAAGAAAGGTCTTTATCAGGATTGGCTCAGACAGACTTATTAAGCTCTGCTATGGTATGTACAGTAGTGGAGACCCTTGTCTAAGGCGCAGATCACAGCATGAACATCAGTAGAGAGATTGGCCTTATAAACTGTGGGGTATAAGTAATGTAATAGATTTCCATGGTTTTGGGACTTCTGTGTTATTTATGCTTTGTGATTTCAGGTCGACTATCTCCATTATTGAGATAAAGAGGCTGGTTAAAGTATAGGTATGATCTACAGAAAGCATGCATTGTTTCTCTACCCTTCATACATTTGTAAGAAAAGAGAAAAATGTAACCAAGCAATCAGCCAGCACAAGTCATTACAGATTATTATTTAGATTGATTGGATGTGAACATCCTAATAGTCTTTCTAATGGAAAGCTAAGGAGTCAAACAGGTTTAAACATCATAAAGATTTGTCACTGGGATGTCACACCAACTTTGAAGCTGATCATGAACTCACACCTTTGGAAATCAAGGGAATTAAACCTAACACTCTTACACATGTTTTAATGATTTTTACCTCTTCTTAAAATTCATGTAAGCATGTTTCTCTCTGACTTTCAAACCAAAACACTATCAATATCTGCAGCTGGCACCTTCAATCACAACAACACAAGCAAGATGTTTGGAAAGCTGTAATTGAAATTATCCAGCCAGATGAGTGGAGCTACCTGACTGACAGAATGAGGAAGGAAACTCATTTTAAGGTGTGTGGTCACACTCGCTGGTGAATATTTTGCTTCCTTTTGTGAATAAGAAACTGATACCCATGATGGCAGCTGAGTAACAAATCTGAAAGTAGGTGCACTTAAAAATAAATCAACTTTCTGATTTCACAAGGCCTGTTCGATGAGTTGTGAGGAACTTCATCTTAGATATTGGGTTGAGGGCACCTACACACACGCACTTGTGTGTGTTCACGTATATCTATTTGTTCATGTACAAACACACATACACACACAAGTTGATTATATATACAGTGTATATACATATGTATTTCCTCTCATGGTAATTGGATTTGAAACAGACTGCAAAATAATGCAAATCAATTTGGATTCTTTCCAAATTGGGATAGAGATTCAAACGCCTGTGACAGCAAACCTATATCTTTTATTAGAATATCTGATTCATCAGCTAGAGAGCAGTAAACAGGGACAGATAAAAGTTCCTTTAAACATCCATTAACATTTCTTTTACACCGAGCTGCAAATTACATTCAATATTTGCTTTTTCACACTGCATGAATGCCAGCTTCCTACAGAACAAAAGAACAGTATTTCTCTGGTCCATGATCAAATATCACAGTAGAAGCAGTGTGCAATCAAATTGGCTGACACACATGCTCTTTGAGGGCAGCCTAACAATCTACATACAATAGCTCTCCGTGAGTTAAATTAGACTCTCCCTAAAAGGGAATTTGATTCTTATTTCAGAACTTCAGAGGCATGTTCATTACATCGGCAAACAACATCCAGCAATGAGTGATCTGACATCGACAGGCTTTGTTGTTACAAAAATGCAAATACTCACAATGCAGGATGGGTGCAAATATGGAGGCAACACACATTTTTCCTTTCAGTTCAAATTAAGAAGAAGGCAAAGAAAAGTGGTTCCATCGGGACATGTTATCCTCTTCTCTGAGTTTATCTGGGTAAAGAAATTATTGGAGCAGCTGCTTTTAGACGGAAATAAACAGAAATTATAAAGAGATTGTGATAAAATTGTATTTGGGTGATACATCAATGCATCATTAAGCTTCAAAAACAAAGTTTTGGTCGTTAATTACTGGAGTTCACTCTCTATAAATTGTTTTAGCGATATTGAGGGTTTCTCCCAAACAAACATTCATTCCATGAAGAATAACAATCTTCAGCTGCAGCATGGACTGTAGAAGGCAGAATAAAGTGACAACTTCCTGTGGCCTGGAAATATTTTTCCTGACATTAACATGTTGCTGATGTATGGATATTTTATGTGTAGTATATTATTGTAAGGAATATTTGATCTGACTGATGTTTTAATTCAGTATAATTACGTTTTCTTCAACATTTTTATATGTTCAAGGTCCATATTGTTTGCATTGTATGGGAGGCTACATTTTCAAGTTTTGACTGTCTTTATAAGTTACTTTCATCAGTGGAGTACAGACCATTTTGTATTTGTTCTGTATTCAGGCAGAAATAATACTACAGGGAACAATGTATTTATCTCCTGATGTTGGACGCAGGGCTCCTCGAGGGTTGGCCTGGGGCCTGAGTACCAGAGAACAGGACAGGGAGTCCCTTGTTACAATGCGGGTAGCATATTCAGGGGGCAAACAAGCCACAGAAGAGCAGTTATTTGTGGATGTAGCAGAACTTCCTCCAGCATTCAGAACTTTCTTTACTTTACACATTGTTGGGATACTAAGTTAGTCAGATCATCTCCCCTCATAAAATTGGAGATAATTCTGCATATTTCAAATGTGGGATTGGTTAATCTCAGTTCACATTTTGGCTGTTACTATAAATGTTTCCTCACACAATTTACTGCTTGCCAACAGAAATGTTTCAATTACATGTGGCCAGAGTATAGGTTAACCAAACAATCAGTTCATGTTTTCTTTTTTTCTTTTTTTTTTTCCATCACTCATGATTATTTTGTTAATGGCCCAAATGGCTGGTATAGGCACACACAAACCTTTCCTGCTTCACACTTGGCTGCCCAGAGAGATAGAGTAACTGCCTTAATTCATCATCATGGGACTCCTATCATGCCCCGCGGCATAATAAGATAGTATGCATATGACCTATGTTAATTAATGATATATTCTTTAATATTAACACGCTATGGTCAAGGTAAACGGGGATCAGAGTTAATTTAATTAAGTGCATGGCTTCACGATCCTGTGGTTATGTTTCAGTGGTTTCATTCAATTCTGGGTTACTCATCACCCTTGTTTCACACCACCTCTGTGTTCGGTCATCATCACTTGGAAAAAAAAAAGATAATTTGCATATATACATCTAGCAGAAGGAGTTTCGGAGATACTTTGCCCAATGAAACCATTACCTCAAGGAGTAGTATTCATAATGTACCTACATCCTACCTACCTACCTATCCCATGGTTTTGTAGTTGGAGATAACATACATGATGAAAACTTGCTGTGTGTCTTTAATACATGTTAAGATAAGACATGGGTGTTTCTTTTCATAATGAAAACAATGCCAACCATAATTAAAGCTAGTATCAAATTCAGTCCCTACCCCCATACACTTAAAATTTAAAAAGGTCACTGGGAGCAGCCTTGCATGTTGTCTTTGTACTAACTCTGGTACAAAGTGTGTCGAACTGGAGCAGCTGCAGCTATAAGGTCTTCATGTCAAATCAAGAAGTGATTCTTCAAACTGACACGGTGATGGTCTATGATGTTTGTTAACGTGACTCAACAGTTGTTGATTCAACCTAATATCTGGAGGTTTTTTTGTGGACTTGTTTTCTCAAGTTTCGTTAAAATGAACTCAGCTGGTTTTATGTTTTCAAAAGATCACTTTGAACCAATTCAACCTAAAGAATTAATAATTTATTTATTCAACCTAAGTTCAGTTTACTCATTTTTTGGCAGCAGGGGTACTTGCGTTTTTCAATTGAACCAGCTTAAAATGATTTACAGTGCATAGAAGAACTAACCAATAAGCCCTGTGTCTTTTTCTCCTGAGGCGTTTCCTCAAGCAATTCCAGCCAACAACCCTCATGGCACCAATCTAGACTCAGTCTTCAACTTGATTTTGCACTACACTTCTCCAAAACAAGATCTTGTACATGACTTGAATTTGTTTTTGTCTAGTGTATAAAACCATACCAGAATAATCCTTTCTGAAACAGATGACCTGCTTTTGCTTCAGAAACATTTTAAAATTTTGGGTAGAAACAAGACCCCTTTACCACAGTCCAGGATGATTGAAGACAGGGGCATCAAGCCTCTCATTCTCTCTTTCACTTCTTTCCACTGTGATGTTTGAGACGAGGAGGACGGCTAATTCCTATTAGTCATGAGAGGTTACATGAATGATCCTTTAAGCCAGGTGAGGAGAGAGAAGGACAACGGTGATATTCCGACACAGGTTTTAGTTTCCAGACCGTCTCATGTTTTCTCTACGTCATGTTAACACTGCTATTTGATACGTCGGGCAAAGTAGACATATTCATTACAAACAACTAGTACAGCTTCTAACACCCCTAGCTAAGATCCAGGCCCAGGTAATGGAGCAGGGAGAGGCAGAGGATGTCTTGTTGTTGTCTAAGCACTGTCATTATAACATTTAAAGGACAAAATAGGATTGCATGACTTGGTTGGGCATGGTTACAGTGTTGGCCGTCTTACATAGTATACCTGTAGAAGACTCATAATTCAAGGCCACAGGGATCAAGTTTCATATTCTATCAAAAGCTATATAGGACGTGACCATTTCCAAGAAAGGTCTAAATTGTATTTATTTATATATCAGAGCAAAATGGGCCATCAGTTGCTAGCACTTCCTCTTATATCAATTTCATCATCATTTTCCACACCCATTTTATTCTATCCAGGGTCACATGGGAACCAAGGCCAAGCCAGCATGTGTACTCAGGCCAAGGGAGAAATAGAAAAAAACAAACAAAAAAATAAAACAAAGATTTTCAGGAAAGAATGCATTTATATTTTTCTACAATTTTAACATTAAAATGTTCAGTTTACCTTTGTTGCATTTAACAGTAATTTATTAGATTTTTGCTTTGTTTTTTTCTAACACACTACTAAGAATCAAGACCTAAACAAGTTAAAACAATTACTCATGCTCATTGATATAGGATGATATAGCAGCATATTTTCCCTCTCCTTCGCTTCCTCAGTGAAAACTGCATTTGTGCATATCTATGCATGGTTGGTCAGCCATATAGATGCTCATCTGTGTCTTTCATCAACTTGACAGCTTTTTTCTCCTCAGAAAGATAACATTTATTATAAGCGTAAGCAATACATATTGGCCCGGAGTAAGTTTGTGGCACATTCCCGCACCTCATAATCACGGCTGTCTGCAGTTAAGTATCCCCCATGATCTATTGACTCCATTTTTATTCACTGCATTGCTACCCTGGTAGGTAGAGGGAGTCAGTTAAGCACAGGATGCAGAGCAGCCATAATTCATAAAATAGCAGGAAATTAAATAATAAGACATGTCCAAATTGCCAAGTACTCTGTGATTAATCAGATTTGGTTGACATAGTTAGACATATGAATATATATATATTCAGAAATCACTAAATCTAATTATGTCACAAGCTGGAAAAAAAACAAAAAACAATATTAATCTTGTATAGCTCTTATAATTCAATGACTAAAAACAGAATAAAAACATATCTAAGAATACTAATCATTTTAAACCTAAACTCAAATGAAATGTATGACATATGGTTCATGCCAGTGATCTGACGTAACTTGACTCTTCATTGTGGCTCTCACTGTACTCCAGCTGAGTTAACCTTCATTACAATCATAAGTGATTGTTCTTTTGTGTTTGTGGAATATGCAAATCATGCCTTAAGAGAATTGAACCTACAGCGAAGAAGAAGAAAGAAAAAAGAGAAGAAAAAAATACAACAGAATTCACCAGGAAATTAATGTTTTATTAATTATGTTTAAGACAATGTATGATAAGGCTAATTTTACTCCTTTTCATAAAATAAATACAACAAGGGAATGATATCTCACGAGAGAAACCACAACGTTCTTTAATTTATCATGAAATTAGCTTTCCTACGCTAACTGCTGCCGTGCCATGGGACTTCACATTGTGTTGTGTTCTGTTCTCATATTTTAATCACTCTATGGGAAAAGCACTCTCTTGCCCCCAGCATTATGCTAATATTTATTTTGGTTTGTATTACCCTTGTGTTTACAGCAAATACACTGGGGTCAAATGAGAGTCAGTATTACTAATGTGATCGAGTTTCATATAATTTTCTTCCTCTTTTCTGTTTATTTACAGTAAACTGCACCCTTAAATAACATTCAGGATCTTGTGCGTGCTATGACATTTATGCACATTCCAGAGATAATTTCTTGAAGGCGTGCTTCTGCAGGATTACAAGAAGCAGAAAACAAAGAACTGACAATCCACAGTATAAACTGAAATGATGAAAAATCCTCCTGTGGTGTTTTTTTTTTTAACAAAAAAAAAAAAAAAAGTTTGGATATAGAGAGGCGAGTTGCCAGTTTTGCCAAGCCAGCATGCCATATGGCTTGTGCTGGTACGTCTCACAAGTGCCCCTTGTCGTCCCAGCCTAGCGGCTTTCGATTACCTAGCTGTGGCAGTTCCTTTCCCAAGCTGCCACTACTTCTGGCAGATTATAATAAAGATGACTCTTTCACAGTGTGAACTGCTCTCTCATGGCCAGGAAACCAGACGCACATGCACGCACATGGTGAGCCCATGCACAGCACACACAATACACACAACTGTATCCTCCTCATGCAAAATACACACGGACATCACACCGTGTTAACAGCAGGCTGAGGCTGAGCTGGGCTGTGTGATGACTGACTGGATGAAATGTGAGGATTAATGGATATTTATATTTCATTATGTTTTTATACTGCCCACAGAATAATGTATCACTCTCCGGGAGATACTGAAACATATGTCAACCCCTATCCACTTACGGATATGATTCAATTTGACTTTAAACGCGCTGATCAAATTTTATTAACGTCTAATACATCTTCCAAAAAGACACACAAATGCAATACAACTGTCCCAGATAGAAGGGTACATGTAGGGTTGTAATCCAGTTTGAGGGCATTTTGGTTTTGTTGAATGACAAACTGAAAGTGATCAGATGCAATGTAAAGGATTTTTTTTTTACATAATTGAAGGAATCAACCGTTGTGTTGATGGTGCAAAATGTTAATTTAAGATTTTATGAAGCAACTAAAACAAACAAAATAACAAACAAAAATTATTTTCTTGAGTAATTAACGTATTTATTTATAGGACAGAAAATTGTAAAAATTGACGATTACAAACAAACTATATGGTTTGTTTGATCAGCAACCCCAAAACCCAAAATATTCAGTCCAGTATCACAGAAGAGCAAGAAAAACAGCAAATATTCACCTTTTAAAAGCTAGAAATTGTGGCATTTTTTGCCATTATTGCCAAAAAATGACTTAAATGACACACTGACTATCAAAATTGTTGCAGATTTATTTTCTGTTGAGAATAGTTGACTAATTGCCAACTTTAAAATATGAACTTATCATGGGATTTTTTTTAAACAATATTTATTACAGGATCTATTTGTCATGACTCATAAATACTTACACGTCCTTACAGTATGTGTAGACTTAAAAACGTGTGCTTTGATTTTTTTTATTTTATTTTATTTATTTATTTTTGTTTATTTGTTTTTATTTGGCGGGGGGTGGACATCCATTTACGTTTTTGGGGATGATATGAACCCAAGCCATGCATCAGGAGTACCTGCTTTGTATTTCATCACAGTTAGGTCCAGGCAGTGTGTCTTTTACTGTTTTTTTATTTTTATTTGATGGGACCTTTTCCTTAGTTGAAAGGGCACTTGCAACTTGCAGCTAATTGTCAGAAACCCAACAACTGCACATCCTCTTCTCCTCCACCCACCTATTAGCAACAATAGGCTCCAATCAGTTACCTAACAACAAACAATAACAGTGTGTTAGCTCGCCATCAACTTCCTGACTAAGGTAACCTGTCACCCACCTCAGCCAAATGACTCACCTCAGTGAAAAAGCATCACAACAGCCAGGATAATATGCTTCAAAGGCAATGACAATGGCTATTCTATGGTCATGGCCTGTTTGTGTGTGTGTGTGTGTAGGTGTGTGTTTGAGTGTGCGCTCTGGAGGTTTTGTTCAACCCGTCACACTACACTTGGCTCCCTGGTGTTGTCAGTAATCAATACAGGCCTGAAATCACCTACTGTTACCCGCCTCCCATACTGCCTGTTTTGTCCCTGACTTAATAATGAATTAGATCCCCCTTCAAATGCAATGGTGACTCTCTTTGTAGCCTCTCATGACACACACACAAACACACACACACTTGTGTAAATGCATACAATATGCAAACACATATGAACTTATACAGCCTCTGTAAGTAGAAAAATAAACATAGCTGCACACGTGTTCTGAGTGTTCATGTGAACACGCACTTTTGAGCGGTTGACCAAATGGTAGGAGCACGGTAACACACACACATGCAGACACACTGCTCAGCCAGCTAACATCAAGGGTAACATTTCTATTGCATTTGCTAATCACTGATCAATAATTCAGTAGCCCCTCTCATCTTGAAGGGTCCCTGGCTTCCTCAAACATATGGCAGCTGTATGTGTTTGCATGTGTGTGTGCACACCCTTGTCTGACATCTTTTTATCTGCTGTTCAGGTTACCGGCTCCTTATCACAGTGGCCTCTCTTCTATGACGGCCAAACAGCAAAAGGAAACAACTTAGTTGAAGTTGTTTTTCAAAACATGACTTTTGTTCCTGCCCTCCCCCGACCATGTAACATCTAACGATGGAGCGTCTAATGCCAGTTATAACAGCCAGCACAGTAATTTGCTGTGTAAGTCGACATGATGGTTATCTGTGTACAGGGCACCTTTCATTTCCTCCAAGCCAGGCTTTGCCTTGAATCATGCTGTCGTTATCTTTCCCACTAAGGTCTTTTGGTAATTTGTCCAGCATGGGTTGACTCACTAAAGGTCCCCTGTTCTACCATCACCACCCACCCCCACCCCCACCCCTCATTTCTTTATCTGAAGTAAAATTCTGATTAAATGGCTTTCATCTTTTATATTATTGACTTAAGAACCTGATAAGTGCATAAATAATGTCACAGAAGTAACAACTTTCACATTTAAAAACTTTTTTTGTGTGTGTAACTTTATCTTTTTGTAATACAAAATGTTAAATCAAAAGAATAAACTCGATCAGTGGACTTTTTTTTTTTCCAGCATGCTCCTTTCATCCTTCATTTCTTTGTTGATGTATTCATTCTTTCTTGCTTTACTCTCACACTATCTGTCCTCTCATTTGCCACTTTCTCTTAATCAGAATGAAGCATCATCTTGGCTTACTAAGGACTTGTGTTGATTAACTGCGGTTTTACTTATTTTAAACTTTCATTGTCCACTTCTTTCCTACAGTACACCTGTTCCTCATTTCTTGTGTCAGCGGTTTTATGTAGTTGTTATAGAAATTAGAAAGAAAAAGAAATTCTTCTGTTTCCTAATTTAACAAGTGGCTAAATGCAGATTTTAGTGGCAATCAAGCTTGCAAAGGCCAAAAACAGCACCTAAAGTCGAAGACACCTGAGGAAGGTTTTAGAAAAGCCTTTCAATTTCTCATGCACAACTGTAGACGAAACACTTGTCTGGAGCAGTTTTGGCAGACACTCTGTTTTGTTGTGTTGTATGCATGTGCTCGCCTATTGAAGGATGACTCTTCTCAGGCTTGCCTAGATCACGCTGTGCGCATGATAAATAGAGAGAGATGATCTTAGTGGTTCATAGGAGGTCCAACCGTGACCCTGCAGCTCCCCTGTGGTACTACAGTACTGGGCTTTGTCCTGGAACAAACAACCACAAACAATGTGCAAAAAACTTAGCATGAGAAGCTTGAAGAGAGGGGGTTTCAGGCAGAGGAAGACTCTTCAGAAAAACACAGGAGATGGTGGATCCAACCTTTTCTTAAAAAAAAAAATCCCAGTGAAATAATTGGAATAATTAGTTGAAATCGACCAATCAGAAGTAAAAGGGGAAAAAAATACTTTTCACTATTAGATATATGATCAGGGTGTATCCAACACTTTCTTTGTAACACCTGAGTGGTCGCAAATAATTAGTGTTGATAAACCTATGAGGGGATAATCACCAACCTCCTAATGTGATCTCCTTGGATCACTGCTTAAATCACCCCACAGGAGAGAAAGAGAGGAAGAAAAGAAAGAAGAGGAAGGAGAGAGAGGCGTACGAGAACAGTGTTATGAAACTGAATGTGATCCTTTATTTATTTATTTCCCTCCCTGCTTCGCACTCTCTTCGTGGGCTAATTCTAATGAAGAGGCCTCAAATGACTTCATTTAGAGTGAAGTTAATTGGGTTTGGTCTTACACGACTGCACTTCCTGCCTGGATACTTCCCTGTGTTTCCCTCTTGATTTATACACAGGGAGAGGGAGGGTTGCAGAATATGAAAAAAACAAAAAAAAACAAAAAAAAAAACAGATAGAGATTGAGAAGATAACAAATAGCAGAAAGGCGGAGAGTGAGATGAGAAAATTAAAGTGAACAAGAGAAAATGAGAGGAAGTGACAAACACAGAGAAATAGAGATGAGTAAGGGGCTGGGGTCCCTCATATCAGGCGCGTCCCCCCCGTTAGTCCAGGACTGTAATTAGATCTGGCAGCCACCCCATAATGATAAATGCTGGGATGATGAATGGAAATGCAAATGTGTGTGAAGTAGCCCCAGCCATCAAAGGGGGAATATCATTAACACTTTCCTCTTGTCAAATCCATCATTGTCAAGGGTGGCTCCCTGCGTCCCCCATGTCCCACCAGCTACACAGGAGCAGCTTAGGAGTTAAGGAGGAGGCAGTGGTGAAGGCAGCAATGAAGTGAAAGAGGAAGAGTCGGGGTACTGGTATGGTTGTGTGCTTGTGTGCTTACCCACGACTGAACACACAAGTTACTTAACACGGAGCATGAATGTCCCAAGCAATTAGTGGTCACTGTGTGTTATTTCTGTTTAAGTGTGTGGCATATCTGATTTTTATAGGACCAGATCATATTTCACACAGGGGAGGGGAGCGAGCACAAATATTACTGTGCCACAGTGTATGATTAGGGTTATACTGCTCAGAAATAAAGAAGAAATGCTGCTAATATATAGATGTAATAAAATGACTGTATAAAATAGTCCACCGCTACACAAAGGCACTGTAATGTTGTAGGTGCAGCAGTACTTTTTGCTCCATGCTAATGACAGCATGCTAACCTGCTCATAGAGACAGGGTTAATTTTCCAAACGACTTTGGTGTATGGGCAAGCTAATATTTGCGAATTAACAGTATAACACACAGTACAGGTGGAGCTGGGGATGCCATTGTTCAGATATTTCAGTCCGGATCAAAGGGGCAGCTCAACTGACCAACCGAACATCCCTAGAATTACAACACTAGCAACTATGTAAGGTATGACAACTGGGGTCTTATTTTTACACTCGGTTGGCCAATATTAATAACAGTGATGCTATCATTGCACTTAGCAAGTTAAATGTGGAAATCTGGGAATGCAGCAACCTTGCTAATAGGTTTGATGTAGCAAAAATCATGAGAAGTCATGTGTTCATTGAGGTTTAAAACAAACCAACATGCTACCAACTTATTTGGCAGAGATAACAAAGACGAACAGTACAATTATTACATAAATTATGGTAAATAGACTGTACTTATATAATGCATTTTATGGTTTTCTCACCACTCAAAGCACTTTATGCTACATGTTACATTCATCCATTAAGACAAACTTCATACACTGATGACAGAGGCTGTCATGCAGGGTGCCAACTGCTCATCAGAAACGAACAAATCTCATTCACATACACTAACACGCCAGTGGTACAACCATCAGGAGCATTTTGGGTTTCAGTGTCTTGCCCAAGGACCCAACAGCCGATCTTCTGATTATTGGAGTTGTCAGCTCTTAAAGTTTACAGTCTGATTTTCTTGTCCAACTCTGACCTACTGTACTGCTGTTATTATGAGTGCACACAGTTTTCCTGTGCAGTGAGTGCTTGTTGTTATTTCGGATTTACCAAAAATGGTTCATAGAAACTTGTTAAGCCTTTGCTTTTTTATCAGTCTGTCACATAATTTGACTGTTGTTTTTGGCCCAGTTGGCTTTCTATCTCATAGAAATGGTAAAATCAGCACAGCAACTGGTCAGCAAATGCTTTGGTTGATTGAAATGATATCATGAACAGAAGGAATGACTGGCAAAGCTGCAAAAAAAAAAAAAAAAAAGTTGTCAAAGTAAAAATGAAAATAGACTCCTGAAATTAAAAGTGTACAATTTCATACTGTTTTTCAAAGTTTTCACTTCATGATTACAGCACTTAAAGTATTCATAGAATGCAACTGAGAAATGCTGATAACACACAAGCCTTTGAAAAAACCAACGGCCATTTTCAACAGGCTAGAACTATTAGCAGAGACTGGCAGGTGACAGGAGCAATGCAAATAACCATGGAAGAAACAACAGATGTTTTTCTTCCTGTCTCTGTCTCTCTTTCTCTGAGCTCCTCTCTCTCTCTCTCCTTCAGACACCTGCTACATCACTTGAGCATCTTGTTCTCTGTCCTTGCCAAGTTCCAACACTGTGCCAAAAAAAAAAAGCCAACACTTCTGTATTCAGGGCAGCAAGGTCTGTACTCACATTGTAGTGTATTTGATTACAGTGTATGTGCATTTATGTGCCCAAACAACATGCATCTATAGCCCCTGTCAGCTTTTGCTAAGCTAACCACATGTGTTTATGTGCTCACATGAGTACCTGCTGCCCTTTCAGTGTCTTCTTGTCTGACCTGCTGTCTCACTGTCTTTATGTTTGTCTGTCTGTACATGCGCCTATCATTCAGTGAGGGGGGTGTTGCAAATGACGCCCGTCTGCCTGCCTGTTTTTTTTTTTTTTTTTTTTTTTTTTTTCCTTTACCTAAATGCAATAACTGGATTGACCTCTGAGTCACAGACGTGATCCAATTACCTGCTCAAGGACGAGTGTGTAAGTTATACATGAGTAAATCTCACACCATTAGTCACAGAAACAACCAAAAGAAGAAAAAAAAAAAAAAAAAGTCAGGGACACAAGCTGTTCAGAAAGTGGTACATATCCTCGTCATATTCTAGTCAATGAAATACATAGAAGAGTTTCTGTGCTGTCAGTGAGTATTGTGCATCCAGACAGTTGCAAGTTTATTACATTTGGACAGAAAGTCCAAATGTAATAAACAACATGTATCTATACACACTATACAAAAAATTGTAATAAAAAAGTCTAAACTGGTCAATTTACAATATGGTACACACTCTTGCATAATTTTACTTACGAAATACTTCCATATAAGGATGTTATTGTACATTTTCACTTTTCACAAAAAAAATAAATAAATAAATAAAAAGGTTAACAATTAACTTAGAATTTTTCTCTGAGGGGTATGCGGGGGGCTAAAATGTTAGGTGAGCAGCCTTACTTCTATTTCCACTTCTGTTTTGTCTGCATGCATTCGCCTCTAAACACTTAGACAAATGTTTAATTGCGACAAGGAGGAAGTGGGGGGTAGAGATGTAAATCAGCGAAGCAAGCGGTGGTGTCTTTTACAGGGGTTGTATGAGCCAGGGCAGCTTTGTCTGACACCTTGCACTGAATTATTGAGTGGAGGGGGGAAAGAACCAGAGAGGAGGACGCCGTGACATTAGTGCTTGTTGTTGTGGCTGCTGCTCAGCCTAGCTTATAGCTGGACTGAGATGTCTGTGTGTGCATGTGTGTGTGTGTGCTCGCATGACAATTATATAGTCAATGACAGAGGTACTGTCAGGTGAATGCAGGTGAATTGGATACCTTGCCTGTACAGGATCCATTTAAAAGTGAAAAAAAAGTATTACGCATGAGAAACTACAGTTGCTTGTAAATATGTCAAACTGCTAAAACTTTCTACATACTTTCACATCATCATTTTAATGTCATGTCGTACTGTACATTAAAGCTTTTCAAAAGTTGTAGGCAGATCAGTGTGAGAAAAGTACATAACTTTACTCAACAACAGAGTGACTCCGCTTTAAAATGTGTTCCTCCATCAGACACCCTGCTATCCTCTTCCTTCTTTGACCCAGACACTGATCTCATCATCATCTGCAGTCATAAGCAGGGCCTCTTGGTCCTAATCAAATCACTCATTAACTATTTAGTAGATCAAAAGTTCAGTGGACTATTCTTGCTGCATCAAGCATCCATGGCAGCTAAACCACTTGAATTAAATACGCACACACATACATGATAACACCAGCAGGAGCAAGCAAATGCATGTACACTCGAGCCGCAGATCCGTGTGTAAGTGTATATGCACTCACTCACACAGAAAAGGCACACAGTCTTTGATGAAGCCAAATTAGACTACATGGGTGGGGGTGGTTGGCTGGTGTGCAGCTTATAAATAATTTGGTATTTGAGCGACTCTGCTTACCGCCGTCTGTCGGCGACTAAGAGGTCATCTGGGCAACTAGCAGGAGAGCAGATCAACGTCAGTCAACCTAAACCTGGACCATAACAGGGTTAGAACCTTTTTTTTTGTTTTTCTATTAAAATTTTCTATTTATTATTCGATATGCAGCCAAGATATTTCATCCTTTAAATTAACTTTTACATAGTATACAATTATAAATAGAAAGTTATGTTCATGCTACACTTTGCATTAACATTTTTTTACTTGTACATTTGGTTTCCTCTGATTATTTTTACTCTAATACATATTTTTACACTGGTTTGCTTTGGCTCTATTGTCAGCAAACATTTTCTACATGGAAGAAATACGATCAGCTGTCAAGGATGGCACCTGTCAAAGTCAGAAAGCAGAGGCTGGCTGCAGACACATAAAGCCATGTCCTTTGCGCTGCCTCTGTTAGAGGGTAAGGGATTGTCTCTGGACACTGCACTGTATATATCTTACTGTCAGGTATAATTTGAACTGAACTGACAAGGCCTATAGTACGGTCTCTTCATTCACCTGCCAGTTTAATGTGTTTCTCGGGTGTATATGTGTGTGTTCTTTGTGCAAGGTGAAACATTTCTGACACAGCAGAGGGAAAAGAGATGCACACAACATATGCCCAGACACTGCACTCCCTACACACCCTGTTTTGTTTGTGCTCCAGAACAGGACATCTTGCTAGGACTTTCTGATGGACCTATCCTCTGTTTAAATCTTTCATGGACAGATGTCCGCTGAGGGTTGCTGCACCGTGTCCTCAGGACATAGGCTGAAGCTAAATACTCTTTTACTGTAGGTGGTCACTGCTGTCTTACAATGCTTTTTCTTGTCCGTCAGCCCCTTCTCGTCCCCAGAAGAATGCTCTGTAATGGAAGGGACTCGCACCTGACAGGTCCAAGCGTAAATGTGAACTAACAGCGGAGGAAGTTAAACAGACATGAAAGACCATTTGTCATTTCCAATAACAGACCATGTAACAACCACAATGACCAGTGTTCTTTGTTTTTGAGCATGACTTATTTAGAGTTGCTGCCATGCGTCTGTGACCCCAGAGTAAAGTTTCTTTTAAGGCGCACGGCAAGTGTGTTTGCCGAAGCATTATAAGCAGATCAAGCTCTATATTTGTTCACACCTCTTCTGCTGTTCCATAAGGTCAGACCAAAAGAATAAACACAAGAAAATCGAACACCTATACACAATGTAATGCAATGTAATGCAAAAGCCCTGCATTGCAAAAGTCACCCAAAACCTGCTTAAATGTGTTTTGCAGGTTACTAATTTTTTGTGTTCAACTGACACCAGGGAAATTTCGATAGGCATTTTTTTTTTTTTGTATCTATCTATCTTAACTGTAAATGGAAGAGCATTTAGATTATGTTTATTACATGTCTGGTGATAAGATTAACCCTAACGCTAACTACAAAGCTATAAGTAGGACCACTAATGTCTTATCTGGTTATGTGGTCACAGATAAACCTGGTTTCTTATGAGCGCTTCTATTTGAGTCTGTTTTGATGATTTTACTTTTATAAAACTATGATGTATAACTGCTTGTAGGCTTTTGCTTGGTGGTCAAACTTTGATAAGGACCATCCAAATCCTAAAAAAAAGTGTTAACTAGTAGTATATATATATATATATATATATATATATATATATATATATATATATATATATATATATATATATATATATATATATATATGACTTTTGGTCCGATATGTGATATATGATTTGTAACTTAGATGCCATTAGTCAATTTTTCCATTTATTAGCTTTGCCCTCAAGATCTTTTTTTTTTTTTAAATGTGACATCTGCCAATGAAATTAATAAAAAGACATTGATGTCAGACTCATCTCTACTTTACTGCTTAGCAACACCACCTCAAAATACATACAAACACACAGACTTAGACCCACACATAGAATCCACACACACACACACACACACACACACACACACACAATGCACACTCCTTTTCCCCAGGGTTTAAGCTTTGATGTGACGCAGTCCTGAGCCTGCCAAGGAGACTGTATCAGGGTCTCAGCCAAGACTCTTCACCTGCAGCTAGAGACATCTTGTCAGGCCCAAAAGACACACACACGCACACACACACACACACAGACACACACACACACACAAACAAAGTCTATCTGTCTCACACACAAACAGTCATTAAAACAGTCATGCCTTAGATCGCTTACACTGTGTCAGTTCACTGATAAACTATCTGAAGCAGTGTGTGTGAGAGAGACAGGGAGGGCAAATGAGAGAAAAGAGGGAGGTAAAAATTGTGACATTGGGGTCCTAAAACCCAAGTTTATCTACCACCTTACACACACACACACACACACACACACACACACACACACACACACACACGCACACACACACACACGCACACACACACACCCTCCAACATTTTAGATATTCACCTCTGGTCCTTTGAATTTAGGCTCCTTTAAAGCTTCAGACACACACACACTCACCTACACATATTCTATATGGGGTTCTACTGTATATCCCCTTTTCTAGGTGTATGGATCTGATATATAAAGCGCAGTGTGTAGCCCTGAGGACAGGATCGGACAGTGAGAGCAACACAGCTCAGCATGTTTGCTGCAAATCCAATTATTACTCCCCACCTTTGAATTCAAGAGCGGATCCACAGAGTCCTAAAGCAATTATGAGACTTGGTGAGGGAAGGAGAGAGTCACACACAGAGAACGAGCAAGAAAGAAAGAGAGAAACTGGCCAACAGGTTAATTTTGTATTGTTTTTGGTTCATGCCACCATCTTGGTGTTACTGGTACTGAGTTATTTGGTATTAAAATCATTTCATTCATATATCCCATTAAGCCAAAAACTGACAGCACTTTGAAACCCTTAAAATGTGATTGCAGTACGGTAAGTGACTGAAGCATGTGACTGGTGGGGCACCCTTTCATTAGAATCATGAAGAAATATAGCCTACTCATGTATTTAACATGCTTTCAACTCTGGTAGTGAGTTTTTTTTTTTTTTTTTTTTTTTTTTGAATGAGCCAGAAATTGTTGAGAGATGTGTTGTTTTAAGTGACACTAGTGAACAAACTATGAAAAATAACTTGAAACGTACTGAATTTCAAAATTATACAACACACACTAAATTACTACACTGTAGAGTGATACATTGAAAATCCTAAATACATCTAACCCATTTAAAAAAAAAAAAAAACATTGATTCAACATGGATTCAATGCAGGCATACTCCAGTTGCATGACAAAAGATCAGTCGAAGGTTTCATTCTATGGCAGATCTGCTCCATGCTGCACACCATGCCAAAATATGTCAGCAGAAATCATCAGTCTGTTGATCTCTTAAAGTCTGTGTAAAGGCAATTCTGAGATTTCTTTCAAAATGCATTAAATATGTTGGAAAATAGTTGCTAAAAACATGTGAAGATGAACGATATATTACTGAAATGTTGAGTTAGAGGATAAAACAGTTTTTCACCAGTTTTCAGTCCAGGATTTTTTGGGGTGGCTCGATGACACACTGAGGCCACTCTGTGCATACCCCTGCACCTCAAAGCTAGTCATGTCATTTTCTGAGCTCATCTGACACGTTTCAGTCACTTCAAAATTGCTGCTTGACTGCTCCCAAGAGTGGGCATGGCTTCAGCACATTCAGCGGACACGCTTAGATTTTGACACCTAATTTCATAAACTTGTCGATATTTTTAATCATTCAAATTTGGCTGGGTGGATAATAACATTTTCTTCTTTGGTCTGACAAATTCAGAACACATATTTATTCTTACTTTACATGGACTTTAAGTAAATATTTACTAATGACACAAACATGATTCATGTAATATCTCATTTTCCATAATTCTAGACGCTAAAAGTACAGAAATTCTTAACATTGTCATACAGAACCTATGTTAGGGGAATTATTTTCCTCTGCGATGTACACTATACTCTTTGACACAAAGTCAGTCATCTGACTCACCTTAAAGCTGAATTTTATTTTACTGAAGGTACAAATGTGGATTGTTAAAACTGGAATGTGTTTTTCTTTGGGTGGATCTCCAAGTTACTGCGCTCGCCTTAAGCTCTGTCTGTCTGTTACCTGACAAAGTGCCTTCATCAGGAAATGCTACACCAGCACGCCAGGCTTACAATTCAGACCACAGGACATTTGATTGAAACTGTTCATTTAAACATACATTTTTGTCACATTTTGACTGATTAGACAGAGTTCTTCATCAGTCCTTGTCTCAGTGTGTTAAAAGAGTATTCAAATATGAATTTTAGTACATGGAAATCAGAATTCCAGTATTGTGGAAAAAGGCTCAGTCCTGTCTGGGTGAGGTTTTAAGGAATCGTCTTGTTAAACAGACTAAGTACAGAACAATGCCATTGTTGATTTAACGATGATTTGCTGTTAAGCCAGAGCCAAAGCAGATTCCTCCATATAGACAATATGCCATGATCCCCATTCAAACATGTAATACCACAGGGACATAAAAGAAAACTATAGGCCTTATACAATCAAAACTAACAACAACTGCACAACATATTGCTTGTGCTCCATAATCCTGATAAGCAGCCTTTTGATGATGAAGAGACGATCATTGTTGTACAACCCTGAGATGCTTTGAAAGAGCTCCTTGACTTATTTGACTTGGCACCCTCTTCTCTTTGTGACTCATTGCTGTATTTGCATATCAGTTGGGTGGTGGTAAGAAAAAAACAAGGAAAAAAAAAACAAAACAGAAGAGTATTTCACAGAGATTGGCAGCACAGGTACATCAGATGATCAATCACATTGACAGAGCTGAAATAAACAGAATGGAATGAAGATGTGGCGGCCTGTTTGAGAGCCCAGGTGTTTCTCTCCCTGATGCTTATCACTTCTGTTTTATCTGTCACTGTTTTTCTTTTCTTTGTTTTTCTTCTCTCCTTCTCTTTCACTCCTTTACTTTGTCTCCTCCACTATATCTGCTATATATACAAAATGTTTAATAGTCTGTTTTTTTTATTATTATTATTATTTTTTTTTTTTTTGAAAGCTGTTCAAGCTGAACAGCCAGCATTAGAGGCCAAGTTTTGTGCAAGGACGGCAAAAGTCAATATGTGGGCTGTTTTCTTTAAAAAGAACCAATGTCTTTTCAATTGTTATTGACTGATTAATTCCTTAACTCCTTTCTCGTTTTGTTTAGCAAAACTAACTCTTAATAAGAGAAGAGCCGAAATTCTTTGTACAGGAAAGGACTCTGGGCAACCTACCAGGAACTAGTTGCTGGGTTAGGTGTGTACTCACTCAACTAAGCTGCAGATGTTTTGTTGAGTTGTCCCCTGACAAAGCGGAAAAAGCCTTCCAAATCAACTGACTGAATAGAAAAAAAAGAGTCATTAAAAGTAGCAGTAGTTCTAAGAGTAAAAAAATCACAAAAAAACAAAAAAAACAATCTGGCTACCTGTGTTGGAAACAGTCTGATGATTTGCAGCTTTCATTGGTAAAAATTTGCTATATCGAGAGTTAGTTCTTGCTGGTTCGAGAGGCTTATTTCACAGACAATCCCAGATAATTTTCCCAGATAACGTTTGTTTTTTTTGTTCTCGCAGATGAGCAGACCCATTAACCAATGTCACATTAAATTATGCAAACAGTAACATATAGAGCATACAGTCTCTGTGCCAGAGAACTTCTGATGATATTTGAAGAACTCCTCAACAAACACGAGTAACTGAAAAACTGCATGCAGCATTTTGCAGGGTTTACAGGGTGCAATATTATATTACAAAATTATACAAGTCAAATAACATAAGATCAAAGATGTAGCTGAATATTAATAGAAAGGTTAACCAAGACTAGGTTAACTGGTCTATTTTTTTTTACTTCATGGTCACACGTAAACACACTTGCCAACACAAGTACACCTTCTCTCTGTTTCCAGGCTCTCGCTGTCACTTTCCAACACAGGTCATTACAAAGGCAGGGCTGCTCACTCCATGCATACCACTGACCACAGGGAGCACTGGTGTGTGTGCATGTGTATGTGCGTACAGGCTGACGGTTGGCAGCATCAAAAAGCTGTGAATGCACATACAGTACATTTGTGCTTTTGTGAGTGAGTGTGTGTGTGTGTGTGAGAGAGAGAGAGAGAGAGCGCAGCGCTGGGCTGGGCTGGCTGGCTGACTGCTGGGAGTCTCATAAAGCTCTCAGTTTGATGACCAACTGAGCAGTAAATTAATTAATCATCATTTTATGCCTCATCAAGCGCTTTGCCCGCACCTCGCCACGGGAGCCCGTCCCAATTAGCCAACAGCGGAGCCAATTGTTTTGTTTAGCTTAGGTATAAGAGACAGAGAGAGGGAGATAAAACCAGAAAACAGAAAGTGCAGAAAGAGAAGACAAAGAGAGAGAGTGTGCGGATAAGTCAAGAGTGTAGATTGTAAAGTTGGCACAATGGTAAAATAGCAGTCAGTGTATTTATGTGTGTGTGTATTCAAGCGAATGTCGTGCATGTCTGTACATTAGTTATTGCCCCCACATACCCCCTCACCCCACCCCCAACCTCTTTGTGCATGTTTGCATGTGTATGTGCATGTGTGTGTGGGGCAGTAAAAAGAGCGTGTGTGTGAACAAGGGGGAGGGCAGAGGAGGATCTGACAAGCTAATAAATATGTCATCTGTCTGTGTCAAGAGACTGCAGGCCTGCAGACCTGTAAGTAACAGAGACCCACTGGCCAAGACAGGTACACACACACACAGAGAGAGAGAGAGAGAGAGAGAGAGAGAGAGAGAGAGAGAGAGAGAGAGAGAGAGAGAGAGAGAGAGAGAGAGAGAATGTGCTTCTACAGCAACATCCACAGTGACCTGCCCCCTATAGCTACAGTAGTTTATTTAGAGCCAGGTTAGACACAGAAATGATGAGGCAGAGGGCAGTACAGCATGTGCGCGCAGGTGTGTATAGGAATGTGAGGTGAAGACCGGGTTCAATTCATGCACATACAGTTTGTTAATTTAATGATTAGAGGTTGGAGGTGAATGTAATAAAAATGAAATACACATTATATGCATGTGTCTACATTTGGATTTGAGGGTTACTGATAACTTGCATTACCACAAGTAAATTCATCACATGGGAGTAAGTACCTGTGAATGTATGGATTTTGACAGCTTCTGGCTTATTGATCATCATCATACACGGAACAGAACAAAACAATGGTTTAAAGTTGACTTTATTGTAATTATTAACTAAAAACAGCTCCTCTAATTTTGAGCTACTCAGAAATACTTTGTGTACATCTGGAAACATCATTAAAAAAAGCTTGTTTTAATTACAATAGTTTTATTTATTGATCATCATTACACAGGAAACTGCACTCTAAACCGTTTTCTCTCTCACTCTCTGTTGATTTTATCGACAAATATGTACATCTGACATGTTAAGGAAGATTTTTGTCCCTTTTAATTCCTTCAGATTACAAATAAAAAAATGATTAGCTCAAGAAATATGTGTGAAAATGAAAAAAAAAAAGAAAAGAAAAACATTTAGCCTTCCTTAGGGCAGTAGTAGAAGGAAAATAAGCATGTTTTACAAGGCTATTCAAGATGGTGGACAACAAGGACAGATGTCCCACAGACTGCTGGGACCCAAAGTGGCCAATACCAGGTAATCAATTATATTTTCACAGTAAAAAAGTAGGATCCATCATGTAAAGTCTTGTCCTGAACCATGGGAATACCCCCAGCAGGCCTGCAAGAAGACACCTCATCATTTTATCAGGTCTCTGTGTAGGCTGGAACAACTGGTCCCAGTCTGATGTGAAGGATGCAGTCTGTGTAAAAAAAAGCCTGATTGTCACTACACATTTCAGTAATGGGTGACAGAAAGGCAGACAAGATGACATTGTGGCAGTGCAGCCAGGAGGAAGCCAGCAGCCACGCCAGGGGCACGGACGGAGGGATGGATAAGCAGATGTTGTTCATCACCCAGGGGTGGTGGGGGTTGTCTGTGTGCGGGCTTGTGTGAGTATATATGCGTGTGTGTGTGTGTGTGTGTGTGTGTGTGTGTGTGTGTGTTTGAGGAGTCAAAGGGTTGAGGTGGTACATGAGTGTGTATGAGTGAGCATACATGTATGCAACTGTGTGTTTGCGTGCATGTGAAAATGCCTGTGTACCAGCAAGTGAGTGCATGCAACGCTGTATGTGTGTCCGTCCCAGTGTCTGTGTGCATGTGCAAGTGTGTATTCCAGCATCCACAAAGTGCTTGAGGGAGAGGCACCTACAAAAGGCATCTGGCAAGGAGAGCCAAAACAACAAAGGTAACCTTGCCTCTAGTAATGTACTCTGTGTTCAGCCACTGTAGTGGAGGAAAGTGTAATGTGCTGTGTGTTGACCTGTGTGTGTGAGTTTTCATGGTGTTTATGTCTATTGAGTACTTTTTGTGTCTCTGTCTGCAACTTTGAAAGTGATGCACAGATGTACATAAAGATGTAAGACGCTATATGTATTCTAAATAATGAAATGCTCAGTATCGCTATAATCTATAATCTAGATTTCTTAAAACAATCTGTATTTTTTAAACAATAGTCAAGTCATCTACACTTAAAAATGCTTGATTTATTCTGAAAACATTATGAATGTAATTTACATTTTTTCTTCTTCTTTTTTTTTTTTTCTAGAAGTAGGAGTTTGCATTAAGGACTTGAAGATTGGCAAGAAATGGTAATCGGCTGGTATTGTCGCCACTACATAATTAAAGTTAATGCTTTCATGGTGTCCCAATTACACCTGACATTACATGCAACCAGTGTCTGGATTTCTACCATGAGAAGGAAAAGCATGTTAATGCACGGTGGTTAATTCATTGTGATTGGAAAGGCATCAAACTTGAAAGGTCACCTAGCTCCACTTCTTCCTGCTAGTTTAAACAACCATGCAGCAAAAGCTTCAAGTAGTAGCATAAGCTACTGTTTGTCTAGATTGCTGAGTATAGTTCAGTCACTATGCCTATGTCAATAATTGGGACTTGCCAAGAGACTGCAGATGCTATTTGCTTTAAGCTCACAATGGTACAATACACCAAATGATAATATGAAAAGATAAATAAAATAATACCTAACAGAATTTTTTTAAAGAGGGTTCCACTTAGATGGGTTTCTGATCAATATCACAGAGACAGTAGTGGCCCTGTGAAAAGGATACAGTACACCAAACACAAATAGAGAAACTGTTCTGTAATCACAAACTGGTGATTCCAGTTATGTGGTTATGTGTTATGGGTTTGTTTTATTTATTTTCTTGGCCATGCATTTCACTTTAGTCATCTATGTTCTTTGGCATGATTTCAAATAAACAGTTCCTTGCTTTTTTTGGCATCAAATGAAGCACTTCATCTAAACAAAGAAGCATGTCATTGATGTACGTAACCCTTCATTTAAAATAAATTAAAAAAAAAAAAATAAAAAAATAAAAACAACCTTTAAATGAAGGCAATTTTTTTAAGTAACACGTGAAGATCACTAGCACAGCAATCTTTCTCTTGCTGACAAAGCTGAAACCTATACTTGTTTGATAATGTGTTTTTATTAAGGCCTTGGTTTGGGGTGATAACTTCAAATGCTTTTGGATGGCGATCACAGTAAATTCAGTGTATGATGCGAGGTTTATGATCATCTCAAGTGCATCAGAGTAAGTTTAAAATGGTGCAATTAACTTCAGACTCCTTCCCGTCAGGCTCATTTTTCTCCATCATCATGAGTGAATTCTTGATTTCAGAGAAGTGCGGTTTGACCCTCATCAAAATCCTGAACATCACTGAAGTGCTCCAGAAACAGATCTGCTGAAGATCACATGGTATCGAAAAATCATTTAAGAAATATGGTAAAAGAAAATGACACCTGACAGTTCACTAATTGGCCATTTCTGATTTCAAAGAGCCCCACTCGATCTTCCCCTCACAAAGATTCTGATTGACAGCCGGTTCATGGTGGAAGTGTGGGAACTGCTCCTCCTACATCCTTTTCATGTCTCTGTTATCGCCTTGAGAATTTTCTCCTGCTAGAGATAAATTTACTGCGGGAAAAAAAATGTATCTTCGCCATCTGAGCTTATCTTTCCATCAAATATCCTGCTGGAGAAGTGTTGGTGGTAGAGCGTGTGCAGGTGGGGAGGTTATCAAACTCTGGGTGTGAGGCAATGTTCGACACAGTCAAACTACCCTGATGCCCTGCGTAGTGATTTGTCAAAATGAATTGTGGTCAGGAATCTTATTAATAACTTTACAGGGGAAAAAGAAGTCACCGCTCTCTCATGTCTCTGCTTGTTTCACTCATCTCTCATCTGTTGTTCTCCTTCCATGACTAAATGAGATTTCAAAGGTGGAAAGCTTTGATGCACCTCCGTCATTCATTGTGCTGCCTCTAAAATCTGTGTTCCTGTGTGTTTTACAGTACTTAAGTCCATTAAAAATGTGCAGTGATTTAGTCCATCGTTTATTTTACAACAAATCAAATCAATAAATCTTTCCCCCCACTTTCTTTCTTTTTTCTTTCTTGTCTTTCTTCTCTCACCAGACCTCTGTGGTGGGTTTGAAATGCTTCTCAATGAAATGCGTTGAATTCCCTTGCAGGCAAAAAGCACCATCTCAGCTGCAGGGCTTTGATAAATCGCCGGCCAGGTGCTGCTCCAATTTGTCTTCATCATTAATTTTTACTGGGCTGTAACCTATCTGTCATTGAGCAGAACCCCTAAGCAGAGGTTTTGATGTGTTCACGTGTGTGCGCACTTGCTTAAACCCTCCATTAATTGAATGGGCCTGAGGCAGTTGGAAGAAAAGTGAACAAGAAACACCTTTTTTTTCTTCCGTTTTTTTTTTTTTCTCTTGTGTGTGTATTTTCAGTGTAGATTGTCAAGGATGGCAACCAATATCATACAGTCAGATCTGTATCATCGTTACACTTGATCAATATTGACGGAACTTCCCAGCATTAGTGTGCTTGTTGGCTTGTTGTTGGCTAGTCCATCACAAACTTTGAGAGTTACCACATTGTAGCTGTTCACAAGATGCTGGTGTGTATTGTCCTGCGTATGTGAGAAAGTGCATGCTGTACTTTCTGTGTGTGTATTTCAAACCTGACTTGCAGGATCTCCAGATCTCCAGATCTCCTGTTGGCAGACATCTCAACTTTGAGGGAAATAATTCTGACAATTTATATTTAGAGGTAGGTGATCCATTGCTTAGTCAATAAGAAGGTGTTTGCGGTGGGTGGAGGAATGCAGGTATTATCGGTTGTGTCATTTCAGGTGCTTATTGTGGAGCTAATATAATATGGCGTGATCTCAATCTGATGATGTACGTGTGTCACACCAGGGAAAGTTTGGGTGTGTGTGTTTGTATATCACATGGAAGGCGTGGTTTATGAGGAGGAGATAGAGATGAAGGAGGACAATGGGATGGTAAACGATAAGTGTCTCTTTAACACGCACGCACACACACACACACACACACACACACACACACTACCTAATTCATGCCTGCAGACACACTTCTGGGTAGCTAGGACTCTATGTTATCTGCCACAGCCTGCAGATTCTTAGAAAATCCTGGTTCCCTAGGTTGTGTGTGTGCTCATGTGTGTCAAGAAAAAGGCAGAGAGGATTCTAACAGTGTCCTGCATCCATCTGTCCATCTACATTGCAAAGCACACATGAGGCAACTGACAGTGGAAAAAGTCAGAGAAGGGTGAAGAGGGCTTGGGACATGGGACAGTGGATGGATGCTTCCTCAAGCTGGATGGTTTGTGTGTGAAGAAATGAAGAACACAGATATCTTATATGCTATATGCTATTCCGAGGGTCTATAACAGATACATGATAGTCCATAAAGTCAATGAGGCCTTGGTTGAGTCTAAAAAACATGTATCTTGGCCGGGTGCTAAGATGAAGTGTAACTGTTGTTTCTATTCCTGAAAAAACACATAAAACATATATGCATATATATGATAGTTTTATGTTTATTTTTACACATCTTTGTTGTCCTTGGTTTTAGTTGTGCCGATGTCTATCCATCTTCCTGTTAATTGTTCTTGGAATTGTGTGTAAGACCACAGAGCAATGTCAAACTAGACTCAAATTCCTTGTATGTGTACACTGGTTCATATATTTGGCCAGTAAAGCTGCTTTTGATTCTTATTGTGAGGATTACCTTAAAATTGAATTAGGTACCTGGCAGTTTCAATGTCCCTGGGTTCCTTTTTTCACATAACTTCACATATTGTTTCTTTGTACCTACATGTATGCGTCAGTATATAATATACTGGTACACTGTTAGTACAAAACATTACACTGTAAAGTGGGGAAAATTACTCTGTACATTGTGGGCTGTAATTTGAATATATCGTATAAATGCATCATGTTCTAGGTTGATGTAAGTTGCCTGATCAGTTTTCATATGAATATTGCATTACACGCTATTATATACAGTATATCATATTGTTAATGAAGCCCACAGATAACAAAACTATTGCATTTTGAATTATTAGATTTGGAAGTTTTGAATTGGTTGAGGGGGTTAGACAAAGGGGGACTTTATTATTGCATTAAATGGCCTTAATCACTTTAATGTTTAAAATGATTGTTTAAATTATTTTCCACAATGTTTTCAGATCTTTGTCAGCATTCCAAGTGATACATCTGGACATGTTAAAGCTGGAGGGAAACAATGGTTTCAGTTTGAACTTTGACCTGTTTAACCCGGTCCCTGTGAATATTCCATAAATATTCAAAATGAAGAACACAGCAGCACAGTGTGGTTTGATGATCAAAGCTGAATGCTGAAGACATACAGGAACATCAATTATATATTATACATTCAAACATTATCAAAGAGGCAGCGTGGCAATCGACAGTGAATTTAAACAAAGGCGTTCTTCCACCATTCTGTTAATCGGCACTGACGGTTAATGAAGTTTTAATTTACACCTAATCAGATCTTGTAAGCCATGCCCAGTCGCCTCGGACTGTATAGGGAGGCAGACCAAAAGACTGGTTCCTCAGAGACCACCACTCCACTCTCATTAATGTTCAGAGGTCTCTGCTCCTCCTTGTTGGCATAGGACTCTTCAAATGTATGCTTAGAATAAATCAGCCTGTAATTTAAATGTTATTTTTATGTCAGATCCTCTTTGTTACATGGTTAACAAATGAGACTGATAGGTAAAATGGGAAAAAGACATAGGCTATACATATGTAAGGCCACCAGCTGAATTTGAAACGTCACGTTTGCACTGAAACCAGATGGGATACCAATAATTTATAGGTCTTTACTTTGCACACATTATTTTCCTGATGTCTGACAGTTGTTGCAGGAATGCCAAAAGACACAAAGGCAGTTGACTTAGACAAAAAAAGGGGGAAAAGTGGAAGCTTCAAATTATGTAAATTATCTTTAACAACAATAACAAAGGCTTTTCTTTTTGTCTTCAAAAATTAATACTCAACTTTCCAATCTCTCATAAGAGTAATGTCAAGTGGTTGCAATAAGACCACAGGATTATTCACATGTATATTTGTTTATGTATTCATACAACTAACTATGAACCACTGAACACACTTACTTAGGTTGCAGCCATATGAATCCAAAATTACAAAAAAAAAAAAAAATATATATATATATATATATATATATATATACTGTGTTTTTACTGCCATAAAGTTCAAAAGGATACAGAAATAATTACATCATGATAGTGATTTGTAAAATCACGACAAGCAAACAACTTTGGAAATGCTCGTTACAGAGTTTGGATGCATGAGGGCTATGCTAACTTATTTTATAGTAAAGCAAACACATAGCATGTGTTTATAACATAAACATATTTTCATCCTCACATATTTTACTTACTAGGTAGTCCAACTTTCTTTGCTTACTTTTCTCCAAACAATTTCCTTTTTTGTCCAGTCTCTGTAAATATGGAGAAGTATCATAGATCTCTTGGTGCCCACAGATAATAATATACAATAACAACAGTGGATGTATGCACCAAGGGTGAAGATAAATCCACTTTTTAATCCCCAAAGTTTAAAAAATAAAATTTGAGCTCTCCTCCCTCCCACTGGTAAACGGCTCCAGATCAGAGCAGAATCTGGGTGTTTATTCCTCAAGAATCTCTGGCTCTGCCCCTGCCATCTCTTTCTCAAGCCCTCCAAGCCTTCAACAGCTGTCAGTCGGCTGGCAGAAGCTCCAGCCTTCTCCTCCACCCGAGTCTACTTCTTTGCCCTCATGTTGGACTGAGGGCAGACAGATCGCGACAGTGACTCACTATTGCCTCTGGAGGCACAAGTGGTATTGCAAGAAAGTACAGGCAGAAGCTCTGTGGTTAGCATGCTAATTTCAGTAATACTTAGATGTCTTTGACATAATGTCCTAGCAGTTCTGTTCTTTTGGTGATAGTTCTTTAGCTATAGCATTCTTCAACTAAATATACAAACATGCATACATGTGACCCATATTAATTCATTAATTAATATATGTGTTGATATAAACTTGCAGAATATGACAGAAATGGAATGTAGCGTGCATAACTGTTTCCAGTCTGTGTTCACCTGAAAATAAGAATCATAATGTTATGAAGGGGGCAGAGCAGAATTTATTAATTAATATGGGAATTAACCACAATTATATTGTGACTCAAAATCACAATATTCTACTGAGAAAGTTCAGGAAAAAAAAAAAATCAAAATAGGAAAGGAACAAACATGAAATCATCAGCATATTCCATAAAAAGGTACCCAAAGGTTTATTTAAGATTCCCACATCCTTTGTATCAAAGTACATTTGTATTTAGTGAGATCATTATGTTCTCTCACAATATTGGGCTAGTTAAAACTGATAATGCAAAACCACGTGCAAGTTACTAAAACTGAAGTACAAAATTCTCTGTTCAGCCATGATATGTGAAACTTTACCCGAAATGTTTCTTTTAGCTATTTTCCACAGTGTACAAAACAGTGTGTTACTGAATGTTATGAACTCCTCGAAATAACTTGTCAGCTGTAACAATGTGTGTGTCACATGATCCATATTCCAAGACTGAAAATGCTTTCAATTCTTTGAAGTAAATATCTTTATTTTTATACACTCTGTTTCAGACTTCTAAAGCTTTGGTGACACACATGGTGAAGAAAGGCATTTCTTTTCAATCACGTGCTGTGCCCGCCTGAAACAAGTGGGTGTGTGTAGCAAGAAGACACTCATTTTCTTCTTCCCATTTTCCCCTCCTGAAATTCTTGTTTTATCTTCTTAATCTTTCTCTCTTTCACAAACACACACAAGTACACTCAACCATATCCCACACATTAATTATCACACCTAGATCGACTTCTATGAACATTACCGCTGACACCTCATTTGCTGGGAAAAATAAATAGTAGCCTGTTGGAGACGTTTCTTCCCAGCCGACGACAAAGCGAGCCTGAGTTTGAGTTGTTTTCATTTGGCACAGTAAACACTTATGAGTGTGGTACTATCAACCTGGCAGCCAAATAACAAAGATGGGCTAAAAAGATTGAAGTCAGGTGAAGGCATTTCACTTGAGGTTGCACTGACATGCTTTTAATTAAAGCTTTCCCACACATCTCTGTTCCAAAGACCCGCAAGGCAAAATGAATCATTATGTGCTGTGTGTATAAATGTGTAAATGTTGGACTGAAAGTCAAAAAAGGTTTTTATTTTTCAGAGTTTTGACAGTAATGCAGAGTTTTTATACAACCAGGTAGTATTGGAAGAAGGATAAACCATTAATGATGCTTTATAAAATGCTGAAACCACATTTGGTTGCAAAAATAGAAGAAATTACATGAATCATTCAATAATAATAACATGAATAATTAGTCCCAAAATCTATATTGTTTATTTTTCTATTCTTTACACAATTTAATAAGAGTTCATTAGTCAAGTCAATGGTTTTATTGATCTGATATTTAAAAAAAATCCTAAAACAAAATTTGCCATACTTTTTTTTCATGTTGAGGTGGATATGTGAACACCAGAGTTTTATATAACCAAACTTTTCACAGTTCCTGCTAAGAAAAAAAAAAAGCTGGGTGATGTATATGAATGGCAGAGTCTGAATGTCAAGCCTAACCTTTAACAGTGGTCATATGCAAGAGTAAAGCATGCAGTATGTTGTGAATATCATTTTTAAAAAACATAGTGTTCTATAGTGTGTTCTGGAAACTGATTTAAAAATAGAAATCCCTCTCGTCCTCCGTAAGTGTGCATTCTGACCTATAAAACAACCCCATCTTTCATCCCAGTCACCTACGCTTGAATAACAGTGTATGTTTCCTTGATATTTGATCTGCTCTGTGGGCTCTCTTGCTGATTTTTGGTCTCCTCTCAGATGTGATTCAGTGGCTCATATAAGTCATACCCCTCATAGGCCAAATGTCCTAACTGCATACTTTCTCATGAGATGGAGAACTCAATATGTGTGTAGTGTGAAATCTACGATATGTCCTAGCAGCCCCATCAGCTGTGCCGTTCATTCACATACTGTATTGTTGACTCAAAATAAAGATGGTTTGGTTTCGCTCTTCGTAAAGACAAGGAGAGAGATGCTAGATCAGATTCCAGTTAAGATACTGTCAACTGCAAAGTGTATTCTCCAAGGAACATCACATTTGGGATCTTTGAGATGTGTGCTGGTGGAGAATGGTCATCGCATGAAATAGAATATCATCTGGTTTCTTGGAGATGGACTGAGATGGGAAAATGTGTAGCCTCCCAGTGTGGTCGACCTTTGTTTTACAACCAGTACTTTCCCCAGTGTCTGCTACTGTGAAAGTTTATAATCCTCTACCACGATATGACATCTGTTGTTAAATCTTTTCCTCATCTCGTACAAAACTTGACTCTTTGAGTGTACTTGCTGCACAGCTGCATGCCAATCTGAGATTTGCCCCGGACTTACTAGAACTCCATTTACTGACACAGTACCTCAGAGTTAACACTGCCACGAGGTCAAGAACAGTTCCTCATTAAAGTCGTATGTTTTAAAGTAGAGTGCTTGTTCTGCTAGTGTTGCGTGTATGGCATATATGAATACAAGAGCGAAGCAATGTAAGTGCTACATTTAAATGTCGCTGCATGTGAAGTTTCTGTGGGAAACCAAGAAATATCAACAACATTGCCTTGTCTTTTAGTGTAAGAATGTTTCTGAGGACAAAATATCTGATTAAAAATTAAGGCATCTAGCTGACACCATAATTACAAAAAAATCTACACTGACTAAGCATGTAAACAGTCCATCACCAAGAATTGAGACATTATTAAGGTAAGTAGGGTTGAGGGATTTTAGCTTTCAGTCCTTTAGCAGCATAAGATTTATAAAAATGCTGCACCATGCTTAGTCTGGCATATTAAAAGCACTTTGGGATTAAGCATTTAGTAAAGCATAAAGCATAGCTTTATAACAGTTGAGTGAGGCATCTCTCTTTCTCTCTCCCTCTCTCTCTCCCTCTCCCTCTCTCGACTTCTGCTCATTCAAACAGAAGTAACAGCAACTGCCAGCAACACATTTTGACATCTGCTGTTGGTGGCAGTATTTCATGACAAACATCCACACTGCCTGTCTACATCCACATTTGACACGAATGTGTAGCCGTCATCACCGCTTCCACAAAACAGCTACAGGCTGGTAAGCCGCATATCCTATTTTTGACCGCAGCCGATAATTCTTGCAAAAACCAGAGAGTCAATATTTTATCACAGGGGTACAGCAAACACATGCAGATGCATTGTTGGTATGTTTTCCTCTTAAATATTGATTCCTAAGCCACTCTGCAGCCATCTGGTCTGTGGAGTATATTCTGCATAAAACACAAACACACACTCTCTCGCACTTGCGCACACACAGGTGCACGCAAACACGCGCACACACATGTGCACATGCACTCTCTCTCACACACACGCAAAATGTGCACACGGACATAAGTCTTTCTTGCCAGCATGCACACACAAAGACACGCAAGGACACACACTTACACTCTCCTGACACAAGTCCTTGCTCAGAGGGAAGCCTTCTTTCCAAAGATGAGCAACAAAACACATGAAAGGAAGGCCAATTTGTTTTGTCCTGGACTCCAAAAGTCATTTTACATGTCCACCCTAAACTGCAGCCATGTTGCCTGCAACAATCGCCTTGTTCCACTCATTTCCCTCTTTGTCTGTATGTCACCACAGAAGTGCCTTTGGACAGCTTTGAGCTGCAGATGTTGTTGCAGCACCTCCTTCCTCCTATACAAGCACTTTTTTTCGTCAGCGTAATTGTATTAGAATGCACCTCCAATCCTCTGTAACAGAAAGATGTAAGCCGCTTCGCTTGCTTGTGGAGGGATCAACAGTCTCTCCTTTAAAAGCCTTGCAAAGCTGTGCGTGTGTGTGCAAGTGTGTGTGTACATATACATGCACAGTTGTATGTGTACACAGAATGTGCACTCTGTAACACACATTCCTTCACCCCAAACACAAACACACACACAATCACAGAGTTTAAGCAGAACCACCTCTGTGTGGTGTGATTAGGTATAGCTGTTGCTGAATTGTGCTGAGCACAGCCAGGGCATTTCTGAGGATTGGGTTGCCCTGTCTCCACACAGAGAGAGAGAGAACACACACACACACACACACACACACAGAGCCTGTCTGTCTCCACCTTGTCTTTAGCCAGTCGCCAGGAAGCAGCTGGCCTGAATATCTGAGTGCCTTTAATGAATTGAAATCTTTTGGGTGCTAGGATTCAGTGATTAAATGCAATAAGACTAATATTCCTGTGTGGGTTGAGAGTCGAAAGAGGATTGTCCTCAGAGAGGGAGAGAGGAAGACAGAGGAGTGTGCTTGGCAAAGTGCAGTCCCACAACCCCCAGCCTCCCACCTCTTGGGGAATAACCCTTTTCGGGGCAGAGGGAGAGTACAATTGGAGCTTTCGAAGAGGAAGAGGAGGGAGGGGGAAACGTTTGTCGTTGCATGGAGGAGATAGGGGCAGCTGTGACTTTGTCTTGAAGATGTTGTGAGGAAGACGCAATAAGGAACACTGTAGTGAGGTGATGATTTAAAACCCTTCAAATTGTCTTGTTGTTCAAAGATGCTACACAAATGAGCTTGCATTGTTTTACCTGATGCCGTTTGGCCCTTTCAAACAGAATGCAACAAAAGCAGCACTGCACTATAAAATCCATTATCTCCAGTGGCTTGCACCACATCACAATTTTTCACTGCATCAAGAAAAGCACGGTGCCCATGTCAGTGTACCATCCGCACACTTGAACCCAAAGTTCAACCAGGTAGAACTTTGGCCATGGAGTGGGGTGAACCCCACGGCGAGCACCATGCCAATCGCATTGTGTCTGAAAGGGCCATTAGTCTTGCTCAAATATCACCTTGACTGGCATCCGGGGTGCACACAAGTAAAACACTCCACATTCAACCACCATCGCATACCTGCCATTTTGTTCATTGTGGGAAGCCATTGAGGGATTACCTGTTGGCCAGAGTGCCTGTACACACATTGTGAGGAGGTTTGGAGGGAAAGCCTGAACTGGCAGAACAGGGGAAAAGACAAGTTTAATTATACAGAGTCAGAGATAGTTAATGGCTAGCATTAGATTTTTCCAAGGACTTTTGTCATTGAAGTTAACGTGATCCATTTTCAGTTTTTTTCTAAAACTACTTTATTTGTAATTAACAGACATTAAATCTGTCAATTGCTAAGGTTTCTCCACCTCACCATTTATGTCTGACACCAATTCAGGAAGTATCGTGGTCTTTAGGTAGAAAATGGTTTGGAGGTAGAGGTGTTGATTGGGCATATAGCATGTCAGACTTTCATACAGGAGACTAGATTTATCCTCCATGACAGTGTTTGTAGTCAGCACAATTGACATTCATGTTTCTCTCAATTATAAAATATTTTCTTTGTTGTGTAACCTTAACTATACCCTACTCATGACCAAGTGTTTTAGTCATCTAAATTAAACCATACTGTAATCATATTTTATTTATATTAACAATACTTATCTAACTTGGTAGATTTTAAATAGGGTTGTTCTGAAAGCATTACTTATCTGAAAATTTCAAATGGACTTGCATGGAACTTAAAATGGTAATCATGGTAATATTTGGATTTGCAGTCAAGAAAATGCACCCTGCTTGTCTGTTATCCAGGTCATATCTTGCAGTTGAAGTAACTGGACTTGCTCTTTGGTCTTATCAATTTTTCCAACTCATCCAAGAGGCTTCTTCAGCTGTCTTTGATTCATTACATTTAGATCTAATTTGAAGTGATGCAACATGTTTAAAGAGTATTCCTAAAGTGAACATTTTGGCAGATGATAAATAGTGCCTCGAACTGTGCTTCAAGGCATGTCTTCCAGGTTTTTTTCATTAAACGAGCATCTTGGGACACAGTTTTTCTTCAATACATTTACATTTAATGCTGTTTGATTTGCACGCTATCCCATTACTCAGTGAAAGTAGTTGAGGTTAAAAGCTGTAAAATCAAGTGAAAAGTCATGACACTAAAGTGTGCGCTTAAAGCAAAGCTTCATTTAATTAGCCGACAAGTCTGACAGATACTATTTAACATGAATCACTTCACTGATATGTCTCGCAGAGTACGTGATGGGAAAAAAGGTTCTGTACAGACGTGTTGAGCTCATTTATAAAACACTCCAGACAGACAGGAGGAGAAAACGTGGTTTTCTCATGTCTGCCTCATCCACTTGTTGGACTCACTGATCTCAAAAGCTGACAGTTCGCAATTCAGGGTGGAGGTTTAACTGAGTGTTAACTGCACTTAGACGCACATCACAGCATGTCGAGAAGCAGTCGGATACTTTGGATATATGGAACACATGGAAACACAAACACCTTCGCACACACATTGCCCAAATAGAAAAAAAAAAAATGTTGTAACTTGAGATTAAATCACATCCGGGGGGCTTAAATAAATCATGCACAAGTGCAGCAATAAAATGGATCTTGAAAGTTTTTGTATTATGCAAGGTTTTCAGTATGTTGTAACTCTTTTTTTTAATTTCATTTACATGTCAGAGACATGATAGTGCCTACATTAAAACAGTATAATTGTATGGGTATTTCTTTATTTACTGTGGGAGGAGAAACAAGTCACTAAAACCAGATTTGCTGGATTTAACTTCCCTGTCACTTTGTCCTCTCTTTATTTTTATAGGCCCACAAAAATGTGTGGTTAAACACTATATTATTGTTATTGATGGGCTGTAGTGTCACTCTTGACTAGGTCTTATACTAACATGACAGAATGCCCAGAGTGTTCTGTTTTTGTCAGTGCGTGTGTGCGTGTAGGGTGTGTGTGTGTGCCTGCACATGCCGTACTGCTTGTATTTTATGTATGTATGAATCTTGAATATACATTTATGTCCAAGTTAACACAGAGTGAGTCTTTACAGTTTGTGTGTGTGACAAAATAATAAAAAGATGGGCAGTGGTAACAACAGCATCCTTTAACTGTTCTTAACCTGTCGCCACTCTGTCATTCATACCGTTTCTTACTTTTAAGCCAGTCCAACAATGTGTGCTTATGAATGAAATTTCAAATAAAATACAGATGTAAACATCCTCATATTGATGTTCTAACTAATCTAAATACCATATGATCATGAAGTGATCTGTCTGTCTGTGTTGTTTTCCATTTGTAAACACACATCCATATATCAGTTCTTTGTGGTCTTTTTGATGACATTAAAACACCTACCAACAACATGTGATTTACTGATATCTGAGAGGGGCACTATATTTGTATATTTACATGTGTTAATAATGGACAATAGTGAAATGTAAGATGGCAAAATGGTTGTGTGCAATAACAAGTCGTATTGTTACATCAGTACTGTTATTATACCAGGACCTACTGTATAGGACAACAATAAGAAGATAAGAACACTAACAAACAAAAGCATCTATGTTGTTTTATGTATTTGCATACGTGCACAAACCACCGTAGACATACACACACTCTTACAAAGTCACACATGTCTTTCGCGTCTCACCTTTTACAATCACCTTTACAGGAGTTTGCAGGGCTGCCTCCAATGCGGCCTTCCAGTTTTTGCCTGATTTATAGCCCAAAGGTGCAGTCCACTACTCTGAAGTGTTTACTCACCACAGGCATTAAACATAACTGTCAATTAGGAGTGGAAGTCAGGGCTCCTAATGGCCTTGTTTAGACTGTCGTGTGTACAAGCATTAGCGTCTCTCAGTCTGAGAGTGTGTGTGTGAGTGTGTGTGTGCGATAGAGTAGGGAGTGAGAAGCATGCGAGAATAAGCATGTATATGTACCTTTGTGTGTGTGCACGAGTGTGTCAAAATTCTGCACAGCTTACTCGCCTTGATCATCCAGAGTAGTGAACATTTCACCTGACACCTTTATGAGAGGACAGGACCCCGGACTCATTTTTAAAGTCCCCTGTCCACTTTGATGTGCGTTATTAAACACACCTGCACCTGATTTGTACGCCGCTTTCTTTCGTCTCTCACTCTCCCCTGGATATTAGTGCTACTTACGCTTAAGTCTGAACATCAGCAGTATTTATGGTTAGGTCTTAATGGGTGGATTTACCATGAAAGATATAAGAGTGTCAGACAGGGTGGAATTAAAGAAAGGTTCAATCAAAGGGTAACAATTCTTTTTTAGACTGTTTTGCTCACATTTATTCTTTTTTTTTCATCTCATAAAGTACTACAAATGTGCTTTGAAAAATAATTAGAATTGTTGCTGAGCACTGGTTTATACAAAGCCTATTAAAGTGTAAAGTTTACACATTTCAATTTCAACTGGATAACATACATTTCTGGTGGATCATATCCAGGAAACATGTTCTTTTGTAATTTTCTCTCAATGGATTATCTATGGAGGTAACTGTGTTAATGGCTAATTATTCTACCTTGTGTCTGCCCATGAGACGTACAGTAAGTGGAAGTCTACTGTCAAGCGATATGCAAGTTGAATTTCAGTGTCATTTCTCTTCTAAACCTTTTGCATCTGTAGCTAATTCATCAGTTCCTACAGGTCTTACTCAACATACCACCCCATTAACGACTTCACTTACTGTTGTGAATCATAATAAACCATCTATTGTGATAATAAAACTTTAGCTGCATTAACTTCCTGTTGGGGAGCATGCAGGTGTGCGTCAGAGATTAATGTCTGAAGCATTTTGGAGGAGAAAGGGTTGATGGGAGGATAAAGGATACAAAGAGCTCATGAATTATCTGCATATACGAGCTGCTTATTTGATCAACGATAAGGGGAATGAGTCCACTTGCTCTCCAGTCTACGCTCACATGAAGCCTATGAGCCTTGCGATACCATCAATTTAGCTTTCAATGACAACTAGTCCTTAGCATGGATGAACACACCCTCTTTAGTAAGCTATACGATAGGATTATGACTGTATTTGATATGCAATGCATGGAATTAAAGAATATCTAGATAAGTTTAAATTGTTCCCTTGCTCTGAAGCATAGGCTTATAGGCCTTATACTCTACAGTAGACTCTGCAATACAGTAAATTGTCTGTTTTGCCCTTGAGGATCAATATCTAGGCTGTCAAGGGCACCATAGTTTCTTCTGCTAATGGTTCAACAGAGCAGGTTCTTCAAAAGGGACGGAAATGCCTCTGTACAATTGTGACTAATTGTGGCATAAATTCACAATCGTTTCATAACGGGCTTCACAGCTTGAGGTTTGTCATGTGCAATGGACGCCTTGCTCCCATTTTCACCTGCCATTGCTCTCAATCAAACAAAGAGGAGGGGTGGAAGTTTCTTTTCATGTGTTCAAAGGCGACTGGTTGCTGAGCAATTTTTTTTTTTAACAGAAACAATAACTCTCTTTATTGAGAACAAATGTTGACATTTGGAGGGTGCAGCAGCGGGTGAGAGGAAGGGAGGGAGAGAGAGGCAGGGCCCCTGTGTGCTTTGGAGAGTGCCTCTGGTGCTATTTGACAACAGTGCTGAGTCCTCGGGGAGCCCACCTGAGAATAAAGCATGCATTTCAATAAATCAACTCCTAATGAAAGCAGTTTGGGCTGAAGAAGAAGAAACTGGCCAGGGGCTATAACTTGCATGACTTCTATATTGGCTGCCAGTGAAGTCATGGTAAATAGAAAGGTGAGCAAAGTATATCAGTATCAGGCAGTGCTGATCAAAAGGAGAACTGCCAATTTAAACAAAAATCCATATCATCTCTGAATGTTTGTCTTTTTCCTTAAAAGACCTTACTTTCATCATATTTCTGACAGTGTGACACTATTCACTTTAAACTACACAATGAATTTATGTTGTAAAGACTTCTGTCAGCCTAAAAGGTGCGTCAACTGAGTTTAGGTGAGTTTTCCCTCCACTGCATCCCTGGTGGCAACCAAATATTACTTCCTTGGATGAGACAGGGCGAGGAGGGGGAAGAGAGGGAGGAGGAAAACCAAGGTGAAAGGGAGTCCCTTGAGATTTGAACAACACTCAAGCTCAAATTCAACTGGAAAATGAAGGATTAGCTTTTAGTCTGGCTGGAAGCGATGATGGAGGCCTCCTCTTGGAGGATGGGAATATTATATATTTGATCTTTGAGTATTTCACACTCGAAAAGGCCACAAATGTGGGCGGCCATAAATATTAGAATTCATTCTCTAAATCATAAAAGATGAATAAAAAAATCAATTTTAAATGGTGCATAATAATAATAATAATAATAATAATAATAATAATAATAATTTATTTTCTTGGAACTGAGTTGTTTTTTTTCCCCCCATAAATTGTTTAATTAGCTGTGTCCTAAAGCCGCTGCAATAACCAAGCCATGATGAAAAGCAGAGGAAAGCCTGTCCGATTAGGGCCCATCACACAGCCCATTGGAGCTGGCAGATGCTTAGATAGACTTTTATGGATTGCTCAATGCCGTGCCGTAATGAAGCAGGCAGGGCTGACCCATCCTGAACCAGGCTAAAAAGCTCCAGGGACGGGCCCCGCTGGGAGCCCATAATGCCCGATGCGTCCCACGGCTGTATTAATCACACTGAAAAATAAATGTGTGGCATGGCGAAGGGGAGAGGGGGGGAAACGGGAGAAAAATGAAATAAGTATGTCGTTTATCCCAATCAAGGTCGTGAATATGTGGCCGAGGGAGATTCCCTGACCAGAATGAGGCCCTAAAAGAAAATGATGGTCCATTTAGGAAGAATGGATTGTGCAATCTGTGGAAACTCATAATGTTTATGAAAAGCGAGATTCATCAAACATTTCCCATCTGCGTTTGAGTGACAAAATAAAAGAACAATGAGCAGAGTGAATAAAAAATGCCCCAGTGTTAAATACAGGTCTGGTATGAATAAAAGAATGACTCCCCAAGATTGATGTAATAGTTGGGAAAACAGTTTAATATTTTCTCCTTTGAATAATGAATATCATACCCCGCCAGTACATCAATACCGGCGCGTTTTATTTTATTTACATTCAAAGATATAAATTAGTAAAAGTTCTCCTGATAACAAGATTGTGTAGCTTTTTTTCCCAAATGCGTCTCAAATAAAAACCGTCCATAATATATATATTTACAAAACAAACAGACGATGTCAGTTTCCCATTTTTTGCAATACAACTTGCATAAATTATAGGCATCATTTCGCCATCATTTAAAAAAATAAATATCAAATGTAGGCTATTCCACTTTGAAGTCCTCAACTTCACTTCAGTTCCGTCCGCTTTGCGTCCCAGGACACCTCCTTTTACAAATACAATTTCACAGAAAGGCCAAATTATGTTTTCCACACGTAAATATACTAAAATAATATACCGTGGCAAATAAGCAAACTATAGGAACCTGAGAAATAACATGTAAAATCACATATAATGGGAGATCTTTTTTCAAACCAGCATATGAAATCATTACGCACAATGCATCAAAACAAAACAACTGAAACAGTAATAATGTGACAAACGTGTGTGTGCTGTTAAGAAGGGTGTCTCAGCTCGGTGTGGAGCTGAGGAAGCGGTAGCAGCTTTCATTCCGACTATATGGTGGCACTAGATCCGGTTTGGAGTAAAGGTTATGGGGGTTAAAACGTGGGGCTAAAAGGTGGTGGCCTTACTTGCTTTATACTCAAAGCAATTGTGACACCTACCTGCAGAGCATGGAAATAAAAAAAATCCCACTCGATCAAATGATCAACTCCCTCCACATGAGCAGAAAACATCAAGTTTTCTCAGGCTCGCTCTACCCCCCCACAACTCTATACTGCAAGTGCTTATTAAAAATCCCCACTGCCTAATTACCGGTAAAAATAATCATAAAAAACAGACTCTCCAGCGGCGTGAATGTGTGCAAGGAAAGAACCACAACCACTTAAGTGACATTTGAAGATGTGAAGCTGCACGATGAGTGCACAGAGCAAACTAAGTGATTTGTTTGCTTTTGGCTGACCCTGTGTAATTATAATTATCCTACGCTGAAAGATAAGGGTTGAGGCCCACTGTGCACACACACACACACACACACACATAGAGATATCAGAGGAAACATTAAAAATAGAATTCCTGCTCAAAGCTATGGCAACATGTCTCTGCTTTAGGCTGCCCACTGTGTGTGTGTGTGTTTGTGTGTGTACGCGCGCGCGTCTCTGTGTGTGAGTGCGCGTAGTTTAGGCTGATTCGAGGCCAGTCCTTAATGGGCTTATTTTAATGTCTCTATCTGGTGAGGTGTACTCTAAGCACGTTTGTTTGCAATACGCTTTTTTCTTATTATAGCCCTACTGTTTTCTAATGTTGCAAATGAAAATCTCTACTTAATGATTCAATGTCAGAAAATATTGTTCAACTAATGATTATTGAGAATTGATTATTTCAGAAAATTCACTGAAAACGAATTATAGCCCATAATACACCTTCATTTTCTTTTAAAAAAAATGTCCGTCTTAATGAGTCATTTAGTCTCATATTCAATCCTAAAATCGTATTTCTCTTAAAACCAGTGGAAATCTGCCAACAGTGTCAGATAACGCCACTTGTTTCTAATGCAAGCTCGCAGAAAAGTGGCAGAAAACCAGCCAGATCATCCCATGGTGTGACTGCAATGACACATTAAAGTGACACAAAGGAAAGCCGTTGATTTGCATTGGAAACAAGTGAACACCGGTGCGATTTCCCTCCCGCGTTTAAGAATAAAAATACAACCTCAAGATTCAACACCAGATTAAATTAAGCTCAAAATCATTTCGTCAACGCTGTGCCGCGTCACGTCATTACGTACCTTTCTTTGCTTCTAAATTTGCGGGTCTGAAATGCTGTTGTTGCTGCTGCTGCTCGAGAACAACAATCTGGTTTGGGTTATTTTTAACGAGGGGGGAGTCTGGCCTGTGTTTGGGGTTTGTGCTCGCCTCCAGAGCCTGGTGAGAGGAGCTCAGACCCTCGTTTGCTGCAGCAGCGGCGGCGGCGGCAGCGGCGGCGGCAGCAGCCAGACTCACTCCAGATGAATTAGTATACCGCAGGATCCCTTGGCCCTGCAGGGGGCTGAAGTTGCCATAGTTTGTGTAATTGCTATAAAAGGGAGAAGTGTAATAAATAGGTCTTCCAAGGATGGAGGGGGTCGGGTAGAGGGAGGGGGAACTGGCAGTCGGGGAGGTGGTGGAAGGCGTAGAGGGGGTAAGGAGGCCACCGCTGGAGGAGGGGCAATTTGGTTGCCCAGGCTGCCCCAGTTGCTGATGTTGCTGCTTTTGGTCCGAGGTAGCAATCTCCGCCAGCGACCACAATTTGGGCTTGACTGTAGGGTTCTGAGGCGGCCCCGAAGAAGGTCTGCTGTCAAGGCATGAAGACGATTTATTGGTGTTAATATTGTTGCTATTGACGAGGCTCCGGGCCAAATCCTCGCGCTGGCTGTGGAGATGGTGGAGTTGATGGAGGTGGTGGTGGTGTTGGTGTTGGTGATGGCTGAGAACTGGAGCCTCTACTCCCGTTAGGGGCGATGATGTTACGGGTTTGGGCGAGAGTTGTGGTCGTGGGTCGTGGTCCTGATCATCGCCGTCCTCGTCGCATTTATCGCCGGGCCGGTCGGAGCCCAGCTCTCCCACACGACAGCTGACCTTCTCCCCGTCAGACTCTGCAGAGCAGGAGTGGTCCGTCAGGGTGTCGACGTGCAAGCTGATACCTAAACAAGAGGAGTAAATTTAAAAAAGAAAATAAATAAAATATATAGTTACATTAAAGAAAAAAAAAAGAAAGAAATCAGAGAACATATAACCAAGAAAGAAGGAGAAAAAAAAGAAAAGAAAACTGGAAAACGTAGACAAATCCTATTAAATATGAATGAGCAGTATTATTCTAAAAAGAAAACAAAAAAGGAAGATGATAATCTTTTTCAAAAAATAAATAAATAAATAAATAAATAGAAGAACTACCGGAAAACGTATCCCAGTCAAAGAATATTCCATGTCCATGTGTGTTCAAAACAACCACTAATACGTACCAGGCTGGAATAAGTAACATATTAATTATTTATATGAGTTTAAATAGAAGCCAATGCTGCAATTAAAAGCCGGCTTTGTATGATAACAATAATGCTTTTTTTTTTTTTTTTTTTTTTTTTTTTTTTTACATAATTATATCAAAATGTTATGAAGACAATTACATTACCATTCTAATTTTATTGAGGGCACTCATGCACACGCGTGGATCACTGTGTTACGTGTCTACTCTGCCAGTGACCTGCCATTAATCATGTTAAAGAAAAGAAAATGTTCAGTGTAACAGGTCTAGTGTTGAGTCTTAGAACCTTCTTTTCATTTAAGAAAATCAATCATAATTGTTATTGATGTTATAGGAACCCAGTTCTCTTTGCATAAAAGCATAACACATATTCAAACCAGATTATTTGTTTCATCGTTTCATATCCTTCATATATATTTTTTACTCAAAATATCATTGCAATAAATAACTTGAGCAGTAAATAAAAGGGGCATCTCACCCCTGTCCCGGAATTGTTAAATGGATCATTGACTCGGTCGCCAGATTATACCCCACCTTCATCATCCGCTGAAGCCTCGCTGTTATCCAGGGTTTTGTCAGAGCGCTCCACCTCTTTCCTCTCCCCGTCTCCGTCCTCCTCGTCCTCGTCTTCGCTCTTATTCCTGGGCGCCCAGGTCATCTTGTTCTCTTTCTTGAGCCTCCGCCTGGCGTTGGCGAACCATGTGGAGACCTGCGTCAGGGTCATCTTAGTAATAATGGCCAGCATGATCTTCTCTCCTTTTGTCGGGTACGGGTTCTTCCTGTGCTCCTGCAGCCAGGCCTTCAGGGTGGCCGTGGCGTCCCTGGTGGCGTTTTTGCGGTAAGCCGGGTCGTTGAGTTGGTAGGGGTACCCTGGACTCCCGTATGGGTGGTAACTCAATGCCCCGGCCATGCCCGTCGTATGCGCGTCATATGGAGAGCTCTGGAGGAAAGTTGAAAAAAAGTCAGGAGTCTGCGACGTGATTTCTAGCGCCATATTTTATTATTATTATTTATTTATTTTTTAAATGTGACATAAATGTGGGTTATGAGTAATTCACAGTATAGCTTAAATTCATTTTTAAAGCACACACGTATATCTTACAATTACATAACATATATTATACGACATAATAAATATCCTGGGCTTAAATTGTGACGTGGTTTATTCTTAAAAATAAACAAGCATCAAAACATCATGTGATATATATATATATATATATATATATATATATATATATATATATATATATATATATATATATATATATATATATAGTTTTGATTATTTGTCAACCAAACTAAAAAAATAAATAAAAAATCACTGTAATTGCAAGCAGGGTGGAGTAAACACACCACGCGTAAAAGTAGGCCGCAGAAAGGCATGAACTAATGGTTAACTAATGGCTCAGATCATTATCTGATTAACTAATAACAGGGCCCCTTTTAATAAGCCATAAAGATAATAAAAAGGAAATTTCAATTTTCTGTAATCACCTATTAACTTCCTCATTTTCTTCCAGTGACTGCTTTTTTGTTTTGTTGTGGCAGCCCCAATGTGTTAACATATCTCCTCTTTGCAGCATTACAAATCCCATTAGCAAATCACTTGATATGCACCTTTCCTAAAACGCTTGAAGTGCCCTGTGACATTAGCATTTGGAGTCATGCTTTTCATGTTAAAATTCCGTTTATTCAACTCAGAATAAAAGTCAGCGACTTCATCCCCGGTGATTTTAATGACTGCCGAGGAAGAAAGAGTTATAGCTTGTGTTATATTAATATTCTATGACACGTACATTAACTGCTTAGAGGCTAAAGGCTCAAATAAAAATCTTAGTTGGCGTTCTGTTTTACATAATTAGCTGCGCAGTGAGTGTTAAGCGTTGGTCAAGCCATTACAATTTGCAGCTCATGCTTAAAAATCCCATTTAAGCCAAAGGGGTCAAGGATTTTACAGTAAGAACTCGACGAGAGTGCCATTAGATATGAATGTATCGCAACACTCAATAAAAAAAGTTCCGCAAGCACTTACTGATTAGTGGATCGTAGCAAAAACATTGCAAGCCTGTGCCGATTTAATCACGCTCTAACAACATTTTCAGACTTTAACACGCCGAAACATTCACCTGCTTCGGAGCCTCATGATACGGAATCACACATGGATATATGAGATCTTTTACCATGTACGATGGGAATCCCGTCGTGGGATCCGTGGAGTATGACAGCGGACTGGAGAAGCCTGCCCCAGCCGAGGCGGAGAAAGCAGCCGATCCAGGGTAAGGACTGAAGGCTGAGCCAGACGACGACCTCGCCAAGTCTTCATTCCGCGGGGCAGCCAGAGCCGAGGCCCCGTAAGCCGGACACGAATAAAGAGCCAGAGAGCCCGGGGGCTGGTAGAGGTAACCCTGAGGATAGGACATTGGTGAGCGCGGGATGGGTCGCCGATTCCAAAAAGGGAGGAAAAAACGCGCAGGGCGTCGGGCAACAACAGCCAAAAATAATAAACAATCAACTCAATAATCAGCCGTGCAAATAGTCGTCAGACAATGAGAATAAAAAAAGTCCTCCCTCCACAGCCCCCTTACTGGGAAAAAAACCCGTAAGATCTGTTAAAGTGCCCTCATAGAGGCAATGTGGCATGCGTCTTGATCCCCTAGCGTCCGATGTTTTTAGTACGCAGCACTATGAAGTGAGGAGTTAGGAGGGAAGGAGCCAGTGGAGTTTCAGACACACAGAGCATTGGGGGAAACTAGAGCTGTCACTCCGGCTCATCTGAATATCCCATCTCCGCCCCCTTTCTGCCTCATAGAAATGGAGCCTCGGAACAAAACCAAGACTCCACACTGCAAAAAGTAGGCTCTGTCCAGAAGTTGTTTAGTTTAGCGTGGGGTGTAAAAACGCAATTTGTTTCATAAAGTCAGACAAATCCACCAAAATGAATGTGGTAATAATGCAACTGTTGATAATGCAAATTAACTCCACAGCTGCGATCTGCCTTGTTTGTCACTTGTCTCAGGGAAATTCAGCACACAGGTGATCATCAGAATTTAAAATGTAATTTCACTTCAGTTATTTCAGTTATCGTTAAAACAGTCGATAGCGCAATAGCTGACTTGTTAGGATAGGTATTTTTTGTAGTATAATACATTTTTTTTTTTACTTTGTTCACCATATGCTTTTTGTACTGTTTGGTTATTTATTTGGTTTGTTCTGAGGTCAGGTTGATTGTGGCACGCAGCGTCTGTCTGATCAAAACTTGCGTGCACTCCCATAACAACTGTGCAAGAAAGAGAGAGAGAAAGAGGAGGAGGAAAGAGAGAGGGAGAGAGAGAGAGAGAGAGAGAGAGAGTATAAAATGCCCAATGCTCTCCACTTCCAGCTGGTTATTTCGTCAGTCCAGCTATCAAACGCGGACATTTATGTATGCGAGGTACAAGTGTGCGCGCTCCTCACGCAGTGCGCGCTCTGGCCTACGGGAGGTGTACCCGGCTCCTTCATTTACACCACTTAGCGCATCTCAAACACGCTCATTCCTTCTTATTACAATTACTTAAACAGTAATAATAACGCTTATGCTTGCGCTTGATGAGGGGTAATCTCTCCTCTAGATACCAAGCTAACCACCAGCACTGTCCAAGTGTGTGTGGCCGTGAGTGTGTGCGCAAAGCATTCGGTGAGTTTGACAGTTTCTGCTCACGCACTTTTCCCGGTATGTTCAGGCACTCACTGGTCTACGCTCTTGTGTATCTTTGTGTGTGAATTTGGACTTGTGTCCACGCAAAACAGGGCATAGCCTTGTCCTTTATTATTGTGATTACAGACATTATGACCTCTGTTGGAGACAAGCGATACAGCACAGCATGGTTGGAAACCTGAAACTGTGACAGCGGTTTTTGGAACGGGCAGTCAAGGTGGCAACTATTGAGAAGAAGCATGGCCTTTCCAGTCTTCCTCATCAGTATTCATCGAATGAATGTATTCATCCATCAGGTGCTTGTTCCGCCACTGCAGTGTGGTCTGGCAGCGTTGTAAACAGTAACAGCGCAATTTAAATAGGCGCAATACAGCTTGCCTGTTAGCAGGAATGACTAATTTATCTATAACACCTAAATACATGCATGCATTATAATGCACAAAAAGAGGCTCACCGTAATCTTTATTCACTGTATTTCTGTTAATTAATAAACAATATATCATCATGTCCTGTATTTAAATCTTGACTTAAATACAGCCATAATGGGGGGAATTTTTCAATTTGGGCCACTTTAAGAGGAAGTATGATAATGTTACGACTATTATATGATATGTTATAACAGCATATTAAATGAGTGCATGTATTAAGTACAGTGTTATCATAAAAGTCTTATGCAGTGTTCTTTTTTTAAGCACTCACCTAAAAACTAAAATAAATCATGTTTTTTTTCTAATGCGTTGATAATGTTTCTTTCTACACTCTGCTTTTGTGAATAAATCCATCACTGACATGTCATTACATTAACCACAAAAAAGTAACTGCATCAGAATTTGAAAATACTGACGTTACATCCAATATATTTTCATTATGTATGATCATATGTCTAAAATCATGGCCTTATAAAACAATGACATCACTGATAGTGCATGACTATGTTATGACTGACATTAAAGGAAATTAACTTGCTGTATACATATATATGAGAGCAAATAAATCCGTTTTATTGTTTGAAGCTTGACCTGATAACACTTCGACTTAGAAAATGTAAGTTTAAGCATATTTTGGGATTGGACAGTGTACTCAATGTCAGCCTTTTTACCCAATGAATACCAGCATCACAGCGAAAAACATCAAATCTGGATCTGCATGGTTATTTACTGTGGTATAACAATTATTCATCGTTTAATAAAGTTTTACATGTGTTTGGAGATATGGTGCATTCATTGTATCCCGAGTTATTTGAATGTAGTCTGTCTGCTACACAGGAAAGTGGTTTGTAAGATGTAAGTGTGTTTCTCCGTTTAAGGCAGGACTAATCAATCCCAGAAGAGTAAATGAGTCCTCTCATTATAGATTGGGTCAAGATATGGCTGACTGGGAGTACTGTTTGGCCCACACCAGGGGGCACTGTCTCCTCTACACACAGACCATAGGCTAACCATCAGTACTGTACAATCACTATGAATGGGTGTGTTTGTGTGTATGGTCTGCAAGGGAGTTTTTTTTTTTTTTTTTTTTGTATTTCACTTGTATGTGTGTAAGTGTATATAATGGTGAGTGTATATGTGTGTGCATGTTAATGTCTGTGTGTGCATATGCATAGTGTCAGTGTGAAAATGCACCTGTCGGCCTGTTAAAGTGTATAACTATGTGTGTGTGTTTCTCTCTCTCTCTCTCTCTGTGTGTGTGTGTGTGTGTGTGTGTGTGTGTGTGTGTGTGTGTGTGTGTTGAACTCTGCAGTAGTACATTCCAGGTCTCAGTTTCAGACAGGCTGGAGCTCCTAAGATATTTTAGTCCCAGCCTGATGGAGATATAGGAGATCGGAGAGAGGAGATTGACAGACAGACAGGCAGAAAGACAAGGCAGAGAGACAGACAGACAGATAAAGACAGTATAGAGAGTATAGAGACAGCAAGCCAGGCAGATGAAGCATCAGGTCAGACAGACAGAGAGGCAGACAAGCAAAAGATGTAGAGTCAGACAAACAGATTTCCCATCCTGCATGACCCTGTCATTAGCTATAGTGACTTTGAACACTGTGTATAAATATGGTATTAATACTATTTGTTAATGATGTTGAGATGACAGATACTAACTTTGTTTTATGGATGTAATACTTAAAATGAACTTGAATATCTGTGGACAAATACAGTTTGTACCGTGACAAAAATGCACTTAATAAAAGTATGATATTAAAAAAAAAAAAAAATCATACTCTTGCAATTAATTCAGTTTTTCATTTTCAAGACTTTGCAGGCCCTCCCCTGTGAATACACCTTGCACCAACAGACACACAAATAAAAACATGTTTGGCCCCAGCTCGTGTGTTAACACTTACATGGAAATTCCTCAGATTAATTAACTTTTAATATTTGCTAAAAAGAGAAGAAAAAAAATTGTACACACTTGCAACTTTGCTATCATATATATAAGACCATTACTTCATGGATTAAAGCAAATTCTCTACCTCTACTCACTCCAAATAATTCCATAGCAGATCCAGTCATTTTATGAAAAATGTCATCCTCCATGAATGAAGGAAACAGCTATTGATTTCTCATCTGTTTTCTCCCAACAGAATTTAGCACTGAATAATGTAGAACTGGCAGAGTTGCTTGCATTGTATTGGCTGGTGATTTCTAACTGCTGACCCTTTTTGGTAGAGTAAATTGCCCAGAGTTGAATTGAATAGCTAAAGGATATAGCTTTGATGTCATGCCCTTTGTTTATTACACATATGACTAAATAAATATTGATTTCTGATTTCTCATACTCTTTTGAACATCTGCAGTGCAGCTGTTTTGGAGCTTTTGCATTTTTTATATATGACTTGCATGGTAATGGAGTATTGGGGGTTATGCGTAAACTATGTGGGTGCATTTGGGGGCATTGTTGGGTGGGGCTTGACAAATGTGTAAATGCATGTGTGTGTCTGTCTATCACTCTAACTATGCATGGCTATAGGTGCATGACTAACAGTGCAGTGGTGTAAGAGAGAAATGGACTAGTTATGTAGTCATATTGAGCTGGTCTGAAATCAATATGGTCTGGCATATATAGAGGTATGATTAAAGCCTGAGCATGGCTATTGTTCACAGTAACCATTACCTCCACATGACTGTGACTTATTAGAACAGCTTTCCCACCTTGAAAAGCAGTATTTTATGTTTGTTTTCTAGTCTTGTCTCCTTGTACGTTTGGACTCATCATTGTTTTTTTATTAAGTGAGGTGCTGCGCTCACCTTTGCTGGACAAAGTCCTGATTTTGCATCCTTTGAGAACAGAGTGCATAATGCTCCATACACACATAGTATTTACTCTCCTGAATTCTGAAACACCCCAAAAGCACACAATGTTTTATCCTCTGTGGGCTGGTGAAGGAATGTTCAGCATCCCAAACTCGCACAAAGTACAGCGCATGTGTGTTTGTGTGCCCATGTTTGTGCGTGGGTGTGCAGAGGAAAGAAGGAAAACTGCACTGTGATCTTTCATTGTGCAACTTAGTTAGCTAGGCAGACTTATTGTCAGCCTCATATGATCAAAACAACTCTCCGAAACGCTTGAGATTGGTCAAAAACAACAACAACAAAATGTTGCAGTGCGTGTCTTTGCATATCTGTCAATACAACAATGTCATATTTGCTGCATTTTGATACAAAGTGTTCCTACAATTCATCCCCCTCCCCCGTTAGGGCTTGTCGTGGAAATGTCTTTGGGCTTTTTTTTTTTTTTTTTTTTTTTTTTGTACAATGGGGGAGGGGTCAGTAGGGGAGGGGGCAACTGGGGGGACGAGGGGTTGGGTGGCAGACTGGCGACAGGCCGTCATCTCTCTCCCCGCCTGGCATCTGCCCACTGCTGCCAACCCTCTTCTAATCAGCAGCCGTCCATGTGCTTGGCAGCAGAGGGGGTTTCAAATCAGCTTCTCGCCCCGAGTTAAAAACCCTAAGCCCTATCACTTTGTAAACGGGTACCTTTAGGGCGACTGAAGCAGGGACGCCTCTGATGTGCTGAAGTGGAGAACATCAGTTGCCACGTTGCCTCGAACACGTTATGCTGCTAGCACTGTTCTTGCTGTTGTTCTTGTTTATCATAGTTTTTTTTGTTTGTTTGTTTGTTTTTTTAAACCAAAATCACAAGACAGTTCTGTCTTTTGGTTTGATTTGTTTAACATGCTGCTAACTGACATGGATGTTGGGAAAACGGTTCTCGGGGAGGAAAGTGAAGCAGCAAACTGATGGGCCTGAAGTGTAATTCCTCTTGAAAAACAGAAGGGACATAACAGCCGCACTTGTAGTCTTTATTTTGCTGTATTCTGACATGTTGTGTGAGTTGGTAAGACAAGGCAAACAATGTTACTGCTTCCTAATTCATGGCTGAAAAACTCCCACAAGTACTGTCTTGCAAACTACAAACATTATATTTTATAACAAAATACTCAGTGTATGACATAAAGTGTTACGTCAAGTTCAAAGCTGGTGACACCAACTCTGATTACTGTTATAATTTTACAGATGTTCACTTGAGAACAAATAATGCGGTATATAGCGTAAAGCTACAGGGCTCATTCATCTGCAGGGTGGATGGTGGAGGGATTTAGGTGGGATGGCTGTTGGCTTCAGAAGTAACAAGCACAAAGAATGGGCTATGTGGAAGGGGAAGAAGAAAAAAAAAAACTCCACAAATTATAGGAATTATGTGCAGCATGGGTTTCAAACACACACACATCCAGACAGACTGATTGATGAACCAAACGAGTCGCCGAAAATCAAAGGGGGGAAATAAAGGGAGACACAAAGGAGGAACAATTTGAAATGGACTAACCCTCTCCGGTGGCTCTGTAGCCAAGGGTCGGACAGATAGGGTTGCCTAGAAAGAGTCTGCTGACAGCCAGTGTCACTGGGCTTTGTAATCATTGTGCTGGACCTGATAGGGTTACTAGCGGCTAATCCAGGCTGACCTTGGTTAGGTGCCCTGAATGAGGATGGCTTTGTACAGTTGGGACAAGCTAACAGTATGACGGTGATGCTGACATATAATGTCTGCGTGGGGACTTGCCACCACAGCTCTTTTGTTGTGCTATCGAGTTGCAAGTCCCAGGCACACACTCACACACACACACACACAAATGTTTTTCTCTGTCTCCCTGTGTGGAAGAAAGGTGGCATTTAAATTGTCACTGGGGAGAAGGTAAGGTTGTATCTCAAGGTTCAAGAGGTCAGCTCTTGTGTTGGATGGTGTTCGAATGACTTCAAAACAAATCCTATCATGATGAAATTTCATGTTGTTGCCACGCAATGGCCCGTGTGAGTGTCTGCACTAGATATGATAGAAATGCCACCACACATCTACAACATGTCCATACAATAGTATCTCTAAGGCAAGGCTAAGTGATACCACAGCATTTTCTTTCTCCAACATTGAAAAAGCATGCAATGTTCACAAGAGGAAACATACATTTCTCAGCACTTAAATGAGAGAGAATGAAGAAAATAAGAGATTGCATGTCCAGTTTTACCACTCAGCTTTCATTCGACTGCCTCAACAATGCAAATAACTGATAGCAAAAACATTGTTTTGTATATCTTCTCAATTAGAGGAACCAATATGCAGCACTCATTTCAAAATGCACATAAGTTTAGAGACATAAGAACATTTGTGACCTCTAGTACCAGAGGTAATACAACTAACCAGAAAACCCAATGAATTCATGAAGACAGTGTATGTACCAATATAAGAGTGGGAGATAGGGAGAAAGTTGAATTTGCGTTAGATATCATGCATACAATACACACTCAACAGCATCCATTCGACATCCACATATACACATCATCCCAACAACAAACAAACACACACCCCTCCAGGCTCCAACCGGTGTGAAGGCAGTAGAGAGAAGGCATCCTTGCCTTTCTTCCTGCCAGGGAGAGCTGTAAACGGGAATGGGATTCCCATCCCCTGGAGCCTGCTACTAATCCACAACAGGCCCACTGCTGGATTACTGGGGACATCAGCTGACATGCCAGCTAGTGCACACACATACTAATGCACACAGCACACACACACACACACACACGCACACACACAGGGACCACAAACACATGTGCACACTCACCTACGCACACACATGATCTGAAACACACATCAGTGCATGCCCACACATATGCCAGCCACGCAATATGTGAAGCATGCACATCAGTGGTCAAGCGTGCAAGCATGGATGGAAGCATAGACACACAAACACAAAAAAACATGCAAATCACACACATAATCAAGACCTGGAATGCAGCACATGGCTTTAATACATTGGCAGGACAATACAGAGATTGCCATATTTCTACAGTCAGGAGTTGGCAGTAATGGCTAAGTCTGTCCTCTATTGTCCCTGCTGGTCTGGATGCAAGTTGATGTATACCGCTTTGTGGAGTCCCTCATCATGCAATTATATGCAATTTCCTGCATTATGTATGATAATGTGCTTGTGATCCATGTGATTATTTTTTTTTAAACTAAAACAGAACATTCAATGTAGTTACTGAAAGTGTCAACTGTCCACACAACAAGAAATGTGAAATGTTTGAACATCTACATCTTGAACTGAAGTATGTACACAGTGGACAAACTGTTTTATAGTTTTATAATAATAATAATATAATAATAATAATAATAATAATAATAATAATGCATTTTACACAATTATCTTACAATTTTGCATGAATATTTGTTTCTTTTGAATTTGTTCAGTATCATTTGCATTCATTTAAAACTTTTTTTTAGTTCTAGAAAACAAAACACTGTTACCTGAGGATTGTATGTAAATGCATCAGATTTAATGTAGACTACTTTCTACAATGATAGATTGTGAGCTGATTAGAAGCTGCTGAAAAAAAAAAAAACACATTTACCTTATCCTGCCATATGCTACTATATGTTAAACAAATGCAGATGACACAAGTAAACACGGATGTCATGAAAAGGATAATGCGATTTTGAGAGCTCCGGTTTGTGATGTGAAAAAAACTACAACGAACAAATACTGACACAGCACAGATCAACCAAAATGCAGGAAATAGCTATGCATACATTATTTGTTGATGTCATTATTCATGATCATATACCATATGAAATGTATTGGTTTGTATTTCATCGTTCATCAAAGTTACAAACAGTAACAGGGCACATATCATTATCTGGCAGTTATTTGGAGGATCATATGCAACACTAAGTCAGGTTATACAATGTGCTGATTGCGAGAAACTGTCAGCTTCAACACACAAATCAGCTGTAACACATTTCTAATGCAGTCAGGTAAATCTCAACCCATGATTAGGTCAAGCGTGGTGGCAGTATTTGTGGTAAACACTGTTCCGCTCTGGGGGCTAAACGTTTGTGTCAGTAAAGAATAATTACACCCTTCGACGTTGTATCTATCGTGTTAATCTCAGTCCACAGCAGCCACTTTATTCTCTCGTTTGTTTAATAGCTCACTAGCAGCTTTATTGTTTCAAAGTGCTCGATAGCAAACCTGTAAATTCTCTGTTCAACATTTGCCCCCGTGGCGTTGTGGTTCACCAGTGCTGAATGTTGAAATAAAGCAAACAGTCATTGATCTGCAATCAAAGATCCAGGACAGGAGGTCATTTACATGTAGAGAAGAGAACCATTAGGAACTGTGCTGGAAGGCATGTGTGGAGTTAAATTCATTTAGCAGTGGTTCGCTGGCACTATTGACTTACCTACACTAGGTAAATGTTAAAAAAGGGAAAAGAAACACTAAGCTATTCTAAAATATTCTGTGTAGTAGTAGTAGATGCTGTCTGTTACTAATTAGAAATGAATGTGCATGTGTGCTTTACAAAACAAAGCCAAGCCAATTATCTAGGGACCAAGGCAGAGAGATGGGCTTTATACTGTGGGCCTTGATATAAAGCAAAGGAATCAGATAGGAGGCAAATGGCTCTTGAAAATTAGGCACAACCACTTATTGGCAGTTGGTCAAGTTTGCAACTGTCCCAGGAGCCCTGAGTGCTTATGCAATGTGTTGCAGCTTCTGTTAAAATTTGATGATTAAATGGGCAAATACTTCCTAGATTTGTAGACTGAGAGCGGCGGCTGTTTATTTTATTTATTCATAGCGTGAATATGAATAATTTACTGGTCAGCATTTTTTGTCAGAAGAGAATCATTATTGTATGTGGCAGGCTAAAGGTTTGTGATTTTTTGCGTTTGGCACTTCTCCTCTGTATTGACAGCCACAAGCTTCTGTCTGTGTGCTCAGAAAGCGGTCAGGCACTTCTGAAGGTGGTTTAACAGGTTGTCACACACTTATGCTTGATACAAAATCTCCTTTGTTGTTCCTATTATGTCTACATGTTTTCAGCCTGTTTGGATCACTAGTATTATGTTGTTGTTGTTGTTGTTGTTTTTAACAATGGTGCCAAAACACAAGCAGAGTTATTCACTGGCTAAATGTTAACTAGATAACTTATTTCAGCTTAGCCATAGCGAGCTAATTTGGAACGGAGATCTGATATTTCATGATGACCACCTCAAGTTTAGTGTGCAATTTAAGACAGATGCTGTTGTTGTTATTGTATTTACAAGAAATGTCATTTTGTGATGATATGAATGTTTGGTGGTGTTGAAACGTTGTGTGGGGTAGATGATACCTTTTAAAAGTTCTGTCTGAAACAAACAATCGTGTCTCTGAGATACTGTAGCCTCTGTGCTAAAATGTTGTACTACATGCTACATTATCTCTTGAAAAAGACTTAATCACAACATCTGGCATCGATATCGGGTATGTATCAGATAAGCAATAAATCATTTTATCAGCACCTATACAAAACTGAATAAGAATTAACAACGTAGTATATTATTTATGACATGTCACCTTTAACTCCGTGTACCTACTAAACATACTGCCCAGCTTAAATTCTCAAGCATTCACCTCACCTTATATGACCTCATGATACTGTCCTCACAATGAGAATGACATAGAGACCACAACAAAACAGACTTTAACACAGATGACCACTGTTCATTTCCTACTGACAGTCATGATCACAGTCAGTCGATAACCTTAACTATGTGTTTAGTAACCATGATGAAAAAATGAAAGGTAGTAGATATTTTTACCCTAAACAGTTTTCCCCAACCTTAACAAAGTGCTTATTTTAGCCCAAACTATGATCTTTCCCCAGACCTAACCATGTCTTTTGTTTTGTGTGTGTGCCTAAACAACATCATAAAACTGATTTATTTTTCAGCAGTGATTTAGAACATTTTGGACAGACAATGATGTCAGATAAGATCAGAAAACATGTCCATGTTTTATATCTTAAATTTGTGAAAAGAGTAGGGATAGACAGTCAAAAAGATGGCCTCTTTTACCCTTTTTCCTCAGTACTACAAGTGTCTACTCTCCTAGACTCAGTCAAGGTCAATTGAGTTCTCCAGTCAGTTATCGGTGTGGTTTTTGATGGAATAGAGCAGATAACAGAGTACTCAGAAAAGATGGAAGGAAACAGGAGATCAAGAACTGCTGCTTCTCAAATAATTATTGCACCTTCTCCACATAGCAACAGATTTATTTCTAACCTTTAACATACAATATAGCTTTCAACACACTCAGCCACACTCAAAGCCTTCAGCGGTAGGGTGGATTTATTGAACTATTGGTTTGGAAATAGCTTGAAGTGTTTAACAGATTTATTTTAATAGATTTGGAATATCTGTTGTCCTTTCCTACTTTGATTTTGCTCAGAGGATTGTGATTCATTGACTAAGACAAAAAAAAAAAAAAAAAATGGTAAGTTTGAAGTCAGATCAGTATATCTTGGAAGCTGGAGCTGTTCTAGCCCCAGAGCCTCATCAGAAGGTTTGACATTGGCTACCTCTGAAAGAATTCCTGATAGCTGTCCTCAAGATGTAGTTTCTTGTTGCCAACATCACAAAGGAGAACTAACTGGTGCCCAACTGGCAGACTGTCCTTGTTGCAAGGCCTAGACTGAATTGAATAAGGAGATGTCGGATGGCAATCTTCTTATATCAGAGCCTTAGCCATATATGTTTCATCATCTCTAACCACAGTCAATAAGATTCTTGTATTATCCAATACGTGCTACATTTATTAACATTTTTATATTCAAGCTTGGAATAGGTAACAAAGGCATGAATGCTATTCTTCCCAACCCTATAACACACAGCCTTCATTTTTTATGGCATAGTGTAATACATATTTTTGGATCATTTGTATCTTGTAAGAAAAACAAACAATAGTAAGGTAGGTGTTTTACAACCACCACAATACACAAACACACACACACACCTACACACACTGTAATCTGGACTTTCCCCAGTTGATGTGATCATCACTAAAAAGTACTGACAACACTTTGACGAACCTCGATCTAACCAGGCCTTTTCCCATCAAGGCACGATTATGTGACTAGCCCCGAGTTACTAGCAATAAAAGAAATGTCTCTCTTTTTTATTACATCTCCCAATCGTGAACAATGGAACGTTTGCCTCTGAGCCATTTATTCAGCTCTGATGTATGATTAGCACAGGGCAAATCAATACCATGTTGGATGATCTTAACGGAAAAGTACTGTGATTTCCCCTCCGTCACAGGGCCAAGCGCTGATATTTGTCTGTCAGCAGTGACATGCTATCTCTAGCAGGGGCACTGGGGCCAAAACACAGGTATTGATCCTGTCAACATTGATGGCCCTAATAGTATGGAGGATGAGGGAAACTGCCTGCCACTGGAAATGTAATGCACCATATGGAACGACCTCCTGGACCGATGGGAGGAACATGATGTTTATCTGTTTTTATTGTGAATTATACTGATCTCATTGTGCAAACAGAAAGTGAATACACTAACGAGAATAAACTTTATGGGAGAACCTTTGAATGTGAATGTGCAGCTCTCTTTGCTTGCTTGCTGGACCATGCATAAAAAGACTTGATTTTGGTCCAGATATCATTCATCACTAAAGAAGTTAAAGTTAGTTTTTGTGTGTTTTTCTTCCATGCTACCTCATCTGTTTTCTAGGCAACATAAAGGCACCACCGCCACTTCTGAAGAATAACAAAAAAAATCTCATGAATATGTCTCTATGTTTATGTTTGTCTACTGGGACCAATGTGTACACGCTTTCAGTTACATATGTTGAGCATAAAGCTGAGCAATGTACTTCTGTGATTGTGATGTGATTTACCTGCATTTTTGTATTCCAGTAACATTCACATCACATGCATGGTCACTGTATAACATGAAATTGTCAGTGTGACTTTGCTTATGACAGAAAACAAGCAAATGAAAAGTACTGTACAGAGTTAACCAGAAATTAATGGTTAAATATAATTAAAATATTGTGTTGGGCTTCTTTTCTGTGCTGTACACTATGTGCTGTTGGGTTCTCAAGACGCCAAATGTAAATGAGAAGTATCAGAGACCTACTCAGGAGTGTCTATAGACTCCTGTGTGTGTTTTGTATGCTTGTATGCATATTGATTTTCAGCAGCTTTAATATGAATCCGTGAGGACTTTAAAGAGACGTAAAAACAAGCAACTTTTTATCAAAAAGCCGGCAGCTGCACTCCAGAACCATGTTGTACTCACACCCTGTACACACACATCTTACATTTATTATTGAATAGCAGGATAAAACGTCTGGCTAAGCAGTTAATCCACAAGCTTGGCGGACGTTGGAAGAAAAATATGAAAAAAAAGTGGATCTAATAAACATGACCTGCCCTCAGGAGCAAATGTCTTTCGTCTAAAGAATCAAAACTCAACATAGGAGCCTCTGATTACTTAAAACAGTTGGCGTGCTGACCATTAATGTTCCAGTGTGTGCATGCAGAATACATACAGTATAGGCGGGTTTCTTTGCATATGCAGTATGTGTGCATGTCTATGTGTGGATTAGTTTGTATGTGAGTGTGTGTATATCCGGTGCCCCTGGCTAAGTCTCTTCAGATCTTTTCTTGTTTGTGTATTCCCCTTCCTAGACTCCAGGCCCCAGGAATATGCTGTGGGCTATACAGATACAGAGGAGTAGGAGGAACATATTATTTATTTATTGTCAAGAATTATCACTCAGCATAAATATCAATCCAGTCAAAGGACGGTGAAGATTGGTGTTCTAATAGCGTGGAAAATGATGAAGAATCGTAAGTTGCATTTGGAATGTAGAGGTTTTGATCTATCTATAGAGATACCTTTAGGTGAGAAATATAGTTATCAAAGATTTATTTTATTTTTTCCACGACCAAAGTTCAAGTCTGTTAAAAATAAAGTCTGAATCTAGTGGATTTGAACATGGAAAGACATCATTAAACATCATTTGGATCCTCCTTAGTTTTATTTTGTATGCCTCTCATCATTTCAGTCAGTTCCAACCACATGTCAAAATAAACTCAAAATTATTACCATGCCAAGCACATTACAAATTTTTGTGACTCATATTCTTGTTAGTCACACCTGTTATTCCTGCTCCTCAGGTTTTCAAGGAAAAGGCATCATTGAGGTTAAGCTACAGTACATAACACAGAGCACAATGCCATCAGATAACTTGTCAGTCATGGACAGCTGAAAAAGGCACATACACACAAACGCTCACACTAAGATGTGCCAACACATACTCTGAGTGCTTCTGGATAGAAACAGAGAGTGACAGTGATAGAATTTACTGTGATGGTATCAGCAAAGCAGCCATCACAGCTTTGGCAGATTGGAAGGCCATCAGGACCCATCTCCCTGGCTCTGATCAGTGTTCACATCCTGACATCAGCCTGCGATGTTAACTCCAGGCCCTGAAAGGGGGCTATGAACCATGATCAGCGATATCAAGCCACCAGAAATAGAAATCCATTTTCCTGCCTCGAGGAGAAGGGGGGTGTGTGAATGAATATCAGTGGCCTCCTGGTCTGGTCTGGTCGGGTCTTAGTTGGGTGTCTGTCTCTCTCCCTCTGCTTCACCATGTGGGGCCCTTCAGCTGTTTTTCCCTCTCCTCTTGTTCTGAAGGTTAAAGGATTAGGAGCTGTGTTTTCAGACTGGATTGCTGTCCTGGCATGGATTTAGATTTTGGCCACACACACTAGAAACTAGAGCCTGAGCACACGCGCAGGTGCACATATGTACATGCAAACACACACACGCAGACCACCAACACCACCGCTGAGCAGGAGGTTGTGAGGATTAGCAGGAAATACCACAAGATGGTCGCCAAAGCATTTTTTTTTCTTTCTTTATGGAGCTAGATAACAAAATGAGAACAAACCGAAGGTGCTTGTACGAAGTTGTTTTTCACTCTCACCCCCTCCCTCACCAGTCTTCCATCCTCCTTCCTTCCTCTGGTCCTGTCTAAACATGCTGACCAAGTGCGTCGTGGCCTTTCCAAAAGCAAAAAGCCATTAAATATAAACATGGTGTGTGTGTGTTTCTTTTTTTCTGATCTTTCTGCTTTCATTTGATTCTTTTCTGTTTTGCTTAGAAACTTATTGAGATGGCTGTATAGCCAAGCAAAGTTGTGATGAATTATTGATCGATGACAGCTTCATCAAAGGACCGTGTTGTACACGTACTTGGCATTTCTTAACACTGAATTTACAGAGAACCGACACTAATGCGCTCATGTCGTTCAAACTTGTTTACAAATTGGTGCGAGACGGTGGACTTCTTGCTTTAAAAAAAGAAAGAAAAAAAAAAAAACCCTGACGTCCAGGTACTGACAGGCGTGGCCTGAAAGCATCAATGACAGCAGAGGAGAAAGTGCTTCTGTGTGTATGACTGTGTGTTTGGGTTTGCATGAGGGAACATACACCAGACTTTAAAAAATGTATGAAGAACACAGCCTTTTTCTTTCTCGACACAGAGAAAGAGAGCAAACGGTTCCCAGAATGCCAGGGGAAAACACAGTTCAAATAGTGTGAGGGCGAAAGGCGCAGATCAGAGAGAAAGCTGTTTGCAGTTCAGGCCTACAAGGCAATTCTTCCCCTGACTCCCAGGTGAGAGAGCTCAAAGAGAAATAAACCTGAGGTACCAATTTGCTGAGTTTTGTTCAATAGATGGGTGAGTGCCTAGAGATTTTACCCCAAGTGCACAGGAGCCAGGGCTAGTAAACAAAATTACTTAAGGATGGTTACATATTCTCTCTCTGTCTTCCTTCATGCTTGAAGGAGACAAGCTCTTTGTCTTTGCTCTGCCCAACTTGTGTTTCATGTGAGTGCAGATAGATAGAGCACTGGCGACATGTACTCTATCGTCTCAATCTTGACAACTTCAGGGCTGTTTTCCTTGTCTTCTTTTACAAATCTGTTTTTTTTTTCACTCACATGTAGTGCGGACTCAAAAGCTCCATGGGAAACTTTATCAAAGCAGATATAACTTTGGAGGCCTGTGAAACTGCAGGATTTATATACAGTAGATGTTGAAATTCTCGCTTTGCAGGTAGCATTTCTTATCAACCATGAGGTTTTTTGTAGCTGTGTGTTGATTTTCATAATGTGATGCTGATTTATGTACAGACAATTGCGAATAACTTTTCATACACCATATCTTCTTTTTGGTACACATAAATGCAGACAGGAGCTCTGCAGGTTTGAATAATTGCAGCAATGAATATTCCACAGCAAAGATAACACGCGGTGTTATTTCAAACCCCACAGACACACAAGTTTCATCATAATGCTCATGATAAAACTGACTGTGACATACATCGCGGGACACCTCTCGCCCATTTTACAATATGCCCTTCCGTGCTAAACAGTGAAATGAATTCTCACACATCACCATCGCTAAACCTAGACCCCCTCTATTCGCATCGGGCCTCTTGGAACAATCCATTAATTCACCCAGATCACAATCTGCACAGATTCAATTATTCCTGAAACCATAACCATAATACAGAGCTATGACAGGACCATATATTCAAACCAATATTTATTTGTAATAATGCCAGCACTCTCTCTGTCAAAGCCTCAGCAGACAGGTGGAAAAGGCACTGAGCGGAAACAGGACATAGTCTATTGAAAGGCCCTGCTGATTTATTAATGCTCACCCATTTAAAAGTCACTTCATTTTTCCATGCCTTCAGTCTACACAACCCTATATGTGTGTATGTTTGTGTCCATGAATCAGTGTTGATGAAATACACAGTACATTCCTCTGGTGGTATGCAAAGGCTGTATCATTTCAACACACTCCAACTAAAAGTTAACACAGGACTCAGGACATGAGGTTTATTTTGCTTAAGTTTAAATATTTTGATGAAGCCTCCCGCACATTGGTGATGCTTGAGAGGCCAGCTCAGAGTTTGGTATATTTTTTTTTTATTTTTTTTATGATTGACTGCGAAGGGGAAAAAAGAAAAAAAAAAAAAAAGATAAATGGTTGTGAATTAGAGAGAATGTGAGTGAATGCCTCAGAGGCTCGAGATGGAGAATTCAGATGTATGGTAACAGATGGCAAACCATGCAGAAATCAAAAAGTACTTTTCATTTTTCTTTGATTTTGCAGTGGTAATATTAGATGCAAATGCAACCCATACTACAGAATGGATGGTCTCAGGAAACAAAGACAAACATCGCTTGAAGTTTGCTTTTCCCAGTGCCACTTTTTTTTTTTTTTTTTTTTTTTGTGAAAATGAGTATTGCAGATTGCTTCACCTGTTTGTGTTCAGCACATTCATTTCTGGGAGCCAGAAAGTACAGAGAAGCAGACTCCAAACAATCATCTGTCAAATGTAGAGAAGGTCTGTAAAAAAAAAAAGGCATCATTGTTTACACTTGACCAACATGACTAAAGCCACATGAAAAAAAAAAAAAAAAAGAACCCACATACACGCGAGCACATGAAGCGATATTACTTCAGCATATATAACTCCTCTACGAGTTATTTCATCCTAATTGTAATATGTCTCGAAAGCCAGGTCCTAGTACCACGTAGTTGTTTTCAGAGTGAGAGAAATGAATTCTCATTGTGTAGCTGTTGTAATGTCACAGATGAGGACCGCCCTGACCTGGGCTTGAACTCATCAGTTGAAATGAAGTTGTTCACTCAGCTGTAGAAGACAAACCATAGTTGCTGTGGATTAATCAACCCCATCAGGCCGTGTGTGGTAGAGGGCTCTTGCTAGAAATGGCTTCCACCCACTTCCACTTTGACCCCAGGAAATGTTGGATTAGAGGGAGTGTGCATGAGTAAGGAGCAAGACCCTGACATATGTATGATATACTAAATTATACTGAGACTTAAATTAGATGTCTAACCTAATATGTGGTTGTGGATTGGTGCGTGTGGATTGTGTGTATGAGCGTGCTTTATGAAGTACAGTTCCAGTCTGCCATCATTTCTTTTGGTTATTCTGTCATTGTGTGTGTGTGTGTGTGTGTGTGTGTGTGTGTGTGTATTTTTACAATGCAATTACAGCACCGGGCATGTTATGATTTCCGTATGATTTCTATGCTGTGCCATATGCGGCACAGCTGTCGAAAAGTGCAACCATGCAAAGAAACTGTAACATTTTCTACGGTGCAGCTTTCCAGATGTCCTTGAAAACACACTTCAGACAAAAAAAAAATAAAAATAAAAAATAAATAAATAAAAAAAAAGAGGGAGAGGAGACAAGTTGGTTTTGGAAGGAGTTGTCATTTCTGGTGAAGCTGGAGTTGGAGTCTGTCTGGCTATTTATCAGTCAGCAGGAAGCATCTCTGCTGAATGTGACTGCTTACTTTAAAGCCAAACACTTGTATTTTAGATGGAGATATGAAGACAGAATTGTAAACAGTTCACTCACAGAGGAGTTTTTGACAAGACAGACAATGCATGTGCTTCATCAAAAGTATAAGCTGTGATGTTTCCCATTCTCAAATGACACAATTCTGAATTTTCATGAGGCTGTTTTCTACATTCATTACTTTGTAAACCAAAATTAAAAAAATAAATCTTTGGTTGTGAAATCTACCAAGTCCATCAAAGCTTGCAAAGCAGATGTCCTTTGCCTAACTTGTGTTTTCAAGTACTTTTTTATACACTGTAAACTAAATTCCAATCCTTCGCCTTCTTCTCAATGTCGTTGGCAGTTTATGTAGGTAAGTCAATGTAGCTATCATCGGGCTGTGATGGTGCTTCACAGGCTAGATACTAAAAGCCACACATTATGTAGTTGTCAAGGGATGTTGATTTGTCAGAGTCTTTAGAATTTCCTGGGTATTGAAACTAGAAGCTTTTTGCTTTTGTATGAAACTTTGATAGGCAGAAGAGAGTGGAATATGATCCCATTATTTTCTGGCTTTGCTCAAGCCTGACCATATGATTTACTCACCGCCTTCTAAACACAGAAAGAGGAAGCACGAGGGAAAGAAAGGAAACGAGAGAGAGAGAGAGAGAAAGAGAGAGCGAGAGAGAGCCTGCTTGAGTCATTGCATTTGCACGCATTAGAGTTTGCAAGACTAATGTTTTGGAAAACAAGAATAGGGAAAAGTAGAATGCTGCAAATGGCTCTGCGTGACTGGATTTGCTTTGAAAAGGATATGTACGCTTCTGAAGAAAGGTTCCCAGCAATATATCCAACTGGAAATTTTTAATCTCACAGCTGAAAACTTTAAATACAAAAGCCACTCTTCAGGTTCACTCACTCTGCCTGTATTCACAATTGCCACAGCTTACAGTCTAAAAACTGATTACTCCTCCGAGCTAGACAACTTATACTAGTGTTTGTGTGTAAACTTAGGCAACATGCAGCAATTGTCTTAATATGCTTGGCTCTTAACCAAATCAATCAAATATCAAAAGAAAGAAAAAGCAGCACAGAATAATTTGTTTCAATGGATTTATTCATTTGCACCATCAGTTAAAAACTAACTGTAACCACAAGCTAGTATTTTTCCCATTACACGAAAACAATCAGTAAACATTGGCTAGGGATAAGTGCAGTTAGATTGTTGTTTTCCAAAGCTGCCAGGCGATGTTACAGCACAGGGAGCACTTCACGTTTCCATCCAGCACCAAATCTCTTCCAGTGTTTGTCATACACACCATTGTTGAAGTACTTACAAAGATTGAAGATTATCTCCCCCTCGCTGGGCAACGCATGTTTGCAGCAGAGTCTCACATTTATAATTCATTGGGAAAATAAATTGTCAAGACTTTAAAGAACACAATGCATTTTGTACTGGGCAACACTTTGCTTTTTACCCTCCAAATTATTTATTGTTTCCTCCACTCCCTCGGGCCTCGGCCTGACCTTAAGTAACTTCTAATTGGCTCTGCTGCCACACTGCTCACTGTGTTTACCCACCCCTCTGGTGTTTAGTGGGACACAGTCCAACAAAAGTGGTGCAGCAATGTCTGTAAATGTTGGAGTATATTCCACCAAACAAATAAACACGTTCCTCTCCTTGCTATTAACTGATATATTGGTGCTTATTGTTTAAAGGCAGTGAGATACATTATGCACATGGCTCATTTTTAAGTGAAAATCTGTCTCTCTTGAAAGGTTGTTCAGATAAAAACAATGCTGACCTGTCTCTTTTGAGGAAGAACAAATAAACAATTATCTGTAAAATGCATCAATAAAAATCATTACGCTCGAAATATACTGAGAGGTAATAACAACTGATGCTAAAACAAAGTGATCATATGAGCACATAAGTCAATAGAATCCAGACAAATGCAGACATATGTTGTATTGCTATTACTGTGTAGTTTATCACAAAACTGAAACATTTACTCCATTAATGGATTAGCCGTTCACCATAAAATTAATCATCAGCTTTATTTACAATTGATTCATCTTTTAAAGGGATAGTTTGGATTTTATTGACTTTGGGTTGTATGAGGTACTTCCATCCATGATCTCATATTAGAATCCCAACATAGTAAAGCACTGCTGTGGATGGGGGCATAGAACAGAAAAATGCATTTTAGCAACCTAATAAAGTCCCACCTCAAAAAAATCAATGACCTTGGTGTTTTAACAAGTGAAGTAAAATTACTGTCTTTGTCAAAGGACTCTGGTGGCTTCAGCAAAGGCAAATTTCCACTGGACTTGTCTGTTTGTTGATATTCTAAATATCATTTACAACTGACAAACTGTGATTGATTTTTTTACATTGGCCTTCTTTTAGGTAGCTAAAATACATTTTGTTGCTGTGACCATTCACTGAACCGCATTGGTTAGCTTAGCTTCCAGCACTCCTTTCTGCTTCTTCAGACTGGGAGTTTACTTGAGGTTATTTTACAGCCACACATTAGGTTAGACATACATTATGGATAAGTAAATCATACAATGTCACAACAACAAATCTGCACTAACCCTTAATGATATGGACATGGACTGAATTTGAGCATTTGCTGCTTTTCTTTGTATTCTGGGATAGAAATAGATACTGACTGTTGGACAAAACAACCCCAAAGAAGCAAAAATATTCACCAAATTCATATACAATGTTGGATTCATACATAGGGTTCCCTAGTTTGTAACAAACAGGTTACTCAGGTTCACATTCAACTGTTTCCAAGCAGGTGGGAGTGCCAGGATGTGGTTGACCTCACACACCAAGACACAATGATAATTAGGAAGTGAATAACACTAGAGATAAAACTATTGTGGTATTGTTATATTTGTAAAAGAAATTTATTTCCTTGATTGCCCCAAAAGTAGGCTGAAACTGTATATTTTCTTGTTTTTAGACAGACACGTGTTTTCCAACAAATATGTTGTCAAAAAGCAGCACAATTTTATGTTGTCCCAGACATGGATGGATTATTTTTTGACTGCAAGAGAATAAAATATATAAATGGAAATGCTTCACACGTGTCTCCAGACAACCAAATGAGAAAACTTTATAGGCTAATAGAATTATCTGTGGTCTTCTCTATCTATTGTTTGATGCAACGACTCATCAGTCATGCTGCCTTTATACTATTATACACACAAAAAGAGCAGGGGGGAGATAGGAGGGCTGTTGCTGCAGCATCTCACACAATGTAATTACATAAACAATAATATGTGATATGTTATTAGGAGTGGAGAGGGGAGTTTGTGGAAAGGGAGGAGGTAGACTCCTCTGAGGTCTTTGTAATTCCCTATTTGATAACAAGGCTTACAGCAATTAAGATGTTTAATTTAAGGATTTAAGCACTAAGGATTCAGACAAGAAGAGAAAAAAAATAATAATCATGGGTGGTGGCTGAAGTTTGGGGTGGATCTGACTACATTTGAATGTTGATTATTCTCTTTCTCCCTCTTCATCTCCCTCTCTCATTCTGCCGTTAACCCCCCTATCATAGTCTCTTTCTCTCTGTCTCTCTCCCCCAGTCCCACTTCAAGTCTCCAAGGGAATGAGAGGATGTGAGGAGAGTTGATCATTGCATTGCACTGATAAGCAAAAATGTTTCCAGAGCGTAAAAGAACTCTGTGGTGTGTGAGAGGGATAAACTATAATCTGCAACCACACACTGAACTTGACTGCTAATATTTGCATTGGAAATCAGACGGAAGTTATGCTAAGCTTTCCCCCATTATAGCCCGGCGTGGTGTGAAAGGTCTTCCCCTCCTTCATTTGAATATGGCCTCCCAAGCATTAGAAAAATACACATTTGGACGAGTGGAGGATGGGATGACAATTTATGAGGATGCACTTTTGAAATGATCTCTTAGCGAGGTGGACCCCCACCCCACCTCGCTATTGCTTTTGCTCACTCTGACTCCATATAGTGTATATGAACCTATTTAAAAAGCTAAGTGAAACGTATTATTAGGGTCGACGTGACTAAATTTCTTAATTGTTTTTCTTCCTTCTCTCTTGAGCAAATAAATAAAATCCTTTCACTGTTAATATATATATATAGTATATAGAAATTTTGTAAATATTCATTTAAAATGTCTGTATTTTCTTTTTTTCCCTTTTGTTGCTTTTATTTGCTTTATTTTCTCTTTCATTTCCCTCTTAACTTTTGCATTTGCTTTAACTGTATTTTTCTTTTTTTAATCCAGTAACTTTTTTTTTTTTTCCTCCCAAGACCCACCACAGGAAATGTGTTCATTTGATCAACGCTGTGTTGTGCAGGATTGATAAGATTAGCAATCAAAAGCATTAGTGATTCAAAGCATTACAATTAATGTTCTCATTATTAAAAACCAGTGAATTAAAGGCAGCGTTTCTAGAGGGGAAATCACACTGCCGCCGTCACGCGTATCTGTTAACATGAAGAAGCACACAGCAGAGGGGTGAAGCTGAAGGGGAATACTTCACTGTGGAAACTCTGTGATATGGCAGCTATTCTGTTAATGATATAAACCATTTTTCTCTTTAAGTTATATAACCCTACATCCATTCCCCTACTCCACTGCCTTGATTTAGAAGTAAAGGACACATGCACCTGCCTCTAATCACTGTTTATACACAGTCTGCACACTGTCATTGTGCTTTTTTGTCACTGGCTCTAATGGTGACATTTGAATCAGCGTGTTTGGACCACACAGGCAGCTTCCTATATGCTACAGTAATTTTCTTACCAACTTACTTTAATCATTGTTTTTAGTACTCTGTCCACAGGCTGTCTGTAATGTATATGTATAATATATGATGTGCATTGAGCTTAACGGTACAATTTGGCCACCTTTCACACTTGAATATAAACCTATATCAGCAACATTGCTGTATTTGCTGCATTACAGACAACATCCAGTGACTCTTAGAGATGGTATTTCGACACGCTGTACAGTACAGTGTACTAGTCAGTTGTTAGTCAGCTGACTTAGGGTGAGATGCAGCGTACACCCTGGACAAATCGTCAGCTCATCACAGGGCACATAGAGACAAACATACATTCACACTCACATTCACACCTATGGGCAATTTAGTGTCACCAACATGCAAACTCCATACGGAAGGTTCGAACCAGAAACCTTCTTGCTGTGAGGTGACAGTGCTTACCACTGCACCATTTACTCCATGCATTCAGGGCACTAATGGTGACTTGTCACACTTTCTGGAGTTTTTACCCCCTTTTTTCTTCCTGAGTATGTACATGAACAGAGACCAATTAATTGGTAATACTACTCACATGCTTCCATATATTCAATGAGCTCACTGCAGTAACACTGGGGCATCACATAGTTATGTGCAGTTGAGTTGACCAGCATTTAGCGCATTTCCACATGACCAGACATTAAGAGAAATACCATCTGAGCAGCTCTGCACTGGGCCCGGTGATTAAAAATATTTTTTTTGTAATGTAATGTCATTTAGAATCACACAGGGAAAAAAAAAAAAAAAAAAAAAAAATGGTGTGAAATTGTGCAGATAATCGGCTAAATCTCTCAACATGAAAAGATAATTGCTCCAGAAATTAGCTGTACCTGAGGTCCATTTGTTTGGTCATGGCTAGTTTCATATATGGCAATGATCGGATATTAGCACTAATGAGAGCTAGGTCAGAGTTCTTGAAGGTCGGACATTAATGTGTAGGATCATTGAAATGCTAATTATAAACAGATTAGAAAGTTACGGTGCTTTATGGAAAGCTATTTGGTAATTTAACCACTGGTTTTTGTGTAATAAAGAGTTATCCATTAGCAGACTAAGCCGGGCTTTCCCTTTTTAAACATTTAATTGATTTATCTCTCTTTCTTTTTTAAATTGCATCAGCATTATTTTTCAAGTAGTGGATATACCACAAAAGTCAACACAATAAAGACATCACACTATGGTAGGCACTTGGCCCTTTTGGTATAAATACATACTTGTTTTATTCATCAATAATGTACAGATCAGAAGTATGTATAACCAAAAAAAAAAAAAAAAAAAAAAAACTGCCAACAAACAAAAATCTGTATTGTTTTCCACATTTATTTGCATCTTGAAATGCCTTCCTGACCTGATTTTGGATGTCGGTGGTGATGTTTCTTGTAATAGCAACACTGGTATTACTCAACTGTCAGCTTGGTCTAAACCCACAGAGGCCCCACCAACTTAATTCTCTCTCTCTCACCTGCCCTCTTCCTCAGCCCTCTAGTTCTTCTTATCAGTAAAGGAACTTTCCATCTAGGGCTAACTGAAAACCGTTCACTGCTTCACGCAAAGCCTTGCTTTTACAGCAAAGGAAACCACACTGTCTGTGCTCCTTTGTCTAGTGTGCACTTCCACATGCTCAGCCACACAAACACATATAATGTAAAATGTACTGTGGGTTTCTTTTCAATCATCTGAGGTCACTCTTTTAAACAGCTTCTGACATCAATTTTAGAAGTTTGTTTAAAGGTACAGTGTGTAAGATTTGGGGCCTCTATTTTCAGAATAAGGCAAACATGGAATATAATATTCATGACTATGTTTTGATGCATGTATAATCACCTGAAAATAAGAATCTTTTTATGTTTGTTACTTAAAAAATATCCTTTTATATCTACAGTGGGAGAGGGTCCCCTTTCATGGAGGCTGCCATGTTGAAACACCTTATTTATACAGTAGTCCAGAACAGACAAACTAAATACTGACTCTAAACAGGGTCCTTAAAGTGTTGTTTCTCCTTTACGTTAGGAAGGTGAGGGTGATGTGAGGAGATTACAATGCAGTGACTGGACCACTGAATGCAACTAAATTCTACACACTGTACCTATAAGTGATCAACAACTTAATTAATACTTTATTTTCTTTATGCTTTTTTTACCTAATAATAATGGAAAGTTTTGCAACCGGAGTCCCAAGTTTCAAATACACAGTGAAAATGAGTACAGACTGTATTTGTTTTTTCTGTATATGGCATCCCAGACCTTGATATTTTATCAATTTTAGACAATTGCAAGTTTGTTTTGGAAAATAAAATTACAAGTTGATGCAAGCATAAAATGTGCTTATGTGTAGCTCATGAAGACATGGCATTTTTGCTTTGCACCAACACAAACACAACATGTCAAAATATAATTCAAAAAAATCCACACATGATGATGATGATGTACTGTATTGATGTACTGAAGTTACTGTGGTGCTCATGCTAACAATTCAGTAGAACCAGATATAGCATCATTATTATTGTATGCATTTTTCTTCTCTGTCAAAACATTACCCACAATGCAACTCGGCCACTGACAGTTTGGTCAGCGAATTTGCTGCTTTATGCTAGTGGCAGCTAATGTAGCCTTAAACCACCAGTCTTGAGCACAGACGAGTAACGGGCTATAGAGGTCTGGTAAGCTTACTTCTTTCTAACTCCCCACCACAAGATTTGTATTTTCAAACTTTTAGTGTTCAGACCCAAGGGATACTGACTCAAGTGACATCACTTGAGAACATTTATCAGACCCTCTGGAGGACCCTTTTTTTCAAATATGCAGTAGTACTCCTAAGACCTGTAAACATACTTCAATGTAAAACTGGTGGAAGGTCTTTTCCTGTTGACATTAATACCAGTATAGACTGTTCTCCCCTACACAATTTGACAAGTGAAAAGCAAAACTAACTGGACAAATTCAAAATGTCAAGGAACAGCTTTACAATACACAATGAATCCAATGTCAGGTCAGTGGCCCTCATTCTTCTCCTTGCCAACCAAGTGATTTCTTACTGGTGTGACTACAAAGGTCTGTGTATTGGCCCCAGACAGTATCTTTCTTCCAACACCCTCTCTCTCTCTCTCTCTCCCTCTCTCTCCCACCATATTCCCCCCGTCTGCACTCTTTCTCTCTCTGATATCTTGTAACAGAGAGGCAAGAAGTCTTAAGGGGCTTCGGCTGACTCAGCAGGTCAGAAGAGAGAAAAGCACTGCTGGTAGCTGGGAGGCTGTCTGTGTACCTGTGTGTAAATGTGTGTGTGTGCGTGTGTGTGTGTGTGTGTAGGGTGGCAGCATGTCTTTTTTTATTTTATTTTTTTTGCACATGACTGTGCGCTAGTAGCCAGGAGGTTTGAACCATGCTGCCTCTCCCTCCTTCTCGATGAAATTGTCATCAGAACATGAAAGCATCAAAACATCAAACGGGACCTTTAATTGTGCTTGCGTGTGTGTGTGTGTGTGTGTATGTGTGTGCCTGGAGAGGTGGTGTTTGGTATCATGTCAACATGCTTGTCTGCAGGCCTGTGATTTTTGGTGCATCCTCGGGCAGGTGTACATGTATGTGCATCCACATGTAATTTCGTGTGTTTTGTGCATGTGATAAATTGTTTAGGTGTGTGTCTTTTGTGTAAGAACAGTAAGCAGTTCTGTGACAAATATACAGGCAGATTTTGGGATGTTTTCAGTATAGAGACTCAAACACCACCTGGGAATTTCACAGGCATCAGTTGCAGTTTAGAACTTCATAACACTGAACAAGCATATTTGTCTGCATAAAGACATAATCACGTCTGTATAAAAACATTTCCTTTGAAACAGACATTTGGTGACAAGTTTGCAACCATTTGTCCTTTTCTTTGTGTCTGTCAGTCTTTGCCAACTTGCCTATGTTTCTGGCTGCTTGTCTTCTTCAGTCCCTACTCTGCCTATCATTTGGTCCGTCTGTCCCTCCATCAACCTGCCTGCATGTCTATGCGTCTGCCCGTTGGTCTGTCCGTCCACGACAAAGACAGACAAGTCTGTGCATCTCTGATCACACCCCTTCCACACACCCACCCCTTACCCCAATCCACCCACCCACTAGTTCTGCCGAGGCGAGATTAAACAACAAAGTGGCTCGATTAATCCATTTGAAGTGATGTGGCATTAGGGCTTGGAAGGAGATGGGCTCGCAAACACACTGCGCCGCAGCTGTGTGGGCTGCAGATAGAGAGGGGGGGAGTGAAATTAATTGACCTCCACGCTAGCAATTAAAAACAAAGAGGGGAGAAAACAAAACAAAACATGGGCTTGTGCCTGTGAAACAACATGCTACTGCTTGGATGAAGAGATGGAAGAGAAATGGGAATGAGTCTGAAGTGTGGTTGATTGGTTGTGTGTGTGGGGGGGGGGGGGCTGGCACATGTGGCTATGGACATTCGCATGCACATTAGAGTAAATGATAAACACACACTACAGAGGCTTACACTTATTAGAATAAAGAAAAAAATATATTTTTTTTGTTTTCCTGACACCTCCAGAATCACATTTCAATCACTTTCGGCCTTTGCTAGACTGACTTGAACAAGGGATTGCCAACTCACTGAAAATGTTTGAACAGAAAAGGGATTTAATCCTTCATAATAATGAGGTGACTTTAAGTTACTATCAATAAAAAAACAGCTTCTACACTAGAAAAATGTCTCGACACCATACCTTGTTCATACCTTCACATCTCTGCGGGCTTTTATGAATCCAAGTTGAAATGTGCTCTTTGACTGCTTTGTCTGCATCTCTTCAGACCTTTTCACTCCAAGCATCTCTCTCTGACTGAGCATTCAAATTGAAATACAGACGGCCTCCCACATATCCAGCTTGTTGTTTCTTGTGTAAATGATGTTGTGTGTTCAAGAATTCGTTTATTCTTAATCCTTACTTTATCCTCCCTGATATAAACCCAGTGATTTTTTGGCAGCAGGGCCGGCAGCACAGCAGAGGCATGCCAGTGGCAGAGGCTTCCTTTGATCCTTCATCTCAACCACACACCTGAGTGATGATGGCTCTGCTTGTAGCGTTATCCCTCTGTACTCTAAGTCTTTCATTACGTACCCCTCCCATGAATGCTGTCATTGATGGGCAGTGGAGACACCCATGTTTAATGTGCTTAAAGGCATTTAGAGGAGATCATTTCTGGAGCTGATGTTTTGTCTTGCAAAGTTGAGCAGTGATAGGGGCTCCGGGGGTTTTTCAAACTCTTAATAGCCTCTGTTTGGTAAACAGGCACCCTGTTTGCAGTGTACATATGAATACTAACAATATATTTATAGTTCTCTATAATATGTCTCATTGCTTATATCCACCCTGAATGTACACTGTACTTACACGCTATCTGTCTGCCTATCTGTCTGTCTGGATTTTTCACAAACAGATAGACAGCATGTGCAGGCAATAACAACAACAATAGATATATATAGTAGCAGCCTGTCCCTTTTTAAAATTGACATATGTTTATGAGTGTGGTGTGCATGGAACCAGCCAGTTAGCCTCTAGACATCATGTAGCACATGTCGGCATGTTACATCATTAGTTGCACAGATATTTTAAAGCTGCAGTAATCAATATTTTCACATTAACAAGGGGTCAAATGATTATGTGTTATATGCAGGGCATTGCTTGTAGTGACGTGCAGAGAAAAACAGCTGAGTCCCCTCAGCTCCTTGAAGCATTTTAGCATCCTTCAGTCCATTGTTTTGGTTTTCAGGCCATCAACATTACTGTTTTGACATCTATTAAGCCAAATATTTCTCTCAGGAGTGGGTGGAGAAGCATAGAAGAGGTGGCCAGAAACATGTAAATACATGCTAATGTTGCTCTGTGTGTCTGTGTCTGGAGGTGTAAAGAGGCAACTGTTTGCTAACTTTATATTCATTTTTCTAAGGTAATAATAACCCCACTTGGCCAAACAAAAAAAGGAATAAGAATGATGCCATATTATTTGCACTGTCAAAACAGGTTGCTGGCTGACTATTCCAGAAGCTGATACCATATGTGGCAACCAAGAAAGCCACAACAGAAGAGATGAGCTTGGAGAAGGTTTGTACATGGGAATATAAAAAGAACTCAAATTTATTAAAGAACAAGATATGTTGGTATGTATGGTTTTAACAGACTGAAATGATGAATATTGAAGTTTGACCTCTGCTCCACAACTGTACATCCATACAGGGTGTAAAGCCACATTTTGACAGTGTAGTAGAGGACCAGTCACACTAATGCTCTCATTTTTTCAATTCCTGCTGTTTAGAAAGTCGTCTACCCAGACAACACACAGCTCAAACAGGACATGACATTCTACTTCAAGAAAATAAAAGTTGCTAACCCATTCCATGTTCACGCGTCGACAACGAGTTGCTTTAAAGTAAACTGATAATAAATTGCATTTCTGGTGGTTCTATATGTTCTTGGTGTGTCTTTTCAAAGGTTTAATATCACAGTTTGCCAGGAAAGTTCACATTCTGACGTAAAAAAACAGAACAACATCTGGGTTTTATTCACATTCTTAATACAGTTAAGCCAGCTTTATATTACAGCTCTTGACTTCTCAGCTGACTCAAATGAGAAATATGTACTGAGCGTTCACTTCTGTTTCCTCCCATTTAAGATTATGTCATTTTGATATACGCACAGTGAAATATGGAAAATATCAGCTCTCTCCCTGAACAATTTAAACATTTTTCATTTCTTATGGCCCCTAATCCATCTCTATTGGAGCATCAGGTTATTGTATTACAGACATATGTCTTTAGTCTACCCTCTGCTGAGAGGGGGAAATTGGATTTATGACGGACAAAATACTAGTGGGAATTAAATGTTCACCAGAAACTTGTATAGATTTGTTCACTTGTTACTGCGTGTCATACAGTGAGTGTTTCATCAAGTACAGCGTGGTGTCTAAGGAGTACCACATTTCTGTGGTACTTGTGTTTTTGAAACACATTTTAAGTGGTCAGACAAGGGTTGAACATTGTAAAGAAAAGGTCCCAGGATAAACTGGGTATGTTACTTTCCTACATTCCTCAGGGTACAACTTTGCCACAATGAACATGGGGGAGAAAAGAGGAAAGCTTGGCAGGTAAGAGTCCATAAACAGCTGATTATACAGTCATACTGGAAACAAGCTTAAATAGCATAGACCGTATGTGGGTTTATGCTTATTCCTAACCATACTGACACAAAAGAATGAGTGGGAAATGGCTGAATGACTGGGCTGTTGATTGTCAGTGATATTGGCCCAGATTGGAACAGATATACTCCTATTTCAACCAATCCAGCTGTTTCATTCAGGCTATATACATGTAATATACATGTAAACAGGACCCACGTCTATTTTATTCCATTTCCCATAACAGTGGTTGAGTGTTGAGTACTGAGTGCTGCCAAAACACAGATGACCTACACTAAGTAGTGTACCTGAATGCATCCTGTGCAGACACACACAGAGGACTGAACTTCTGCTAAGGTGCTGCCCATGCTACTCCTCCTGTGTAGACCCAGTGTTAATTCTCGAAACACATATTTTTGTACACTGCTGTACAGAGGAGAGTCACACAGTATGAAATACATCACATCTGGATTCTATCAGACTGTGTCAACTTGCATTCTTGTCCATTTAAGTGGATTTTCTTGTCAGTCTTAATTTTGAGCAGATCAAGTTTTTATTCTTTTTTTTTTTTTTTAATCGGCACATTTATAATCTTCCACCACTGACAAAAAGCATGTTCTAGGTTTTACTCAGTGAAGTTCACAGGACGCTTAAGCTTTCACCTAAACACATACTTCTGTTACCAAATAGCAAATGGTGTGTGCAAGCATTTATTATTTCAACACTTAATAACAGACAACCCTAATAGGTCCCTGATGAATGCTATGTCTGTGTGTGTGCATGTGTGCAAGTGGGTGGGTGGGGATATAGAATGGGTAACCGACAACAGTAAAAGAGGGGGAAAAAATGAAAAGGGGTTAATTTGGTTTGGCTCAGGTGAGGTAATTATTCCTTTCCTCCACTTCACTGCACACCCATAATGATTATTAACAAGCTTAAAGTACTTGAGGAGCACTGGGAGCTGGTGGCTAACAACACAAGGCCCAGGAAAGGAGGGAGGGAAGGAGGAATGGATGGCAGGATGAAGGAAAAGAATAGGGAGGATGGGAAATCATTATGCTAATGAGGCTGGCCTTAATCACACAGTGCCCATGATAATCTGCTGGGAGGAACCCAGGTTACTTGGGTCACTGGTTTGTTCCACAGCAAGCACTCATTTTTTGTTTTCTCTCTCACTCATTTCTCACTCATCTTCCCTTTTCCCTATTCTGCAATTTTCTCACTTATCCTCTCCTCTTAAATATCTACTCTTGTGTGTACGTGGTTTTGGATTTGGGGTCACAAAAGTGGAAATTGCAAGTGCATTCAGGCATGGACCTGCAGTGTGCATGTGTTCAAAAAATGTGGATAATAGCAGTTTAGCCATTTAGTTTCAAGATCACAGCACACAATATATTATTGGCACTGAACCTGTTTTAGCATAGCACACAGGTACCATTGGACCAATATGAAGTATGTGGTAAAGTGGAGTTACCTACAAGAAAAAGAAGAAAAACAAACAAACGAGAAATGCTGAAAAGGATTGAAATATCTTAAGAAACAAAAAATAAATGCTCACAATGGTTTGTCTTTGAAGCTCATGAATAAAACAGCTTTAAGTGTCCCTAGTAACATTTAAACAGTAGCCAGCTTAAACTAACACTGTTCTGTGCAGTAGTCTGATTAAGGGAAGGTGGGAGTGTTTGTAATGCAGCCATTCATTTCTTTCTTAGTAGAGTAAAACTTCAACTAGCCTACATTTTTTCTGAGTAATGTTGAACTGAAAACAAGAGAGCAGTATAGATAAAATTAAAAAAATAAAATAAAATAAAAAGCAACGTTAAGTGGACCGCATCTCAACAGCCCAATGGCAGAGCTATCATGCAAGGCACTGGCCTTATCCTGGGGTACAGTGTGTTGCTCAATGACACATTAAAGTGGAGACAGAAGGAGCCGGGGATCAAACTGCCGACCCTGCGATTAACAGACAAGCCACTCGACCTCCTGAGCCACAGGCTTTCACAGGTTAGGTACTCAAAGTTGATAATTCCCAGTGTGCACTACCTTGCTGCCCCCTTGCTGTCAGCCATTCTGTTGGCCTGCTGGGTGGGTGTAGACAACCAGTGATATATGTGGAGTTGTGGTGAGTGTAATGGCTGTCATACTGTATATTATACTCAAAGAGAGCAAGGTCGCATTGGAATGTGTTTGTGCGCTTTATATAACAAATTTAAAAAATATATAAATTCACTTCGGTTGTCAAACCAAGCTTGTTAAAACGTGGACATTGATGGATGGCAAATAAGAGCACATAGTGAGACAGTCACTACATGTGAAAAGAAGACGAAAAGTGTAATTTTGTTTTGCTGTTGCGCTTTGCAAAGTTACAAAAAGTTGATAGGATGTCAGCCTGCCCTGGTCAGACAAGCTTTCATATTATGTGATCAGCATTTGGTAAAATCTGTACAAAGCTTCATGCAGTTTCCCTGCAGTTATTACGCCCACTGCTGAGTGGGTGCCCTAACCAAACCAATATTAGTAACCACAGCACCAGCAGGGACATGATCCCTCCCATGAATTATACCCACTGTTTTCCTTGGAGCTGCCACTCATACCAGATTTAATGCTGAAGAAACGGAACTTATGCAGTGGTGGGCATATTCCGATACAAATGTCCCATATTTTTTATTTACATTTTAATCTGTACTTATTGCCCATTACCTATGTAGTGCTTTGAAAAACTACAGTTCAACCACACAGTGGTTTCTGTGTCTAAGACTAAAGAGCAACTTTTTGATTTTAACCTTTGTTTTTTAAGACTTCATATGTGAAAAAATAATAATAATCCCAAATGTTGTAGGAACACAAAAACCATAAGCTTAGCAACACAGGTTTTCAAATCTCTGAATGGAATCCCACATTTCCAGACGGCACCGGCAGATCCTACGGTTCACCTAATCTGCCTCCATGTGCTTCCTCTCTCTTTCTCTTCTTCTCTCTCTCTCTCACTCCTTTTCTCTCACTGGGCTGGTATTTCTTGGACATCTGTTCTTGGCAAGCACAGCAGCAGCACTCGTACTGCACCCGCTCCCTGGAGGACAAGGAGGGATGTAGGCATGGAGGTTGGAGGGAATGGGAGGGAGGGGAGGAAGGACTGAGGGAGAACAGAAAACAAGAGAGTGAAAAGGATAGAGGAAGAGGGAAAAAAACTCACACCACACAGTGAACCACACAGCAGTGAAAACAGTGAAAGACAGCAATATGGAAGTGGTGAGGCAGGTTTTGAGTAAGTCTGTAAGCGGTAATTGGGAGAAGGGGGACCACCACTGGGGACCAGCCCTCTGGGTCACACAACAGCACTGGGCAGGCTGTCGGGGCCCAGTTACAGAAACTGGGATGACTGAGATTTGTGCAGTTTTCCAAAAAAAAACTGGTGGAAGGGTGGAAGGGTGGAGAGGAAATTAACATTTAAAGCATCTGACACGAAAACTCACCGCCAAAACCAGCACGGCACAAACTGTATTCATAAAACTACTCTATCTTTTGCAATATGTTGTATGTTTGTCTAAATATAGTTACAGAGATTAACATTTGGAATATTGTATTTATACAAGATTTGATACAATTGTTTCTATTTGGTACATATGGCCATGCAGCCTACTAATTTCTAATAATAATAACGACATTTTTTTGGTTGAAACTAAATGATTTCCTTCACATGCACTTCCTTAGAAGCAATCTGAAGCTCAGTAAAACAGTCAGAAATCAAGAATGTTGAACTGTGGAAGGTTCAAAGTAACATTTTTAAACAATTACAGATGGCAGTTTGGAGAGAGTGAGAGAGGCCGAAAGATGGACTGAAAGGTTGTCGAATTGTCTGGACATATAATTGACAGGGAAATCAGCAAAGGGAGGGAGACAGAGTGAGCGGTATCTTGACAGGCTTCAAGTTAAAATGATTAATTACCTCCAAGGCTTCTGTGGGCCTGGCAACTTCCTCTGGTTTCTGCTGCGTTGTGTGCTGCAGGGCCCGGGGCCCAGGGCCTAAGGTGATTCTGTCACAGTTGCTTCTTTTTTCAATCATAGTGCAAAATCTGTCTTTATTTGCTTTTTCTCCCCCACCTTACTCTATTTTACACTTTTCTATCTCTATTTTTACTACAGCATGGAAGGTAAGTACAACAGGGTCACCACCATCAGGCCCTGGCAAACATTAATATAGTCATTAAAATCTTATATATATATATATATATATATATATATATATATATATATGTGTGTGTGTGTGTGTGTGTGTGTGTGTGTGTGTGTGTGTGTGTGTGCAGTGAATCTGACTTATGTAGGAGACTGGATTTTGTGTCCTTCCATAGACCTACAGTTCACATCCTATTCTCAAAATACATTGCAAAGTTAACAGGACACTTACTGGAACTGGTACCTTTCAATACCCATGTATGAGCTCTGAGATTGGTTCGCCTTTCAGCCGCCTTTAATAACAACAAAGGCTAGAAAACGCATAGCGAATAAGGCATCTAAATTCCTGGACCTCAGACTAAATATCACCTTCTCAGAAGAGCCAAAAGTAGGTTCTTCGCCCAGAACCATGTCATCGCTTGTGGAAGAAATTCAGAACCCACAAGCTTGGTTTCACAGCACAACATGGAGCAAATAAATGGACCTATTGTATTTCACATCTGTGCCAGCTTTGAACAAAGAGCAGGGAACATTCTTGATAGAAACAAGAAAAGCAAAGGCAGGGTGACTGAAGGCAAGGAGGGCAGAGTGAAAGGAAGAAGAGAAAGAAATTGGGAGGGAAAGAATGCTAAATGAAGTCTTGTTCTGTTATGCCAATACTTTTGTCATTTTTTTATTGTTACCTTCTGTGTCTTTATTCATTTTTTTTAAACTTATTTAACCATGTTTTAACAACAGGGTCTTTCTCCCCCTCTCTCTATCTTTCTCTATCTCCCCCTACACCCCTCTTTTATCACCCTCAAGCCCCCTCTCTCTCTACTACTTTTCTCATGTACCCTCACACCTCCCTTCTATTTTTCCCAGAAGAATTTTAGGTTTGTAATTTATTATTTGCAAGAGAAACTGTTATCAGAGTCAGTTTGCTATCGTGGGCCACTTCATTAATCACCTAGCCCTCTCTCTTCATTTGTTCCCAGATAGGCTGTGGTTCACTGGGTTCCAGGCACTGATATAAATATGGAGGTAAGAACACTCCCCTCCTCTGTTTATCACCAAATAGGAGAAAAAATACAGAAAGTTCAGAGATATGTACAGAAGAAAAGTACTTCTTTTCTTTTTTTTTGCCACAAACCAAGAAAAACATTGTCCCATAATGCAATTTTTGTTAAAGTGTCGACAAAATTGAATTTGTGTTTTAGACTTTGTTTTCATTTCCCAGAAGACATTTTGTTTAAAAAACCTGGTAACAGGAATACATTGGGGGGTACAGCGTGTTTAAGTGTGACCCCAGCATATGGGACTGATCAGGATCCTGAGGGCTGTTCACAAAGAAGTAGAACAGATAGAACAAAGATCCCATTTCGAGCCTTTTTGAGTGGCGTCCAGAACAAAACAGTATGTTATAAAACAAATGTCATAAAAATGAGTTTTTGTTTCAAGGAAAAATATCTGACCCTACTGCTCAATATTTTTCCATAAGCATAATTTTGTGATTTAGATGTATGAAGCGTTACTCACTACGGTCGAATGATCAGATATCTTGAAAAATGGAAGCTGACCACACATTGTAAACAGAGCTGTTACTGAATTTCAAGCACGTATTGCAGAAGATTTTATTTCAACAAACTGTTGCAAGCCTTTCTAATTCCAGAAATCGTATGAACTAAGAAGAATTTGTTAATAGGGTCTCAATCTATCCCTTGTAATTCTATGTTTGTGTGTATCCAGTGACCCACAAGGGATTATGGGAGACTGAGTGAAAGGTGGCCTTGAACTGTAAGGGGATAATCCTATTTTGATACCTCACAAAGAACCCAAACCCAATTTACCATCCCAACAACTACCAGCCTGGCTCTTTAGTTCTTGGGTAGGTGAACTTGTATTGTGGGTTCTTTCTCTCTCTGTGTTTGTGTAACTCTCTTTGTTGTCTGTTTTCTGTGTTGTTTTGTTTTTGTCCTTTCCTTCTTGTTCTTGTTTTCTCACGTGTCGATGTCTTTGTTTCTCCTTAGCTTCTCGTTCTGTGTTTGCATGATGTGACCATGAGGTATCTTAGCGACAGTAAGTCAACTGAAAGATGCGGTTTCCAACTTTATTCTTGAAAAATTAACTTGAAATGACGAGAATGCTTTCCATCTAACGATTATAATGCACGTTGAGGGAGCAGGCTACACACCGAAACACTTCACTTATTTAATATTCTGCAGATTCCAAAAAAAGCACCATTTCCATACACTAGCCTGAATTGTTTTTACAGATATAACAGCTGTGACAACTTTCTGGACATCTTGACAGTGCAAAATAGTAATAATAATAATAATAAAAAAATAAAAATAAAATATAAACACAGGGGGAGACTAATGACAAACAAATTGAATCACCTCTTCTTTGATTCCTGCACAGGGACTACGTGTGCTCTCTCAGCCTGCAGCATAGTTGTCAACTCCATGCTGTTCAGTTCAAGTAAAGCTGCGGCATGTCACACATGGGGTCTGATAGTAAACATGGTTTAGTGATAAGATTAAATATGATGTTAATGTCACTCTCATGTTTGTTTTTTCTCCCTTTGTGTGAGGGCTTAAACTCTGACTGGGAGTTCGGAAGGCTCAGTTTGTTTTTCATCAAGGGCTTTCGACTTCAATGCTTTTGCAATATGGTGTTGTCCCTTTGAAGGCGGCATTTTGAGTGTGCTGATAATGGGAACTACCTCTTTTTTTTTCTGTATGGGAAATCATTATATCTATTCAACCCTCTGACCTATTTAATGGTTTAAAAAACCCCTACTTGATTATGAGAACTACAATGCTATTTATACAAGCAACTCACTCTTGTATGTAAATTTGAACTGTGGGTTACAAACCCTCCCCCAAAACATACACACGAGCGCATACACACATGCACGCTGTCACTACCACCTCCAGCAGCTCAGAATATCAGCAAGAATACCATTTCTCAAACCCTTTTATTCTCTTGCTGTATCAGCCATGAGCTTTGGTAATGATTGCTTTCCTCTGGGTATTAGCGCTCACGGTGATGTATTGTTTTTCAACACGTCTTTTTCAAAATGCACTAATTTACTTAGCGTCAACACTGGCTTTGAATATGAGCAGCAGCATTGTTGTATTATGGTGCAGAGAGGAGAATTTAAGGGGGGGGTGGGTTGATGTTGGGGGAAGCAGGGGGAAGGATTCCCCAGATGTGAGTTCAAGCACACACTTAGACACAGATAGACTTGCTCCCTTGGGGGAAATGCAGATGTGATTGACAGTCTGAGGTTTATAGGAAATGAACATTGTTTAAAAAAAATAAACAAAGCACAAACTCAGAGGGGGGCGGGGTTAGAGAGTGAGGCGAGATCATTAAATAAATTTAAGAAGGGATATTTTTACATGTTGGTAATAAGACATGACAGGTTTGTAAAACTTGCCACTTGTTGTTGAAGGGGCTGTAAATTGACTCCAGTGCTGAGAAACGCGAGGCATGTTTTCATTCTAATGACAGGGATTATTGTGCTACTGGAATGGAAATAAAACTTAAATTCCATTGGTTTTAGCTAATCTGTATGCTTCGTTGTGCACTCGTTAAACAACGGAAGGATGACGGTGGATAGAAGGAAAAAAAGGAGGGTTGGGGGACAGAGTGTTGCATGGTGGTGGAGTTGAGGAGTGGGGGTAGGGGTGTTCATAGCGATTCCCAGGGCACTCAGCGGCTGTGATTATATGGTGAAAAAAAAACTCTGTTGCTTTCAGTTTGCAAAGGTAATGAGAATCTAATGAGGCTTGACTTTTTTTTTTCCTCTCAGCATTCGCAGCCATTCGACTCTCCGCTCCACAACAGGTTCCCTGAGGAGAGGCACGCAGGATGGCAGAAATGGTGAGGCCTTTCTGCACAGGATGTGCTGATGGATAGGTAGAAAGATGAATGGGGGAGGAGGAGAGGGAAAGGAGAGAAGGGATGTCAGGTCAAGGAATGAGGGCATGAGGGAGGGAAGAGAACGAAGGAAAAGAAAGATTGAGGGACAGAGGGGAAGACATGGTGGGAAGGAAGGGTACAGTTAGAGGACTGAGGGAGAGACTGACAGGAGGGCTGTAAAGTTTAGCTAGACCAGGTGAATGTGAATGAATTTTGTGGTTGGACAACAGTGAGGAAAGGAAGTGGGTGGAGGGACAGAATTTAACAATTTACAATTTTCTAATAACAATGATTTTCTATCACCAGTTTTATCCTTTCTTAGGCTGGTCAAGTTCCTGTCCCATCACTTGTCCTACTATGTCATCATATATCATCATTATACTGATGTTGTTATTTTAAAGCCCCATTGTGTAACTTTTCTAATATAAAACAACATATTTCAAATTATGGTGAATGGTGCCTCTGTGTGTGCACTATGTAACTTCATGCTCTGGGTATGATCACTCACTGCAAATATGTAATGCTTTAAGTAATGCACCACTTTATTTTGGTCAAGCTAGATAATATCCACCTCCACTCTTTGTGATTTACAAGGTTTCCTGATGGACAGTAAACTGCTGCAAACTAAAGCTGATGTTAGTTAATATTAGCTAAGATTTGTTTGGACAACCAGAAATAGAAGATTTTGAAAAAATACCAATTTCTACATAATGTCGATTTAAGATGACAAACTTCCATCATGAGACTCAGTTTTTATTACAGAATTAAGTCATGTAAAAGTGTGGCCACCTACAGAGACAGACTGACAATGTATATTACTGTAAATTATATGAATTATCTGCAATATATGGCAATTTATTATTGTTTTGATGAAAAACAAAACAAAAGAAAACAATGTCAGCGTAATGATTTGTAGCTCAAACACTGAAGGTGTGAACAAGGCAGAATCCCTCCTGCCTGTAAAAGTACCTAAGACTATTACACATTCTTAAATATTTTGAAGTCTTGAGAGCACTTTGAACCCTCAACTTATTTTGGAGAGCTTAAGAAGTTTGTAAAGTTGGTTATGAGTTGAAAGCATTACCCACACGGAGGTGTGAAGTGAGAACTTTTTCTTTTTTCCTTTTTTAACTTAATGAGGATGCATAGCTCATAAACCATTTTGGTATTTTGTCAGAGTTTGTGAGAAATGCCATCACATCACATGCAATGCGGAATTTGTCCCTCAATGTTGAGAGGTAGCTTGTACTGGCACTGCATTTTCCACTAACTGGCGAATCATAACAGTGTAAGTAATGACTTGGGTCATACTGCAATGCCTATTCAGCTACTGAAGCATCATTATAGTGCATCATTTGACACATTTTTTCCTACTTTTGTGACAAATATACGAGTGTCTTTGAAACACATCTGTGGCTTTTTTTTTTTTTTTTTTTTCTCGTCTTGTTTGCTTTCTTGAAAAGTTGTTTGATTACCACAAACCAACGTCTAATGAATCAGGCCATTTTGGGGTCATTAAGATAATAATGGCATGATGCATGAACTTAACATCTGATTGGCTGGCAGCGTTGCAGGCCATACCCATTCTTTGACAGAAACAATGGATGCTCAGTCAGAGGTGGTACCAAACCTAAATTTGATTCTGAATAATAAGATTCTGACAGAATCTGAAAAGTTTTGGTACAGATAGCCACTTCAGCAGAATGGCTTGTTTACATGGTACAACAGAATGCTGCCAACTCTATATGGTCTGATTATGTTAGATATCATTACCGGCTCAAAGAGAAAATTATATAATATAATATAATATATCTGGGGCCTTGATCAACCTGATCACAATCACCTATGATAAGGTATTTGTATTTGATCAGAAAAATACAAAGAAAAAGCCAAAGTTAACAACTGTCATGTGTTTTACACCAATTTCACATCTTGGTTGGCTTGTATCTCACCATGACACCTTCATCTCGGCAGTGGAAAATGTATCAACAATCAAACACTCTCACCCCACCAACATTTATTTACTACCAGTGGATGGACATGGACCAGTTTGACCAATGACGCCGATGAAGTTAAGGTGAGTTACTTATGATTAGGCTTAGTACGATTCGATATCATTACAAAATGAATAGAGACATATTAAGGTAATGTGATAAACTTAGCTTGGTTTGAATTTTGTGACATGTATTTGTTTGTTTGTTTGTTATATTGTGTGATTTCAGTCCAAGTCTGATGAACATCTTTAAGAAGTTGTAGTGTGTAAAATTTAGGAGGATCTATTGGCAGAAATGGAATATGATATTTATAAATAGGTTTCCATCAGTGGATAATCACCTGAAGATATGAACTGTTGTGTTTTTGTTGCCTGACAATGAATACTTTTTATCTAAGAAGCAGGTCCTTTTCAACAGAGTCCTTCTGTTGCACCGCTGAGTTGGCACAAACTTAATTTTACTGCAGACTTACAGTACAAATTTGGACTTAAGTGTATCAAACTTAAATTGTTACTTTCAATCTATTCTTACTCAAACAAGTTTATCTGTGATCGATTAATGTCTATTTCTCCGGGTTAACAGTGTATATCACCAACTTTCCGCTCTCCTTTAAACACGGCTGATCATGTCAGACTTTATCTGGAAAATTAGTCTGTTGAAATGATCCGAGACGGACTATTCCTGTCGTTGACCTTGTGTTACACTGCCAGGCCAGGATGACTCTTCATCCCTTACTTCCCCCCACCACCTGCTCCTCCTTCACTTTGACTTTTAAAGTCAGAGGTACACTCATGCTTTCAGGCTGCCTTAATGAGGCCTTGTGTAGTCCACTGGTGATAGGACTGTTAATGAGAGAGACAGACATCTGAAAGAGAGGAGACATTCTGTGGTGGTAGTGGAACGAGGGAAGGGTGGTTGTAAAGGGGAGGGATGAGGGAGGAGGAGGAAAACAAAGAGTCAAAGGCTGTACCAGGTAAGCATGGACACTGTTTTAGATCCTGAGTGTAATTTAAGTAAAGGATTCTTTTCCACAAATTGTTTGAGCTGTTGGGTTGGGGTGTGTGTGTGTGTGTGTGTGTGTGTGTGTGTGCATGTGTGTAAGAGACCTTGGGCCCTTTTAAGAGCGTTTTGCTGGCGTCCTTGTTGAGAATTGATTGTCTTTGTTGTGGTAATCTGAAATTAATTTGCACTTGAACCCATCTTTCTTCTGGGCTCAATTTTAAAACGCTGTTATAATTACGTGCCCCCCACATGAAAACCAAGAACTAAGACACTGATATGATGAGCCGGAATATTTTAATTCCCCAGGTACTGAAGAGCCCCCTTTCTCTCTCTTTTTCCCTCTCTCTCTCTCTCTCCCCACCCCTCCCTCTCTCTTCACTCACGACTTATCTTGCAAGGTAATAAAACAAAATGTTCCCATGCGTGGGGCTTAAGCAAAAGGTATTTGCCTGAGGGGGAACAGTAATAAGTGCTGTATTGCTACACATTTACTCATGTACTTTCTCAGTAGGTCATCTCGTGCTCTTGAATGATGTTAAACTTTGGTTAATGCAAGCTGATGCCCGGGTAAGCGCTGTCAATGAAAAGCTGCTCTGTGATGATGGGCAGAGGAGAACAGGCGCACTATACATTATAGTACGTACAGTAAACACATGTGCAAACACAAGGATATTGAGTGACTTCAGCAGTCAATCAACTTCTCATTGCCTTTCATTTTAAAGTCTTTAATTTATTGCGGTTATGTATGGTGTTGTATCAAGTTTCACCAAATTTCCCAGTAGGGGCTAAAACACACGCAAGCACACACACATATTGGGGTTGTTAACAAGATTTGTTTTGCATTAGTCCGTTCTGACAGGGGGTATTTGTAATTTAAAACTATTTAAGACTACCTGCTAACATCTGCTATTGATCTTAGCTGTGTGCCTCCCCCTTTGTTCACAGCGTGAGCTGCTAATAACCTTATCAGACATCTTTTAGTTTTAGCTCAGTCTGCTGTTTGTTGTTAGGGGCTTTTTCTTTATTGGGAGGGGGGAGTATTATCTCGCTAAATGCTGCAGGAACCATCTTCAGTGATTTCCTGTGGTGTTGCCTTGTGCTAAAAGGGCCTCAGAGGTCACTGGCCCTGGGCAAAAATTCTTTCAGTGTGACACCTCATGTGGTACTTGTAGAGATAAGCAAACACAGACCTAGACCCACTGCTGAACATAATTAGTAAAAGCAAACATTTCTCAAACGGCTATATTATTGTCTGTACTGATTTGGAAGAATGGGATAAATTGGCTTTGAGTGTTGATATAATTGTCTCATGTAACCGTGTAAATTTACTCAGTTTATGTAATGTATATATTGTAACATGGCAGGTTTAAAATGCTGAACAAGAACAACTGAAATACACCTTTAAATTTTAGATTATTTCACTAATGCTGTTGTATTTTTTCTGTCTTACATTCTTTTATTTTTTTACACTACTGTGAAAATGCATTGCTTGTCTAACTGCTTCAGTTAAGCCATACATGCAAAGCTGTATGCCCATATTGTTTGACCATAATTTACTGTGCCTTTTTATTCATCATTATTGTTGAGATGCAGGATTTTTCATTTTTGCAAAATATTCACTTTATTTTATTTTTAAGCATGCTCATTATTGTCTGTCATGAGTCATCTCCCCTCTCATTGTTTCTCACTCTTTCACCCGTCACCTGTAAACAACGTAATGAAGCAAAACTGCCATGCAAAATATGGAAAACTCTGCTAATTGTCTGTCTTCCCATTGATTGAAGGCTAAGTGTGTGTGTGTGTGTATGGAGTATCCCCTACAGCGAGAGCTGCTGTCTGCTGACAGACATGGCCTGCTGCTAAAGCCATTGCAATAATCATAAAGATTAGGTTAACAGTGGGAAACGGCCGGGGAAGACAAGTGTTCACAGTGGGCTGTTATTTTTGCAATGGTACTTAAAAAAAATAAAAAGTAAAAATAACAACCTGCATCTGTAGGCCTGCATGTTGTTTCAGGCATCCGTACGTGAACATTTGCACAATTTAGATCTATCTGGAAGACAATGTGTATATATTTTATTATTTGCAAGCATTATATGAACATATTATGTAAGTGTAAATACATTTATGCAATATGTGCATGTAGTATTTTAGGGTTTTAAACCTGAACTCTAAAATTAGAGTCACCCAAATTAACAGATAATGTACATCACTATGAATTTATTATTACTCAGGTCTGAATAATGATATAGTAAAATGAAATTTGAAAAAAAAAGAACAATAAACTTAAACAGGGTTCCTCCTTAAAAACAAGGTGATATTCAACTGAAATAATGTAATAGATTACACTATATGTTTGCAAGGTTGTGATCCATTTTCAGAGAAAATGCTACATCTTTTACATTGCGCATACACCCACAGTTATGGCACAAACTGCGGCAGACTCTACACAATCAAAGGACGACTGTATACTGTTGTAGCTAACTGCTCTCAAAGCACTACACTGAGAAACTTGTCATGCAAATGTGTGTGACAGATCTCTTCATAGAGAGAGAAGAACAAAGTAACAAACAAAACAATGCTTACCAGAAACAAAACTTGTGAAGATGACATTCCGTCACTAATTGAATCTGATGGCAGGACAGAAATAGAGAAATGTTGTTCATTTGTTATACAAAAACAAATTTTATTATACATAATTCACTTTATGCACATTTTGCTATTGCAATTCACACTGCATTACTCTCTGAATTATCATTCTGAATATGCAAGAGCTTTTAATAATTTAACATGTCAGTGTTTATTTTCAACACGCCATAGTTGGAATGAATTTGTTTGAATTTTGTCTCAGTTTTGTTTATTTCCTCTTCTGATATTGCATGTTTTCTTCCCCTTCTAGAAAGTGTGTCATTTGAAGAAACAGTTTTTCGAGCCTCGAATAGATCAGCATTCCTCTTGAGTTAGAATCAGATCACATTTGGCTCCCAAATGTTAAGAATCTCTCCTCATTATTAACAAATACATTCTACTGCCTTCAAAGCTTTACATTAGCCTGCTGAATCCCCTTCAACGTGGTGTTGCCTCATCTAAAGACTTGCTAATATCTTTTCAATCACTCCCCACATTTTTCTGGAAACTTTATCTCTTGATCCCTGCCTGTTATGTGCTTTGGGTCCAGCATGTGGCTAGCAGCTTTTGACTGTTATGTATCTGACATACACCTCAGCGAGTCACCAACCAACAGAAGCCATATTATTCTTCCACTTTATACTGCCTGCTTTTAGTGATAACATCTAGCGCTCATAGCATTTGACTTGTACGTTACCGACACCAACCTCAAAAGGGGGCTTGCCACACTTTGCACACACATACACACTGTAGTCTCTCCTTTCTATCACTCTCGTTTTCTTTGAAATGAAAAAAGCAGACACACACTTGATAGCATCTCGCAGCCACAGCTGGGCTTTGCTCGTGTTAGCAATAGGCCACATTTGTTTCCTGAGAAGTCTGAAGCAGAGAACAAGAGGTACCACAATGCTGGTGCTTGGACTGTGCATGTGTGTGTTTGTTGTCTGTGCATGAAAGCAGTGTGTACATTATGTTCATGTTTGCACAGTACTATATGTGTCTGTGTGCACTCTACTGATAGGCCAGGGTGGGCTTTTTCTTTAAAACAAAATGAAGCAAAATAAAGCAGCAACGTGCTTAATCTTCTCTCTTATCTCCGTTCATGAAGCCTTCCAGGCAATTTTCTATTCCAGCTATTGATCTTTATCAGCCACTAACCCGACATAACTGTTTATTTCCCCAAAAATGAAGCTACTTGTTCCTTCCCACAGCATTTGCAGTCATATACAATGATATGAATTAAGCATAAACCAAATATATCCATATTCAAATCAAATTCAAACTAATATAGCCAAACACATTATGAGTATTCAAAGTTTTTCAGAGCTGAACAGTCTGTCTAGTATAATGTCTAGTACAATTTGTATTTCACCTTTTCTCCCTCTATCTGACCATATGGTGTTACACATGTATATTTATGTAAGGATTTTACAGAGCGATTAATGGAGTAGATACTTTCGGTTTGACCTCATCATGGACAAGTAAACAGAAATTAAAACTCCTCTCCCTGATAAAATGAATAAATAAAATAAACAACAACAACAACAGCAATAATAACAATAATAATAATAATACATGAATATACATCATAAATGCTTAATAAGTTGGGGCAAGAGGTATGAGGATCACTCCAAGGTTTATTAGACAAGAAAAATCATTAATATTAAAGTCATGGTGGGTAATTTTGAAAAATAAACTTACCATTATAAAGCTATATATAGATATACATTTTAAACAATAGTATGCTTGTTAACTTTTGTAACACTTTTGCTGCAGAACCTAACACAGATTTGCCCTATAAGCACACAAATCGGTTAAAACATAAGGGTTTGCAGCCTTATGTTATGTATTATTTAAACCGATTATTCTTTATTTCTTAATTACCAAAAGTATCCACCTTTTGGGAGAAGAAGCAGCCACACTCCCATGACAGCGAGACATTCTGACTCTATAATACAGCGGAGGACAGACGCACTACTCTTTTACACCTGCCATGTTATTGAAGGCTATGGAACTACAGTGTGGTGAAATGGTCGTGATGGTAGATTGTGAGAGTTAGTATGGATTTGCTGTCAGTTGGTCATGCACTTCTCCTGGCTGTGACTGACTGCTGGGTAGAGGCCCCAGGTAGGACGACAGGATGGAGTTAAGCGCCACTTATTGTCTACTGGCTTTCTGGGTATCTCTGGGTGTCTCTCTCTCTCTCTGTCTGTCTCTCTTTCATGCACATACACCCACCCAAACCACCACCCCACTGTGTACGCGCAGATGGATGGACACACGTAAGTAACTGTGCACATGCGCACATGAGAAGAAAAAAAAAAAACACATGCATGCCACAGAACCAAGTGCAAACACACACACACACACACAGTGGCACAGACACACACAGGCACTTCAGCGGGGGCTGATGACATGATGGATTGCTTGTGTCAGTGTCAGAACAGTCAGAATCAGCCTGGTGCTGATAAGGTGCACTAGACCAGACCTACCCCACCCACTACCAATCCAGCCTAATAGCTCTCTTCCTTTTTATGCTGCACACAACCTGTGTGCGAGAAAGTGTGTGTTAGGCTGCGGTTTTTATATTTATTTGTGCGTATATGTGTCTGGATCTGTCTGAAAGTGGGTGGGGAGCGCACAGCAGTGTGAGTGTGCGTGGTGGGTTCTTTGTATGTGACTGTGTGTGCATGTTGCCGCATGTAAAGTGAATTTGCGTGTGTGTATGCATGTGTGTGCCCGCATGACTTATTGAAACAGAGCGGTTTGTTGCAACAGCAGGCTGAATTGAGTACCTGCAGCAGCTTGCCACCTGTCGTTTGTTATCCATCACATGAGGCGACACCCCAGCTTCGGTTATTGATGATGTGTATGGTAATTTCGCTTCTATCACTTTAGCGATAGGAAGCTGATACTGCGCATGAGAAAATGTGGATGCCGTCAAATCTACTCAATTACTTTTATGAATAGTTTCTTCAAACTATCCTGAATTGACCATCGATCTTTCCTGATGGGCTTGACAAAGTAGTCATATCACATTGATAGCTATATAGTCCCACACAGCATTTTAAAATCATTATGTAGGTGTAGGTTATATATGAGCAGTGCTAGACCACTGGATAGTTAAATACAATTACAAGATTAGTTCATAGTGTATTGTTCTTTGGGCTTCAGCCTTGCCATTAGAGTTCAAATGGGGACACCTCTGTAAACAAAGTAAGTGAGCTTGTTTGGTATTGTGTTCTCATTTGCCCAATTAGACCAGCAACACTGTGCTCTCCCTAGGTGCTAACTCGCTAAATGGGAAATTACACCATAAAGATAAGGGAGTGTCGGAGAATGTTTAGGGTCTCAGAGTAGTGCTTTCAGCACGACTGCTCAACACAGCCTGAGTAGAATTAATGAACCCTCTGTGGCGGGTTCCTGATGCATTTTTAAACAGCTCCTTTTCATTCTTGCAATGACATTTTGATTGCATTTGTTTCAGCAATAACTGTATGAGAGCGAGTGAGGAAGACAGACAGACCGAGAGAGAAAGAGAGAGAGCACATCCCCTAAAAATAAATACATCACTGTTCCGCCAAAGTGACTCTGACATGGGTTGTACAGACAGATATCACATTTAATATGAGGACAGAAATAATGGGTTTTGCAGCAAACTGTAATTTGATAGCAACTGATTCTTAATACTGTGAGCGTGGTGCTGTGAATTTTGAGAGCTGATGCACATATAGTATCTTCCTGCCACAAAATTAGCTAGTCCTTTCATTCATAGGAAGTATAATGCAAACATATGATGTGAAGATTAAACTGTTGGGTTTTGTGTGTGTGTGTGTGTGTGTGTTTGGGAAGGGTTGCCAGGATCAATTTAACAGTGTGTATGAACTGATGTGTCACAGTTCTTTTTATATCTCTGGGGATGTAGTCATAATATAGGGATGATTTGGAGCACATTTGAGGAGCAGGGCAACTCAACAGTTTAATGACTTATACAATTAGTAGCTGCAGTGAAAGTACATTTCCAGAATAATAACGCACCTCTGTGAAAGGGTTACCCTGATATTTTAATAGGTAAGTGCCCTGAGAGAGATGGAGAGAGAGTGAAGCACCATAGGATAATAAGCACCACAATCTCTGGTTACACATTGTTTTTAAATTCTTTTAATTGCATCTTCCTGGCTCTCATCAGGGGTGGCGACCCTAGAAGTGGGGTACGAGGTCATTCTCTAGCAGCAGCCTTTGAAGCCCAGGCGCCTACCTCTCTCTCCCTCTCCTCACTACTTTGTGTGGCCTTGAATTGCAAATTGTTTTAAAATACGCATAATGAGCACAGTGGCAAAATGTTGAGGCTCTTTGTCTTTCCCTCACTCAGCCTTTAGCACAACTACAGTAAATGAGTTAAGATTGCTCTATTGAATTACAAATGATTATTTTACTGACTCCTACCCAGCGCATGCATAATGAAAGAGAGAAGAAGATGGAGCAGAAGCTCCAGTGATTGTGACTGTGTGGACTGTGAACAAGAGGCATGTTCATCTAGATACAAATGATGATTTTAATGATGTTACCTGAGGTTATTGTTAAGTAAACTGCTAGGGAGTGTGTGTAATTATACGCAAGAGGAAAGTTTTCATATTGGCAGATGATAACCACCTATCCCTTTGATAGTCAGCTCCCATGCAAACAGATCCAATGTCTTTGTTCTTAAAATACAGCCAGCCAGATTGACTATCTCGGGTTTTGCGGCATATTGAGAAACAATATGTTTTACAAGCATATTAAGCTTGTTTAGACTAAACAGCTCATATGTTCAGGGTGCAATCATATCCCACCAAAACAATAGCATGTCTTAGTTATAGACTAAATGATATAGTGCCATCAAATGATTTGCTCCTCCAAGCGTGTGTTTACAGGCTTGCATTGTTAACATGCTTGAGCAATTAGTTGATCACCACAACCATTATAATTGCAGCTAAACAGAAATAAACTAGGTGTGGTGGCTCAACAGGTCAGGATGCATACCATGCAACACTGCAGGCTGAAGTCCAGCCCACCAACTTTGATCTTTTCTTCCTCTCTCCTGTCTATATCTCAAATTTATTTCCACATAGATGCACAAACAAAAGCAGTTTCTCAGATTGTTTCAAAGCTGAATAACCCATATCTGGAGGGGTTCCACACCAGAAAGAATAATTTAAAGTTAACTGATGGACTAATTGTAGGCTATCAAGCTGTTAGTCACCACCTAAATTCAAGTAGTTGCTTGCAGCATCAGTGATTGCTGTAACGGAAGGTGTTGTGCAATATTAATAAGGATATCACTGAGTCCTTTGTTTTTAATTCTGAAAAGGAAATAGAACAACATAGGCTCTGATCTCACTTAATAGGTAATTTATACAAGTCATAAGATTGTTTCTTCTTCTAAGACAGAGTGCCTCAAGGCTTGCAAACACTTATAAAAGTCAAAATACTTCAAATCTTCTGTTGAAGGCACTCCCACTGAAACATGTGGTGCTCTGCCCCGGATATATTTTTCTCCATGATCACTTTATCAGGGTATCTGGAAAATGTGTATACCAGCTGCCCCGCTGTGCGGTATGAAAATTCAATAAGAGATGCCTTCAGTGCTAAACCAAACATTTCAATTCACCCAAACAAAATCACTCAAGTAATCACTCATTCACGAAGCTTGCAGATTTATTAATAACAGCTTAATACTGCAACACAAGCCAAGAGGTCAACCCTCTGTCACTGCAAGCTTATTGTCTCCGCTCAGATTTTTAAAAAAATCTAGAGTCATATTGTCCCGCCGTTATCAATAACTGACTCGACACTCCCTTTGACACCTACACAGTGGACAAGATGGCTACATGCCTTTCTGAGAAGCGATTAAGCTCGTCTTTGGGAGAGCGACGGTGACATCATTGGTGGTTCAAAAGCCGCCTCTAAACTCAAAAAGAGCATTAGAATGCATTTCATGCTCGGCTCACTGAAAAGTGCAGAGCTGAAATTTACACCTTATTTGATGTCCGTCTCCCTGCTGTTAATTGGTAAAAGGATCCCTGACCCTTTTGATCTCCTCCACAATCCCCTAAATGCCCAAGTCTGCTAAACTGTTCGGCAGGAGATATACCCTGCAGTTGCCCAGCAATGTAAAGACTCTCTCTCTCACTCTTTCACAGTCCCCCCCACCTCCTTGCTTTTTTTTCTTACTCCATCCTTTTCGGCTTTCTTGCCTTTGGTTTACGTCCAGGCTGTGGAGAAATAAGAGATGACAGTTGTTACAGATATGCCAGTTTAATTACTTGTCAGCTTATAGCCCATATCTCTGCTGCCCAACGCTGAAGCTTAACTTTTTCTAGTAGCTTAAAGCATGACCAGCCTCCAGTGCTTTAGTATTTAGCCATAAAACCCAGGAAATCTGAAAGATAAAAAAAACCACGAACAGCTTTTCTAATTTTATGGGGGAAGAGTGGGCAGTTTTCTGTCACTGTTGGAATTGGCTTTCTCTCTCTGTTCCCCTCTGTGCAGTAGTGACAGAAGAAGAGGGGCAAAAAGAGAGAATCTTGTAGAGAATGAAATTACATCACATGAAGGGGTGCATTGGTGTAGGATAAGCAGAACGTTTCTTATGGCTTGTGTGCCACTGTTGACACTTTTAAGTCGGTTTGCAAATTGATAGATGTGCTCAAGCTTTTATTTTTTTTTTTTCTCTTCTTTTGGAGGAGGGCCATCCCAGACTCTCAAATCCAGTTAAGGGTAGTTGGAAAACACAGCTGCTTACTTTGCAAGCTTCCCGACTTAGGCCATGGTGTTTGTAGGTGGCTGGTATCTGCAGGTGTATACAGAGCGTACTTATGAAATTTAACACCTCATGGGTTATTGAATTTGGGGATTTGAACATGTTACAATCACACAGATAGATAGTGTTTAAACGACACACACACACACACACACACACACACACACACACATATATATATATATATATATATATATATATATATATATATATACATATTTAAAGTGTGTGCTGGCATAAATATAAAGGAATCAAAAGGTGAATTATGACGGATAATTATATTATTAGTAGATGCTTCATCGTTGGTATATACATAATGAAAATTCTAGCTGTCATATTTAATTACCTTATTAATTACATCAATGCAGTGATTGAAACATAGATGAAATTATGATACATGTGCTGGGTAGCAAAGCCAATTGATCGTGGAAGCAATCAGCAGCTCTCTTGAAAGCCATTTTCACGTGTGGAGCTTTATTATTCATTTCCAGACCTCAGGAAGCAGCTTGTTTTCTTGACTTATTCATCACATATTCAACATACCTAAGCAGTTAATCCTTTTAGTGTATCATATTTTCTGTTTCTCCCTGACTTTGCAGCAACTGTGCCATGCCTCAAACCATATTAGAAAATAAATACTCATTACGAAGCTAAAGCCACTTTGTATTTAAATAAATATAATACAATGTAAGCAATCTGACACATGTAAATCTGTATATGTTAAATGGATAAGAAAGACAATGCTGTTATACATTTACTTTGGATGTCTGTCATTTTGTTACACAAAACTGCTACAGTCACCATTTGGAGGGTATTTTTTGTAGGAAATGGAATACAATTTTACAGAGCCACACTGGGACAGGGATGGATGGCAGTGAGCAAAAAGAGCAGCAGAGTTTTGGACACACGCCTGCTTAGGGCCCATTGTTCAGGATTCCCTCAGTGTTTATCCCTGGCTTTGTCTCCCACCATGATACATACTTTTCATTGAAGCAAAACAGATTATTTGTTACCATAGTTTCACCATTGCTTAGTTTTACAGCAAAGCATAATAGGTTTAGAGAGAGGAAAAATAAAAGCCTGGTTTGCCTGGTCTGGATAGAAAAAAATAAAATAAAATAAAAGATTACCTGTTCTTTTCATTATTGATGACACATTGTTAGTGCCTGGCAGAAGCTTTGTGTCTCTACATAGTCAGTGTCTGAGTGTTATTTCCCCATTGTGTCTATGCCATGCTTTTAGAGTCCACACACATGGTGTAAATTTGTTGCAGGGTGTGAAAAAAGGTTTATGTTGGAGGCAGGGCATATGTTTTGGGGAGTGCATCAACACACTACTTGCGTGAATTGTGTAATATTTTACATGAGGCTTGGGTTTGTTGTTATGGCCATTTCATTGCAATTTCACAGTATATGTGACTTCAACATATGTGTCAAATATTTTTCATACAGCTGCACTTTTATAGCTGCAAACAACAGAGACTTGGAATTAGCATGTAGGAAAATGCTGCAATGAACATTTGTTTGAAATGAAATATCTGAGTAAAGGAGAACCGCTCATTGGATAAGATTTCCTGACCAGAATCTACTGAGAAAAATCCCTTCCACTGTCCTACAAACACCCCTGTCACACTGTATGTATTACATTGTCACATAAAAGTGTATTGTCACATTACCCTCATGCTTCATTCTACCTTCACCGTGCCACAGCTACTTCAGCGTTAGCCTACAAATCGTGCTGATGATCATCCTGCATCGCTGAGCAGTAAGGTTTTTATACATAGTCGTAATGGCATTATTTTATGGCCATCATTTCAATGGGTTTTAGAATGGATCATAAAGCAAAACAGTTTGCAGTTCTTTCACAGACCCTCCACCTAATAATGAAAAGCCAAGATCAGCTGACTGCTAACTCTATTTACAAGCTCACATAATTCCATTGTGGCAGCGCTATCAGAGTAAATACGCTTAGACCAGTGATGCATACCTCCGTAGAAAATGAAAGCAAGATGAGATAGAGGTCACATGACTGCAGAAACACCTTTTAAAACACTTAATGTGCCTTAGCTGATGTCCGAAGCATGTAGGTTATTACCACAGTTGTGTGAAAGCTAATTAATGGATAATTTGAATGATATCCAAGAGGCCTCGCTCACACAGTCGGTGGCTTTGACCTTCGTAAACCTGATCATTTCTCACCCCTTTTTTTTTTTTTTTTTTTTTTTGCCAAGGTAAGCAATCATCAGTATGATGTCTGCTTATTTTGTGTGATCGGACTTAAATTGAAATTCTGCCTTGAAGGGCAATATTAAAAGGGGCAGTCATCTGTGAAGATTGGTAAACTATAAGTCTGATATTACAATTGAATGTTAAGGCTTCATCATTCCTCACATATTTTATAAAAATGAAGATGCTTGAAAAAGAAAAAGAAAAAATGAAAGAGCACAAACTGGATGATTACCCTCAAATACCGACAACTGAGTTCAGCCATTGCATTAATTGAATTATAGGGTACATGTAGGAGGTACAGACGTCTTTTTTAAAAATGTAATTTCTGAGGTGGTGTGATGTGATGTGGTATTGCATCTAATGAACATCAGGGCAAAGTAGAGCGTGTGCTAATAAATCTGATGGAGATAAGAAAGACTGTACGCAATAAATTAAGTCTAGACCACACATTTCACAGATTTTCTTTCTCTTTCCAGTGAGTGAGTGAGTGAGTGAGGGGACCAGCGAGAGAATATCTTTTCTGATATCGCTTCAAGCAAAGATATCCCATTTAGACATCGTTCAAACAGTTATTAACAGTATTGATTTATGTTTGAGTGATTGGAAGCCAGGGGAGGGAGATGAAGTCAACTGTCATGACCTCTTGCCTGGGGACGGAAACTGCCTGACACAGATCACGGCTGTCTCACATGTGAAACTGCTCCTGCCTGTGACATCTTAGATTACTGGATACAGGCTACACTGTGTGATAACTCTGTGTATGATATTGAACTCGTCTTTACACTGCCTTTCTTCCAAAACACATTGCTCTTTGTTGAAATATATTTGCTGTCACACAAGTATTTTGAGACAAAGAAGATGGATGTTTTATGTTTTTTTTTCCCTCATTCTGACAATTATAACGAGAACAATGAGGACATATTCTGAATGCTTTTGTTTCCATTTGTCTATTATGTTTTATGATTCATGCTGTGAGCGCAATTCTTCATTTTAATTCCCTTGCAAAGTTGGATGTGTCAGATTTGAAGTTGACATTGGTAGAATAATTGGTACAGTGCATAGAATAGTCGTCTCTGTGTAACAATATGCATGTTGTTTAAAAACTGTATGAGCTGATGATGGTAATCTTCTCTAATGTATATGTAGATAGGGATGACAACATTTATATGCAATGCTGTAAGCAGTTACGATGAGATGAATTAATTGAATATCAGCTCATTGTTTTCTCTTTACTTAAATAGCTGGAAAAGACAGCTGACACTATGCCTATTAAACAGCAAATTCAATATATTTTTGGCATTTTCCCCATCTCTCCTTTTTGGTCTATATCCCATTAACTCAACTGGAGGAGCTTAGCATACCAAATCTGTTCTTAATTATTTCTTATAAATTCCTCAGAACCTCCCCCGGATTTGTCATCTTGCCCACCCAAAATATGTGTGGAGTTGGCTAAAAACAGCACAATAGAAGATCATCTATATTTCAAAGGCGGAACTGAGCTGTTAGAGATCATAAAACATTAGTGTGGCATGTCATTAGGTTATTACAGGCTTATCCAGTAATTATATTAAGTACATTACCATGCAACCATTTAAAGACAGGACCAGTTTCCAGAAATAGGATTTTACAGCCCTCTCATGACTTGCCCTCAGCAACCAGCCACAGGACAAAATGTCAATTAAGTGGCTGCTGAACTCGATGGAGTTTGTGACCAACGAATAAGAAAGGGTTTCCTTCTCTTAGAACAGGAGCTGTGGAATATATGGACCTCACTGTGTACTCCTAATAGATTGTTTTTTTTTTCATCTGTTAGCTATCCAAAATCCATTCTGCTGTTTTAACAAAACCCCTTGCTGCTAAGCCAGACATGTTTGTTTGCATGGATTTAAAGGGGACTATAGGACTATAATCACTTGTTTTGGTATATGAATTAAAAAATCCACTCATGACTGCCACTTTGAATTCATTGTCTTTCACTGCAACAAACACGAGACAGTTTTGCATCACGTACCTGAGTTGGCAGAACGGTAAAAATTAACTGATGTCGTCTACATCTCTTAAAGCAATTCACATGCAGTAGGACTAATTGGAAGTTGTTGTTTTAGACTGGAATGGCTTGTTCCTTTCTCTTAGTGGCATTTCAGGCAGCAGACTGCGCCCTCCACAAGTTATTGAGCTTGCTGATTGAAAAAAGTTTCTTTTAAGAAATCAAACCCAGCGACAGAATTCTCCACGGTCAAAAGGTTATGCTTTTGATCCGAGCAGAGAGATGCTTTGAGAGGAGAAAAAAAAAATGTTAAATGAATACATGTTTGCATTCAACCTTACCTTTCTGCCGAGCACACACCCTTTGAAGTCTTGTTTGTTCGGAAACACTCCCATCTCATTGAGTCCAGGAAATTCCCCACCGTACTAGTGCCTAGATTAGAGGTAGTAATCCAAACTAACCCCAGAAATTCAAAGAACAGGCTCAAAACTAATATTTGAGCTCATGTCTCACAAGTGAGCCTATTGTTAGTCTGTGACTCATAAAACGTGTGCTGTCATTTTGAATCTGCTTGTGATAGATAGAGCGATTTAAGCATAACTGCTGATCTTTTACAAACATGGCAAACGTTGCCTCAAAGAAGTCTCATATAATGCTCAACATGACTGTGGCTGTGTGTTTTGGCTAGTGGTGATGCTTGCTGCACGTTTTAATAACATGCTTATTTATATGTTTAACTACACATGAACAATACACACACAGAGATTCAGTACATGCAGACCACACAGTTCTTCCTGTGTGTGTGTGTGTGTGTGTGTGTGTGTGTGTGTGTGTGTGTGTGTGTGTGTGTCAAATGGCTGGCCTCTGTTTCAGGGTCGAGAAAGAGAGCAGAGAGGGAGCTCACATTCGCCGGAGCCCGCAGAAGATGATTCCAGATGATTCCTCGGCACGCCGCTGTCAGAGGAGGCCATGATGAATGAAAGGGCTCCGGTGGGCCTCACTGTTTATTTAGACCTCTTGTTTCTGACACAGTTCCCGCACAAAGAACCAGCGCTGAAGTGTCTCAGTATTAAAACATAACCTTACCAGACTACAATCAGCCACCAGGGGCTTTCAGCTCCCCCCCCTCACACTTTTTCCTAATCCAACAGAAAAGCCTGATTGTTCTCCATTGTGGAATCTGGGACTGAGACCTGTTCAGGACCAGCAGTGAGGGGCAGCCGACTGTGGAAGGCTTTCCAGTACATTAGGAGTATATGAAAGAGCAACTGACCAGGCTTAGATTGATATGGCTGTGTCTGCACAGGACAACATATGGGAAAGCAGTAATCCTCTCTCTGTGCTGGAACTGTGGGTATTTTTCTTGGGGATTTGAGTATAGGAGAGACATGTATGGATGGCCCTGCAGTTCTGGAAATGGTGCAGACAGCTGCTGGTACTTTGTGGATGTGTGTCCTGATAAATAATTCTTTCCTATCTGTCATAGTCTCTTTTCACATCCTTGCTGGCTGAGAAATGTACGAAAAATTCTCTCTTTCAAATTATAGCACACTTGTAACACTTTTGCTCTGTATGTATCATGCATGTAAAACATTGCTTCTATTCCTTATAGGTATAATGTTTTGTTCTTTCCTCTTTGTAAACAGCATGGGCATTTTACATTTCAAGCGCAGCATTTCAGGTTCATCTTGTCATGGCTTCTTCCAAGCATATGTCGAAGCTTCAGCGTTGTATTGTCTGCCGAGATCATGACAAATCAACATTTTGGAGTCGCACTGGCATCATGCGCAAAGTAAACAACGTGTCTATTTAAGATCAGCACCATGCTAAACCCGACTTAACGTGAGATGCACATACAGCGCCTTAAGATATTGAGTTGGTGCTTTGTTTTCACTCCAAAATCACAAATGTGATGCAGATAGATGGAAGAACTGTCTGTGCGAAAACAACTGAATAGATGCAACACTGTGCATTTTAAAATGCTCCAAAGATGCCTTTCATTGAAAAAGGTTTTGTTGACAAGCTCCATTTCCTTGCAGAATAAATGATGAGGAATAGAGTATGGCAAAAAAAAAATGTGATCAACTAACTATGAATATGCATATTCAAAACAAGCAGAACTGACTCAAAATCTCCTTTCATGGGGGAGCATGTGCACATTTTTCTCCCATTTATTAATTCCAAATCCTATTCATGGCAAAAGAATGGAGGTGAGTATAATTGTGTATTTTGTCAAATGTGATCAAATTAAACTGGAAGCGGAATGAATTCTGTGTATTTGTATGCTAGTTTTTCAGAAGTGGTGTCCCGGTTTTAAATCCCCAAGTCTCAAGTGGGCACATCACAAAACCAACACAGTTTGGCAGCAAGCTGGCAGTCTTTGCTCGTATGAGGCCCAGAATTTAATGAGCATGAATAATGAATACTACTCAACATGCTGGTGACTGAGTAGGCTGCCAGTTATTAGGTCAATGAAGGCGTTGTTTAGCAGGGAACACTCACTGTCTAACTGAATGATGGACTCCCACCATCCGCCGATCCTACACACTGGAAATAACTTTTCTAATGCGGCAAATCAGCAGATGGCGACAGACACATCGCGTCACATTTCAACTGAATCCTATCCATGATGTCTGTTAAGACATTATGGTCCTAATGGTATGCGCTGCGGACTGATAGCGTTTGAACTCAAATTCTCGTAACATTTTAAGTATGTAACAAGCTGAATTAAATCAGGAACTATCCACTAACAAGCTGTACAGATGCCTACACTTGACATTACTCCTCTTAAACTCAACTGGCAATTTTCCAGCTCTGCTATTTAAATGATCGTCTCATTCTGCTCATTTCCATGGATCACACTGTTGGATTTTCGCAGGAAAACACAATTTATTATTAAGTACTGTTCCAAATATACTGTATCTTGTCCCACTCGAAAAACATTAGTTCATTCTCTGTCTGCTACGACAGTGATCGGTTCATTATATAAGTTGTTAAGTACGGGTTGCCTAGAACAATCCGGTAAATACCGAATTCCAATGTAGGGAGGTGCTTTTCTTGCCCTGCAGCTACGACTCCCTTGCAATAGATGCTATGCTACTTGCAGAGGATTTAAAGGATGAAAAGAATTGGGCGAGAGCAAGAGAGAAATGCAGTCAAGAGAGCATCCAGCAGTTCCAGACTGGCAAGAGCCATAGCATGCAGATCAAAAGCTCCAAATCTGTCAATCAAAACAGCTGTCATTTCAACAGCCACAGCATCGAACAACCTGATGATTAATTATTGACAATCTCCGTCTTTGTTGCTTTCTCACACCTTCTCTCTCTCTCTCTCTCTCTCTCGGTGTCTCTCCCCCTTCCCTCACTTCTTTTTTTCCCCCAAAGATTAGACACAGGCTCCAACATGAAAGCTGCCGACCTGTGTTTGGGTCTGTCACAAGTGATTTCGCTGCTGGTGCCATGCCCCCCCCACCCCTTAACGGGATATCCTCTCTCTCTGTGTCTCTGTCTCTCTCTACTCTCTCTCTCTCTCTCTGTCTGTCCTCCCTATCTTCCCACCCTCTGTTGCTATGGCACCTGCCAGGTCGCCACAGGGACCCTCATATCTCCACTCATCCGCCTGCTCAACCCCGGTGTCGATTCTATCCAACCCAGCTTCATGTCAGAGAAAAGCAGGAGTAAGACCCCTCGCTGTTTAACACTCCAGAAGTTAACCGGGGTCTCTCTCTCTCTCTCTCTCCCTCCCTCCCTCCTAACCTCCACCAGAAAGACACCTTATTTTCTACAGTGAAAATAAAGGGCCATTTTTAACACATCAAAATAAAGGTAGATTTTTTTTTTTTTTTACTACAAGCAATATGGACTCCCTTTTTGTTCACCACTTCTGAAGGCGGCAACAACAAGTCACATTCTGTTTGTTAACACATAATGTTCCATTGTTTTTGAAACCACATAAAGTAATAACATTTTTGAAAGATGACTTTTACATAACTTGCTAGATTAATCATTTATAGTGGATCTACTAATTTATATGTACAGTATGTAGTTCTGAGTTTAAAAGTGGATTTGAATGTGTGTATATGCTGCTGCAAAACACTTTAACATAAAAGAATAGATCAGCACACAAGTATGGCATAATTTCTAAAGTAACAAGACGATTCCTCCCATTAAAGTTTAAAGTCTATCAATATTGGGAGAATTCTGATGTTATCAGATCGATCTACCCTATATCCACCCTATACGCAACCAAGCTCCAGTCCAATATGACTAAGTGTGCCTACTGTGCGGAAGCATGATCTGAACACTTTTTCCATCCATGGTCAACTCATGATGACCCAGCACTACTATAGTCATGCAAACACAAAACAGCCTATCATTCTTCCTGATGTCATTTAAATGATTTCTGGAAATGAATAGGAGGGAATTTTGCCAAGCTAGAGGCGATTAAAAACAGGATTGTCTTGTAAAAAAAAAAAAAAAAAAGAAAAAAAGTCATCTGCATTGGCAGGGCTGCCATGTCTCTCACTGTCAAACGACATCCTGTCACAAACACGACGCTGTGGGGCCTGGCGGAACCGCATCCCATCCAGGTATCAACCCCTTTTCCTGTCTCAGGCCATATGTTTCTGCTATTTCTGTCAGTAAAACCCCATTTACAACAACCACTGCTGGTTGTTTACAGAAGTTTTAACCTCCTCTGATACATTCCTGCTTATGTTTGCATGCTTTTTAGCCCCATAGATAATACATGAGCTTGCTCGCTTTTTTTTTTTTTTTTTAACGAAGGGGAGACGCTGCCATATGCATAGAAGAATAAACGAAGACCTAAACTGACAGCACCATCTGCCAAACACAGTTGACGTCAAGAGAATGCCCCTGCTCAACATTTTGCCCGGCTCTCAGGAGGATGCCACATTGTCATCAGTGCTAATACTAAATATTAATAATTTGTTGACCCCAAAGTGTTTAGAAATCACTGATGCAGACACATATTGCCCTTCTGAATGGCATATGCAGATGTCAGGTGAGCACCACCGGACTGTGCTGCTCAGTGTGTGTAACGTGTGTGTGTGTGTGTGTGTGAGTGAGTGTGAGTGCATGGTGTTTTCCAGGAGCTCGGAGACTAGACAACTTCCACCAGAACTGTCATGAATATTACATCGTTCCACATACCCACATAGCTCCTCCTCTCTCTCAACCTCTCCCTTTCTCTCTCTCTCTCTCACACACACACACACACACACATACACACCCATTGACAAGACAAGCTTAAGGTGTTGCAATAAGCCATTTACTGTAGCTAAATGAGTCACTCACGACAAGCATGCCATTAAATGCTAGCAAGCAAGTTTATATAATCATTCACACCACATTATTGTTGATTATGATTCAGTACTTCTCAGTGGAATCAATAGATTTTATACTGTTAAGCAAAATTGAAAAAAATGATTAAATGTCTTTCTTTTAATCACAGAATTTCACTTGATTTGTGTAAGAAGAAAGTATAATAGATAGTAAACAGATTAATGTTACTCTAGGTGAGCTGTAGACCAAATAAAGTCAAATTAATGTCTTCCCAATGAATAATTACCCTGTGACCGCTCTTATGAGAGAAGTCCACTCCAAAATACTTTCCTTTGTCTGCAGTAAACTGAGGTTGTTTGTAATGTTGTTGCACCTGCACTTCAATCAGATGGTAAAGTAAATTCTTTAAATTCAAATGGCTATCTGATGCGTTGCAGATGAAAATGCATCAGCCCCAGATTTAAAAAGCAGTGACATCGGTAATCATTCCTGATGGACTTCTCAGACCTGACATATCTCTCTAGACACTAGATGCATTTCACCTTGGCATCTGCTGTGATCACTTCTGTTTTCCTCCCATACGTCTTTATTAGTTCATAACTGATGGGGACACCGCGGGATGTCACTTGATGAGAGGCACCATGTCAGTGAGACTGATTTATTCCCAGCATTTGCTCTGCGGCCGTGCCAACTGACCCAGTCCAACCCACTCCCCACGCCAGCCCTCCACATGCACAGACCCTAACATCTTGGAGAGCTCTCCTTACCCTCAGAATAGGACCCAGTCCACCAAGGTGTAGTAACTGTATATGTAAAACATTTCCTGAGTCATTTCACAGATATCCGATTGAATTTCGCCTGAGATGTGAGTTGATGATGCAATGAGTGATTTCGCATGCCGTCAGCATAAGGCAGTTTCTGCTGACGTTTTGACCATGAGTTATAGAGGTACGAACAACCAGACACTTTTGCATAATCCTCAGATCACAAGTCAGTTAATATGGACAGCGAGTTTCAGATGTTTGACAGAATATAGTGGATAGCTAGGCTACCTTCTCAGGGATAACATGGAGTGGACGGCTAGCACCAAGCTTAGATCATGTTGCTTAAATCTGTTGAGTGCTTTTTTCGTCTGTCGTCTCTCAGCGGCAACAGTAACCACAGTATAACGGCAAACAAGATATTATTTTTAATTGGAAGAAGACGCTGGAGTCTGATTTATAATTTATTTTATTTTCATCATGTTTATTTGATTTGGTTTCCACACTATCCTGTATATTGGAACTTTGCACTTCTTAATAGTCAGCCACCACCCAGGTGCCACTATGATTGTTATATGTAATTTCTTAAGAATTGACATACAATTCATGCATTATAGTTTGAAGACTGTTAAGTCATGCCATCAAATGTTACTGACCAGGATTATGTTTTGCTATACCATAAGTTTTAGGAGTCTTAAAAATGATCAGAAATGTCAGAGTAACACAAGTATAATCATTCAGCACAGGTGCTGTTTCTAATGTTTTGTCAAAATATCCATGGAAATCCTGCGTTATGTCTTATTTTAAGTCAACCAATTGATGTGATGTTTTTCACCTCAGGTTCATTTCGATGAGGATATCAGTGGCATGAAAGTATCAGTAGATGAGTTCAGTTTGGCAGAAAATCTTGGCTGTCACTACTCAGGAAGCAACAGCTCTATTACCCTGCAAACACAACAGTTCTGGGCGTTTATACAGTCCCCCCATTGATTGCAGTGAGTCACAGGGCTGAAATGCATTTGTTGGCAGGCAGCAGTGGCAGACACACAAAAGCATGGGTGGGTGTCAGCTTTTAATTGTAACTGTCTTGCAGAATGGGTGTTGTTTTAATATCCTGTATAGATTTTTATGTAATACACTTACTTGTGCAAGGCAGCCCCGAGCAAGAATCAATTCAGCCCAAAGGATCCCGTCCTCCTCCCCTTTTGTTAAAAGCTAATCTTGTTTTAATGATGCATGAAGAAATATTCAAGCATTGACATTTCACTGTCAGGTTTCTTTAGAAAAATCAATTAAGATAATATAGCTTTGACCCAGTTATCCAGTTAATGCTTATTAGGGATGTAATATGATTTACTGTCAGCATTTATAATTCTTTGCATCTCATCCCATTAGCCCTGTGACTGTTTCATAGAGCGCCGTACAACGGTCACTTCTAGGAAACTACAGTTGCTAGGAGCTGATAAAATGGAGTGGAAAGGAGTAATGACATTGATTGCGATTGGTGGGCAGGTTAAATGCGAGCCCCTGAGGCTCTCTCTCTCTCTCTCTAGCTTTCACTCTGTCTATTCTTTTTTTCCACCAACCATAACGTGATGGAGTGCCGAATACTGCCCAGCTGCAAAATTACACATTTGTCAGTATCATAGGAATCCAACAGGGACATTTATTGTCATTTATCTGAGTTACCTTAATTATGTACGTTGGCTACCTGTCATGCCAAGATATTTAACTCTGGGAATTTATTACATTCAGTACATCTTTCCCCACTGTCCTATAAGCCAAAGAGTCAATTGCACTGATTGTAAAAGTCACAGAAGTTTAAATGTAGGGTTTTGTCTACCTTATATTTATCTTGATCTTGAAGAGTAACATTCAGCTTCAGCTTAAATAGTCACAAATCTCTGTGAGGACGTGCACATTTACTATACTTCAAATATTAAATTCCACATGCAAATATTTATGTCAAACTGAAACAGGTTATGAATAAAATCATCCACCAGCTGTACAAAAATGTCCATCCAAACATGAAATTATGCCTGCAAAAGAAATAAAAAAAGTGAAATAAATATCCTGCTAAATTAGTACTGCTGTGCGCAGCAGGAACAAAAAGCACCCTGTCCCGAGGGGCACTGTCGAAGATCACTGATGTCTCCATAACAGAAAATGTTAAACCTGTTTTACATTGTTAAATGCTTTTTCTCCTCGCTTCAAGTGCTGACATTCTATGTTGTAAGAACTAATTGTCGTGCTGGAAGGAGAAAGTCAGGCTTTGAGTCACTGTTTGTGAACCTTCTTCAACTTTATGGCATTTCAAAGCTGTCAACAGTGAACCGAGAGTGCCGCAACGTCACTGCTCTCAACATTAAAGGAATGGCATTGCTCTGACATCTGGGGCTGCTGGAACAGGAAATGTTTAAAGACTGCTGAAATTCATTCTCAACGTTTTTGTCTGTACTGCTTACTATGATGCTGACTGTTTTCTTTTTTTCACATTTTGAAAATGAATATTATTGTATATAAATATTTTTGCATGGTGCAGCATCTTTTGTATGCATTTTGAGTATTTGTCTTGATCTACTTGCACAAAGATTTGTGCAGGCCAAAGTGTATGTATCAACTGTACTAAGTGTTCTAGCGGCCACGATGTGAGTATTCTTTGTATTCTTTAATGCAGTGCTGCTAATGCCTTGACTGCCTGGTGCCTGCTATCATCTTTCTTCAGGTCAGGGGTTAAGTGTCAGAAAAAGTGACACTGTCTTAGTCTGCCCTTTAAAATATTTTGAGCAAGGAGGAAACACCAAATGAGGGCTGATTCCTGTCAGCATAAAATTAAAATGTCCCTGAGAAGAATTTTAATTTAATCCAATTTTGTGAAGGAGATGGTACAATCAAAAAGAATGAACCCAGTGTTTGCCTTCCTTAATGTGTTGAAACCTTTATAATACGACCACTGTAAAGCAATTCATTTTGTAAATACGAAAGACGTATATAAAGGAGAGGATTGTATATCCTACAAAAGCTGCTGCTAATTGTGGTGTTTTAGAGACGAAACAAAACAAAAAAATCTGTGGCAAAGTGTACAAAGGGTGCCTGTTGTTTTCATTTAAGATACACAAACTCAATTACAATGCTTACAACCAAGGAATATAAAACTTGCATATTTTACCCAACCTGTGTGAGTGAATCCCTGAACACACTATGCTTTAAACTAACTCCTGTTCCAGTGCCGCTTTGTCTTTTGCGTTACTTCTGCAGTCATAAGCCAAAAAAAGCCCACATCCCTCCCTACCTACCTAAATGCATATCGGCAATCCACTGACACAAAGGCATCATCTGCTTGTGTGTACAGAGCAGCAGCAGCCACTTTGGATCCTGAATCTCAATGGGCTCATAGTGCCTCCGACGCCCATCTGTTCCAAGGCAGCCAGCGAGCCACTAGGCAGCAAACTTTGATCCCCATGTAGATTTTTTTCCAAACCCATCCGGATTTGCCTGCCCCTTAAGAGCCATTGTGAAGCTGCCCTGGAGTACAAATTCTAGATTCATTATGAGCGTGGGCGGCAACCTTTGTATTCCCCAAAGCACAGATGTATGCAGACAACATATTGCTATTTGGTAGCATAAAAGCCTAAGCCTATTGTTCATTGTTGGTTCATATATCACAAGTAGCTCTCTAATCCAGAAAGAGTCGAGCACTCGTGAAATACTTGTGGTTGACATTAACCATTAAAGGTGTACTTTTTTTCCTCCCCAGCATCACTCATACTTGACCTTAACACACGATTGTTTTATCTTTTCATGTTGGTTTATTGGAAAGTGCTTCAATTAGACAGACTACATGTTTACAGTACATTTTACATTTGATCTTCAATTGTTATTTACCGTGCATGCTTGTATTTTTATAGACCCCATTGCGATTTGCAGGTGATGTTTTTTTTAAATGTATTCACAAACTACTGCTAAATATTATTACCATTTGTTAATAATATTATTATTAATTAAACAGACAATTTCCTAAATGCTGAAACCATCTTTATTAGAAATGTTTAATTCAGTGATAACTACAAAAACAAACATGCCCGCCTGTGGCTTTATTCAAAAGGCAATAATGTAAAAGATCTTAGAGTTCAAATGTTGTTATTATTAATTTTTTCGTTTTAGTTGGTATGGCAAAATTATCATATAGAAAATGTGGGTGGCCGATGGGTGACAGACAGGCATTAATTCTAAAAACACATAATTATGTAGGAAAATGTTGACTGATGAAAAAGAAAAAAGGAAAAAAAAACTTGCGCAGTGACACCTCCACATTTTTTTTTTTTTCCGTTTTTATAGACATGGCAGCGACATTAGCATTGGTCATTAGTGGCAGACACATCCGTGGAGTGTCGAATACAGAGGCTCATACGCAGACCCTATTTGGTTACCTGTGTGACAGGCTTGTTCAGGACACCAGAAACAGCTGTCCTGGCCTGTGTGAGCCAAAATAATTAGGCCTGTCATCTCAGTGCTCTGATTTCCCCTTCAGCCCGCTCCACAAAATGCTAATATTTTGCTTTCATTGTCACATTCACCTTGACACGGATATTGCCTTGGCGCATAACTGGATGAGATGACTCTAAATTTGCATTGTTCGTTCTAATAAATTTGCTTCCTCTGTACCTCATGGCAGGACCCATCAGATAAAGTCTCCCGGAGTGTCATCAATCATGGCCCTGGCTGACAGACGGCTTTCGCCTTCATTTGTTACATAGAGGAACATGCTTAATTATTTGTACTGTAATTAGTTGGGAAAATGTCAGGAAATGTCAACTCTCTGTTCGCTGTGGAAGGGCTCTGCTTGAAAGCCACAATGACTGAAGTGTCATTAATGCCACGTAACAAGACGAGGATCAGCTGGGGGAAGAGAGAAGGGGGGGAGGCTTCTTAGAATGTAATCATGGAGAGAGTTAGAGGGAGACACAAATCAGCGGTGCTAGCTAGCATGATGGGCATCTTATTAGCCAAGCAGCCAGCCAGCTGCATTTTTCAACCACATCTTGTTTCCCTCCGCTTTTCTCACACTGGCACGAAATAAAGGCAGCAAGTGGGGAAAAGAAATGAAGTCAAGTAAACAATTCCGGCTTCCCACTCGCTGTCAAACCGGCCGTACTTTGCTATGTTATATTGCCTGTCATAAACAGGCATTATGCCAAATACAAAAACAATGGAGAGGCTTCTCGCTTGAGCCCTCCTTGCTTAAGCAGAACTTTTACAATGCAATTAATAGCAAGTCAAACTGTACCCACAGTAATGTTATCACTTAAGTAGTTAACAGGGTGATTATCTGTCAACACAATAGCGGCTTTGGTCTTTTCCCCTGAAGCCAAGCCCATAATTTCATCACATTTCTTTCCTTTAATTATACAAAATAATTATTTACTGCAAAATTAGAGGACAAAGTCATTAAATAACCTTCACAGCATATTATATCACTGCTAATTATTGCATTCAGCTGCTAGCATCTGTGAAATACATATTTTAGTGCCTTTGTTTTAGCGACAATTGGCTAATGTGTGTGGACAGGCCAGTTGAATACTTATCCAAAAGGCAAGGTAATTTACACTTGTTTGAAAAGATGGGGGGGTGGAGGGGACAAAGGGAAAAGGGAAATAGGAATCCCATAAGGGACATCTTTTGTTTTGGAGGAAAATATGTAGTATTATGAGGTCCCGGGGGGGTTTCAGTGGCCATTCGTCTTTTCAAGGCCTCGCAGTGGGAGTGTGGCGGAGCAAGGCTCAGCCCGCTACCTTGCCCACCGACAGGCACTGATGGTCATCCAAGAAGCTCCTTAATTAGCCTGCAATCTGGCAACGACCCGTGTTCCTGAGATGTGGCAGCCCTGTTTAAATATGATGCCAGATGCAGTCCCACCTTCAGCATGTCATCTCATTGTCCTAGGAAGCCAGAGGGAGAGAGAGAAAAGGAAAGAGAGCACAACATCCCACAACGCAGCATGTGTTGTGGGATATTGTGCGTATTCTCCCCTTCTTCGTTTGTATTTTGCTTCCTGTCTTTCAGTTTGAGGACTCTTCCTTTTGGTCTGGCGCGCCAAACTGAGGGGGAGATATCGCAGGAGACCTGTGGTGACCTTCGACCTTGAAAAGTGATGCAATTTAGGTTCAAATATGTAACACCGAAGTATTCCACAGTCTTATTAGCAGATGTTACATTTAGTTTTGTTGTATAATGAATCGCATTAAACACATGCTTGTGCATTTATATCTACATTACATACGTCTAATTGTGTTCTACCACATCATCGATGAAGTTCCAAAGCTTCTGTAACATTACTTGACGAGCTTAGGATGATACATGCTCGTATGCGAGAGGTTTATATACCACCATCAATAGATCTAACGCTATAGCTGAGGCCCATTTCTCCATCTCAGATCACTTTGTAGGGCTAACGGGATGTAAATAAAAAATCTAAAACTGGAATACCATACTCAGAAAACCCATTAAATCCAACTGAGTTTGACCTCCTTTTATACAGACACATTGTAATACTTGATATTAGACTAATCTGCGATTCAATATGTAGAGCAAGAGCAGGCATTATCTAAAATGGTGTAAACATGTCCCAGAGCCGTCTAAGATTCCCTTCTTATAATAGTTTTATTTCAGAACATATAAATACTGGATATGCTGTAATACTAACAGCAGCCTCTGTTCAGCTTGTTTGCTCATGTGCTTCCTCTAGGGTTTAGGCCGTCACAGCACACAACTTTGTGTTGCTGCGCTCATAGTAAATGTGGATAAGCTCAGAGGACCGAGGACTTTTTATAGACCAGTCAGTGCAGCTCTTTCATGCCATATCTACAGCTTTTCCTCAGATACAGTAGCATCACTGAAGTCCACTCACACTGCTTTACAGTTTGTGATTTAACAAATAATTTGGCTTTACAGATTAACTGACGATGCAGTTGTAGAACAGAAAATTGAGTATGGGTAATTAATCAGCTTTACAGTGAAAATTCAGCTTCAGTGTGACATTTTAGGTAGCCAACTGCTTCGGTTTAGAAGTATTTTTGGTTTTGCTAATGACTAGAACCAAAAGAATCTCAATAACATATGCTGTACTCTTTTATATGTTGAATATTTTACGGATGTCTGTGTAAACTGTAGATACATCACCGAAGGTCAACTTGAATGCAAAGTTTGTATCTTGAAGCTTCATTCATTTGTTGCTGCCTGTGTGGAGAGGGGAGATAATCTAATCAATTTTCTGAGAAAAACAAACAAAAAGAACAAAAAAAGGCAGAGGATTGAATATAACATTAAGGAACATTGAGAAATATCCAATTGTCTGAGCAAATGTAAAATGCCAAAGCCTCTTAGAACATTGTAAGTCTTTATTCAGTAATACATTATCATGCATATTTCATACGGGGAGATTACTGAAACGGAATTGTGTGTCTTTCTGTTGTATGTCTTTATAATTACACCTTGAAGCCATAGCTGATTTTTTTTCCTCCCTTTTTCCTCCATATTCATGAAAAGCAGACTTGTAATTTGATAAAGAGAAGCTTGTGTTCTCAACTTCATTCAAACGGCATCATGGTGCTGTATTAAAGTGGGCATCTGTGTTCTCGCGGCATTAATCTCTTCAAGCACATTCCAGCTGCTGTGATGTGCGAGAGGGAGATAAGTCTTAAACAGTCTAAAGCTAAGCAAACCAGACAACTCTATTATTGGCTTCATAATTGCTTAATTAAACTTTTGTCACTAATCATTATGAGGGCAATAGAGCTGTTATACAGGCTTTCTGTCGAGCAGGAAAAAAAATCAATAAACTGTGTTGGGGAGCTGATCCCCCCACGTCTCTCTCTCTCTCTCTCTCTCTCTCTCTCTCTCCCTCTCTCTCCCCCTCCCTCACTCTTTTTGTCCTCCGTAAATGAAATTCATTGCTGCCGGTTAGTGATCTGTAGGTCTGGAGCTCGACTGATATGAGCTGCCATCACCATTTGAATTGAGGGGTATTCAGTAGCACATGAATATGAACAAATGGCAAACATAAATCTCTTGCATGAAGTACACCTTCTATCCCTTTATTATGGAACAATTGACCCATCTAAAATGAATTCTAATGCCAGGGAAAGCATTTAGATTTAAATTACACCGTGGGTCCCCTGGACCTGAGAGATGACGGCATAAAAAAGATTAATATGCTAATTATTTTTTCCTCCCCTCTCTTTATTCCTCTTTTCGACATTTGCGTAGGGTTATTGTGATCCTTGTAAATAAGATGACTGTTTTGTCAAGGAATGACGGTGAGGTTCCTTCCCGTAAAGTATGCTTTAGATCACTGACATGCATCTAGCCATGGCATTATCTTTATTGTTTTTTTATTATCTAGCTTTTTTTTTTTTTTCTTGAAGCACTTCATAAAATGTGTGTTCTGATGTGTGTACTCAATATGCAAATAATTATTTTCTCACTGCTGACCCAGAAAGTCCATGAGATACAAACATGATGCAGATTACAGGTTCTCCCCACCACCACCAACACCTCTCTCTCTCTCTCTCTCTCTACTGGAAATGTTTAGTGTCCCTCCAGAGCAGTCAGAAGCACCCTTAGATGGGCCATTACAGGGGCCACTGTTCATTAAAAGGTTCTGCCAAATGATCACAGTTTAAATTATGTTTTTTTCATATCATTTAATTGGCCTGGCTTTGAAAAACCAACTTTTAGCTTTGAATGTGTTGCCATAGGCAGCCAATTGGCAAGAGCGCAATGGGGGCAAAAGCCTCATTTCATAATTTGTAGGCACTTTAAAGTTGGCTAAGCCTCTGCGGCAAATTGAAAAGTGTCCAAAATGTAAGAAAGGAAAAAGGCTTTTTGACTGTGCTTCACCATGAGAATACTTGACGACATGGTGCAATATATGCCTTATCTTGCAATGATTGCAAGCATTATGTATTGGGAAACCTCAAGTGATTTATAAGCCTTTTCTGTGGTTTTATATGACTCAAGGACTGTATTGAACCAACTTGTAATTTTACACAGATGAGTCAAACAAAGTTACACCATAGGTCTTTTATTAGTGGTGGAAACAGCAGCAGTCCCATGTCTTCTCATGTAAACTTCACAACACTTCAGCTGTAATTAATTCAGTCATCGCCTCTAGAATGTGATGTTTTAGCAAAAATTGGATTTATATTGGCAAGCAGAGCTAAAAAAACAATGTTATCTTTTCTAAATATCTGAGAATAACAAGTGAAATTCTTCACAAGAAGTGAGGAAAATAAGTTGAAATAAACAAAGCATGTAAGAGAGATCTTATGGCACTTCATGAAAAATGTTTTTTTGGGAAAGACACACGATCACCTTTTTTTCATCCAAGAATCACGAGTGTGCAAGCTATTCTCTTGGCACCCGTCTAAATTCAAACATGATCCATTTCACATGGTACAACAAGAAGTACTCTTCCACTCAGGCAAGCAGACAGTAGAGGCCAGACTGCCATCTACAGTTAAAGCCTTCATTGAAGACCCAGATTTACACTTCAGCTGTACAGCCTTCACACTGTTGCTCCACCTCCAGCATGAGTTACTACTGTACAGTTTTCTTCGATACGATGGACAACACAACATATTTACAACTTAACATGTGGTCCTTTAATATCTGCAAAAATTCTATCGAAAGTCTCTCTTTTTTTTTAAAGATTAGAAAATTGACCTTGTATCCAAAATGTTCTGGAAAACAATCAGACTAACTGCATCATAAAAAAATCATGTAGCTTTTAATGACTTTACTCTGGAACACCAATTATTGTATTGCAAAACTCATAATGAGAAATATTAATTATAACAAACTGGAGGGAAAAAGTTATCCTTGGTTAGTCAAAAACTTAAAAATATCATTTAATAAATTAACTTCTGCCGCGTAATGAATGGCATTACTTTCTGCATCTCAGCTGAGAGTGAGAGACTGTGTTAATGAATTGCTTCGAAAGCATCTGAAGACAGACTTAATTACAGAGCCCACAGTTCTTGCATTATTATGCCATATATCCCCAGCTGAATACAATTCAGCAGCTAGATAAACAAATTTCATGGCAGCCTTTATGGCACTACTTTCTGGCCAACCATTGATACCAGTGTTTATTCGCAGGGCTGCGTGAAGCGTGGCAGGCATGAAAATGTGGCATTAAAAGTGAAATCCTTCATTTTCATCTCATTAAAAAAAGGAGGGAAAAAAAGGGAGTAGAATGCAAATACAAAACCATGAGCGTGTACGATACTTACATGTCTTCCATATTCCCACCACTGGTTCATTATGTGGTGACGCCAACTAATGAGGAAAGACAGAAGTGGTGTGATAGTAAACTGTACTTGGTGATTGGTTTAAATAGTTGGTTTCTAGAGTCAATGGACTAAAAAATACACAGTTACCACATGACGTTAAGACACAACTTTGGATAAGATTCAGTTCCATAGTCCCAGTTATAGCATTTGCCATTATTAAAACCTCACTCTAACACTTTGTTTGATGTATTTTTTTTTTATTATTATTATTTTAAGTACAGGTAGTTTTCAGATACTTACAGTAACATGTAACTATCATTTTGGTTCAGTGAACTTTTCTTGCTGCCTCATTCCCTGTCCGAACAACTTAGGCATTGTGTGTTACAAATGTGTGTCTGTCTGTTTGTAGTTACAATCCTTTGTGCGCAGTGTGCTATCCTTTGCAGCCACACACATAAACATATACACACAACGACACTTCCTTTCCATTTTGTGTGTTTATGTGGAGAACACTGGCGACAGTGCCCACGCCCTGGGGCCCCGCCATGCCTTCTTACACCTCTCATTTTCAGTCTGGGGACTTCAGCCTTCTTGCAAATATCTGTTTTTGACTCAAATAATACAACGCGTCTGTGGACAGCTGTATTTTACACAAATCCTATTAAATTACAGGGGAATAAAGGTCCAGAGGAAGGACGGAAGTCTTTTTTTCTTACTTAAGGTCCTGAACTGCATATCATCCTGCAACAGTTTTTTCTCTCCCAATTTATTTATTAATTCATTTGTTTTCTAAAACATTTTTCGACCTAAATTATATATTGTATATGCACACTATGACACTATCAGTTCAAGCTTTAATGTTTATTATGTCTTACATTCATTATTTTAATGTAATTAATCTAAAAATATATTATATGTACATTCATTTATATATGTGATTTTATTTAGCATGTCACATAGCAGGCTCTTAGATTTATTTATCATTTTTTTTCTGTTACAGGACATTAATTTGAAGTCAAACAGTGTGTTGCCTTTAAATGTAAAGGAAAGCAGTAAAGTGCCTCTTCAGAGCACAATACTCACAAGCGGAAATCGTTTAATAGCACGTTTGTTTCTGCCCTAATCCTTAAGCATTCTTAAAAAAAAAAATGCTCACTCCGTAGTGAAACATATAATTGCTAGCTTTCCAGCTCACAAAGGTATAACCAGGTTTTCGGCTTGATAGAAGTAGCCCGGTCAATTAAAATAATTATAGTATTTCTGTGATAACTGCAAGGTCTGGGTATTTTAGAACATTTAGGGATTTGCAGTTGCACATAATTGGAGCTGTGAAGTCCAACTCCTACTTTTCTTATAAAGCAACTGATTATATGGAAGAGCACACAGTCATTTGGTGAGGGTTAGCTTTAATGCAGTGCTTCTTAGTCTGTGGGTGGGGACCTAACATGGATCACAGGACTGCATGTGGTGGTCCTTACGAGTCACATGGATGTGTTTCAGGATGACATCGCATTTAGGTAGCTTAACAGTTTGAAGTCACTGTGCGATAATTAAAAAAAATAAATAAATATGTAAACGAAAAAATATTTTTAGAGAGATAAATATAAAGGTAAAAATATTCACAGTTGGTTTAAAGAATCAGGGCTGAGTTTTCATATAATGTGTCCATGACAACAGTTATGTACAATATGCCTTGTGACCTATCCTGATATATTAAATAGATATCATCATCATTAAATCCATTACCACCACCACTGTGATTCTCATCAGCTGCCATCGTGTTTATGTTAATGATCACAAACCAAGCAGACTTGTACTTGCCTCAGCTTTTGTGTGTTTTCACATTCCTCGACAACCAATACAAGCCCCATCACAACCAGCCTGGTCCAAGGCCTGGCTCACTGTTGAGCTATTAGCGCCAGTGGCAAGCCAACCATAACACTAGCCATAGTTGGAGCGATAGCCCCATTTCAGTGTGGGGTCAGCGACTCAGCCATATTGTTAAGATGATTGTTCTGCCAGCCTTCTGTCATGGCTGATGTGGCTGGAGCGCTTGGCTTGGTAGCGGCTGCCTGGCTCCTCGCTGCCTGGAAAGCGGCTTTGCTGTAGGCAGCTCCGAGGCTTTAAAACCCTTATTGTCTATCTTTCCCCCGGCTAGCCCTTTTCTCCCTCTGCTCCCTCCGTAGGATGGTCTGGAGTCAGAGGGAGAAAGAGAGAGGGAGGAAAGGAAGGAGGAAGGAGCCAAGCACATTCAAGGGCCTGGTCCAAAGTATCATGATCAGCATAGGCTTTCACGGCAGCAATTGCCTGCATCCCAGCATTGTTCAGCCCCCTTTCTCCCTGGCAGCACTTTCGTTTGAACAGAATTTTGACACTGCAGTGGGGAATTCTGCAGATTAAAGGGGACATATTTGGTACACTTCCTTCTTGGCACTTTATAGCGTTGGGGGAAGGTGCACATTTTTAATCAAGGTATTAAGGAGGAATGGGCAGCGGGGACGTTATTTTTCTTGCATTTCTTCTTTGATTCAAAGTATAGTCCTCATCACACAAATGATTTAACTATGCACCCATCAATATATTTATTAATGTATCTGTACATTTATGCCAGAATATGAGCTCCTAAAGTAAAGAAACATCTCCTTTATGTCTCTCTGTAAAGTACATCTTATTAAATAATGGTAGCATGCACACACACGCACTATGCAGCTATGGTGCTGAACCTCTTCCTCGTAGATACGACAATTAGGGAGAGAATGACACCATTAGCCGAGTTACAGCAGCAGGACTTTGTATGAGCAGCTTGTTTCATTATATCATCTGAGTAACATGCCTATTGTTCAACTCCCCCCCTCTCTCCTCACTCTCTCTCCACCCTCTTCTGTCCTTGCCCTCGGTACGAAAACACACCTTCCTCTCTGTCAGAGCATCGTTCTCATCCAGGTGTAGTTAACCCTTTCACATTCTTCACAGATTGAGCACACCCCTGATACCTCCTCTTTGTGCTCAATGGAACAGCCAGCCTAGCAACTAGGCTCAAAAGGTTTTTATTGCCCAAATATTTGTGTGCCACCGTTTGTCTGTGTGTGTGTGTGTGTGTGTGTGTGTGTGTGCAAATGCTTAGATTCTTGGAGAGAGTGATTCATTTAGGGGCCCCTCTCCTCTCCTCAGCTGCTCCCTGCCTTCCCCAGTAATTAGCCTAGTGTGGCAGCCACCTCTCGCTGCTCAGTCTGGGAGAGACACTTGACACGGCAGACATCAGAGAGATTTTTCAGGAGGCTCTCCCGGCGCCCCAACAGCTCTTAATTAACCACTTAGGTATCCCCACTCGTTCCCCCGGCCGGCACTATCCAAATGGTAAGGAGGTTCTGTGCCACGGATCTAAACACCGGGGGAAGCGTGCTATCAAAAGATCTGGGTAAATGAAGGCTTGTGTAAATTATTTTTAATGATTCCCTCCTGGCACATCATTATGTTTGTAGTTACACACAGGCACTTCTGAGACGGCTCATCTTCGCTAAGGTCATCAGCAGGACCAACTGTAACTAGCTGCTAGTCTGTAAATGGCTTATTAATTAGTGCTGTGGTTTTACATAGCTGTGAGCTCTGATATATAGTGCAGGGATCGTAATTGTGCGGAATCGAAAATGATGATGATGATGACGACGATAACCCATCTCCAGGCTATTTATGCAAATTGCCTCCTCATATTAGAAAATCATTACCTATCCAAACACTGCAACACTCAGCCTGTGTGAATTACAATGATGGATTTTATGATAATTGCGATTTAATTTTCTCCCTCTCCCTCTCTCTCTTTTGTCTGTCTGGAGTTTGAAAATAATTTGGTCATTGTGAGTGCTATTAATTCTGTATTAGTTAAAGCTGAATGGATGGGTTTATTCAATTTCCTCTGAATTGAGATTTGTAAATCATCATTTTGTGAAACAGATGATCACTTGTTACTTTTCTTTTTTTTTTTTTTTCCTTTAATTCAGGAACATTTAAATAGACTATCGCACCATTAGGAGAGTTTGATGTCCTTTCTTGATGACTGCTTTTGCCCGCAAGTTAGAAACCTCTAGTATTTATTAAATCTGTACCAACACCTAATTGCAACATGCATGTGACTACAGATATTTGTACACATTTTAAAAGTATAAACAAGATGGATAACAGAAAAGTCCTATTATGTTTAACAGTAAATGCCCCACTAAAATTTCCATTTTTATTATACATCACTATGCACAAAAATATGAATAAATATTAAAATCTAAACAAAGCTATTCTACTCGAATGTACCAACGTTTCTTTCGACTCTTAGAAACACAGCAGAACAGAAAAACAACACAACAACACAACAGAGAGACATAACAATGAGAGTGATCAACAAGTTCTGGAAGCAGGCAATTAATTTTAGGAAATTTCAGCTTCCCTGTCCAGCACTGAGAGATACTGGGAGGATTGAATATAATTATCTGCCAAGCTCTGCTCTAACAAGTGCTTTGTAGTTCAGCATTCAAATCTCACTGAAAGTCTTCAGAGAGGCAAAACCAACTTTGCATTCATGAGGGGAGCAAATACTACAGCAGCCCTCCATAACCTTGATGAAATGTGCATTTCACCTTAGGCTATGAGAGGAGAACATAAAAACCCTGAATCAGTACATTAAAACAAGTTCCCTCCCTGGCAACTTTGAAACAGCACCGTGGCAGATCAAAACCGGTTGACTCTTCAGTGGGTTTTTTAATCTTTTCATGAAAGTTCGAGGTTCATACGGACAGGTCAGTCTACAGCAGGCAAAGGGTATCGTGGGACGAACTAAAGAAGACGATTTATGAAACATAAAATGCAGGCAGATCTGTGGTTGTGCTTATGCCTTAAGCACGGGGTCTCCCTGGCTCCATGTATCAGTTCACCCCATCCAGCCAAGCCTCCTGCCCATGTCTCTCTGAGAGCCTGTTGGTATGCAGGCAGTATCCAGGCTGCAATCAACATCTGCTAATTTCTGTCTATTAACCGTATTGTCGTAACACACGATCATGATGTTTTGTTTGTACGGCTGAACTGAGACTTATGACCCTAATCCATCATCTGCTTGTCATATTTTTATGTGTTGTCTGTGCAGTTCCCTGCAGCCCAAAGCAAGCATATTACAAGGCCCTGTTTAAGTTATTGGCCAGCTGCTAGATCCGTGCCCAGCTGAAGAGGTCATTGTGTTTCTCTCTCTCTTTTTTTTTTTTCTCGCTCCACTTTCCTCTCAGAATATCACACTGTTGCACACTCAATGCCAAGCATAATACAAACCGTATGTCCTGAGAAGCTATCGTTTGCATCCACTGTGCCTGAATATTTTAGCAGGCCCCACGTCTTCCCCACACACATGCAAAGACACAATGAGGACATTTTGACTTTTTTTTTCTTTTTTCCTCAAATCAGTGCGACGTATGTGAAAACTGTGTGTGATCATAACACAGCAATTTCACAGCTTTGCTCGCTGCATTCGCCGCACAGGCATTACGTATTCACGAGCAATACGCTGACCAACTTTAAACAGCATGAAACCAGTGGAAACAAAGAGGGCAAATGTTCAAACCTATAATTTGAGATGATTTATGTTATGCAGCTGCTTGAATTTTAACGTCATAAATGCTTCTCAATAAACATATCTTTATTAGAATCTAAATGTTCTGCTTGTCATGATGCAATGTCACGCACTCCACGGCAACAGTCAGGGAACAACTGCCATGCTACGGACAGTGATAGCTTATGATTTAATACTGCATCGTATTTGGAGCAAGTTACTGGGTTAACCTTTTAGCTATAACCGGCTGTAAAAAGAAGTGACAGAATCGTGTTTAGTTGTTGATTCTTGAATAATAGCTCAATAGGAGTGTCACTTTACAACATAAGAAAGCAGTAAATTGGTCAAAGTTTACAAAAGCATACTATTTCCTGTACTGTCTCATGTGTCATTATATCTGCCCTTTCATTTGTTGTTTTATTTGTCATGCACACTCCTATCATTTTCCAAGTCTTCTATAAGGACATATTGCCCAATATGAAACCCTATGTATGGTGAAATTGTGAATGTATTAGTGGACGCCACATTTTACCATTCGTGATAAATGTTATTGTTACGGGGTTTCTGCCCATTGCTAGATGAACAGTCTCAGAGCCTTCACCCATTGTGAAATGAATGGCTTTAGAGAAAATGTCCTCTTGAGGACAGTCGATGCATATCACCGCAGACTGGAGAGCCTTTTCTTTTTCCCTGCTCGACACTGTGTTGATAGACACGGGCAGTATTTTTCCTTGTTAAGAAAGGGTCTTGTTTATTCTGCAGGTAACGATCCAAATCCAGCAGACATTTGCCCCACAGGAAGGGGTGCGCTCACTCAAGTTTGTCGTTTCTTTTCTACTGTGAAATCCATTAAGTCCACACACTGAGGGTCTCTTTTTTCATGCTTGTACAGTATTATTTTTTTTTTTTTTCTTTTGGATGAGCTGTAAGTAGGATCTTCTTCCAAGAACTAACGTTTACACAAGTGCTTAAATGCATTTTAAAATCACTTGATGAGGTAATCAAAAAAAAAAAAAAAACGTTGACATGTTCTCTCTGCCTCTCTTGTTTCAGCAATGTACAGTACAGTACAGTACAGTAGAGACATGTATACAATATGGCAGTGTGTATCCATCGGACACTGTTGATGCCATATCCACAAGTATTTCTCTTGATAGCATTCGTTTCTCTAAGTAGGAAAGGGAGCTAGATTTTTTCCCAGTTGGATTGTTGTTTTTTGTTTGTTTTGTGCCTGTTACCCCTCTCCAGCAGATTTCTGGTCAGCCATGTGAAATTAATCTGAGAGAAAATAAACAGCAGCGCCCAACAACTAATACAGTTAATTGTCTTAGTGCTTTTCTGGCTGGCCGCTCGCTAACAGCTGGTCATACTGGCTCATGGCACCACTTCAGCCAGCCTTTGAGATAATAACTTTTGCATCTGCCAAAGAAGTGGCTGTTACTGCCCACAGAATTTACAACTCACAAGTGGAAACACAGACTCCGACAGAATTTTCTATGCACGGGTCTTTGAATTTTATTAATGTAATGCAAACACAGTCCTTCCAACACATTAAATTGTTGATGTTATGCGAATACACTCTGGAATTGCAGATCCTCATTAACATTATTTGCATGTTAATCTGCATCTTTTTAATTAGTGATATTATTTATGCACATAATTTTCGCCCGGTGATGCCAAGTCGCAGGCACATTAATTAATCTACAGAGATGCCAAACTGTTTTTCCTCCACTTTTATTTGTTTACACCGTGTTCTGGATTCAGGGGGAAGTTAGAGGGGAAAAAGCAAAAGAAATAAATACAAAACAAAACAAAAATGCTTAAAGATGAATAAAAGTAGAAAGACAAGATTAACTAAAACTCCTTTTTGTTTTCATAATTCATATTGTAATATTAGCCAAATGTCACGTGTGTATTTTTCTCCCCTCTTCCTCTCCTCTTCCCTCTGAGATCGGTTATTCAGTTACACTACCTTGATGTATTATTAAAATCCATAATGGACTCCTGAGGCTTCCCTTGCTTCTCTTCTTCATTTACAGAATATAGTCAATGTTATTCTAATCTCCCTACAACACCGTCATGCATAGGCAATGAGCCCCCAGCCCCAACCCCACCACCTACCCGGCAGCCCCCGTGAGATCATCTACCTCTACACACAGCCACCAGATAAACACTCTAGCATGGCTCACAAAAAAAGTCTTAAGATGAGACCTCTGTGATGATACTTTATGCAAAGCAGAGACAACAGCAGTCACTGTTACTGCTACGTTAGTACACTGTGGACTGTTTTATCACTGAATCAAAATTATCTTGAGATTTGCAAACTACCTATTTGAACAGAGAAGCACCATAAATGTGCTGTAATTTAAACTACATTCATTGTGTTCAGTCTTTGGTTGTACGTGTTTGTAAATGTTAGCTGAGATGGATTGCAAAAACTTTCAAATGCAAATGTGCACACTGCACTTTCCTGTTGTTTGAGACATGCGTGCAGTTTTGTTCCATGTGTTCTCATTTTTTAAACCTTTGACTGGGCTGATTCAAGCAAAAGTCTCTTAGAGTAGCTTGGATCTTTGGGGTAAAACAGTTATTATAAGACAATAGAAGGTCATAAGTTATAACAGCGTCTGATGCAATGTGCTGCCAACAGTGGAGCTGGGTGGTACCATAAATTACAGCTTCATACCACACACCTAAAAACAGAGAGAGCAGAATGCTACAATGCAACCTAGCTGTAATTACTAACTTGCTACTACTCTCTATTAAACATCTGTTCATACGGTATGTGGTGACACAATGCTACAATATAGCCATACCTTTTTCTTCTAAATATTTATTAAAGTGAATGAGGGTAATTTCACCATGTGTCATTACTGTGCTTGACTCATGAGATAGGGGTGAGCTTAAATATTCGACCTTTACCTCGTCATTGCCCATGGTTTTATTGTTTTTACTCATATATTTTATTTTCTGGTGCCCTTTTCTTTGCAACCTCTAAATATGCAATGTGTGTATTTTATATTAGTTTTGATGAAATGCAGATCTATAAGGATCACAGGGAAAGTAGTTCATATCGACGTCAAACATCCAGTTTATCTTAAACTTTCTACTTTTTGAACATGTGTGAAAGCAGAGACGTCATGAGTGTCAAAGTAGATAGTGACAGAATGTGTGTACAAAGTAAGGCTGAATCATGAGCAGTTAGTTACTTTTTAAGTAAATATGCAAACTATATTGAGCAGTTACTGCTCAATATTATTTGTACGAAAACACTATAGTATTCACACTGACCTATAGTAATGGCTATTAGAAATAGAGGCTAATTAAAACTTAATTTCCTTAAGTGTTTCAGCATGGGAGTTGTGTTAAGCAGCTTTGTATACTGATATTGTAAAGGATATTAGCCTCATCCATTGCTGAATAGTAACACAAGGGTGCAATTACATAATGTAGACCCCCGGTCTTCTGCTTTGTTAGCATGTTATTGGAGACTATCCAAAAAAAAAAAAAAAAAAAAAAAAAAAAACACAATTCATCCCACCCTAATAAACTAGAAGCACAACCACTTTAATGAGATAACCAACAAAGACAATTCCTTATGGAAAATAAAGTACCATCATCACTAAGCACAGTGGTTTAGCTACATAATTTAACTTAACTATATTAACAAACTGAAGGAGCTCTTATACTCTAACCAGAAACACACATTTGATTCTTTAGGGTTTTAGCATTTTCTTTGCTGAAACAATGATTTATCATCTATTTTTCAGCAAAAATCTGGTGACAGCCACAACAGCCCAAGTAAAAGTTTCCCATCCCACAGCTATTTGGCACTCTATAAATACTGAGTATTATTTCCCCAATGTTATAGTGGTCATTTATTTTCAGGCCATTTTTTTTTTTTTCACTCACTGACCAGCAAAACTGAATTTCTCCAAACAATTACCTGTGGGTAATGCTGAAATGTGCAGCACTTTGCAGTACAGACTTCCACGGTGGCTGTTTGGGAATGGGCTACAAAGGGTGCAGTAAGCTGGCTCCTAATGTATGATGTCCTGGAACAATGATTCATAGGTTGTGTAGCATCTGTGAGTTGAGATACTGTAGCACAGGATGTCAGAACATGATATCCGCACTTGGATCAGTTACACAATGACCACTAAGTTGCATAGCTGCATGGGTTTAACATTGAAATGTAGTGTTTTATATCTGAGGTGTCTGTGATGTTAACATGCTATTTTACTGTCATGAACTACTGTATTGATGGTCTAAGAAACATGAAAATGTTAACCTTTGTAAAAGCCTAATAAAATGACAGGTTTTGGTCTCAGACATGAATAATTACCCTGATCAAATCTCATCTGAGTCGTTCAATTTGTAACAGCTCCTCATCTTGCCAGTGCACGCAGTTATTCTGTTATGATAATGCCAGCCCTAAGCTCTCAACTTCAGAAGGCGTCTCTTTTGTACCGCCACTTTCCAAAGACAATGAAGTTAGTGACAGCGGTGAGGCAAATCCTTCTGAGGGGTTTGTGTGGAATTTACAAGCTTACAATGCATTGCCAGTGGCACAACTGATACCGCAGGTAATTTGGCATATCATGTCCAGGAACCAGATCCTGAGGAGGGAATGACGAACAAATTAAAAAAAGACGGAGAGAAAGAAAGAAATCTGGTGGGAAAACGGCAGACTAAAATCTTGGCATTCCAGTGGCCATTCACATGAAACCGATAAGTCTGAAAAGCCAAAAGACTCCCATTTTTCTTCCCTGTGTCTCCACCTCTGAGAGGCTGATGAAAGTGCCTTTTGTTTCTCAAACGTCTGTCTGTTGTGTTAAATTGTGGAATAATTGATATGTGACGAGGATGTCTCCTACTTAACTATGATCTGAACAAAGATGAAACATCAACACAGGAGTTGTGAGATAACCGTGCACAGGTGCATGACTCCCACACTGTAGGCATGCAACATATGTGTGAGAAAAAGCAAATGTGTTGCTTCTCTTTTTATTTTTTTATTTGCTTTTTTTTTTTTTTTTTTTACTTTACTCTGCTCTGCACATGTGGGTTGCTGCACATTTGTTGCTTTTACATTTTGATTCAAACTTACTTTCTGTGCTTATGATACATTTTCCATCTTTACATCATTTAATCATTAAGGTCTGAAAATTCAAAAAACTTTCAAGCATAAGTGCTACAAAGGAAACACAGCCTCGCTGTGTCCAGACCTAGTGTGTCTCAAAAGACAATTTGTAATTATTGCAGACAATTTTGTGAGGAAGTGATATCTCCCCCTTTGAGCAAAGCAGGGTGGTTTAAAATTTCTGCGCCCAGTCTTGTTGCAGTCATTATGGCAGTGCACATCAAGATGTCCCCTTGACCTCAGTGACAGACTGAGGAGTAGCCCCCACATTATAATCTACAGGCTTGATTTCCCATGTCAGGGGAGGACCCTAAATGGATTTTTAATCCTAAACTAACCATGCTGCACATTGCATATAGTGTTCAGGTGAAAAGTTCTTTCCACCACTCTATTATACTGGGGCAAGTTGGGTTTGTAACCTGAATCACTGGAAAAATAATGCGCTAAGCCCCCAGTACTGTATAGGCGTTACACCACAACAATGTGTTTCTTTCTTTCTGTTGATGCCACGGACTCCTCTTTGATGCGGCTCTGAAATGACTGAGCGCCATAGGCTATTTTCTCCCTGTTCAGGCAACTCAATAGCCAGTCTGTCTGGCCTGTTTGTTTTCGGCTAATTGCCTCAAGATCTAATAAGTTAGTGATGATGTACGTCGAGTCACCCGTGACCCCTGCCAAAAGAAATATTATGTCGCACTAAAACTCGCCCAGGGAAGGAGTAGGGTCCCTCTTTATCAGTCTAAATATTTCTAGCCTCCCAAGCTCCTGGTTTCAAATGTTTGGGTCAGTACGTGCTAAAGTAAGGTCACGAGAGCCCTGTAATTATGATATTATGCAAGGCATTTAGGACAAGAATAGAGGAACTCAAGACCAGCCTAGCTCAGGACAGAGGCGGGACAAGAATGCAGTTTGCAGTTCAGCAGACGTTCCAAAGAATAGAAAGACAGCGATCTGTGTTTAGAGATATTATTACTTCCATTGTAATGTGGACTCGTGTTTCTCTTGTCGATGTCATTGGTTTTAAATACATTTTCTTTTTGTATGTCTAGACCTGTGCCTTTTTGAGTTTTGTCTATTACTATGAAGACTTCTGTCATTCTTCGTCTCTCATCTTTCTTTCCTGTATAACCATCTTCTATTGGTTTGTTGCTGTAGTTTTATGAATCAAACAGCTGAGGTCTGTGCTAGTGATAGATTACAGCAGCTGTGAACACCGAGGCATAACCCTGACAGATCTTGACACATTAAATTTCAACAATAACCCTTCAAACAATCCCTTGTTAGTAAAATGATCAATGAGTGGAGGTAACAATGCTTGGTGGAGCCCCAGTCATTGCAGGTCTTTTGCCAGTGACGCTGGGGGGGGGGGGGGGGGGGGGGGGGGGGGGGGTTGAATTGTTAGCATATGGCTAAGTCTGTGGTTTTGTTTGTGTGTTTGGTAAAATGCTAGACGGATCATCTCTGGAGCTGTTAGACAGGCATCTATATGGACCCTGTGCTATCATATCTAAACATTTTTTTTTTTTTTTTTTTTTTTTTTTTTTTTAGATTTATGGCATTAGATATGTATAGAGTATGCAGTAAATCCATGCTTTAACCTAAAAGTTAAAATGACTTTATTAGCTATTGTCTATGAGAAGGAAAAATACAAGTCAAGATATCACTAAGGTTGCTGCACTGACCATGCGTGGCTCATGCATTTTGATTGCATATATTTCCATGTGGGTATTTATTTTTTTCCCCGGTGAAGTATCTATGATACCCCTCCTCCTCCTCTTTTATTTTCTGAACGACAGACAGCAGTCCAAGCCAAAAAGCCATTTCACCTGCATTAATACACAATGAATAATTTATAAATCCCAATTATTTGGTATCATTTATGCAAAGAGTGTCACACAAGGCATACATAAAGCATTTAGGATGGTTAACCCGTAAAGGAATGGGAGACTAGGAGAAGAGTGGAAGGTCACATCTGAAAGTCAGGTTGCTTTTTGTTTTGTTTTTTTCTCCCCATCCAGTATCTTACTCACTGTCTCTGTTCATGTTTTTTTCACACAACGAAAACTAGCTCACTGACCTGCACGTGTTATTTTCCACAATACATGATATATACAGTATGGGCATAAAATCAGAGTTAATTCAATTCTGCATGATGTGAGTGAATCAGTATGTTGTATGATACCGTTTACATGGAATAAATGCACATGGCTTTCAATGGCTAAAGAAAAATAGAAGAAAATGACGGTCAAGCTACAAGAGACAAACAGTACAACAACATGTCAAACATCTTGTTTATAGACATCTGCTTTCTATGTATTCAAAATCACATTGCATTGGTGGACTAACATAGCACTTGATTTTGCTGTGATCTTCTTATCTAAACAAATGCAATTACGGTTGGGTTAGCGGTGGTGCTTCCCAGGAGATGGACCGTCCCCCCTTGTCACTGACTATCTTCCCCACTAATCCTGTCTTAGAAGGGTCTCTGTTAACAGGGATAAGGCATTGGCCTGGTATCCTAGGCTAGTAAGCTAAAGCTTATGTACAAAATGCTATTCAAGAGGCGCTGCCTGCAGCTATTGGAACTGCGTAGATGTCCATATCATTCAGCCAGCCTAAATACGGAGGAATTTAGCCGTGGCTAAATCTTGGAGACTGACGTGGACATGTTCGCTGATAAGGAACGGGGGCCTATGCGGGAGTCTTATTTGGAATCAAATTGATGTGTTATAGAGTCTGGTACATGGAGATCTGGTCTTTTCCTATGACAAATCCATAAACTCTCCAGCAAACATGCCCTTACTGGTGAAATCCCAGCTGCGTTGCCCATGCTTTACTGTGCTACCAACCATGATGCTTATTCAAGCTATGGAAGCTGAAACTGTATCAACTGAGCTTACAGCAGTAATTCTACAGTATGTTCAAAACAGTTTTCTCAGATGGTCAAGTATCGTTTCAATTTTAGCGTCTGTCATGCATATAGCAATGGAAGAGTGTTCAGTGTTTACAGCATCATGGGGTAGTCTAATACATCAGTTCAGGGGTTTACATCATATGTGGGCCTCTCTTAAAACAGTTGGCTGAAAGTTAAATCATTATGAAGGGTCAGGTTATTGATCCCAACCTCTTATGGCAAAGCAAAGTGCTTGACACCAAACCTCAGTCAATTTACTCCTTCTGGTGTGAACAAAATACTTCTCAGTTTCACACATTTGGATGGATTAAGCTTTTAACACTTGCTGAAATCCAGCACTTATCCTACAAACACTTGTGAAGTGTATGTGACAGTGGATCTATATTAAGTGTGACTGGGCAAGCTCCACAAGACCGGAAAAGGCAGCACATCTGTTCCCTAGCGTGATAACTTTGAACAATACTCACACACTCTGATTTTCAATGACAAATGGCCGGTAAACGACCAGTTTCAAATTTAAAGAATGGTTTCCTGCAACAGTCCTAACAGAAGTGCATTTGTGGCAGAGCAGTAAATCAGCATATTACTTAAAGTTGAGTGTTGAGAATTTAGCTCATCACAAATGTAATCCCGCAGACTACTTATTTGTTCAAAGTCATGTAAACTGATATTCTGAGCTCACTTCCCGTGTTGAAAGCGGTTTTAATGTACCACAACAATCAGGGCAGCTTTGTATGTTTGTCACTCATATTCCTGCATATTTTAATCACACGCCCTGAGCCACATTGATATCACACTCCCTTTGATGAGGGATGATGCACAAACATTAGTGATACAGAGAGATATGGCGCATATGACATGCAGGCTGCATTTGTAGATATGTGACCTTCATTTGGGGTTTCAGAAGAGTTGGTAAATAATAACACCAAGGGTTAATGGATTTCATATGCTCTTCAGTCTCACTGCTGCAGTCACCTGATGCAACAGTACATGCAACCTTGCCCTCGAGGAAATGAGAGAAGCCTGTCAATCACCCAATGCTTCCTGCTGCTAGGTCCAGATACATATAGACGCACAGATGCATGCATACACACATTTAAATATACTGCTTCCATCCTCCATGCCAGACAACCAGAACTTTCAGACATGTTCTTGATTGGTTTGGTGAAGATGCTTAAGATGTTCAACACTGTCAAAAGTTCATCATTGCAGATTTTGTCACTGAGACTGTTCTTTAAAATGTTCCACCAAGGCCTCTAATTGAATAAACAGTCCTCTCACTGGGGGCTAATTTCATTACAGGTTGTTACATTAGGGCCTACCAGTAGTTTTAGTGCTGTTCAGTATTTATTGTTTGTTACACGAGGTAGAATATTACTGTGGCTCACAGCTTTGCACTCCTTGCTACTGGCTGCATGTTGCATTAGTAATTTATGAATTGACAATTACTTAGTGCTGATAATGAAGATCTATTGTACTAATGACTCATAGCCTGCTGGAAAGTTAATTTTATTTTAATTTTGCCACTGCACACAAGCAATATCCTGATGACTAGCATATCAAAAGACAACATTAGTATTAGTCAGTAGTCATAGTAGTAGTTGTTATTTAATTTCTTTATTGAAGCCTTACAACATATGCTCACACATACTTAGTGTGATTAACTGGCATTTAATACCTTAATTTAATTAGGCATTAATATGGGAGAAATGGAATATAATGTGCATAACTATGTCTTCATGACTGTACAAACACTTGACAATTAGATTTGTGATTTTTTTTTTTTTTTTTTACTTTAGAATGAGCATTTTATATCTGCAAATGCTGCACGTCCTCTTCCATAAAGGCTGCTAGATTGAACCGCAGTAGCCCTGAACAGACAAATTTTCCCCTTCATGGTAAAAGGTGAGACAAGGGGGTTGCAATCCACAACTAATCCCCTAGATGCAAGTAAATCCTACAAACTATTTTTATTTCTTTAAATTTTCATAAATCTTGCAACAAATCCCTGCTAATAATTTGACACACAAGTGCCAAATGTATTGAGTTTTAAAGCATCAACACGAGTCATCAGGTATAAATATTGCGCACTTTGCTGTTTCTTACCTTTTTAGCTAAATAAATGGTTAACAGCTGTATGTATTGAACGTGAATAGACAATTGCATGAGTGTATATAAATTCAGTAGTCTATACCATAATGCATACAAATGCATAAAGAGCATTCTGTATGCAGATGAAGAAATACATGTAATACATTATTTAGTTGAGGAGGACAAAATAGCTCTGTATCTTCATCCAAAAATATGAGAGTTTCCAAAGCTGAATGCATTCTCTACTTCACAATTGGGTTCTCAAAAAGTAAGAAAACACATCTTGTGTTCAGTACAGATTTTGCGTGCAGACTGGTCACAGAAGGGTGCTCTGTTATCGCAATAAAGCAAGGACCATGTTCAAATGACCCAACATGACATCAGTTTATCAGAACTGACAGGAAGGAGTCAAGGTGTGAACACAAAGTTCGAGACAGATATAGAGATGGAGAACTGGCTGACTGAAAATAAAACTGAACTGATTTCTCAGCACTTTTTTTTAAAATACAAAGACCAGACTACATTCTCATATGGGCATCAACTCAAAGGTTTTCTGCCAAAACACAGAAACACTCCAGTACTTTCCATGCTCTATTAGAAAGTCCCCAATCCATATTTCCAAGCATCCTTGCCACTAAACCATACGTATAATCTCAATCTCATATGCTATGACATGAGGGTTCAACGATCATATACATTATTTCCAACAGTTCTTCAGGACAAACAGAGGTTCAGGAAGCCATCCACTCTAAGCAATTTAATTCACAGAGTCACTGAGGACTACAATTTGTCTCTTATTGGATAACCGGTCCAGATTGCTGTGCCAGGCTGAAAGGCTTTAGCCTTTGTATGGCCTCCTCACATCTCTCTCTCTCCCTCTCCATCTCTTGCTGTCTCTCTCCACTGTGCTGTAAGTGTGTTCCACATCTGACTGAATTATTGCCTAGCTGTTAGTCTTTTGGCTGCCGTTCCTATTTGTGCTACAAAAAGACATGAGATTTGCATTACACTCATTTCAGGCGCTTGCCAAAATATTTCACATTAGTTTCAGCTGGATGTGTGAATTATTGTTCAAATTTGATGAGCTTAGTAATGCAAATAAAGGTCACATCAGAATTTCCAGATGTGCTTGTGTCAATGGACGTGAGCGCATTTGGAAAACAAGGATACCATTCAAACGGCAATGTGTTATGATTCTGTCATACTAAACTCATCCGTCAAAGCGCATGTTTTTAAATGGCCAGTGAGAGAGAGCAGGATTTGAATTGGAATAGCCTCTGTCGAACTGCGGTTTATCCCTTGTGTTTACAACCCACAAAAAAAAGGTCATTGATATAAAAAAGCAAAACACTCGAACCTGCTCAGAGCGGGGCCTTTTCTTTATCTCACCCCAGCATTCCAGCAGCGCTTGAGGGGTGTAGCAGACAGCAAACTAGCACGCAAGACACAGAGAGGAAGAGAGGGAGGCAGGCATAAAATCTGCATGCTGGAAGAAACAAGATGGACATAAAAGATGGACTAAATTGCAGAGAGGACTTTTCTTGTCAAAGGCTAATGGAAACATTTCCACACAACACAGAGAGGGGAATGGAGGCTCCATTATCACAGCCGAGCAGACGGAGCTGGCAGCCATTCCAGAGAAGCGCTGAGATGTGCACACTGGCCCAGCTTAGCGCCCTCAGCCAACCCCTCAGGCCTCCACCTGAATAATCTGTGTCAACAGGTTCCAAAATGCCCAGAAGAATCACATAAACAGAGACAGAGCAAAACACTTACAAAATAATTGTGCCTTTGTTTTGTTTTTGTCTTCCCCTTATTTTTTTGTTTTCACTTGAACCTTCTAATTAAGTAACGGCAGCCCCCAAACCCTAAGATTTCTGTTGTACCTTGAGCATTTAGGACTTATGTGTTGTTTGTTTGCTTGGGGAGTCTGTAGCAACTTTCTATTGTAAAACGACTCTTTTTGGAGTGCACCACAAAGACGAAACACTGAAGATAGGGGGAGAACTAGAAGCAAAGCTGACTGATTTATGGTGTAAAATATCAAAAACAAATGCCGTGACAATAGTCGTGCAGAACAGTGCTTATTTCAAAACTAATTCCGGGGGATTTAAGGATCTGTCATCATGTTCCATTATTGTTTTGGTTGATAATACTGTTTGTTTTGTCAACTTACAGTTGCCCAACCTGCGCCAAAACCGAGTCAGAATTGTCTTGTGTTGTATATTTCTTTCCGTGTTTATTCTCACACCTAAACCCATGTCTCGTAAGGTCCATGAGAGATTGATTTGGTGGTAGCATTTTCACTGACAATTCCTCAAGGCAGGGGGGCATTTGCGTGCTCTCTGACACCATACATGCCCCAAGGACAGTACCAAGCCTCACAGTCTGTTTGGGCCAAATCTGGATTTGTCGGTTACTGATAAGTAAACACACACACACAAAAATGGAGATAAAAGCAGACGATGAAGGACAGGATGACTTTTCAAATCTCTGACTGCCATTTTATGATGTCTGAAAACACCACAGAGTACTCGCCGACTGAACTGGCTGCAGTTTAATAAAAAAAATAAATAAATAAATAAAAAAAAAACAGCAGATTATATAGGACTCCATAATCAAAAACAATCTGCATGCAAAATGGTAAACAACCAAGTTGAATAAGAGAGATGGAGAAGAAGCCAATCTGATGACTTGTTCATCTCATCTGCCTGTCTTCCATTGGAAGTCATCCATTTATAATAAGCCTAGCTGATAAATGTTTTAATAAACTTATTGCATAATTCATTTTTGGCAGGCCTAGTTTTAATTGACTTATCGCAGAATTGTACTGAAGATCAAAAGCCTGATTAAAGCAATGTATATATTAGTGCCCCATGGTTTTCCCCCAATGCCATGTTTCAAAAAACATCAGAGAAGAAGTGTGTTCTGAAATGCGATCAATTATTCACCAAAATAATTAATTAAGTGATTGATTAGAGGATTACTTTTGACAATGTTGATGTCAGAAATATTTTACATTGACTGATGATACACAGCAGAAAACCTGAAGGCCAAGAGGACTGTGATGCAGTACTGAGCAGCATTTAACACAAACCACTGTTAGCTTTCACAAAACGGTTATCACATTAGTTAGTTTAAGCTTTTATTAAAACTACAGGGGTGGTTTATGAATGATTTGTCTCCCAATAATGTAATTCCCCTATTCTTTCAAGAAGCTGCAAAGTTGACAGATAAGACAGCATTCACACATCACGGCTATTTGACACCTAATTACACAGCTCTTAATAAGAGGTTCTCCCTCTGTGTGCCCTGAGTTCACACTGTCTCACAGTTATAATTATCTTGTCTCAGTATTTGACAGTGTATTGTTTAACCTACATACAGTGGGGATTCCACATGCCTTCCACCAGTTTACATAGGAACTGGTAGCTGGGATTTTCTTATTAATTTTACAAAAGACCTGACATTACCTCATAGGTTCAGGATTAACAGATTTTGTTTATGTCTAACATGCCCTTTTGTCTTCAACTCATTTGGAACTGTTCACAAGTGTTTGCATAGCCGAGGGCTGTAGAGTGTATTACAGAGATTTGTTGGGGGATAATTTTTGGGTGAAGGAATGTGTTTGGCAAAAAAAAAAAGATTTTCTTCTGCTGTTTTATTACCCACTCTCAAAAGTGATCAGTGTCAGTGGCCATGAGGCATTGTGGATGCTAAAAACATATTGGTGATACACAGAACCCAAGTGAAGTGAATTTAGGCAAAAACCACAAATGCCGAATGATTCCTGATATTGAATCTATACCAATTACAGAAACTGACATGTAGAGAGAGAGATTTAAGTTCAGCAGCTCAGTTTCAGAACATAATGTTTGGTCAGGACTGTTAAAAAAAAAAATCAAATGATCCATTTGTGACATAGTGAATGTAAAGAGCACACTGCACAGTGTTGATCGGTAACACATAAATCGGAAACATGTTATAGTGATATGATCACTTTTCTTGGGAATGAATTGTGTATTTTAAGGGATTATCATTTAACATTCAGTAATTACAATTAGCTAATTCCAGCAAGGATCTGGTTTAATAATGTTTCACCTCTGTGGTCAGTGAAGGACCCATTCTGGGATTTGTTTGCATGTTGTTAACCGGCTGCATACAGAATCCCCATGGGTTTTGTTGTTATTATAAGAGGCTTCATGTCTGGAGTGCTGTGTGCAGTCACCCGGGCTAAGCTAGCTGTTTATGGTCAGTTAATATCTCCAAACTGAAGGCTGCTTATCTAACCACAATGTCTCTCGTTCTCTATTCCTCCATGTTAAATTTAATGTGTGGGTATGGAGGCTTCTGAGCTGGTCTCAGTGATAGAAGGTAATGTAACAAATTAAGGACAATTTACAGATGTGATGAGTTTTTAAGTCATATGTATTACTCAATAATGAACCCATCTCATGCATTTATGTTTGACTGGAGCCACATGTTAGGTTTTACATAGTAAGGGAAGAAGTATTCGGATGTTTTACATTACAAAGTAGCAATACCACAAAATCTCACTTAAGTAAAAGTACAAAAGTATTATCATCATAACAATTATTCTAACTATGTAAAAGTACTCTTTATACACTTTATATACTGCTGGGTAGCTTTGTCCCATGGGCATAATAAAATCAAATATTATCCTAGCCTGTAATTATATATACATATTATATATTATTGAGATCTTGTTGATTTTTCTTTGTATTCTTCATCAGAATTTAAACACTAGCAATTAAAATTAAAATTAAAAAATCAAAAGTGTGCAGTGGAGTAAAAAGTACATTTTATTCTGAAATATAATGGAGTAGAAGTATAAAATAGCAGAAACTGGAAAACTCAAGTACAATATAATCTAATCAATCGAAATTAAGTAGATCTTTCTTATTAATTTGCACGCACATGATATTAAAGAAAGCTGCCAATGAAATGAATGAATCATAATATGGGCACACAAACCAGACCTTCTGCAGAATGAGATTAGTTTACAACTCCTAAACACACTGTTGAGCCATGCCTGATAACTGCTTTAGAAAATACAGAATGTACACCGGCTTTCCTTCTGTACACCTGCATACAGCATACCACATACAGCATGACACATCAAAGTGTGGGTTTCACCATCAAAGAGCAGTGAGAGTGCCACTTCTCCGTGTCACTGTTTAAGCAGCTATTATACAACTTGTGTTTATCACTGAGTTATAGCATGAATGTTAAACATAATAACAAGTGTATCAGATCTGAACACTCACTCCTGTCTTATCCCGACACTCCCTGCTTATCTTTAATAAATATCGGAGAGAGGTCATTCCTCGGCCACTCCACTGCAGCTCAAAGCTTGTCGACAGAGCTGTATGCAACACCTGTGCTGTGCCATATTTTTAAAATTTAAAATTGAACTATTATTTGTGTTTCAATACTGGCAGGCTGTCTGATGATGGGCATAATAATGGTTAATAATAGTGAATAATATTCTTTTTCTTTAGCTGAGGGCTTAACAATCTGTAAATCTGGAATAAGGGCCATAGAGTACCAGAAGCTGGAATGATTGGAGTCTGATGGCCTGGACAAAGTAATTTAGTTTACGCAGATAGTTAAAATAGAAGAGATGAACTGTTACAACCAACAGATGACGCACAAACTCTCTAGATAAGACACCCTATCTGCAATGGTGGAAGAGTTAACACAAACCATTGTAATACACTGTACTTAGTAGCAGTGTAGTGTTAGCTGATCATGACTAAAGGCTCATAGACTAGGCTAGGCTCGGAGTGAAGCTGCAGCTAACATTGCAGCAACAGAGGCAACCAGAGGCTTAGATCATTTCAAAAATAAAAAAGCAAGTCAAGGACGACACTGACTTAGCAGAGAGAGAGTAGATAGGTAGAATATAGAAGATTAGGAAGAGTAATAAGATTAAAACACAGAATTGAGGAGGGAAAAAGAGGAGACAGTGATTGCCAATGTCATGAATATCATGGGTAGAAGCGACACAACATCGAAGCATTAAAGGAAGAAAAAACTAAATGTTTGTTTTTCCTCCTCTGGTCATTATGAAATGGAAACATTAAATCTGAATCTAATCTGCCACATTCTTGGAAGTTCAGCCTTTTCTTGTCATGTACTGTAGCTTGCATTTTACAACAGTGCTGTGTTTGCCAATAAATAAAGCCCCTGGTGCTTCAGCATAGTGACACAAGGCTTGTTTAATTTGAAATAATGGTTTGACCTCCCCCCCAACAAAAGACACAAATATGTGCTCAGAAGTGAATGGCTAAATAGTGAGGAGAGAGTGAAATTTCCTGTTTTGTCACTTGCAGCTAGTAATTGCCATGTAATGAAGCTAATGTTTCGTGGAATTTACAACCTTGTATTTATGGTCATGGTCTCTCTTTTTGTTATTTCAGTTTCCTCCTCTTCTGTTTTCATCTCTTTTCCCTTGTACGTTGCATCTTAACTTGGCATTCTTTTGTTCTCCCAAAGCACAAAGGAGACAATATATGAGGGGTCATTAATTTCCTTTCTCTTTGTCTTTGTCTGTTTTGCTTTTCACCTTCTTTTCCATTTTACATCTTTGTCTTCACTCTCTCTTAAAGCTGCAGTAAACCAAAAACAAAAGTATAATAGCACACAAATACTGTAGACTTTATACTTATACTGACTTGAGGTCTATTCAGTTGATGACTGTCGACAGCGGATGAATTAGCCCTGCACAGATAAACTACAGATAAATAGTCATTTGAGTTTTTCCAGTCTCTGCTTACAGACTCGTATAAGTCAGCTGAACTACTTTTGAAACTGTGCAGAAGAAAGAGGAAACATGATGTAAACTATAAAATAAACCACAAAGTCATGGCCCAAAGTGCAAGATGATAAATGCAACTATTCGTGTGACACTATCAGCGTCTGATGCCAAATAAGACATTTTCTTCTTAAATTTCACGCGCCTCTTTCCTTTCACGTCTCTTTCTCTCTGCACCCCATGATCACGCCTTCTCGTTCTTTTCCTCACTCCTTTCTTTAGCCAAGAACTTTTCCTCGGTGGTAAAATGAGAGTGTCAACTTTAAGCCCTAACCATAAACCCACCAGCGCCAAGGAAATTGAGAGTAGCAACCGCTGCAACAACAAACAAACTATGACTCAGCCCATACCACTTGCAGAGCACGAGAACATACTGACATCTCCACCTACACGTACACATAAATACAAACCCACAAATCACTTCATCAAGGTGGCATCCTCTGCCTGTCGGGTTGGATAAACTTATTTTTTTAAATGTAATGTAAAGGGCTTTTTCTCCCGTTTTGTGGTTTTCTTTATTAGTGGTAGTAGAGGCATTTATTTATTACTTTCTGTGTTGTGTCTAAGTGATATAAACGACCGTCTTGGCTTCCTGATTCATACAAATGCACTAAAAATGCATATTTCTTTTTAAAAATACAAGGAAAAAGAAATATGAGTATTTTAGTTCATCAATTGCTGGAAAAAAGATAAATCAGATATAAATATTCAGGCATTTGTGTGCAGTTTTGGTTGATAACCTCTCCTTCACACACATACATTCAGAGAAAGTCTCCCGGTGTATTGTTCTGACCTCGGGCCATCCTTCTTACACTGTGACTGACCTTTCAGTGCTGAAAGGAAAAACGGCCTATGTAGTTCACACTACAATCTGCACAACACACACACACACACATTTGCACACAATTGCATACACACCTTTCCTATGCTCCAATTTTTAAACACACTCTGGCATATGGTATATGTACACACACACACGCACACACACAAACACGGACTAAAAGGCTACCGCTGGGTGCAAGAGGTCACGAGGGGTGAAATCGATGGCTGTAAAACCAAAGGTGATAAATTACTGAGTCTGGGGCCCACAGACAAATTGCAAGACAGAAAAAAATAGAAAGGAACAAAACAAGTTTTATCCATCTCCCCTGTGCTCTGTCTTTTGTTTTCTTATCGTAAATCTTAATACAGTTTCATTTGTGCACGTAGTAACTGGAGTTACTGCAAGATACCAAAGCGTCTGTTAAGTGGAGCGGCAAATTCCATCCAAACTTTAATAGCTGTCCTTGTTTTGTTTTTTCCCCCTCTCTGATGAGAATACAATAGATTAGATGAACTGTGTGCTTTTATGCCAGGTGTTGTTATTGTTCAGATGCAATTAAGATGATAATCACTAATCAATTTGCGTGATTTGAGAAGGTATACTTTCCACATTGGCTTCCGTGGAAACTGTAGATCCCCTTTGTCTCTCTCTCTCTCAGTGTGTGTGTGTGCAATCTCGTCTCCTTGTGTGTGTGTACATATAGATCTCTATGAGCCATGGGTGAGCTTAGCTGTGGTCAGTGGCTGATCCCATAATGAAGACTGGCTTTACTGTATGTCCAAACCTTTCACCTACCCTCAGACGTGTGCACATCTCTATCTCTCCGTCTTCCTGTCTGACTTCCTCACACTCTGACTCTCACTCATTGTGTTTTCCTGTTTTTTTTTTTCTTTCTTTTCTTTCTTTCTTTTTCTCTCTCTATAAAAAAGCCATCTATGTCTCTCTGTTTTCCACAGCAGATAACTAACTGGCTTCCACACTCAAACAAACTGCTTGATAATGGAATCATCTCTATTCAATTAGTGGTCTAACAGTCTTCTGTCTCGGCAGCCCAAAACACACACACTCACATGCTCCCCAGTTTTCTCTCTCTCCCAGCTTTAATGCAGCCAGACACCAGTAATGTTGATGATGGCAGTAGATGCTGATTGCTCCTCTTTCCCTTCCTCTTATTCTCTCTCTGCCATTAATCAGCGGTGAAGGAGAGAGAGGGAGTGGGACAGAGAGAGAGAGAGACTTAGCAATGCAGAGAGAGAGAGAGAGAGAGAGAGAGAGAGAGAGAGAGAGAGAGAGAGAGAGAGAGAGAGCTGCAGAGTTTGGTCGGTCAGCCGCACCGGAGTGAGTAATTAACTGGTATTAACTCATTAAACTGTCCCAGATGTGGCCATGAATATCTGAGTGGTGGGGAGACACAGAAGAGAAGAGAGAGATAAAGAGAGAGAGAAAGAGAGAGAGAGAGAGAGAGAGAGAGAGAGCAGGCCTACATCCTGCTGACAGCAGAAGAAGACAGAGACTGTGGAAGAAAGAGAATGTATAAGTGGTGGAGGAGTGTGTATGCATATCTGTATACTGTATGTGTTGTGTTCTTATTGAGTAGGAATACTTGCGTCAAAGTCCATGTATGTGTGAGGAAAAATAGGATGTCTGTGTGTGTGTGTGTGTGTGTGTGTGTGTGTGTGTGTGTGAGTGCTTCATAGGAAACCTAGGCCTCACAGCGTGGATCATCCCAACTTATCCTGGGTGATTTATATGCTATTTCAAGTCGATTAAGATTCATTATAAACATGCCAGAGTTTAATCACTCAGTGCCATCCTAATGAAAACAAAATACTGTTAGACATTTTAGCTTCATTGTGATTTCTGAGTCAAACGACAATGCAGTTTATCTTATTTTATTGAGCTTCATTCATTTTTGTACCTTTAAATGCCTTATTTGGCCTGCGTGATCTCCATTTGTAGTCCATGTATCCACATGAAGGACCGTGTTACTTCATTGTGAAACATGCTGTATGAATAGAAAGAAAAAAAGGTCCTATCAACAGCCAGTGTTCAGTTTGTCCCTCCTGGGCTATGTAGAAACATGCCAGTTCAACATGGCAGACCACGCGAAAGAGGACCTGCAGCATCTCTAGATATAAAAGGCTCGTTCTGAAGTGACAAAACATAATGATTTTTAATTTCAGGTGGTTACTAATGAAAACATAGCTATGAAAAATACTCTGTAAATAGCGCCCCCTAAATCTTACACACTGGACCTTTAACAGATAACCTCCCTTTTTTTGAGAGGCAGAACACAGAGTTACAGAAAACTGAAAAACAGAAAACACTCTGCTTGTAACAGGGATTCACACTGAAGGACAGGATAAATGCTTGTTGTCACAAGTAACGACACAATAAGCCTGGGTGTTACAGCTGAAGGAAGGCCTCTCTATTATCACTACACCACCCTGCTGACGAAAAAAAAAAAAAAAAAAAAAAGACAAGCAGGTTGATTACAAGACCTGATTACACTGATTATCTGTTGGGTGAAACAGAAGTTTGGATTTTGGGAATGGTTATTTGCATTTCTTACTGTTTGAAGCTTTAGGCTGAGTCAGACGTCTTTAAACAGGTATTTATACTGAACTAAAAAGCTTCATCATGATAAATTGTGGGTTTTAGATTAGGTTTGATGACTCACTGATTTATGGCATTGTAGATGCCAGCTGCAAGAAAAAAAAATCTTAAATCATACCATTAACTTGACTTTCTTTCGTATGTGTTTGTGTATTATTTTAGTCATTAGCATGTTTTCATTTGATCTGTTTCGGTGTGTCTATCCCTCTGGGGCAAATATTTGAACTTCTTGAGGTTGAATTGATTTCACTTGCTGGAGTCTTATTGAAGCATAGAAAGTGGACACACGGCTTTGCATGATAAGATAAGAAAGTTCTTGTATTTTTGCCAGCATAAGAAACTTTCATGTACTTCTTTGCTCAGGTGTTCTGTTCCTAAGTTTCTTACTCGGTCATAATAAAATATTCACTTCAACACACAAGAAATGTGGCGCTTATTTTGAACCGCTTTGGCACTGTCAACTATACTATGTGTAAAAGTGATTGAATTGAAATGACTCCCATTAACATTACAAATCTAACAACTGGTTGTTAGGCAAGGTAAAATATGTAAAACATGTGCTAGTGTAGGCGAAGGAACACCTTTGAAATCTGTGACGGCTGCTTGATAAATTGTCCTTCACAGTAATTGCTTGGGAGGTTTTTTTTTTCCCACTTGCAAAGTTTTTTTGTTTTTTTTTTGTTTACCAAGGTTCAGTGTAGCCTATTGGCTTTTATCTGTGCAACTTTTAAGCATAAAATTAAGAGCATTCAGCAAATGCATCCCTTGGTAGTTACATCTAGCACCATGTTTACTCTTAGCTGCAAAAACAGGACCAATAAGTACAAACTAAGAACTGACTCAAATGATTAATATGACTGTATGTCCTCACTCTTGATGAAGAGTGCAGATGACCTTTGCTACTCGAAAGAGGTTAAAACAGGTTAAGCAGGGCAAGTAACAACTACTTAATCAAGGTAGGCAAACACACTTACATGGTTGAAACGCTCTAGTTGTAGGCCAGTGTCTAAAAAAATACAAGAAAAACAAAGAGGCATTATTCATTTTGTTGCATGAGATCTGCTCCACAACTACTTCATTTGCATTTATCCAGTGTCAGGCAGTAAGAGAGAGAAGGAGGGTGTGTGTGTATGTGTGTGTGTGTGTGTGTGTGTGTGTGTGGCGGGGGGGGGGGATTCATCTGAAATGATGCATGGCTGACACACAGTGAGTGATAAAAGTAATCACTCTAGATGCCATCTTTGGAGTGTGTGTTTATGTGTGTGCAAGCATGCATGCAAGAGTGCATAAAGCACACATGCCTTTGCTGCAAGTTTGTTCGTTTTCATGTGTGTGCAGTAATGTGTACACGCATTATTGTATTATTGTACTTAAATGTGCATGAATGTGAGCATGTGACGTGGCGACCAAGTGAGCCTGCATGAGCGTGTGGCTGCATGTGTGCCTGTACCTTTTGTGTGTTTGACGGCGTCTTATTAAAGTGTCATTTAGACAGACACTTCTCAGAGTCTGGCCCCAGGCAGCCTGATAGATTGTAATCATGGACTAAATTACTACTTTCCCAAGCTGTAATCACAGACTGTGTGTGTGTGTGTGTGTGCTTATGTGTGAGACAGAAAGAGAACCTCATCATTGTTTGGCATGTGTCTGTTATGATTCAAGTGAATGTAACAATCTGCCTGATTGATTTACCACTCACTTTGTAACTCATCTGTGGCCCCACGCAGCCTTCACTTTCACTGGATTATACTATACATTTTACACGAGTCTGTCCATTTACTGGTTGGTAGAAATGTCGGAAAGTATTTCACTTATTGCCTCAGCCTTTCTAAAAGAAGATGTTTGTTTTGCCTTTAAGTCAGTAGTTCTTGGTATTGGTAATAATGAGATCATAAGCTACCTGGATGATGCCAAAAGGGCAATTTTAATGCTTTCCTTGTTTGCCTGTTTTACTGCCACACTTGAGATCAAACTTTGTCAAGGACCACACTCAAGAGAACACCTGAAGAAAAAAGAGAAATCCCAATGTTTGGATTTGTGCTGGTGTTGGGTTTACATTAGGTGCATAATGCTTGTAGTTATCATGGGGTTTATCATACAAGATTCATCAAAGAGGGCAAAGAGCAGTGACTGCTTTAAAAAAAAAAAAAAAAAAACTCCTCATTCCTTTGATGTGACAGTGATGACGGCACTGTCTGGAGACACTCAGCCATGTCGAAGTGTGACTTCAGACTGCTCAAAGTCTCTATCTTTGTCAAGCTTCCATCACTTGACTATTTTAAGATACCAAGAAGCGAAGGGGACACACACATACTGTACATACACACGCAAGGCAATTACGTATATGCAAGCACTCATCCTTCACCTAAAAACACATGCACACAAACGCACAGGGCTTCCACACCTCACTTGCACTTTAGCAAAGAACACGTTGCCAAGAGCTATCATTCCTTTTAACCTTCTCGCCCCTCTCTTATATGGTTATCACTTCCCTCTCAGACTTCACCCAAATTATGTCTCTTCACAGCTTGGCCACTCTTAGCAGGATGTCGGCTAAAGAACAGGAACTAAATGAACCAACAGGAGACGTCATGTTGTATTTCTGAGTTGTGACTCATGGCAATTAAGATCACAGGCTTGAGGAATGAGTTAAGGAAATAAAATGGGACATTAAAAGGGTGCAGATGCCTGCTATTAGTAATCTGATAGTTCTATATTACACTGAACACTTTTGGATTTATTACTGTTGCCTGTAATGTAGCCTACTGTCGAGCTGTAATGCTTGAGGATGACATTGTACCTTATTTGAAGTATTGCTGATGAGCAAACGCATTAACACATGCACACATTCCCCGCTCCAGCCCCTGCTTTAAAACCTACAGTATTTAATTTCCTCTGGCCTTGTCTATTTGGCCAGCAAGGTGGTAACTTGATTGGTCAGCTGTGTGCCTTTCCTGTCTGATGATTGGATTTGGTTCTCATGTGTCCAGAGCACACCCCGGCACACCGGGATGAAGCAGATTAACTAGATTTTCTGTTTTTCTATGCTCTCTCTTTCTCTCTCCATCCCTGGCACTGTTATTGGAAGAAAGTGATAATTCCCCGGCACTTCAAACACAGCCCCCTAACTAAGACTCTGCTTAAGTCTCCTCCAAGGAAAAGCTGCCTGCCTGCGCACAGATGTCTCTGATTAAATTGTATCTCAGAGAGAGAAAAAGAGAGAGTCCTCCTCACAGCTCTTTCCTTTCCTTCATACTCCCTCTCTCTCTCTCTCTCTCTCTCTCTCTCTCTCTCACCCCTCCTCGTGTCTCTCTATCTGTCTCTCTGTTAGCTTGCTCAACTGGCTGTTGCCAAAAGAGCCTTGGGCGACGAATAAATTGCTTTGGTTTCAGCAGACAGAGAAGTTGGCCGAGACAAGCTGAATCAGTGCATTAGATGCGAAGGCCCCCTCATAGACTGGAAGTTAGCCTTTAGCGCAATCATTGACCGTGAGTGATGATTATGTCTAATTGAAGGAGACTTTCGCTACCTGTAACACAGCTGGGGGGCCTTGAGCATATTGGACAGAGGAAAACAGGCAGGGAGAAAAGAACAGTGTGTGTTACAGGAGATGGTGGAGGGAAGGAGATAAGTTACACAGGGATGGAAGAAGATAGACGTGGGAAGTAGAGGAATGAAGGAAAGGTGGATGGATAGATTAAAAGACAAAGAAGTGGTTAGGACTGCGAAAAATAGAGACATTGTCTTATGGTAGAATCTGTAGATGGTTAATAAAGGTGAATTAAGTAATGGTGGCCTACTAATGAAGCTCTTTCATGCAGAGCCTGTGGTTGTTTAGCTTTCAGCATTTGGGTAGTTGAACAAATTTGGTTTCTAAATATACATCCGCTTCAAATTTGCTTTTAACAAGGAAAATGCATACAGAAATTAGTGCTAACAAAGGATTTCCAGCCTATCTTGTCGCCTTTCAAATCTCTCCCAAAACCCATAAAAACAGTACATTTCAATGTGGACTGGACCAGCACTCAGTATACAATATGCAAAAGCTTCCAAGCAATTCAGAGGAAAAAAAATCAATATGTTCACTGTGAGGAAAAAAAAAAACACATTCTCTCCAAATTTGAACACTGGAAATAATAGGATATCGTGCCATTTTCTTCAGGCTTCATTACAGCTAGTGTGGCAGCATTTTGAAGTGTGTGTATGTGGATTTGCATGAGAGTTTGTGTACATGGAATTGTCCCCTTTTGTTGGTGTTTGTTTGATGTATGAGTGTGTGTTGGTGAGTGTGTATACGTGCATTTGCTTGTAGGCCTATTTGTGTGTGTGTCTGTGTGTGTGCAGGAATGAACGCTTGAGCTGAGCAGACGGGCGCCAAAGACAAAAACAGCCACAGCCCCCCCTCCTCTCCGTCCCCCCTTTCCCTCCATTTCCACATGGCACTGGGCTCCCTGGCATGAACGGTGGCCACGGGAGTCGCTTCAGATCATCTAGGAGGGTATTGGATGGCCGTGGTTGCCTTTTGCAATAACCTGGCAAGGTCCAAATTCATTAGGGTAAAATTTGGCCCTGGCTGCAGCACTGTAGTGCCCACAGCATTTGGCCCTGCTGCCCTGTGCTGCGCTAGGCCGAGCTGCGAAGCGTTTTTGCTGGATCCAGAGAGAGCCATTAGCGGCTGCTTGTGATGATGGTTATGCTCCCCAGTGTCACAGACAGATAGTTGCCTTTGAATGATTTGAGCGATTACCCTTTTCACACGAGCTATGGAATAATGGGTTAGGTGAGGGAGCGGAGACTAAAGCGAGGGGGTGGTGGGAGGGTAGAAAAGAGAGACATGCAGGGAAGAGAGAGAGAGAAACTGAGAGGATAGATTCAGATAAAAAGAGGTTCATGTGTCTTTTTAATTCAGAGAGTAATCATTGTTTGACATTCTGAACACATTGAACTTAATTTACAAAAACATCTAAATAACCTCAAAGTTCAATGCAAACTTACATTTGGAATTTTTTAGATCATTAAGCAGTAATAAAGCATCACATTTGGGGTATATATAAGAAATTAGCAAGCTGGGATGTAAAGTTCTACCAAAAAACACTTGTGTTGCTGAAAATGAAGAGTGTTTAGTGTGTTCTCTGTGTTAATCAAAAATATTTTTTGGTCTCATACAGCTATATAAAAGCACATTTACATTAATGTTTAACTCATCCAATTGTTGAAATAATTGCTTTACCTCATTTAACCTGACCACTCACTCAGATGTCCAGTGTAAGCACCTATACTGTCTGTGCCTGTGTCTGATCACTGACTTCAGACAGCCAAGCTGAATCAATACTTTGCCAGAGAAAGCAAACAGAACTGAGGTGCTGACGAGAAACCTGCCCTCCGATCAGAATTCATACTGTGAAGTTTTCATGCTTCTTTCAGATTTTGTTCCTATGGGGTCACTTGCTCAGTTGAAGTTAACATTGATGTGATCTGAAACCTACAGACTTTGCTTTAATCTCTCTGTCTGGCTTCAATGTGAAATACAGTTTTAGTTTATGTTGTTGTTTTTGTCTTTGTTTCACACCTGAGACCTTTGCTTTTTCTCTGATGGTTTACTTACATATTGCTTGTTGCTAAGACATCTGTCTACACTTTTTCAGAGTGACATTTTTATAGCTTCACAGCTTTTGTACTTTAAGTCTGGCATAGATTCAGCTTCTAAGCTGTGGAATGATTAAAGTGTTCTTGTTCTAACTTGCAAGTATCCTGTTGAAAGTCTGGGGCATCCTGGCAGCTCACTTTGTAGCGTGTGCATCCTATATACCAAAAGGCTGAGTCCATACTGCAGCAGTCCTTTGCTGCATGGCACCCCCTCTCTCTCTACGCACTCAAATGAAGGTATAAAGCCCAAAGAATAAAAAAATAAAATAAAATAAAAAAATCTCTCCATGAGTTTTGAGAATACATACTTCATTTGTTGAATACATGTATTTAAGTAAATTTAAGATAGTTTTCCTGTGAAAATAATAAAGGCCAGATTATAATCCATTTTGCATCATTTAATTGTGTTTGCTGTGTTTTCTGTATTATATTTGCTATAATATTGCTCCATTCTAAAAACAGGAGAAAACTTATGTGATAAAATGCACAAGACATACAGTAGTGATTTAATTCTGTACACACTTTTTTTTCTCAATTGAATTTTGTATTTGTTTGTGTTTAAATAAATCTTCTGTTTGAGCTGTATTCAAGCTGTATTGTTTTTGTATCCTGTATTTCCTGATAAAACAGCCTAATTTTCTCCACAGGGATCATTAAAGTTTCTTGTCATCTATTTTACATTAGAGTTTACAATGGGAACAGTGTGTGTGGCATTAGTGCACAATTGTAGGTAATAAAATAGCAGGTTAGAAGTGAAAACAAAAGCATACACACACAGACACGCACACAACTTCAAATGACTTAACATGTGTATATGCTCACACCAACAAACACATGCCACTCTCCCATCACACACATACAGTACACACACAAACATTCACATTGAATGCACAAGTTCTCAGACAAACAGCTGGCGTAGAGCTCCAGATGGACAACAGCTCACAGTGTTAACTGAATTATAGATTCCATAACGCAGGACGCCTATACAACTATACCAGAGTAAGATGAGCTGATCAAGCCAAGCATGTACAACAGTACGTGTCAGTATGTGGCAGGCACATACTGTACGTATCTTGTATGTGTGCACAGGCTTGTGTAGAAAAAAAGCATGTGTTAGTTCACATGCATCTGTGTGTACTTGCATTTATGTGTGTGCACACGCTAACACAATCCCATTCTGCTGTACAGTGGAGCAGCACCATAAACAGGGGGCACCTCTCCTATTTGATAACAGATAGGCTCCCGTAGGATCAGCCATTATTCCTTTGCATTTCGCCGAGCAAATGAACTTGACAGATGGCTGTGTCACCCAAACCCTTGACTACCAACCTGATTATGCAGAAAACAATACAATAGAATAGAGCAGGGGAATCATTACCGAAGGTATAGGGACTGTGAGTTCGAGAGCACACCCCAACACCTCACCCACAGTCGAGGACAATGCAGCACAGCCCAACAAAATTACACTTGTGAAATTGAACAGCAAGAATGAGTTTAACATAAACTGGGTTACGGTCAGGCAATCTGTCATCAGACTAAAGCCATTGTCTAGGGCTGCTTGCATGGCATATGAACTCATCCGTCATCTCCGGCTCTATTAATGGCTGCAGCTCAGGTTTTAAACTGTAGAGGTTTACTGACTGGGGCAAGGCTCCCCCGCTGCCTGTATATGCTTTATGAGGAATGTGTCATTTTGTGTATTGGATGTGTATGTGTGCCGGGAAGTGAGTAAGTGAGATTGGTGCTTGGCGAGGCCTATAGTTAGGGAAATAGGGTGACTGTGTGCCTTGCTGTCTGTAAAAAAAGAACCTCATAGGTCTTAATTGTTTAAAAAGAACTATTTGGCCTTTTTTGACCATAAACACCATAACTTGTGTACATCATCTACTGGGTTTTGTGATTTTACATGAACTGTGCAGAAACATTAAATTCTGCAAAACATGAGATAAAATTAGATAAAATTAGAATTTCAAGTTATTTGCAGAAAACATGTAAAAAAAAAAAAAAAAGGTAAAATGGACTGTACTTATATAGCACCTTTCTAGTTTTCTGACCACTCAAAGCGCTTTTACACTACATATCTCATTCACCCATTCATACAAATTCATACACTGATGACATTAGCTGCCATGCAAGGTGCCAACTGCTCATCAGTTTTTAGGAGCTAACCTTTCATACACATTCACACGCCGATGGCGCAGCCTTCGGGAGCAAATTGGGGTTCAGTTTCTTGCCCAAGTATACTTCGAAATGCAGACTGGAGGAGCCGGGGATCGAACCGATCATCTGATTAGTGGACAACCCGCTCTACCTCCGAGCCACAGCCGCCTTAACCAACCCATGTAGGACTGGGTTGGTTTGTATCATAACACACAAAACTTTGAAACTGACTACTGTGGATTGTCCCAGCAGCTCACCAGGTAGAGTGCGTACCATGTGGCAAGGCCAACATTTCCGACCAAAGGCATGGTCAAGGATAAGTTCTTGCAGCGACCTGGGGCAGGACAGGCCCAACCCAACTTCGCTGTCTTTCCTGACTCTCTTTACTGTCTCTCTTTAATTAATGAATTAGTTGTATCCTACCAAGCACCAGTGTGGACGGTGCAGGAGCCCATATGCATCTCATTTTGAAGGTCTGGTATCAGGAATCAGCCATGTTTTTCTCCATCTTGTCAACACACTACATAACCCAGAAGGAATTGTACTCAAAAAGAAGCTAAATTCACCTCAACCCAGCCAACACATACCCTTACTTGGGCAGTTGGACACTGTTCACTCAGAGATAGTGTACACTACAAAACATATGGCACTGGACTTCTGAGAATAGCCACTACAAAGATGCTTTCCACTTCACCCAAACATTACACCCCTTCTAGTCACATCTGGAAGTGGATCTTTTCACATTAGCGCTGCCCACATCCCCTGTCCACTGAGGTCCTTTCTACTGCTACATCTGTTCTACATTCTGTATCAATTTACACTGGTCACTGTTACACATTTTAACATCATGTTGTCATGCCATTATCATGGAAATTGCAGTTATTACACATGACAGTTGTACTTCTAATTCTACAGGTGCAAGGCTCACAACAACAAGTCACCCTGCTGTTTAATTTGGCACTGAAACACGTGTCTATAACTTTATAGCAATGACTGGCTATGTCTGTAGAGACCCATGGAAGGCTTTGAATGCATTCTTTGAACTACTGCTACAATATGCTATTATAATATATATAATATAATATAATATAAGTATTTTCCCTTCTTTAGGTCATCATTATTTTTACTATGTATTGCAGCACCTGAAATGTCAACTTTGTTTTTTTCTTTTTTTTTAATTAATTAATTAATTACTTAGTTACTTGGTGATTAAATTAAACAGATTTCACAAGAATATTGATCACTGAACAAATGTAAACATATTATATCTAAGAAGCTGCATTATTTTCTCAACCAACACAAATGTTGTCTTGCAAATGAAAAAACACGCTACCTGCTGTCCAACGAGCTTTGGCCTCTACCCTGAGGCTTTAGAGACCTCATCTCCACCACTTATATAAACACAGAGACCAAACAGGCCGCACTGCACACATTCTCTCAGTTCAGGGTGAGTGAGTTTCATTAAGTCCATGTTTGAATAGGCAAAATAGACTTCTTCCATCACTCAAAACATTAAGCTGCTAAGATAACAAAATGGGGTGAATGTGCCTCTTCTTTCTCACTGTAACATGAACTTTGCCAGTTTAGTGGCAAGCGTGTGCTTTACTACTTCAAACTCATATCCTGAAGTTGGCAGTTAGGTCAAAGTATTTGTAAAGCACACAGTGTAAACAAAGCTTAACAGGCTTTGAACGTCATAAATAAGAAGTCTCGACTCTGGTATAAAGTTTGTTCAATCTGTATCATTTCCCCTCCCTTCAGCGATGCTGTGTTTCCTTCACCATGCTGTTGATAGTGTGTCATGCGGCGTTGCCAACTCTTAAAGCAAACCAACAGTGGCCTTGCATCAGTTTAGCACCCTGGTGTTAGGTATGTACACACAGCAAGTCAAATCAAAGACCTTGTTTGTGCTTCAGCACAGTGCAGGTTTTCAGTGGGGAGAAATACACCTTAAATAGGAAATCTCACACTGTCTTGTAAGTGGGCTAAAGGAGGCCCAGCCAGAGAGGAGGTGAGCAAGAAAAAAAAAAAAAACAGTCTTTAAATGACTTCGATCTCTGGTGTGATGAATCACAGAGTTGCAAATCCCTTTTTAGCTAATTGCTACCAGCATGTGAGATTTCTCCCCTACTCCTCCTCCATGTTCAATATCAATTTTCAGGGCCGGCAGAGAGAGATAGCCCTGGTCTGTTCCCCTGAGCCTCGCCAGTGGCCTCGCTGATAAAAACTGCACTAACAGCACTTAGCCATTTCAGAGACTGGGGAAACACAGACATACACACACACACACACACACACACACACTCTCTTATTCACAGCTGTGTGCGGTAATGAAGGAGAAAAGATGGGCCAATCGAAGTGAAACAGGGAACAGGCTGGTGTCATCTGCTCTGTGACCTTCTGAGAAGACAGTGTGTGTACGTGTGTATGTGTGTGTGCTCTCCTCAAGAAGTCTGGAGGTCAGACCTGTGCTCACTGAAGGGAATTAACATTTGTCTGCTTTGCTAAGGACAGCCTGTCCCCCATGGAGAATGCAGGAACTGTGTGCAGATTGGTGAGGTTAACCCGTTTTCATTTCTGTGTAGTTAATGGTCATGCAGTACCATGTTGTGCTATGCAGTTAGTTTAAATATACTGCGAGTTTTGTCTGAATAGAAACTGTGGAAAGATACTGGATGAACTGTCTATGGAAATGAGATGCTCAATCTCAAGAGGGTTTATCGTAATTTTGAACATTAAAGGGAAATAAAATTGTTGAAAAATTGAGGAAGCATGCAAAAAATTTACAAAATTAATTTGTCACAATTAACTGAAACTGGCTAAAACTAATATGTGCAAAAGTAATAATATACATAGAATCAATGTATATGTGTTTATATGTGTTTGTGTGTGTGAGGTTCCAGCATCAGCTTGCCCTTGACCATTCTCCAGAGGAGAGGCGACACAGCAGAACTCCCCTGACACCTTCTGCTCCACTTGGGCAGCTGCCTTCACAATTAAAGGACCACCTCCACCTCAGAATCCATCATGAAAAAGTGTGAATCCAATGTACTCCAGTCAATAACAATAGCCATGTACTTTACAAGAATGTGTGTATGTGTATGTGTGTGCGTGTGCGTGTGCGTGTGCATGTGTGTATGTGTGTGTGTGTGTGTGTGTAGTGTAAACTAGCAAGCTTAAAAATGGTCAGAGCAAGGTGAGTTAGTGCCCTGCAGTGGCCAATGAAAAAAACAATGGACAATATAGAAGTGAAAGTATTTTACTGACCTGTATTTAATCTGGATTGCAAGTATTCCAATGAAGTTGTCTTTCCTTGCTCAGGACGACCCTTTAGTGGAAGCCATGTGCTTTGATAACCTGTCTTCTCTAAAGTTCTGGTCAGCAGTTCATCCATACATCTTTGCAAACCATGGTGCTTGATGACATAGTGTAGTTACCATGTTGCAAAAGCTATCCAAGCTATCTAGCTCGTTAAAGTAACTATTGGGCAAACAGACAAGCTCGCTATATAGACTCTCTCTCTCTCTCTCTCTCTCTCTCAAACCTGTCTGCAAACTATGCCTCTTTTAGTGGAGCAGTTTATTATGTGGAAAAGGATGATAAAATAACAATGGATGGTACAGCTAATAAGCTAATAATAAGCTATGATAACTTCTTCTGCTTTGGCTGGTCAGCACCGTCAAAACAGTTTATGGGCCAAGAATTCACAAAAAATAGACTTAACCCTTTAGATTTATTGTTGTTTGTTTGGGAATTTATGAGTTCAGATATGTTAATCTATGAGAAAGCCATCAATGGTGAAAATTCCTAGCCAGTCATAACAGGTGTATTATGAGCCAGTTTGTCTCAGAATGCTTAAGTCTTTAATTTATTCATTCTTTGTATTGTGGATAAAACAGAAGCCACACACTACCCTGACACACATTACTACCATGACAACTTCCACTGGTCAGTTCTGCTTCTGTATTAAAGATTACACTATATGTGAATGAGTCACTAGGTAGGTTCAAGTGACAAATTAACATTATTGTCAAGCTGAAAGCCATCACACACATTTCCCTTCACTTTACCTATCTTTCAACTCCTTCATGTTTTTGTTTCATTTGCAGCAAAGAGGCTTTTGGGGGGCTAAAGTCACCTACTCCCCTCCCTGATTATGCAAAAAGCTTTTAAAAGAGGCAAGGTGGAGGGAGGTTTGAGAGATCTGTGGCCTTCGCACCCTCCTTCCTCTCACTCTGTCCTCTCTTCTTTACTCTAATCTGATTTCTAGCAGGCATCTTTGATCTAGGCCTATGCCAGAGGAAAGCAAGCTGCTGGGGCCTTGCCTCTACATATGAAGTGAGTATGGAGATTAGCAGCCTTCCCTTACAGCTTTAGTGGCTAATACCTGATTAGGGCCCCGAGTCAGCCAATTGTCTCAATGCTGGCTATCAATGCTAGCACTGGCTCTAGAGGGAGGACGGGGGGGGATGGAGGCGAGTAGAGGAAAGAGGGATGGAGTAGTAGTGGTGGTAATATGGGGTAGAGAGGGTTGGGATGAAGGTTGATTCCGTAATGGATACTCATTTTATCCCACCCCACTAAGAAGATTAGGCCTTGGGGTGTCATATTAGCTGTGCTCTCTGGGCCTTTGGTGGTCCATGCAGCTTTCTAATGGTGCTTGCTCGTCTATGTTGCTGCTGGTTCTTTTCTTTCTTTTCTTTTATTTTCCTTTCTTTTCTCTTCTCTTTCCCATATTGTGGAATACTGTCTTGCATTACACTGTACAACTGGATTAGAAAGGCTCTGAGTGTTAGATTCCTTTTTTTTAAAAAAAAGCAAGGTATGATCTCTGATGCGTAACATCTGCTTCAAGTTAGAGAGCAATCCTCTCATCTTTCAAGAAGTAAGCTGCAGCATGAATGCTTTTTAATAAGATATTGCAAGACTAATTTGATGTATGAAGTGAGATGCTTTGCAAGTGCATTTTGAACAAAAAATCCACTTCAACTCTGATGATGCCTGCCAACAAATGACAGTTTATTTTCCAGGTCCTACGTGCTTGCTTTTCTTCTCAGATGTACATGTTTAGGGACTGTTGTGTCTTAATTAATTAATGTCATATTATTTATTCAAGACCAACACAATCTTGAGTGTTCTCTTACGTTGACAGTAGAGTGCTCCGGGACATATCTGGCAAAGAGGCCAAACAGGAGGCCATGAAAGTTTAAAAAATGTGTTGAGATAGACTGTAGACATCTCGTTCCAGTGGAGGGCTGTTGCTCTTTCTCCATCTTGCTCTCTTAGACTCTCTATCTCTGTAAATCTGTCAGTTTAACAAAGACAGAGCAGACTTTGGAGAACGACAAGTTTAGCCAATTAGAGCACTTGAGACAGGCAAATGCCTCTCTCCTTTATAGCTTGGCTTTACAGTTATGGTACAACTGGTGCAAATAATTGGTTATTAATACAATGAACAACTACCAAGGACAGATTTGTAAGTATTTAAGCACGTATGAGAATCTGTCTAATTTGCTGCCGGCTATAAGCACTATATGCTACAGTGGGGAGTTGAGAGTTTCAAGTGTCAATCAGCAAGAGGTCAAATTCTGCTGCTCAACCTACAACAGTTAGAAAGCAATTAAATTGTTTTCTATTACGCTCTCTATGAAGATAAGCTTGCTTATCATGTATAATAAAGCAAAGACACAGAAACCTATACAACCATATATACACACTGTTTGTACAAATATGATATTCACGTTATACAGGCATTCCATATTTCTTTACAGCTTGTAGCACTATAGATGAAAACAGGGTTGGCGGTGGAGGGGGCAGGGAGAGAGACACACAAATCAGTAGAGAGGTGAAGAAAGAGGATGAGGAATAAGGAGAAGCTCCCTCAGAGAAGCCTCAAATGCCTCATTATCCTAAGAGCTGCATCTCCTTATGAGTACACTCTTTATCTACTTACAATCTCTTCCTCTTTGTTCTGTAGTCCATGGCTCATAACACCTTTTAATCTCCATGTGTGTGAAAGGAGGGGGCTAGAATGCATGCTTGCATAGCTGTGTGAGTATGCCTTATTAGTGCAGTGCTGAACCTCTGGATGGGAAATTAATAAATAAAAGGTGGAGATTAGTTCCATGTGTACGGTATTTTGTTTTTAGGGAAATTAGGCCTGGTGGACTTAACTGATGCAGATGATTAGTCCCTCATTATCTGAACACTTTATATCCACCTTGGTAGTCAAAGCAGCCTATTTGTCTACTAACATTTTATAGCTACCTGGTAGTTTAATGACAGGGTGTATGAGATTAATTAACTAAAGAGTGTAATCTCGTTTACTGAACTGCTATGATGTCTAGTTCTAAAAGAGGTCTGCTTGTTGTGTTTTTTTTTTTTTTTTTTTTTTTTCCATTATATGAGTGTGTGTGCACTAATGTGTGTTCTTGAGTCCGTGTTAATTTGCATAACTGCAGTGTTTGTTTCATGTATCACCACTTTGTCTCTCTGGCCATTTTGCATGAGGTACTTAGCAGACCAGCTGGTGACGAAGAAAAACAAAGTTAGCTTAACTCAATATTGGACCCAGTTTTGCGGTTGTGAACTTCCCCCACATCAGCCGTGGCCCTAGACCCTTTTAGAGTCCCAAAGGAGAAGCCAAGTTAACGCCTCCGCTCCCCCATGGTCAGCTAATGAGAAGGGGCATGCATTGCCACAATTCTCCTTTCTCTCTCCCTCGCTCAGCCCTCTCAGAGTGGAATCGATCCTTGATGTCAAAGGCCTAACATTTCTGGCCTACTCAGCCAGGAGTCCCACACCAGCTCCCCCGCCACCCCTATTAGCAGACCCTAAACACATCAGAGCCTGAATTAGATAAAGATTATTCTAAGGCCATTTTTTCTCTGCTTTAACTCTTGTATTTTTGGTTAGGCCGCCTATTTACAAGCTTCTAAAGGACTATGACTAACTCCAAGGAATACTTGATATTGAACCTGTGGTGTACAGCAAGGAACCATTCTGTGCCATTTAGCGACCGGGTGCCATTGATACCATGGCACAGGATGCAGCTGACACAGCCTTTGTTATTTTCAAACTCCATTAATAATCTATGATCTCCTTGTGCTCCTCGCCCCTAGAATGGTTGCAGGCTGTTTACATAAATTGACAAGGACGCCAAAAGGCATGCTGCGATTTTTCAAAAGTATTTTAGCCCCCAGAAGACGCGATAAAAATGGTATTTATTAATTGGATGGTATCCGGGCTCTGTTTACGTATTTCATATTCATTTATTATGTTTTCTTTGCCCAGCTATGGAAAGGCATTTGACTGACACAAATACATTATTCTATTTGTGTGTTATGTCCCATGGGGCTGTTAATTATTTGTTTTTCTTGAGTGGGGAAACTTAAAGGAAATACATCACAAGTCTGACACCCGAGGATGATGTCTGTTTTCTTTTTCTTTTTTTTTTTTTAATTTCTTTTTGGGAGGGGGTTGGGTTGCCTCCCTTTATGCTTCCCTTTCCTTATGTGTCTCATGTTTGCATGTGCTCAAAGGAAATCAAACCATGATGCAGTTGAATGCATTAATTAAACACAAAGTTGATAAACAAGGCTTATAACAGAACAGAGCATTCAGTTTATCCTTTTAGGTCAGGCTACACTATAATCATTTGTCGACAACGAGAACTATGAGTTTTGTCAACAGCCTTCATGTTGAATTTCATCATTTTGAGGACAAAATATGGAGCAAAGAAATGCAAAGATTAAACAATCTATTTTGCCATTTATTATTCTGAAGTAATGAGTTCTCTGCAGGAAAATTGAGATTTGTATTTAGCTGTCAGGACCATTTTGTGTGAGGGATGATTGACATTTTGCTATGGCTGACAAGCAGTGATTTGACTAGTCATATTTACTCCATCACTTGACAGAGTCTGGACGAGATTCTGCTTTATGTGGAATATGTAAATGTACTCTTTAGCTAGAAAGAAGACAAGGTCTGCCAAAGAGTCATTTTCACCTTTACTTTGTACAACACAGATTTTTCTCTCATAATATGGAAGAAAGAACTTATCACAACTGGGTGATTTTCGAAACATGAAACTCCCAATACACATACATGAACATAGTCACACCTTTTGTACTATATCTCTAGTGAGGTTGTTGCAAATAGTATTAGGTACAGCAATTTCGGAGCTGCGAGAGCCTCTGTTAACACATTGCTCGTTTCATCCGCCAAGGTTGGAGTAAAAAAAAGTGAGGAAAAGAATCTTCAATTTAGTGAGCACAACCTGAGTCATTATTAGAAATGACAGTTGAACCTGATGAAATTGTATTCCCAATTGGAAAACCAAATTGCTATCAGACCGACATGATTTCCTTGTGCTCAGACCATGCTAATTCTGCGTCAAAACATCGGTAAATGTATTTAAAAGCCATAATAGCATATTACCATGCAGTCTTCCTTCGCCCTCCTACGTGGACCCTATTAATCTGGAACTTCGATTTGCATGTAAATGTGGTCAACTTTCATATCATCAAAATACATGAGTCCTACACCATCAGCAGGCCAGCAAGCCATGTTTGTGTGTGTGTGTGTGTGTGTGTATGTGTATACATGAAAACACAGTCTGCTCTCTTGTGTGTGAATGTATGCATGTGGGCTTGTATATGCACATGCAATTACAGATTCATGCGTTTGCATGTGAGAATACACTGTATGTAAATGCATTTGTGCAGGTGTATGTGTGTGTGTGTGTGAGAGTGTGTGTTGGATAGGGAAGAGTTTGGGGTTGAAATAATGCATTGAGGTTTGATGTGCAATTACTGGCATATATTTAGGGATTTCAGAGAGGTCAAACTAGCATGGCAGAAAGGGTGACGAGGTATGAGTAGATAAACAGGAAAGACATATCAATATTGCAAGTCTGTGTGTGTATGTTTGAAGATGAATAACTTAGCTGAGACGCTGGAATAGCCAGATGATGCTGTTTAAGGGCAAGACTTCATTAAGACCCATGATTTATTTAATCAGATTAACATAATCATCATAATGGTTGGTGTTAAGACAGTATTGTGTAATGTCTGCTGACTTGTCATTCGTTTAGAAAGTGTCGCTAAGTGTGTATTAGCTGTCAGAAAATCTTTTCAGCTCAGATTTTGCCTCATAAATGTGGAGCCAGTGAATAGAAGGAGGCCATAGAAATGCCTGAGTTAAATAAATTCTCTTAGAGGCCTTTGCAAGATTCACCTGTTGCTGGGATAGAGCAGTTGAGGTATCCTGATGCTAACAACTAGCATCACTTTTGATACCTGCAGCACATTTGACATACCAAATATTTGTCTTATTTAGGGTATTATTCTGGGATATCTCTTTGTTTTTCTCACAGCTTTAAATTTGAATATGTACAGGCATGCATAATGCAAAATTGTCTTATACTACATGCTGAGCTACTATATGATACAGGGAATGGTGGCCACATAGCTATTTTTCCACCCTGGCCTTTTGTAAACCTCTAATGTCAGTGCACCATAGGGACCCTTTTTAAACCTTCCATCCAAGCTCTTACCTTCCCTTCCATATTCTGACACATTACACTATCCGTTATGTGGTAGCATAACAAACCTGTTACTTGCTCAGGTTCCCACATTACCTGCTGTGAAGTCTCTATCCAGAGGGAATCAATCACAGCAAGCGACACAGCCAGCCAAAGCACTGTCTGTCTTTGAGAGGATGTAAGGTGGGATACATGGATGAATGAATGGAATGGGGGAGAGGGTTAAGAGGAAAAGTGGAATTAGGAGGCATGGGGTGGGGCGGAAGAGAGGATCAAGGGATGGTGAAAGGTATGACAAGAGAGGATGAGAGGAAGGAGAAAAAGTGAGGGAGAGCTGGTGAGAGGGGTCGGGAGGGGGAGACAGAGGGAGAGATGGGAGAGATGGTGCAGGAAGCTTTAATTGGTCCCTCTATCCATAGATTCATCACTATTTCATGTGCTGTTTAACCTCTGTAAGGCTAACTTACTGCAGGCTTCTACAGCTGTTTGATACAGCAAAGGACAGAATGATTTATTTCATAGTTATTTTATTGCCTGATCTCTGCACACAGACAAAAGTGTCTGGTAAACGATATGACACACAAGTGATTTAATCGTGATCCAACATACACCCACTTAATGAAAACATTTGTTTAATGATTAGTTCAATAGAAAACTACGGAGGAGGCCGGTATGGGCATTGATAACCACCATAGTTAAACAAACGAAGGACACACAGCTTTAACGAAACTGAGAAATTGGACTTAAGAGGCTTTCACCAAAAACATCACTGTAGTAAAAAAAAAATGGGGAAACTTTGCCAACGATTAAATATGACACAGGACAGCTGTTTGAGTAATAGAGTCATGAGTTTGAAGGCTTAGTAAAATGATGCACAAAGGTTTGTGCAATGAGGGAAGATTTCTTTCCGGAAAGTCATCACAGGGACAAGGATTAGCAGGTAACAGCAGAATTACAGTGTTCACATTACAAACTTATAGTTTTGATTAGCCAAATATGTGGCCAGCGCTTTGCTTTGCCGCATTGCATTGCAGCAACGCTTGAACCAGGTTTAACTTTTTTTTGCGTCTTTTTTTTTTTTTTTTTTGTTGCAAACCTCTGCGTCAGCACCCTCCCTGAATATAACCTCGTTGAAATGAATGACAGAGCTGCATTGTTTTACACCACGGATATCCATCTGAACATAGCCGTGAAAGAAAAGTAGTAGCAACAAAGTTTGACTGACAAGTGATCTCTGAGAAGTACTGCAATAACCAGTCTTGTTAACATAGATGTTACCAAAATAAAAAATAAAAAAAAAATAAAAAAACAAACAAACAAGACACGGTCTTGAGAGAGAGTCTGATGCACTTCCTCTTGAAACAGCTGGTATGGTGGTATGAATATAATGTAAATCTCACTATAGATAATACTCCATACCTGTAGTATAGTCTATGAACGGTGTTGATTGCTTTAAGGATGTCATCCTTACCATTGCATTCTTGTTAAATCCCACAGCACAGGAGACAGGTTGGGTAGAAAGAGGGTGAGGGAAAAGATAGGGACAGAGAGAAGAAAAGGGAAAGGAGAGAGAGAGAGAGAGAGAGAGAGAGAGAGAGAGAGAGAGAGAGAGAGAGGCACTCACTAAGGAGGCAAACCTACTTTCCATCATTATTCTGTAAAATATCATTTGATTGGCTGCTCAGTGGCAGGGGCCCCTGGTGGCTGCAGCTCTGTCGTCGGGCTAAGGAGGGAAACACACAGCTTTTCACTTTTTCTGTCAAAACTAGCTTTGCCCAAATGGTATCATTTTAAATGCCATGACAGTGGAAGGTGGAAGGGAGTGTGATGGGCCTAAGGGTATACATAGACCCCATATGCTAGTGACACTGATACAAGTGTAATTCTAGACTATTAGAGTGACACGGGAGATCCTCCCAACCCCTAGCCACACACACACACACACACACACACACACACACACACACACACACTTAACACACAACCCAGTATACGAAGCAGCTGAAGGGGGGGCGTATGTGGAACAGGCTGTCATGCCATGAAAATTTAAGAAATTCTTTAACCTGGCCTTGCCTGATCCCCCCCCTCCTTTGAATATTTTATAATGCCAAAATGATTTATTAACTTGAGACAGGTACAGCTCAGTAGGGCCAGGTAGAGCCACAGGGACAACAGCGGGGTAAGACCCACAGGGTGCCGCATCGATCAAAAGACAGGGAAAAGAATGATTTCTACTTTATTTTACAGTGGATATATTTTTTTTCAGCAATGCTTCCTTTTTTTCTCTAATGGAAGTTGAGTTAAGGGAAAAGAACCATTTATGTTTAAATGTTGCCTCCTCAATAAAAACTATGAGGAGGGGAAATATTCAAAGTATCTGTCTCCGTTTCTCCACTCCTTTCATTCAACAACATTTTTTTAAACTTTTGTTTCTTGCAAAACACACATTTTAAACTCTACTGCTACTTCCCCACTGTTTTGTTTCTACATTCATGCTATATTCATGCTGATATGGTAGCTTGCATAATTTAAAACAATTTTTATAATGGGCTAAGGAGGACTTGATAGAGTACAAGGATGCACTTATCACGCACAGGACAAAATTTAAGAAGATATTAAGGATATTGTTAAAGTGATATGAATAATATATAATTCATAATATGAAAAACATAACGCAGGAAATTATGCACACAAACAAACACACACACACACACACACACACACAGTATGTTAACTTAATTTGTAGCCTGCTGTTTACTGTTTGCCATTTAGACTGATAGCTAATGTTTATGACACAATATATCAAAATTTGTCTGGGAATATTTACCTATAATTCCCTCTCTTTTATGGCACATGATTACCAGAGACAGCGTTTGGCCAACAATGTCACAAAGGTCACAGAGCATGGGTGGGGCTGGGAAGAGAAATATGGCAAGCAGACACTCAATACCTCAAAGAATCTATGTCGGGGAGAGACACAGGAGTATGAAGTAAAGGTACAAAGAAAGACAACAGGAAAAGAGGGGTACAGAATGAAACAAAAGAAATGACACAAGCGGAGAGAGATAGAGAACCATGAACGAATAAATGAGACAGAAAGTGAGAACCATCGAAATGGAGCGAGAGTGAGGGAGCAGTGAAGCAGATAGGGCCCATGGGAGCCAGTGAGAGAACAAAAGCGGCCCTTCTGCTAATTGACTGCAGAATTAGCCCCATCTCCCCCAGTGGGACTGTGGTGAGGCAGTGGCAGATGGAGGCAGACTGGACACCAGAGCAGAAAAAAGGCCTGCAAAACCTGCCGTGAAGCTGCCCACAATTGTGGGTCACAACACCGCAACACGTTCCTTGTTTAACAGGACATGGCCAAGCACAGAGAAAGGAGTGAGAGGGCTGGGGGAGATTAAAACAGGTCAAAAGAGGAGGATGGGACTTCTGGATGAGGGGTTGGCAGGGGGGGAGAAGAAGAGAGGGTGGGGAGTG